>JARDYJ010000008.1:13772804-15020304 GCA_029215755.1 Spea hammondii
AACATTATTCTTTACTAAAGAAAGGACTTATTCATGTGGAGTCTGAACTCCTTAGTGGCAGTCTTTTTTTAATTTTCATTCTTATATGTAAGCTACCTTTATTTGATTATAATCTTGTTGCTTTGATTTAACAAGAACACATCTACAGTTTATGGAAGAGGAACAGCAAGTTACAGGGAATTAATTATCTTCCTATATAGAGATTAAAAATAGATTAAATGTTAACAGCAACACTGGAATTCATTTTACAATCAAGTTGACCAATGTATTCCGTCTACAACTGGATCTGTGACTTTAGATATTATTTATCAAAGTCACTCATGAGTTCCTTAACTCAATAATGAAATTACCTTTAAAGAAACAGTGTATTTATTTTTTTGTTTAATCTCCTGCTTTATAAGGACTTTGAAATGAATACAGTGCACTTTTAGCAACTAATGTTTACTTTAGAGCAGCCAGAATATTTTTTTAATAGAAAAAGCATAAAATAAAAGTCTTTGTAGGTGGAGTATTAGCAGGACATGGGTAGACGTTGGGTAAATGGACAGAGCATGGATGTTTCATTCAGTGTATCACATAAACCTAGCCTGTTTTATGGGAAATCTTATTTTCTTGACCTACATTTTTGTGGAAACCCCATGGTGTTCCAGTTGTGCTTTGCCTAAATGTGGAATTCAGCAGGCAAAGTACATTTAAAGTGCCAATAAATAATATATCTTTTTAATTTTGTGGAATACCATGCCAAGCAACTGCAAAGGCCTTTAATATCCGGTGAGTTTAAATAAAGTTGAGTCAGTGGCTATGCCATCTTATCACATTCATTATAACTAAGCATAGCAAAGACTGTGATGGGGGCACATTAGGTCTGTGCACTGTGTATGTGCCAGCTAGCATTTTCACATGCAGTGGAGTACCAAGGAAGGTTTTAGGAAGGCCCCTAAAACCTCCCATGACAAAAAAAATGTTGATGTTAAAACCTTTGCTAAGAACATACATGGGAACTTCCCATGATAAACTACTGGGATCCCTCCTTCTTCCAGAGGGGGCAAGTTGCATGTAATGAGAAGTGAGTAGGAAGGACCAAACAATGTTCTCATGCCTGGAGGAAAAAGGTGAAGATCCAGAGGAGCAAGGCTTTATCGGAAGATGTCAATTTGAACCTGAGACTTCACATGTAGGGCTAAAAAGGGTCCCAAAATTCATGGTCCTGTTGGTCGTAAGGGAGCCTTACTAACACTATGGTGAAACCATGGTATGCCTTTGAGAGGCCCTGTTATCTAAGCCAAATAAGTTAGGTGAACAGGTCACTGAAATAAAATATTTTTTATTTAATATATTTAGTTACAATTACAAAATAAATTTACAAATGTACTGCATATTCCAGCTGTTTCCTCCTCTCATTGTGAACAACAGAAGTAAAAGAATCAGCTCCAACTTAGGAAGAAGGCAGCAGTGAACCAAGGAAGAACATACAGCTGCTGCAACTAAGCTCAAGCAGAGAGAGAGAACAGCAAGCAGATGGAAACAAAAGAGCGTATAAGTGAAATCTATTATGATACCAAATCCAAACTGATTTGTTTTCATCAGTGGGAAAGAATGAATGACGAACATATGGATCTGCGCAAGAGAATAAGGGAAGAAGACTGTTTAATATATCAACAAGCACTTATAGTGTCTCTGGACATTTTTATTTAAATATATGATTAGCACCCTTGTTTCATATATTCCTTCTGCAATAATGAATCTACTTTATTTGAATAATTACCAACTTCTCAATTAAGCACATGGAAATTGGAGCACACTATTTCCTAGCATATATGATAAAATGATTGACACATTCTCCATGTCTCTTATTAGAGATTCAGCCATATTTGTTTCTGCCCTTGGCATACATTGCTTGTAGGAACTCATACTGAGTAGGAAACTTGCAATGAAATGACTATTCTTATTTTTATAGCATCTGTGCACAGGCTGAATTGCCCAAGGACCAGTAATGATGTAAATGTTAACAATGTTATATTTAGCCCTGAAATGATTGATAGATTTTGTTAGAAATGCTCTCTTTATGTGGGTGAATGTTCTGCTACATAATTCTATTTGTGTACCTATTTCAATGTGAGCCAATAGAATGGATATAAGATATTGTTTCTAACAATATATAGACATTATAACAATTTACTGAAAAGCAAAAACACTTATTTAGGTAAAAGGTCACCGTTTGGAAGAATGCATATTAAAGTACTTATTGTTCTATAATAATTCTAACTAATCCTTAGCCAATCTTTACACACCCCATGCAGCATTTAAGGGTTAACAGCTCATTTTTAATTCCCGTCACCAAATCATTAGGTAAATGATGATTTATAACAGCTTGATGGGTGGATAATTTAGAAGAGATGAGTGATTATGTTATTGTTACATCATTCCATCATGCTGACATTACAAGCTGTAAATAACTTTAAAACCGCTAAAACACAATTTAAAAATAAAAACAAACCCCATATAGGAGTAACACAATTATCATGTCACTATTATGTAAAACACACATATCCCCTATTTTACTAGTCCATTTTCTTTCTGCTTTCAGATTAGAGACAACTTGTTTCATCATCAGCAGTACTTCCAATACCCTGTTAATGACTCTCATTGATTTAGGATTATTACAAAGGAACATTTGTAAAGGACATGGGAATAGAGGAAGTGTGATGAATATAAATAAAGTATTAAGCATTTGGTTATTAACTTTCTAAGCTGTTGAAGTAAAAAGAATTATGGGTGGAAAAAGTGACTGTCGGTGCATCTTTTAAAGTGAAGATATTTCTTGCATTATAAGCATTGTCTGGAGCATATATAAATCATGCCAAATACTTGCGCTTTTTTCTGCAGATTTTCATTTATCCAAAAGACCTGTATTCCCCTGGCTCGATATAGGTCCTTGCCTTTATTGTTCTAATCTTCAATATTTTCAGCTAGCTTATTTTGGGAAAATGAAGCAAACAACAGAAAACAAAATCTAAGTTCTAGTCTTCAAAGTCCTTTTTTTGTGGTCTGAAATATTTAAAGGGATATTTAATATTATGCATACATTAGCATATACATCTTGTTTTCTGAAATATGTTCCAATGGTATATTATGTCATTGCAATTAAAGATTTACTGTAATATCATTGGAACCATTGCCCCAGATGCACTTGAGTTTTATTTCTTAATAATTGAATATTTCCTCAAGGGATCTCCCCTTCATTATTTTGTACTGGATAAGGATTTTTGAACTCACTTCCAGCAGAGCAGAAGTATTTGCATACAATGAACATCACCTTGACTCCCTGGTTCAGTCAATATCTACTGGATACTCTTTTTTGGCAGAGAATAATAGTAATACCCTTAATAAACACCTGGATGGACTCCCCAGGTAAAAGACCAACTGATTGTTACACCAAACTACACTTTTGGAATACCTTTGGGTGAAAAGGATCCCTTGAGGAGTGCGGCTAAGCCTGAGATATATATTGGGTAAGGAGAATCCTACACATACTAACAGGTGGTTTCAAATCCTGCTCTGTTGTACAATAAATCTAGTGTGGATGCTGGTTATAGATACAAGAAAGACTGGGTTATAAGAGAAATATCTCATATGTATATTAAAATAGACACAAATATTTAAAATCATACAATTAAAAACCAAAGT
Organism: Spea hammondii; assembly: GCA_029215755.1. Taxonomy (NCBI): domain Eukaryota; kingdom Metazoa; phylum Chordata; class Amphibia; order Anura; family Pelobatidae; genus Spea; species Spea hammondii. The sequence continues at coordinate 13,776,492 of JARDYJ010000008.1, forward strand.
CCAGCATTGGGACCATAAAAAAGTAACATGAAGCCCACAATAAAGGAAATAAAAAATATCCAAGTATCCAAATTACTAATTACAACCAGCATAGTTATTCAAAATATAAAAAAGTAAAAAGTAGCCCCAATTTAATTCATCAATTTGTTTTTTTCTTGATAATAATATTCATAGGAGTAATTCATAATATGTATGGTACTATTCTTTCTTCTTTCGATAAATAGTGCCCACACTAGACAGACTTATTGTACTTTTAGCCCTCTTTTGTATGAGCAATCGGGAACATCCTCGCTAGTAGTGGCTGCTTTTATTTATTCCTTCCCACATTGTTCTTTTTGTTTCTTGTATATTATCCATCACTTGCTGGCGCAGGCTTATATTGAATTTTTACAAGTGTTATATTGACCTCATTGCTTTAACCATTTCAAGTCTTTTATCTGATCGAAAATCCGGTTAGATATTTCAGACATTAAAAATATCTGAGGCCATCGCAAAGGAAGACTTTTCATGATAGAGTAAAATACTAGCATTGAGTCATTCGGTAACAAGCTGGAGATCACTAAATTAAATACTATTGACTACCAGTTTAACCGTTTCTACTTTTGGAAAGAGCTGTGTACCCCAAGCATAGAGAGCTACAGATACAAGTTCTAGTACTTCAGAGTCTTCCAGAACACAAGGAACTGTGGGACCAAGTTTTTTAGGACACACATGGCTATAAAAGGAAAAAGGGCAAGACACCATAGGTATGTGTAAGTATTTTAATGTGTCTGTTACTCTGTGTGTATGTGTGTGTCTGTGCATGATACTGTGTGTATATGTGTGTCTAAGTACACTAATGTTCAAAAGTTCGAATTCACTTAGAAATTTCCTTGTCCTTGTGCCTTGCCCAGGTGGCGCTTTTGAAGCGGGGGTACCCGCTCGGCACCCCTCTCTCTCCTTTGCGAGTCCTCTAGCTCGGTCTCGGTGCCGGCTTGTAATGCTGAGAGCCGGAATATGACGTTATTTCCAGGGCGCTCAGCAGTGAAGCAGCGCGCACCGTGGCAGAGCAAGTAGACTCGCCGCAGGACTGCTGGAAGGTAAGTGAAGTAAAAAGGGGGGGGTAGGGTAGATAATAGGAAGGGAGAGGGTAGATAATGAGAAGGGAGGGAGAGGAAGGGTAGATAACGAGCAGTGGCGTCAGCAGGGGGGGCATTTCAAACCTGGCCCCAGGCGGCACTATGTCTTGGGCAGGCCCTGTGGGTATATGTACTTTTTCTGTGTGTGAGTACTTTTTCTGTGCGTGTAAGTGTGTTATTATGAGAGTACATTACTGTGTACGTTACTGTGTACAGTATGTATGTGTGTCTAATTTTGTTAGAATTATTTTAACACCTCTGTTTCAACTAATACAAGATAAACACAAGCCGATCTTGCTTTTTTTATTACAAGAAACAAATTAAAATGCTGTTACCCCAAATTCCCTATTATATCACACTGTTCCAAGACAGCAGGAACTGATCATGATGCACCAAGAGCCGCATATGCATTAACTAGCACGGTGAAATATTCCCATTTGCGGTTATCTGAACGTGTGAATATTTGAGGGCAGACAACAGAGAAATCCTCAATCAAACAGCATGTCATTCTCATGCTCAAAAATATTCCATCTGAGACACAATTAACACTCACAAGCGTCTGGGAACTAAATGTATTGAAATTGTTAACTTAATTTGCTGGCCAGTTCAAGGCAGATGAACTTGACTGTTGCTGTTGAGATTTTAAATGTAACAAATGAGGTACCTCATTACTGATTGCCTCATTATATGTCATAGGTTATCAATATGAGCCCTCAAGATCCCCCCCTCAACAGTGCAGATTTTCAAGATATCATTACAAAATGAGCGCAGGTGTTCCTGTCATTAGCACAAATTGATCTGTCAAAATGACTGAGTTTCAGATTGCTCATATGAGAATACCAAAAAAAAACCTTCTCCATAGGGTAAAACTAAGAGAATAGGTTGTGATTGTATTTTTAAGGGAATACATAAATATTGCCCTATTAACCCACCAAAAATAGTCTTTTGTTGAAGGTGATCATTTTTTACATGGCCAACATAAAAAATGTAAAATGACATATGTTTTTGGACCATGGACATCTTTTTTCAGATTGAAGACCCTTGATGTAATATTTTTTTCTCTATTTATATTATGTCATTTTCACCGTTACTTTCCCCATTTGTGAAAAAAAGATATTGCTGTTTAACTCCAAGAAAAGACATAGCACTATACAATAGTTTACGATTCACAGCAGATCTGCCATAGAAAATTATTATATTAATTAAATTATAGCTAAAGTATATATTTTTCTTAATTATTGCCACATATATATACTAATTTCTCTATTAAAAACATATATTAACAAGTTCGAAAAGTTTCCTCACTTTTTTAATATAAAATGTATATATAAAAGTGTGGAAACTTTTCAAACGTCCCTCGTGCATTTCATTGTCACTAAAAAATATCTTAGAAGGGAAGTTCAATAAGAAATTAAAAGTGGAATATTTCAGACCACTAAAAATATATTTTGGGTCTATTTACCAAGTAGTCAGGTTAAGAGTTAATGCAACTGGTCTGGCACAACTTGAATCCCAAAACCTTCAGGTTGTTTGGAACTTCGTGTGAGGATATGCAACTTTGAATGAAGGCATACACATTTAATAAAAACTTGTACATCACACACTCTATACCCCTCAGAGTCCACTTATCTTTCATCATAAATAAATTGAGTACTATGAATTGGGTAATAACATCATCTGTGTTATTCAGCTGCCGATTCGGTTAATTCTGAGAGCATGCGCTAAAAAACACTTTGAGTTCCACTGGGATAGAGGCGCTACCCAATGGCATGGGGAGAGAGATTTGAAAATATAGTACAATACCCTATTCCAGACACAGATCCCATCCATAATGGCTAGTGAATATATTCTTCTCATGAGGCTTCACACTTTGAATGCCAAGAGCAGCACTGGACTTGTGATGGCAAGGTGGCCCTGGACAATCGTATGTGGTGATGTCGGCCATCTGCTGGTGTGCCAGATGGCCAGTTCTGGCCTAAAAGGATGGACCTCATTCCTCCTACCTGAGGAACGTAAGGTATTGGGGAAAGGTTAGGTTTATTTATCTAATTTCTCTCACTGCCTAATTCACCCCACATAGTATGATGGAAGGAAAGGAAGGAAAGGAATCAATGCCACTAAAGGCTTTTGGGCACCTTAAGCTCCATACTACACTTCAATGGGTAGTGAGTTTTACACCTCCCATAAAACTGGGCACATCATAGGGTACATGTTTTAGTATATTTTAACCCCATCTTATAGAACAGGGGATGGGAATGTGGATGGTATTAGTAAGGCTCTATACCCACTTATTTATTAGCCCATTTAAGTGATGTCATAAGCTATATGTGTCTCACATTCCATATTACCTGTCATTCTGTATCTCTTGCATTCTCCATATCCATTTCTCTCCTCTCATGTATTTCTTTCTCAATTCTTTATATTAAAAGTAATTCTGACCATTTCCTTTCTGTCTAAGGCATAATTATATTATCAGTAAGTTACCTAGCTTTCCTAGCTGGACTTCAGAAACTATACCTTATAGTGTCACTATTTCTACCCCAGTCCAGTCCCAGATGTTACTTTGCATTATTGAGGGCTACACTTAATCCTTTTAGAATATAAGGTTAAATAATTGCAATCCATAGATGCTGAGATATTAATCTATACCTATATAATAACAAAAAAAAATTGTGTTTACCCATTCAGGTATCTATATATAGATATATATATATAGATATCTATATATATAGATATATATATAGATATCTATATATATATATATATATAGATATATCTATATATATATATCTATATATATATATCTATATATATCTCTCTCTATATATATATATATATAGAGAGAGAGAGAGAGAGAGAGAGAGAGAGAGATATAGATATATATATACCATAAAATATAGAATAGACCTAACAGCAGGAACAACCATATTGTATCTATCAGTAACATAATTAAGGGCTTTTTCAATCTGCAATGTATTATTATCCATGTGGAATAAATACATTCTCAAAGGACACTTCAACATATTTCTACATTAACAGATGTTTGTGAAAATAAATCTTTTAGATACAAGTAAGCTCAATTAACACAGGGAAATGTCAGAGATCTTTCACAGTGTTCCTTATATTCATTTTCCACAATACAATAATGTGTGACCTGTACCTTTCTAATGTTTCAATAGATTTCCTTTCAAAATAAATGGTGAATTCCACGCTAATGGAAATTTCTATACAAATAGGTACCAATAGTGGGTTTCAATGGGAAAATCATTCATGTGTTATTCCAGCACCTGTAGATGTGTAAATGGTTACAACATTTCAATGATTAGTTCAGTTTGTCTGCAAATGCAGATACAGGATGAAGGTAGGAATTCAAAATATATTATAATTTTTAATGGGTTTTGGGTCTGAAAACTTTGAGTTAGCTTGAAGAACCAGATTGGTAAAACCCCAGTGTCAGGTAGCTGAAACCATACTCACAATCACTGAGGTGGAACCCAGGTGCAGGGAAGACCAAACTTGCTTAAAGTGATACACGCCACAAGAAGTCGAAACAGAACTCTACCACCCCACTATCCTATCCCCTTACCTGCTTAATACATTTGCCATATCTTTTTCCTATATAACCTGATTATAAATGCCACAATGCACAAGACATTATCAATATATTATCTACAATATAAAATACATATATTGATATAATATTGATAAGATGGGCAAAATGATCCAACACACAGCCATTTCGAATAAGTATTCTGGCACCAAGATAATTCATTTTAAATGATTTTGATGTCTTCTGTAGATCAGATCTTGAAAACACCATGTACTCTATTCAAGTACTCATAGTGAAAGAATGAAGTAGTTAAAATGAATTATTCTCCATGCAACAATTTCTTCTCTGGTGTTTTGGGAAACCAAAGAAAATAAAACATTTCAAAGAAAAGAGATCAATACCTGAAGCTTCAGTGTTTCAAAGAATGTTGCAAGAGACATTCAGGGAGTTGAACTAGTTTCTTGGTAAGATAACATTGCAGGGCTGAATGGATATTACCTGAAAGCCAACCAACTCCAGAGAATTGTTGTTCATTTAAAGACAGATAATACAATTACTTTAGGTTGTGCTCTTCAGATGAAAAACAGGGCATGATGATAGTTGAAGTTTTAATGGAAAAAGTGAAGAAGAAACTCTAAATGATACAATAATATAATGAAGGCATTATAATGGTGTTAGGACCTTCCTGATCCAGTCCCTGATCCAGTTGCAGAAGACAATCCAAAGTCCAGGGGTGAAAATACAAGCTCTGAAGTCTGTACCTGTGAGTCAGGCCATAGGGTATAGGATAGGGTACGGGTAGAGGGAGGTAAGGATTGAGGAATTGGACATATGTAGGAGCAGATGGGGGTGGGTCTGGTCAGAGGTATCTGAATGCCAACTTGCAGCAGGATATTGCAGAGCTACAAGTGAACACCCTAAAAAAGGCTCAACGTTTAAATAGTCTATGTCCAGCTTACTGTTGATATATAAATCAATAGGAAATGACCCCTTTAAGAGCCCCATCTGCTTGATCATGCGCAATCCACACAATGCAGTCCCTACGGCAGGATGGATCTTCGAGCAGCAGGTGCACATGATTCCGACTCCTGACAAATGTATCTTTAACTATTTTATAGGACATTTAAATTAAAAGGAGGTCTATCAAAATAAATATTTTTATTTTTAAATTATTATTATTACATGGTTTAGGATAATATAGTATGGCACTTTTATTAATTGTTTTATTCATTTTACTGTAACTGTAGTAACTGAATGTTACCAGGTGATATAGGTGATATTTAGAAGCTGCTCCTCATTCATAAACTTAATTTTGCTCTTTGCTTTATGGCAGACCATATCAAGTCCTATTATGACCTTTAACAATAGGCCAGATATAATCAGATCGTCACCCTGAGAAACTGGGTCTAAGGTCTTCTATTGTTTACCACAATTCAGTATGATAAAGAATTGCTTGTCAAGCTAAGGTAGTTATGTACCTTGATACTTTATTTCTTTAGAAAAAAAATGACATAATTTTGTGGCAAAAATTGGAGATTCAGATCAGTTAAAATAAATATGTGATGCCTATACATAACTCCTGAATTACTCTTCATGCTCCAAAAAGAGAAAGGACAAAATTAGTCATTATGAAGGTTTCCACTAGTTTCCATGCCAACAGACTAAAATGTAGTTCAAGCAAGTAGGGATTTCTGTAATACCTGAAAGGGTTGTATCATTCAGGAATGAGACATTAGAATAATGTTTGTAAACTCAGAATATTTCTAATCCCTCACAACCTTAGAGAAAACATTACAAAAGGTTCCGCTGTGTAGCTTAGTAAGACATTTCTCACTTGTGATAATTTCCAATAACTCATTTATAAGCATTACTTTCTAAATAAATGTAAGGCCATAATTATAAATGAAGAGGTAGTAAAAGTAACTAACTTATGCATGATTATATTGCTTCAATTTATTTGAATAGTCTTCACCTTCCGATGCATTTTGTTATTGTCCGAATCGTGCCTATTGTTCATATGAAATTTATAATTAACACTTGCATATTTTTTTATCTTTTTTAATCCACACGGCTAACACTTCATCTAATGATCACGGAGAGAGTTTGTAGGTGCTTTTCTTCATAGTATTAAAGCAGTTTTTATATGAAAGTGATAGCAGAGATAGCTTTATTAAGCAATAGAAAAGTAGTCAAGAATATGATTTTCAATAATCTACATAGAAAGGAAGATTATGTAGATTATGCTGCTCCTCCTTAGTTGGGGCACCTAGGCATTTCATATTTCTTTGGAGCAGGCCATGGTCCTGTACTAGTGTATGTAACAGGTTATTGCCTAGCCCCCACCTGTGAGTACATCTCTCCCTCCCAGGGGCAGGCTGGTGATGACAAGGTGGCCCTGGCACTTTAACGGCCAGCAGCCGCCTAATAACGTAATTGCAGCCGACAGCTGGAGATGCAGATCGGGTGAGTATGGTGCGCTGTCAGACAGCGGCCCACTGGGCATTTGCTCGGTATGCCAGATGGCCAATCTGGGCTTGCTCCCTCCTTATTTACTGAATCCTCCATTTACCTTTGCATATTTACCTTGTAGCCAGTGACATTTTTGAAGGAGGTGTACTGGAATAGACAGATTCCAAACAGTTATGTGAGTTTGCTTTCATTTTTACACTCCAAGTCTTTAAAACAGGGCTCGACAAACCTCGGACGCCAGATAGCCATGGCTACTTGAAACCACTTTGGGGCGCCAAGGGTGCCATCATCAATCCAGTGTAGTGGGTGCCGTGAGTTGCCCAGTGGGGTCACATACTGCATGCTACGTGTGTGTACAGGGTCAGTGTCTACATATAATGCTGGAATCAGTGTGTGTGTGTGTGTGTATACTGTAGTGTCAGAGTCAGTGTGTATGTGTGTAAATGTATAGTTCTGGAGTCATTTTGTGAGTGTGTGTGTATATACTCTTGTGTCAGTGTGTATGTGTGCAATAGAGTCAGTGTGTGTGTAAATGTATAGTGCCAGAGTCAATATGGCTACTGTATTATAGTACCATATTCAGTGTGTATGTGTTTATAGTGATAGAGTGTGTATTTTTTTATATGAATAGTGTTAGCTAGTATGTGTGTGTGTATATATGAGTGTGGTGCTAGCATGTATGGCATTGTTTATGCTTACAATATGGCATTAGAATGAGTATATATATATATATATATATATATATATATATATATATGTATAGTAGTGTTAGTGTGTGTATTGGTGTATTGTGCTAGCATGTGTGTATATGACAATGTTAGAGTGTGTGTGTTACTGTATGGTGTTAGAGTGTATAAATGTATGTTAATGTATATCAAGGCTCGACAAACCTCGGTGCCATATTTGGTAATATATGAAAATAAAATCATGAATGGTGGAAAAAAAATAAAGCTGGCTCCTAATTTTTTTGCCTGGCTCCTACAGTCAAACCAACTTTCTTGACCTCTGTTTTAAAAGAACCTAGTCTGTGCAAAATCACATTGAAATATTGTTGTCTAATGTTTCTATGTAATGAAATATAATAGGACATACAAAAGTATCCTGTAATTTTGAAACACACTATACTGAAATGCTACAATGCATTTAAAGGAATCTCCATTTAGTGAGAAATTCCTGTATTCTCATATACTTTTTCAACACACCTCATGCTGGCTGGCTTTTAATTTGCTGCTTAATAAATCTTGAGCGGCAATAGCTTTCGCTTGTTAGAAACAGGGGTTATCGTACAAAAGAGCATGTCTCAGTGCTCTCTTGGTCTTTCAAGTAGAACTCTAAGCATAATACAGGACTACACAACCCATTTTTCAAAAGATGGCTATGATCCGGTTTTAAAGGTTATTTTTTTCTGGAGCCCTAGTGTGTCAATTCATGGATTATTCATGTTAATTGACATATCTGTGCGTCATTAGGTATAACCTTATAATCTGACTCTGTTGGGTTGGTGCAGCGTCTTAGATGTAATGTAGGGGACTGGATATGTGGAACAACGCCCCAGAAGAGGTGGCAGAGGCTAGGGTAGTAGATTTTAATCATGCCTTGGATAGGCATAAAGACAAGACCAAGATCTTTGTGATATGGGAAAACGCTGGATTAGACTTTTCTAAAGTCAATGCAGACCTGTCACTATTCCATAATCCCACATTTTGCAGTTTTGTACACTAAAATAAACTTGTATATTATGCCCCTTGCTTGAAACTAAAAAAAATAAAGTCATAGGCACTCGCATGCACTCACAAAAAGCTTATATCTGTTAGTTGTTTTGTGATTGTTAACATTAATGGACATGTGACTGAAGTGAGTCGATTTAACCATTTACTCACCACTTGTCAGCTTCTCCGTGCTAACAAACCTCCCTACAAAATAATAAAAATAATTATTGGTTGTAAAGTGTTAAGTGTACCGGCTGTTGTCCAAATTGGTGTATTATGAACACAAAAGGTTGAGTATGTCATGCTTAAAGTCTAACATGAACAGACCCAAAATAACAAATACAGATTAGTAACGCATTCTAAGGACGTGTTGACTCCTAGAGAACTCAGTTGTTCCAGTTATAGAATTATAGAACATTATCATCTGATAGCATAACAACTGGGTACCCCCAGGTCTGCTCCTAATTGTTTTACTATTTTAATCCTTCCAGATTGGGGTGGCTAATCAGGCATGTAAATGGGGCCTGAGTGAGGGCCTGATTTGGAGGATTGGTCCGAGGGAGTCTGGTTGTTTTAGGTGATATGTTAGAAATGAAATATAAATTATCATGTAGAATCAGGGCCGGATCAAGAGCATCATGGGCCTGGTGCTGAGGATTTTGGTGGGCCTTTTTATGGAAAAAAATGAAATAGACAGAATTGATAGAATCTTAACTCCTCTGCATCCATGTGTACTGGATAAATATGACATCAGTGCTAGGCAGGATAGAATCTTACATAAAGGGATTGGGAGTACACTAAAACAAATTCATCATACACGGGATGGTTGAAGCCACAATTTAGTGTGACTAATCCTTTTTAATAAGATATGCAAATTTAAATAGAGTAAATAACACGATACGTTTACTTTTCCCCTCACTGATTTCTGGGACTGGAAAGTTTTGTCTTCTGGCGTGACTACAAATTCAGGAAGGAGTTTTATCTCTAGCTAAGTAAAAATTAAATAGTTCAATTTATTCTTACAGTTAGTTAAGTGCCAGTAAACGGATGACCAAATACACGCACACCAGGACAGGCTTTGCCACACTGACACCCACTTTGTATAGTTGCAGGGATGCAGTCAGCAGCTGCACACAGCAGGGGCAATTTTGCTGCTGAAGCAGCAGTAAGGGTAAGTATAAAGCATTATTGGCCACAGATTTATCAGGCATTTGTCTAGTATGCCAGATGGCCAGTCCTTGTCTGCTTTACAGAGAAAAAGAAGCTGAAAATAAAACATAGCATAGTCTATGAGTAAGAAACAAGTATTCTGAAATTAAAATTTCTAAATTAAGATTCCACAATCTGCCCTACAGCACTTAGAACCACTAGTGCATAAGAAAGACCCCACAACTTTACAACAGCCCTGTAACTGAAAGCTCTCAAAATGTTTGCCTCTTATTCAATCCCCTTTATTGCTGCAAAACTGACTTAACATTGATTGACTTAATATTAATTACATTTAACAAAATGTTAACAAAACACTGGATAATATATCCTGCGGTTAGTAAACAGTATGGGATTACATTTAGTACCAATGTTTATTCATTGTATTTTTCATTTAATAATGTTAGATCTTGGATTAGTAAATTATCTGAAATTACATAAATAATACTTTTTAATTACAGTGACTAAAGTCATGTTTGTTGCAGAATTTGAAAGTCAAACAATGAACTAAGTAAAGTTAATTCTCATGGAAATGTATTTAAAATTTCTTGTGTTAAAAAAAAGAAACAAATCCATAAGTACTAGATTTTTGTTGCTACCAAATTGGATTTTTGGGATTTTTAAGAGCCATTTCATCTTGTTGATCTACTCAATTCCAAATATATTCTTCAAAAAAATACATGAAATCAGTGAAACTGGAATGAGCAAAATAGCTACATATTCAGTACATGCTAATCTATCTGTCCATTGTATATCCATCTGGACATCATGGTTATCATGGCAGCTTTGGGTGGTTTAGAGACAGAAGGTACTCAATTTTAATCTTAACAAGATATCCCTCTTTCCATTGATCCAAGTGAATTCAAACAACCTTTGCTAAAAAGGGATTGTTTGTTAATCCTAAAACAGGGAATCCCTCCAAGGGCATATTATTCATGGATCAAACACTATTATTTGTTTAATTAGGAACACATTGCCAAAAAATGAATCCTCTCAGTGCTTAAATTATCCATAATACTGCTGACGAAGTACACGATAGGGCTTCATGGCTTTATGAAAATATACTTGTGTTCTATTGTCTCCTGCGTACTTGATCTTTAGTTTCAATTTTTTTAATTGTAACCATGTTTATTAACTGGTGCTCAAATTAGACCAAATATTTTGAAAGACATGTAATGTTTCATGCAGTAGTACTACGAATAAAGAGTAATTCAGCCTAAAACTGCATACAAATTTACAATCCTAAAAGTATTCCCAGACATTCCTGCTCACAGGAGGGAACATAACTTGATGATATCTTCCCATTATATACCGTATATCAATGATTATGCTATTTGATTGTTGAGACAAACCATGTCCTCCGTTTGAATGCATTAAAATGTCTGCAACTTTAAAAGTCTAATATATTTCATGCTCTAACTCAATAATAGCCAGCACTGTTTAACCTGTGATATCCTAGAATATCCATTGGGAATATCAACATGGTAGTATTTAAGACAAACAAAACAACTGGGCTTTTTCTCAAACCAAATAACTTCATGGATAATAATATCAATATTCAACAACAATGATTTTGATAAAAAATGAAATGAAATTACAAAGTATTCCTCTGAAATTGTATTTTATTGTACATGTAACTACTGATAGAAATAGGAATCGTAACAATCCTTGCAATTAATTTGAGCCTTTTCTGTATGCATTTAATTAATATTAAATGTCTTATCATAAATAACTTACAGTTAAAAAGTTAAAAAGAAAGCAGCCACCAAGTTTAAAACATTTTATGAATATTTCCCCAGCTTGACATTTTAATTATATGGTACTGTTTGTTGAAGACAAAGTATTAATGTCAAGTTTGAATGAAATGATGAAGAAGCCCAGGCTAATCCAATCAACAGTAATTATTAATTTGAGCACAAATTAATTAAGCACAAAATGTAGTATATTTTTTTCTATTAACCTGAATAAAGTCATTTCATAATTAAATTTCATTAACATTAGAAAAAATGTGATAATTTCAATAAGCAACCTGTTATTCAGATCCTAAAAGACTCTCAGTTTCCTTGTTTTTCTGATAAGAACATTTTGCTACAAAGAAGTGAAAGCCCCCTTCTACAGCAACCATGTATTCAAACAATCGTTATTTGTGTTAACCTATAATCACTCACAGGTATTGACTTCTCCCCTGTCAAAGGTCTGGATTTATCAAACTGTGATGCTATGCACTTTGGGATTAATGTAGTTTGTTTGCAACATCCATGTAATTTATGCAACCTCACTTTGATAAATTCTAAATTGTTATAGGGCAGGAACAGTGTTTTTACTTAAATGTTGGAATTGATCTCTCAAGGAACATCTAGTCGAGACCGTCTTTCTGAATTCCAACATTTTGGGGGTTTTTTTCAGATAAAGAGAGAAAAAAGAAAGTGTAACTTGTAGGACAACATTCATGAACAGAATATACACACAAATAGAACAGTATGTACTGCTTTTTGTAGCCCAGCCACCAGGTTCTTCTTAGGATACCACCCAGACCTCACTGATGAGGCATATAACGGCAAAAACATACGTCTGGATTTGTTGCTTTTCTCATACAGAGAAAATTTCATTTGTTTTTGAGTTCTGAACTACCCTTATGTCAGTGGAGATTTTTCTTCTGTAATGGTTTTTATTTTAATTCAAAAGTATTAATAAAGAAAGCAAGCAAAGAACAGGTACAGTTGCCCAACAACTTTTGATCTCCATTCCAGCTGGCATTTCTTATGTTGCGCTTCTGTTGACTTGTCCTCCTTGATAGATTGTAGGGTTGATAGATCTTTTTTTTCTATGGAACATTGCAACATGCAAAATGTAGAATAGAAGTATAGGACAGAGTTATATTTCTGCATCATGTTTTTAAACAGAAGCAGATAAGTAAAGTCATGGACACATTGCAGGTCCCTCTGTAAAAATTAATTTTACAGCAAAGAACATGTTGTTTTCTACTGAACAATGATTCATTTGAAATTCAATTTGTAGAAAACTACTTAGCAACAAAAGTATATTTCATAAAATCATGCAAAGCATGTGGTTTGCCTGACGCTTGGATAAAACATTGCCTTATTTATTTTCACTTATCTTAAAGATAATAAGAGGCTTACAGGATGTATACTAAAATATACACTAATCTAACCACACAAACAATTCCAATGATTTTGTTTCCAAAAATGTAAATCAAATATTTTAAAAAATAATAATATTTGGGCACAGGTACATTATTAAAGTGACTGTATACGTGACTGGCTGATGTGCAAAAAAAACAGCAATTGTTGAAGCACTTGTAGGCCAATGTGGACAATTTTTTTTCTTAGAAGTGACACAAACTACCAGATGGAGATCACGTTCAGTGTGCTTAAAAAATAATGTTAACAGTGAAGACTCAGTTGCTAGGAATTGGTATGCATTCTCACTGTGCCTACCAATATATCATTGAGTTTTAATGCAGCGTGACACCAACAATTCTCATCTTCTCCTTAAGGGATCTTGACAAATGGGAACCTGTTGTCAGTATCAGAGTGAATCTATTAGTATGCAGTTCTAGAGGATCTCTGTTGGTCTGGCACATCATTTTCTTAGCAGCTTATAAGTAATTATTAAGGTGCACGAAAAAAGTAAAGCCCCAAGAATATAAGGTCAAGTGCAGCAAATAAAAATAATTTATCCTGAATAGCAAGGCAAAAGATAGCATCAACAGGACTTTATTAATAGTGACAGCAAAATCTCAAAATTTGTCTTATGGGGAAAAAAATGGAATGATTACCAATGTTTAAAGAGGCACTGATGGCTACAAAAGGGAAGGGTCAGTGTGGTCTTTTATTACATCTGTGTTATGCTTGGCATCCAACAGAGCTGTGACAACATTTGCTACTATTAATTATGCGGTTCTGTTTAAGTATGACACATTTTGGGATTATATCTCAAAATACTGAAATGATTTAACAAGGTGCTATCATAATTGAATTGTTCTTTTGTACGTGTAAATGTTATGTGTTTTGTTTTAACATCCTGTCTGTGTTTATTTTAGCACTTTTATTCAAGCTTGCTTCTTTGGTATTCATATCATAGAAGAGAAACAAGTCTGTTTGATGAGGCGTAACAAGGAGATTGCCATCTTTCACGGCTTGCATTCTTGCTACTAACTGCAGGAGTTACAAGGTTTTCATTTATGCAAGATGAGAGACGTGCCCTCTTTAATTTCAGCCTTTATCAGCAAACCCAGTTAGATTATGTGTCAGCCTATGACTACCTCCTTTAATGGTTCACCAGTGGGTTTGTGGATTCTATTCTATTTTACTTCCATCTTCTTTCCCATTTAAGACTATATTAAAAGTTGAAGCTTGATGAGTTATTGGAGTTAAAAGTGAGATATATTTCTAATTTTCCTTCTTTCCCAGACTGCCTCTGCTGAAACCAGGAAGCATACTTAAATACCCTTCCTGCACATGCTTTTGTGCTATTCCTTCATTATTTCTTCATCAATTAAGTGGGTAAAAAGGTCTGGAGTTGATTGTGTTGATTTGTCCAATTACTTTTGAGCCCCTGAAATAAGGGGACTGTGTCTGAAAATTATTGCAATTCCTAAACCTTTTTATACAATAAAGTTGTTCAACCCCTAAGTCCAAATATTTCCATACCTAACTGTATACAGTATGTACCAACATGCATTTAAAAGTTAATGCAAAATGCATTTATATAAAAATTGGGTTGAGTGAGGTCTTAAACTTTGAATATGCATAGTAACAATTTCACTGTTTTATGCTATATTTATTATCTCTTAAATATGTGCTGGCTTTAGCCAGAGAGGAGGATCCAGGTCCCCTGCTGCGCTGCGGGGTAGCCTCCTCTCTGGCAGCCGGTCAATGGTTGCACCTTGCGCGCACACAAACTCAGCTTCTGCCCGGCACTTCCGCCGGGGGTTCTTTGATGGAGCACCGGGAGGTCATGTCATGCCTGCAGTCTGCAGTCATAGAAGTCCCAGAAGAAGTGCCGGCAGCAGCACGCTTGCCAGAGAGGCTGCGGGGGATCTGGATCTTAGTCTTATAGTCAGACTATTTTAGGTCCAATTTTATGACAAACTCGAATATAAGACAAGGGGTATTTTTCAGAGAATTTTCTCTAAAAAACCTTGCCTGATGTTCGAGCAAATATGGTAATATGGTAATACTGTAGCTAAAATAATAAATTAATATTTCATAATAGGTAGCTCATTAATTGTTATTTAAAATTGTACGCTATAATAATTTCAGTGTTTTACCTAAAATGCACCGAGGATAGTTTAAGCAAATTGTTTAATTACTTTTATGAAACTTTATGGCAAGATTTCCTCTAGAGAATGCAATATAAATAGAACATTTGGTTCGAACACTCCTTTTTTTTCTTTTTCTCTATAATAATTCTTTTCTTGGCGTCATTATTATTTCTTGATTGTTTGTAAGTAAAGCATCAGCATTATAATTTTCTACCTGGAGGAAGATTGAAAGCAAAATACATATGAGTAAGTGGTAATTACAAAGACTAAAATAGAACCATTATAAATCCTTCCCCTCTCAAGGATGTTTTGTGTTGACAAATTAATTAAACTGTATAGTGTGGAAAAGAACCACAACTGAAAAATGTACTTCCTAGCCTTTTTGTTACAAAAAAAGAACATCATTCTACTATATTTTTTTCCTGGAATAATTATCTATAAGGAACTGAGTCCAAGAAGGTTTTGTTTACCCTTGCTTATCCTCTGCAGTTGAAAATAAAACGCCAGGAGAGTACAAGTTATAGAAATGGTGCTTTGGGATAAGGTATTTTTTTACTTTAGTGGGTGTAAAATAGTACACTTGGGACATTATTCCAAAGGTAGAATAAAATATTGTAGGTACAAAATATTTGTAAGTAATTACTCGTTTCGGATGAACTTGGGGGCCTTTTTAAATTCAAAAACAAAATTCCTTGTCTGATGCCCACATTCACTCACACTCATTCACTCTCACACCCTGCTCTTACAAATTTACGGTCTATTAGAAGATTAAGTTAGGAAACACTAAAGTATCTCAACATGGAGGTAGAATATATTATTAGAATATATTATATATATATAAGAAGGAAAACTGTTAGGGCATAGTCTAAAACTTGGCGGTCAGAGGCTAAAACGTTATTGCTTTTTTGGGTAATAGATAAGGGGACAAGCCTTTCAGAGCAGTGGGTAGCAAGTCTAGGCAGCTGTAAGTATCACAATTGGTAATATGGCCAATCATGGCTTTAAATTACATTGTTTAATTGCCTCTAAACAATATGCATGTGAATCAGAAATATTTATTTAAAATGCAGGCTGCCAACTTTCAACCTGGTAAGGAGGGGTGATCCCACGAATAGATCTAGTTTTGAAATATACATCACATCAATGCAGTGGCGGCTGGTGGGTTATTCCAATGGGGGTTCAATCACTGGGGAGGGCGGCAATGTATAGTATTAATATAGTGTTAGTATAGTGTATAGTGTTACTCATTTGTCACTGATGCCTCTCAGTGTCTGTGTCCATGTATATATCTTCTAGGATGTTAGGTGACTACAAAGCCTCACTGGTTTTACCTTTGTGGATTGAATACTTTTATTCCGGCCACAGATTTTTTTTTTTATATTTCACTCGTTGCATTGTCTTATATTTTAATGGTATACATTTCTGCATCACGTTGAAAATATGTTTTTGCTGGAGGTAAAAAATCTAAAGTACTGACTTGAAACAAGTGCAACTGTTTCTGTAAATGAAAAACATTGCTCAGTTGGGCCAAGTTGTAATTATGGAGGATTTTAATTATGCACAAATTGAATGGGGAAATGGAACCCATAATATAATTATTGGAAATAAGCTTCTGTGCCTGATTAAAGCAGAAAAGGCAGGTGGAGGGATCTGAGTGCAGTAATCCTGGTATATTGAACTGAAACAGGAGAAGAGGCACTTACAAAATTAAAATGTATGAATGCAATTCACATCAAGGAAATGGATCAGCCTACCAGGTTTCTCACTCCTTGCAGCTGCGTCGTTGGCAGGCATACAAAGTTCCCATGTAATAGAGTAACCAAATGATAGTTATTGTGGTACAGAATCCAGTACCTAAAATGGAAATTGTGTTTTGTAAATGGACAGAGATAACAATAGGAAGATGAACAGCTGTGTGGAAATGGGAGTGCAGGTAACCACATTGCTCCGTTCAAACTCTTGACTCATTGAAAACAGGAAAATTAAACATTCACACTTATAATTTTGCCTGCAATCCCCATAAAAATACAGCTACAATGTGTGACAATGAATTTATGCATTCTGCTTCAACTGGAGATTCTGGACTCTAAAGGTATAGAAAAAATGGTCAAGGATAGCATAATATGAGTACGGACAGTGACATTCAGAAGAATGGTATGGAGACTAGATTTGTTGTAAAGTTACAATCCAAGTGTAGGACGCAGACTATGCGGAAACTTAGAGGACTAAAGGAAGCCACGCAGACTATGCGGAAACTTAGAAGACTAAAGGAAGCCTCAAAAGCTGTAATAGTAATAGAATATAAATGTAAGATTTGATGGCATTAAGATATGAGTAAAAAAAGCATTTTTTTCTTAACAATCATTTGTTGGAAACAATTGAAAAATGGAGCCATATGTCCAACGAGGATCACATCTTAATGTTTTCTACTAAGAAGAATAGAAAGTTATCTTCTGAAGAGAGAGGAGTTATGTCAACCAGTAAAAAAAAAAAGTAGCTACATAGAATGGTAATTTGCAGACTAATTAGTCCAAAATAATCCAGCATTTTGGAATCAGACGTTCGCTGCTGTCATACAGTATGTCCTAGGTGGAAAATTCTCCCCTAGATCTTTGCTTTAATCAGATCATCCTCGTCCAAGCAGCACCTTAATTTTATATCTCAGTCCCTACCACCTAACATAATGTATGTTTGAGAAAGCAAGGCTCTCTTTGTTCTCTCTACTATTGTTTCTCCATGGTATTGTTCATTTTGCATTTTCTCTTCATTCTAATAGTAGTGCAGCATCTATTGATGCTCTATTTAAGTAATGTCACTGTGAATATATCTGATTGAAGCCATATTGGTAAGAAATGCAGTCTCATTTTGCTTTTTTGGAAGAAACCCACTTCCTCCAGAATTACCCAGGGGGTTTAGGCAGTAGAAAATATAAAGAGGTCTGGAGCTAATCTGTCCAGCCATGAAACTTACCTTGGTACTTGGTCGCTGTGGATAAACCTCGCTATATCCAGCTGTAATCATCTTGATTCAATGGACCTGACTGAATTTAGTCATGCTCAGAAATACAGAACGTTTTCTCTGTACATAGCAATTCAATGCCCCTGAATAAAAGGAAATTAATGACCATTCTTATTCAAAATGCACGTAATCAGTACCAACCGTATTACCTAATCACATCACAATATGCACCAGGAGGCCAGCAAACCACTTAATCACCAATGAGTTTAAAGTAAAAATACCACAATATGTTGGAGAATGACAATTGTCACAGGGAATGCTGATTACAGCATTGAGAAACTTGCAACGGTCTTTCCATATAACCTTTATACACTTATGCAAAACCGTTGATAATTGCATGTGCACGGAAGTTTGTTGAGCTACAACACAGGGCTAACTAGTGGAGGGTATCTAGAGAGAGAGTAATAAGAGGAGAGGGAGAGACAGAAAACGAGAGAGTTGACACCAGAGGTATTTGACTGTGAGTACGGGAGGAGAGCATTGTACACAGTATATTACACATACATGCTGTTAAATATACCAAGGTAGCGGTTTCTGTGTCAAATGTACAATCGTTCTATGTAGTTGTGTTTTCTTTTTTTACACCATTGGGGCCAATTAAGGTTTAGTCAGGTTACTGAATCGAGCCCAGTATATAAAGTGGTCTGCCTCCTTCTTTTTCCTGGAAATCCACTCCCCCCCCCCCTTTTTTTCTGTTTCCCTATTGTTTCAAGGCTGTAAAATGAGAGCTGTGTGATTTGTTTTAATATCATGAATCGATACTTGTTAAATGTACCATCAAACTGTATATGCTTTATACAGTGGCACACTGGCTACAAAACACTGTATATAAGACGTATGGATCAAACTCATGCACTGAAATAATGGATAAAAAAAAACTTTTGATCTCTATAAGTGTGTGCACCCATGCACAGGCAATTTCCTATACACGCACTGCATTTTGAAGATGGCTCAGGTTTGAACCAGCGTTGCTTTGCCATTTTCACCATCCCCAACACCTGTCCAAGAGGCTGGCTACCAGCCTACATAATGGGCTATACAGCTTCATGGAAGCATTCTTCAAGCACAGGGAGGTTGGATTGCAGGGACCTCATTATTTTACATAAAGTAATATGAGACTGAAGAACAACTATTCCTTTAAATGGAACATTTAACAAGCATTACTACTCATTTTTGTTTAAGAGCACTAATATATATATTTTTTATAATAAATAATAATATAATATATAACACAATCACACAGCAGATGAGAATTCCCATCTGATAGGTTAATCAGTTTAAACGTGTAAGCATGCTTTCTAAAAGAAGCTCCTACAATAGTAATTTTAATATAACAAAACAACCATTTTAGAGTTTTCTCTGTGTGCATGTAAAGATCATAACATACTTTATATAGCTTGCATGCATATAAATATAAAAGAAGACATCTACTTTTTGTTATATTTTTCCTGTCATTGGCCTTACTTTGATCTATACTTAAAGAAAATATCCAAACCTGAGAAAAGTGCTCCCATGGCAACCCCTGCTGTTTATTTCCACTCATTTCTTCAAAAGAGGCTCTTTTAGCCATTACTAACTAAATCAGATTTAGTGCCTTTATTATTTATTGCCCAGATGCTTTGTGTCCTAAAAAGAACACTGTGAAGCAATGATTCCCACCCCGTGGTACTCCGAGGATTAAAAATAATCCTTTACTACGTGATGTCCTTGTGTTTTTCGTACCTGCAAAGTTCTTTGAACCTGGATTCCTGATCATGGAGAAAAGAATATGCCACATCCAGCATTTTTTCAAGATCACCAAATACCAAGATTTCTTTTTCAGCAGTGGTCTTTTGCAATTATTCTTCCAGGCTTATTGCCGTATGGTTGTTTACAATGTTGGAACATAAATAAATGAATAAAAAACTATCATAATGCCAGAGTCGAGTCAATGATGACCTATGTGAAATCTCAGAAAATCTCTCCCCAGGAGATATAATGCACTATAGACGCACACGGGTCATGGCATGCAGTGACAACTCATAGAATCCAATGGCTCATAATCAATCGACTTTTCCAATCACGAATCCTGGTAATCTAGTTATCTCCAATAACATTATAAACGCAATTACAGTTTTTGCTCTATATTTTTCATTTTAAGTAAACCTCAAATATACTTTATCTCACACAAAAAATAAATTCTTTCCTGTGTTCATTCTAAAATAATGTTTGAATAAATATAACAGTTGCTTATATTTTTCATACAAACATTTTGAGAAATGATAGAAATATGAAGCTTTGATGCAATATCTGTAATTCATTATTGTTTTCTAAATCACCCTGCAGGTAAAATATGTTTTGTGTATTATTGCACATTTGTTTAAAAAAAAAAGATGATATACAAATTCATAAACTTTTTGAATCCAAAATATAAAACATTCTGATGAGTAAATTGCCCGAAACAGAGAAAGCACATACCCAGCAAATTCCATTTAAAAAACACCTATTTAAGGCATTAGTGCTGGGGATTCCACCACACTATATGGCCATATATTGGTTAGCCAGCCACTGTGACAAAGTACTCCAAGTTATGCAAGTTGTGTCTAATTTTTATGGCTATATTGCTTGCTAAGTAGCTGAATCAGTCGGACTGGACTGCATTTTAACCCAATAAATCTCCAAAACTACAATCCGATAATACCAAGTTGTTTCAAGAAGGGTTTCAAGAAAAACTCTACTCTCATATGAAAACAAACTCAACAGTCTTCAGTTTGACAGACACTACGGTGATTGGATCTTCCAGCAGGACAGTGATCCAAAATATACATCAAAATCAACAGAAAAATGGTTTACTGACTATAAAATTTAGGTCCTACCATGGCCATCCCAGTCCCCTAAACTTGAACCCCATAGAAAATCTGTGTCAAGTAAAGAGGAGAGTCTACCAGCATCAACCTTGAAATTTAAAGGGTCTGGAGTGATTCTGTGTGGTCTCAGATCCCTTGCAATGTATTCTCCAAATGCATCAGGCATTATAAGAGAAGACTTACAGCTGTTATCTTGGTAAAGGGAGGTAGTACGAAGTATTGACTAAGAGGGTGCGGATAATTGTGCCACACATATATTTAATATTTTTTGGGTAAACCTGTGTTGTATTTGCAGTTGTTTGATATCCAAGAGAGCAGGGTATTCTATGTATTATTTGAAGAAAAGACAAAAAGGTAAAACAATAAAGACAATTTTTCACAGCCTTCTTTGCTCATATTTACCAAGGTTCCCAACATTGTTGAAGGGAACTGTCTATGTGTTTGTTGGACATCCCATTCCAAAGCCATGGGCAATAATATGGAGTTGCCCCCCCTTTGCTGCTGTAATAGCCTCCACTCTGGAAAGGCTTTACACAAAGTTTTAAAGTCTGGCTCAGATTTGGCATTCCAGTACAACCCAATAGCGTACAATGTGGTTAAGATCAGGGCTCTGTGAAAGCTACTCAAATTCCAAAGCATACAGTTGTCTAAAATGTCTTTGTCTGCTGTACCATTGACATTATCTTTCACTGGAACAAAGAGGCCTAGCCAAAACCCCAAAAAACAGCCCTAGACCCTTATCCCTCCTCAAACTTTCCAGAAGGCACTATGCATTCCAGTAAGTAGCATTCTCCTGGCATCTGGCTTCAAGAATTCCAGATAGTGAAGCATTATTTATTACGTTTCTACTGCTTCAGAGGGCTTTCTACCACTCCAGCTGATGCTTGTCATTGCGCATAGTGATCTTCTGCTTGTGTGCAGCTGCTCAGCCATGGAAGCTCCCATCACACAGTGCTTGCGCCGTTGTTGCTTCAAGAGACAGTTTAGAACTCTGTAGTGAGTGATGGAGTTTGCCTGCCTATGTGCTTGATTTTTTAGAGCTGGGGGTAGGGAACTAGTGAATAACACTACACTTCTTTAAAATGATCTTTCCTTGTCATTAACCTTCAGACGACACACATTTGGAACAAAACATTCTTATCTGACTCATTGCTATTGCATTCTATATGGAAAAACTATATAAAAATAGGGCATCTGGTGTTTTGCAATTTAGCTTCAAGATTAATTTCAGTTAATTTAATCAGCACCATACACTTCCGTTGCAAACTGACATGATCCACACAGAAATACACAGTCTGTAAGCCAGAGTGATGTAAGATAACTGTGCAATTTGGCATAAATATTGTATAAGCCTTTTTAATTATTATATATAATAAACGTGAGACCAATACATCATGCACTAAAATGTAAAGTGCTAAACATGTCCATTTAATACTTTTTTGCTATTCGGCTTACAGTTACATTGATTTTTTTTTTTTGTTCTCAAAATGTGGTTCTTATATTAAATCATTGCTCAATTTGAAAAAAGGGGAAAAATGATAACTTGATCAGTTTGCAGTAATTATTAAAAAATAGTTCTTTGGTCTGTGGATATGATAGCCCACTGATATTTCAATGCTATGGCAACAGGTTTGAATGGCCTCTAACTGTATTTGCCATACAATAAATACTTTCTTTCTTTTTCTGGATTTGCTTTTGTGCTGAGGTTATAAACTTATGACAAGTTTCCTTGAGAATCATTGGCTTCCTTTTAAAGAACTAACGCAAGAGAACGGGATGCATTGAAAAAGCCGGACGTATATTGTAAAAATTCTGCAACACCCACAGAAATCATCACAATTAAAAGCTAAAACCCAGCGTCATTCTGTAACATTGTGCTCTCCCCAAATAAATCACTTAACCAAACTGCAGTGGTAATTATTTAGCTAAATAAAGCAAAGTATTTGTCATTTGCAATAAAATAAGAGAAAGTCTATGAAAGCCTCGTTATTCTCCTCACTAGCAAAAATCTACAATTTATATACAACCGCTGAAAGCAGCAGCACAAAACTGGCTGGAAGAAAAGCATTTTAAGGGTGCATTAGTTACAACATTGTCCAATTCAGCACAGTACATTTATTTTACAACTTTTTTTCTTCACTGATTGGGGTCTATTCAACACACAGGGAGTTCTTGGTCAAATCTTACCTCATTACTCATTGCTGAGGGTCAACTCAGCCGAGTTTCTCCTGTTAGAAAGAAAGAGGTAGCCTTAAAAAGTAGACTTGTACATGCGGATTCCTACAAATATTAACAAATGTGCAAAAATGAAGAGGGACCCCCCTAACAAAATAAACAAAACGGAAGCAGGGAGCTCTGAATTTTTGTTTGCATTTAGTTTCTTTTTTCACTCGGTCTCGCACACTTTCTCTCACACTGTCTAACACTTTCTTTGAATGTCTCCCTACCTTCTCCGCCAACCACTTCCGTGTCCCTATCTCCTTTTCCGCCTCTTCTCGTTCTTCAGTCTTCTTTCTTCATCCGCTTCTCCTCAGTATCAGCTCCGTTAGCCAGGCCTCCCGGAGCCCTGAGAGGCTGTCCCTGTGCCCTTGAGATACTCCGAGAAGCCAGAATAATGCAGATGGATTGGCGGAGAAAGAGATGTGCAGAAACGTACACATTTGTATTATTCTGGCCTTTTGCAGTACTTCGGCAAAAGAACAGAGCCACAGCAAGCACCTCAGGGACAACCTCCCCCCTGTTTCCTCCAATGGGGAGAGAGGGTGTGGGCTCGGGCCTTTTGGCAAATGATTTAGGTCAACTAGAAGAATGGTCAGATCTGTGTCAACTGATGTATAATGTGGATAAGTGCAAGATAATGCACCTAGGGCATAAAAACCCAAGTACCTAACCTGGGCATTTGAGTAAAAGGCCATTATAGATATAAGATAAGGCCAGGAACTAAGGAAATAATTCAGAAATTGGGCAGACTGGATGGTTCTTGCCGACACATTCTGTGTTTCTATTTTCTATTCTCTGGGAGTCTAAAAATTCACCTATGATGTACTTGACTGACTGCATAAACAGAAGAGTATGTAGAAGTGGGCATAATGACCCACATCTATGCAATCAGTGTGTGTGTCTACTTGTCTAGTACATCCCATGAAAACTTAGCTGCATATATTTTCTGCGTATGTTTTCACTACTTCAAATATCTTATATCTACTGGACAAGCACATCTCTCAAAAATGTTTGTTTCAGAATAAAATCAAATTTTACAATACTTATGTCATTTTTTTCGTTTTACTTATAATGACGTCACCTATTTTACCCAGTGCCATTTTCAAAGCTGTCCATTCATCTTTTTCATGAGAGCGTCATTATTCTCCGCAATATTAAAAACAATAGTAAAAATTTTACTACATTTTAAACTGTGCTTTTAAACTGTGTGTAAACTGTTTTAGAATTTTACATATACAGTTGTGCAACATATTTTCTTATTATTTTTATTGGGTCCATCCTATTTTATTTTAGCTTTTGTATCCCTTTAAATTCCAAATGTGATAGATAACATTTTGAAAGGTTGGGGTAATACATACAGCAAATTCAAAACAGCTCTCAAAATATGTCATTTTATCAATTTTAGAAACTTTTAATAGATTGACACAAAATGTTTAAATAAGCTGTACTTGCTTTTCCAGTTAACTTTTTTTTCAAACATGCCACATGCTTTTTTCAGGCAGTAATTCTTTTTGTGATAAATATGTATAGATGCTAATTTTATTGCATTTGCATCCGTTTTGACACTGTGACATTTTCATACATTTTCCTGTTATTCTCAGTTCAACATCTCCAGCTGAAAACCAGAGTTTGCTTTAGTTGTAAATATATTTGTGATTAAGATCCACGCTCATGACTTGCTTTTAGCTTTTTGGGCCTCACAGCTGATGACTCTACAGTAATTATTAATCGGCCCAGAATCAGAACTAGGATGCAGCAGGCAGTGGTGTATTCTGGCTTAGGCCATCTACTGTATGCCTCGGAAGGTAGGTCCACAGGAGCGGTAGATTTTTTGGGGGATCTGACTCAATGGACCAGTTAAAAGTTTGATCACTGATCTCCCCATTTGGGCCTATTAACAATATGGAAGACTGTGGAGAGTGGACACAGTCTCTATAGCTTATTTATGCTTGGCACCCCATGTCTTTAAAAGGCAAACAGGGGTGTACCTAGAGTATTTAGCACCTGGGGCAGATCCTGTATGTGGAACCCCCCCCACACACACACTTTAAAACTGCATAGTTTATATCATAATATACTGGCACAGACATTGACAGTGGTACAGCATAACTGTTATCATTATAAACTGAGGCACACATTGACGGGTGTACAGCATAGCTGTTATCATTATATACTGAGGCACACACTGACGGTGGTACAGCATAGCTGTTATCATTATATACTGAGGCACACATTGACGGTGGTACAGCATTACACCTATCAAAATATACTGAGGTACATATTGACGATGGTACAGCATAGCACCTATCACTATACATTGAGCCAGATATTGATAAAAATGCAGCATAACCCTTATCACTATATATTAAGCCAAAAATTGATGTGGTGTGTGCCTACCACTTCAGTGTCTGGCTTAGTATATGGAAGGAATGCACCGAAATATAAAAATTCTGGACCGAAACCAAAAATTAAGCATTCACTTGGCCGAAACCGAAAATGAAATCCGGACGCACAGCAGCAGTTGCTGCGCACATCACACAGGAGCAGCATTGATCCCTTGATTTGCTTTAAGCCGGTTGGAGGTAGATCCTTGATCTCTCCAACTGAGCCTGCTCCTCTAGCGGAGGACTTTACTGTCTGTCTCTGGATGGGTGCCGACATGGTGGCATCCGTGGCGGACCGCCTGCCCGTCCCCCTGCTAGGTACGCTACTGAAGGCAAAGTGCTGGGATATCATATCATGGCACATAGAATTAAGGATTGTGGCATGGAGGGGAGGGTGGTGGAGCTGCCCTGGTTAAGGCCCAATGAACGTCAAGATGTCCTGCAACAAAGAATTCTGGTGTCCACCGCTCATTCCACTGGAAAATTAATAAACTGAGGCAGATCACCAAGAGAAGGTGATCTCAAGATTGTAAGCTTGCGAGCAGGGCTCTCTCCACCTAATGTATCGATTTGTCTTAGTCTGTCAATTCCTGTCTTGTCATACCCCTTGAATTTATGTATTGTATTAAGCTCTGCATAAACTGTTGGCGCTATATAAATAAAAGATAATATTATAATTATTATTATTAATAATAATAATCTGTTCTGGTCCCACAACGTGTTCTCCGTTAAGGCACTATTTGCTTACTTACAATGTGAGAAGTGATGTCATTCTTGGGCACACAGTAAGAGTGTGGGGGATACAGGCCCCAATGAGCATGCATGAGGTAAGCACTGGCTGTTTTTGTGGGGAGTGGGAAATAAAAAGAAAATGTTAAGTTAGAACCTGAAGGCAGAATAGAACGTAGAGATATGCAAACAAGTAGAAAAGAGCACAGCAGAGCATGTAAGAAAGAAGCAGGCTAGAAAAAAGAGAGAGAGCTTTATAAAAATACTAAAATAAGTCATTAAGAGGGGTGCAAAAAAGAAATATAACAAAAAATCTGTATGAGAATCAAAAAGACAAAAAAGGGAGATAAAGGTAAAAGAGACTGCAGGAAGTAGGAAGAAGAAAGGAGAGAGGAAAGGTTGTAAAACCCAGAGAAGTGTATTGTTACTTAAGAATGGGTCCGAAAAATAATCACCCAATACTAAATCATATTAATAAAGATAAATTACCAGGGTACATACTTGTGTACTATTTTGATTCCAAATTTTTAGACATTTAGAAAGATTAATAATATAAATGATAAGGGACATAACGTTTCTAAATATATAATAATTGTAAAGGGCAGTTTTTACATCTTTGTTCCTCACATTTTTTATTCTTAAACTGTTTTTCAAATTGGGTTTGTTCCTAACAGTGTTCTTCAATATGTCCATTTTAATCACATAATTGACTGTCTGTTTTTCCAAAATATTGCCATTACCCTCGCTCATGACAAAGTGTGTTTTATATAGAACCTTCAAAACATGTTATAAAATAATAAAAAATAAATTGAAGATGGAGGGTTTTAGTAAAATACAGCCTTCAGTAAAATAACTGAAAGAACCGTCTGAAGTATACCCTATAAGAATCTCAAAACTAGTACGCAGGGTGCTAAGACAGGTGAACAACACCTAAACAGCCGGTAACAGAGGCACCCAGTGGAGTCACGTAACGTCCATTGCTTAATCCTGTGTTAGTTGGGCAGTTGTCATTTGACAATGTTCACTAAAGCAGGAGTTGCCGGGAGAGTTTGACGAGGGGTTAAGACTCTAATCCCTGAAGCCTTTTCAGGAAAGTTTGAGCTTGCCCTGGATAATGCATAGTTCAGTTAGTGAGGAGAGCTTCAACAAATATCACTTTATACAGGGCCAGGAAACATATACTTGGAAGTGAGTCTGACTAAGGTTCTGCCTTCCCGACATAAAAGAAGACAGATTAGACTGCAACTCTCTGGAAAACTCCTACCAACTCTAAACGTTAAAGTTCATGACAGTACAAGTACAAAAAGACTGAACAAGCATGGTTTGTTTTGAAGAGTTGCCAGTAGAAAGCCTCTTCTCTCTAAAAAGAACATGGCAGCACCGATCAGGTTTTCAAAGTTGTATCTGAACAAACCACAAGACTTCTGGAACAATGTCCTTAGGGCGGTCAAGACCAAAGTGGAGATGTTTGGCAATAATGCACAGCTCCACTTTTGTTGAAAACCAAACACAGCATATCAGCATAAACACCTCATACCAACTGTCAAGCATGGTGGTGGAGGGGTGAAGATTTGGGCTTGTTTTCCAGCACCAGGACCTGGGAACGTTGGAGTCAAATGTGAGGTCACCTGTCCGTTAAAGCTTGTCCGGGTCATGCAACAGGACAATGATCTCAAGTACACCAGCAAATCTACAACAGAATGGCTGAAAAAGAAAAGAATCAAGGTTTTGCAATGGCCCAGTCAAAGTCCAGACCTCAACCCGCTTCAGACCTCATACAGAAAACAATTAATTCAAGTTATTTCTGCTAAAGGTGGTTCTAGAAGCCGTTGAATCATAAGGTGTATATAGTTTGTCACACATGGCTTCTCCATTTTGGCTTTATTGCCGTTGATTAAATCATAACACGGTGTAATATGTCATGTGTTGTTGTTCATCTGAGGTTGTATTTACCTCATTTTTAGACCTGCTAAGGAACAGATGATTGTTATTGTGCCCTAATATGTAAAACCATAGAATTAAAAGAGGATGAACATTTCTTTTTCATATATATATATATATATTTCCGACAGACTGCTATTAACTAAAAAACTGCAATTTTGTTAGCTCATGCTAGTAAACATAACACTTAAGAAAAAAAGGTAGCACAGGGTGTACATTGCAGTAAATATGATCAGGACATTTCAATCTGCTACATCTGTAACAAAATATCTGCAAAACATCTGTAAAAAATAACATAAGATAATTTAATAAAAGTCAATTTATCAAACCACAATATGTGCAATAATGATATATGCCATCAGATGTAGTCATGATATCAATTATTTTATAATGTTCCAGCTGTAATTCATATATGAAGAATGATATCAGTAATTGACTGTATCATCTACCGTTAATCAAAGGCACCTCTTCGGATCAAGATGAGATTGAAATAAATCAACATCCATTTTAGACAGCAGAGAAATAATCCACAAATATGTTGGTTCTAGGCTTAGTTTATAAATAGTTCCAATGGATTAATCTGAGACAGATTTATACAGTTTTAGGCTTAGATTAAATATTGGACGTTCGCTACTGTGAACAAAATAATATTGCTTTGGAATAAAGACTTTAATTTCCATATACCACAAGAAGAAATGTTTAATTCTATGTCAACATTTACAACTTGTCATTTAGATGGTTGTCATTTAAATTGTAAGTAGACATGGCATTTGAAATAATCACTTTGCTTGTGGCAAATGCCATTTATTGCTATATGCAAATTAATGCTTTGACATACAATTAACAAAAAATGAAGATAGATGTTCCTGCAGTATAAATGTAATCTCCATATAAAGTGCACACAATTACACTTTTTCTACTTTAGGACTATAGTCTAGCCTATTGCATTCAATTAAACTTTGTTTTAACATTAGTATATGTTAACCATAGTGTTCATAAATGTGTTTCAACCCCCGGGGTACAATATGAATATAAGCACTCCAAACAAAATTCAAATGTTTTATCTATCCCAGTTCTAGCACTTAGGGAAAGTTAATTAAATAACCACAAGTTGTACTGAGCTCCAAAAACCAATGACAATTGTGGCTTTCATATAAGACCAAGTACATTGCTCTGGGACTCCTGCCACAAAGTAGGCAATATGTTTTTGTTTTCTTTGTTTTTTTTAGAATACATAGAAAGAAAACATTGTAAAAGCCTTTTCAATAGGTGTTTAAATGGAACGAATGATGGTGGAGATTTTCATGACCATTATTAGGGTGCATGTCTCGGAATGGCATCTAGCCGGGGACACACTCAGGTGAGTACTGCAGGTGCACCGCACCTATGGGCTCAGTAACCAAGGCACCCAGTGGCGCATCATAATAAAGACACTTCCTCATTTATAATAAACAAATGAACTTAAGCATGCATGGGATAGGCATATCAGCATCTTATCTACATCAAATTCTGTGTTTCTCTCTTTCTATGTAGGTGAAGATTCCCTGATACTGCAATATATGAATTTGTGTTCTGTCAGAAGATTACCATCGAGGTTAAGAAAATAATAAAACATGGAAACTAATCAGTCTGCAGCTGCTTCTCTTATTTTTGTCAGTGGTAGAAAATGCCATGTATTCTACCATCCAAATAATAGGTGTTCTAAAACATCGAACAGACTGCTCTCTGAAATAACACAAACAAATAAAATTGTCCTTTCAAGGTATTAAATATTTAGAAACTCTGTGCGTGTAAAAATCACTTTATTAACCTTTTCTCACAACACATAGTTCAGTTCATAATGGATTTTTCCATCTGGTACCTAGAATTTTATATTCTCCAAACAAGTAGGAAAATAAATGTCTTGCAATGTCTTGCTCTTCTCTCTTTTCACTTCATCTCTTGGCAAACTAAACAAACTCATTTGGCTTCCCGTATCACAAAATATGCAGATGACACTCAAATCTACCCGTTTTCCCTTAATCTCTCTTCTTCTCCCAGTCCACATATTATCAGCTGTTTGTCTGCTATTTCTTCTTAGAGGACAAGAAAAATAAATTTCTTCAAAACTAAATTCATAATCTTCCCTCCTTCCATCTTTACCTCAGTACATGAAATATCAATCTCAATTAACAACACATTTGGCTGTGGTGTGGCTACCGTGCAATATTTTCTATCCTGGCCCCTAGATGTACTTTGTGTTGTATCTACATGTCTAAAATTTTCTGTGTGTTTTATGATTAATTTACATTTCCTTATCTTTTTTTGTTTTCTATACCAGTTATAAAAATGTTATAAACCCTAGGAGCAAATATTAAATTCCAAATATTTTTAACTATAAGGAGAGTGATGTTTGCACCTCCAACCTATAGGTGTCACCCTCTCCCCGGGTCCAAGATTTACTTCTTCCTGTCCCGGAAAATAGAAGTGCAGTCAAGGTTCAGTAGGGTCACGTAAGAGTGCACTATATGACCCTGTGGTAGAAGCACAGCAGCTTGCGCTAAACTGCAAGTAAGTCTTAATGTAAGTGTCTGTATATTAGTTTGTGTGTCTTAGTCGAGTGTGAGGGTGTATATGTGTCAGAGTGTGTGTCTGTGTGTGTTAGTGTGGGTTTGCGTCAATATCAGTCTAACTAATGATATTTATCTAAAGATAAAGATACCTACGAACATCTGGTGGTGTGAATATACCCCTCCCTGATTGCAGAAGATATAGGCCCTATTGGGGCCCTCTTGGGGCCAATGAGAACTCATTGGTTTATTCACTAAATTTACTCAGTGTTGCTTTAATTGTGTTTTTATTAAAATATACATCCTTTACGTTGTAAAGATAAATCATAGAAAAATATGTTAAATATAAAAAAACTGAAATTCACAGTTCTCCATTACACAGTGAAGC
This sequence comes from Spea hammondii, assembly GCA_029215755.1. NCBI lineage: Eukaryota > Metazoa > Chordata > Amphibia > Anura > Pelobatidae > Spea > Spea hammondii. The sequence continues at coordinate 13,807,906 of JARDYJ010000008.1, forward strand.
TTGTTAACTGATTGTATGAAATTGTTAGGATAAAGTGAAGAAAGTTAATTTATTGTATTCATTCAATGCAGCAAAAAGCAGATGGTCTAAATTCCATCAACACTTTTGGATTTTTGGGGGTAATTGATTACAGCTCCAAAACATTTACTATTATAAGGTTATGAGCTGTAATTAAATGCTGATTTCATGGCATTGGCTGTAAGGGTTTACACATTTAGTATACAGCTTCATATGTCAGATTAATCCAAGAAAATATATTTTTTTTCTGCCATTCAAAGGATGGCACTTTGGTATGAACAGAAAATAGCAAATCTATTCTGAATTTAATTGCCACATACTTTGTTGCTATAGCAACCAACTCAATGGTACAGTCAGAAACAGAAAAAAAGGATTAATAATTTTGCTTCATGGGAAAAAATTATGCAGTTGAGTCAATATACATGCATATGATTATATATATATATATATATATATATATATATATATATATATATATATATATATATATATATATATATATATATATATATATATATATATCAAGAGATAAAGGGAGAGAGAAGACCACAAATCTGCTAAATTATGAGATGAGAATTTAAAAAACTATTGTTTTCTGCAAATATGTTTGGTAAATCGTAAGCCACAGTGATTTCTTTCTAGATGATCTTTCCTTTACAAATAAAATTGGAAAACACCAAGTCCTAATGCTTCCTTCAAATTGGATTTTCTAAGGGACTCTCTTATGATGTCGCAAGTATTCTATTGAAAAGGTGTCTCTGACTAAATATTTTAGTGGTCTTAAGGCTAGGTTTCCACTTGTTTTTTTTTTGCTAAAAACGCCCATAAAAACGCCCATAAAAATGCCCATAAAAACGCCAATAGCGCCACCTGGCGTTTTTTGTAGTGAAAAAACGCTGCAGCCAGATGTTAGCTGTTCTTCAATAGGAAATCGCACAATGCCATATCCACTTGGCGTTTTTTTGTTTGGCGTTTTTTCAGTCCTCTTTGGCGTTTTTTTGCTTTTTTGGGCTCTGTGGCAGTTTTTCAAAATCGCAGCATGTTGACATGCAAGGAAATCTTGGCGTTTTTCTCCAATAGAAGTCAATGGGAGAGAAAAAACGCCATGAAAAAGCTATGTGGGTTTTTTGCCTTGGCGTTTTTTATGGCGTTTTTTCCACAGTTACAATGCAGAGGATGGACCCAGTATCTGTGTGTCCTACGAGAAATAGGCTGGAAACAAACAGTTTCACACAAAACAAAGTTCATATTGAATTTTACACCATTTGGACCAAACATGCCATTACAAACAAACCAACGGGATCCTGCGTGCCAAAAGCAACAGCAAACAATTTGCACCATCATTTGGGGCCAATCTTCCTAGAGGAGCAGACATTCGGAATAAAGCATGCTTTACAAACCACAGAAAAGAGACAAAAGGGTCCGCCGGGGCGTTTAAGTAGAACTCTACCAAGTAAAGTACATCAGGAGGGGGCAGATACTTGCCATTTATCCTAATCCCTTTTAGCTGGGTGAAACTTCTAACTTGTAAAGGCTGAAAAAACTGCCTAAGGTCAAAAAAAGCAATTTCCACAGAAAGGCTAAAACGCCAGAAAAAACGCCAGAAAAAACGCCAAAACGCAGGTAAATGCAGTGGCAGTTTTCTTGGCGTTTTTCCTGGCGTTTTTCATCAAGAAAAAAACCCAAGTGGAAACCTAGCCTAATGCTTATATTTCCCCCCTGCTGGTTTAGCTTAATAAACATTTTAGGTTATGGTCATAAACTTTAGTCAAAGAATATTTTAAGCTTACCTACGATACCAACCAAGGCACATCCGACCAGATAACTTTTGTGAATATGTTTTAATTCTTACTTTACAAAAATGTATTCATCTGCTGTCTTTGTAATATACTCTTACAACCCAACAAAGTATGGTGATTTTGTGCCTCACATTTCAGCTTATTTTTGAAAAGTATATATATATATATATAGCGTTAGAAACCTACTGGGTTTGAATCTGAGTTTTAAGGTGAAACACTGCTTCTCAGCAGTTGAGTGTACTTTATCATTCGATCATGCCCTATCCTGTCCAGATCCCACCTTCAACCAGCCCACTTTTCAACCCATTAAAGTCTGAGACTTGTCCCATCTCTGTACATGGGTAACAATGCCACTTTCTATAAGGAACAGGGCAAGAAGAGATCTGGACAGCCTGGGGTGCATCAAAAGGGGCATAGATGCCCACGACAAGGAAATAATTCTACCCCTGTACAAGTCACTAGTCAGACCACACATGGAATACTGTGTACAGTACTGGGCACCAGTGTACAAGAAAGATATAGTGGAGCTGGAGAGGGTTCAAAGACGGGCAACCAGAGTAATAAGGGGAATAGGAGGACTACAGTACCCAGAAAGATTATCAGAATTAGGGTTATTTAGTTTGGAAAAAAGACGGCTTAGGGGGGCCTTAATAACTATGTATAAATATATAAGGGGGCAGTACAGAGATCACTCCAGGACTGTATCTATAACAAGGGGACATCCTCTACGGTTGGAGGAAAGAAGGACAGTAAGAGCGGTGAGATTATGGAACTCTCTGCCAGAGGAAGTGGTAATGGTAAACTCAATAAAAGAGTTCAAAAGGAGCCTGGACGTGTTTCTTGAAAGCAATAATATTACAAGTTATGGATATTAGATTAATAGGGACAGAACGTTGATCCAGGGATTTATTCTGATTGCCATATTTGGAGTCGGGAAGGAATTTTCCCCCTGGTATGGGGCAATTGGCATCTGCTTCATAAGGGTTTTTTGCCTTCCTCTGGATCAACACAGTAGGGACACAATATGTATATAGGTTGAACTTGATGGACTTTGGTCTTTTTTTCAACCTTATGAACTATGTTACTATGTTACTATGTTACTAACCCCGAGAGGATCTCAGGTATGCACATATTCCATACCCACCAGCCTTCTATCATTTGCTACCACTTGTAGATAGAGACATCTCTCTCTACAGCTAGTCATTCCTATTCTGCTCTATCTCTAGCCTTTAGCTCCACAATTGTGGAAAATGTTGGAAAATAATAGTTATAATTGTCTATAAATTGTATTTGCAGACCAAATACCCAAGAATAATAAATATAGATTGTTTCATAGCCTTCTTTGTATGTGTCATGGATGAAAAGTTTATTTGTATTCACTGCTGTTCATGAACTTGAACTTGTGCATGACCCGAAGTACTAGTTTAGATTGTAATCATGTACAAGCTTGCTTTCATACAACACAAGAGAAGACCCAACAAAAAGGCATGTTGTCTTGTGGCTTTTCATCTCTCACCTTTCATTCCTATGTTATCTTCATAGTGATATGTTGCATTTTGAGCTTTTGTGATGAATAATGTTTTTTTATGAGCTTTGTAATTTATAGCTTTCATTTGTGTAAGGTCACTAATCAAACCTTGCTATATAATTACTGGTTTCATGTACTACTACAATTTACCAAATGTCTTATTTAGTGTAAACAATGCACTGACACCATGGCTAGGAGTTTCTGCAACTCACATTAGGTATTTCTCTAATATAAGTATACAAAAGCCTTAGATGTTATTCTTTGCTCAAAATGTTTAATCACATAAAAAACAATATAGAAACTTTTAAGAAGCCTTTCGGTTTTCATAGCAGCAATCTTTCAGTGCCTGCTTTTTGTCACAAAAAATATGAATGAAATTTTATATGATGAAAGATTGAGTATTCAACGGTCCAAAAAAATATTTTTCCAATGCGCATTTAGTTACAAAAATGCTATATTTTACAGAATGGATCAAGAAGCACATTTAACAAATGTTGTTGTCATCTACCCACTTAAATCTCTGTGTGCTACTAACTCCAACTTTGTTGCTTTCTGTCTTCACGTGTGTCTTATGAGTATAGGCCTAAAGATGTCAGAAACTCCATACCACGAGTTCTTATGAATTCCAAAGTCTATGAAAATATAGACACCGCAGATCCAGAGTAGAAGACATTTCATGATAATGGTCCTAATTACTTATGCCTATAAGGATTAAAATCATGATCCTTCAGTCTCCACAATAAACAAAACCTTGAAGATGGCAGGAGTAATGAGGCTGGTGCCAAAAGAGCACTAGATCTTCCCATGTCCTAGCTAAACTTCAAGGAAAATATGCTTCATGATGTATACTTTAAAACCCAATAATTAATGTGGGTGAGGCCCTACTAACTTTTTGACATGGGAATAGGTGCATTAGCACTCCTATGTCCACAAGACTTACATATTACCTTTATATATTATTTATATAAAACTATATGAATTTATATAAATTCCTTACCATAGCAACACTATTTCTGACCTTTACCTTCAATGAAGATAATGGTAGATTATTACTATAAAACCTTGATTAAAGGTATATAAAATTAGATAAACCTTGATACAAAGGTATATACATTTATTTAAATTCCTTACCATGGCAATAATATTTCTGACCTTTACCTTCAATGAGGATAATAGTAGATTATTACTCCAAAACCTTGATTAGAAAGAAAAAGCAACCCACTCAAAGAAAGATAATTTCTTCTTTCTGATTCAACTGATAATATGTTCCTGAGCAACAAGGTAACAGCAGAGTAGCATAAATTAGATGCATTTCTAAACCTAAATCTCATAAAAACTGAATATAAAGCATTATTAAGTACATTTGAAAGTCACTCGTAGATTGCTTTCTGAGGATGTTACATAGAAATTATTTAATTACTAGGAATACGAATAATTTGCTGCCGTTTTTAAATATAATGACATTACATTATATTACATTTAAACAAAGCTGGCCTAACACATCTTCCCGTGCAACCTCAGAAAAACAAAAAGTCGTGTAATGAGGGTCCTTTTCTAGTCTTCTTTTTGCAGACCTCTACATTCAGTAATGAAGGACCTTTGACAGCGCATTAACAGTAAAGGTACGCTAGGGATGCCAATTTCATATATATCATCCTGAGTAAGGGTCTTGATTGGTGTTCAACTTTTCATGCACATGGATTCAGGTTTTCTTTCTATTGATTTTTTTTCCGGAACAACACTACATGTGAGTTTTGCAGCATCCAGTTATCTACCCAAGGTTTCCATGTGGTTCAAACCTAAGTAGGGTAGGAGGTGGGCGAAAACATTAAGACAGGAACTGGATCAGATATTCTAGTTCTGCTTCCTTTTTACCACAGATCTCAGATTACCATTGTCCCGTACTACGCCAAACAGTACTTATTGCAAAACAAGAAGTACAACCAAAGATTAGTTTTAATAAATTAAATTATTATTACATTTGTGTGCCAAGTTATGATAATTTTTGTAATGTCACTGTAAATGACCTCTAAATTTTAGATTGTATGTTTTAATAATATTTTTTTCTAGGGAAAGAAACCGTTCATCAGAACAAAAATAAAAAAACCAATTCGATTGGGAAGACTGTAAGTGCAGCTGCAAGTGTTCTTACCCCCCAGCGAAGTTACATTCCCCCTGGCGTGTTTCAGATTAACCAGAAACAAACAGATGCTCTGACTAATTATCTTTTTACAAACCATAGATGGAAGTTGAGCTTCTCCGAGATAGTTTTTGGTTCGTAGGACTGATTGGTGGTGCACTGCAGATGCCAACGATACAAGAACTAGGCTCACTGTAATTACAGCAGCATCACAAGTCATTTACTTTTCTCTTCTGAGGTGGTGAGTTTTTCAAAGGAGAAAATGTGTTACAGAGAACACAAAAGCGGGGAAAGGCCTGCTGAGGATCAAATCATGAGTTGAGTAGTACGATACGTACATATTCTATATGCTTATAGAACACCATAAATTACTTACACAAGCAACCCTCTGGAATGAGGGATTTTGGAGGACACTGCAATAATCTAAATGCTTATTTATTATCATTATTTGAAGGTCAATGTAAATTGGTGATGGGTCTGTTTTTGGTTCTTTTTTGTTTTTTTAGGGGCTTGCAAGTTTGTAATGTGTGCCTGTTTTCATGTTGTTCAAAAAGTGACATCTTAGACAATACATTTTTTTTTTTAAATTCTGTTTCCGTTTTATTACTGATCATTGATGTCACTGCAGAAGCCCTGACAGTTATTGACGGATATTCTGCATGTGCCTTACATAAACACATTATATTGTGGAATCTGGTGGACTGAGCTGAGTTTGATATTGTTTTTTTTCATTTTTGAACATTTACCAGGCATTCTGTTTTTAATTATATTTTTGATCATTAAAGAGCAGTACATAAGCCTTGAAAGTTATTGCTGGGTATCCTAAATGGGACTAACATAAGCATATTACACAAGATAATTTCAGACGGTCTGAGAATTGCTGGTTGTATTGAGTTTACCTAAACATCATAACATCATAACCGTACATACACTACATGACTAACAGTACGTAGACACCTGACCATCACACCTTTTGGAATAGAAAATTAAATGTAAATTATTACTATTTATTGTGGTTGTGGTGGTGGTAGTGGTTGTTGTTATACTATTTTGAATAGACAATCTCCTTCAGCATGTTTCAATGCAGGCAGAATAACCAGGGGCAAAACTAGAAACCACAGGGCCTGGGGGCGAAAATTGCCTTGATACCCCCATCTTTAACAACTGGTCTGTGCCATCATTGCCCCCAAACAACTTGACTGTGCTTTTTTGCCCGTTGCCCCCCTTCCAAGATACACTCTGGCACACATATGTAAACACGCTTACATAAATTACACACACTTACTCATACACACACAACTACACATCCGTGCTCACACCAGACAACTACACATCCATGCTCCTTTCCTTCTGTTGCCTTTTTTAGAATCAATGGAAATAAAATAATTTAATTTAGATGAGCCTGAAAACAGTTTTGCGAGTGCATGACCTCTATATTCTGCACATTGTTTTATCATAATTTTGGCTACACTATGCTAATTGGAACAACTATACAGGATCACTGTTCCCCTCTTAAACCAGCGCATTGAGGATCATCTTAAAATGTGGCTATCTTTATCTCTTAGTTTGTTAGCAACTAATAGATCAGCTTCAGAGGCTGCCATTATTACTGAGAATGAAAGATTATTGTATCTTAAAAAATATTTTTATATTTTTTTCTTAAGAAAGTGATGATGTCCTTCATATTCATATTACAGATGCATTTGCCTAAATGATGAGTGAATTTGCCAAACATCAGCAATTATATTTGGCTTGCCTTTTTTTTGTTTTGCAGTGGATTGGATACATCATACATCAGAGAATTCCCCTTATATTCACAAAACATACTTTTAGACATAATCAGCAATTGCCTCCACAATATCATCTAGTGGCTTTACTGCATAATAACTTTCCTAAGACAGCAGAATATAATAACCCTGTATTAGGAAGCTTGCATACTATTAGGATTTTTATTTCAATCACACTATTAAAAAACATTAGACATACTCATGAACTACAGATCCATCGTACATCATCAGCTATTATCTGTGTCAGCTTTTGTCTTACTTGGGGGACCTTGATCTGGCTAATTCATTTGATACGCTCACTTTAACCAGATCATGACTGTTGCACCCTACAGCACTCATCTATGCGAATACTCAACCCACCCTTGAATATGACATAACAAATGGTTTGAAGAGACGGGTAGGAGACTTACTACAGTTATAAGACTTGATTAACACTTCTTTGGAGATTGGCAAAGTTTTAGCGGCAAGTTCTTACTGGGAAATGAAATCACCCATTAGATATTGCATAGAACCTGTCTTGCACCAGCCAATGCCATAAGATTGGTTTACCTGATAAAGACAAGTGCATTAAATAGATTGTCTCCACAGTATATGTTTCATTGTCTTTGGTCATGTCCATTGATTACTGGACACAAATACATGTCTTTGCTAAATAAACTCTTAAATTAGTTTTTCAGCTGACAGCAGCTAGGGCTCTTCTTGGCATATTGACAGTCCAAAACCTTCTTATCCACTGCAAAAAAACAAAAAAAAACAATGTTGTTTACTTTGACAGCAGTAGCCAAAAACAGACAAACAGAAGTTAAACAGACATTTCAATATATTTCTTTTACATGGAGAATTACTAGTGGGTAATAATCCCTTGTGGGAGGCATGGTCTGTCTAAAGAACTTATCTTGAATTTATCTAGTTTGGTATTTTCTGTGGTGAATATTTATTTGCTGCAGTTGGTGGTTCTTGATATTTGTATACTACTTTTCTGGAACAGATGTATCAAAAGATGTGCTACCCTTTTGCAATGACATATTTTAGATACTTTATACTGTATATTAGACTTGGGCACCGGCCAACTCTTCTTGTTCATCTTCATGGGGAAACAAATCTTAGTTTTTTTCTTTAGAAGGGGTTAATACAGGGTTAATACGGTACGCAGCAACTTTGGCACCAGGATTTTAAAGGTATGTACAAGCAACTCTATTGGTCGCCGGCAGGGGCATCCTCTGCCATCAACCAATGAAGTGTAGCTGCTCTTCATTGGTTAATGTCAGACGAGCCCTCTGCTGGCGACCAATAGAGTCGCTTGTACAGACTTTTAAAATCCTGGTGCCGAAACTCGAATACAAATGCACAAGTCTACTGTTATCATAACTATGTGCTGTATTCCTTGTAATATTATATATATAATATTATATTATTATATTATTTTCCATAAAAATTACTCAGACCTTAATACGAACACTGAGCATTGTGTGGGCCTCACCATTCTGCTATGCATGAAGATCTGTATGGCATCACTGATATCCCAAGCATGCTAAGGGTCCAGCACAATGATAGAAGTCTTTAAAATCCTCTCCCGCAATCCATCACTAAAGGAATTGGTTGATAAACCTGGTACAACACTGCTGAAAACTCATGCTTGAAATCTGTGCCACCCAGCTCTTTACTGGGGAGAAATATACTTGATGGGCCTCTGGGGCTAATCTTTAATTCCATAAAGTAAGAACGCACTTATTCAGAGGACTAGTTTATTTTCAGTTCCAGGATCTATTTTTTGTTTTTTTGCCCGACACTGATGCCATCTGCATTGACCATTTGCTTCTCTTGACATATTTAGCATGATCCAATTGCTGCTTAGGCAATGTCTCAGCAAAGTGGACCACATACCTGATAGATCAACCCATGTATGTAGTTGGTTGTTTCATTGGAGGTCATTTGATCATTTTCATGGTCCTTTTTGTATTCTTATGGCCACAATGTCCTAAAGCAGACAGCAGTCTAAACTAAATGGTCATCAGTGAATAATATTTCCATAAGTATGCTATTCCCAGTTATAACCTCAATCATTCAAAATAAAACTGTTATTTCTACACAAACCTAGTCTCATAACTATGCATGTGTCACACTGGATTGCATAATATGCATTTCTGCTTTAACAGTGCATTGGATGTTCTAGATGAAACCGGTTCTTATCTACAGATAGAATAGCAATGAGGAATTACCATTTTATTTGTAGATAGCTGTTCAGTTGAACTCTTAGAACCCGGTGCCTCTATTAATTGAAAAGCTTTGTTTGTATGTTGATTGATGGAGAGGTTAATGTAAATGAGTTGGCACAGATTAAGTAGTCAACTAATTTTTTTTGTTTTCAGCTCAAAACATTAAAAATATATTTTCATGTTGGTTTCTTTTCTAAGAGTATAACCTACTATTGTTGGATGCTACCTAAATTGGATGCTATCATTGTACAATTCCCTGTAGAGTTGCGGTCTTTGTAATGTTTCCTTCAGAAATATTGACTTAATCAGCATATGTATAACCTCATTACCAATATGTTCACATGTTTTCATTGCTTTTGTCTTTGCAGTATAGATAATAAAAGAAAAAATGCCCTAATAACACTTTACAGAGAAAATTGCAGGTAACCTTTTATTAATACTTCTGTATCTGTAATTCTCTTTCCTATTACCAGCTTCACAAATACTAGATTTTACTTAGTGGTTTTGATATGTGTACCAACTTATATATTTAAGTTCCCATTCCTTGTAAAACCACAACTAGTATTATAAAAGTTATACCACTATCGACCACCCACCCATAAGCTAGGCCACTATGAAAAAAAGCACAATGGAAGGGTCTGTGTATCAGAAGGTGTTCTTACTAACCCTCTGTGTCCCTACCAGTTTTTGAGAACCATCCAATTTCTTCACATGATGACAGGGATGCACAAGAAACATTGAGAATTACACAAATTCACTTTTACTGCCAGGGTTTGTGTGAATACATGAACTTTTTACATTTCCCCCCCATTGTCTCAGCTTTTGGCTAGTGGATATAGGGTCAGATGGCCATGGGCTGGGGCTTGGTGTGGCACAATATTTAGTTTCATGTGTTCACTGGTACATCTGGTAGGCACACATATAGAGCTGCAAGTGCATGTGATTACTGCATTGGCTCATATTGGCTCATTGGAAAATATTTGGAACAAAACTGCATTATTGGACTACACTATAACACAAAGGATTTGGGAAAGTGACAGATAACCTTAAACTCATTAACACAGCTATTAGATACATCATGCTCCATGTTCTGTGGTTCCAGCAGGCAAACTACTGAAACAGTGACGCAACCTAGATAAACAGACCATTTCACTCATTTTCTGAGCATTCATTTCTAAGTGTAACATATTTATGTTAGTCATCCTTGCTTTTTCCTTCAACATACCAAATTATCTCGCCATTCAAGCGTGTTTCTCTGAAGGCTTTATGTCACTAAATTCATACTAACAAATACCGATGAGCAGATGGATGCTTATTATGGGTTCAGAAAGGTTCAGCACTGCTAATAGTGAAGATTAATACCTTCATGCAACAAAGCAATCTGGACATTGTGAACACATTAGACTTAAAAACATTTGCTGTATTTAGTGAGAAGGCCAAACATTCAGAGCTTAACTACAACTTTTTATTATACTATGTGCAACCAGAGAGTCCACCCTTCAGTCTTCAGCTATCCAGCTCGGCTGCATTTCAGTTTCAAAATGTGAATGCTTATCAAAAAATTACTCATAGGCTCAAAAACAACAACAAAATAGCAAAGTGTCAATGGCAGTTAGAAATAAAAAAAATAAAAAGTGCATGAAGGGTCCAAAATATTTGGTGCAGTATCAGCCTAAACATTGAATGTGCATCTGTGCACTCCTCACAAAAGCACACCAATGTGCCAAGAGCTCTAACCAGGGAGGTCCAAGTACACCTCAAGCTCCATTAACTCCTCCTTAAGATCAGTGAGGCACAGTTGGCATCCCTTTAGGCATAAGTGAACAAGGAGGTGCATGACTGCACCCATTGTTATTCTTGGGAGGAACCCCAAGATATTGACAAAGACAGAAAATATGCACACAGAGACATGAGAATAAATTAAGAACAAGGATCACTCAGGAGAGGCTCAAGTGTTAACACAAATGTGCAGTTACAGAGGAAAAATCCCAGAGGTGAAAAGTATCTAGTCCACAAGTACAAAACAAAAATGCAAGGCATCTTTTGCATAATGGAACCAACAACCACAGGTGACCCCTTCAGCTAGTGGGATGCAGTTGGTATCGTTCTGCACAAGTTCTGCACAAGTGAGCAAGAAGGTCCACATCAAGATTTGGTGTTACACTTGGATAGAACCCCCAAGATATCCCCGGTGAACAACTAAATTCAAGTCTAGCTCAACCAGGGACATACAGGGTCTTAATAGTCTGCTCTCCAACATGTCAATGCTTGTGAAAGTCTCAACTAGACACTAAAAACTAGAAGAACTTTAAATGTAAAGGCCCTTCTATGATATCAGAGATGGGCAAGATGAGCAGTGCAGACTGCCAGGATTAATGTTGGCAACAAGAAAATACAGCAAAATGGTAAATTATTTTAAAAAGGAATACGTTTAGGTAAGATGTATACATAGAAGTACATAATATAAGAATCTAGGAAAGTTGGTGAAAATCTCTATGTGGAAGAGCACCTATAATGCATTGCCTTTATTTAGTCTTTCCTTAGAATATAATGACATTTATGAAGGGTTACAATATAAAAAGCATTGTTCTCATGTCTCCTTGAAATCTGTTCATTAATTGTGAGTTACTCTAGTTCTTGATGTACTGTTCCAAGCAACTATTGTTTTCCACTATGCACTTAATGGTTACATTTAATGATTACTGTTTACATATACTATTTAACAAGAATTAACCAGTTCAAGCAGACCAATGAAACCTGCCTTAGACAGCATACCGCTATGATGACCATCATCCAACAGGATAGGATTGGCTTACTACTGGTTTCAGTCACAGCTCAACTTTGACTCATGCTACTCCTTAAAATTTGAGCCAGGGGGGTCATCAGTAGTAAACACTGCATGTCCTCGCTCATTCATTACACTATTGACTGCATTACACTAATGTCTGATTTCATTAGCAACTTTGGTCGCCTAAGTGAGGAAATTCTGAAACATAAGATGGACTGAAATGGGCCGATTTAAATCTTACAACAACATCAGTGCCCCTAGTAGGTCATCTTTTCTATGAGGCCCACCACAAAAGATATTAGCACATGCATTTAAAGCACATAAGTCTCTCGTCGGTGAGTGTACTCGCTCTGTGTGTGACTTGTGTGCCCTTTAGTCAGTCCAGGTTGACCATCTCTAGATGTGTTACAGTATATCCTAATGATCTGCTGCTTATAACAAATATAGCTGACAAAACACATACATATTTGGAACTTCAAACGCACAAAACAAGTTTTTCTGTCAAAAATAGAAGTCTAAAATCATATACTTATAAAAAAAGATAGCTCTTACTGTAAGTAACAATTTGAACTGCTGTGAGAAAAAGCTAATAAGCAGGCACAATTTGGCTGAACTTCAAAGTCAAAGCACTGTGCAACAGAACATCATTCCAATCGCTGTCTACAGAAATATTCTGTAAAATCCATACGTGTCTGTGTAACCCAAGACATTTGCAGAAAAAAACCCCAGAGATTAATAATTCAAGGGATCTTTCCCCGTTAAGCATATTACTATTAAATAAACACTTAATGTTTTTTCTTATCTACATCTCAGAGACAGCTACTAGAATTGTTTGTGTTCTATGCAAATTCTACAGGAAAACAAGCTATATAAAGTTACATCATCAACGGCTTTCGCGCAGAAGTCAACACTCTCTGCAAAATTTAAAATAAGATTATAATATCTGCAATATTTTGACTTTGAATTAGGAAATTACATTTGACGATTCAAGCGGCGATACATAAAAAAAACATACTCGCTGTTTTACAATGCAAACATATGTATAATGTATGACAGATTGACAGATATGTTATATCGTTCTGCATTCTGCCGACAAGGAGTACTAGCGTTGACTCTTCCGTTCGTCTTAAACATGCAGATCACATTCCCTTGAGATACTAATCTTTACCCAAGATGCAACTGGCTGACAGAAAGACAAGCTTACAGCGTGGAAATGCCAGTTCAGTTGACAAGAAAATTCTATCAGTATGCAATGTTTATACAGCACAGTTTAATAACAGCAGTTCGCACAGTCTGCTCTCTTGGATCAGAATAATTAAGCTTTAAGTCTTCAGAAATTTGATTAATTCTTACAACAGTGATCTTATATTTTGCTGTCTAATTTTACAGTTCTGTTAAAAGAAGTACCACAAAGGCTTTAAGTAGCTGTGATATTGTCAGGTGTGGCGGGGTCCGAGCACAGCGCAGAGAGACACCGGATGAAACAGCAGATGCAAAACCAGGTGATCGTTAACAGCGATGGTTTATGTAGATAGCAGCAGGAACAAATGTAAAAAGCAGTAGCGTGTACAACGCGGTATTGAAAGGGTTAAGGGAAAGTCCATAAAGCCAGCCAAGGGTCAAAATCCGTGAAATCCAAAATAGCAACGTTCAGCAGTAAGGATAGGGGATACAGCAAGGAACTTGAACAACCAAGTACTGAATGTACAGGGCTGCAGGTTTAAATAGCCTGCCAAAGCTGTGACTCCTCCCAAAACCCCTCCTTCCCCTCATACCTCCAGTTCTGGTGACTGTCCGTCACCTCCTTACTCCGCCTCCCTGGCTGCCCACAGCAGTGTTGGACCACAGGACACGCCCCCCCGTCATCACACTCGCCCCAGCGCTTGCCGTACGTGGCGGGCGCAGCAACAGAGGCCGGGGATGCGGCCTGCAGTTCGTGGACGCGGCCGAAGACGCTCCTGGACGGCGGGGAGAGCAGGTAGGATCCTGACAGATTTATGTCAATGTCCAGGTGTTTTTTTTACAGCACATATTACAATCTTTCCATATTTGTATGGATTATACAAGAGTTTCCATAAAAATCCTTCAATATTGTTTTAAATTCTGCTATTTTTAATTAAATTAAGTTTCTAGCACCAGATGAAATATAATTGAAAGTAACCAATAACCTCCCACCAGATTTTAGAATTCCGATTTTCTGGTTAATATTCTGATTAGCTTTGTTTTTTTACTTATACCACGAAGATAGAAGCTGACAATACACCACAAAGATAGCATCTGACAAGTTTATTTGCGTTCTGCATGCTAGTTGAGTTCCATTGGTTCATCACAATTGTCAGCCGACTGTGCTTCACATGGCTGATTTTAAAGAAAATAGTTCTATAATTAATCATTAGTTTTAAGACTAGTGGGTGGTCTGTGATGTTTCCTTTTCTTATTTATACTTCGACATTTATGAAACACACAACCCGCTTTCATGACATCTTTTCTTGTTTTGATGATTTCAATGGCTTTTGGTCTGTTCTTGGTTTTAGAGACGATGAATGCTTTAAACAACAAATTTGTCCTGCCAGATTAAGAACAATTAATCTGTTTCTCGCTTTGATTAAAAATTGGAATGAGATTTAAAGGCTATATTCTTTTCCAGAGGTATGACATGAAAATTAAACACATGAGCCTGAGTTATGAACAAATAATACAGACTGCATTGTACACACGGTTGGTAAAATTAGGAAGTATTTAGAATTCAAAATAAGAAGCAAGCAAAGGGTTCATCCAATAAAACTGCAGAGGGCACACATTTAATTATTTTTCTAAATAAAGGAAAAATTGAAGTGGCGATTACTAATATGTTCGATTGAAATTACATACAATGCCTTTTTCATCGTGATCCCTCAGCCGCTGACTAACTCATAAAACAATCATGGTGATCCTTCACATCTAACAGCTAACTTGATTAACTTTTTCTGTGCTTACCTATGCAGATCAGTTACAAATTGTGGTCTGTTTTGCAATCTATTTTGAATACCAATATTTCTTTTTGCTATGCTATTTCGTTTTTATAACACAGTTTGTCCAGTACATATTGGTAATGTTTAGTTTAGCCTCTGTCTCTACGAGTCGAATTTTCCTGTTATATTAACGAGATATCTGAAGCATACTGATTTCCAGCTACTGAAATCCTACTGCGGTATTATTTATAATCATTTCTCACTGCTTATCCTATACTTGCGATGACACTTATACGGCAGACCCTTCAGACAGAGCTTACGTTAATGCTTTTTTGAGTCATATATTTCATTCCCAAATATTGTTATGGTATTGCATATACATGTACTATATTATGTATTGCATATTTCTCTTCGTATAATCTTGTAAATCTCTGTGAGCAATGATAGCAATATATAAAAATGGACTAAGGCTGTGTGATTGCTCTCTTAAGTATGAGAACCATACATCATGCCCACCTTTTTTCACCTGAAATTGGATTGTACACTATTCTTAAATGAGAATGTACATAAAGAATGATCATTACTATTGCCCTATGCATCTGAAAGATGTACTATTACAGAAAAATAATACTACTGGATATAATAGTCATACTGGGAAATGCAATCTGCATCACAGCCCCCACTCAAAGTATGACTCTGACTGCATCCGAAACAATTTCATAAGAAGCAAAAACATATAAAATCTTAAACATATACTTTGCTGTCTTTTTGCATCATAAACAACAGACAGATCAAAATATTAACAGATTGTCATGAAGAACAGGGTGTTACAGGGTGTAACGATACCATTGTAATATATGGCAGGTCGTTCTCTTACCTAGATTATTGATACTTCATATAGTGGTCATATAGTAGGCCAACTGGTGGCAAAGCATAAATTAAGCCAGAACCCAGCCCCAGCTCATTGAGCTTCAGGAGAGAAAAGACAGACCGTCCTGCTACAAAAGGAGGTCCTCAACTGCATATATCAGAATGTTTAAAAGGTCCAAAATAGGAGGAGGTTTTTGAACCTGATTCTTGATTGGATTGCACTCCTCCTGTTGACCTTGACCAAGGATAGAAGGTGTTATACTTACTTATAAGTAGATTTATGTTTGGTTATTTATAAAAAAAAACATTGATTGTGGAAATGTGTCTAATCAATAAACAATCAAGCAACAGATAATTTCCATAATACCTTTTAACAGTACATCTCTTTAAAAGTATATGTCATAATCAAATTGTTGTACAGTCATTAAAACAGAGTTGTTTAATATTTGTATTCTTTTAATCGTGTAAACTAAACACACAAGCCAATAACTGAGGACCACTGAAGTTACCTAAATCACATTCTCCTAGGGTAATAAGGCTTAGCAACAATAACAATGTCTGTCAAACTGTGATTTATTTACAGTTCAACACAAGAAATACCCAAAACAAAATAATAAAATGTTTTTATTTTAGAACGTCTCGCAATTGAAACATGCTTTATGTACGGTTTACGTTATCTCCACTCCTTATTTTCTTCATACATGTGTGCTCCTCATGAGGTCATTGAAGCATAGCTAACCCACACTATTTAAAAAACGTGTTCAACCTATATGTCTTGTTAAAAATCTGATACATTGACCCCTGAGCAGGGCATACAGGCTGCCAGGGGTTAATACCAGTCAGACACAGCCAGATTTGAAATACAAAACGGGTAGCCCTACAAGCCAGGGTTGGTTCACAGAGCAGGTAGTCAGCCAACCCAAGTCTAGTACACAGGTAGATCAAAACAAAAGCAGAATCAATATACAGGAAAGTTGTCAGGCAAGCCAAAGGTCAATACCAGCAGTACAGAGATCCAAAGTCAGCAAACGCAGGATCGGGTAATTGCATGCTGGGGTCCGGCAACGTGACAGTTTTCACTCTAGCCTTTATTACTCAAGAAAAACCCACTTCTTCGTAGAAGGGTACAATTCGTAGAATATCTGCCACTAATACAACTCCCACATTCATCACGGCACTATTTTTCTCTGTACTTTGGGTTTTTCTACACTCCATCTCCTCTTTATTGTAAGCATGGGAGCAGGGCGCTCTTTACTAATGTATCAGTTTGCTTAAATCTGTCAATTCTAGTTTGGTTATACCCTTTGAATCTATGTACCAAAAGTGTGCCGCATAATTTGTTAGCATTATATCAATAAAATATAATGATAATGATTAGACTTGTGCATTCGTCTTCGGGCGAACATGAAAACGAACACGAAGAGTGCGTTTTCGTGTTCATTCTGAAGACACGCCGAAGAGAAGACAGCGGCGGTAAAACGTAGGCGAAGACGACTCACACCACGAAGATCTTCGTGAACGTCTTCGTCGTCGTCTACCATTCCCCCCCCCCCTTCTAACTTACCTTGTCTTTGCGGCATCGCGGCAGTTCCCGGAAGTGGAAATCCGCAGGTTCGCCGTCACGGGTTACAGGGCAGTGCGAATGAGCCTATTGGTCGCCTACAGGGACCTCCTCTGGCATCAACCAATTGGTTGATGCCAGAGGAAGACCCTGCAGGTGACCAATAGGCTCACTCGCACGGCCTTTGTAAATTGTAAGTTAACCCCTGACAGCGAACCTATGGATTTCCGTTCCCGTTAACCCCTTCGATGCTGCGTTAGATAACGGGAGCGGAAATCCGTAGGTTAAAGGGCCGTGCAAGCGACCAATAGGCTCACTCGCATGGCCCCTTAACCCTTTAAATAAAAAAGTTAACCCCTAATAAAAGTTAACCCCAATGCTGCAACTTACCCGGCAGATCCCACTGGTCTCCCTCCCTGTTCAATTAGTTAAATGTCCGTACGAGCAACTTTATTGGTCGCTCGTACGGACATTTAACTAATTGAACAGGGAGGGTGTGACGGAAGCCTCCATCACTGGGGCCACTGGAGAAGCCTGACTTCCAGCCTCCTCCCTATTGACTATGGGCCCTGGGTTTGTAAAGGCTTCTGTGGCTACCCCCAGCAGTATCATCTCATCACTGGCTGAGGGGATTATCTCCGGCAGACAGCCAGGATCTGCCACCAGGGAGTGACTGCCATTCTGTCCGTTTAATGTCGTATAAATCAGTCTCCCCCCTATTGTATTGTTAATCCTGTTACTTCCCCTGTTGTCTCTGGGAGGCAGATTAAGGGGGCGGTTTGTGTCCCAATATCTTGTTTTATGTAAATGTGTGTTTTGCTGGATATATCCAGTCCTGCGTGTGAGAAATAAATCAGTCTTCGTTTGGCTAAACCCTACACTGAGTCTCGGATAGTGACTGGGGAACCGGGGAAAGTGTGGTGTCCCAAGTTAAGGGAGCACAAGACAGCGGAGGTAACATAGTAACATAGTAACATAGTAACATAGTAACATAGTTCATAAGGTTGAAAAAAGACCAAAGTCCATCAAGTTCAACCTATATACATATTGTGTCCCTACTGTGTTGATCCAGAGGAAGGCAAAAAACCCTTATGAAGCAGATGCCAATTGCCCCATACCAGGGGGAAAATTCCTTCCCGACTCCAAATATGGCAATCAGAATAAATCCCTGGATCAACGTTCTGTCCCTATTAATCTAATATCCATAACTTGTAATATTATTGCTTTCAAGAAACACGTCCAGGCTCCTTTTGAACTCTTTTATTGAGTTTACCATCACCACTTCCTCTGGCAGAGAGTTCCATAATCTCACCGCTCTTACTGTAAAGAACCCCCGTCTGTGCTGGTGTAGAAACCTTCTTTCCTCCAGCCGTAGAGGATGTCCCCTTGTTATAGATACAGTCCTGGGTATAAATAGGTCCTGGGAGTGATCTCTGTACTGTCCCCTTATATATTTATACATAGTTATTAAGTCCCCCCTAAGCCGTCTTTTTTCCAAACTAAATAACCCCAATTCTGATAATCTTTCTGGGTACTGTAGTCCTCCCATTCCCCTTATTACTCTGGTTGCCCGTCTTTGAACCCTCTCCAGCTCCACTATATCTTTCTTGTACACTGGTGCCCAGTACTGTACACAGTATTCCATGTGTGGTCTGACTAGTGACTTGTACAGGGGTAGAATTATTTCCTTGTCGTGGGCATCTATGCCCCTTTTGATGCACCCCATGATTTTATTTGCCTTAGCAGCAGCTGCCTGACACTGGTCGCTACAGGTAAATTTACTGTTAACTAAAACTCCTAAGTCCTTTTCCATGTCAGTCGTCCCCAGTGTTTTCCCATTTAATACATATTCCCAGCCTGGATTTTTCTTCCCCATGTGCATAACCTTACATTTATCTGTGTTGAACCTCATCTGCCACATCCCAGCCCAAGCCTCCAACCTATGCAGATCCATTTGTAATCGTGCGCTGTCCTCTATTGTGTTAACCACGTTACAGAGCTTAGTATCGTCTGCAAAGATTGATACTTTACTATGCAATCCCTCTACAAGGTCATTAATAAATATATTAAAAAGAATAGGACCCAAAACTGACCCCTGTGGTACCCCACTAGCAACAGTCACCCACTCAGAGTATGTACCATTAATAACCACCCTCTGTTTCCTATCACTGAGCCAGTTACTTACCCACATACACACATTCTCCCCCAGCCCAAGCATTCTCATTTTATGTACGAGCCTTTTATGTGGCACCGTATCAAATGCTTTGGAAAAATCAAGATATACGACATCCAGCGATTCACCCCGATCCAGTCTTGAGCTCACCTCCTCATAAAAGCTGATCAGGTTAGTTTGACAGGACCGATCCCTTGTAAACCCATGCTGATATGGAGTCATACACTTATTTTCATTGAGATACTCCAAAATAGCATCTCTTAGGAAACCCTCAAACAGTTTACACACAACAGAAGTTAAACTAACAGGCCTATAATTCCCCGGGTCACTTTTTGTCCCCTTTTTGAATATTGGCACAACATTTGCTATGCGCCAGTCCTGGGGAACAGACCCTGTCACTATAGAGTCCTTGAATATTAGAAATAGGGGTCTGTCTATTACATTACTTAACTCCCTTAGAACGCGGGGGTGAATGCCATCTGGACCTGGTGATTTGTCTATTTTGATTTTTTTTAGGCGGCACTGCACTTCTTCCTGCGTTAGACAGGCGACATGTACTGGGGCATTTATCTCATCCTGCTGTATATTACCTGGCATTTCATTTTCCTCTGTGAATACAGCAGAGAAGAATATATTTAATAGATTAGCTTTTTCCTGATCCCCGTCTATAACTTCTCCCTCATTACTTTTTAAGGGGCCAACGCTTTCATTGTTAACCTTTTTACTATTTATATAGTTAAAGAACATTTTGGGGTTTGTTTTACTCTCTTTGGCAATGAGTCTTTCTGTCTCCAATTTTGCTGCTTTTATCTGATTTTTACATATTTTATTTTTTTCCCGATAGCTTTTTAGTGCTTCCTCACTGCCTTCCTGTTTTAGTAGCTTAAATGCCTTTTTTTTGCCATTTATTGCCCCCTTTACATTTTTATTTATCCACATTGGTTTTCTCTTGTTCCTGACTCTTTTATTCCCATACGGTATGTACCTTTCACAGTGAGAATTTAAGATATTCTTAAAAATCTCCCATTGAGCGTCTGTACTCTTGTTTTTGAGGACATTTTCCCAATTTACAGTGTTAAGGGCTTCTCTTAGTTGATCAAACTTTGCCCTCCTAAAGTGCATAGTTCTTGTGGCTCCTCTAAGAGTTCCCTTATTGAAGGACAAGTTATAATGTATCATATTGTGATCACTATTTCCTAGATGTCCCCTGACCTGCACATTAGTTACTCTGTCAGGTCTGTTGGTTAATATTAAGTCCAGTAGGGCGCCCCCTCTGGTCGGGTCCTGTACCATTTGGGACAGATAATTATCCTTACTTATAGTCAGAAACCGGTTTCCTTTATGAGATTCACAGGTCTCGGTTTCCCAGTTTATGTCGGGATAGTTAAAGTCCCCCATAATAACCACCTCATTGTGATTAGCTGCCTTGTTTATTTGCTTTAATAATTGATCTTCTGCTGCTTCCATTATATTTGGTGGCTTATAGCAAACCCCGATCAGTATTTTATTATTTTTCTTTCCATATATTTCTACCCATAATGACTCCACATTATCATTTC
Organism: Spea hammondii; assembly: GCA_029215755.1. Taxonomy (NCBI): domain Eukaryota; kingdom Metazoa; phylum Chordata; class Amphibia; order Anura; family Pelobatidae; genus Spea; species Spea hammondii. The sequence goes on from JARDYJ010000008.1 coordinate 13,829,296, forward strand.
CCTCACATATATTCTCCCGCAGTGTGGCCTTTAGGCTGGACTTTACATAAAGGCAAACTCCTCCCCCTTTTCGTTTTTTCCGATCCTTCCTGAATAGACTATACCCCTGTATGTTAACCGCCCAGTCATAGCTATCATCCAACCATGTCTCTGTTATACCCACTATGTCATAATTTTCTTCAGACATTATTAACTCCAGTTCGTCAGTTTTATTGGTCAGACTTCTGGCATTAGTAAGCATACAATTTAGAGGTGTATGGTTTTTTTCCCTATGAAGCCTATCCCTATTAACTATTATAACCCCTCCCTCTGCTCCACCCCCAGGTACATTTATAAGCCCCAGCTCTCTATCTACACTATCTTCCCCTTCTATATTGTAGTTTCCCTCCCCCCCTTTCCCTAGTTTAAACACTCCTCCACCCTTCTGACCATCTTCTCCCCAAGCACAGCTGCACCCTCCCCATTGAGGTGCAGCCCGTCCCTACCGTAGAGCCTGTATCCGACAGAGAAGTCGGCCCAGTTCTCCATGAACCCAAACCCCTCCTTCCTACACCAGCTTCTGAGCCACTTGTTTAGCTCCCTAATCTCCCGCTGCCTCTCTGGTGTGGCACGTGGTACAGGTAATATTTCAGAAAATACTACCTTGGAGGTAGTCGGTCGGACTAGCCAGCTCCGTGACAGAGGGAGACCAGTGGGATCTGCAGGGTAAGTTGCAGCATTGGGGTTTTAAAACCTCAATGCTGCAACTTACCTGGCACATCCCACTGGTCTCCCTCCCTGTTCAATTAGTTAGTCTGTGCCGGGTTAAATGTCCGTACGAGCGACCAATAAAGTTGCTCGTACGGACATTTAACTAATTGAACAGGGAGGGAGACCAGTGGCATCTGCAGGGTAAGTTGCAGCATTAGGGTTTTAAAACCTCAATGCTGCAACTTACCCGGCACATCCCACTGGTCTCCCTCCCTGTTCAATTACTTAAATGTCCGTACGAGTGACTTTATTGGTCGCTCGTACGGACATTTAACTAATTGAACAGGGAGGGAGACCAGTGGGATGTGCCGGGTAAGTTGCAGCATTGAGGTTTTAAAACCCCAATGCTGCAACTTACCTTGCAGTTGCCACTGGTCTCCCTCCCTGTTCAATTAGTTAAAGACCAGTGGCATCTGCAGGGTAAGTTGCAGCATTGGGGGTTTTAAAACCCCAATGCTGCAACTTACCCGGCACATCCCACTGGTCTCCCTCCCTGTTCAATTAGTTAAATGTCTGTACGAGCAGACTTTATTGGTCGCTCGTACGGACATTTAACTAATTGAACAGGGAGGGAGACCAGTGGAATGTGCCGGGTAAATTGCAGCATTGAGGTTTTAAAACCCCAATGCTGCAACTTATCCTGCAGATGCCACTGGTCTCCCTCCCTGTTCAATTAGTTAAATGTCCGTATGAGCGACTTTATTGGTCGCTCGTACGGACATTTAACTAATTGAACAGGGAGGGAGATCAGTGGGATGTGCCGGGTAAGTTACGGCACCAGGAGTTTAACAGTCTGTACGAGCGACCCTATTGGTCGCCAGCAGGGGGCTCGTCTGCCATCAACCAATGGCAGACGAGCCCCTTGCTGACAACCAATAGAGTTGCTCATACGTACATTTAAACCTGGCGCCAGAGCTGCGTTAACCCCGTATTAACCCCTTAACCGGGAAAACGAAGAAAACCGATGTAAGGTTTGTCTTACCAGAAGGAATCCGATATGCAGGACTGGAACACACTTGCTCACAAACAGAACACACGCAAGGGGCCTGGTGAGGATAACAGGGCACTTGGTGGTGTAACTGTAAGCACGAGTGGTCAGAGGGCAACCGTTTAGCAGACCAGGGTCGGGACGCCAGAGGTAAACGTAGTCGGGTCGGATAGCCAAGGTCAGGATGCCAGAGGTACACGTAGTCGGGTTGGATAGCCAAGGTCAGGATGCCAGAGGTACACGTAGTAGCAGGGAGAGCCAGGGTCAGGAAACCAGAGAAACACAGGAAGCCGTTTAGCAGACCAGGGTCGGATACCGGGAGAACAGGAACAAGATATATATATATATATATATAGGATACGGGAGGAGCTCACGTAATACGGACAGAACCAGTATAACTGAGCACTGAGGATACTGTGCTCGAGGTTTAAATAGCCCGGGGGGGCGTTCCCCGACGTCCGGGACGTGATCGCGTCCTGCGTCGCCATAGCGACGCAGCGGAATCCAGCCGGCGGTCAGCTTCATGAATATTCATGAAGCGGCCGCGTGCGCGAGCGGCTGCTTCCAGCTCCAGTTTGCGGTGCCGGCGTTTCTGCCGGGGAGGAGAAGAGGACGGCCGGGAGCTGCTTAAGGTAGGTGCCTTACAACCGAACACAAAGAATGTCCACGAATATTCGCCTGAAGAGAAGACAGGAACAGGCGAATATTGGCGAAATACGAAGATTTTTTTCCCCCCGAAGACGAGCACGAAGACGAACACAAAGAGCCCCCTGGTGCCCAAGTCTAATAATGATGATAATAATAATAATAATAATAATAATAATGTTGGAGGCTGCGGAGATGATCTGAGAGCTTAGATCCTAAGCTCTCAGATCATCTCCGCAGCCTCCAACATTCTCTAATCAAGTCTTTTATTTCCTTTATTTCCTTTTTTAATCAATGTTTTTTTGGTCAGTAATCCTTTTTTACACACCTTTCTTTATTTGTGGAAAACATTAGATTATTATCCAATTTCTGTTGGCTAAATGTTCCAAAGTTTTCAAAATTGGTAAGGTATCCCTCAAGTGTTCTTAACTATTTACTAAGGTGTGTTTACTAATACCAATAGGTTATTTGAAGGTTAATATACTAAACAATGCATATACTGTGGAATAGTATATTTTCCCAATGCTGTACAAATATATCCATTATCTAAACATGGCCCTAATGTTGATTTCTTGTTGAAGAAAATGTTAAGCATTGTGGAAAATACAAAAACGTAGGCTGAGATTTGGGCCTGTGGTTTATATACAGAAAATCCATACTTGTCACTTATTGGGTCAATCAGCTTTATATGATACAAATAGATGTTTTAGGATGAATTAGCTTGACATTTAATACAGAAATTGACCTTAGTGATTGCTAGCTCAAATAAGAACAAAATGTTATATCAAGGTATCCATTTTTAGTTCATAATTTGTTGTTTAGTAAACCAATGTCCTTGTTATATTATCTTCGTAAATTATAAAAATAACAATATACTCATTGTGTGGTTCCACAAACGCCCGCATGTACTTTTGTAAGACAACCTCAAACAATAATGTAAACCCAAACATATAAACAGAATTATTGTGTTACATTTGTAAATATGAAAATATTATAAAAATAGCTGTATTTCATTATACATTGACAATAGAGTATTTAATGACACGTCCATGCCTGTATCTATACAACAGCATCAAAAATAACTATAAAGCAACAACAAAATGAAAATGCACTTTTAATTGTTTTCTTAATTGAAAGGTTGAAAAAATTAATTCAACTATATTTCTAAGAATCCGTTGACAATAAGTTACAGTATTATGGCAACGGAGGACAGCTTATACAGGAAGAAAGAAAGGGTTTTTAGGATGCACATATTTCTCATCCTGACAACTGCAATGTGGATTGTGGAGATTAGTCAGAAAGTAAAATGTCAAAGGCAAAGGCCAGGCAACATGATTCAAAGCCTGCTAGTAGCAATGGCAATGAGCCTTACCTGATTATTCTACAGTCTTTAAGTATTTGTCTTTATACAAACATATTTTTTAGACACAACGTTACATGACAGACACAGTTTTTGTTACCTACTTAACTAACCATGTGTAGGATAAACATATCATACATGCAAATGTCTACAAGACCTGTAGATAAATTCAAAGCAGGCTTAAGCCAAAAGTTTGGTTCCGCATAGTTGAAAGAGCACTGGCTAAGATGGCTCAAGCTTGAACTAGCACTAATCTAAACCTTTCCCTCTGTACAGTTATCATACATTCCTTTCATTCACACGCACATGCATGAGTCAGTCTGGCTTGCCTTCGTTTCCCAACAATCCTTAGTGATAACGGCTTTGTAATCTTGCTGTTAGTCAAAGCAGGAAAACTGAATGTACCCTAAATGCTAAAGATTATTTACTAGAGTGCATGTCCTCTTTAAATATTTCATCTACGTCTTTTAATGGCGCCGAATGAAGCTGGGAGCACACCTGTAATAAAATATATATAGGGCCAAATACAAACTTCAAATAATTGGAACACATATAAATGTATGTGCGTCAAAAATAGGCAGAGTCACTTAGATGCAAACAAAGGTAAAACATTTAATACGAACAAAAATAGACGAATATAAAAAGTAGGTAACAAAAATACGAAACAAGTCTTACAAAACCTTGGAGAGGAATTTAGTTCATGACATCTGTCCTATGCATTCCTGAGGATGGAGGGAGGGAGGGAGTGTTGGGACGTGAAGAGTCCGTGGATGGCAAGTACATCTTCTCTCGACCTCTCTTCCCATGCCTCCCCATGTCTTACAAAAGCCTAGCTTATATGTGCCTTGGATAGTGATGTCAGTCTATTGGTCTTCACCTAATTGGGTAAACATGCTCACTAAGATCTTTACACGTCGAAATCCTATTTTAGGTAGTCACTGTACGTATATTGTAATGTCCTTTTAGAGTTACAACTATACCATGCATTAGCAAGTTACTATCCTATCTATAGAACGCCTGTTCAGCAAATCCTTCATTCCATATCTTAAGGTCAAGGAAACCTTGAAGCCTATCATTGAAACATATTAATATATCTTAATAATCATTTATTTATGAACAATGATTACATATCTTTGACTATTGCCTATACCAATAATTATATATGGTCCATTTCATATTACTAGGGTTAAAAGAGATGTTAAATGTGTTAGAATCTTTTACAATTCCCCCTGATGATAGGATAATATCCTTATCATATCTTTTCAAATATACACATTTACTCACCATTCGTATCACATTCGTATCACATTTATACTACAATCACATCATACTTTAACTGGGACCATATGATAATCATTAGCATGAGACACCCTTTTCTCTACATTTGTTATGGAATGAGAGGATTGTGCTCTTTTTATCATTTCCCTTAATATTCCATCTCCTTTATCTACTTCATACTTAACTTGTTTATATATCTTACCTATTCTACACATAAGAAAACTTTGATAAACAATACATAATAAAACAAGTATAGCTATAATAACAATTGGATTTAACAATATATTACCAGCTGCGGATTTTACCGAAGATTGTGACCACATATTTACTGATTTTTTAAAATTTGACCACCAATTAACTCCAGACTTATCATTCCATTGATGTTGAATTTGTTCAACCTTGTTTATGTTGGAAAACAATTTCTGCATCTTTCAATTGTTGCTTTAACATGGCCAATAATCCCTTATCTTTCTTCATTTCCTCTGTCCATGTTTTCCAAGGAAAATGGTCTATCTGTGTCAGATTAAATTGCTGAGGTAGTGTTTTTAAACGCTCTGTGCCTATAGTGGAGACATGAAACTTTTTCCCATCTATCTCCAACTTTTTCAAATCACCTTCTATGCAATTTAATCCTCTGTGAAGAGTTTCATTATGCATACAATTTGAAAAGAATGCTCTGACCAATGACTCCTCCTTCATTACTTGAAAACAAACTTTCCCTATCTTTACTTGAGTCATTAATTCATGCATAGATGTAACACTTTCAATCCTGGCCTCACATGATGAATGATTGTGAAAACAAGAATGATAGACAACCTTTTCTTGCCCTGGAAGACATATTACTTTAGAAACAAAATGAAGACAAGCTGAAACATCTAATTGTTCCAGATTTTCCCCATCAAATACAAAATCTGTATACCTTAAATTATAATGAATCAATTGTGTGTCACTGACTGGAATTCCTAAAACTGTTACTGGTACCACTACTTGTTCAACTCCTGCCACTGGGATTAAAGATGTCCCTATACAAAAATCCTGATCACAACCCATCCATTTATTAATCCACAAATCAATATGACCCAGACCAAAACTATATTTGTCAGGTAAGCTTTTCAACAAACCCAAAGGTATAATACCACTCTGTAAAGCCTGTGCAATCATCTTTAGATTAGTGGAATATTCTATCTGTATTTCCAGGCATGCCCTTGACACTTGATTCTCCTCTTGACTCTCTATTAAGTCTAAAGTGGCATCCTGTAAGTGAGATACAGACGACCCAATCACAGTAGCAGAACTTAGAACCATTTTTTCCAATAACTGATTTAACCCTTTTTGTACTTTTGCTCCCTGACTTCCAACATAACTCACGGATCCCAAATCGGATTTAAGAGTATTTATATCCATAGTATTAAGTAAGCTTCCTACCGAACCAACACCCCCCAAGATTCCCTCAATAATACCTCGTCTACTTCTTGCCATTCTCAATGGATTTTGTCCAAACCATTGAGCAAGACCTTTTTCCATGTTAGTAAGGTGTGACAAACATTGAGGAAACCAAGTGGATATTTTCCAATCAGTCATGTTAAAAGTCCAAACTAGGGTTACAAACGATCCATTCCTCAACAATGGCTTAGATTGAAAGTAATTAACCTGAAAAGGATTGGATGGTTTGAGTCTAGTACCAGTACACAAATTGTCTTCAGGGGACCAAACACTGACATTTGCTCTGTCACAGTGTTTGTAATCTCCTTTCAGTAATACACAACATTCATATATCCCAGAGTCTTTACGAGTTGGACTATCTAATCTAAGCATAAAATGTATACCATTCCAATGTACATCCCCCATTTGACCCTTATGAAGTATACGAGTTGGATTATTTGTAAAACTTCCTAAAGATGTTTTCCCTTTTGACCAAACGAGTGATGCTTCCTGGGGTAATAGTAACCTTGTCCCACATTGTAGTTCTATAGGTTTCAATTCCTCTTGGCTTTTCACACTATGGGGATTAACTCTAACTTCAGGTGCTATAGAATTAGTTACCGTAAACACAAAAGATACTTTGACCATAGCTATTTCTCTTTCCACCTGAAAGTTCCAAACCCTAGTCCAATCATCATCCCCTGCTGATATAGAAAGCAGTGAAGGATCCAAGATTTTACCATAAGACTGAGTTTTATGCCAAATCTCTGTCTTTGATCTTCCCATTTTCCCTGATGTTAACATCTCATTGGTAACATCACCTGTCCATTGTGCATGTTCTTCTCCCTTAATTGTTATAAACCACCACATGGACTCAGTAGGATGACATTCCCAAACACCTGTCTGATTATTATGGGTATAATTCCCCTGTGACTGTGTGAATTTGGCTTTTGGTCCTACTGTTGCATGAACCGTGATCTCTGAGGTATGCTCAAAAAATATAGTCAAACAAGGTTGATCTCTGGAGCCATAACCGAATCTAATTTGTCCAACAATGTCTCTTGATGTATCAATGTCTGATGTCAGGAGTCGATCCACTCGAACTTCTCTTATCTTATGTGATAACAATGTCTCCTGTGGTAAATCCTTTGTCGGATCATCAATTCCAATTGGCTTCTGGTATAGATCAAACAACACAGCAATCAAAAAACTCAGCACCAACAACCATGGAAGTAATATGTAGCACGCTATCTTGATGTCACGCTTCTTGTATTGCTGTTTCTTTGGAGGTTCTTTGTCCAATAGTAAACAGTTTTGTTCCTCCATTTTCTTGCAGAACTGTGTTCCCTTCAAGAACAGAATTTAGTTAGAAACATATAATTTACACTGGTCAACATGTACCCACAGCTTCTGCTGCCTACGGGTATTTTTCACAGTCTTTTCTGTTTTTGAACAAGGATCTTGACCCATTGTGTCGATTATTTCAAACGGTCCTTCTCAATTGCTTTCCCAAGGTCCCGCCTTCCTAAAAGTCTTAATCATTACTGATGCTCCTCTCACAAATTTAGAAGAGTGAGGCAGTACCATACGCTGCATTCTAGATGCTGCATGGGGAAGAATTGTTTTTAAATTCTCTTGAAGTACCTGTAACCACTTAGTTCTTGCAATGGCATCTTTCTGTGGAGTAGACAAAAATGGTTCATAAGGAAAGATCAATGGCATTTTCCTTCCTGTCATTAATTCAAAAGGTGTATACTGGGTAGTTGAGGAGCTCGTTCCCCTAATACTCGTCAATACTAGAGGTACTGCATCAACCCAACTATTTCCTTTATCAAGTAACATTTTTGCAATTCTAGACTTAATCGTTCTGTTCATTCTTTCTACAATACCTGCGGACTGAGGATGGTATGGAACATGGAATTGTTGACGTACCCCCAGGATTGCGCAAACAGCCTGCATGACTTTGCCAGTAAAATGGCTCCTTCTGTCAGAAGCAATCATCCTTGGGATTCCCCAAGTACAACATGATTCCTTAATGCTTTTGCCGTAGACAAAGCATCATCATTCCTGACAGGCTACAATTCTACCTACTTATAAAATACATTTACCACAACCAATGCATACCTGAGACCTTGGTTACCTGAAGTAGGAGACCTATGTAGTCAATCTGCAGTATAGACCACGAACCATCTGCAGGTGCAATTCTTAGAAGTGGAGACTTTTGTCCTTTAGGCCTAGGGTTTACTTGAGCACAAATGAGACATGACTGAACAACATTTTGTACAGAGTCCACCTTTTTGTCCCAATAAAACTTCTCTTTGAAGTTTTCCAGCAACTTTTGCTGACCCACATGACCTAATCTTTACATCTTATAGCGGGTGAATTCCGTCTGCAAGTGTTTAGGCACAACTGGAAGTAAATTACCTTGCATCTCATAACACACCACTCCGTTCTCACAAACAAAGGGAGGTGTTATTTTATTCTTAGATTCTATAATGAACGCATCTTTCATCTTTATCGATGAATGAAGGTAAATTTGCTTCCTTACTCTTTACTGGTAGTACTTCCAACCGTTCTAGTTCCATCACTATCTCTTCTGTCAAAGCTGCTTCCTTTACTAGAGAATCTGCTTTCTCATTTCTCAAAGCTAAATCACTAGTCCCTCTGCTATGGCCTGGTACCTTGACAATAGCATATCGGTTAGGATTTTTAGAAGCAAGCTCAAAAATAGTCTGCAATGTATCAACATGATTTAAGATTTTGTTAGATGAATCCACAAAACCTCGTTTTTTCCACACAGGTAAGTAGTCTGTTAGTGATCATACGACATATGAACTATCGCTATAGATTACCAAAGGATCATTGCTTTCTTTCTCGTTAATTTCCAATACTGTTTTAACAGCTTCAACTTCTGCTCTCTGGGCAGAAAAATTTCCTGGTAGTCTATGCTGAATAGCTCGACCTTTCAAGCAAAATCTAGAACAATCTACAAATACAGGTTCATCAGTTTCCTCTACTTCTTTTCTAAAAAGAGATGGATAATCCCCCTGAAATATCTCAACACATGTGATTTGGATTTATCAAAACTCCCAAGTACTGAACCTCTTGTTTCAGTAATTGGACCTTCCTTGGATTTAATTTCAATCCTGACTCATACAACAGATCAAACAATTCTGCTAACAAGATGAGGTGTTCCTCTCTACTCTCTGTTGCCAACAAGATATCATCAACATACTGTAGAATACAATCTTGCCTTGAGAATTTTGATAATACTTTTGCCAATGCCTGATGAAACAGACTAGGTGACATGTGTGCCCCTTGTGGTAATCTGCAAAATACATATTGCTCATTCAGAAAAGTAAAAGTAAATTTGTATTAACAACTCCTCTCTATCTGAATACTGAAAAAACCATTACTGATATCCAGTACCGAGAAAAACTTCGCTTTAGCATTCAATCAAGACATGAAGTCAGGGGTATCTGCTACAATTGGTGCCACATTTGGGGTACATTTATTAAACATACGCAGATCTAGAAGCATTCTATAAGAATTATCTGGTTTCTTAACTGCCCATAACGGATAGTTTGTCACCGAATTTGATTTGCGTATGACGCCTTGTTGAAGTAGTTCTTCAATAATTTTGGACAAAGGCTCAATTGAATCTGGAGGCAATCGGTACTGTTTCTGAGCTATGGGATCTGTTCCTTCCACTTTCACAACAACATCTTTCATCGTCCCTACCTCATTCTTAGATTGAGCCCATAACGAGGGATGTTTCTGCACAATTTCTACAAGAGTCAAGTCATTACAATCCATTTGTGGCCATACATGATTTGGGGATACCGCCTCAATTAAATTGATGACGGCCACTACACTGTAGTCACTTGGATCAATTACTACAGGCCCTTTAAGGTTATTACTTCTCCAAATCACTTGATTCCCTAAGTCAATGACCCAGCCTCGTTCTCTCATTACATCAGCCCCTAAGATATTTTCTGAGCTAGGACAATGCCAGATATCAATTTCAGTACACAAATAGCCAGGAATCTCAAACAAAACACCAGTAACCAAAGTTGCTGAAGTATTACCTTTACCACTAAAACCTACAATCGTGCAAACAGGTGAGTTAGATGTTATAGGCAAAGCTTGATTAGTCACACTTAATTAAGCTTCTGTATCAACCTTTGGTTAGTAGTATCAATTTATTCAGAATTAGTAGGATTAGTTTGTGGCTTGTGACAGTCATTCTGAGTTAATTCTAGCCGTTTGTCTGTCCATATCTCTCTCCAAGTTCTCTAATTGCTGAGCTAAAACAAAACAGTCGGGACAGCTGTTAAAGTCGTCAGTACTGTCATCAGGGTTAGATTCTGGTACAACTTTGTTAATCGTGCAAATACTTTGTCTAGGTTGTAAATCCTCCACTATCAATTCATTAAACGTTTTAAACATGCTTAGGACATTTTGCAGTTTCTTCTTAAGTTTATCAATACATAACAATTTCTTATCCAATTTCATATTCTCTAGCTCACATTGTTTGTACATACTAGCCCATAACTGTGCATTAGTAGGACAATTATCAAATTGAAAAGTTATTTTACTTTTGTTAGCATATATTTTTATAAAATCCATGACTTACCCTTCTTAATGAACTCTCCTTGAATGGCTGTTGTATCACGCTGTATGGCTTTCTTGCGTCTGCCGTCAATAGCGTCTCTTAGCACGTGTTCCAATAAAATCTGGAAGTCTGTATCCTCAAAGGTTCTTTTCTTAATTATCTCCCGACAGTTTGCAAAAAGTGTACAGATATATCTGCCCTTCCCCCTGAGCAAGCTGGAGGGCAAAGGCCAGGAAAAAATACGCAGGGCTGGCACGCCAGATATGTAATAAAATATATATAGGGCCAAATACAAACTTCAAATAATTGGAACACATATAAATGTATGTGCGTCAAAAATAGGCAGAGTCACTTAGATGCAAACAAAGGTGAAACATTTAATACAAACAAAAATAGACGAATATAAAAAGTAGGTAACAAAAATACGAAACAAGTCTTACAAAACCTTGGAGAGGAATTTAGTTCATGACATCTGTCCTATGCATTCCTGAGGATGGAGGGAGGGAGGGAGTGTTGGGACGTGAAGAGTCCGTGGATGGCAAGTACATCTTCTCTCGACCTCTCTTCCCATGCCTCCCCATGTCTTACAAAAGCCTAGCTTATATGTGCCTTGGATAGTGATGTCAGTCTATTGGTCTTCACCTAATTGGGTAAACATGCTCACTAAGATCTTTACACGTCGAAATCCTATTTTAGGTAGTCACTGTACGTATATTGTAATGTCCTTTTAGAGTTACAACTATACCATGCATTAGCAAGTTACTATCCTATCTATAGAACGCCTGTTCAGCAAATCCTTCATTCCATATCTTAAGGTCAAGGAAACCTTGAAGCCTATCATTGAAACATATTAATATATCTTAATAATCATTTATTTATGAACAATGATTACATATCTTTGACTATTGCCTATACCAATAATTATATATGGTCCATTTCATATTACTAGGGTTAAAAGAGATGTTAAATGTGTTAGAATCTTTTACAACACCACAAAATGATCATTGGTGTGTATTATTTAATAATTCTTGTACTAGGGAAATAGAATATTATTCTCATTGCAAAATGAGTAATTGTTTTAAGTCATAATGGACCACATCATGACCTATGGCATATATTATCTATTATAGAAAGTCTTATCTTCTTAGGTTCTTCATGTAAAATAATATCCTGCTTGAGTTATACTTGTTCATTTCAGTGTAGGACAAAATTAAATGCATTGGGTTTCTCTAGAATTTTTCTGCAGGTGTGATTTCCAAATAGCACGGCTCAAACAATTTCTCCGAGCAATTAAGTTACAAAGCGAATAATCCATCGAGGTGAATAAGTTACTCTTTTGCTGTGCAGCCATTTCCCTGTATTTGCAATATGCATTCCTTCATGTTTATTATCCCACAATGCTTAAATTAAATGTCTTGTCTATGGATTACCACATTTTCTCTGCTACATAATATTTTTTTTTACCTCCAAACACTTAGTAATTTAAATTCAGGTCATTTTGCTAGGGCATATGCACTTTAATATCAGTCTTAAGAGACATTATTTTATTATTCTCCAGAACAGAAGGCAATGCAGCAATAAGACTTCGGACATGTTGCTTACTGTCTATGCCTTCCTCATATATTGATTGCAAAATATCAAAGTTGACAAAAATTTGCTAATGACATTCTATGTATAGACTTGGCTTAAACAGGCATTTTAGGAAAAAAAGTTTTTTCTTATGTAGTCCTCTAATTGAGGACTTTTCATTGTCAAATTTCAGACACTGATTCTTTTATATTTCAACTGCTCTTTTATTAAATTCTTAATGGATCTAGCTTTGCTGCAAATTATACACACTTAGGAGAGAATGAAAATACTATATCTGCCAACCTCCTTGGTATTGAACATATATATACATCAGTCCAATCAAGAATAATTATTTGGAAGGCACACTCTTATTTCCTACATAGCTCTAGAGAGTACTATAATAGGCCTCACTGAGCGACATCAAAATGACATTTTGTGGACCACAATATAAAACATTTTGTTTAAAATTAACCAATTTAAGAATATTTGTGTAAGATAGGACCACACCATGATATGAAAATACCTATCAATATATTATAAGAGGATTCACATTTCTTTACATTTAAAAGCAAGGTCAATCTTCTAATCAACCTTCATCACATTTTGTAATTCTGAGGGCTTTTCTAACATTTATGGTACATATATTTTTAACATAGTAAGCGCTTTGTCAACTAAAGTAATTAATTATCTTTCCAATTGGTTTACTGTTTTGTTTTCTAAATATTACATCCAACCTAAATTAAATGTTATTTTACAATAACGTCATGCTTCATCCTTTTCTCTTTAGGTGTACCACCAGATGGCAACGCATGAATCTCATACACAATAACCAAGTGAGATGATGCCAGTCACACTTTTGTTGTATTTATTTTTTGTGTTTAGGTCTTGACATTCCATCTGCCCTTCTGCTATCAGATTGTTATGCAGCCAACATCCTCTTATCAACTATGTACAGATACTGAACTTTGGCACTAACAAAGCACTAACAACTTCCAGGCATATTTTATATAATTTACAAATGGTTCATGGTAAAAATAAATGAACTGATCTGTTGATTAAAAGGAAGATGCATTTAACCCGCTAAACCTTGCATCTACTATAATGGGATGAAGAAATTGCTCTTTTGTAGGTCTTTTCTCCTTATGGAATTCATTTATCCCAGCAATATCTTCACAATCTTTATGGAGTTTTCCCCAAATCAGAAGAGTTCAAGGATGCTCCACATTTTAACTCCAATATATCACAAGAATTATGAAAGGGCAACCTCAGTAAACTTCACTTGCTAGAAAGGCCAAGACGACCCTGTATAATCTATGGTTAGGTCTATAAGATGACTTTCAAGAAGCCTCCTCAATTTATCTGCCTCAAGCAGAGACTCACCAATTGACAGTTTAGTCCTCATCAAATGTCCTTGTTTTATATCATGCAATAAAGTGACATTATTGGTTTCTAATTCTATTCCCTATGTTTGGTCTTTTATGCACACTGGAAATGCTTCTAGAATGCATCTAGAACGCTTGGTCAGCATTGAATGATCATATTAGAAGCACGCAAGATAATTAACATTTTGAGAAACGCTGCAGCATCAATGATGCCCTTTGTGCCTAATTAGAAATCACAGATAAAGTAAACAAGCTGTCATTTCTAAAAGTATTCGCTGTCTCTGATGTGCTTGTGATATTATCCATATATATTAAATAAATTCATAATATTACATTAGCAGCAAAAAATCATCCTTATCTAATCAATTTAAGGATGCAGCAAACAGATTTTTTTTTTTAATCACTGGGTGGTGGATAATTTACTTATACGTCTTGATGTTCCTAAAAAATGCAGTGACAATTTTCATTACGTCCAATGTTTCTTTTGTAACTCTTTTCTCATATAAATACTCATGTAAATCTGTCGCCAATTTGTCACAGAAACTACAGATGTACACAATATTTACTTATAGCTGCATGTCATAGTAACAGTCAACAGAAGTTATTGAGTCGTATTATTTTTTTGTTATTGTTGGGAATTTGCTGAAGAAAAGTCTGCATTTTAGAGATTTGCAAGCAATAAACAAGTATTCCATCAGCACATATATTTTTATGAAGGTATTCTCTGGAGGTTTGACTTCATTCGGGAAAGACAACACAAAGATTAATATCAGATAAACAAGGTATACATTTTTAATACATTACGATTTATAAACAAAAACACGGAGAAAGGAAATTTAAGTCTAAAATAATGTAATCAATTATCCTCAGTTATGTTTTACATTTTTTAATTTGAGCATGCTTAAGAATATAATAGAATATAATATAGTTCTCCCTCACATTATTTCACCAAGTATGTAACGCAAAGCCAATAACTTTAAATTCTCCAGCAATATTTTTTACAATTTATTTAAGAGAAATTTGTAAAACAGGCAGATCGCAGTAAACTAAGTAAGTAATGTTTCGTTGAGTGAAACACTACTCATTCAGCCAAATTCTTAGTGTTTACATGACTATTTTTTTAAATAAAGTACACTACTGCCCCCTTTTACTGCCCCCTACATTTTAAACCAGTGGCAATAAATATGCTTTATGCAATCTTAACACAATGTTCTCCTAAGGTTGTCCAAAAAGGGAGGTTTTATAATACCAATAAATGGAAGGGTTCTTGAAGGATAGTTGATTTAAATTATAAACACAATACACAAAATTAAGATGTAAAAGTGCATCTACTTCCAAAACACAAAAAACTAAATGGGTAAATACAGTCTATAATAATTCAAGGAAGTTAAAACATTAAAATACTAATATTAGTGATCCAAGTTAATGCTTTAATGATATTCCAACGTAATGGGTGTAATTAAAATCTTGAACATAGCCAAGATACCTTGCCTTAATTAGACTCACATGGAACAAATTGTTCTTAAAGTCTCTCCGCATTATGAGAATATTATAATTATCCCTTCAGATAAGGGTGGAAAAGTGGAATAGAATATGAAGCATTGAACAAAATGTGTAATAATAGCCTAAAATAGTAGTAATAATAATTATTTTTATTAGATTTTATTTTTTCATTTTGTGCCATCATACTATAGTATGTAGTTCTATATAATGGATAAACAAGTATTCCACTGAATAACAATTTGGAGGTAAGCAAGGCTCTGCTCAAATGTTCTTACAATCTAGAAAATGGCAAAGAAAAAAATGTGCTTTTTTTAGTTATAATGCAGAAGCTGCTCATAAAGCTTTTTCCCCACAACCCGTAAGAGGTTTCATAAGGAGTTTCATGGGATATTCTAGCCATTATACTATGGTTACGTGTAGGCAGTGGCGTCACTACAGGGGGGGCAGCAATTGCCCCCCCTAGGTTATTCCTTTCCCCCCCGTTGCCCCCCCGCCGAATTTGTAACCACCCAGGAGAGTCCCGCAATGGGACTTTAACCCCTTGACTGCTAACGACGGCATGGTGCCGTCGCTAGCAGTCCCAGTCACTACCTTACCTTGATGGAGGTCTGTGGACCTCCATCACCACCTACCCCGGCGATCTGCCCCTCAAACTGAAGGGCATCACCGGGGCCACCCGATCTGCCCGGTGACGTCTCGCGCAATAACGCGATGACGTCACCGCGCAACTTTATTAACAACTGACAATTGTCAGTTAAAGAGGTATGGGGGCATGCTGCTTAGATGCCTGTATCTAAAATATATATAAAAATATTAAGTTAAAAAAATAAAAATGTAAAAAAAATGATTTATTAAATTATTTAAACACTACTTTAAGTATTCTAGCTAAATCATCACTGTGGTAGCCAATGTTACCACAGCGATCATATAGCTATAAAAAGTCACATTCCCTTTTTAAAAATGGCCGATACTAATTTTTAATCCTATGATCCCTTTGATCATGGGGTTAAATTTAGCCAACGGAAGAGGGAGGCAATTTTTGAAATCCTGATGAACTGCAAATATTATTAAAATCAGCCATTTAGCCTGTGCGGTACGTGAGTAACCATATCATCCCTGGAGCGCCTTGCATTTTTACTGCAAAACTTATTTTTGCAGTAAAAATTCTCACTTTACCATCATTTCTTTGGGATTGTAAGGGGAAAGAATGGTGTGCTTCTGTGAGTGAATGTATTTAAAGTATGGTGTGTGCTTCTGCGAGTGAATGGAGATATGAAAGGCGTGTGAATGGTCAGTAATTAGGGTTGAAGCCTTGACGTGGCATTACTGCTCACGTAGGAAGTTAAATTATGGCCCAAAAAGTACACATTTGCAAAAACGACATCCCTTGGTGCATCAAATGAGGGGCTGCATGTGTTTCTAGTACAAACCTGGAGTGAGCAAGACACAAATGAACATGTCGCTATGGTTAGAAAAAACATATTTTCAAGCCAAAGCGACATATTCCATCATTATTTGTGCACTCAACTTTTGTCCTAGAAATACATTTAGCCCTCATTTGAAGCTCCAAGGGGTGTAGTTTCTTAAAATGGATGAATTGTCTGAATGAGGGAGAGCATGAGTTAATATGTGGATGAATTGTCTGAATGAGGGAGAGCATGAGTTAATATGTGGATGAATTGTCTGAATGTGTCTCTTATGTGTGTTATCTGGGTGTGCAACCTGTGATCTATCCCTGTAATTTAGGGGGTTTTAAATATACCTTTAATGCCGTGTTTTTATGTGAATTCCAATTGATCTGTACCGGCAAAGCTGGGTTTGTGTGTTCTTCTGTAGATCCATATCTGCTATGCTATGTTTCCATACATTATTTATGTATACCTGCAAATACAGGGTTTGTATGTCTTGTTCCGTTGATTAATACCTGCAATGCTGTTTCCATGTATTTATTTGATATATACCTGCAATGCTACATTTCATATATTATTATTGTACAGGATTTGTATGTCTGATTCTGTTTTTTTGATATATACCTTCAGTGCTGAGATCACAAGTGAATTTCAATTGATCTATACATGCAAAGCTGGGTTTGTGTGTTAATGTGTTGATCTATACCTGCTATCGGCAGCAGGGACTAATATTAATATATATATTGGCAACTGGGGCAGTTGCCACCAGGGGCTAATATATATATATCAGCAGCAGGATCTAATATTAGGCCCTGAAATCATTTAGTGCAAAAGTTAAGGTATTGTGTTGTTTAAAGGATTTCAAGGATTAGTCTTACTAAATTGTGGCTTCAGGCTTCCCATGTTGAATGATCAAGTATTGTATTGTCCAATAACAAAAGTATCATTCCATAGCACATTACTTTTGGCAATATATATATATATATATATATATATATATATATATATATATATATATATATATATATATATATATATATATATGTGTGTGTTTTTTCAGTGGTATGATTTAATGGTGGAAATTATTAATGCCCCCCCAGTTTGACTGTGGTATCTTGTGTGCCCCCCCATATATTGTTTCTAGAGTCGCCACTGCGTGCAGGTATACCTTGAGCAAAGCAGCCTAGAATGGCAATAGACAGCTACTGGAGTGTACTATCTCCAATGTAGCATGATTATATATAAGTGTGCATTGAATGAAGCAACAAACCAAGATTTGGTTACTGAGCATTGAAAATAAATCCTTTTTGATGCATTTAAAATCCATTTGTGACAAACTGGAAGCCTCAAGTGCTAACATTTTATTTGTCCGATTTTTATTCCATACTTTATTGCATTAGACATCAGCTGCTCCCTAACCTTCTGTATAATTGACATATACTGGAACTATTAACCTCTACCTTATAGTGGAACTCTGCTCCCTGTTTTAATTTTTTGCATGTTATTATCGTTAATAACTTTCAGATCTCCTCTTGTAGCCTTTGCTTCATTTGCAAGTTAATATTTGGTGTTTTTTTACTGGAATAACTCCTTACTTGCAAAGAGAAGGGCATTTTTTATGGCTTGTGAATTAGTAAGTAGTTTGTGAGTCATCTTTTTTAAGAAACGGTAAATAATTTTAAAAAAGCTGTTTATGGGAGCTTCAACTTTCAGCATCCAATATTTGGTGTTAAGTTACACATTCATAAGCAAGTTCTTTTTAATTTGTACTTTAGCCCTAAAAGGGCTTTTTTTTACACAACAGGCCGCATCAAAAGGAATCCCTGGTGATGTCAGGGATGGCATTGCCGGAAGGATATGTTCGGGCATTTTAATCCCTATAGAATGTAACAGTGCTCAATTAGAGCGGTGTCACATAATGGACCCAGCTGTCGGGTGGGGGGGAGAAAGTATGCTTTCACATTTGACTTGTATTTAAAACACAAATAATACTGATATGTAAAACAAGATTCGATGCAAGTGACATAAAGGAATTTGTTGTATTTACTGAAGTTCTGCTTAGTCAATTATTTACCCCTAAAGAATTGGCAACCCATACTGTTATGTTTCTTGGCACCCTTGGCACATTTTGGTCCATTCAATAAACTGTGAGTGCTTATGAGCTAAAAATTGTGAATTTGCAGCAGCAAGCTCACTTGCATTTGGACAAAAGTGCAACTCACAAAATTCCCTAAAGCCAATATGCATTTATACTCTCAAATCAAATACACCTGCTTGATGGTCAAGCTAATGTAAGATTTGTAAATGCAAGTTGAAATTAAGTTCTTTACATAAATGGATAGAGCTATACTACTACTACTACTACTACTACTACTACTACTACTAATAATAATAATAATAATAATAATAATAATAATAATCATTTGGAATTTGACTAGTTTTATGCAAAACTGTTCCTATTCTGCGACATTCAATCAGGGGGGTTGATTATTCATGGCAACTGTGATCTCGTCCATGTACATTTCGAGGAGAATTAGATGTTCCTTAATGTTTGTAAAATATATCTGTTATTTGTGTTAAATATTGCTTTTTGTTACTTTGGGAAAATAAGTAGCATAAGATACAGAACTGTGTCAACTGTGGAAGAAACACAACATGCTTGTTTCTCTAAATATCATGCATGTTGGAAACAATTGTATTTGACTGCCCAAATTTACTCAAATACAACCATATTCATGAGAGAATTAAAAGGCAGGTTTTAAAAAGACACAATTTGGTTGTGGTTTGTTAGCCTCTAATTGCTTGCTTAATTGAAACCCTAAATGACATACTAACAAAAAGTAGATTGTACTTGTATACCAGAATATTCCCAGTTGGCATGTACCATTTACAGTAATTGATAAGTAGCCTTGTGCTCTTACATGCAAAGAATAGAGTTATTAATAGGGTTGTGTAAAGATAACAACAATGTTAATTGTTTGTAGTCTGATTGAATGAGATTATTTTTAAGGTATTGTTGCCGGAGGTGAATTATCTTTTGAATGGTTATGAATGTGTCCTTGGCAGTTCCTAAGTAAGCAGGGTTGGGATAACCATTTCTTGTGATCTGTGACCACTTAAAAATAGTACATTGGATTGTACTGTCAATATGAAATGACATATTCATAAGCAGCTGATCTTTTTATCAAGAAAACCCAGTGTTTTCGCCTTATTGAGCAGAAGAGTATGGATGTGGCTTGTAGAAATAAGCGAAGAAGCAAAGACTTTGCTAGGGGTAGCTAAGATGACTGAATGCCAAGCCTCAGAGATCAGGGACAAATGAGAATCCATCAGGCAGAGAAGTACATTTCCCATGAATGTTAAGGATGAATATGTGTGTATATAATATTTTTTTTCATTTGTGGGTTTATATTGAGTTTCATTTCTTCAGGGAACTACAAGCAGTTTTTTTCCCCAGGGGTTGGGAACCTACTTTTTTGTTTCTGTTCTGTAGCCTAAATGTGCTGTTCAATTTAGAGAATAAATGACTTCTATTTCCAAGGATTTAAATCAAATTAACCTTAGTAGATTACTTAGTAGTTTACGCTTAAGCAGCGTTTTCAGCTTCTATAGCAACAACCTATCAGTGCCTTCTTTAGTAACACATAAATATTAAGCAAGGCTTGGGCATTGGACACTACTTGGAATGATGTTTCTCATGTTCATTAAGTTATGAAAGTATTACGTTCATCTGAGCAGGTGGAACAACACCTTTCAGCATTTAGTAATGTAACGAAAAATGAATTAAGAACAACACTATTATAAGCTCCAGAAGGGAATTGCATGGATTGTTGAACACAATTTCTCCTTAGATACCTCAGAAGAGGTTGTTACATATTTCATATGGATTCCCCTATTAAATTTACAATAAATTCTTCCAAACATGTAAAACTAGTCATTTTTATGTCCATGTTTTATATACAGACAAGCATATTTTTAGCTTTTTAATTTATTCATAGTAAGACTTTTTACATCATTTATTGCCAATGTTTAATATGTAACTGATCACCAGAGAACTTAATGAACATGTTTATGCATTTCCATAGTTCCGATCAGGCCCGGACTGGCCATCGGGCACACCGGGCGTTTGCCCGGTGGGCCGGGCCACGGCAGGGCCGCATTGACTTAGGGGCTGATGGAGCTGCAGCTCCAGGCCCCTACCCTACCTACGGCCGCATTAACGCAGGGCATAAGGGGCACCTGCCCCTTAAGCCCGCCGCAACTGCGACCGGGTCCGCCACTCTAAGGGGCCGGGAAGTCCCCACCAAGGCCGGCCTTACGGGTCTGCGGCCGCACAGGGTTTAAATTAAAACATCGGGGGTTTTTTAACTTTATTTAACATCCTCCATGTTAAATAAAGTTTTTTAACTTTATTTAACATGGAGGATGTTAAATAAAGTTGAAAAAAACCCCCGATGTTTTAATTTAAACCCTGTGCGGCCGCAAACCCCTAAGGCCTGCCCTGGTGGGGGCTTCCCGGCCCCTTAGAGCAGGACCGGCCTTTGGGGTGTGCGACCGCACAGGGCGTCACACTCTAGGGGGGGGTCCGCACCGGGTGCCGCTCATCAGGGGGTGCCAACTTGCGGCACCCGGCACCCCTCCAGAGACGGACAGTAATGTCCGCCGCTGGAGGAGCAGGCTCGCAAGGGAGCGGTATCGGAGGTCTTTAACAGACCTCCGGTTCCCTTGAGTGATTTTAAGCCGGGTTCAACCCGGCTTAAAATCACTCAAGGGAGCCGGAGGTCTGCTAAAGACCTCCGATACCGCTCCCTTGTGATCCGCGCGGCAACAGCTGCTGTGCGCCGGGGTTTGTTGTTGGATCCCGGCGCACAACACTGAAGCCGCGCCCACCGCTGTCCGTGCCCTCTGACCCGGAAGAAGACAGAGAAGACAGAAGAACTGAAGAAGAGGAGCGAAGAGGAGGAAAAGGAGCTGTAAGGAGAAAAGAGGAAAGGTAGGAAAATATTCAGTGAGAGTGGATTAGTATATATGTGTGGATTGGTATATAGGTGTGGATTGGTATATGTGTGGATTGGTATATATGTGTGGATTGGTATATATGTGTGGATTGGTAAGTGTGTGAGAGTGATGGGTGTTATGCTGTACCATTTCCAATGTCTTTTTCATGATCTAATTATGCTCTAAAAGTACATCATAACTCCCATCACTCTATACTGTTCCATACAGTGGCAGAGCTGGGAGGCAGAGGCTTTGCACCCTCACCGCAGGACTCCTGAAAGGTAAGTGAACTTCAAAGAGGGAGAGGGTAGATAGTTAGGAGGGGGTAGATAGGGAGAAGGGCGTGAGACGGGGGAAAGGGGGTAGATAGGGGAGAAGGGAGTGAGAAGGGGTAGATGGGGCAGAAGGGAGTGAGAAGGGGTAGATAGGGCAATCATACTCCTATCATGCCAAGTCTGCGAGTACATCCTGGAATCTGGGTATGCCTGGGCATGATAGGAATGTGATTGCTGTTAACAATCATATATATATACATATAATATTGTTTTTTAATTGTTTTGTCCTATTTTGGTGTGTTACTTACTTTAAATAAAAGGGGTTTTTTTATGGTGTGGGGAGGTCATATTCGGTTTCGGACAGGTAAATGCTGCATTTTCGGTTTCAGTCCAGAATTCGTTTCGGTGCATCCCTACTACTAAGCCAGACTATGAAGTGGTAGGCCTACACCACAACAATGTTTGGCGTAGTATATAGTGATTGGGGTTATGCTGCACTATTGTCAATGTCTGGCTCAATGTATAGTGATAGGGATTACGCTGTACCACTGTCAATGTGTGCCTCAGTATATAGTGATAGGTGTTATGCTGTACCACCGTCATTGTCTGCCTCAGTATATAGTGGTAGGTGTTATGCTGTACCACCGTCAATTTCTGCCTCAGTATATAGTGATAAGTATTATGCTGTACCACCGTCAATGTCTGCCTCAGTATATAATGATAACAGTGAGAAGAGGCAGAGGTGGTAGATAGTGATACAGGGGGATAGATAGTGAGAAAGGGGAGTTTTGTTACAAGTTTTTATTCCTTTCTTTTTTTGGGATGGGGGGGCACCAGAGGAGTAGTCCGCACAGGGCGCCAGAACACCTAAGGCCGGCTCTGCCTTAGAGTGGCGGACCCGGTTGCAGTTGCGGCGGGCTTAAGGGGCTCTGCCTTAATGCGGCCATATAGGCCCAGTCAGTCCGGTCCTGACTGGGCCTATTTTAAGGTAGGAGCCTGGAGCTGCAGCTCCATCAGCCCCTAAGTCAATCCTGCCCTGCCACAGGCACGGTCGCAGTTGCTGCTTGCTCTGGCAACAAGGTAAATAGGGTGAAGGAAGGGGCTGCAGTGAGAAGGGGCAGAGGGGGGTTAGGTAGTGAGAAAGGGGGAGAGGGGATAGATAGAGGCGGTACATATTGAGAAGTGGGGAAGGGGGTTACATAGTGAAAAGGGGGAACATAGTGAGAAGGGGCAGATAAGATGATGAGAGGGGGTAGTGTGAATGCGTATGAGAATGAATGAATAAATGTGTGGATGAATTGTGTGAATGCGTATGACAATTAATGAATTCATGTGTGGATGAATTGCTTGAATGATTTGTGAGACTGCATTAATGAATGTGTTAATGATTTGTGTGAATGATTAAATGCAAAGATGGTACATGAAGGGTGGGCTTTAACAATAAATAAATAAATAAATATGGGCTGCTCAGGCTTAAATGCCCGGGCCTATTTTTTGTCCCAGTCCGGGCCTGGTTCCGATACTTGAAAATACATATTTCCTTGATACGTAGCTGTTCCTGGCTTGATTTATTGAGTATTGCTTCTAGCAGGAGGCTTTTGCATGTTTCATGCCAGATGTTTGAAAACATTTTCAATCGAGCAAAAAGCTCCTAAACATACAGTTGCTCTGCATACATTAAATGTATTTAAAATAATAAAAAGCCATATGTACACATATTTAAAAAATACCCTGCTGAGAGGTTTCATTTTCATTTGCATTTATAGTTAAACACAAAATATAAAATACCTTCTTTCAGTTTAGTGTCAGTTCTGTAAATTACATTTTAGCAAGACTGATAAGATTTCAGAAATCATTTACTTGGAGTTAGTGTATTTAACACGTTTATTTTTCTCTGCAAAATTGTATTTAAAACCACCCTTAAGAATTGTATCAAAGTAAGATGATGGTGAACATAGTTAAATTATTAATTTTCTAAATTCTATGTTTAAAAACATTTTCCATGATCATCATCATGATAATGATGTTGATTTCCCTGTTTAATCCCCAGGGCTGAGAATGCAGGTGTACCAGTGTAACCAAATTGAAGGTAGATGACTACACTATACTCTCAATTGGATTTTAGGAATAAAAATTGGCAGTGACCTAAAGAAGATAAGTTTCTGAATAAAAGTGGTGGTTTCAGCATTTACAGTAAGAATCTTAATGGAATATTTAGTTTCAAGTAGCTAGAGGCAGTTGATAATTGTAGAAGGCCAGTTGGTGACATATTTATACCTAAGAAAGACAGGCTAAGTAAGGAAAAGTACATTCATCATTGTGTTGTGGTAATGCTAGCATTCACAAAAAGTGCGTCATTCTTTAAGAAAGATGGACAAACTGGAAAAAAATAATTTTAACAAATCAACCATAAAGGTTAGCCTAAAACAGGCCTACACGATATATGATAATATATATAACCCACAAGAAGCATGTAGTCTGTGGTAGACTGTGTTCTAGGTCTAGTTGATGGAGGTTCTCCAAAGCACTGTACATGATCAATCTGTCTGCTGATAGCCTGGTCTTGACAATATATGATAGGGTTATGTTATAGTATTATTGTCATGAAATGCTATGTGTAATGATGTCTTAATAGCTGAGTCTGGTTCAATGGAACCCATATGCACTCATACTCAGTTAAATCTTTGATTCCTCTAGCTGCAGTGTGTCTTAATTTACAGACACATAATTAAATTACTTCATTTATCAGTTGACTTCCTTTTCTTATATATTTTGGTGTTTGAGCCTTGGCTGTGTTTTTCTGCTTCTTGCCTACTCTGACTTCGTATTCCGTTTCTGATTCCTGACTTGTGCAAGTGAACCAAAAATGACTTGCACACATTTTTGGTTTAATTTTTAGTCCATTCATTTTCAGACAACAAATTTTGTTTCCTGCTCTTTCGGTTAAAACAAAATTCAGAGGATTTTTTTGCATTCAGAAACGAAATTCATTGTTACTCACCCTCACACACGCTCTCTCTCACAATCTCTCATGTTCTCTCACAATCTTTCTCAATGTTTCCCTGCTTTCTTCCACGTCCATGTCTCATTTTCCACAGATCCTCTTATTTTTTTGCCTCTTCTGGTTCTTCTTTCTTTGCCTGTTTCTACCCAGTATCAGAACCCAAGAGCAAATCTTGTCACCTGAAGTTGAGGAGGCAGTATGGGTCAGAAAAGGACACAGAAACACAACATGTTCAAGACAAGCCAGGTCAGAACACGCCTTATCAGGATACCAGGCAGAAAAAGGCGGAGTCTGTCAAATAATCCAGAATGGAAAGAGCCTCAAAGTGATCCTCCACCTAATCCCCTGGCTCCAAATGCTGGCCCATCCATCCGACGTATGGTAACCATTGACAACCCCTTTAATGTTTATGTACGATGATACTGAGCCAAGCAGTCTTGCGCCTTCTTATGAAACAGCATTCGACTCGATAGTCACCCCCAACGGTAATCCCCGTCCCGTGTAGGGACATATAGATCCGAGGGACATGTCCAAGACCTGAAACCGGGATTTTATCCAGTAGGGATAATTTGTCGCCACTGCAGGTGAAGAGGATGCGGGATCATGTCCGGTAGGATCTGTCAGGATTAGGGACAGTTGGCCATTATATATTCAAGGGGGGACTGTTATGGAACCACTATATATCAGCAAGAAACGCTTATTGCTTTAATGAATATAAGCTGGCCTCGACCAATAAAGGGTTACACCTCACGCAGATACGTGGGAGACGCAAGTAGCAGTGTATTCAATTATCTATGTTTTACTAACCGCAAGCGCAATCCTGACTATATCTAGTTGCAGGAAAGTATCTAACTGTTTTCTGCCTTTTTCCCTATTTCCGCATAGTTTCAGGATTAACCAATTAATAAACTTTACGTAACCTGACGTCCCTATTTCCGGACACTATATAATCTATAATATAAACAAAATAAAGCAGAGTGATTTTGGACCTGACCCAGAGTGTGTCGTGTGTCTTATTTCTCTCTCCGTGCACGTACATTTATATTCACATAATTTGGAGCAGTTCAACAATTGAAGAAAGGCTTTATTGGAAAGCATCCAAAACAAGACCAGTGTGGTCATGCTAGGTCAGAAATAGGGTATATTACAGGGAAGTAGTGTTATCAGGATAATTCATGTCAAATAAAAGAGGACTGAAGCCACTACTGGCATTGATCACAGGAGGTAACCATAAAAAGGCATGGCATTAACTCATGCACATTCAGGGCTTAAATTAGCAAAATAATTTGAATTTGGTTTCAAGCTTGTTTACAGGACATTTCACACAATTGTCCACAACACAGTAAAATTACCAATCTATGTGAGGGAGTGACCAGTGAGTCCCCCTGGACAATACAAGATGAAGTAGAGGATCTGGCACTCCACAGAGTAGATCCAGAGGGTAAGTCCTAACGCTGCTATAATCCCCTGCCATCAGACTTCACATAATACCTACCATGTATCATGGAATTCTTGGGTTTGGGTAATGCTGAAATATAAATTCCAACAGTAGAATAAATGTAGAATAATATGATTTTGTAAAGGGTAGAAGGTGTTTTAAAATGTATTTTTATCTTATCTGTTGCCTGCTTGTGTTTAACATTCATCATACTGTGCATGCTCTGGGGGAATAAACTAATCATACTGTAAATGCATATCTGCTCTTACTGACTACTTTCTACTAAGCAAAGCATTGTCACTCATTTTAAATGTGTATGATTGATATCAATGCCAACCATTCTGTTTTGTAATTGAAGGCAACCTAGTGCTATATTACCCCAGCTACCAAGAAACCTGTTGGTAAAGCTATAATGAGATGTCTGTATACCAAGTAAAGTATACACAGATGTTATTAAAAATTGTATTATACCTCCAGGGACCGGTATGTAAGACAATATCCCTTGTCGCGTATAGCTTTTTTTAATGGTTATTTAAGACATGCCAATCGAAACCTGAATGCAGTTTTATTGCGTTATTATTGCTTTCAATTTAAAAGCTGTTTTGTTATTCCATGTGCATATGTGTAATTGTTATACAGACTCGTAATTCAGGACCATAGCTAGATTTAGTTAGTCTTTTATAGATAGCTCGTTCATGAAAAACTGTGGATCTGACCACTTGATACAGTGTTAAATTTCCCAAAAATATGAAAATGTTCTCCTATTATCCCCCCCCAGGGATGCACATATATACATTGTACACATAGCTGATGTAAGCGACTATACAAGGTGTACTGCTATAACCATGCTAAAATAAAACAAAAAAGGTATAAAGCACACACATCCACATGTATGAAAAACATTTTGCAAATCTGCTGCACTTGCACTTGATGGCTACGATTCCTATCACCTTTGACATCATTCTGGCTGAGGCTAATGGCAGTTCTAGTCCACAGAACCTAATTGATCTGATTGCACAATAGATCAAATGACAATGTACTGGTGCTTTAAATAAGCCTTTAGCATTTGAGTTTTCCTTTTTTTGGTAAGAAAAGATGCTAATCGGTCTATAACTGATCATTTAAACACAGGGAACAATTTTTTTTAAGTCAGTCAAATAATTGCAGAACACATTTGCAATGTTTTGTATTATTAAAAGCATTAAAGAGTCAACATGTTGACCAGGAAGCTTTTAAGGGGTTCCAAGGACACGATGAATTACTTGCTACAATTTTAAATGTCTTGGCGAAAGTCCGTGAGCAACAACACTGCGGAAAAAAAAAAAAAAGAAATGTCAATGGCTAGAACAACTTCAAGTGCTCCAAAGTCAATAAAAATAAGGTCTAAAGGAATAAAAGATTGTTGAGTAGGTGGATTGAGGACCAAACAGCGAAAGAATTGTGAACAACCTTTCTCACAATCAAAGTACTAGCGTGAGGATTTTTGGGAACACTGACTGTAATGATAACCGATGAAACCTCATCTCATACAGGAAAATACATGGACTTCTGTAAAGACACTTACATTTGGTACATTTGTAGCAAGCAGTTTAATCAGAAAACCTTAATGTTATTTTGAATTGAGAAATGTATCAAAACTCTATTAATTTGAATATTGGGGCATATTATATTTTTTTAAATGCTAAATCCAGACTCCCAGTACACTAAGGAAAGTACACTAATTTTAATTTAAAATGTATTTAAAACACAATTTTGTTAAAAAAATACTAAATTAAAGAGGCTCTCTACACATTTATACAGTTTACTTAGAATAGCTGAGATTAATTTGTCAATTACTTAATCCCACTGGATGCACAGCAATCTGACTCGCAGTGGCTTAGCCATGGGATCAGCACTTGCTGTGCTGTGATTTTGAGTCATCCTCACAAATGTGTTCATGGCTTTCAGAAGTTAGCAATCATTTTTGGATTGAAATTACTTTATATTGAATACACATTTAGTGTGCCGTGTATGTTTTCTGATTGTTAACCCTTTCTATATCCTCAACATTTTGCATGACACAGACTATTAAGCAGCTGTACATCCTCGAAGACTTCACCTCAAACTTGTTTTGTATATTTTTGGGAAACTGGGCACTTTTTTTTAGTTTTGCTATGGAAAGATTAAGTTTAGATTACATTTATTCTTAGATATCTAGTTTAAGACAAACCAAGCCCCTGACCACATGATATAGTGGTAATCTAGTAATTTGCGGCAGCAAAACATATACGAAGACGAAGACACACAACACAAAGAATCATCTTCGTTTAATAATCTCCCTGGTCCCTTCCCCATCTAGCCTACTTTATCTACGCAGCATTGCAGGGGTTAACGGAAGCGGAAATCCGTAGGTTCGCCGCTAGGAGTTAAAGGGCCGTGAGAACGACTCTATTGGTCGCCTGCAGGGGCCCAATAGACTCACTTGCACAGCCCTTTAACTCCTGACAGCGAACCTACAGATTGTCGCCCCCGTTAACACCTGCAATGCTGCGTAGATAACGAGAGCAGAAATCCGTAAATTCGCCATCAGGAGTTAAAAAGGCTGTGCAAGCGACTCTATTGGTCGCCTGCAGGGGCCTCCTCTGGCATCATCCAATTGCTGGGCGAATATTCGTGGAATACTAAGATTTTTTCCCCCACGAAGACGAACACGAAGAGTTGGCCGGGGCCCAAGTCTAGTGTTAAGACAAATAAGTCAATCTCATATTAAGTGGGTGGTAGCAAAGTCATGGAATTTATTTAAAAAAATAGAAGAAAAAAATACAAAAACCCCAGCATTTTTCTAATAAACATGAGGCTTTGGTACTCATTTAAGCCAAAGCACATAAGCCGCCTGCAACATCAAGGAATCCCGTAGGAAGTGTGTCCTAAAATACAGTGCTATTTATCTAATCTAAAATGGGTATATACCTTTCTTATTTAACCCTTAGTATGGACTCACAAAATATTTTGTGGTTTTAAGGCTAGATTTCCACTTGGTTTTTTTTTTGCTAAAAACGCCCATAAAAACGCCAATAGCGCCACCTGGCGTTTTTTTAGTGAAAAAACGTTGCAGCCAGATGTTAGCTGTTCTTCAATAGGAAATCGCAGAATGCCATATCCACTTGGCGTTTTTCTGTTCGGCGTTTTTTCAGTCCTCTTTGGCGTTTTTCTGCTTTTTTGGGCTCTGTGGCAGTTTTTCAAAATCGCAGCATGTTCACACTCTGGCGTTTTTTGCAAGGAAATCTTGGCGTTTTTCTCCAATAGAAGTCTATGGGAGAGAAAAAACGCCATGAAAAAGCCATGTGGGTTTATTGCCTTGGCGTTTTTTATGGCGTTTTTTCCACAGTTACAATGCAGAGGATGGACCCAGTATCTGTGTGAACTACGAGAAATAGGCTGGAAACAAACAGTTTCACACAAAACAAAGTTCATATTGAATTCTACACCATTTGGAACAAACATGCCATTACAAACAAACATACGCAACGCATCAACTGGATCCTGCGTGCCAAAAGCCACAGCAAACAATTTGCACCATCATTTGGGGCCAATCTTCCTAGAGGAGCAGACATTCGGAATAAAGCACGCCTTACAAACCACAGAAAAGTGACAAAAGGGTCCGCCGGGGGTGTTTAAGTAGAACTCTACCAAGTAAATGACATCAGGGGGCAGATACTTGCCATTTATCCTAATCCCTTTTTAGCTGGGTGAAACTTCTAACTTGTAAAGGCTGGAAAAACTGCCTAAGGTCAAAAAAAGCAATTTCCACAGAAAGGCTAAAACGCCAGAAAAAACTCCAGAAAAAAACGCCAAAACGCAGGAAAATGCAGTGGCAGTTTTCTTGGCGTTTTTCATCAAGAAAAAAAACGCAGGACAAAAACCCAAGTGGAAACCTAGCCTAAAAGAGATTGGCAGCTGTTGAGTGAAAAAGTCTAATACAGCTGAAATGTACAGCCCAACACTCTCATCTCTGTATATACAATGTAAGATACTGTCAGAGGATAAAAGGGAGTACTGTAGTATACAGGGTCAGCTTCAGTTGCTTCATTTGTTTGTATTTTGTAATGCAAAAAAGACAACCATGAACATGATAATCACATGCAGCTTAACAGTGATGTATTTTGGCCTATTGTGGCAGGTCATGCGGGGCTATAGCCCCTCTGTCTCATTACCAGGAGCCAGTAGTGCTATTGGTTGATCAGGATCACTGTAGTGTCTCTGGTCGATGGGCTGCTTAAAAGTGACATCACTGATTTCCCCAAAAGGCCCGTTAACGTTTTGGAGACGTTTGCAATCGACACAAACTCTATAGTCTACTGAATGTTCCTAAAAGGATCTAGGGCAACACAGACGTTAAATAGAGCATCTGGGCCTAATACAGCAACATTTCTATTATGTTTCAATAATTACTGACAATAATTTACTAAAAAGTTTGGGACATTAATAATATTCTTTTATATTTCACACATTATAGGTAAGTGAAAAAAAAAGAAAAGAAAAGTGTAATATCTGACCTTTTTACTAAACATCAAACAGACTTTATTTCCATTTCTTTGGATTAGTGGAGCGGCCATAGAAGGAGAGCAGTGATTGATAGTTATGTAGTGGTATTACTGATGTCTCTAACGTATTAGTAATAAATTATTGCACATGATGGAATAAAATGTAAGTATAATAGCATTTGGCTAAGACAAGCAATGCAATTGTTGACCAACATTTTTTTTATTGCGGTGTTAAATGAAAGTGCATCTATATTGCACAGTCAGCACTTCTTTAAAGTTTTTTGATAATGCATCAAGCTCTGAAATGATAATAAATAATAAACTACAAAGTCACTAACAGAAATCAATGAATATTTTATACAAGGTAAACATAAATAGATGCCAAATCATCCTTTTAAGTAAAATTGAATTGCCTGAGTGCCACAAAAGAAATGAAAGGCAGTCCAATATATGTATGGCATGCAATAAAACAACGATAATATATATAGATAAGAAAAATATTCCGTAAATAACCACAATCACCGGATTCTCAGAAACTTTAGCTATTCATCCATCTCAGCATACAACATGATCACTTCAACTAATCAAGACACTTAGAGGAAATAAACATCCAGGGTCAGGAGGGACCAAATGGAAGAGGGAAGACTTGCGATCCCTTGCTAGGCTTACACACATTTATTAACACAGCCCTTCATTATCACTAGCATGTAAGCGGAAAACAGCATTTTCAGTACAGGGATAACTACCGTACTTAACCCCTTTATTCTTTGACTTGCAGTCGAGTTCATGTGAGTTTGAAGTTGAGTAGAGATATATTAACCCACATGAACTTGATCACAATTTGAAATAATTGGTTCGTTGCTTTGTGAATAAACACAAGTTGTATCAAATTAGATCAGTTGATTTAACCCTTTAACATGTAGTAAACAGGCCTCAGGAACAAGGAACAATAAGTGATTTTCAATGGTTTCACACAAGGGTGGAGATTTATTTATTTTTTTGTATGAACATATTCCACACATACTGTCAGTGAATGATTCAGAGCTTTTGAAAGAACACATTTTATTAATTCACAGAGATTCAAACACGCTTTAAACATAGCATATGCTGTGCTCAGAGAAAATTTAGAATTCTTTCTGCATGCGGCAAAGATTTACACATTAGCTGTTAAGGGCAATGGACTTGTAATGTCCAGCAGAATTTGCTGATTGAATTATAGGGCTTGCAGGTAATATGGAATTGTTGGAAATAGCCAAGAGCGGTGTCACAAGGTGAAGCAAGTAAACTAAGAAGCTTTTGACCAAAGATGTGCAAATTATCCTTGGCAGCAGATCAGGTCACTTTATATAGCAGTAGGATTTCCAAATCACACACTTGATCTGCTGATATGCTCCGTATAATTTAGGTTCCATTCATGGCAAATCAGTTAGTTTGTAAATGTGATAACTGAAGAATGGGACTAAGCACCACACAGCTCAAGAGAGACTGGATTTGTGAACAAATCCCCTGGAACAGAAATCAAGGTTTTGAGAGCCAGCTGGGGTTATCACATCTCTAATTATTTGCTTGTTTTCTTTTCATATTTGCCTGAAAATATCAATTGAATCCATCTTATTTTCTTCAAGGTTAATTTGTAATGTATTGGTTGACTAATGCACTGTTTGCATATTGTCTTTAATGACACATTATCCTAATAGTACTCGTGTAACCTAACTGCTGTGGTTGTTTGAAGACCATTGAAGGGGATCAACACAGAATGTAGAATAAATTAATTAATTGGTTAAAACCACCTATATATATTATTTTTTTTTGTCTGGAGTGATTAGCATGGGACAGCATCTTAGCGAGACAAGAAAGGTGATTAATTAAAAAATATGCAGATCTTTAGGAGAGGAAGTTGAGATGGTTGCTCCCATGATAGACACCGAAGGTGGGATGTGCATTCTAAACTATCCAGCACTGAGAAGTTGCACTTTGATTTATGTCTTTCATTATGTAGGAAAGAATATGTTAGTGAATGGATGTCTACTTTTCAATAGTAGAGTTGTTAACTCTGTTGAGTCTTCTCATTTATAATGAGGGGAAGGTCAAGAAGCAGAGATCCTAAGTGGTTTTTGGGCAAGATAGAGAGAGAAACAAAAATTCTGAGCTTTCTCCTTTTTGTTTTCTTTGGGGTCCCTCCTTGTTTTTGGACATTTATACAAATTTTGTTAAAATTAAAGTTTGTACAAATCCAAATACAGCTCATTGAGGTTTGCAGGCATTTGTTTATGCACAGCTCTTTTAAAGCCCCGCCACAGTATTTCAGTCAGGTTGCGGTCTGGACTTTGACTGGACCATTGCACCTTGATTCTTTTCTTTTTAAGCCATTCTGTTGTAGATTTGCTGGTGTGCTTGGGATCATTGTCCTGTTCCATGAACCAAGCCAAGCTTTAGCTGTTGAACAGATAGCCTCACATATGAATACTTTGGTGTACAGAGGAGTTCATGGTCGACTCAATGACTGCAAGTTGCTTAGGTCCTGTGACTGCAAAAGAAGTCCAAATCATCACCCCTCCACCACCGTGCTTGACAGTTGGTACGAGGTGTTTGATTTTCGCCAAACCCGGCGCTGTGCATTATGACAAAACATCTCCGCTTTGGTCTGCTCTGTCCAAAGAACATTGTTCCAGAAGTCGTGTGCTTTGTTCAGATGCAACTTTCCAAACCTAAGATGTACTGGCATGTTCTTTTTAGAGAAAAGAGGCTTTCTCCTGGCAACCCTTATAAACAAACCATACTTGTTCAGTCTTTTTCTAATTGTACTGTCATGAACTTGCAGTTTAATCTGTCTGCCTATATCTTGAGAAGGGAGAACCTTAGTCACACTCAGTTCCAAGTATATATGTTTCCTGGCTCCGTATAAAGCATATTTAAGTTCAGTCTTTCTCTGATTGTATTGTCATGAACATTTAACACGCTGAGGCCTGTAGAGTCTGAGCATTACATAGGGTGAATTTCCTGGGACGTTTACTCTTGGGAAGATTGGCAGCTGTCTTTGTGTTTTCCACTTTTTAATAATCTTTCTCACAGAAGAATGATGGGGAAAAATATGAAATTGTTAGGAAATGGTCTTATAACCCTTCTCAGATTGATGGGCAGCAACAATTGCTTCTCTAAGATCATTGCTGATGTATTTCCTCATTGGCATTGTGTTAACACACAGCTGAATACTCCGGACCAGCAAACTGCTAAAACTTGGGCATTTATAGAGATGGTCACACTTGCTGATAATCAATTAATCAAGGACATTTGATTAGTAGCACCTGTCTGCTATTAAGCATCTTAATTCCTATGGAATGGCTTTCACTTAATTTTTGTCAAAATTCATGACATGGTGTAATATGTTATGTGCTGTTGTTCATATGAGGTTGTATTTACCTACTTTTTAGACCTGCTAAGGAACAGATGATTGTTATTATGCCCTGATATGTAAAATCATAGAATTCAAAGAGGGTGTACATTCTTTTTCGGCTGACTGTTAATATACACTAGCTGTTTCTCACTTAGTGTTGATGTAGGTCTTCTAACCATCTATAGTTCTCTCATACACTTCATATATCTCCTCTCATTTGGTCTGCTGTGGTAGTGGCACTCCATCAGTTCCAGGTTATCTTGTCTTGTCCATGTATGGTTTGTTCTAGTAGACCACTTGTCGTCTGATTGTCCTGGTTCCTCAACAAGTGCTGTGGCCGTTCCCACCCCACACTTTATATGTGTTTCTGTGTCTGTATTGTTTTTCGTCCCAGTCCCTTATAGCAATCACGGGGGTTAATCAGTCTGTCGTTGCTATTTCCATTTGACTGCTGCAGTTAAGTTTATGTGAGCCAAATGTAACTTAATATTTGAGTTAGACTTAGGCTCCACTTATATTAGTTGGCTGCATTTTCTTGACACAAGTCATCTACCAAAACAACTTCCCATAACATGGCACAAAATATTTACTCAGTTTTTGAATGTTTGTCTTCTTGATCAGTTTAAATGATATCCGTGGTCCCTGAGCGTGACACCCAGATTTAATCTTGAAATTCCATAACAGCTAATGTCTTAAAAGGTGTATTTGTCTAGACATGCGTGTATATCATAGAGACAGGTTTCTCTGATAAAAGTATTTTTTACCAATAAATCACCTACACAAAGGGATTACTGTATGCAGTCCCTCATAACTTTTGCTGTTGACAGAGATTATTATGGGATGGGGCATCAATAAAAAGGGATGGGTATAGCATGGAAGGGGAGGAGCATTAACAGGAAGGGTTGAGAACAGAAACAGTAGGTCATCGCATGAGGGTGGGATCAATGTTATAACCACGCCTACTAATAGGGACACTTAGGAAATATTGCACCCCTGGAACCAACAGTCCATGTACCTGGGGTAACTGTGAATGTAAATGTGGTCATGTAAAGTATATTCTATGACCTCTAACCTCTAAACAGACTTAAAAGACCCCATCAACATCTCATATACAAACCTTACTAGGACTATATCTCTCATTACTCTTTAGTTATTGCTTGTAGTTCATGTGCGATACTAGTTCATTCAACAGCGGTATTTTGTGACCTAAATTATGTTTAAGCTGCACACTTTCAGTCACTGATTGCAAAACTCGAGACTGAATTTTAAAGATATTGCAAAAGTTGTATTTTTAAATTAACTACTCTGGGAAATGTGAATAAGTAACATTTGTGACAAAGGCTTATCACTTCATGTTTTGTACTGTTAATTAACATGCCAGCTTTTGGTACGCCTATACAATGGCATAATCTTGTTTTTTTTTTTCTTACAGAACCATTATCAAGATGTTTAGTTTTTCAGCACAAATTATGTGCAGATCATCTGCAAGTATGTGTGTATAACTCTCTTGTTGCCGGGGGGGGGGGGAGCACTTTTTTTCTCAATAAATTTTAATAGATTTTACATAAACCTACAGGGATTCAATATAACAAAATAAAGAAACTGGTGTATTTTTTAATGGCACAGTAACCACTTAAATAAATATTTAATGAGACTGATATTAAAAAAAACAAGATTTTTTAAAAGACATGGATGTGAAGTGGGTAAGGTACAAAGAGGGACATCATGGGTGGAGATGAAGGTGATTGTTGGAGATGTCCAAGAAAAAACATCTTCTAAGAAGATTAAAACCTGCACTAGAGCCTACTGCCGATAAGTATTTCACATACAGGAAGATTTGTTAGGTTGAGGGGATGAGGAAAGAGTCAAATGCATATCGGGGGATTCTCCAGCACAACACCGCAAAAAATTAAAGGGACCATGCATTAAAGCCTACTCTGTCAACCTGGTCTCAATTGACCGAACTTCAAGTTTAACAAATTAACAATAAGTAGTATAAATAATAACAATATGCGGTACACATATAATAACAATATGGTTGTACAGAATCAAATGAGCCGTAATAAATAAAGCTATATTTTAGAGTTGGAACAGAAGTTTAAACATGATGTTATGTACATTGCATCCTTGATCATGATTTACGTTAATTACATTGTGTTATATTACTTACATTATTGATCTCCATATGGTGTTTCTCTTCACACATGATAAATCAATAACTTGTATTTAATTGTATAATAGCATAATAAAACAGCAGTATTTTTTCTCATTAAATTAATTAGTAGTCAATATTTTTAATCTTGCAAATATATAAGGAAAATTATGGGTCACACTATTTATGATATGTATATATATATATATATACAGTATATATTTGAAATAACTTTCAGGGGTCAACTAATATTAAATTAACTGCTCTGTGTAGTTTTATATAGATTTACTCAAATGGAGAACAATAACTAATGCATAACATTTTCTTTGCAAATATAAACATACTGGAATAAATAAGTAAAACAGAGCAAACTTATGAGGTTGTAACGATTGGATGAGGAGGACCCCGGATGGCGGAGTGATCCAGGCAAACAGAAACCAGGATCGGCCAGGAGAGCGGGAACCGAGAATCAGGTCTGGTAACCAGTAAAGCAGGAAGCCGAATCAAATCCAGAAGAGTAGTCAAACAAGCCGCGTCAATACCAACAATCAGAGAACAGGAGCCAAATCAGAAAACAGGAGCAAAGTCAGCAAGCCGGGTCAAACGAAGAAATAGTCACAGCAAGTCGCACAGGAAAACCACAGAATACACCAACCAAGGGTGACCCAGAAGAGGAAGTCCAGGTTTAAATAGGGACAGGTGGAGGTGTGTCCTGCATTAAGGAGGTCACCCGAGGTTATAAGATGTAACGTGTAATATTATGTTTTGCTACCTGTTTGCCGCGTGGCCGGGTAGCGGTGGTACTCGCTGCCCGGGAAGCCGGCCGAGGAGGAAGCGTCGCGGGACCGGAGAGGCAGGTAAGTCCTTACAGAAGTAGAGATGTGTTTTTAATACCGCTTTTTTATAAGGTCCAAACCATTACAAAAATGGTATGAGATTTACCTTGAGATATATATTTTGTGTACCGAGTTTCTATAATACACAGATGTGCAGATAAATCCCAATCAATTCTCCAAATCTGATACTAAACTAAAGTTAGTACAGTTTGACAGCTATTCCAATCCCTACCCTACAATTCCCATCACACACCTGTAAGGAAAAGTGGAAGTTTGATTGCCTCCTACTAATCAGCATGTTGGCACATGTTTCAACTGGATTTATGTAGGTTATTTTGTTGATTGCAAATTACTTTTTTATATTTACTTTAACTGATCACATGTACCTTTTGTTATTCTGCTTGTGTAATATTTAGATATTATCTAATATCTACAGCATTTAAAAGGCTACTATACTACATCAAAGTAAAATTATTAGATTTAAATGATACCATAAGTGCCCAAAGGGAGTTTATGTTGTACTCCACACATATATTTATGCAGTAATCTATAGTTTAGCCTCAATTTAACATACATACGTACTTTAAAACCAATCATACCTATTGTTCTATAGATGGGCTAGGCTCAAACTCCAATTTTTACCTTTTTCTTTTTATGTAGCAACTACATTAGTTGTGAGAGAATTGACCTGACCCATTGAGGCATGGACTCCACTAGACCTCTGAGGTGTGCTGTGGTATCTGTCACCAAGACGTTAGCAGCAGATCTTTGCTGCCTAATAAATCCCACCCACAGATGCCATGATAACAAGATTTTCAGTGTTTTTCACTTCACCTGTTAGTGCTTATATATTTTTTATTTATTTATAAATTTATATGGTGGTTTTAGGATTATTTCTGGAAATTCTTGTAGCTCCATACAACAGGTTCCTTGCATGCACTGTGACTCATTTTATGCATAAAACGTCCTTCAACTATTATCACCGCCTTTAATTTTTGTGTAGTGCCTTCATAAAGTGAATCTATTATAGTGCTCCTGGTGTGTGCCAGAGTGCTTGCTAAGATATATGACTGCTATGAAACCAGAGGGACTGTGACATATAGATATTTTAAGAGATTTAGAAATGTTTGCATGACTTTTGGTATCCCTGGTAATAAAAACAGGTTACAGCACTAAGATTCTTAGCTGTGTAAAGCTATAGACATATTTTAATATTTTATATCATTGCTAAGAAAAACATGCATCATACAGTGCAATGAGTAAACGTGGCTGAATTAGCTAATGTGCAGTTTATGCACTAACCATGCAATATAAAGGGCAAGCAGAATTCTAAATTTGCCAGGGTCCCTAATTGGCATGGTTTTTATTTTTAATAGTTGCAGATTTGCCGAAAACATAGTTTTTGCATCTGTCAAAGATATACAGATATATATTAACTTTATAATAAATATTTAACAAATATATTAATATTGTTCTAGAGTGACAATTTGTTTTCATAAGTGTGGGTTAACTGTTTAATTCTAACCAAGATGAAAATTACATTTTACTCTAAATTATTATTAAAAGTAATCCAATAATTTATGAAGACAGAAACCCGAACCAAACCAGAAATGACCCTAGAATTTCATAGAGGAACAAAGTTGAAGAAGCCATTTTCTTATAAATTAAATTAGTGCTCCTCAAGGCACACCTGACAGTCCAGGATTTAGGTATTACTCTGGTGTGTCTAAGGTGTTGCATAATTCACAAACAAAAACACCTTAAACACCTTAGACACACCTGAGTAATACCTAAATCCCGGACTGTTAGGTTTGCCTTGAGCAGAGGGTTGAGGAGCACTGAATGAAATGGCCACTAACCATGACATATGACAGAAATGTTCTCATGCTGACAACACCCGAAAAGCAAAATCTTCTTTGCACAAAACATTTTCCAAGGAGCAAAATGTAATGTCAAATCTAAGCTAGGCTGCAAATTATGAATGGTCCTATTAACTAACTAGCAAAACGGATTTGATATCAAATATAATTTCAAGGTAGATATCAAATTTGACCTTTTGATGAACAAGGAAAAATACTGATTGTTAACTATTTCATTGACATTGACAAAACATCTGAATGATGTGTTTGCTATATGTTGCATTTGTTCTGAAAGAGTTGCATGTTAAACAAACCTTTTCTGATTTATTGATGGACTTATTCTTTTGGAACAAGAAACAGAAAGTGAAGAGTTACTAGAGAAACTGCTATTGCACCACCTTCTCCTTTTGAGGTGGTTAAGGGTTGTGGGGTAAAAGTCATGGCACTTATGATACATGTGGCTACAGAAAGCTCTACGAAGAAACAATTCTACACCCAGGTCTACACCAAGGTCTACTGTGGACTTTTCAGGAAAACCAAAATATTAGCTTCTTTTGAATAATGAGCTCACAATCATAAGTTTTGTAATTTTATGAATCCTGCTTTACTTGGCAACATCAGCATTGACTGACAAGTTGCATTATTTAAAAATAATTGCAAATGGATTTTAACCTGTATGTATTTCATTTCATGGTGGATGGAGCTTTCTAGGTGTATTGTGTGGGATATACTTCAAGCTCAACTATTTCAGAACCTTGGACAGCAGATGAAGCATGCATGGCCATAGCAAATACTGTGTCCAACACCAGGCATTGTTTTGATCGTGTATTTACTTATTCGGAGAATTTTGGTGTTTATTCTAAAGCAATACATCAGTGCTGAAGATTCTCTTAATTATTTAACTATTTCACATCCACAGGTGCCATTGAAACATTGCAAAGCATTGCTTGCTATGTGATATTTTATATAGATCACAATATGAAACAGATCACAAGTCTCATGGAATTTATCCCCTTTGCTTCACAATTGGTTTTTTTATGGGGGGGGGGGTCATACTGTTCTCATTGAGTTCAAAAGTAATACATCTGCTCTTCTCTGTGCAATATTTTATGCAAGTATAAAACATTTAATTAGATAATGAAGCATCAGCTTTCAGCTCCATGAATTGTACAGGAAACAGCTGTCTAATTAACATCAAATTGAAAGAAAACCTCAAGATATCTTATACCAAATAGGTCACATAGGTGCTTATGCATCACGCGTTGCTAAAGGGATTTTTTATATTTAATTCAGCAAAAGGAGACTGCAACTGAAAATTCTGCACATAAGTATTAGCCTTAATTTTTTTTCCCTCCTTATGCTTTTTTTTCCATAATGCAGTGTCAGCGGAGGAAAATATTTTGAACAGATGTTGAAGCACGCCATGGTGATGAACCTGACTCACAGATATTTATAGTATTCCTCAGCTTATTTGACAAATGTGGGTCGGATAAAGTGTTGAGACTTCAAAATCATAATCCAAATTTTGCATCACATTTTGTGTTTGTAACTAAAATTGTAACGAATACTATTTGGACAGATTGATATAGACAGCAACTAGCTTCGAGACAGGGATTTAGGTTGCTTTAAAAGTATGTGAATAATTTATTGCTGCTTATATATAATAGCTGTGACTCATCAAAGATGAAGAGAGATGAAGACATGTTGGATGCAGTTTGGGTTTGTTTATTACACAGAAATTAGAACTGGAAAACCATTACTGTAGTGATATATCCTCCTTAAATTACCGCCCCATCCCATCCTAAGCCATCCTATTTTTACTGTAGGAGGAACCTTCTTGGGGGTTCTAGAGTATGTGAGCATCTTCGACGCAGACCTCGTGCACATCACACAATATGGCATTTCTCTGCACTCTAGGAGCACACAAAAATGATCAAGTTGCAGTGATCCTGGGGGAGCACAGATCTAAGCTCACCTTTATTGTTTCAGCTAACTTCCGGACATTAATATTTACCTAGTGTAAAAATGTTGTTCTGTGTTACTTTTATTCTGAAGGCACATTTAGACAGTATTTCTTCTTAAGAAGTGAATAGATGTAAATAACTCATGTCATGGCTGCATTAAATATGGACATATTTTACATCATTATATCCTTTCTAGCCCAAACACCCTACTAGCATCATATGGAACTGCAAGTATTATCTAAAAAATACCTGGAATCAAAGTAATCTGGAGTCAATTGCCTCCATATCCATTTACCAATGTGTATAATTAACAATGTTTTATGTTGTGTAATAAATTTACTCACATAAAGCTACTGGCAGGTGCATATATTCTTCTTTGGTCCGTGACTTGTAAAAGAAACAGATTCAGGAAACCTCTTGATATCCTGGTCCTGCAGACTTTTCTGTTTTTGAAGTCACTCATACATTTGAAAATAAGCTAATCGAGTATTCACACATTTTTGTGGGTGGAAAACGATTTCTGCAGAGGAGAATGTTTAAATAAGTGAACATTTCTTCATTTCAAAGTACAGGAAACCTACATTGAACATTCACACCGACACACATTATCTATTAATGAAAATAATTATCATTTTCCAAATGTTTGTCACGTATATCATTTAAATTGACTTTAAATCATTTCAACAGTAAGGCAAGATGTTTAGCTGAGAAGAAGGTTAACCATTTCTGCACTAGTTGCCATCACTGCAAACAGGAATAGTATGGAATAGGTTTGCGTTCATGTTTCTTTACTCAGACGGTGGCGAATAAGTGTATTAGGCTTCTAAAATAAATGGTGGAAGCTAAAATAATGCTAGTGCTTAAACAAGGACAGGATGAACAAGGCCATGGTCAAATTGGTGATGGCAGGACATCCATGGCACTTTGAGCTGGATATGTGTTCATGTAGCGTGCGACACGACATAACCAGCCTCACACGCATGCTTCAGCCCCCGATCTGCCACTGGAGGGGCAGATCGGGTGAGTGTATGGCTCTGTCCAGGCCTGGACAAGGTTATTTTGAACAGAAGAAAAGGTCATGAACCAAGTAAGGTTTTCAAACC
The DNA here is from genome assembly GCA_029215755.1 of Spea hammondii. NCBI lineage: Eukaryota > Metazoa > Chordata > Amphibia > Anura > Pelobatidae > Spea > Spea hammondii. The sequence continues at coordinate 13,871,763 of JARDYJ010000008.1, forward strand.
TGCAGCAGGTACAAACATTGGGAGACAAGGGAGTTTGTATGGATACGAGCATCTTATGCGTCTTGTCAGTCTCACAATAAAGCTGAAGAAGTTTTAGATATTGTGACTGAATAGTTTAAAAACCAAAATAAGACTTAAGATTTAAGAAATGTGGCTGATGATGGCTCTAAATAGCCATTTTAGTTGCCTGTATGAATAACAAACATTGTAGTGTAATAAAACAATGTGTTTGTATCACTTGCACCCTATTTACTTGAGGACAAACACGCAACACACACATTGGTATAAGTTTTTTGATACACAAGCATATAGCAGATGAATAATGGGATTTAGATGCTAAAGAAGTATACTTGGGAAGGGTCACCTTCTTCTGCGCTATATATTGTTGAGATGACTAATGTCTTTTTTTAATTTTCTATGTATTCTGTAATGAACAGTCTGTAACTGTTTATACCATTAGTCTGTTTGCAGATCTACTTTTAAAAAGAATATCCTGCAGTGCTGTGCTTCATTCTTTTATACGATATCGCATGCATTACACTGCTTTAAAATACTGCTGCCTCCAGATATGATTCAAGGACTCATTTCATCAAGGGGAAGATACTTTTGAAGTTTGTGCAGAGGATCTTGAAGCCGTGATAAAATGAATTAAGAACTTGATGTATGCTCCTTTGCTTTCCCTCTCCCACTTGCTTTGTTTTCACATCTGACCCCCTGTCATCACGTAAAATAGACTGTAAGTGTACTTAAAAGGGCATGTCAATTAAAAGCAATAGATAGTACATGAACAATTTGCAATGTTCCTAAATCATATCAATTTCAAGAAAAATTTAATAACCAACTCAAAAATAAATTTTACCAGCTGCATACATGCAATTTAACCCTATCCATCAGAATTCGTTCTTGCGCCAGTTATAAACCAGGTTGAATGATAAACGCAGCTAAGCAACGTAGTATAAACAGCATGGAAGTGCATGGAAAGGGTTAAAATACCAGCATTTGAAATACCTTGAGGTGTTTAGTTTTCAAAAATATATGGTTTGATGGGGTAAATCAGGCTTCCAGATACCTGAAATAGCACATGGGGCAGAATGACCAGATTTGGGGGGGGGGGGGATTTTGAAATAGCAAAACGCTACTTGTTATTATTGCCCAATAACTTGCAGAAAAAGCAAAAAAAAACAACATAAAAACATTGGGTATTTCTAAACTCAGGCCAAATAGTAGAATCATTTTAGCAGGTTTTTTCATTGGTTTTTGCAAATGAGTAAAAGATTTTTCAAATAAAAGTGAGAAAAATTCCCTTTTTAACAAAAAAATCACCATATTTTATCATTTTTTTAAATAGTAAATTAGATTATATGATATCTAATAATGGTGTCTAAAGAAAGCCCTGTTTGTCCTGAAAAAAACCCCAATATATAATGTGTGTGGGTGCACAAAATGAGAAGGAAGAAAATTACAGCTAAACAGCCAAACTGAAAAATGTTCAAAGAGCCTTTGTCCCACATTGTACTAAACAGTAAGAAACAGTCTTGTCATTAAGGGGTTAACAATGTATTTGCATAATGAACATTCTAATATTATGACGGTTGCTTGTTATTTTTTAACTTAGAATTTTGTTTTCTAGGCTTGATATCTACTGAGCAACCACAGACATTCCTACAGAATATCCATTATTTGGGCATTGTTAGTACAGGCCCCCAAAATCTTCCCATTTAAGATAAAACTAGCTGTAAAAAAAGTTATAAAAGACTCCTTCTATTACTCCTTTACCTGATCTTTCTGATACTTTATTATCATCGTATGATGAGTGCTAGTAATTACTGTCACTCGACAACAAGAAGGAGGCCAGGCTGGTTGCAAAGCATCAGAGCCTACCGGAGAAATCTGGGATAAATTGGCTGGGATTGCAGAAGTACTTTGCTAACCGAGTCAGAACTTCCATATCCTCTGAATTCTAGAAGCTGTCCATGGGGGTTAAATGCGTATTTTGGAGTCTGAACCAGGCAGAGGCATTCTATGAATTCTGCACCTTCTTTCAAATATATTTTATTTTTGAATTCTGCACCTTCGCTTACTAATTTCGGATTGTGATAGAGCGATAAATTACATAATAAGATTGGCTATTTTGTGCATTATTTGGTTAGACCCTTACTCAGATTATATAGTAACTAAAGTCATTATTCAATATACGTTATTTTTCTTCTCCAAACAAATAGATAAAATCACATTAGTACTAATTACTAATTAGTATTACTCAGATTTATTTCTATTCTGAACTGTTCAATGTGCAAACTTGCTGTATTGTTCTTGTTTAATGCTTTGACTATACTTTGTTATTATTGTTGAATTTGAATATTTTGATTTATTGTTTTGCTTATTTGAATTTCCGTTGCTGTGTATTTATACTTTCTCTTCAAGAAAAGTTATTTTCTTTATCTAGAATTCAATTTTTTTTTGTAGAAGGCTATACCGTTAAATCAATACATGTAAGACTATGATTTATAGTTTAGGATTGACACATACCACCTAACCCTTGCCTGAAAGAAAATATCAACTCTGACTTTGTGACAGGCAAATCGGCGTGCATTATAATAACATTATTTATTGTTTTATATACCGCCATCACTTTCCGCAGTGCTGTATAAAACATGTTACCACTTAGAGACATTATGTTTTTTGTGGCATTCCATTTACAAATATTGCTTTCTGACCGGTCCCCCATAGTACTATTCCTGTATAAAAGTTATCACACATGAACAATTTTTCATAACATTACCTTTTATACCATCATAATTTAGAAAATTACTAGTATCAAAATTTCCCTTATGTCTAAGAGGTGATGGTGAATAATATATCTTGTTTCAAATATATTGTGTACTGCAAGGCAGGCGATAGTATAATGCTATCTCTTCTCATACATACAGAAGACCCAGAGGAATTTGCGTGATGTTACAAAAATCACCGGAGAACGCCAATGCCAATACAATGGCAACATCATTTCTAAAAAGTCTACATTAGAAAAGATTCTTGCACAAAGCAGTAAAGGCTTGCATTAAATACAAACTCAAATTATAATATTTTTCATATAACAAATGAAGGGCAATTAACTAAATTAGATCACTTGTCCATAACAGAATATATCATTTATTGAAAGCGGGGTAATAATTACCATTTCATCATTGTTAACATAATTTCCAGGGTGTTTTTCATTTGCTTAAAAACGTATATTGTTCTATATGATCATTGCTCCCACAACTTTGGAATTCGTCATCAAAGTCTCTAATTTTGGATTACTATGGTGATATCTTGCTCTCCTGGTCCAGTGTGTAGGCATTGCAGCTAGGATTGGATTGTAGGATTGGTCACTAGAATGTAAGACACTCTATCTGATATTATTCCAGAGACCTAACCTATTGGAAGAGACTGCTACAGAACAGAAAACTCCGCTTGTTCTCGGGAGCTGGCACAAGGCTGCTTTAAGGGCAAATAATCTCTATTCAAAACCAGTTTTGAAAAACATAGAAATATTACCCCCACAATAAATCTTATCAAAATATTATCAAGCGTACAAGTGAAAACAAAGCTTCAATATACATATAAAATGTATATGACAGCCCTTGTACATGAACCTTTCAAGGTCTAGTTCATAAACTCCATAATCAATAAAATTCCATTTACTAAGGTGTGTGAGATTGAATGTCATCAGGAGTCAATATCTTTATCCAAGGTCATCGTTCTCAGCATTCATCACAAATAAATAATTGTCTGTCCTGACTGGCCCTATTATACAGACAACAAAGAAAATTTAACAGCATACCAGCGACTCTGTATCAGAGATAGACTCGGACTAATTCTGTGTCATTTGTTTTAGGAAGCATGTCTTCAGAGGAATACACATGCTTCCTGTGGGCATGCTGTGGCCCACTATCGCTTAAGTGCAGCCAAAATGTGTTTGTGTGTCCATGTATGTACATAGATTTAGAGGTAAGTCTGCATACATTTAAGTATGTATGTATGTATCAGGGTTCTTATGTAAGTTCTTATGTATGTTCGGCCACCAATAGAGAATTGGTAGCCTCCAGAACCTTGCTAGGGTCATGTTAGAAGGGAAGGGAGAAGATGAAGAAGATGCAGCCAAAATGAGTTTGTGTGTCCATGTATGTACATAGATTTAGAGGTAAGTCTGCATACATTTAAGTATGTATGTATGTATGTATCAGGGTTCTTATGTATGTTCTTATGTATGTTCGGCCACCAATAGAGAATTGGTAGCCTCCAGAACCTTGCTAGGGTCATGTTAGAAGGGAAGGGAGAAGATGAAGAAGATACAGCCAAAATGTGTTTGTGTGTCCATGTATGTACATAGATTTAGAGGTAAGTCTGCATACATTTAAGTATGTATGTATGTATCAGGGTTCTTATGTATGTTCTTATGTATGTTCGGCCACCAATAGAGAATTGGTAGCCTCCAGAACCTTGCTAGGGTCTTGTTAGAAGGGAAGGGAGAAGATGAAGAAGATGCAAGCGGAAGTGGTCGGCAGAAAAATAAATGGTTGGTAGAAAGGTAGGAAAACTTTAAGAGACTGCGAGGAGAGAGAGTGAGCGATGGTGTGAGAGTAAGAGTAAAAGTGGGCACCAGGCAACAAATTCCGTTCCTGAATCAAAAATGCCCCAAAATGTTCAGCCAAATTGAATGGGCAGGGAAATTCATTGCCCGAAAACAAATGGGCCAAAAACGAACCTAAAAAATCTTCCAAATTATTTTTAGCACATTTGCATGTCTAGTAGCGATTAATATTTGACAAGTACTCATTCACTCCATGAGTTTTACATCCACAAGTGGGGATTAATTGGAGGTTAAATTACATGTGGTATGGTAGTTGTAAGACATAGTGATCATGAAAACATTGAAATAAGTTGGATGGTAAGATTCCTGTGATACTAGTTTTTAGACGTTACATCATCATATTCAAGATTCAGGCCTGTGGACTAGGCTACTTTTTTTTGCAGACACATTCAAATTAATATTTATATTACACTTTATATTATAGAGTTTTCTTTAAGAATTTGAAAGACAGTTAAGTAATTTAACGTTTTCATGAAAATAATATAGGTCCTGATATTATTCTTAATGTTGGCCGATATCTCCCAATGCTTGCCTGTATAAAAAGCGCAAACAATGTAACTTTCTAGTTAAATGATTCCCTTCATAGAGACTATGTAGAACATCCCCATCACAATATCCATATGATAATATGTGAGAAATGTCCAGAAGCATCCAAGAAGCTCTGATAGACAGTAGACAGATCAGATTATCTATGGCAAATTGTTCTCGAGTTTGGGGCCCAAAGGCATTTTACCTCTATTCTCAGTAGATAATCCAGAGCTAGAAATTCCTCAATCACTGGGTGGAAGAGAAAAAAAATCCTTCTGTCAATCCTGACTAAATTGAAATCTATTTCATCCAATACAAGATTTTGAGAAAAGAAGGTTCTAAACTTGTGCAGGTGAAAGCCCCAAGTGTTTCAGTGGGAAGCCCTACATGAAGACTCTGAGATATACTCCAGGTATGAACAGTGTCTCACAGCCAAGGAAGGTACTGGAAAGTTTCATAGTATTTCAAAATTGTTATAACTCTACACAGAAATTGCTACAAACTATCACCCTCAGTGTTCTAGCATGAGAACGTGTCACTTTTCACATTTATGTAGCTAACAGTAAACAATAAACTATTTAAGAAAGGTAAACTTAAAATCAGGCAAGCGTAGGAAGACTGCTGTAATAATACATGTGTCAACAGAGAACACTGCATCACTGGTTTAAAGAGGAAAGTCCACCAAATGTTATTATTACTTCTTAGATGAAAATACATTTTCAAGAGTTGTGCTGTTTTTTTTAATGTTTTTTTTTTATTATTTATTTTTTATGTTTTTTGCAGTATTTTCTGGTCAACTTCATATCAGTCATTTTTATGTGTTCTAAATACATTACCTTGGTCTAATCTGGTAGAGAAGCACCATGACTCCTTATCATACAGCCTTGTGGTAAAAAAAGTAGAAAGACGCTTACTGATGAAAGTCCTTCTTAGTGTGGTGTTTGAGCCGGGAAAGACATCCAAAATATCACGACAGACAAAAATGCCATCGTCCGGCTTCACAGATAAAGGAAGTTTATTGAAGCAAAATAAAACAAAAGCAAGTTTTTCTCAATGTCTGTTTTTTATTATCCTACATAGCACTGTGGTTTTTCCATTTTTAAAAAGTCACTTTTAAAATAAGTCTTTTTTAACATAAAAGTTAATTTAATGTAAATGTAAATTCCCCACCTTGACATGCACCTCAACCTATTCTAGTTTAATGGCGAGTTGGTCTATTTAATAGGCCGACATTCAATTGACTTGTATGGCTTATTTTTTCGGACCTTAACCCCTTCAATCCCCTATAGATGTACCGGGATGTCCAAAAAACGCCCACTAAGAAACCCCTATGGACATCCCGGTACGTCCAGCCCTTAGTGCAGCGTCAGGGACACATCCCTGCCGCTGCACGGGAGACCAGGCTGTCGTTTGACAGCCTGGACTCCCCCCTGGCAGCAGAAGCCGGCATCGCCGGCTTTCTGCTGCCCGATCTCCTGTAACAGCTTCCGGCATGAAAGCCGGTAAGCTGTTACAGTTGAAATTGCCTGATCGCGCGATTGCGCAGTTGCAAACACGCGATCGGGCATTCCCTTCCGGGTTGCGTCACTGCTGACATAACCCGGAAGGTCATTGGAGGACAGGATATCCCCTGCGGGGATATCCTGCCCTCCGATGAGGCACAGAGATGCTGCGATCTCTATGTAGGTCTGTGAGGACCTCCATACAGATCACAGTGTGATCGGTGCAGGGGGATCGCGGGGAGGGGAGTGAGAAACCATGTCTCTCACTCCCCCTCCCGTCCTGAAAGAGAAAAGCAGAAAAAAAAAACCTAGTCCATTTAAAAAATAATATTAAATAAATCATTAAAAAAATAATATATATATTTTTTTTTTTTTTTATACTATTTATTTCCTTTTTTTAAATAACACAAAAAAGAAAGAAAAAAATTAAACAAACTACAACAAAAAAAAAGAAAGTGACTACAAATACAATTGACGTCTAGATAAATACAATACAACATTTTAGGCAAAGAAAGTCCAATGTTACTGATACAGTACGTATTGTAGATTCACTAACAAAAAAGAAAAAAAAAAAAAAGGGTTAAACGTAAAAACGGGTCTGGTTGGAGATGAAAACGTGGAGGAGGCTAATATAATTAAACTTATATTTTAAAGAGAGGTAAGTCTAATTACTGATCGTCGAATGCCTGAAATAAATAGAAACGTTATTTTAAAATGAGAGACATAGGGGAAACTAAAGATAGTAAACTGACGTTAATAAAAAAGAACCAAAGTGTCTAAGTGCTGATCATCTGGTGTCTAAATTCGATGGAAACATTATTTGAAGGCATTTATCCCAAATTATGGTTTTCTTGAAATTAGATAAATAAAGTCGGGAAACTTCCCTTTCCATCGTAAGTTGGAATTTCAGTTGGTTTTCCACCTGTGCCCAGATAAATGCAGTATCTTGTTTCCATTGTTTCGCTATTATTCTTTTAACTGATAAGCAGAGGTGTATTGTTAAATTCAGCTGAACAACGGACAAGGTCGGCCAGCCTAGATGTAACAAGAGTGAAGCAGGGGAGTAAGGTAATACTATATTAGCCTCTCTTTTTAAACAGTCAAGGGTCTTTCACCAAAGTTTAATAAGTTTGGACAGGACCACCAGATATGAAGGTAGGATCCCTCCATCGATCCACACCTCCAACAAAATCTAGATGTAGTATGGTAAATATCCGCGACCCTAGTCGGAACCATATACCATCTATATACAACCTTAAACTGTGTCTCCAATAGGGATAGATCATGCACCCTAGATGACAATCTTCTAAACGCCCTTAACCAATCCTCAATTGGAAGTGCGCAATGTAGATCTTTTTCCCATCTGACGATATATGAGTTTATTGGGTTCTCTCCTTCTCCGAATCTTATTGCTTCCACACATTTAGAGTATAATTTTGTCGAATGTTTAAGGTTGAATATAAATGACAATTTGTGGAGGTCCTCTCTCTGAATAGATAGAACATGTTTATAAATAAAAAATTTTATTCGCAAATAAGTAAATATGGATGTTTTCGCTGGCTGGTATTTCTCATTAAGAGTATGCAAAGATATTATTTGTCCCTGCGAAACCAGGTCACCTATCTTTTGCAACCCAGCGACTCTCAGTTGATGTAAAGAGATATCTTCAATGGATGCTTCCAATATACTTATATCTAATGATTCTAATAATTTATTTTTAATTCCCAATCTCTTTTTAATGCTCATCCATTCTGTTAGAATATTTTCCAAAATGGTATTTTTACCTTTAATTTGCGATTTAGTTGTTCTACCAAATTAGTTGGTTTAACTTGTTACTATCTAAGGCTTTTTGTTCTATTTTATACCAGATTTCCTCTTTAGAGAAATTCTGGTATGTTCTACATATATGAAATAGTATACTGGCTTCGTAGTATATTTTTATCATGGGAAATCCCATCCCGCCATCTCTAGTACGAAGACCCAGAAGGCTAGCCTTAACTCTCGGAGTTTTGCCTCTCCACACAAAATTATTAAAACTTGCGTGGATCATTGTAAGCCAACTTTGTGGAAATTTTAAGGGGAGCATGCGAAATAAGTAAATCCATTTTGGCAATAAATAAGATCTAATAGCATTCACTCTACCCCACCATGATAATTCCACCTTCTTCCAGTCTTTTAATAATTGATTCGAGAGTCTTAAGAGGCGGAGAAAATTCTTCTCAACTATTTCTTCTATTTTTTCGGGTATGCAGATCCCTAAATATTCAAATTCATTAATTCTACTTGTTATTGAGAAGTTTTCGTAAAGAGTCTTCAATGTTGCATCGTCTAAGTTTTTAGCCTGAAAAATCGTTTTATCCAGGTTTAACTTATAATTTGAAACTCTACTAAATGCGTCCACTTCTTGAAGAAAATAACTCATAGAATTTATCGGGTTGGATAAAAAAACGACAACATCATCTGCATACAGCATAATCTTATAATCTTGATCGTTAATCTTAAAGCCTGAAATGTGACCGTTATTTCTAACTCTATTGGCAAATGGCTCCAGAGAAAGAATATAAAGTATAGGTGAGAGTGGGCAACCCTGACGGGTGCCGTTCTCGAGATCAAACCAATTTGAACACAGCCCTGGTCCCACAACTCGGGCACTAGGGTTAGTATATAGGGCTGAAATAGCATTGTATATCCATCCCGTTAACCCAAATGATCTCAAAGATACTTTTAGGTACTCCCAACTGACCCTGTAAAAAAAAAATAATATTAATAATACAAAAAAAATATATAATGTGAGCTGTGATGGCATTGTGACATCACTGGCATGTTCAGGAGGTCCCTAGGAGGACCTCTAAGCATTTCTGTGTAAAAATAATATATAAAAAATAAAAAACAAATGTAAAAAAATTAAAATTAAAAAAATATATATAAAAAAAGATAAAATAAAAAATTATTAAAAAACCTTACTTCCCATTGCCCTAGCATAACATCTAGCCAGTATAACCCTCCTGCCCCCGTTCACAACCCCCAAACCCGTTAAGCCATAGGCATAAAAATTATACAAAATTGTACACCTAATAGTATGCTCCCTGGTGCTGGGAAAGTCTGGAAAATCTATATAAATTAGGTATTTCTGAAATCAGGACACCTGAATTAAATAAACTTGGAGGGGATTTTCCATCACTTTACCTAATTTTGTGAGGATTCAGAGGAAAAATGCAAAAAAAATCTTCTAATCTTCGCTAGTTTTTACTAAATTTCTCATTCTAAATTTTCAGCTAATCATCCAACTACGGTATCAAACGAAAGCTCTATCTCTCCTTGAAAAAACAATATATATATAGTTTACATGGGTACACTATTCACAGGAAAAGAGAATCATTGCTAAACCGACATACCCCAAAAATGGCAAAATTGCTCTGGGCTTTGAGGTACCAAAAACCCCTGGGATTGAAGGGGTTAAAATGTTTTATTTATTATGATTCCATTTGTTTATGCACAGTTACCGTCAGTTCATCATCATGGCTCAAACCCAGATCTTTTTGGAACCTAGCAACACTCCTGATGTGATCCAAGTATGACCGTACCCCAGAGGAGGGCTGAGGACACTGGTTCATGGAGTTCATGGTGCACTTATATTAAGAACATTAGACAGGAGGACTGGAGACACATAAATACATTTTGGAATGCTTTAATTAGTCATTTGAATGATTTACTTCAGATTTACTTGAGTGGGTTGGGGGAGTAATTTGCTAACTGGGTTTTTGTCAAATGTCACACAGCTATATTTGGACCCTTCTGCACCGCTCCCGCTGTTTTCTTTTGATGAACACATTTTGGACTTTGAATTTGGAAAGAAGGAAGACTATTCAAAACATCCTTTCCTATTTTGTGTTTGGCATAGGAACGCAGATTTTCAGCTTGTTTCCTAAATGAATACAAATATTGAAATGCCATTCATTCATGAAACTCAATATTTTTATTGTATCTTGAGGATGGAATCTGGGCAAGTCATGTATCTGTGTATAATCTGGGTGCAGAATCAAGTTGTGTGAGTGTAGCCTGTGTGCAAATTTTATAATTAGCCCCCTCGCACTAAAAAAGATTTCTGCAGACACCACTGTCTATGGTGCTGAAACGGATGTGAGTGAAATTCCACCAGTAACACTAAAAATGTTGTATTCAGTTGCCCCACAATTCTGCATAGATTTGGTACTGTTTGTTTAAATCGTGATTACCTTATGTAAACTTGTAGGACATTAGTTGGAAAATTGTGCCAGTTTTAGTGAAAAACAGAATTGTATTGTTTGTTTATTAATTTATATTTTTATTTAATTTCTCAAGAGCACGGCAAGCAGTACAAGTATGACCTCTACTGGATTTCAAGGTAAAGGTAGAATACTACAGTAAGTTATTTTGCATCATTAAACTTTACATGCTGATGCATGCTTTTCGCATCATCAATCAGTATTATATGTAATGGTGTCAGCTCCACTTGAGATTGGGGTAATAACCATAACGCACCTGGTCAAATCCTGAGAGTTACAAAGTACATGTATTTGATTACAAACAAACAATTCCTTTAACATTTACACTTTTCAATTAAAAAGGCCACACAAAGTAAGACAAAGAAAGACTCTAAGCCATTGAGTTGTCAGTATAATTAACGGTTAATCAAATAGCCAGCTAGTTTACCAATATATGAGTTTACTGTAGTAGCACATGAGTAGTGCATGTGAGTGCATGGGATCCACAAAGTTTGCATGTTGCAGCTAAAAATTCCCATGCCCTTACCTGTAACGAACAAAATTTGATATAACATTTAAAAAAAACTTTAGAATACAAAGAATATGAATAATAAATAAACAAAAAAGAGTGCCTTGACCTCCTGTTTAATAAGGGGGGCCGGTGCAATTAGTCCGTGGAGAGTACTGAGCTACGCTACAGTGTCTTCCATTAATATTGGCACCCTTGGTAAATATGAGCAAAAGAAGGCTGTGAAAATGTGTTTATTGTTTAACCTTTTGATCATTTCTTCAAAATACTCTGTTCTCATAAATATCAAACAATTGAAAACACAACACAGGTTTTTAAATTGTTAAATCTATGTGTGGCACAATTATTGGCATCGTTTTAGTTTAATACTCTGTGCTACCTCCTTTGCCAAGATAACAGCTGTGATTCTTCTCCTATAATGCCTGATGAGGTTGGAGAATACATGGGATATGAAATCATTCCTCCATACAGAATTTCTCCAGATACTTCAAATTTATTGGTTGTAGGTGATGTCAGATTGTAGTTTTGGAGACTTTCTGACCCCAAAATGCAACTAACTTCTGCAATTCTTCCTCTGTGATCCTTGGAAATGTTTTGGCCGCTGGACCATCCTCTTCAAAGTGTGTTGAGACAATTGTGACACATGTCCTCTTCCACGTTGATTTATAACATTTCCAGTTGTCTGAAACGTCTGAATTATGGTGGAAATGGGTATTTTTAATGCTTTCACTGTTTTCTTATAGCCACTTCCCATTTTGTGAAGCTAAATAGCCTTTTATGATGACTAAGGGAATTTAGCCTATGTGTTACCTAATATTTAACTGTGAAACAGGAAGTCATGGTTGAACTATTTCCTGTTCCTTGCCTCCCAGGTGTACTAAAAATGTAAAATATCAATGGGAATATACGTCAAATATACTTTTCTAATATGAATTCATAGGGGTGCCAATAATTGTGGCACACATATATTTTACTTTTTTGGACAACCCTGTGTTATGTTTGCAATTGTTTTTTATCCATGAGATCAGTCTATTTTTGTATATTTTTTTTTAAGAAAAGGTCAAAAGGTAAAACAATAAAAATTTGCACATATTTACCAAGGGTGCTAGTATTAGTGAATGGCACTATATATCTCCCTCATCTACTCCTGTTCCCACTGGGATGGTAATAATAAATATGAGCATTGCCTTATGAAAGGTGAAGATCCTGTCATGTGCCATCCACCATGCTTCCATTTCATGCCCTGTAAGATTGGTTGATAAAAGTTTAAAAAATTAGGGCAATATGATTTAAACATGAATAACCTTATGCAGACTTTATAAAAATAATGTTTTGCGTCAAGATATTTCTCAAGAGGCAGCTCTGTGAAATATGGAACTCATTTAAAACTGAAAGACCAATTATACCAGAAAATATTTACAACACTTTTTTTACATCAATTGCTAGACAAAGCTTACACAAACATGGCTATAAAAAGCTGATTGCATTCACTTGGATTTATGAACACAGTAAATAATACTATGTTTATCAGTTTGTTTGGTGAGCCAAATGTATGCATGAAAAAGTGAGGTAATCAGATCAGACGAATACAGTCAAACATAATTCATTAGGAGAATGAGAAAATTAGCTTTAATGTTTCAATAGAGACTTTAGCTGCACCCCATTTACTATGAGCATGTGAAATTTATGATTGCGTGTATTTTGCACTAGTGTAATAAGATTAAAAAAGAAAATATGGCCATCCAGTATTCCACAAACATAAAATGCATCAAAGCAAAGTAAACTACACAAGACTGCTCCCATGGAACTTCAAAAGTAATAAAATGCCCCGGTACAATAACAGATTAAATTAGAAGAATGAATCTCCAGCCCGCAAGAACCAAAAGTACATTTATCAAGATAATAACACCCAAAGAAAACAACTACACCTCTGCAAAAATGCCCTTTTTAGACCTGCAACGCATTCATCCCTTTTCCAACAACAACTGAACCCCAAACAAAGCACTATACCTCTTCACCAAAGTACACAGACTGGACCAGTGGATCTCCATGTTTATTCATAACTGTTTTATGCATTATTTTCCTGTTTCTGTAATGATGGGCATTCTTGATCTATGTTCATTCTTTTACTGATTGTTAAAAGCCTGCAACACATTCCTCCAATTCTGCCCTCCCTCACTGGCCCTCTGCCCCAGTAGTGTCTAAATAGAGCAAGCAACCTAAAATGGATAGCACAAGATATTATTGTGGTATTAGCTGTTCATGTGCTAGTAAAACAGTCTAATCCCTGCTACCATGCGATCAGGGATAGCAAAGTCATAAATCCCTCTAAACAGTATCTGTTAAATTAAGACATACTTACAGGCATATGTATTTTCTAACTAACATTTGTGTCTTTAGCACAATTATGGAATTTAATCTCTTTTCTATAGAAAAACTGGGGGGGGGGGGTTGCCCTAGCACTGAAAGGAATACTGTTTGACCGGGGATTCAAATACCCTTGAAGTGATTTAATCCCTTTCTTGGCAACATCATAAGAATGCACGGTTTTCCTTCAATGCAAGCATGAATATTTGGGAAAAACAAGCCAAATTATGCCTCAAAATTGAAAAAGTCCACTTAAGTGACATGAAAAAAATTATCTTGTTTAGCCTTAGCTCATGTAACTAACAAAGAAAATATGAGTACTTTTCATCATAAAATGTTCTGTAGCATTCTAACTCAATGTCCTCTGGCAAGTATGATTCGACTAATAGTATATTATTAATGCCTCCAACGCAGAACATGCCTATTCATTCCCATCCTCATCAGTAAATGCTCAAGACTGTGCTAGTTCTAAGGTTGCTAGGGTTTTTTTTATTATTATTAACATTTTCTTTAGTGCTTTTGTTATTTCTTAAAGCATATATTTTTCTACCAATGAAAGTCTTTTAAAGCAGTTGCTGCCAGAACAGAAATAAGATTTTGAATTACACTGCAGCACACATAGGTCAACACCCACCTCTCCTGCCTGTGTCCAGGCAACAAAGTCATCATCAAAATCTTTAAGAAAATACTTATATGTGATTTCACATTCAGGCACATGTGACAAAATGCATAGTGTGAGCCCTTTTTTTCTTATAGTAATCTTAAACTGCCACCTAGTGGCCAAACAAGATACTTGCATTCAATTGACTTCTTTTGTTTTACTTTTCAATTTCTTCGGGTTTGTTTGGGAAAATTATATATAATATTAAGAAAATGCATAAAGTAATGACCTAGGTCCAATTAAATTTAGATAATGATCTAATTACTGTCAGTTAAAGATGCACAAAGTGCAATTAAATTCTTAACTGCAAATTTATTTTGCCACACAAAGAATATAATTAAATTGTGTAATTGCCCATAAAGATACTCTTGTTAAGTGTTAGTAATTGTAAGTTAGGATACTGTTCAACCTTGAGTGAAAATAATTTCTCAGCGAGTGGAAAAATGGCATGAAGATACATTTCCTGGAAGATGTGCATTGACAGAAGCCAAATTGAGGGAATAAAATTGGATTTGGAAAATCATACCAGCACAAAATAATATCATGTTAACAAAATACAATATGCGCTTCCCTGTGAGTTTATTTGATTGTAACTAACTAACTTACAAGAGTGCATCAAGACTGTATGATTTAAATGATGCAGAAAAGAGAAGATAGGATAACAAGCATAGCATAAAGGAATGGTCCTTAGGAGGCAATAGGCGCACACGTTGCCAAAAATCAGCACACTATATGGAATATGACCAATAATAAGATAAAGGATGAAATCAACTACCAAGATGAATTCACTATGATGCAAGACAGAAGCAAATAGTCTCAAGGAATTATGTCATATGCAACTCATCCTCAGACCCTATCAGTTCACACAACTGGGCATCCCTTGCTTCCATACCAACTTCAAATGTATTATTGATAATGAATTCTTCCTTTAAGGGTAACTGTCAAATTCCAACTCATCACCAAACCAAGTTCTTACAAATATACACATCATATTAATCATGTTACTATTTTATTTTCTCTTCGGCACTAATAAAAAATACCTCTGATACTGTCTGTCTGTATTGCTGTCCACTTGCTCCTCTTTTAAATTGTTGCCTCTGCCTGAAATAATTGTGATAGTAGCTTCAAAAGGAATGGGAAGCAAGTTTCAACAGTAAGTTTTTTGTAATCTTCACCGATGAAGGAAAAACTGCATGAAATTGTCCTGATGGGCATTTAAGGGCCATTAGTGTGGTAAAATGTAAATCTGACAAAATGTTGTAAATATGGAAGCTCTTGCCAGCCACTTGGCCCTTCCCTTTCAACTGGATGGCACTTAAGACTCTTTAGCTCATGATGGCACAGATACGTAGTAATAGGGTTTAATACAGAATCCTACTACTATTGAGGAATGAAGTGTGAGTTCATAAATAGACCTGGTGGTGCTCCCTATGCAGAGAGGGGCAACAGCCATAAGAAAAACTGAAGGACTGGTATTAATGTTACATCCCTAATGCTAGATTGGACGGGACATGCCCGACAACAACACAACCGCTAGGGTAGATCTATAGAATTTGAGGAGAATTACAGAAATTACAAGCATCGTGTATGTGAAATGAGGAGGGTGTTATGACAAGTCCTGGTGGACCCTCTATGTGGAGGTGGGTCAGTGCCCAGATCATGGAGTTTCATGGAGTTTTTAGCCGCTTTTCCTCTAACGTTGAGCGCCAGAGTACTCCACGGCCGTCAGGTCTATCGCGATAGAAGGTAAACGACACACAGGGACAGAACAAGAATACAAACAGACTTCAGGTGCATGGTCAGACACGAGCCAAGGTCAAACCAGATCGGAAGTGAGGTACAAAGGGCAAGAGCAGCAACAAAGTAAAAAATAAAGCAGACGTCGGGGCAGGCGGCGGTCGAGTGAGGTAAAATACTAGCCAATGTCAAAATTTACAAGAAATTAACAAAACAAAATAATAAACAAGCAAGCTCAATGATTGGGTACCATAGGGTTGAACTCAGGGGTCAAATTTGGTGCCAAATGATTATCTGGAACCCACCAACAAAATGGCAGAACCACCCTCCTCTTCCTGCTACTAATGCCTCTATCTATACAACTCAGCACCATGCAACAACCCTGCTTGCTTTTTGCAACCTTAGTGAGGCAGCTGCAAGTTATCTTTATTTAATTGTATGATATACTGAATCACAAGCAATTAATACTACATGAACATAAAATTGTAGAGGGCAGTTAGATATATCCAGCTGTTGGACACACCTATGTCATCAGGTGGTCTGTAGACTTAAGGTGCCAGAGCACCCTCAGGATTGCCAGTCCAGCACATATGCTGCTAGCATATGTCTGTATTGTACTGTATGGTGTTAGAGCGTGTGTCTGTTAGTATATGTTGTTAGCATGAGTGTGTGTGTCAGCATCTGGTATTGGAGTGTTAATGTGTATGTTAGCATATGGTGTTAGTATGAGAGTGTGTGTTAGTATATCTTGTCAGCAAGCGTGCACTGTGATAGTATGAGTGTATGTTGCTAGAGGTTCAGATGTGAGCCTAGGGTTACTGGTGCAAGGGAGAGGAGGGTGAAGTGTATGTTGCAAGGCCTCTTACAGGGTCTTGCCACACTCTCAACACAGGTGTCTCAATCTAGACATAGGAAATGTTAGGTGGAATGCTAAACTACTGAGAAGAAACTTTATAAATCCAGCTATGGATTACTGAGAGCTAACTCACTCTTCTATTGAAATGTTGCCCTTTATAATTAATTTGTAATCAAAATTAATTATGCAGTTTTTACTTGAAGATTTTATCAGATTATTTCACCTCCACTGTTAATCAGCAATCAATTATGAAACCAATTCACACATAACAGCTATAGAGATATGGTTTAGATCCAATCCGAATTGTTAAAAATATTACAAAAGTCACTTGAAAGGGAACCTCTAAACAGTTATTTAATAATAATAATAATAATAATAATAATAATAATAATAATAATAATATGTTAAAGAAAAAACCATGATGGGAAAGACATGAAATAAGGTAATAATCAAACAGATGGAGAGTAAAATAAATAGAAGTAAATAAATCCAAACATTAACAGATCAATTAATAAAATATGCCAATGTTTACATCCTTATCATTTCAAAGTATGACACAAACAGCTGCCATGCTTTAAAAAAGGTATACACACATGGGGTGAATGTTAAATGTTCTATAGACAGTAATGTGATCTTTCATAATTTGTTTGTAATTCAACCGCAATGTGAAACATGCCCTATACAAGTAGTAATATAAATAGTAAAAATGAATAAAATATAATAGTAGGATATACCATTGCATTATGTTTCAGAAGCATTAGCTGTTCTTTTTACATGCCACATAAACTGCTCGTGTTCTGTCTCAGTTTAAAAGCATTGAGACATCTCCCTCTTGTGGATGAAATGTTAAATGCACAGTAAAAAATAAAATGGCTAGATTTTTTGGTCTTGTTTTGTACCACTAGGACTTTTTAGTTGTGGAATTCTGAAGCCTAACAAATGTACTTATGTCACCAAAGGTTTACATTAAAGATGCTTTTCCACTCAGACAATACATTCATTACACTCCAAATAATTTGAAGCAATCCATGTCAAGATGTTGCTCCTATTAAAATTAGTCAGATCACTCTTTGCAAATATGCACAGGGGGGCTTGTTACACAATAAAGCAAGATATCCGTGCACATTCAGTAAATACTGCTTAAAAACACCTATCTGAGGCATAAATATTGGGGTTTTCGTTCCACTATATGGCCATATATTGTTTAGCCTGTCACTGCATCAGAGTACCCCAATTGTGGCAAGTCCTGCCTAATTTCACATGGCTATATTGCTCACCAAGGAGCTGGATCAGTGGGACGGCACTGCATTTTAACCCACTGAGACTGTCATGCAATTTAAGGCCTTTCTGCATACCATTAACGAGGCACCTGTATGGCAGGTGGGGCACTTAACCCTAAGGTTTACTCAAAGCCTGCAAATATGAACAAAAACATTAAACTGCATGTTCAGTCCCACTGATTCAGCTAATATTCACATAGTTTTTACTGGGTGTGCGCTGATCTCTACATTTGTTGTGTTTATATGTTGATCATGTTAGCAGCACCCCAGAATCTGAATGTGTGTTGTTTTAGGGTTTGCTTCCCTTTCTGTATTTTGTGCATTTGTAAGGGAGACACTATGAAACATTAAAGGGAACACTATTATGTGCATTAACGTGCATATGGTGGCTGGAGTGTCACTATAACTTTTAAAGATCTGGATAAAATCATTAGCATCCAATTTAAGGAGGTATTGTCAAAAAGTGTATAACAAACAAAGACATCAAATTGAATGGATTTTAGAGTACCCGACAATGTTGACATATCATGAATTTGAGGTCTATTTAAACGTTGGAATAAAGTTTGTTTCACAAATTTCCCGTTGCCATCTTGCCTTTTTTGCAAACACAAAAATTCATACTCAACCAAGAGAGTGTCGCGTTAATGCAAGACAAAAAAATCCAGGTGCTGCAGGTGGATGGTGGACGGCACCCAGGCGCCTGGTAACCAAGGCACCAAGCACAGTTATGTAATATGTGTTAAGTATCCCCTCAGGGGTGGGGCGGCAGGACCGCAGCAACTCACACAGAAAGTGTAGGGAAGAAAATAAAAGATAAAAAATAATAGTGTAATATATCAAATAAATAATAATAAAGTGTGAATGTGTAGTGAATGCACTCACAAAATACAGATGGTATACAGGCTCTTCGAGGTAAAATATTCTTTATTTCTTCTATTTCTAAAATGAATATAAAAGAGAAAAAGCCAATGGTGCAGAATCCTCCTGTTGTAATATAAGGAATTTGGAATACACTTACAGGATAGTAGATTTTGCCAGGCACTTCAGCTAATAAAAGTCCGGTGATTGTAGTAAAAAGTCCAAAGGCACACTGCTTATGTTGAATAATTTTCAAGTATTTCTCAACGCGTTTCGCCTCGCGGCTTCCTCAGGAGAAAATCGGTAGATTCGGCTGCAGTGAATCTACCGATTTTCCCTACATGTACATGCGCCCCTATATCTGTGTCTTTTTCTGGTGGGATATATTAGGCAGCAAGTGAACATTTCGTCCGGTTGATGTATTATAAGGAAATATGGCCAAGCGTAAGGATCTGAGCGACTTTGACACCGGACAAATTGTGATGGCTAGATGACTAGGTCAGAGCATCTCCAAAACTGCAGCTCTTGTGGGGTGTTCCCGGTCTGCAGTGGTCAGTACCTATCAAAAGTGGCCCAAGGAAGGAAAGGTGGTGAACCGGCAATAGGGTCATGGGTGGCCAAGGATTATTGATGCACATGGGGGGTGAAGGCTGCCCCGTGTGGTCAAATCCAACAAACGAGTTACTGTAGCTCGAATTGCTGAAAGCATTTATGCTGGTTCTGATAGAAAGGTGTCAGAACACACAGTGCATCACAGTTTGTTGTGTATGGGGCTGCGTAGCTGCAGACCAGTCAGGGCACCCAGGCTGACCCCTGTCCACTACCTAAAGGGCCTACAATGGGCACGTGAGCATAAAAACTGGACCACGGAGAAATAGAAGGAGACCAGGTCTGATGAAAACCATTTTCTTTTACATCATGTGGATGGCCGGGTGCGGGTGCATTGCTTGCCTGAAGAACACCTGGCACCAGGATGCATCCGTGGAGGCCGCACCTCACAACTTACAGGACTTAAAGAATCTACTGCTAACGTCTTGGTCAGGGCCGGCCCTATAATGGGGCAGACTGGGGCAATTGCCCCAGGCGGCACTTTAGAAGGGGCGGCACTTTGCCGCCCCAAGCGCTTTTTTTTTTTTTGAAGCGGAGGAGAGAGAGAGGGGCACCGAGTGGTTTTCGCTTACCCGCTCGGCGCCCCTCTCTCTCTCTCCTCTGCGGCGAGTCTCCCTGTTCGGTCCCGGTGCCGGCTTGTAATGCAGAGCGCCGGAAGTGACGTCAATTTCCGGCGCTCAGCATTACAAGCCGGCACCGTGGCAGAGCAGGGAGACTCGCCGCAGGACTGTTTAAAGGTAAGTACCGGGGGGGGGGGGTCGTAGATTATGGCGTCGGCGAAGTTTAAAATGCCGCCCCCCCCCCGGCGTCGGCGGGGGGGCGGCGTTTTAAACTTCGCCCCAGGCGGCGTTAAGTCTTCGGCCGGCCCTGGTCTTGGTACAGATACCACAGCGCAGCTTCAGAGGTCTAGTGGAGTCCATGCCTCAACGGCTCAGGGCTGTTTTGGCAGCAAAAGGGGGAACTAATACAGTATTAGGCAGGTGGTCATAATGTCATGGCTGTACAAAATAAATGTCTTTCTGGGTATTTCTTTGTAATGTACATGGCCAAAAGTCTTTCGGATAAATTAGGGCCACAAACGTTAGATTTATGTATGCTTTTTCTCTGTAATGGTGTCTTCTGGCCAGAAGGTGTCATCATTATGCAAAGTTACACTTTAAAATCCTGAAAAGGCAAATTCATTTAAAAATACCCGCATGTGACCTTTCCCCTTATGTGCTCAGAAGAAAAGTCTGTTAAAAATTAAATATATCTCTTAGAATTTATATTCTGCAGCACTGTAATAAATCTTATAATCTATTTCTCCATTTATGTCAGTTTAAGTCATTTAGCATCATTCCATGAGTTACAGTACATTGTTACAGTGTATATATGTTAAATTAGGTGAAAACAACAGTTACTTATATATATATAAGTATATATAAATATATATATATATATGTTACAAGCAAAGTGTATAAATTAGGTTGATAATTAGATTGTATGCAATGCCTGACTGCTGTATGAACATTTTTTATCTATTGCCTAGGCACTGTACACAATTGTTAAGAGTGCCTTATAATACCTAAAATGTTTAAGGAAGAATGGAATTACTGAAATATAAGAATTGAAAAATTGCCAAATGCAGGGAAAAAAAATAAACAGGCGGTTTTTATGCTACAGCAACAGAGTCCACAAAAAAAGTGCAAAAAAAGGCTAAAAAATATTATATTTAATACAAACTAAAAAAACACATACTGACAAATGACATGTATTTAAGCCCAAATGCATAAGGGCAAGCATTTCACTGCTTGGACTCACTTGTCTGTTATTTAATATATATATATATATATATATATATATATATATATATAATGTAAAAGGGTGAAGCCGTATTAGTCCAGTAGACACGATGTCAATAAAAAAGGTATCACCGCATACTCTGCAATACTCTATTTTTTTACATCGTATATATATATATATATATTTATTTTATGAGGTATCAACAGGCATTCTAATAAAATGACCTCCTGTGTAACATTTATTCTGTATAAAATATAATATAGACAGAGAGACATATACAGAAAAAAGAGACATGAAATGTGCATGTTTGGGTAGTCTCCCAGCATTGGTAGAGGCAAACACAGTGTGCAAATTTAAATGTAAATGTCATAGGCATACGGCTATCCTGAATCTTTGATGAGACCAAGGACTTTTTAAGGTCTTTACATCAGGAAAAAACAAGCAAAGTAGATGGGCTGAATGGTTTTTGTGGTCAAATTCTACGTTTGTCTGTGTTGCGTGGCTGTGTCCAGTAGATTATTGTTAATGTGGTATATGAAATTAATGCCAAGTGTCACACAGAAAGAGAGGTGCGGGTTGTCTGTGTATGTGTGTGTTGTGCGGATGTGTCTATTGTAGTATACTTGTTAACATGATGTATGAGGTTGAGGTTGCTAAGTATCATTATATTAAACACAATGTAATTTTCCAGTGAAAATGGGTATATTACATCTGAGGTTCCTAATTAAAATGTGCTTTAATTAATATGTTTCAGATCCAGCCTTGCAACTAAAACCCTTTGTAACAACATCGAGGAGAACTTTGGTCACGGTCAAAAAATAAACAGAAGTTTCATTTAATTCAGTTGATTACTTTTTACCGCTACAGTTGTACAAAGAACAATATGGGTCTTGGGGTTATCTTGGAGATATTCTTAATGTATTACTAAATAAATTTGAACAGATTTTAATTTGCTAATGGAAAAGTCTGGGTCATTTGCAAATAAGAGAGAAACTACTTTGTCGACACATTAGCATGCAACATTACTGGCCTTATCCATTCATACAAAATGTTACATTTCCATAAAATGCAGTGTAATTTGTCAGAAAGGTTTTATAAAAATGCATTAGATCAAAGATAAATATCTACCGAGCGATAATCAAGTCTATGAAGTCCTTGAGAAAATTGCAGAATGAACACCTGGCCCTGGTTTTCTGCCAAATAATCTGACTCACAATCTTTGATTTATCTAGGAAGATAATTAGTATTGTTTCAATAGTGCTGGCAAAAAAATAGTTGATTCTTCATCTTTTCAACTAGGTTTTTCTGTATTGGTGGTGGTAATATTTTTCTAAATTTTTCATGGAGTTAGTAAGGACCTCCCTTTTCCAATATTTCCAGTCAAAAATATTGAAAACTGCATATTGTTTCATGAAGTAATTTTTTTAACCCCTTAATGACAAAGCCTGTACATGTATGGGCTCAAAATGCATTCTTTTCAATGGGTTTAGGGACCGCCCATTGTTCTTAAGGGGTTAAAAATGTTTGGTTACAACCTCCCCTAAATCTCTTGGGAAATTGGCAAGCGTTAAAAAAAAACAAAACTATTAAACCATTTCAACATTAACATTTGATGGGCCTAGAAAGGTGCTACTCTAGGAAAGTGACCAGACTGCCTTATTATGATTATGGCACCGAAAAGATCCACGCACAGAGGAAATGTCCCCTTAACACTTCAGTTGTTCTCACAGGCACCATGTATGGGCGATATATTTTGAAGACAAAAAAAATGGTGGTCTTTTTTTCATGTTCAGTCCTTGTCTAAGCACAAGAGGTCAGAAGTTAATTAATAATATGTCATTTTTACTTTACAGAACAGGAATCATGAGAATGAGATTCAGTGGCATATTCTGACGTATATGAAACCACAAAAGTGTTGTTGTCTCATAAACACCATAAATGTAAAATTAGCATCAATTCAAGTTGGAAATAAATATATATATATATATATGGCTTGGAGCAGGGGATATACTGCTCAATATATATATATATTTTTATTTTTATTTTTTTTTTATTTTATTTTTTTTATTTATTTTTTTTACCCTGTGTTTTGAGTAAAATATAAAAGTACTTAAATGAAAGTGTGGAAATTAGTGTTGAATTCAAATAAGCAATCCACATCATAGAGCATATATCCAAGAGCATATAGTGAGTTCTCATGCGAGCTCTCACCACCAGAAATTATACCCTTTTTAACCTTGACTTTATTAAAAACTTGCAAAACAGGATGGCACTATGCCGTTTTTGGCCCCCTTTCCTCCGGTTTTTACATGTATATATAGGCAAGTATCTAAATCAAGAGAAAGGAGGAGAGAAATATCAGAACTAAGAAGAAATGTTTATGATCCCATGATTACCTCCACTCATAATTAAAATATACGTGTATATTGAGCAGTATATCCCCTGCTCCAAGCCACGTGAGTGAATTTTTATAAAGGGTTAAGCTATTTTGAAGACAAGGCATGCACCATCGCAGTGTCTCTTTTTTTGTTTCCAATATTTGTTACATTGCAACATTGAGAACAGAAGAAAGAAAGTGACTATCTGTACCAAGACTTCTGTTTCTTTTTCAACCTTCATATTTAGGTACTTATGTTTTACTCAGAACATAGTGTATATACTGTATATAAATATATATATATATATATATATATATAATTTCTAAATGATCCAACTTGTATTTATGCTAATATGCTAATGTGTGCTGACTAGGCCTAGGCCAGCTGGTCCACTGGGCAACAGCCCTACTTTCTTCAAAATGCAAGACAGATCACCTTCTATGGTCCTGCTCAGTCAACCCATTTATATTCGGGAGAAGTGTGCTTATCAGGCACACTCGCCATAGCACGTCATACCCAGCGCTACTCAGACTTAAAGACATCATACTCTGATGCTCAGCAGAAAAGGTGGAAGCCCTTGTGATGGGCTTGAAGTTAAGAAAGAGGCTCAGAGGTTGATGTAAGAAGATGTTTGGTCTATGGTTGCAGATTATGCTTTTTGCTAATATTAGGTACAACAGAACATGTATGTGTTTAGTCTCAAGTAAAAGAAGACACAATATAAGATGTGGATCTTTGGATTTAAGTGCTGGAATTAAGGCTATACAATAATTCTCTTTAGTGTTAGTGATCGTCATTGTGGTATTTGTGCAAATCTATGCCAGCTTTTAAGCAAGGACAGAGCAGGCGAGTTTAATTAAAGTAGATCAAAGCAATGTTCACATTTTAAAAATCCACCTTTCCACCATTATGTTTACATGGTTGTAATTTTTAAACAATTTTATCTTTGCAATTATGTTCAGGGTAAAATCTGCCCTATAAATGCATGCATAAATAATATGCTTGTAGCCCCTTCTTCATTGACCAGATCACACATGTTTTTCAGAAAGCTTTGTTTAGTCTTGAATTATATCCTCTGTTCTACCTTGGTGTCTTATGCTATAAGGCTCAATATTTTTCATGTGCTGTTATTTATTCATAATACCCCTGTTGTTTATTCCTGCCTGCCCCTATAACATTTCTCATAAGTTTTCTGGAAGAGATTTATGTGTCTTTTGCTCTTACTGCTTCAGCGTGTTGTATATTGTGATTTCTTGCATAAGCCATAATTTGTTTACAAGATCAGTCTCATATTGTTTGAGCAGTATAATAAAAGCTTCCATGTAAAAACAAAAGAAGACTTTATGTCTATAGAAATGTCTTATCACTTATCCTGCATTCATATTGGGATCCAAACTTTAAAGCAATACAAAATTAATTTGTATATTTAAACTTTTTACGATCTATTGTTTGGATTAAAATTAAGAATATAACATAAAAGTGAAATGCCATTTTCAGGCACTTGAGGTAAGTAACCATTAACCACGTCGATATCAGTAGAGGATAAATATGATAGATTGGACACCAATTCTATGATCGCTTTCTATCTCGCAACCCTTCATCTACCTTCCCACACACCCAACACTCTGAGGCATCCCGACGGCACACAACACTATTTGGCAGCTGCACCCATCAATTGCACAAATCATCAAGCAACCCTTGTACTTCTTATACACAACTCTATGCAACGCCGCATTCCACTGCATGTTGAAACATCTCTCTTCATCTTAACAGAACATGATCCAGCAGCTCCTTATTACAAACACTATGCAGTAGACCTTTCCACAAACACTATACAGCAGCCCCTCTCATCCCTGCACACAATAGTTAAAAAAAAACAGTTCAGGAGCTATATCCAGTAATGTCAAAGGCTAAAATGTGTGGCACAGAAGGATCTTTGCAAGAATATTTTGCAGCTTTCCTGAAACACATGCTTTCTTCAATCTTACGCAAGGCTCTTTGCAAGAATCAAACAATATTTCCTGAACTATCACAAGCTCTTTGCTAGCCACCATTTTAAGCAAGGGGTTCTTGCAAGAATCAAAAAAGGTATTCAATCTCATTTGGACTACTTTGGAAGAGAAAGTTTATGAATTCATAGTTTGTCTTATTATACATTTTTCCTGTATACATATCATATGTGTATCATATCATAGGGCCATTGTTTCTTTTTGGCACATTCCTTCCCTCCTGATCACCTCACCTTCTGGCCTCCTATAGCCATAACTCCTCTTTTCCTTCCTTTTATTCATTTTTCTCTTTCCCCTCTTCTAGCTTGTCTGAAACACCAAAAGCTACCTGCAAGCCACCATCTTAACATAATTTTGAAGTAAAAAATGAAAAGCAACTTCCATTGTATTTTTCCAAATCCGATTTCAATGGATCAATTTATGCCCAAGGGACAATAACAGATACTGGCTCCCATGACATCATTCTAGAAAGAACAAAAAGCACTCCAGAATCCAGATATTGAGTGCTTGTTATAAGATAAATGAAGGGGAGAAATCTATCCACCTAGGCATTTTTAATATTCTAGTGATCTAGAGACACCATTACTAGGATAAGTAGGATTACGCAATAAGCCAACAACTTTGGAGCTAACATAATACAGCATCTACAAGCCTCTTTCTATGGGCAGTGCAATGGGCCACAGTTCTGATGGATTTCTTAATGGTTATTGATGTTGGTAAAGGGACAAGGCCAGACAGTAAAGACTAACAGGCAAACAGACGTGTAAAAGGAGATCCCTGCCCATTTTGTTTTCAAAGGGTTGATCATAAATAAAGTGGAAGTCAAATTGGGGTTAAAAGAAGGAAGGGGCGAGGCACAATTTCACTTTTGCCCTGGGCAGTAGAATGACCCTTAATATGGCAATAGATCTGTTTTGCTGCCGTGTTACTTAGCATATTTCAGTACTTGTGTCCTTGTTAAGATCAAAGGCAGAAGACATTCAAGTTTACAACAAGACACTATGCCTCAAAGTCTCATACCCTTTGTAGAAGACTCAAGCCGAGTTAAAAGTGGATGTTCCATTGTTATTCTGGTTAGAGACATACCTTCGAAATCCAGGAGGAAACATTTACTTGAGCACAAAATAATGTATCCTATTCACCATCCAAATCAATATTCTAAACCAACACAACATTTGAAGTTTGAGTAACAAACGTTAACAAGAATCTGTTGATTGATCTTAGGTGTTTTGCCTTAACAGTTTTAAAAACTTCTAAGAAATTTCTGAATATATCTCTTTATGATGGCACGTAAAATATTTTGTGGTGAGATCAGAAACGTTATGATTGACTGGGTTTCTTTACTTCTAATTGCTATTGCCCTGTGTAGTAGTATTAATTATTATATCTTCTGGCTATCCAATATATCACATCAAAAATGTAAAAATATGTCATTTAGAGGCAAAATAGTTACTTTAACAAATTATATTAGATTAAAATCAGGTACAAAAAAATATATTTGTCTTTAATTTCCAGAAATTACTAGAGGTGTTGGTGATATTAAATGCTATGTGTCAATGGCATAAATACAAAGTATAAAAGTCATAATCCAGTATGGATTCCTACCAAATGCTACTGCAGTAGGTTAATTTAAAATTAATTAAGCAACAGCACTGGATAAACAATTTTTACAGATATTAAGCTACATTTTAGCTGGTTTTCCTTTGTGTGTAAGAATTACAAGTTATGAATAATATAACAGCAGTTAGACATGATAAAATATAATTAATTTAATTTTTAAATTGAAGGTAGGATGAAATTGTAAAGAATAATCTAGATCTATTTGCAACTAGGTGGTAATAGGAAAACATTTTCACAAATGAACATATTTATCCAAATGCTTCATTAAGCCAGAAAGGGTAGAAATATTTAGCAAATTGTACATTTAGATATTAAATCTTATTCAGCTTTATAACAAGGTTTATTTGCTAAAAATGTCGTGGTTTTGACTATATAATTTAAACTGTCTGAGATAAAAATTCATGTGTCTCTGAAAATAGAAAGTGCAACTCACTCTGCCCTATAGAAAATCTTGGAGGGGGAAATGTACTTTGATTGATAGACCTATACGTCATGAGCGTTGTAATGTATACATCACATGGCTGTCGTAAGAATATATCTGTCATAGACATAAATCTATCATAAGTACTTGAGTAACAATCATTACAAAGACTGCAAGCGAAAAACAATGAGATCAAAACGCAGTGATCCCAGTTGGTGGATCTGGGCCAGGATATCTTTTTCTTCCATTGCAGTCTATGGTAGGATTGCAATTTGATTATTTATAATAGAGTAATTTCCGACCCGGAATCCAGCCCAAAGATTTTGGAAAAAGGTAGCAAAAACAGATTTTTTTTATATTAATAGGTACAACCAGCAGGGTTGTTTTAATGGTTGCTATGGTGAGAAGATCATTTTTCAAACTTTGCAATATAATCACCGTTTTATATATATATATAAGCCCCAGTAGATATAACACTGAGTTATGTGCAGGTTTTCTAGGCGGAAACCTCTTTGCACAGAGAAATATAAAAATACGAAGGCTGCTATTTGTTAATGTCATAATCGAATCAAACTTTGGTGGAGACGTCTTCCTAAAAAAACAGCAATATTTTTTTATTATTTTTTATTATTTTCTATAACACCCTCAGATTCCGCATGCACTGTACAGAGAGTAGACAGGACATAATAATTAGTATATAACATAACAAGATGGCATACAGAAACAATAGGTGAGCAGGACCCTGCTCAAATGAGCTTACAATCTAGAGGGGGATATAGACTACCTGAAAAATAATTTAGTTTACGATAGAAATTGCCTGGGAATTCTGCAAGCATACCAGAAATCAAAATTTTTATACATTATGTAATGCATGATTCTGGGAAAAGTGCCAAAATTGAGCATCAAAAAAATTTATATTTTTATTTTTGTATGAGCTGTAAGGATTCCGCGACCAATTTAAGGATCTGCAAAAAAAAAAAAGATTTGCTGCAAAATCATAAATTCTTTCGACCTTACCTTGTTTGGGGGATTAGAGAATTCAATTATGTTAAAATATACCATCTCCCAGAAAGCAACTCACCGTATAGTTCACCTAGTACGAAATGCATCCCATGAGTCAGGAAAAGAAGTTAATGACGTTCTTTGTAAACTTCAAGCCATAGCTGTGCTTTTGTAATGCACTTAAAGCTCTTTTCTTTTTTTAGTGGAAACAAATTAAAAGCTACAGTAGCCACGAGGGCTATTCCCTCATTAACATAACACCTGCATTTCTAATGGCAAGACTTAGTGGAAGTTCAAGAATATTCAAGAATTTTAATTTAAACAAGTGAATTCCTTTGTTAGTGCCCAAAAAGAACAATGGACTATCTCGCATGTTGATTTACAAAAAATATAGCTTTATTTTGAGTTTTTCCTTTATTTTTATGGAAGATTTCGACTAGCTGGTTCAACCAGTTTTTAAGCAGGTAAGGATAGCTTTCTTTGTAAAGGAGCCTACTGAAAATGTACATCTACTTAACCATTTAAAATTATTTTCCACATTTCTGTAACATTCAGTAGAAGAAAAGTATTTATTAGTTAGGAGATAAATGGAGCACCGAATTCAGGGCCCTCTTTATTCTGACGCAGGTCTTTTCACAACTTGTGTTGTGCTAAAATTCTCCATGTATTTTGCGTTGCTTTCCTTCAGCTAAGTTAACTGTTCTCAAAGAAATACAGATACTTAGTACATTAAAATACTAGAAAAAAACAAACAAAAATGACACAAAGCTATACTTAAATGGCTGTGGCATAGGGATTGGAGTGCCATGGTAGTGGTGATGTGTGCATGTATGTATGTATATATATATATATATATACACACATACAGTATATACTGTATATATATATATATATATATAGCTTCACGAGACAATCCAGATATAGACCACTACTATCAGAGGTAGTGATAGATGCAGCTGGAAAAGTACCAGGGCCAAAGTGGTCCCAGTGGTCATAGGAGCATATAGTGGGGTTTTTGTGTGAAAGTAGGTCTGGCAACAAAATCATAATCAGAATAGTAATATTTTTCCAAATGTTTTCCAAATGTTTCCTGCTGCTGCATATGCCTAACTTCTGATAAATCTCAGCAGCTGAATACCAAACGTATATAACAGTAGTTACGTAGCTGAATCTCCAAATGCCCTACCTTCCCAAATACTACATTTACACATGCCTAAGGATAGCTTCATGTATATCATCCATTTGCCTCATCAATGTCCAGCAATTGGATTGCTATTCTATGTACTTACTACCCTTCGTACCAATAGTCTTTGTGTATTATCAATTGGTTTCCCACTCTTATACTCTCATTTTGTAGAAATCGACCCAGAT
Source organism: Spea hammondii (assembly GCA_029215755.1). Taxonomy (NCBI): domain Eukaryota; kingdom Metazoa; phylum Chordata; class Amphibia; order Anura; family Pelobatidae; genus Spea; species Spea hammondii. Next base: position 13,902,150 of record JARDYJ010000008.1, read on the forward strand.
ATTTCAGTTGTAGACAGTAACATATTTAATTTATTTATCTGGTCTTCATCTCTCTTATTCTTGTCTTTCCTTTTCTGGTTCAAGGTAAAGCAATTCATTATTTGATGATAAAGTTATACAGTGCTGCAGAATATGATGCTGTATATATATATATATATATATATATATATATATATCAATAATAATGACTTGCCATTTAGACAACTTTAAAAGGAAACATTTAAAGTGAAGCTCTTTGTAGATGCAGTTTGATTACAGCATAAGAGGTCATGGAAGCTGTGATTGTGGCATTTTTACATCTCGACATACAGCGAGTCCTTGCTAAGCTCTCTCTTTTGACAAAAACAAACACAAAGGTTGTCTGTCAAGAGGCGAGAGGCATAAAGAAAGCCGTCGGTGTGGGTGCCCAAGCACCTTAAACTTCATGCAGGATATTTTTTAAAGGGACATCATTGTCCCTTGTAAGAAATTTATGCCAGGTACCAGCTCTCTCGGGCTGCATGCAAGGACGTTTGCCGTTTCCGACAGAAGTCACATAAAAACTTAAAGGGGAAAACTGGATTAATAGTATTACTTTAAGGGATTTCTTAAAGAGCCAGAACTGTATAAAATACATAAAAAGTCAAGTAAGGGTAGCACAGATAAATTTGCCATCATCTCCATATATATGGGACAGGTATACCAATATTCTATATCCAATATATTCCAACACCTACTAGTGAGATAGTGCTGAATGCACCAGACGAAGCGGAAAGCGATACGTGTAGTGCGTGTTGAAGACATTGGAAGGAGAAGCTAGGATTACAGAAGCAGAACAGAGGGATGATACGGCGTCTCTTCGTGGTAGCGCTGCTATAAATTGTGAAGCATGGACCCTGCACACCCGGAACGGAACATAACAAGTTTGTCTTTGTTTTAAGCATTACAGATTGCCTACTCTCCTTCTCTGCCTACCCTCTTTGTGTCAAGAGTACCTAAGGTTCATGTGAGGAGATCATTACAATCAACATATGGGTATTCTTATGCCCTTTAAATTGTAAGGGTCTGTCTGGCTTAATGGCGATTTATCTTATTTATTTGACATAAGATTATTTTCAGTCTCATCACCGATTGAATTATGCATTAAAATTGCCAGCCCAGATTTTCTTCTTGGAGAATCCTACCATTTATAATGCAAAGTGAATTGAGGGAGTTGAAACCAAACCTCTTGTAAACTCTCCCTTTAGTGAACCCAAATGTACTCTAACATGGAAAAGGAAGGGTTCCATAGAGTATTCTTGTCAGGAGTGTTTTTTGATCTAGGGCCAGCCATGAGAATGGTGACAGAGCTCTCAATATTATGCTACATATGGAAATTGTAACCAACAATCAAGGAGTGATACTAAGGTTATCCAACTTAATTGAAGTAGTATGTAATTTGCACAAATCTGAATCGAAAACTCAGCTCTACCGTGGATTTGACTGCATCGAACCATAGTGCAATAACCCTGGATAAATATTAGATACACTATTTTAATCAGAGATAGCATCATGTAATCGTTCCCAAGTTACAGTATACATTACCAAGGTATATATTAATGGCATTAGGTATCAAGTACAAAACGCAGAGGTGTTGTGTTTTGGTGCAAATTACTTTTTTTCCAGCAGGCTCACCAGTTAAAAGCCATGAACCTGGTTCTTTATCCTCAAACTTGGTTCTCCAGCTGGAAAATGCAAATTTCCCAGAGCATATATTAAGTGGGCAACTAGATTATTAGCATACGACTGGAGCTGCCACAAAATAATTACTATAGAAAAAGGCTCCAGGCACTCAAGGGTTCCACTCAGGCAGGTTTATTTGAAGGAGAAGAACAACAACGTTTCGACCTCAGGATGAGGTCTTTATCAAGTAAAAAAATAATTACTAACCAGACTTTCGTTAAATCCTTTCTACTAATGGGAATTTACGTATGACCTATAAAAACCTGTTCTGGGTTTCAGGTTGCCAGCTACAATCCAGATGGGATTTCCCTATAGATAGATAGATAGCGGGACTGACAGATATACAGGTCGGCCCAATACATTGTAATGCTTGGGTCAAAGGATGAAACTCTGCCACTCCCTCTAAAAAAAAAAACAAGCCCACCAAAGCCACGTCCAAATCCAGACAGACATATACGCACACAAATAACCAGACATACGCACACGCACAAACCAAGACAGAGACAGACAAATAACCAGACATACACAAACTCTGACACACGTACCAAAACACAAATCCAGACAGACACACACACCAAGACAGACATACTCGCACACATAACAAAGCAAGAATTCAGAGCATACCCAGCAAATATCATACAATATTGGAGATTCCGTCACACTACGTGGCCATATATTGTTTAGCCCACCTCTACGTCAAAGTACCCCAAGTCTGGGAGTCCCATCTGTTTTTTCATGGCTATTTTGCTTACTAAGAAGCTGAATAAGTGGGGCTGCGCTGCACTTTAATCCACTGAGATTCTCAAGCAATCTAAACCCTTCTCTGGACACCATCAATAAGACACCAGAGTGGCAGGTAGGGCTGCTCAACCCTTACTTACATACCCACACAGACACACACATACCCAGGCAAACACACTAACATACCTAGACGCACACATACCCAAAGAGATACACAAACCCAGACACACATACCCAGACACAAATGCTAACATACTCAGATAGACACACATACTCAGACACACATGCTAAGATACCCAGACACAATCTCACTTACCAAGTCTTCAGCTTATTTTACATGTAGCTTGCAGCTAGAAACTAGGGGCCTAAAAAGGTAAGTCAGAAACTTGGGACTTACCTCACTATCCCTACTCACGAAGCATGCTGTCGTCTTTCTCAGGAAGGCACAATTCCCCCCCTGGATCCGCCCAAGCTTGAGGTGGCAGATTGCCCCTGTCAAAGTTCTTCTTGGGTCTCATGAGCCTGCCAACAGAGAGACATAGAATTTGAAGGCAGATAAGAATCATTTGGTCCATTTATTCTTATTGTAAATACCTATAACCCTTTCTTGGTCTTTGGCTTTGTCTTATGTTCAGAATAGCCTTGTACCTATCCAGCCCATATTTAAATTACCTCACTGTGTCAACCTCTATCACTTAACTACATCCCTCACAGTGAAGTAATTCTATGCCTCTGACCCACTAGTTTTAGATTATGACCTATTCTACTCACATGTATCCGTCTTCCCTCTTGTACCTTGTTGAATTGCTTTGTCATGCTTTGTTCACAGCTCCACTCCAATCTTCTTTCCTGCAAGCTTTACATATTGAAATGCCTTAGTATTTCCTGATAATGTATATTGCAAACCATTCACTATTTTGGTAACCCTCCTCTAAACTCTCTTCAGAATATCAAGATCTTTCTAGAGATGGGGTCTTCTGAACTCTACACCATTCTCTAACTGAGGTCTAACCGGAGATCTGTAAAGTGACACAACCTTCACACTTTTTCTTCTATTAATGTAATACAAACAAGCAACCTGCTTGCTTACCCTGCTTGCCTTGTTACACTGTCTGCCTACCTATAACCCCTCTGAAACATATCCCAGGTCTCTGTGTCCCCAATATAAGATGTTAGCATCTCGTACTCTTATCACAGCTTTTGCAGCGCTTCGTTAATATGCAGTACATCCTGATGCATTTCCTAAATCTTTGTCTATTAACAAGAAGCATAATCATTCATTCTGTTATCAAGCAGACCGAGTCTCCAGTCTTCAGAGCAAAGCATCGGGATTGACCAGAGAAGGTTAAATGTGATTGACATTATATTATCTACAGTTTTTACATAATTATATTTTAATAATGAAGAGATATGTAAGATGATTAAAATAATATTTAATTATAGAAAGTATGTGTTTATGTTAAATATAATATGATAGCCACATGAAAACAATTAATATTTAGACTGAGTAATAGATTTTATGATTAATTTTGAAATTAGAATATTAATTTGAAGAGATAAAAAGCATACAGAATTAAAACACGACATTTACCCATATGTAACATACATAAAAAATGACTGGCAGACAAAGCCAAACCTATATATATAAATAAATTGTACGAACAAAAGGCTTCAGTACAATATTTTGGCCAAAGCACACAAACGCAAAGTCACTCAATTTGGGGGAAAGTATTACGTAGAAAAATAACAAAATTACTTAATAACATAAAATAGCTTCATTCCCAGAGTAAAAATGGTGAATAAGGAATAATACAAAGTAAATAACAAAGATACGAAAGAGGCTTTACATGCCTCAGCCAATTTACTCTCACAAAGGCATTTAAACTGAAAAGAGGCCATGGTACTTCCACCCTAAGAACTACCATGTAAGTGAATTAAGTGACCACTGGTAGAGGTTAACATAGCGAGGGAACTTAAGGAAGTACGGGATAGGTATAATCAATAGTACGCTTTTTACATGGACCCAAAAAATTGGAGGGCTTTTCCCATTCAAAAATTAAATTCATTGTCACCCGCTTTCATGTGTGCTCTCTCACTCACTCTCACACACTCCCACTCACTCTCTCACTTACCCATTCTGGAAAAATGACTACTTATATAGGGACTATATAAGCCGACTGGTTCTTACCTGCCATCAAAGTCTATGTTTATATATATATATATATATATATATATATATATATATATATATATATATATATATATATATATATATATGCCAAATAAATGATAGATATATAGATGCATATATATATATATATATATATATATATTTATATATCCACACACACACACATATATATATACTTGAAAATTAAATGGAACATGCTATGCACTTATCTTTTAATATTAAAGGTTTCCTACCAAGGCTATTCATTCGCTCTAATACCGTACAAATAATTTTGAATAATTGGGCAGCTTGCTCTATAGGGTTATTATTTGCTGTGCTGAATTTTTCCGCACTTAAATTTTCAGGTCATCAAATGAATACTGAATCACATTTATAAAAGCGAATCATCTGATTGAACCATGTCCTCCAAACACCACTTGAGCAGTAGTTAAAAAAGAAAAAAAAAGTTTGGAAATATAATTAAGCTCCCACCACATTAACATTTATATAATACATAAACCAAATGCTTATCCCAATTCACCAAACAAATTACATTTTGAGCATTATAATCAGCTACTTATCAATGGTACCATTTGAAATTATTTCTACTCCTACAACTCGGAATGCAAGATGCCTTAAATACAAGCCCAGAACATTTACATACTGATTTCATGAGCAAAGCAAAAGTTATTTGCCAGTAACAGTACAAGACTCAGCATTTTTATTGTCTGCAAAATCCTGGTCTTCTCTGATATGAAAATTCAATTATTTTAGAACGGGTACTCTCATTAAATTTTGACATGCGGTGCAAGCTAGGTACCAAGGATAGCTCTAAATGCCAGTTGGACTTGATAGCACTAAAAGAAATTTTAAATTGTAGTATTTTTACCAGACAAGATTGCCAGACAATTTGATATTAAAAGAAACAAAATTAATCAAAATATTGCGTTGCTTTGGCATTTTTGGAGTTCTTGGCTATAATGAAATGTGCATATAAGCTTATATGTTCTTATAGGTTTCCTGCATCAAATATACAAATACAGGTGTGGTTCTTTAAAGTAGAGGTTTAGCCACAGGGATGTTCAGGGATGTATCCATGCAAATAGGATACGACGAAACAGGTCGAATGGACAAATGATTTAATGTCAATAATACAACTTCTATTGCAAGGTAAGAAAGGAATACCCAGAAACCAAGCAGAAGACGTATCCAATTAGAGCTCCTAAAGGAACAAAGGTTTCAGGGCACAATGCCTGTTTCTCACTGCGCAATGTATAGGGATAGCAAGATATCTAAAAAATCAAGTTTAACCATCTAAAAGTCTGCAGTATTAGAGATAAACAATAGACTGTAAATTGACAGGCGAATAATGTTTATCTGTCACTTTCCCCAGCCCCACATGTTACAGTTCTGTAGACCAAAAACTGTATGTGATGGTATTCACACATTAAAATGTACTTAATGACCCACTTTATATGGATGCCAAGGAAGCACCCATCTGAGGTTCAGGGCAAGGAGAAGAGATAGAACCTCAGGACAGGAAACTATATATATATATATATATATATATATATATATATATATATAATCTATACCATGGGGCTATGAGTATACTGCAGAGTTTGTGTAACAAGTTTGATGTCATCCTCCAGCAACATTAAGGTTCCTACTGAGAAGGTCAGTAAACCAAGGCTACAAATTAGTTACAGCTATATAAAGAGGCAAGACAACTTGAAAGGGGGCTCCCTGGACCTATAGGAAAGGGGGATCATGACTGCTGGCCCATGCATGGTGGCTGTAGTAAGCCCCTTTTTCATTGGTGGGTAGCTATGAGGGTTTATAACAATGTTGCAGCTATGAGGGTTTATAGGAAGGTGAAGAGGTGACTCTTACCTCATTTCCTGTACCTACAGCAGCTTCCAGATGTTCAACTCCCGCTCGCCCTTTGGTCTCGTAGCCTTGTATGTTTGTGTTGTATTATGTATATTGCTTTGTTCTTTTCTTCCATGTTTGTTATCTTCATTGTCACAGCTGCGGTCTGGGTCTCCCCTGGCCAGCGCGGTAATTTCAGGCAACCTGGATCATTTGCCCATAGCGGGCTTGGGGAGGCGTGACCTGCGGGCGGCTCATGGCACCCGCAGGGCTGGGACTCTTGGTAAAATCGGTGGTTATTTAACTGCCTGTTGGGCCTAGCGCTCAGCAGCTGGCAGGTTGTTTTCCGGATGTGTAATGTTTTGTTTCCGCTGGCCTGGGGAATGGTTACTGTATGTTTAATAAAAACGTAGGCGAAGACGAAGACACACACCACGAAGATCTTCGTGATCGTCTTTGTCTTCGTCTACCATTCTCCCCCCCTTCTAACTTACCTTGTCTTAGCAGCATCGCGGCAGTTCACGGAAGTGGAAATCCGCAGGTTCGCCGTCACGGGTTACAGGGCAGTGCGAATGAGCCTATTGGTCGCCTACAGGGACCTCCTCTGGCATCAACCAATCGGTTGATGCGAGAGGAAAACCCTGCAGGTGACCAATAGGCTCACTCGCACGGCCTTTGTAAGTTGTAACCCCTGACAGCGAACCTATGGAGCGGAAATCCGTAGGTTAAAGGGCCGTGCAAGCGACCAATAGGCTCACTCGCACGGCCCCTTAACCCTTTAAAAAAAAAAGTTAACCCCTAATGAAAGTTAAAAAGTTAACCCCAATGCTGCAACTTACCCGGCAGATCCCACTGGTCTCCCTGTTCAATCAGTTAAATGTCTGTACAAGCGACTTTATTGGTCGCTCGTACGGACATTTAACTGATAGAACAGGGTGGCCAGTGGGATCTGCAGGGTAAGTTGCAGCATTGGGGTTTTAAAAGTCTGTACGAGCGACCAACAGAGTCGCTCATACAGACTTTTAAAACCCCAATGCTGCAACTTACCCGGCAGATCCCACTGGTCTCCCTGTTCAATCAGTTAAATGTCCGTACAAGCGACTTTATTGGTCGCTCGTACGGACATTTAACTGATAGAACAGGGAGGCCAGTGGGATCTGCAGGGTAAGTTACGGCACCAGGAGTTTAACAGTCTGTACAAGCGACCCTATTGGTCGCCAGCAGGGGGCTCGTCTGCCATCAACCATTGGCAGACGAGCCCTCTGCCGACGACCAATAGAGTTGCTCATACGGACATTTAAACTCCTGGCGCCAGAGCTGCTGCGGTACGCGTTAACCCCGTATTAATCCCTTAACTGGTAAAAACGAAGAAAAAACTAACACGAAGAATGTCCACGAATATTCTCCCGAAGAGAAGACAGGAACAGGCGAATATTCGCGGAATACGAAGATCCCCCCCCCGAAGACGAGCACGAAGACGAACACGAAGAGCCCCCTGGTGCCCAAGTCTAGTATTTGGTTCTTCTTGTTTGTGTTCACCTTGCTATGGGTTTAAGCAGTCATGTGAAAGTGCTGAGCATATGACTGTACAGAAAGTTCACCATTCCAAGAAAATCCTAACTCCATTAAACTGATCACAGAATCAGTCCCTATTTGCAGCTTCTTCCTCCTCAAAATATGTCCTTCCACGGTAGTTCTGTTCTGGTGCTTTTGAATAGACTGGCTCCAAGAAAGAAGACTTTATTTGTTCCTGAAGGTAGCTGCGAAAATGGGATCTTCAATGCAAAGGGTGGTAAAGGACATCTTTAGTGAAAACTAGAATCAAAGGTAGATATATATAGATAGATATAGACAGTCATACATAAAGTTTCATTAGTGCTTTTCTGGACATCCCCCCACAGTTCACTCTTTCTGCTCCCCTCAGTCTCTATTCTCTATGTTCTCTGTATCCTACCCCTCTTTCTTCTCCTTTCCGAGATTTTTGGGGTCTAGGAACATTTCAGACCCACCGGACATTCACTCTTGTTTCAGCCCTACCACAAATAATATATAATAATAAGTCAGTACAGTAGTATTAACAAAACGTTGGTATTATTAATAATAATAAGCAGTCAGAGTCTATAAAGGCAAAGCAATTATGGTCCTCAACACACAACCCGTTACTTGGAAAATAATTCTAGTGACTTCCACATCAGCCCATGACTACAAGACAAAAACATTCAAAACATTCAACTTAACAATGGCCTATAATCACTTTTACCATAAACTGCAATTACAAGCGAAATCCAAAACTGGAAAACTGAGCAAGCAGCCATTCAATACACGCTGTTCCCTGTACTTAAGCCGAGTGCCAAATTTTCAGCTATTTAGTCGAATCCAAGTGAAATGTGGACAAGGTGTGCATGTTTTAATGTAGATCTGTCATTCTCCTCTTTGTTCGGGGATACATTGGTATTAAATATCTCTTTCCCACAAATCCACAGGCTCCATACAAGACCAGCAGAATGAAAGCCATGTAACGCTATCATAAAATTGATGTTAAGTCCACATTTATGAAAGTTCTGACAAACGTACGCTAGGCAGATTTAAACTATCAAGTGTTTTCAAGTTGTCAGGTAAAATGTCTTAAGCTGCCAATTTTTACCTTACAGGAATTTATACATTTTAAATATTTTGCAATTTATTTAAAAAATAGTCACTATTATAACAGCACCAAAAATATTTCACAATTACGATGTCATAACTGGAATCAACACACAAATTGCCAGACTAATTTGGGTTTGAGACCTAATTTTCTGTGATGTGACAGTCACATCAAAACATAAATCTCTGAATACAAAAAAAAGTGCATAAAAGGTGTTACGTTTTGCACAAAAAACATTGGCCATCATGTAAGTGTGAAACAGAGGAGGATGGAGAGAGTGGGGGCAATTGACAGGACAATATGCTAGTATATAAAATGAAAATTACCTTAATTCAATCCAGGCCCAGACTGGCCATTGGGCAAACTGGGCAAATGCTTTGTGGTCACCACCCATGTACCTTTATTGAAGCTTGTGCAGGTTGCGCCAAAGTGCAAGACAATAGCATTAGCCAACATCCAGCAGGTAACCGCATGCACATCATTTATTGGCAGCTGGTCTTAAAGTGCCAGGGCAGACTTTTTCCCCACTCTGTCCCTGAATTGGGCTGCCATGCATAGGTATCTATCTGTGTTGTGCGTTCTAAAAAGATTTATGTACATTAAGGACCCCAAACAAATTTGTGCATGCCAGCCAGATATATATATATATATATATATATATAAATATATATATTTGGTAAAGTTTCCTGTATTTAGTAAATAAAATATTGTGTCTGATACACAGCTAAGCATTAGTGAATATACTGATGGCCAACATTAGCAATTAGCAGAATGAAAACCTTTTATCTTCCCACAGAGAACAATCCAAAGCCAAAGGAAAAAGCATTTTAAAGAATGCAGAAATGCAAGCCTATTTAAACCTTACATAGCCACATCTAAGCTGAACCTGAGAGCACTTCAGCCTCTGAATGCCTTAATAGATGTCCTTAATCGAACAGGTAATTGAATATTTATTTTGTATATCGTTAGTAGTTTTGTTGCGCCATTTAGTTGTTCTGTTGAAAAATGTGTGAAGCTTTCACTGTGTTTTCTATAGGGTTCCCGTATATTGTTGCATTCTAAGCTTTCTAGTAGTGACTTCATTTGTATGCCTCTCATCATTAGTATTTAATGAGTTCACAATTCAAGACGAGACTTACATATTAACCTTTTGAGGGAGTGGAGTTTGGAACTACAATATGGGAAGTGGTACCTTGTAAACAGTATAATCAGCTGCTTTGGGCCTTCTTTGGGCCCCTTTAGTGGATGCGGTAGGGGTGGGACACAGATTCCTATTTGAGGTGGTAAGGAGGAGAAATTGGGCTTTACAAGCAACGTGTATTAGTTATTCGTATATACGTGACGATATTTCAGGTCAGGAAATCTGATCGGACTCATCTAGTGTCTGCATTGAATATATTTGTTTTTAATATCAAATGTACTTGATTGTACCAGATGTCATTGAGTTTGATTCAGAATTTTGAGAACTAACATTTTGTCCTGATTTAAAATTTGATTTGGTCCAAAATGGGAGACCGAGAGGGCCCTGATAGCCTTCAGTACTGTGTTGTCTTCCTGATTTGACCATGCAGGAGCCTACTGAAAATCACCATGATGGTCCTGCTATAAATGTTGATTTATCTCCTTCTCACACAATATACTTTTTTCTGTATCATACCTAAGCATTCTGATTGCCCACGGTAATGCACCAACTTCTGTTTGGTTTATGACCATCATAACTGTCTCTAGAAAGCTTGCAATCAATTATGCCTAAGTTAGTCGATAAAAGCATCATCTTTACCAAATTTGCTTTCTCTCTTTCTGTGGTACAACTCTATACCATATTAACGATGCTCTTACAAAAGTACCGTACTGTTAATAATCAATTTAACAATATATTTAGAGAGGCATAAAGTTATAATCAGTTAATAACATATTTCTGTATTTAGTAACCTTAGATAGATGCAGACAATAATATCTTTGAAAAAATAATTGTGATTTATAATTAATGTTAGTTTGGCATGTTTATAATTAATGGCTAATGTAAACAGCTCCCATTAATCAAATATAGGAAATGTTATTTCGAAATGAATTCTGAATAGTGCTGCTAAATATTACATTTATAAAAAAAAAAATTTCTGCAATAAATAAGCAGTGTTCTTTTGCCTAATTTTAATGAGCAAAATAACCTCAGAAATCTAAATACAAATGTAGAGATCTAGTTCAAACTACTAATTTTGCGACTTGAAATTTTCTTTTTTTTTTTACATCCAGGCTCCAGGTCAGCCTCCTGACCAAGTTTTTCAACTAGCCTTATTGTCTATTCTGTTGAGCTATTTAAAAAATGTTGAATATCAACAATGGCTTTCACTAGCGTATTGTCAACTTTTGTATGAAGCAATCTTAGCTCAATGAGAAGGTCCCAGAGCTTATATCTACTGTGCTGCACAGAATTCTGCTTGAATGTGAGGGACTGATAATGGAGAGAATTTCTATCTATCTCATTAGATTGGAGCTGCAGAATTCACTAGCCAAACCTCCTAGGACATATATTAACTACAGCAAGACACATAGGTAAGTACAAATTACTTGCAAGGCAATGACAAACTTGTGGCAGTTTGTTGTCATCTAAACCATAGTTTGATACATTGCAATTTGGCCAACAAAACCTGGCTTTGTGATGCTAATGTCATTATATGCACTATGACCATATCAAATAAAATTGAATATAGATCAGTTTTTATTATGCTGTAAATAGTGACAGCAAACAAAAATGAGATTTCTTCTGATGTTATATAAAACTAATAAGAAATCCCATAATCTGGGTAATTAACAAATTAGCCATTGTAAATCAAAGCTTAAGCACACATTTTTTTTTTTATTTCCTGAAAATATAAATCTGCAGTTCATTCTCTGCAGCGAAATAAAAACTATGATATTTTATACTGTTTTCAAGGTGGCTTACTACCTTATGACTCTAATTATATTATTCACTCTTATTAACCCATAGAATGCCAGAGTGTTAAATAGTACATTACGCTCTCCTAAAAATCGTTTTTTTTAAAGGAATAATAGATAACTGAATGAAAAATTTATTTCATGAGAGATACAGCTAATTGTTGCTATAAATGTTTAATGTCATATTTAAATCACTAGTTATTACTAACTAATAGATATTTTGAACTCTTATAGATAATACTACATTTGTGGATTTAAACGTAGTATTTATAAAGATATGCATTAATGCATATATAAACCATGCATTATTAAGTTGTTATGTGGTCCCCTACCTTAAAAGAAATGATGAAAGAGAATTTTGCATCATCCAAAGGACTAATTCAGTCACAACAGACATTGTAAGGTAATTATTGTATTTGTGTAATTGTTTTTATGTTCCCCTGTACTTCCTTTGGAAGTAGAAATAGGATTATTTTAGTATAATAAAGAAAAAAATGAAAGGTCATTTTTAAGTTGTTTTTCATTAAGGTTAGTGGAATTGGTTAATTCCACAAAATTATATTAATAGATCTTTTTCAACAAAATAATTATAATGAAAAACCCTAGGAATACATTGTTTTAAATTTCAAAACTGAAATCAAGGTTACAGTAGGACTTTTATCAATTTTCTTGTCATTAGACCAAAACGGGAAGTTAAAAAAATGTTTAATTAAATCATTTTTAACATAGACCTAATTATTTTTGACAGGACTTAATTAATGTTCCAGCATTACCTTGGGTAATTAAGGTTTTTTTCAGTAGGACCTTTGGTGAAGTGAAAATATATGACCTTTATCTTCTGTATCATACCAATCATGACAAAGAGATTACTCATCTTCAAAAAAAACTATCATTTGATTAACTAGGACAGGCTGCTAAATTAATTGAAGAAATTAAACTTGTTTGTTTTTTACCATCTTCACCTAATAAGTTCTCGGATTTAATTAGGCTATACAACAATACATGCTCGTGCCACCGTTTTGCTTTAGTTTGCTAAAAAGGTTTCTTTCTATATTAATTTTGGTGACAGATATAGATAAGACTTATTTCTATTAATCATGTTGAAGGGCCCAATCATTTTGATATGGGAAATAATTAGTTTTCTTAGACATTACTGATTTTTTTTCATACTTCATTTTCATTTCCAAAAAGTTTTAAGCTGTCAAAAAGTACTTTTAACCCCCTGGCCTCCAAAAAATATACGGTAGCCAGCAAAATGGGTTGGCAACCTAAGGCTCAGGTGTGAGGCACAAACTACCAGGCCCCATCATTAATATGCTATCTAACTTTAAAGGTTCTGTTCCATACTATATTATTTGGCAAGTATGCCAAAAAAAACACTTTTGCACATCTATCATTTTGCTATTTTCTCTGAAGATGTAATAACATAAAAACAACATGAGCTTTTAAGGAACTTTTCCAGTTTCTATGGCAACAGCTCATCAGTCTTTTTGTGTGGCATGATAACTGTATCCAACAAAAAAATATGAATGAAGAAAAATTGTTGATGATTAAAGAATGACTTCAAGGAAGGGCTTGGGAATTTATCAGTACGAGGGATGAAGGTTCTAATAAGGTATTCAGTGAGAAACTTCCCGTTAAACTTAGCAGAATATGTGGAAGAATATCTTTAGCTGGAAGTTCCAGAGGAAACCTGCTGATTCTGAAACCCAGTAGTTCTAGCAGGCCAAAGTGTTGTCTTCTCAGGATAAAATAAGGCAAACAGCAGTGTTACCACAAAAATATATGGCCCCCAAAAATAAAAGTTATAATACAAGTAAATATTTTTCTTTGTTATGTATCAAAGAATGGATAAAAGTTTTTTTTTTACTTCATATTATTCTGATTCATTTTGTTTACCTGCAGAATTGATGGTCTCCATTATAGATAGTAATGTGATATTTAGATGACATTCCCTGCACTACACAGGTTGGTTTTTAGCAGGGCCAATGAAGTCTCTTGTCTTTTTTCATACGCCAGGGTGTGTCTCTGGTTTATTAAGTGTGACACATTCTACTTTTTACCATCAAGCAGTAGGATAGCGATTTATTGTGTTTGTTTAGTAGAGAATACGTATGGAGCTGTCAAGAACACGGTCCTGTATGAAATACTGTTACAAAAACAAGTTTTAAGTGATCCTGATGAAAAACATTTAATTTTAATATATTTAGAGAATTATTAGTGGTTTGGGGAGTCTTTGCACAATAAGCAGATCTCCCAGTTTAACTGTATGAGTAACATGCCAACAATCTTGGCAGGTATTCACAAACAAGTAAAAAAATAAAACAAATGATTAGTTACATAAAATAAAATTACATAAATACATAAATGAACCCAGAAATAATTCTCACAATAAACACTGCTTCCCTTTGTTGGTTGTATTTTCAGAATATACTAGAGTCTGTCAACAGTACCAAAACATTTAAGCCATTAAAAAATGTAACATATGTACATGTAGTGGCTGTTAAAATAGTCTTTAGATATGTAAAGACTGCTTAACGCTTGATAATTTTTGGCTTTCCAGATGAAAAATACAATGTACGGAACATGTGAATCAGGTATTGAAAAGAGTGGTTAAAATTAATATTGTGTGAGATTTGCATTGACATAGTAAAACCTGAGTGTTTTGTACTCTTTTGAAAGCGATCTCTTCATTTCTTAATTAAATTATACACATCTGAACTTGGTGGTACCATGCAAAGAGAATAATTATAGAGATCAAAGCAGGGTCTTACCATGTAAGGAGAATATGTTGGCTTTGTATTTCAATCAGTAGTTTTCCTCAACTTATATAATGTGTCTTATTCAATAAAATAATTTACTTTACAAAAGTGATTACTACATTTGTTTCCCTTTACTTTTGTTTTTCAGTATAAGCTTACCTTTATGCATTTACTGAGCCTTCAGAATCTTGGTTTCCGAAAATGTTGTCCTATATAAACCATCCTATGATATGTAACTAATTAAAATCTGCTTTGTACAATTTCAAAATTCCATGAACACTGTAACATGTATTTTCAGTGCGTACATAGTGTGTCAGCTAATGGGTGTCATTTTAACAGAAGTTAACTGTAGGTCGCCCTAACAGCATATTCAATCTAATTTAGTCTGAATTACGTGGTCATGACTCCAGTACCCCTTACCGGACAAGGTTAAAGAGATTACATTGGTCTAATGTCAGCAGCATCTGCTGGGGAATGCTTTGAATGTTGATTTAATGTGAAATGTTGTGCCTAGTCTGTTGGAAAGGCTGCTGTTTTTGGCAAATGTTAGGGAAATTTTATTAATTTGCCTTATCACTGTGAAAAAGGGGCCTAGCGGGGCTCTAACCTTATGCTCTTTACACAAATTAACAATGTTTAAACATATGGTCATATGGCTTATTGTAATATACCAAAGAAATGAATGCAGTATTTATATGAAAGTGGGTTATTTATTGTCAAAATGTGTTAAAACACTATTTAACCCCTTAAGGACAATGGGCAGTCCCTAAACCCAATGAAAACAATGCATTTTGAGCCCGTACATGTACAGGCTTTGTCATTAAGGGGTTAAAGGCAGACACTACTGTGTGAATGGGGAACACTATTGTTTGTATATGGTGCTGGTGCTTCTTTGTGCAAAACTGAAAATTATGAGCACTAGTTTCAAAATGAAAGGTCAGGTAGCCAACAACTAATTGTGTTGTGGCTATCAGTTTTCCAAAATGCTTGGCTGATCAATCAGGGTTGACTATTAAAGAAACTTTAGTTCATTTGGAGAGTTCACCCATCGTATTTAAAATCTTGAATATTATCTTGGCTCGAGTCATCAATGCAATGTTTTGATAGACCAGTTATTGCCATAATGAAATAAAATCTTGTAAAAACAAATCAGTAGCATGTGCTTTGATTCTCGTCCTCGATCAGAGCCGTGACACGCATTTCAATCTTTTATTGAAGTGACGGTCATTTCTTTGCGTTGCTTTATTCTACTGAGTTTATACTATTAAAAGGAAAGTCCTGCAACACACATTGTTTACACATTGTCACTTTGACGAGTACAACTGTGGTAATAAAAAAAATCACACATGCTCATGTCAGAATGTCATGAACAAGCACACTGTGTTATTGTTTATGATATAAGCAACGCGTATCATTCCTGTGTTAATTCATCAAACTCTTTTTATCACATAAACATCTCTTTCTGAGACAATATTTCTCAGATCCCTAATGAAGTAATTTTTTAATATTTGACGTTATATTAATTCTGCATTAAACTGTATGGTGATTTAATTCTGTAGACTGTTGTGAAACAGGAAGTGGTTTTGATTTGGCATTAGATTGGGTAGGAATGCAAAAGATTAGGATGTTTAATGTACTGGAAAGAAGTGTATCAGTACTGACAAGTCTCACACAGCTTATTTAAACATTTAGGATGAGTGGAGATTCAGACAGAAATGGCTTGGGTTTTGGACTATTAAAGCAAACAAACTATCTGTCAAGACATGTCTTTTTACAGTAGAGTGGTTACACACATGTAATTTCAATCATTGCTCACTGATGACAGCGGATCTGAAAATAGTGACTTGTACAAGCAGCTGTTCTTCATTTTGTGGTGGAAATTGGGAAGGTGTTAGATATCAAGGTAAAGGACAGGCAGTAGGAAACATGTATGTCTAGTGTTTATTGATGTTTTTTACCTCAGACAGAAGGATGCACTAGGTTTTGACAGCTTCATGGATAAACAGGTGCAACTCAGCGGATATACTCAGTGGAGTCAGTTTGTTAGTGCAAGCAGTGGCTCCCTTTATGCAAGCACAGGTGTAAGTATCACTTTGATTCAGGGATGCCATCATAAATATCTGTGGCCTGGGACCACACACACGAGACTATTCAGGGACATGCCCAAGGTACCCTCTATGTTAAAAGAAAATAGCTCACCCCCTCTTTCTCCAGATTTTCACATGCCTAAAAAAATATACCGTAATACCCCCTTTCCCTGGCTCCCACGTGTTACTAAAAGTCCAATTGTCATACCCAGGGTCCCTAGGACCGCAGAGGCTGTACCAATATTCAAAAGGGATCACAATCTCAGTTGGATAATTAGAGACTGGTGGGCCTGACATCTGTGGGTCAGAAACTATTTGAATGCTTGTTAAAGGGTGACATTCAGGAATATATCTTTGCTAATACCATAATTAGTAAGATTCAACACGGGTTTATGGGTGGGTGATGGGATTAGGAGTAATCAGTACCAGGGCCGGCCCGACAATGGAGCCGAGTGGGGCAACCGCTCCAGTTTGCTGCCCCAAGCCCTTTTTTTTTTTTTTTTTTTTTTTTTTTTTTTTAAAGCGAAAGAGAGAAAGGGGCGCCGAGTGGTTTTCGCTTACCAAGCTGTCAGTACCCGCTCGGCACCCCCCTCTCTCTCCTCTGCGGCGAGTCTCCCTGTTCGGACTCGGTGCCGGCTTATAATGCTGAGTGCCGGAAGATTACCTCATTTCCGGTGCTCAGCAATACAAGCCGGCACCGAGACGGAACAGGGAGACTCGCCGCAGGACTGCTGAAAGGTAAGTACAAAAGGGGGGGGTAGATAATAGGGAGGGAGGGAGAGGAAGGGTAGATAATGGGGGGGGCGGCAGGGACGGAGGGAGAGGAAGGGTAGATAAGGGGGGGGGGGCGGCATTTTAAAATTCTCCCCAGGCAGCATTTTGCCTTGGGCCAGCCCTGATCAGTACACTAAAAAAGTCATCATACACGGGATGCCTGAAGCCACAATTTAGTGCTACTGATCCTTTTTAATAAAATATGCAGATTGAAACAGAGTAAATAACACAAAACCTTTACTTTTCCTCTCACTGATTTCTGGACCTAGAAAGTTTTGTCCTCTGAAGTGACTACAAATTCAGGAGGGTGTTTTATCTCCGCATAAGTAAAATTAAATAGTTCAATTTATTCCTACAGAAAGTAAAGTGCCAGGAAACAGATGACCGAAAACATATCATGACAGGCTCTGCCACACCAACATTCAAACACACACCAGGACAGGCTCTGCCACACAGACACCAAAACACACACACCAGGACAGGCTCTGCCACACCGACACCCAAACACACACACACACACACACACACACACACCAGGACAGGCACTGCCACACCGACACACAAACACATACCAAGACAGGCTCTGCCATACCGACACCCGAACACACACACCAGGACAGGCTCTGCCACACTGACAGCCAAACACACACATACCAGGACAGGCTCTGCCATGCTGACACCCAAACACACACACCAGGAGAGGCTAAGCCACTACTATGCATAAAAAATGTATTTTCTACACTGCTTTGTCATTAACCCCCCTTTTATATTTTTGCCCCTTGTGTATTAATGCCCCTGCCAGGCCCCCCTTTAGTATTGATTAATGTGTTCCACCCCACAACCTTGTGTATTGCTCCGCTTTGTGCATTTATGCCACCACACCCATGTGTATTGATTTATGTGTTTCCCCCAGCCAACCCTCCTACCTTGTGTATTGATGCCCCTACCGCTTTTATAGTGGTTAATGTGATGCCCCCCAGCCAGCCACACCTTTAGTATTAATTTATGTGATGGCCAACCACCCTCTTGACTATTGATGCCCCCACTGCCATGTGTATTACCCCCAGCCACCCCTGGTTATATTGATTTTGTAATTTGAAAACCCTGCCATTTTGTATTATTTAATATGCGATCCGGCAGACCGACGTTCACGTGGTGCGGCCACGAGGTGAGGTAGTAAGACCGCCATGTGACAAAGAATTTGCAGTTATAACCTGTTGGCCCAGTGATTTTTATGTACCTATGTATGGACATGCTGTAATCTCAGATGGCTAATAGAGGAAGATATATGTTCCTCATCTTGTATTATTGATGGTCCCAACTTAGATCACAAAAGAAGGTTCTTATTTGCAGATGCTCTCACGTGACAAGAATCAAGAAGCTGACACTGTTGCCCATAATAGAATCTGTCTTTGTCTATGTACCAAGCAACCCCCATCTGGGCTCCCACATGACCCAGCACAATAAATACTGTATACATGTTGTGCAGACACATACATATACGAGACTGCAGCAAGTAAGCAGCTATTGGGACCCCTTGCCACCAGGGGCCCTGGGGCAAATCCTGCATTTGCCTCACTGTTTATCCGCCCCTGTGCATGCTGTGCGTGCATATACTTTGTAAAGCTACAGATGTATGTTTTCTGCACTGTGTCACAGTCTGCCTTGTATATGATGTGTATGTTTTGTCTGAATAAACTCAATCATGCTCTCTTTCATGTTATACTTTTGGTGCCAGCAAGGGATGGACAATACTATTGAAAAGATTACATTACAATTAATGTGTGATTGAAATTAATCAGTACAGAATAAAAGAATATTAATATTGTATAATATTTTATACCGTACATTGAAGATATTCAGTATGTTATAAATGTATTTTGGTATACGCATTATGGAGATTTGGACAGACTGGTCCCTATTCTGCAAACTTGCTCCTATCTCCTGTTTTCTGCACAAGTCATAAAACATATTATATAAATTATAAAAGCTACCAATGCATTATATGGGATTGTGAGTTGAATGTAGTGATACAGCTTCTGTAATTTTTTAATTTTAAATATTGGCTAAATATACTATTAATGTTAACACCTAGACAGATTTTTCTTAGTTTTAAAAGCTCTCCTCATCACTCCATTACAATTCGGAGTGATGCCCACTCTCATCCTCATTCCCAAGTCTATTTGGGTCTGGCCTTGCCTATAACGAGCAGAGAAGGCATTGTTACTGGCATGGACCCATATTTTTCCATGGGTTTCCATGTTTGTAATACATTGGTTATTACAGCTTACAGCTGGAACAAACATGTTTATATCTGTATCTTACCCAGAAATGTATTATTTGGTAGGTAAACTGTGAGCACTGGGTAAATAAAATTACATAAATATTGGAGTTTTGTCTATACCTTAATGATAATGATGCAAGTTATTTCATGAAGCTTTTAAATATATATCTATGCAGTAAGCCACAGGATGATTTGATGCAATGGTTTTGATTTCTAGGGGTTACCTCAGACAATTATACAGTGATCTCTGTGCTCCTGTGGAAATTGAGATGGAGTAGACATTCATGGAGCAGAGAGGGGAAGGTCCCTGTATGTTCACTTGATTATATAATGATTGGGGTATATTTGGTAACTGTGGATAACCGTAGCCAGTAGACTAGGTCCTTTGCAAACACAGAAAGGTGATGCAGAGGAAGTTGGAAAAAGGGGATGGTAACATCTGGGTTGTTTGTTTTCCTTAGTTCTTTAGATTAACGGTGTATATGAACTCTGAAGGATGATCCTATGTTATCCTATGTTAACACTCAGCTCAGGGGGATAGAGCGGCAAGATATTAGTTGGGAACGGATGAATGTTATGGAAGCTAGGTTTAGCTAGACCAGTCACAGGAATTGATCACGTGTGTTGTTCATCTGCTTATTGGATATATAGGTGGATTGAGTAGGACTGTCGTCCATCCCCCCCAGGAGACTATTAGTTATTTTATACTGAGAGAGGTGACCCTCTGGTCGTGGGCTATTTGTACTTCACCCCAATTAAGTTCTGTTTAAGAATTTTTATAATAACGGTTGAATTTTATATATACCAAGGAATTTAGTTGGAGGATTATTATTGTGAGGATTCGGTTCCTTATTTAGTTTGAAAGCAGAGAGCAGCACTCAGTTCTTGTGCATTAAGCCAAAGAATGATTGTAATTTTTTATAATACCTTAACAATGTTTGGAAATAATGTCTTTGGAAAGTGGAAGTGAAACATTTTAAAAAACATGCTCTAATTTATCAATCTTTCACATACATCATTCAATGTTTGTTGCCAGCTATTTTCTTTGCAATACATTAATGTTTTTTTCTTCAGTATACTCATTGTATTTATTGTAATTGTTTACATCTTAATGGCCTCTATTTTTTTATTTTCTCTGTTGTAATGCCTTGTCAGCATTTCTACTTGAGATCTAAATCCATAAAATAGATTCTACAAAATACAAAATCCTTGCTCACATATGTTAACAAAGTCGTCATAGTAGTTACAAATTTTTTGCTTGCAAACTAAAGATTAAAATCCATTATAAACCCATTTTTTCTTGGAGGGAACTTGCTGCAAAAAGACTAGCAGAGAGCTGCTCCGGAACAAAGTATCTCTTGAAAGAACAGCAAATACTATCCTACAAGATGAAATTGACCCTTCATAATGCTCCCTGGGACCGGTTTTGGCATTTACATTGAATGATGCTTTATAAATATCATACTAAATACACTTACATGTCAAACATTTGAAAGAAACATTTACTTTGGAGGCTTCCTAAAATCCCGCTTTTTACTTAAATCCACTTGTTGGCAAATATGGACTGTATAAAGAAACAGAAAGGGTTTAGGAGCAGCCCATGGGTGTTTGTCTCCCTGATACCCTTGTCAGCCCTCATGGTGAGGGGCTGGGATTGCTCAAATGAATGTGCAAGACAGAATGTTAGCAAAGTGTACCAGAATAATATGTTTATTGGGGTCTAGCCATACTACCCCAACTTAAGATCTAAGCAATCACAATCATGTTTATGCATATGCAGGAAGAGGGTAAAATAGTCTGGGGGGTGATACTAATTTCCCATGAAACCTAGTGTAATAAGAGCAAAACAGATCAGATAACAAATAGTTGAGTAACTCAGTCTCCCTATAGTTTGGATCCTTTTATTAGGTTTGACAGAGTCCTGCCAGTGTCATGTTGTGGTGTCATGTGGCAATTTAATGACCTGCAGATCATCTTGTCATTCTACATTTTGGAAATATGAACGTTGTTCTTGCCCACAGGTGTCAGCCATGTGAATATTAAATACTGCTTTCCACTGATAAGCACATTCTGGTTACATTACAACATTGATATTTCTACTGTGATGATAACACAATGAAATACCGTTTTGTATCTCAAAAATGAAAGCACAATGAAAGGTGCTATAGTGAATTTGTTAAACAGGTGCTGGCATTACATTTTTTTTATACCTGATCATCGTTGTATGAACCGCAGAATGTCCAAGCTGCTACACTCATAGGTAACAGAGTTTCCATACTGCTGTCACTCATTCGCAATCCCCATCTGTTTTGTGAGGTTGTCAGTACAGATGATAAATTGATCTTTAATTGTATTCTCACCTGAAATTTATACTGTTGCTTATAATAATTTAAAAGCTGATGTTGCTCTGAGAGGAGAGGTCTAAGCTTCATGGAAGATGTGTGAAAAGTGCTACCGAGGATCTTAAGGGTATGATACAAATGTTATCATTTAGTTGTGGCGTTATCAGTGAGTTTTGTTTTGTTATGGTAATAATTTGGATAGAGAGTAATTAATTTCCCTTTGATTTCGTGTAAGTAAATTATTAAATCAAATTTGCTTGAAAGAGATGGAATGGCCACTTATGTGGTTTAATAGCAATAGCCATTAACTGATTGCAAATTGTATATTTTATTCATTCATCTGCAATTGCTTTCTCAATACTACCAAGAAAAACTCATATTCGATGTGCAATAACAAGCAACATTTAGAATATTTCTTAATACCTGATTATCCATATTGTATTACTACTGCACTTTAGTGTAATGCATCTTAGTAATAAAAGATACTTAGAGCATGAACTCCAAAATAGGGACATACAGTAAATAGATACATGCATACAATACATACAACACAAATTTTGTACTTGGAGGTCACAATAACCCAGTTTATTACAGAATAGCAGTACAATGTATACTTCAAAAAATGCACAAGCCCAGATGGAAAATGCAAGCCTATAAATTTAGGTCTTTGGTTAAAATGCATTGACCTTAAGGAGATAAATAATTCCTTGTGAATTAGTCAAATGTTAATATTTACTGGTTACATTATGGGTTGTTTTTATTCTTGGTCTGTGTGTTTGTATTTCATGTGTATTTTTTAAGACTATATGTGAACCTGAACAACATCTGAAACTGATCCCCAGATGCAAATTCACAAATCAAGATAATTAATGCTTAATGAAAGACTTTACCTTTGCACACTTTGCTCTTAAACATTTTTGGATGTAAGTAACAAATTAAAAATTTGTAGATTTCTACATTGTTGATTAACTATGATAGCGTCTAATTTGAATGTCTGTTGGTTAATCTGTGTTCATAATTTGGCCATGTCAGATGGAATCCAGAAAGAGAAAGAAAATGTGATGGGAGTGCGTCTGTGGTTTATCCATAACAATATCCAACAATAAATAAATTAATTAATACATATAAAATAAAATAAACAATGTCTACATAGTATTTTTGTTCTCTGGAGCCTTGACTCTTAAGGACCTGGTTCTCTAGAATCACATGTGTATGAGCTCTTGAAATGAACAGCTGTAACTGAAAAGGCAACAAGAAGTCCAGTTTATAGAAATAGGTGCAAAGCATGCCTGGATATCTAATTTTCTCCCTATTAGAGGGCAAGCTTGTATTGTGTGTTCTGTGAAGCTAATTTCTTTTTGATCAAAAGACCCACATCATTGAGGCTAGTAATGACTATTCATTCTATTTTGCTTCAAAAACCTCTTTTTTTCTTGTGGCTCTCCTGCTTTATTTTGTAACCGTTATGTCTTTCCAAAGGAAAAGCCTCATTTGTGCTTTTATGATGTCAATTAACATAGAATATAATTTCATTATTTATCCTATAAAGCCCTTTAGAAACCTAAATTAGCAGGCCTTAGATATTATGATTAAGTCTATAAGGACATGTAATATTGAATTAGATTTTTGATTTGAAGGGGAATAGAAGGTGCTATTTTTAAACTATAATTCTAATAGAGGTGTTATCCCCAGATAATTAGAAACTTAGATACAACAATTGTGAGGCTTGTCTTATTCATAGTAATTAGGAATAACAAATATCATTAATTTGGTTAACAAACAAAAAATTGTAATATGTAAGTCATGGAAATGTTAGATGCAAATGTTCATCAACGCTTAGCATGTGTAGTTAGAAATAGACTTGTGTTATAAACCTTATAGTAGTAATTGGCTATTATTTATGTGTAGGGTAAATTCTATATGTGATTTTTTTTACTGTTTTATGAATATAATTGGGGCCAAATAATTTCAAACTATGACAGCTATTTATCCTACTAAATACATAAACACAAACTAAATCACTACATAAAAACATAAATGAAGTCAGCAGAGACCAAGAAGTTAGAGCTATACTTAATAAAATAACAAATAAAAGTTTAGTCAGCCTTTAATACACAAACTTGAGGTGCAATTTAACCTTTTGCGTGCCTGAAGTATGATTGCTCTTGCTTTCTCCCAGGCTGCATGTTACATAGAAACAGATTTTAATGGCAGATAAGAACCATTGGGTCCATCTAGCCTGACCAGTTTTCCCTTCTGTAAAGACATCTTGTCTTAGATTCAGGATGACCTTATACCTATCCCATACATGTTTAAGTTCTCTCACTGTATTAACCTCTACCACTTCTGCTGGGAGGTTGTTCCACTTATCTACCATAAGAAAATGTATTTTATACAAAAGTATTAAAATGTGCTTTGCACAGTAGCAGGTTGCTGAACGGTTAATTATCTGTCACCCTGATGGTAAACCTGCACCTGGGACATGGTGTATGCCTTTGTGTGACTGAAGGACACTGGGGTGCCTGTTTGCTAACTATTGAAGAATATGTGTTTTATGCCTTATAACCCTGAGAAAACCATGTTTCTTTTTTATTTTTTAATTAATTACTTATGTCCATCTGACATTGCTTGGACATCCTTGGCCATCTCTCCAACATCCAAATCAAGCAGTGGTGGTCTCTCCTTTACAACACTGATAATTAGTGGCTTGTTAAAAAAAATCCTTATTAACCAGTAGCCATGTTCTAGCAATACCCCCCTACTGCTGCCTCTATTACTACTAGAGGATTACCAGAGGATCAGTGTGTCTAGCCCTAATAAACAAATTCCAGAACAACACCTGAATGACCAGCCTTAAGGAACTTGCTAATTAAGAAATTTGGCCACTAGCTCTCTGTTGCTGTAATGGGAAGCAGTTCTGTCTTGCAAAAAGCCATTGAATGGCACTGTAAGCGGTCTATGGGCATGAGAACACTCGGTTTGCTGCCAGCAAATTCTCCATTTAATGCATCGCTTAAAAAAAACACAATAAAAAGAGAAAATTTTCTTCCAATCTGTACATTGTTCTTATACAACCATCTGTTCATTTTCTGTAAGTTTGTATCCGATCGCAAGGCATGGGTATATACTGCACAAAAAAATGAAATTAATAAACGAAAATAAAATGTATAACTGTTCTTCTGCAAGCCTTTTTAATTATAAGATCACAAAATGAAGCATAGGTGATTAATTACGCCCCTGGAATTAAGATTCCACCCTTTTTGAACTGAATAATCAAAAGTCAGCAGTAGAATTCAAATAATTAAACATCACTTATTTTTCGATTTTGAGATGCTAATTGTATTATTTACGATTTACAAATCTAAAAAAAAAAACGGCAAAGATGCATAAAAATTAGATGTTTAATTACAGATTACGAAAAAAAAATGCATTAAATAAAAACTGAAATGGAATGTTACAAGTTATGAAAAAAATCCAGCAAAATATGAAATAAAATTTGATGAATATTTTTTCGCACTTTTTATACACTTAATTATTTATTATTTACTTTTTTTTTGCAGAGTGTAATTTTGACATTGTTGACATCGGTAATCCTTATTAGTTAAAACGGGTGGCACATACTAAATTCTATTGCACACTGGCATTGAAAGAGTCGACTGAAAGATTAGACAACCGTGTATTTTGTCCCTTATAGTTTTTTTATGGTCATATAACAAGGCAGCTCATTAAACAGACAAAACACTGACCAAAAGGCTGGTGTGGATTGGCAAACTCTCAGTCATTTAACATATACATGGTTAATATTAAACCTGGAAAAAAATATAGAATGAATAGTCAAGATCATTTAATACACAACCACAGTGCATCCAATGGAATTTTAAATGCCACTTATAATTTGATATTCTGCTTTGCAATGGAATTCACACTAGAACATTTTTCTGATTGGCCTTTTCATATATATACTTCGTATATTTTTTTAACTCTATATTTTGCTGTTCGCCTAGCGAACGGACTGAAATGTCTGTGGTGCAGTTCACATAGTGGCCAGTAGGGGAAGCCATTGCAACACAGAGAATTCCTTTGCGGTTTCTAAATTGCGGTTTAGCCCTCTCCCTGTCTCCAATTTGTTGCTTCCTGATCATTTTCTCTTATCCTCTATAACTTAGATAAATTCAGACATATATTTAACTAAGAAGAACTCCCAACTCCCATCCTGTGATAACCATGAAAGGGAAGATATATCTTAAATAAATATATTAGGTAAGTACTTTTCAGATATCCCCAGACTTCATGTAAATAATATTTTGTACATAATGAAACATATTTTCTCCTGGCCAGGGCGGAATTTGACACAGGGCACAAATTAACCCTTTGTCAATGGATAACGCATTAGCCTGGACTTCAAATGGTTAAGACGGCCATTTAACTGAAAGCGAGGATCACTTAGCACGTATTTTTTATTTAATTTAATACACGTTTTTTGGGGTTTTTTTGTTACCCTAATGAGAATTTAACCTCTCAGGAATGAAAATAATTTGAATGCTGATGTCCACATTATTTAAGCCTATTTTCATACTTCCTTAAATTGATCATTTCAAGAAGCACCTTGTTACTTTTCCGTTTTTTTTATCTCGATATCTGTACCAATGTAAATTAATCCCCCCATATAATAGCTTCCCCATATAATTAATCAATTTTCCAGTTATTTTTTTTCCAATTCCTAACAGCTTACTTCATAATGTCTAAATCAATTAATGTGCTTAATTTCCATAGAAGATAACATAAAAGAGAACTTTCCCAACATGGACATTAATTAATTATAATAATTGCACTCTCGCCTATATTTAAAATGAACACAACTCATGTGAATTTAGTGATTTTGATCGCTAATATTTCTCTTCCTCTGTCCTTTATTATGCTTTTAATTTAATTACAACAATTTAGCTTAAATTGCCTAGTACACTTGACATCTAATATAACCTAAATATTAATCTTTAAAATGTTTTAAAAAAATACAGTTCTAAATTCCATGTATCTTTACAGTATTTATTTTTAATAGGCGATATAAAGCGCTTGCCAGTGATTGACATTTGATGTATTCTTGAGATAATCTTTGCTCTTGTTAGGATGCTACTGTCCACTGAGAAGTATCTGCCCTTTTCCTGATAACATAGGGTCAGAGCTATGGATGACTAATTCCGGATGTTTAGGACCCAAAATAAAACCCTCTTTTACAAAGTGCCCCTCTCTCAATAGGTAGGCAACACTAATAATGCACTTTATTCTTCTAAAATTATTAAATGTCAATATTAATACAGATATTTGTGTTCATTTCAGAAACATATTTTTTTTAAGTAAAACTTGTATCCGTTGCATCCCTACACTTGATATTAATATAATCACTTTACGCATTTATGATCAATATATTTTTATGTATAAATGAAAAAGAAATAGGTACAGACTTTGCAACTCCTTAAAACAATAGCATTTATAATCGTCCTTTTAAAAATAAATGCATCTATATACCCTTTAAATTATATTCAAAGTTATTTAATTTGAAAACAGAAATCTGAAAAAGGCTTAAAATTCTAGAATTAAACTAATTAATATTTGAATTATTTCAAATTGAGCCAAATTTGTGCTTGTCGAATTATTCTCTTTTGTGCCTCATCCACTTTCTCCAATTACAGCAATATGCTTTATTACATGATAAGCTAATTTTATTATTTGAGAAGTGTTAATTAGTGTTTTCTGAAGTGTTAAGCCCAGGGGGGAGGATTTGTATCTGTTTGTCTTTCTGCACCTGTAATACTCAGTATTTTGAGAGATTTAGAGGGATTTGGGAGAATGAAGAACCCTTTGCTAATAAGGTGTTATAAACATGGAAAATTTTTTTTTTTTTATTTAACCTGTCACATACATAAAATAAAACGTACATACTGTATATCATTATGACCAAAGCAATATGCCATTCATAAATAATATATTCCAAAATAAAATTTTTATGTTACTTGTATATATTTTTTATGTTATATATATATATATATATATATATATATATATATATATATATATATATATATATATATATATATATATATATCCAATTCCTTTTTAATATTAAAATCTCTTTTTTGTGTTAGGGTCAGTGTTAGTAATTCCAGATTAACCCCCAGTTCAGAAATAACTTTAATCCAGAAGAGACGGTGTGTGAAAAAAAAAATATTTCAAATTATTTTCCCCAGCAACACTGAGTTGAGAGGCTGATCAATGTCTAGTTTTAATCGGCTAATTATTAAGATTTGTAGAACAAAATAATTAGGCAGTTACAAATACGAAAAATGGTTAAATTGCTTTGGGCTGTGTAGCCCTAATAATTAAATGCATGGGAAGATGCATTAGATTTTTGTGTTAACCATTTCGTTGATCCATAGAGTGGACAAAGGACATTCCCGAAAGAGTTAATGCGCCAAGAGACAAAGAAGCGGAATTTCTTTCCACAATGTATTTAAATCGATTTATAGTTACACTGAGGATTATGTGATTTTCTGTAAAATAGTTATATTTTTTATTATACTAATCATGTATTTTTTTAGAGGTTTATTTTATAACTATGATATATTTAAATGGAAGAAAAAACATATATATAGAAGGGATCTTGACAAGATCAAGTCCAATCAATGAATTATCATAGCAGACACAAGTGTGTGTGCAACAGGTTCTATACGAGGAAACACACAGTATACCCTATGATTAACTAGACTTATTTTTTTATACAATTTAAATATATTTATACTGTTGCGTGTTGAATGCATTAGTTCGGGCATTAAAACTGATTCCTGGGATTCCTGGTTAGAAAGCAATGTAATCAGAATTACATAAAGGAATTATTATATTGTAAATTAAAAAAAAGCTAAAAAAAAGTCGTTGGGGGGGCGTGTTTTGGTAAATACAGTCACCCATTTAGAGCCCCAGTGGAGGCAGGTAGATGGGGGAAGGTCTGAGCTGCCCGGGGTTATGGGGGGGTGAATAGATCCCCTGTGATTGACAGCTGTGCCCCCCCCCACTTTCTTTTCTCTGGCAAAAGCTTAAAGTTACCATGGCAAACTTATTCTCCTACCAGCCCATCCCCCCACCTGCAGCCAACTGGGAAAAAAACTAAACTGGCAAAGTGATTGGAGGAGGTCCCAACATCCCACAAATTATAGGGGCATTCAAACTTTACAATGAAGGGGGGGGGGGCACAGCTGAGGTTCCCATAAAAAAATGGGTAATTGCACTACCAGTAAACAACCCTTGTGCTGCTCACAGTACTTTTGGATTAATTTTAAATTAGCCAACAATTATGATTAAAGGGTTAATAATAAATACAATTCATTATTCCAGGATTGTGGCCAATAAAACAATGATGACCTGTATTATTTCAATTAGAAATACTGTTTACAGCCCTGATTCTCTGTTTTTACAACTAAAAAGTAAAGTTTTTTTATAATTTCTAACAATTATCCTAGCCTGCATGTACCCCCATGGTTTGGGTAAACTCTACGGGATATGTTGGCGTCTCAGCAACCAACCATTAAAGTGTTGCCTTGTCCATACCACCGCACCTGTGTGCCGGCAGAACTGCTTAACTACCACACATAGAAACAGAATATGAGGGCAGTTAAGAACCATTCAGCTCATCTACTCTGCCCTGAGCCTTAATCAGTCCTTGGTTTTGTCTTAGACTCAGGATAGCCATATGCCTATCCCATCCATGTTTAAACCCTCTCACTGTTTTAGCCGTTACCATTTCTGATGGGAAGCTGTTCCATTTATCTACCACCATCACAACTGCCCTGCTATCTCAATACTTTCAGGTTGGTGAAAGAGGTATGGAAGACACCTCTGTTGTTGGTCAATGAAGCATCAGATGTGGGTGCTTTAAACCGAATTTACAATGTTGTTAACCCCCACACCTCTGATTAGGACCTGCAAAGGTAAACAAAAGTCCATTATCACTGCCACCTGCCCGCTTTTCTTAAAGAAAACACTACAATTTGACAAAAAGCTTCTTTCAATAAGTATATTAGGGAAACCAATGATTATTTCTGAGGATCTTGCTCACCTGAGTGGGTCATTAGACACCTTCTATGATTCGGTTTTAAAAACAAATAAATCCAAGCATTGTCCTTAAGTGTTTATTATTTAATCTTGCCAAAAGGAGTAAGGCGATAACAGATGTATCAACCGGCTGGAAGACCGATTTACTGAGTCAGTCTGTACAGGGTTAATTTTTAAAGGGACTTTTACCAAGTACTGCACAGCATAAAGAGATAATAGACTCTGGGAATAGATACTATGTTTCAATTAATTCTTATCAAATTACTAGTAGGATACAAAACAACTAACACTTTTTAACTGTTACTAAATATCAATTTCTAAAAAAAAATGTTTACCCTAATAAAAACATTAAAAATAGTACTGTATATATATATATATTCTACAGTTTAAATGTATAATGATGTATTAAGGTAATTTACTGAAATTGACAGATTTTTTTCCTCTATTTTCTTTCTGTTTTTAGCACTAAAGAAATCATAAATATACACATATACCTAGAGTTGTATTCTTTGTATTGTACAGCGCTGTGGTATATGATGGAGCTGTATAAATCAATAAATGATAATATTCCCCCACAAAATGGTAAACGGAACCTTAAAACGATAAAATAAAGATAGGGGAAAAAATGCTGCATTCTGAACTTTGTTTTCCAATATGACGTCGGAGGACAAGTGATAATTTCATAGTTAGGGTTGGAATAACTGCGAATTAACCCTTTGCGAGTTTTATAAAGTATTTATCACGCGCTGGGTGCAATGACCCCTGTGCCGCTATAAGACAGTAAAGGGTTAACGTAGGTTTTGGTGGGGATGGGCTGTGAGCTTATTTGTGATTGGCTGGTGGGAGGTGATTAATATGCAGTCACTCTGCATCCCGCTCATAGTATGTGCATAACAAGAGAGGGAGCCAGAGAAGTTTTTGTAGAGTGGTGAGACCGTCCTGCACAGAGACACCGCCACCGACACCAACACGCAGCAATCAGGCTTCTCTCCGCTGGGATCTTGCAGTCCCCACTATCCACAGCTACAAATGTATAGCATGCTGGACACCGATATCAAGAGCCCAGTGCAGCAATCTAATGCACCAAACGGGGGCAATCTGACACCCGGGGGCAATGGGAAAGGCAGCGCGTCCGCTGCTGACCAGGACAGAGTCAAGCGCCCCATGAATGCCTTCATGGTATGGTCCAGGGGGCAGAGGAGAAAGATGGCCCAGGAGAACCCCAAGATGCACAACTCTGAGATCAGCAAGAGATTGGGGGCTGACTGGAAACTTCTCAGCGATGCGGAAAAGAGACCGTTTATCGATGAAGCGAAAAGGCTCAGAGCTGTACATATGAAGGAATATCCGGATTACAAGTACAGACCCAGGAGGAAGACCAAGACCCTCCTGAAGAAGGACAAGTATTCCCTGCCTGGCAGCCTTCTGGCTCCTGGAGTAAGCCCAGTGAGCAGCTCGGTTGGGGTTGGGCAGCGGATAGACACTTACGCCCATATGAATGGTTGGACTAATGGGGCTTACTCGCTGATGCAGGACCAGCTCGGATACACTCAGCATCCCGGCATGAACAGTCCCCAGCTCCAGCAGATGCACAGGTATGACATGAGCAGCCTGCAGTACAGTCCCATGATGTCTTCTGCCCAGACCTACATGAATGCAGCTTCCACCTACAGCATGTCCCCAGCTTACAACCAGCAGACCTCAACAGTCATGAGTCTTGGATCCATGGGGTCCGTGGTGAAATCAGAACCCAGCTCACCCCCTCCAGCCATTACCTCTCACACTCAAAGAGCCTGCTTGGGAGACCTGAGAGATATGATCAGCATGTACCTACCTCCAGGCGGAGATGGTAGTGATCCGTCTTCCCTCCAAAGCAGTCGGCTACATGGTGTCCATCAGCATTATCAAACTGCTGGGACTGGGGTTAATGGCACTGTACCATTAACGCATATTTAAGACTTTAGGACTTTAAATTAAAGGACGCTTTGCTTGCCTGCAAGCTGATCAGAATGCATAAAAACTTGAGGACAAGGAATCAAAGGGTTGTTTCTGTTTTTATTTTAATTTTTTATTTTTTTGTACAAAGGTTTGCGCAAACTTTCTTTATAGAGCACAACATTTTATGTACTTTTGGGGGTCGTGTGGGGGTTTTAAAGAGTGACTCCCTAGATGAGCTTTCTTTTTAAAGGTCTTGCATCTTCAGTTTTAGAAGTAAATGGGGAGGCATTAACCAGAATTAAATGTTTACAAGTTTTATGAAACCCGGAAGAACTGAATTTGGGGTTTATCCAAACTGTAGTTTTTTATTAACTTTTTTTTTTTAGACTTGATATTTACAAAGAGCTGTGCGGGTCGCAAACGCAAAGTTTTTATGTTTTTTGTTTTTTTTGTCTCTTTAATTTATAGAAAAAAATTTCATCGCCTGTAAACTTCTGTACATTTTTGTTTTGTTCATGAAACTTTTACTGTGAATTTGTATAACATATCATCAAATCTATTTAGTTTTGGGGGTTTTTTTTGTCTTTGTTTTGTTTTGTTTTTTTTGTTTCTGAAGACTTTTTTGCGTTGAAAGTAAAAACAAAAAAATAATAAATTTTTTTTTTCTAAGAGGAACATGCGAATCTTCTTTCCTGTATATGAAGTATTTATTGGAGTGTAAACTCATAAATGCCTTTTAAGAATTATTTGCACATGTATGTGTTTAAAGGCATTTTTTAAACCCGAAGATCGGTGCACCTGACTCGATTGTGAAATGTGCTTCTGAAAGGAATTGTTTGCATCGCAACAAATATTTATTTGTTTTTTTCTAAATACAACATTTCTTGTGAAACATTGAGCAGCCTTTCAATTTAACCCATCTGATACTCTTAACACATGCATATGTTAAATAGGGATGCTGTAAAATAAATTTAAAAATGGGGCGGTTTAATAAGGGTTAACGGCATTTTCCAGCTGTTAAGTGTGGTCTCTGTTCTCCTAGGGGATTTTTTTTTTTTCTTTCACCCATGGGAGTAGCTGTCAGACTTTAATTTGAAGGGGCTACAGGGTAACATCCCTTCTCCCGCCTGCAAATGACAATAGGAGGGGGACATGTGTACAGAGGCTTGCTGAGGTTTGTCCTCCCAGCTGCACTCTGAAGTTCACCTGCCATCTGCTATGCCTAACAGGACTCTGCTTTCTCAACTTGTTCCACTTCTTGCCTTTAACCCATTCAATGGCAATGGAGAGAGCCCCAACGTATGTTAATTTTAATTTGTTCCTTTCTGTTACAACATTGACAGCAGTTTAAAATTGAGAACTAATTTAAACTATCCAGGCCACTCTTCAGGTTTCTCTTTCTTGCAGCCTAAAAATAAAATATCTATTTTGTGTGATGTAGTCTGTGTAAAAGGGCTGCCACAACCTTTGCACCCAATGATCAGCAAACCATTGTAGAATTGCATGCTTAAAGAATAAAACTATTCCTTGATTTATACCCCCCTGTAGCCACTTGATGCTCTCATACAGAGGGAAGTTTAAGCTGAATTTTTGGGTACTTTACCTTTTAGAAATATGAATAACAAGCACATTTTTGTCAATATATTCATGCAACACTTTCCCAATCGTGTGACTTTTTATGATGGCAACATCAGCATTTTAGAGCCTGACATCCTTATAATAAGGCATTTAACCTTCCAAACTCCGTCTCTTTTCATAGATTCTATCTCTACCATCTGAAGTTCTCTGAGTTCAAGTGGTGTAGTCCAGATGGGCTTCATAACTTGTAGTGACGGCGCTTGGTAGATGTCAGGCACATAGTGGGAATATAAAGGCATACGTGGTGGAAAGTTTTACCCATGGTTGGTGGTTTTAAGTGGGATTCGATGCTGGGAACCACACCTGTTCATCTGGATGCCTCTAGAACAAATATCCCATAAGAGTCTATAAATCTAATTTAAAAAACTTGAAATTATTGCTCATGTGGCATCGTTATCAAAGTTCTAAGTATACGTTCAGGTGGAGATTATCATCAATGTAATAAGTAATGTTAGGTGGGTTATTCCATAGTATTAAAATGATCAAATCAATGAAAGCTGAAAATATGTAGCCCTGATATTGGAGACTAGCTGGTGTGGAAACAGGCTATATGCCATTGAATATTATTTCTGTAGGTTTTATTTAACAAATAAGGGGTTTATTCACTACAGTGAAATTGCAGAAGAAAAGAGACGTGGTTTTAATTCTCTCACTTAACTGTTCGTAATGAAGTGGCAAGTTCCTTTAGCAAAAAAGGGCTGAGGTGGCCCTGTGTAAGGTATAATTCAATGGGTAGGAAGGTTTCCAATCTCTTATTATACAGGACAAGCCAAGCTCTTCATGCAGCAGAAAATCTCTTGGTTTGGTTCAAGAAACTCTCATTTCAACTCACCCTTTGGTGAATAGACCAAAACATCATCATGTTTTCATTCCAAAAGTTATTTAACTCACAGTGAGATGAGCATTTACACCATGACTTACCAAAGCAGGGTAGACATTTAAAGGTACGCTCAATAAAAGCCCATCAACCTGACACACAGGTTCCGAGGAGACTTTGTAAAGCAGTATTTAGCAATATAGCATTAGACATTTCAATGACACAAACAATTCAATCTACATCACTGAACTCTATGCATTATATTGGGTTCTGGATTTTGCCAATTCCTTTTGAGGTTCTATGAAATAATACAGGGCAATCACTCTTTAAGCAGATCGTAGAACAGGTAGTCTTGATACCCTTTTGGAATATTTTTTGACAATTTCTGAGATAGTAACCATAGCTTAGGTTTAAGGGGTTTAATATCATGTATGCAACTGACCTCTCTTCCCTATAGATTCATCATGTCAGAAAATACCTAATTCATATTCTGCTGTCCAATGATTATATCATTATTCATAAAACTGTTCGTGTATATTCCTTGCAAACCCATCATATGTTTTTTTTTATATAATGAATATCCATAGAAGACAGCAAATCAAAGGGTCAGTCCGCTGCATTAGAAAGATTACACCGCACTGATTTAAATGATAGAAGTGTTCAATTTCTGGGGTTAGGAAGAATAACGGTACAGCATCAACACATGGAATCTGAATTAAAAAAAAAATCTAATCTTAACCTCTGGTATTATGTACATGGAGATTCAAATGAGATAAGCAATACTATTCACGTAAAACTTCATCATCAGAAACTAAAAACATGTTAAAATATCTCTTATGAGCTTGGCAGGTAATATGTCTGAAAAGTGCAATTTCTATTCTTTTTCACTGCCATCATTTTGCACCCGAAAAGGTATACTGCGCATGCAGGGGAGCTTGTGACACCTGTGTAAAAAGTGATTCTGGTACGCAATTGGAAAAGTTGTCTTGTCGCCATAGCAACCAATAGGAGATCGATCTTCCTATGTAACCCTTGTTTAACTAGATATATTCTTTTTTTTAAATAGAAAAATTGGTTTAACTATTTCTGCAAGAGAAAATTGGAGTAGTCACTGTGCGTTCTTATCCAGCCATCTATCAACAAATCTCACGTTACCGTTTGTATAACATATTATACTATTACTATATTATACTATTAATCTAAAAGTATACATTTTATGTTGCTGATGTCATTAAGAAAGTTATAATTTACTTTTCATTTTTTAATGCCTCCGCTTAAATTTTGTATCATTTCCACCGCTGTCCAATTTTCCTTTAAGGAAATGTTATTTTTTTAAATGCAAGTCAAATATTATGGATATAGTTACCAAATATGTACTATTTTCTTCCCATTATTTATTTTTACTTTTTTTTTGTTTAACTATTTTTTTTCTTACATGTGATTCTTGCATTTGACTAAATCACACTGAATAAGAATGGTTTTTTTTGTTGTTTTTTCTTTTTACTGTTAATGTAGTTTGTCTTTATTTAAAATAGGACCTTAATTGAACAGCTCTTCATATAGCCCTCCAAACTCCCGTCACACAAGCAGGATAATGGCCTGTATTTACCCAGCGTATTTGAAATCATGCATTCAATTATAAAACGGAGACATTCATTATGTCACTTTTTAGGCCACAATACGCACGGCACATTTCGGTTCTCTGGCTTCGCTGAGAGGCCCCCGTGGGGGAAGAATGAGGGATATCCATGGAAGAAAAATGCATTTTTGTTCATCTCTGTCCAATTATTTCTGAATTTGAGTGTTGTTATGTAGGCCTGTTCTTTTTAACATTAAACACTTCTAAAAAGACATAGAGAATGTATGTTATTGTCTCCCACAAACTTGGTATTATAGTAATATATCGTAACGTTATACTGCGGCCTGGGTAAGAAAGAATGGTAGTTGAGCCCTACACCAGTGTTCTGTTAGATGTGGTGGTATCTAGAATGAAAAAAATCCTCACATAGATCGCTTCTTGTTTTCCATCTTATTAATTATACTTCACAACAAGATGGGTTTCTGGATTTTGCCTACACTTCTTCTATGACATAATACCTGGTTATCACTCTTGGGATCACAAACTGGGATCAAAAGCTCCTCAAGCTCCAAACTGTGCGACCCTGACAATCTGCCCCTTCACCCTGAGATCCTGAGATTGGGGCAAAAACCCTGAGACTCAGAGTCAAACACTGAGAGTTTCCAGTTATGCCCATGGGAAATTTATTTCTCTTTCCTTTATTAACTTTCAAAGTCAATATCATAATCTAGCGGATAAGTACAATTACACACCTGAATATTTAATATTTGGATTTTCTCTTTAATAGTGTTTATCTATATAAATGAATATATAATGAACATACCATGAATAAAAGAAGGGGAACGATCAGTGAAGGCTTTTCTTTATCCAATAAAAACATGAAACTGATCTCGTAATCTGTGAAATAAAAAGGCTGCACCTGTAATCTTAATTTACCAGCAAAAAACAGTACAGTGTAACTGAAGTTTGTTTGTTTTTTTACCCGTTCCTATACATTAAGCCAGAGGCATGTAAAATGTTCACAACAATGTATATGCTCCCTTCCTTCAGCCAAATTATTATGATTGCCATTTTAAACCGTGCATTTTTTTAACAAAAACAATTTTCAGATCCATTTTTAGCTGATGTCTGCATGTCTCTTTCGGCCTCACCCAGACAGTCCCTTCCCATTTCACTGAGTCACATTGAGCAAGAATGCAAAAACCTGAGGCTTATGCAGCTCTAATGGTTGCTGTGCACTGAACAGATAACACCAGGACTTATTTTCCTGGAGAAATGATTTGATATATCTTTTCTGTGTTTAAAAATAAACCAATATTTAAAAATAAACATCATTACGTTATATATTTATTTTATATATATATATATATATATATATATATATATATTTATTTATATTAATCAATGCATTAAAAAAAAACTATCTAAGAATTTACAAAATAATTTTAAAACACCATTAAAACAATATTTAACAATATCATGTTACGTATTCCAAATCCATTGACCAATAATCTGTGGATTCTTGTCATCTAACGACAATGATTCGACAGATTTTCAGTTAAAGACAACCTTGTTTTCTTTTGAAATGTCACAAACCAATCATCTGCCTCTGTGGTCAAATTTGATCTTATTGGGAGGTATTGACCGGAGCATTTAGCGGGCCAAGTTCATCTTTTAAAAAAGTTGCTTCTAAATCAATTGCTTTTTTTGAGAAAACGCCAATAATCACCTAAACCATTGTCATGTGCTGCCTTCTCAACGAACCTATTAAAGCGCTGTATTTATCTTTCAGCTGGTAATGAAAACCAATGCTTCTGCTGCATCATTAGTCATGATTCATGAGGAACGAGGCAACACAGGTGCAAAGCGCTCCGCTGTACTGATTGATTGTTCAACATGTCATGGACGACCGACCAGCTTGCCCTACCCAAAAGACTGCCCTGTCTGTTGCTACAGGATGTATGTATCGCCTTATCTGTCATCTCTGATTTGTTTTCCTCTATATCATATGTGGACTTCTTTACTAACACCATATATGCATTTGTCATCATATATGTATTGATGGATTACAACAAACATGAGAAGAAAGCCCTGAAATGATATGTAGCCGCTGCCTCAGTAAGGCTGTGTATAAGTAAGCATTCACATCAGTTTGAAATATATCCTAAAGATGTTAAATACAACCAAAGTGTCCTTGGTGCCAAGCCTTTTCTCCCAAAAAAAATATAAACTAAGCCAACATTTTTTCTATCAATATTTTTGTTGGTAGGACAACTGGTCTTGAACCGGTTAGATGGGGACCCCTGGACCTCACTTTATTAGCCTTTACCACTTCTGATGGGAGGCTGTTTTATTTGTTACCACCCTCTTTTGCAAGAAAGACGTGACATGGGTGATACGATAGAAATATTTAAATACATAAAGGGAATCAACATGATAAAAGAGAATATATTTAAAAGAAGAAAAACTACCACAACAAGAGTACATAGTCTTAAATTATAAACTCAGAGGTTTCAAAGTTATATCAGGAAGTGGGTAGTGCATGCATGGAATCAACTTCCGGCAGAAGTGGTAAATGTTGACCCAGTAAAGGAATTTAAGCATGCATGGGATAGGCATAAGGCTATACTAGATATAAGATAAGGCCAAAGACTAAGGAAAGTATTCAGAAATTGGGCAGACTAGATGGGCTGACACATGCTTTGTTTCTATAAGAGTTTTAAATTGCTTACAGAGCTTCATCTGTTATACCTTGCAAATGATATAAGACATTAGCTCACATGTCTGTCATTTACCCCTCCAGTGAGTTTTTTCAACAAAAACATATAAGGTGATACTATATGTGGTGCCCGCAAACACCAGAAATGGTAAAAACTTGAAGAATACAAACCAAAGTAAACGTTGATATTTGTGTGATCTTTGTCACTAGTTCCAAAGGCTGGGCTACGGTAGAATTGTGGGTGATTGTTGTCTGTTGCCTTCAGAGGTCCAGCATGGACATCCCAAGGCTAGCATTATAAAATATGGCAATATCTGCGTGGGGTGAGCACTGGGTTGCTCCGATTCCAATTCAAATTGCTGACCCACTGCTGGTGTGGGGACTTACTTATTACTAAATTTGGGGAACTCCTATGAACTATGCATAATACAGTAATAATGTATAATACACGTAAGCGACCTGGAATATTTTATTCAAATGTACTCAATATTTCAAAGACAATGAAACTGCAATAAACGTTTCATTATCCCCAATGAATAAACTCGGCAAGAATGCACGATGGTGCTATAAAAAGTAGCATTAACACACGTTAACGAGGTGATGATTCCTGTGGTTAATACGTGTAACATGCATTAATATCATCTATGATCTTTTCTCAATAGAGAAAAATAACAGGAACAACTCAAAGAATTGAAGTATGCTGGGTTTTTTTGACTTTCGCTGATTTCTTTGGTTTCTGAAAATACAGAACTATAACATTTGGGAAAAAAATAATGTTTGTTCCTTTAGCCCCATTAACGCTCTCTCACAAAAACAGTAGCGGTGCTGCAGACACAGTAGTATGTACATAGGGTGTGGATTAGATGTGCTATGTAAACTCTAAATTATTAAGAACAATACTTACAATTATCTTGTGATTTGTTCCATTTCATGCAATCACTATTTGTCTATTTTGTCACAGTCTGACTGTTACAAATTGCGACTGACAAACGTAGGTGATACATTTGTTTGCACACTTATCTTTTATCTGAGACCCTATCAGTCCCAACATGAACAGAGTGAACTTATATAAGACACATTATAAATAAATAAAAAATACCAATACAGTGATCGCAGTTTATTTAGTACAGGATTTAAATGCATTGCCCAGTTTTAAAGATAATTTTAACCTATGCATTATGTAGGCCAATTGACCTGTTCCTTCACACCTTCGCACCTTCACACCTTCTGGCACGTAGATGCCTCAGACAAAACATTGTAAATGTATGTCACCTGCAATGCATAATGTACCTAGAATTAAAATAGGGCAATGTCCATTTAACTCGCAGAGCCCCATGCAAATTTATGTGATTTATATGGGACAATAGGTATTGTGTCAAAGACTTATTTATCTTTAGAGCTGCCCCAGGTCTAACCAAGGGCAGCTCCACCAGCCAACCCTCTACACCTCCATCCTTTCTCATGAGCAGCGGGATGTGACATCTTATTCTGGTGTTCCAGATGTGCAGCTGGGTGGAAGAATATTATGGAGGACTGTGTGCAGCCCTGAAAGTGTTTATAGACAAGGTGGGGAAAATCAGCAATTTCCATAGAGCAGCGTC
Source organism: Spea hammondii (assembly GCA_029215755.1). Lineage (NCBI taxonomy): Eukaryota > Metazoa > Chordata > Amphibia > Anura > Pelobatidae > Spea > Spea hammondii. The sequence goes on from JARDYJ010000008.1 coordinate 13,942,859, forward strand.
ACCCCAGTGGGGCTATTACTTTCCCACTTGGGAGACTCTAAGGCCTAGGCTACAATACTCAACTGTATGTTAACCCAACTTTAAGAATGTTAACCGCTGGTGGTTCATGCTACTTAGTGGTGTAATAGCCCAAAAAGTGAGAGTAGTATCATCTAATACAAGATTTGATGTGCATCAGATGTAACTCTTAGTCTTTACTATATCACGCTGGACCAGCATCACTAAGAGTCTTTCCTTTGTTAAGCTATACAATGCAGAACGTCTAGTTGAGGACTGTTGGTTTCATGCAGATGCATAGATTCAAAGAACAATTGCTTACATTTGAGTTTTCAGATGAATCTGCTAGAAGCCAAACACCTCCTACATGAGACATGCACCTGCATTGCTTAATGGGAATCAGACCATGTTTATTAAACAAGCCTTTTCTATTGAGCCCGACGATACTCAACCACCACATTGTTATTCAAAGACAAGAAACGAATGCATCAATTATGCGCGTATACCCCAAAAGCCTGGGAAATACTATGGAGACAACAACCTTTAATCACCAATTGTTTGTGTGCTGTTGTTACATGGTTAGTATGGTAGGTAACTAAACACTTTCTCAACAGCTTTTTATAATTAATAAATAGTTTTAAAAAATATATATGTTGTTAAATACATTAACATAGGATTTGCAAGGCATTGGGGGGAAAAAACATAAAATCTTAAGCAATAGTCAAAGTTTGTCAGTATTTGGAAATATGATTATGTCACTGGTGTAATAAAATGTTATCAAAACATTTTGTACAATACATGTATGCCCTACATATCATAGACATAAAACCTAGCTGTAGAGAGTTTTTGAAGGGTCCTAAATTTCAAGCACACCCTTTACAGAGCTCAATAATGCGCAGCATGCTAAAATTGGGGGCAGAAACGACACCATTGACCATGAAGTATGCAATAGTCCCTCTAAGTCTATGGCACAAGCATCAAATCGTATTAAAAACAAGAAATTACACAACAGAGCGATTGATACCCGGAAAACGTCAACAACAATCCAAATCTAAAAAACAATAACACTTTAAAAACCTTCTGCATAACGTTGTGCATATGTGTAGCATATACAGCATCATATTCTAGGGCAGGTTGCCCAGGGGGGTCATCAGGCCCCTTATGAGATGTTGCTGAATGGGCTGGTTAAAAAGAAAACTCAGACCTAAGCAATAGCCAATTTACACTATGGAGGACTGTGTCATACTAGGCAAAAAAGGCTGTGTGCCTGTAAAACACAAAGTACCAGGATTTATCATATTCACTCACATTGGCCCTGGCTCAGGCTTAAGAACATGGTGTTGTTTACGGATGACCTATGTGCCAGATGATAGGATTTTGTAGTAAAGGAAGGCAGATGAAAGTTTGTTTTTGTACCCTAAAATAGAGGTGCAATAGACAATGCAGAACAGGATTTATATTAGGGGAAGTTTAATGTTAACATACAAGATATGTGATAAAATGACATCATCAACAAACAAACCAAGCTTGAAATTTTAACCAAAGAGACTTGTTAGGTATGTTAGGTATCTTCTGGATGCTGCCATCTAGGGTTTCAATGAAAAAAGGTTAGAAGTAATGGGGAGTAGGGAGAAACCCAATGGGTTTTACTACAGACAGGCAGTGGAGTGGTACCATAACATGTACTAAGGCTGGTGGTTTGTTATTTCATGCCCACCTAAAATGAGACGCTGAGGCCAATCAACCCAATGGTTTATTCTTTGTGTTATTTCACAGTAGGAGGAGAGGAGTATGTAAGAAGTTACTGATATAGATACAAATTTGAAACATACAAGTTGAAAGTAGATAAGAACCATTTGTACATCTAGTGTGCCCATTAGTCCTGCTGTAAACAATGGAGTATATATCTATATAAAATATGTCAGTCAAATTTACTTTGGGCATTCTTAGAGCACTTATTCAAAATGACTTATGTTTTCTGTTTTCGGCGTTACTTAGTTGACATGCTGTTTAGGTCACAGCAGCCGCGAGGAAGATTATATCTAGATAAGGATATAGATTACCATTTGGTAAATGAAAACATAAAATAGATAAATAAGAGATTACCAATCCGTCATTGGCTAACCGTATTTATTTCTGTTGTATGAAGTTCATTTTATTAATCATTTAAGTTTTTAGTTCTAACTTTTCATATATTGATACAGCTATTAGATTATGCTGCAAAGCGGCCTTAATTAAAATGTGTATTATCCAATAAAAAAAGCATATTCATTGATCTCTAAGTATTCATTATATGCTCAAGTCATGTTTGTTTTGGTTTCCAGAACTTTAATTGTGATTTTGGCTACAATGAATATATACGTAGAATCAGTTTTAAGGCATATGTAAAATCAATTGATATGCTAATCAAGTTTTATTGTCATGTACAATAATGACACCCCAAAGGCAGGTTACATTATAATTGCAAAGAAATCAGAGGTCCTAAATCATAAATTGTAACTCATTCAGTGCCATAGAGGTTGCATAGCATGTGTAACCTTTCTGATAGATAAATGATAACAAATGTCTTTATTTCACAAGTAACTTACTTACATATCATAAATACTGTATTACAAATTTTTGAGATGACACTGAAATACAGAAAGAATTGGCTACAAAAACAGTTATGGAATTCTGGTACAAGTTTTTTAAAATGGTCTTATTAGAACAATCAGCTTTATACCCGATATATCAGTTTAAGCATTTCACTTTTCTATTAAAGCATTTTTGTATGGCACAATTATTTGAATCTATTAAAAGATACAAAAGTACAAGATCTATGTTTTCTACCCTTTCATAAAACTAAATATACCTGGCGCAAGAAAGAACATATAGCAAGAAAAAATATTTCATAAATGGTATTAATGGCTATACCATGTCAGGTTGGATGGCAATCACAAAGGCTTTCATTTAACAAATTCACAATAATCATTTAAACCATATTTCTGTATATCCCTGCTGATGTACTTCAAGTGTTATAAAGCATCAAAATGTTTATTTAATACTGATGGTTTTGGAGATGAATAGCGCTCCTGGCACCTGTGTGTGTGGTTGCGTCACACTGAAGATCTGAATCTGCTGCTCAAATGGCAGTAAAGGTGCAACATTATTGGCCCAATGTGTCAGATTTCAAGTCCAGGTTTGGCTTGAATGATATGCTTTATCCATATTTCCATATAAATTAAACAAGAGACGAAGTTCAAACCCGTCCATAAGTGGTGGGTGTTATTCCAGTGGGGAATTCAAACATGCATAGGATATACGTATGGCTCTCCTGAATCTAAGACAAAAACAAGGGCAGGATAAGGTTTGATGTCTTTACAGCGGGAATAATGGACAGACTAGATGGGTGAATTACATCAAATTATGTGTTACATTCATAAAAATGGGAGATAGAGAGATATAGTTGTTGATCACCAACTTGTCAAAGAGGAACATGGCCGGACTGGTCTACTGCGTAACAATAGTAGCTATTGGTCATTGTCTAGTGAGCGATCTTAATTTTAGAGGAATGTCCCATTGGCCGGCATTGTTTATATTGAATATAATTTTGATTCGGATTTTGGTGGAGTTGTAGATTGACTATTGAGTTGAAGCTGTAGAATTTTCAAAAAGAAATAGCACGTGTTATTTCTCACACTGTTCAATCTTCTAAATAATGGAGAGCCACATAGTTATCCCATCTCTAGTTGCCATAAGGTTAATGACTTAGGATGAAAAAAAAAAAGTGCAGGGAGAATACACATATTCACAGGATAAGAGTCATTTTATTCATTTGTTGTCATGGAAAGTCCAACTTTTATTAAAGAAGCGACAAGCCTGATAGCCTTGTCTGTCTGTCAGCTGAAGTATCTGGTAAAGTGTGTGCTGCGTCATACTCACTAATTGTGTGAATAGATTGTATAGTGTGCTTTCCAGATGGGAGCCTCCTTCAGATACTAATTGCCGCTTTCTCAGGTGCATCTTCATCAAAGCTGCAGCAAAAGGTGTTGATGATGAGAAAATGTTCTGCGGAGGAACACAATTTGCAATTATTACGTTTTGTATCTTGATCCACATTCACTGCAGCTTTACCAAGGACACTCAGTAATGGAAAATACATTTCCTTTGGTACACACAATGAATGAGGAGGGATCCCACACTTGATTGGTCTATCTAACTATATTTCTATATATCTGTTTTTTGTACCTGTTCTCAACAGTGATGAACTTTATGTTGTTCTATTCATATGTTTGCTCTAGTGAAAAAGGACTTTCAAGGTGAGGTACCAGGCAATAGTTGATTTGATTACAGGCAGGGCCATCCTCAAGGAGTTTAGAACTGCTATATGTGCCATTATTTGGTTCTGGTTTGTTGGCCTTCCCTGGGCCTGGATGAACCCAACCCATCAGCCATATGTGATGATGTCAGAAAAAGTGAATAAGTGATCATCTGACATTATTTTTATTACTATTATTTATTGATTTATATAGAGTGGACTAAATGGGGAGGAAACATCATCCAATGCCAGATGCCACTTGCGTGAGGTTGAGTATTGCCAAAAAAAATTGCCAAAAATTTGCTGCGTTATTTTCGGAGACATTGGGTGACATTTGTTGCCAGTGATGTCAGAAGTCTTTTGTGTGAAACTGTATGTTGCTTAAAGTTCGGCTGCAACCTGGGGAATCACTAGTTATATACATCTTGGAGGAGAGAAGAAACAAGATTTGATAGAAACATGTAAAAACATAAAAGGGATTAAACGGGAGAGAAGTTTATCTCAAAAGAGGGGACATCTTAGAATAAGATATTTTAATCTAAAACTAGAGGGTCAGTGGTTTAGATGCATAGCTGGTCCAGTAATGAAAAGGGTCATTCAGGTTCTGATTGTATGACCCATCTTTCAAGTCCTTCCATTTTCAAAGTTTATATTTCAATATGTATTTTTTTTTTGTTTTTATTGTAGAAAATGTCCAAATTCTATTTTATAACACCCAGAATTAAATTTAATTTCTTTAAATAAATATTAATACTTTGTCTATTAAATTTTGATAACTCACTTTTATCCAATACAGAAGTGATAGAGAGATGAGCTCCATGAAACATGAAAGTAACATTATTAGATTCATATGTGCCCCCCCGGGGACATTTATTGATTAATTGTCATTGTTAATTTGTCATATTTTTTTGTATGATTGCGCTGAAGAGCTTTTATACGACAAATATGTCAAGGAAATTATGTGGATAGACTCGCAGTCACTTTACCATTTGTCAAAACAATTACCATTAGTTTTCAGAATATGTTTTTTGAGTAAATTTCATACAACTTATTATAACATTTAAAATGTGGCTATTTAATGAAATAGTACAGACGTATTCATTTATATATCACTGAAAAAAATGAACAGGTTTTTTTATTAATGTCGCATAGCTTCATCTTAAAAAAAGAAAAAATACTTTTTTTTCATTTAATCAAAATTTCCTTTCAAAAAATCTTCCATATTTCAATGAAAGTTTAGCTTTGATTAATACATGAATAAAATGTGTTTCAAGCCTCATTACCTTTGCAAATAATTAAAAGTGGCAAAGTGAGTCAACATAAGAAAAATCTAAATCAAATCTATTTCACCACCCTTTGCATTCAACAACAGCATCAATTCTTTTAGGTACACTTGCACACAGGTTTTTTAAGGGTATCAGGAAACCCACCAGCTCTTTGGCAAACTAACTGCCTTTGCTACAGCCAAATATTTTGACTCATTGGTCCAGAGCTCCTGCTGCCATTTTTCTGCACCCCAGTTCCTGTGTCGTCATGAAAAGTTGAGTTGCTTGTTCTTGTTTCCATGTCGGAGGTATGTTTTTTTGGCAACAAGTATTGCTTGAAGACCACTTCTGACTAGACTTCTCCAGACAGCAGATGGGCCTACCAGGGTTCCACTGTTTTCTGCAAATGCTGAAACCCCTGTCTGCCTTGACTTCTGCACGGGAGATACCTTGCTGATGCAGTATAACTACCTTGTGTCTTGTTGCTGTGCTTAGTCCTGCCATGGTGTGTGACTTCTGACATGAATCCGTCTTTAGTAAACTCACCTTGTTGGGGAGCTTGGCTGTTCCTCACTAAGTTTTAATCCTCCCTACACAGCTGTTTCTGTTAATAATTATGTTTCAACCTACATATTAAATTGATGATCACTACCACCTGTTTGGTATAATTGTTTAGACATACACTAAACTATATGCCTACAAAATCCCTGACTTTATACATGTGCACATAGAAGAATTGAGGCTGTTTTGAAGGCAAAGGGTGGTCGCATCAAATATTGATTTGGCTTTTTCTTTTGCTCACTTTGCATTTTGTTAAATGATAAAAATAAACTATTAACGTGTATACATGTAAAAGCATTCTTACCTTACAGAATTTTTCCATACCTATCTAACTTTTGCACAGTACTGTAAAATAGACTTGTGCATTTGGATTCATGCGAATTTCGAATTCAACGTATTTTTGCAAATTCAACGATACATACAAAGCCACCAAAACAAGGCCAGACCCCCCACGGATCAGACTTTAACGGAGCAAAAAGCTCATAATTTCGCAGTTTCTCTCACAGTCTCATTCTAGTTCACTCTTTCTCACACTCTCTAAAAGTTTCTCTACCTTTTTGCCGACCACATTCACTTCTGCATCTTCTATCTTCTCTCTTTCATCTTCCGATTGGAGGATAGTGGATAGTGGATGTCAACGGAAGCGCCACCATTTTGGCGAAAGTTTGTGCCAGGTTTTGTCCACAGAGATGCGGACAAAGACAGAAGATAAAAGATAGAAGATGATGAAGGACAAGAAGATGCTGAAGGGGAAGTGGCCGGCTGAAGCAGAAGTGTTCGGCAGAAGATGAAGTGGTTGGCAGAGAAGTTACGGAAACATTTAGAGAACGAGAGAGCGAATGAGAGTGAATGTGGGCACTGGGCAACACATTTTGTTCCTAAATGAAAAATGCTCGTACAATGAAAATGCATATTTTTAAATATAAAAGGGTTTATGATTGATAATTCTAAAAACAATAAATTATTATTATGTTTCATGATATTCGGAAGACACATGTTCTCTAATAGGTAATGCTAGCATCCTCACCAAACATGCAGGATAGCAAATACGTTATTAACAGTCTAGCTAATGTCATGAAAATACAAATACGTTACATATCTTGTAAATTTCCTCGATGATGTTCTTACAAATGCTAGTTTTTCAGTACTTAACTTACTGGAATTAATTACTGGGCCAATATTTTATTGTATAAAAAAATATTATATTAGCCCCAAAAACTGTTAAAGCCTGAATTTACACTTTTACTTTTTGATAATGTCATTAGCATGATATCAAAATTAAGATATTTATGAACACAGAATTTGATTTCCTTTTCTATCTTTATATATGGCCTTTAAAAGTAAAGGACATTTATGTAGATTTTTTTTATTTCATTTGTTTAGAAAGGAGATAATATTCAACCCAAAGAAGGTACCTAATGTCCCCAAATTACTTATGGGTTATTAAATAAAGAAAATCTGAAAACATGAATCAGTAGCAATACCCAAATGCAGCCAATGATGAGCTATTCATTTTTAATGTATCATTTGTACAGCATTACAGAGAACCATAATTTCTCTTGATCATTAATTGGACAATGTTAGATGACACAGAAAGAAAGAATGATCTTGTGGTTTACCTGTCTCGCAAATGGAACTATCATTAGCAAGAATAAGTAGGTGATCATGACTTACCTATTTTTCATAAATTACACTAAATAACTATAATGGTGCAATTTAGTGGTCCAAAGTTCATTTTTTTCAGCAGGCCATCCATAGTTAACAGTTTAAAGTAAAGGATCCTGCTGAGAAAATAGTAGCCTAATCAGATGCTGTAAAATCTGCCCGATCAGATGAGCCCCATTTTCTTTCAGCGCAGAGATCCTAATGAAGTAGTTTACTAAGGGGGATTCACAACTTTCCCCCCCCCCCTGGATTTGATTATTCAGGGTGGCTGTGCTGAGTTGCAAACCGATCTGTGCTTTACAGTCCAATCCTCCTTGATTCTGGAACGCATACTGAGCTTTCAAAGGGTTTTAAACAAAATGCTGGATTTTTATTAATCCCGTTTATTAGACTTTTAAAATGTTGATTCTGATTTTATTTCAATATTAGGTTTGTGATCATAATCACTTGGGCATGTACGTTCTTTCCAACTTTTATGAATAATAATAATAATATGTATTATCAGAAATAACAGCCAATAGTTATATTGTTTAAATCACTATTCCCATTTGATTTTTTAGCAGTTACGATGATTTGCCATTGAATCAGTGTTCACCTAATTTTTCACTGCATTCCCACTGTGTTAGATGCTGTATTTTTGAAATGTCACCTCACCTCATACGTTATTTCTGCACTGTAACAATTCTGACCCTATGGTGGCTATAGGGGAGCAGTTGAACACTGCAATCAAACTGCAATCAGGTTATAAGTCTTGTGCACTGAGCGTAACTTCGAGTTGTACTCAATCTAAATTAGCGGGGAATGTGTGAAAGTGGATAATTATAATCTGATTTTTTTTATCATGTTTCTTAAAACATAAAGCAACTTTTTATAATGTAATTGTGTAAAATGATATAGTTCCACTTTTGTTTTAATTTGGTTTAGATGTTGAGTGATTATTTTGTTTTTAACAGAAAGAAAAGAATCTCGATGAAGCCCCCACAAACAGCAGCAGCCCCCACCAATCTTCCGCTCTGGATTGGATCAATGCAGAATAATGCGCTTTGATGGACTTTCTGGCCCTGTGATCTCCCAGCCCTAGGGGTTTTAAAGGATGAGCTTATCAATTCGGGACCACTGAACTGCATTTCCATTGCATGAGGACCCCTCCTCCCGGCTTTGTCCGGACAAACTCAACTCCTCCTACTTTTTTCACTCTTCTTTCATGCTTTATTTAGCAAGCACAAAACATGCTTTGTTTGTTGCTGGGTCGTTTTTAAACTTTGCATAAAAACAATTTGAAGTGTCGTTAAGCTGCGGATACCTGAAATTACCTTCTAGGCCATACATACTTTCAGAGTTACTATTTTATATACTTATTTGCAATTTGTATTCTTTATTTTTACATTTATATTTAGCGTATTCTTATTTTTTGTATTGTTTATTTTATTCATTGTCTTTTTAAAATAGACATTTATGCCTCATTCATGCTCTTACCCAGAACAGCTTAATTCTTCAACTAAAATGTTTTTCAAGGGCCGTACAAAGAAATCAAAAAGTTAATTTGATTCTGCTTTTTTTCTCACAGCAAGTGTTGGCAAAAACATTTATGTGAAATGAAATGATTGCTCATGGACATTTTCTAAAAATAATATTTATAATTGTACTTGTTTCTAAATCAAATGAGGGGAGAATGCATTGCAAGCTAAGAGAATATTCCTGTGTCTTAATGTGGGTTTACGTTATTGTCGGTTTTGTATTTTGTCTATTCTAAAGTTATTGTTAATTTTCACTTTTCTCCTATTGTGACAGCGCAATGGAATCTGCTGGTGTTCTTTAAATAAAATAGAATTTTATGTAAAAATACTAAGGTGCAGGAAGTTGGTGAACTTTCCAACAGGAAGATAATTAGCCAGACACCTTGCTAGTCTGAGAAGCTAATGAATGAACATGCACCTGTTACAGAATGAATAAGACTCACTTTATATAATTTTACCTTTACATTGTGTCAGCCTTATTAATGGGATATCTGTAGGTTGATGTATATTTTTTTCTGAGGATTTTATTTACATCTGCATGCCATGTTCAAGTAAACTGGTCATTGTGTATTCGGCGACCTCCTTTGCACCATGCATTAGCTTTAAAACCTAATTTCAATTGCAACCAAGACCTACTCAAGAACCTAGCATTTTTATTTTACATCACACATCATATTTTAACACTTGTTAGTACTTGTATTTGAAATACACATCTATAGCAATTTAAACCATGTCTCAGTTTAGTGCGTTAATTTTAGTTTTATCCAATACAAGATCAAGGCCTGCGTCCTTACATTAGGAAAAATGGGCAGATTAGATGGGCTGATCTGCTGTCAAATTCAATGTTTCTATGTTTAAAGGTGTAGTTTAGAAACATAGTTCCTAAAACTGTTAAATGTGCAAACATTTCTCAACATATCAAGACAAATTTTGCCTCATTCGTAATTTGTTGGGAACACTTAATTTTCACGTGACAAAAAAAGCAAGAACTGAAAGGTTGTTGCCATAGAAACTGAATATTAACATTTTTTGTGTTGTTTATATCTTATTAAACCTTCAGAAGAAATAATATAACTACGCGCCTGCCAAGGTTTGTTTGCATAGCATACCAAAGAGTGCAATTATTGTTTTGCCTAGGCAAAGCCGCATCTTGTAATTATTCTTCTTCAATGCGAATAATTGTCTATCAAAAGAATCTTACATCTCGCTGTCAGTTATCATTGTATTTCCTTGTAGATGTTTTTTTGTTGTAATGTCTTGTAGGAGATTTCATTTCCAGTTCCAGTGCTCAATGTCCCCTTAAATAGTTCAAGGTTTTAGGATTTCCTCACAAATGTGTGCAGGTACATGAAGGGTTAAGGTATACCTTGTATTTAAGACTAGCATATCATGAACTATATACAATTTAACTTGTGTGGCTCTAATCTGAAGTTCAAATAATAAAGAATACAAACTGAGGAGATTATGAATCACACATGTTCTTTGTTCAAATTTCCAAGATTTCTTAGAACTAATTTCATAAATGCATATCTCTCATTGTTTGCTTATAACAGCTACACAAGCATGATTATCACATGCATTTACCAGTCATTCATGTGTGGACTCCATGCTCCTGTGGCAAAGCAATGAGGCGAATTGTCTTCAACAATTGCTACAAAAAGCCAAAGAAGGATAAAGATAGAAGAGTATCTGTAGAGATTCTTTCTTATTTCCTTTTGGGTGGTTAATGCTAGTAGAATGTGAGGTTAAGAGGTGTGATGTCATAACCCAACACACATAAACCAGCACCTGCTAAAGCAGATCAGTGAAGGTGATTGGGAACAGAAACATATAATGTAATTGATGCATATCTTAAAAATACCTGTACCGTATTCACAAAAATGTAATTCCCACTATGTTTACCAGAGATAAGTGTGGAAGGATGATTTGGCGTTAGTGTGATTTGTATAACATCAGACCTAAACACAAACCTAAATTTGAGTGATCGCTAGCTTTACCCATATTACGTGAGTTAAGTAAGTCACATTTCCCTCTCAAAATGGGCACAGATCTCCCTCCATCCCCATTATATTACAAGGAACAGTGGTTGCAGAAACCTTCCCTCCACCACACAGCAAAATAATGCTGCCAGACATTCAGATAAATCCCATTTTCTGCCATCTGCGTCGACTGCCAGATTGGACATTATATAATGTAGGTATCTTTTCTTGGAAGTGATAACTGTAAGGTCAATGGGCTACCATGGCCACAAAACCAGAAAGACTGATTTGAGATTCTGCTTTGGGATGTTTGGAAAATAAAGTGTTGGAAATATTCTGGACCAGGGGAAATTCTACCATATAACAAGAAAGAATAAAAGCAGCTGTCTAAGGGCATGTCTGACGGCATGTGGAACGGTTGACGTTCAGGTACCTCCTTAAATTTATCTTGTCTATTAACAAAGTTAAGATAATAAGTATTATGTTGCTGTGTTTATATGTAATTATTCACCAAGTGTACTTCACATTTTGCTTAGGGCCCTTAAAACTCTAGAGCCAGCCTTGATTTGGACTGGAGAACATTACAAAGAATACATACTCAACTGTCCATTGGAAGACCTGTCCGGGAAGCTGAATCTTATGCTCTTTGGAAGAATTTAGCATGAGTTCAACTGCTTTCCATAGAACATTTGAAATGATTCATTGAAATTGGTAGGGAGTTTGGGTTTGTGTGGTCATAGGAAACTGTGTATAGTGTAAATCAGTGACATAACATCAAGTCATAAAGCCAAAGTCATAAAAAGTCATAAAGTCAAAGAAATGAGGCAAGACAACATCCTTATAAAGACAGGCATGCATTTTAATAAGGCCGACTGTGGTGGGTGTATTGTAATATACTATGGCAAGTCAGGATGTTTCAAGGTAAAAAATTGTGAGCAGAGTCAGAAGATCCAATGGTGACGGGCAAACAGCAGAGATAAGGTTGCTTGGCTATTACAGAGGACATTGGACAGACCATTAGAGCAGCAGAGATAATTAGGGCTCTCTAACCTTACATTCCTAATGCTTCCACATCACATACCATGATCATCGGCCCACATTTACATTGGCTCTAGGAAACATCTATATTATCAATGAACATACGGTGCTTATTAGTTCTTATGTGCTTTGTGAGGATACGAATGCTTTTGGTTAGCGCTGGATATTAATCTTTGTTTATTCTATATTGGTTGCAATGTCTCTATATGCTTCTTCATCTGGGGATAATGAAAATTGTAATCGAATATGGGATGCAAAATATGTTTCGATTAAGGTTAGCAAAACATAGCTCTTTAGCTGTTGCGGATCTTTGGATCCCATGATGGCTGCTATAACTGATTGCAATTACCACTCAAGACTTCGAAGAAATTGAGGAACACATCATATGTGAAAATGCAACCACATATTGAATTTGAAAGATAAGACAACAGGAATACCTTGGCTTACGTGATATTGAATTACCAAAATATGATAAGTTGTTAGTGTGTGGTACCCTTTAACACACTGGAAAACATTTACTAAAGTTCTAACATTTCACGGAACTATCGGATAACAACTGCAGATATAAGCAATTACCACTTTATAGTTCAGGAGCACAGCAATTAAGATCTCACCTTTCACTGTTAAATATTGGATTTAAATAGATCCAATCTCATTGTGTGTGCAATAGATACCCCACTGTAGGGCGCATGCTTCAGCTACCTAACATATTATGTGACAGGGGGCATTTCTGAAGCTCACAATTTTGGTTTAAAAAAGGACTGTTGTTGGCAAGAAGTTGATGTTAGAGACATATGTATCCTTATTAAATAATACAAATATATATATATATATATATATATATATATTTGTAACACTCGCTACATTTATTACGCACTGTTAATATAGAAGGATTCTGTATTTTTGAACTAGTATTTTATATCTGCATACCAAAAAAGTTCCATTCACATTAATTATGTATTTTGGTGACTAAGAAAGATAGATATAGTAAAATTGTCAGTAAAATAAGGCTACATATTTGCAACAACTGCCTTAAAATGAGGTATACACATAAATCATTGAAAATATAATAAAATTTGAAACAGTACCCATTATGTAATGTCCTGGGTCCACCTAGATACTGATTTTCTATGACAAAAGACCTAGCCTCCTTTGCAATCCTAAAACATCAATGTCTCCTAGTTTCAGTTAGGTATAAAGTAGGATTTAACTATTGTGTTATTTTGTATTCACTGTACAGTTTGGAAGAACAAAACAAAAAAATGAAATAATTTCTGTAACATCATCTAACGTCATCGCTTATGTTTGTTTCTTTGATCATTTCATTTTTTTCACTATACGCTGCATGACTATGTACTGTATTTTGAACATTTAGAGCTATGTGTATAAATAATGAGATTCCGTACAAATTAGGATAACACAAGATAACTGCAGATACTGGTCAGTACTAATAAATACTTTAAATTATCTTTTGTATGTGCGCATTTGATACGTCTTATACGATAAACTAAACAGTCTAAAAAGAATATTGGTAAAATTCTGACTTGATCCAAATTACAATGGAAGAAGAATTAGGAGATAATGGAAATGGGGGGATTTTAAAGCTGTAGTCAGCACTTTCAAGCATGGTCTTCAAACTGCAAAAAAAACAACCCAAATAAAGTGATGCGCAAGTATAAAAGAAACCAATAATAAATACAAATGTGCCTGTGCTGCGTGTTATAAAATGGTCTTCAAACCCTTCAGTTTGCCTGTACAGGTTTTCAAGTTCTCTTGTGAACACATGTGGAAATTTCATTAGCTCAGCTTGATCTGTCAAAACCTACCGAGGCACTGATTGATCCAACTGTGTGCATCTAAGGACATCCTGGAGACCTCCTCTGGTTGGGAGGTCTTGTGGGCTACCTTTGAGAATCCATGGTTTATATTTTAACTCACACACAAAGAAAGCCAGGATGCTCAAAAGGTCATCTAGGATGCAGAGAGTTTATGGGTATTGCCTCTAATGTGGGAACTGGGTTAGTGAAGTTTCTGGGTTAAAGATGACAGACTGCTAAAAAACCCAAAAATCTTTATAACTTTTACCATTACTATTTCCATTAGCATGCAGATAAAAACTTCTTTAACCCATGACAACTAATGACTATAATTACTGCATGTAGCTTTTTTAAATCTACTGTCATGTACAAAATCAATAAATCATGCAGTAAAGCTTTTTTCTTTCTAAACATTCAACAAAATTCACCTAAACTAAAAAAATTTGGATCTGTATGAGATGAAAGTAGAGCTTTTAGCTGAGGAAAACACTTTGCGATCACAGATTAAAACATCCTTATTATCTTCTCTGGATTAAGTGAATGCCATTTTATATCTCTTCTCTGTTTTATTAATTTTAACTGGTTCATGTACACACAAAAGGGTCCTTAACACCAAGACACGCTACAAGGGAACACCTGTCCACTTCAACTTTCTCTTTTATATTTTTTTTTCTTTCCTTAAGATTTCTCAAAGCTACAGTATATCCATTAATAGTGTTTCTTTTATACAAATTAGCGCTAGGGCTTTTCGTCACTTTGAAAAAACAAATTCTCATCAAATGGATTTTTGATCCAATTTGTCTCATAAATCAGTCGTAAATGTCACTGCGTACACTTTATTTATTTTAAGGGATAATTAGGTTGCCAGTCAATTTTGTGTTTGCAAACATGGGAGCCTGCCTTTTTCTTTTGGAGACGACTTGCAGGTGGATCTGTATAGCTTAATAATTTCTTTGAACATGTCTGAAATGTATTTAGTTAGAGCAGGAGTACAAACACCAGCATGTCGTATCCTGAGTATGCCTTTGAAATTATTTAGAACAAAAATGCAGTCGCTTATTGTATTATAATTTAGATACCCTTTTTTTTTTAAAAGACCAATATTTGCTTTTTCTTCAGACCATCAGACAATATTATTCTATAGAGGGATTTTAATTTTTACAAGCTTTTCTTATGAAGGGAGATATTTATCTTTGATGGGATCAGACGGGTTGTAAATACAACAATTAACTCCAAACATGCTGGGCTGAGTAGCCAAAAAACATACTACAATTATCAGAAAAGTTTCTTACAGCAAAAAAAAAAAAAATACTGTTAAGGGATGACCACACACAGAATAGTGAAATTCCATTTATTTCATAAATAATAGTAATTTCTTTGGCAACCTGACAACTCACTCTGGTGCAAGCATCATATTAAAAAAGAAATTGCTTTCGACAAAAATGATGATGTTTGAACACTAGAGTTTTTTGCAAACTTTGTAAGAAAAGAGGTTTCGGACAGAGGCAGATGGGATAGTTAAGAGTGATGGGGCATGAATATTCAAAGGTTGCACAGTGCGGGGAAAAGCACAAACCTCAGTGGTGTAAATGGTCCAGCTACAAGGAAGATCAGAGATCTTCTATCCTACTGCCTACCAAGGACTGCCCTACACCCGATTTGCCACCCTAGACGTAATCCAGATTATATTGTTTGCAATAGCCTAACAATACCTTTAGAACATGTATGTAATATAAACTACACAATAATGTGTATCATGTCCAAACAGAACATGAAAGTACATTTTTGTAAATAACTACAAAAATCCACAATCGAGTATTATGCTTACTATAGACACTTTAATATACTTGAATCTTATCTTTTATACAAACATTTGGAGTAGTATGGACCAATGCTCAGAACATTTTAATGGTATCTCGAAGCAGTCACTAGTAGGTGTTTAAAAAGATTGTGTCTGCTGAATTAAAAAAAAATAAACACATTTTTTTATTTCCTAAATTGAAAATTCTTTAAATAATTGTAATCTTTTTTTTTTATTTATCAGCTGTAGAATAATCATCTGGAGTTTGTCTGGCTAATATTTTCATGGTGTTTACTGCAAAAAAACAATTACATTTTTGTTACAGTGGCTTAAGCAGCTGAAAAGATGACACATCTCTTTCAGCAATAAGTTACTTTAAGGATCCCCGTTAGAAAGACAGTAAATGGTAAGCCGTCATGCCTTGTAAATTCTACATTTTTGTCTAAGAAAACTTCCTGTACTAATATTTTTTAAAACCTCAAACTACTGTGTTATATTTAGCATTGCGTGCTATGGTGTACGAATCGTCATCAAAATACCATCAAACATGAGTCATCGACACCTATTACATGCAGTATATCTCCCGTAAAAAATACTATATTCTAATAAAATATTATATTATAATACATATGGTGCCAGTACAGACATATATTTTATGGATTATGTAAAATATTTCATCTATCTGTTTTTTTACCCACTATGTGTACTGCACTATAGGAGGCAAACACATGGATGTAGAGGTTCTCTTGGCGGCTCCATGCAAGACATACACAAAGGTCAATTTGAAGAAAAAAAATTTCAGTCTTTACATTTGCTCACGCTTTGGCTAGCACAATAGTAAGGGAATGCATATAGCTGTATTGGTCCAAGAGAAAACAGACTCTTAAAGACTTTATTGTGTCAAGGATTAATTTACATGGGTCATTTTACATGAGATTATTAAATTAATTTAAACATGTTGTGGTCTTTCTGCTTGGCCTTCAGGTGACCTTCACATGGACTTTGGGTTTTGAGGTCTTTTGATACAATTAAGTTTAGACACATCTATGGATAGGGAGATCACAGACAGGCCTAAATTAAAAAGTGTAATTCATTCACTGCCCATCGTTTCAAGGGCCTCAACGCTCTAGTTCTTCTGACTATGTATGCGTTTGTCTAGTTCGCTATCTGTCTATTTTACACAGACAGAACATACAACTTATCATCACAAACAGATACAAAAAAAGTCTGCAAATTTCTAGAAGTTACCTTGGTTCTTCAAGTTCTATATGATCTCCTTCCACAAAACTTTGAATTGAGGAGAGGAAAAGATGCTATCATTACCATTTAAATGACTCATTAAGTCAAGGAAATAACTTATACCCAACAAATATACTAGGCATCATTAACAATTTAAAGGGCTAACGAATGACACCACAGGCAAGAAGCCCCCTCTGTGTCTGGAAGAGGAAATCATAGTGTTTGGAGTGGGAATGCTCTTATATGAGTTGGGTGATGCAACTACCTCCAAGACCTCGTATCATCTAGCATTATTTTGAGACTGCCGTTTTAGTGGGAGACTCCACCAGAAAGCGAAATCACAATAATCATTGCATGATTGCTGCGAGCATTTTTGATTCTGCTCTAATTTCTTGTCACCAACCTTGTTTACATGTTGCCCAATTATTCGATTATTGTATTTTATTTAAATCAGCAGAAAACATCTCTTTATTTCTTATAGAAAGCAGCTGATATGGCTTGAGTCCTTTCACTACATTTTGTATACTATATGTTACTTTGTATGTTTTTTATAAACAGATATACCATTATCACCATTTTATATACTACCCAACACAACAAAACTAAATCAGAGCAGGACTGGTGTTCTGATGATGTCTATATATCTGAATTAGAGGACAAAGGCTGCATAAATGGTAAAGACTGGCCATCTGTCAACCCAGGCATAATGCACAGTGGCACCACAATTACCCTTACTGTAACCCTAGTCCCGAAATATGCAGCTGCTGGCTGGCTACATGGCTACCAGTCAGCACTTTTCTCCCCAGTCCAGCCCTGTATGGCATGTTCTGTAGAACCAAGTGATGCACATTAAGATTAATGCTTTCCTTTTGTACATCCTAATTTCTATGCCATAGGTAGCCAATTTGGGTTACTTTTCATGACCCTCAGCCTACAGCCTATAACATAAAGAACATAATTTGTAGTTGGATACTGTTGCTTTAGTAACATAATCTAAGTTCCTTGTACTTGTCTGAAAGTAAGCATGCCTCCAGCCATATTTCAGAAAGATCTATTTCCTCAAAAGTATATTTCCTTAAGCCTAATATTGAAATTTGTAAAACTGTTTATTTGAGTCATCTACCTTAGAATTACTGACTGAGTGTAGGTCATTCCCACACTATCAAACATTTTTGTGTACCTGCTACTCAACGTGTCTAAATTCTGTTCCCAGGAGACAGTCAACTTTAGACATGGTGACTGATTACCTTGTGTATCTGAAAGAATCTTCACAGCCTTATCAGGCTTAAATCTCACAAAACTCTGTCTCCCACATGCACTTACGACATTGTCTTCCAATACTACCTCATCCATAATACCCCTGCCTTCACCGACACAACAGCTTCCGTCAAGCAGATACATTTCTTTTGGGTGGACCAACTGAATTTTTATTTGCCTACTTCCTGTCAACATTATAGTTACTACTAAATTCTAAATTATTGGAGTAAAAGATCTGTATTTATTGAAACTAAATGTCTTGTTCATATACAAGATTTATATTATATATGATAAAACATATTGATATGATATTACACCACATAATTGTGCATTTAAAGGGACTTTTGGGCTAGAAATTGAGATACTTGTGTTCTGCATCATAGTGCTAAGTATAAGCTAAAGCTTGTTTATATTTGCTTAGATTCATTACATCTGTTGTAGCTTCCTCTGTTAAATGACTAGACAGGTTCAAGATCAGTCTTAATTGCTTCCTTTGGAACAAAAAACAGTCTGAAAAAAAATCCCTCCAGGTAAACCAGCATTTCCAGTCTTCCAAGAAAAGGGCGACTACCTACAGCTCACCTGTGCAAACAAAGCAGGCCACGTAAAACAACACTAAAATAGCAAAAAAACATATTGAAAAGCGTCAGAATTCTTGGTTGGCTATTATGATTTTTCATGGCATTATCTCTCGCAGCTAAGCAAACTACAAGCTGGGCTGTGCTAGCAACCTCTGAAAATCAGACGTTAAATCCAGACTATGTGACGTAAATCCAGACTTTCAAATGTTAGTGTTTATTTTGTGCCCTTCACCAGTTGTGTGCTTGGAGAGTTACACAACTGAGAACACCCAGTTAAGAGAGATTATATATTGCAAAGATGTGATTCTGTTAAGCGTATATATGGTGTTTCTTGTATTAAATGTTTAAGCAAAAGACACTGGCGCCTCTGAGAATCTATAGATTGTATCCTCCTCTGAACAGGTTGTCACCTTTGGAATACTGGCAGATCTACAGTATACAATTCAATAAATAAAACCTCATGGAAGGTATTATTTTATTTTTGAGTTGGTAACAAAGGAGAATGTTAAATAAATATCACCAATGTCGTCCTTTGATATTTTCCCTATGATTTCACCAAAGAGTGCTGTGCCGTATATCAGGCCGAATTAGCAACTTCCTATGTTCTGTTCAAGGTACTTAAATGAGGGAACCTTGAGTTGGGGAGGTTCAGGTAAGTCGCAGGTTGGCTAGACCATCAACAACTCAGATGCAAGCATACCCTTACGTATGCAAACCAGAAATCGACATTGGAATTATATTATTCTAGTAGTTATGGAACAGGACCTGCCGAAGTAGGTTTAAACATCAGATGGGTTTTTTAATTCCAAAATCAGTCACATTGACAATTAGACTACGATTAAAGAAAAACCTCTATGTGATTTATTTTATGAATGATAGCCTTTATGTATCTATTTGTAGATCAGAGTGATAAATTACATTTAAAATTCATGTATGTTCTCTGTTTATAACAGTTTACAGAAACCCTGTACTCTTTTTTTGTTAAGTGTTTCAAACTCCTGTTGCTTTTCTCCACCCTCTCTGTGGGTGACAGGAACCTACATAATAGGGAAAATTTGAGGTTTTTTTCCAAATTTGGTGGCCTTTTTCATTCAAGCCTAGGATGACAGAGTCCATGTTGCATGGCTTTAAGTAAATCTCTGCCTGCAGCACATGACTCTCCCTCCTGTTGGGGCAAACGCCAGCATTAAAACAACTGTAGTTTATGTAATCCTGTAAGTTTCTTCAACTAGAAAATGCTGTAGACATCTTTATCTGTCATTTGGAACCTCCGGTGTCTCTTCTTCTATGTCTAGTGTAGTGTTGCATTAATATTGTAAGTTAATAATGCAGTTTACATCTTAGTCTTTGATTTATGTCCTTTATGTTGTACTTCAGTATTGTCAATTGGGCAATTCTGTATTATTTGACCCCTACAGGTCCTAACTGGGACTAACCATTGCTGTGTCAGGCTATCTAAGCCTAGGCCTTTGCCATAAAACTGGACACATCTGCTAAGTTATTTTCCCACTTGGAGGGCCAGCCATGCAGAAACCTAGATGTAAGTATAGTCCCAGACAGGTAGTCTAGAGTGGGTGTAACTCCAGTAATATGTTACACACGTTTGGAGCCTACGGATGGCTAGAGGTGACTGGATACTTGTAACGAAAGACCAGAAGTCTGACAAGCATTTCTAATGCATAACTTGAATTGGCAACTGTGGGCAAAGAAGAGGAGGTAGAATCCAGTCCAGAAGGCGATGGCCTTACGCTTTCTGTAACCAGGTAGGCAGGCAGGTAGAAGTATCTCATGCTCACTTACTAGCCGAGGTCAAAGGAGGAGAAGTCAAGGACAAACCAAAAGTCAAACCAGAAGAACCAGAGGAGTAAGATACAGGAGCCATAAAGCACTATCACAGGCAATCACAGAGGGTTTAAATAGCCCTCCAATACCAGGCCCCAGCCTTAGGAGTGGGGAAAAAGGGCTTGGAGGGTGGATGTGGTGTATATATATATATATATATATATATTATATATGTCCCTTTAAGAGAGACTGTATGGAACCTGGAAGAGACGCGTCTCTGTACGGCAGTGTACTAGCCTGGATGAGCAGCTGTGGATCTGGATGCTAAGCACTGACATTATGGAAGATGTCTGGATGTGCTGGATGTACAGGTGACGTACCGGCTTGGAGGGAAATTGTAATTGTGTTCTCCAGTTGTAAGTCTTTGGAAAAGGAAGAACAGAGGTGAATCTGATTGGATACTTAGTCCTGCCAAGTCAGGATAGCCCCAGCTCTGGATTCAGAGGCATGCACCTGATGAATGGTTGGGAAGGGTCAGGTCTGCAAAGAACAGGTGTGGATATGATTTCTCAAAGGCAGAAATAGCTTCCTGAACAACCATCATTAACACCTTGACGTGAAAGTGCTGTGATGGGAGAAATGTTCTGCATGAAACGGCAATGAAAGGCAAAACCTAGAAAACGTATCCCGTTCGAGTTTTGTGGGTCTTTTTCCATTCACTGATGGCTGTCATTTCTCAGGGACCATCTCTAATCCGAGATTATATATCCCACAAAATTGATACATCTACGCTCAAACTCATATGTCTCGGTTTTGGACTACAGGGAAATTTCCCATAGTCGTTCCAGCACTTGTTTGAGGTGTGTTCTGTGGTCTAGGAGATTTCTGCCCGCTGTATAATCAGAGTGTGTCATCTCTGTTTCTCAGCTACCAACAGGTGAAGGAGAGGACCTATCTCCATTGCATCTGTGGATGTAGAAGATAGTTCGGTTACTCCAGCAGTGTTAACAGGTCTTGGCTGAGGACTAGATTTCCTCTCATTCTCTTGGCGCCTCTCTTGCCCGCGGGCATCAAACATAGAGCAATGAAGTCATCAAGGTTCTCTGGTTGATCTCGGTACATAAGGCCATCTTTAATGGCGTTGTTCAACCACTTCCAAAAAGCCTCCTTAAGGGCTTGAGTATTCCATTTAGTCTCATAGGCTAGTGTCCTGAATTCAATGGCGGACTGGGCCACTGAACATTTACCCTGTTTGAGTTCCATTATGCTACATTCAGTGGATTCCCGTCTCTCTAGGGTGGATGTGTAAGTGTGTGAACACGGATGTGTGAGCATGGATGTGTAAGTGGTGTGAGATGGTGTTTGTGGTCGCATGAGTGGGGTGAGAGGAAATGCATGTGTAAGAATGAATGTGTGCATGTGTGTTAGTGAGTATGAATAAGAGTGTGCAATTTGTGTAAGTGTGTTTACATATGTGTGCCAGAGTGTATGTTGGAGGGGGAGTAGCAAGGGGTAAACAAGGCACAGACAAGTTGTTTTGGGGCAATGATGACACAAACAGACTGCTTAGGGGTTTAGCATGGTACTGATAAGCTGCTTGGGGCAAAGGCACTCACAAGGTGTTTGGGACAAAGGTGGCACATGCAAGCTGTTTAGGGTAAACGTGGTACTATGGGACATGTTGCCTGGTAAAGTTGGGGGCCCCAGGCAATTTTCGCACCAGGGCCCTGTGGTTTCTAGTTATGCCCCTGATTAATGCTTATGATAACTGAATGAGCCCTAAATGATGATAAAGAAATAATGAGTTAACTGTTAAGCATGTTGTTCATTGTGCCATGCTTTTTCTGTACCTACACATTATTAATTTTTAGAGCAGTTAAATCAAAACAAAAATACAACAAATCTCTGACATGTAGGATGTTTAATTCCTAATTGCAATATGTGTGTGTGTGTGTGTGTGTGTATTTAAGGTTTGTCATCAAGGGTAGACAGCAACACTTGTTTGAAAGGACATTTAATTAAATGTCTTATAAGTAACAGTGACTTTCACAAGCCTTGTAGGCTATGGACACTTTGCCTAACCCTTTTTCTCATGGGATCAATTAGGGTTAAATAAAATTCTGTTTACTGTTCACATTTACATGATGTCCATCCGAAATAGGATTCCATTTCGTTCCTGAAGCCCTGCACCCTCATACAGTAATTTAGCTACTTTTTTGACACTTCTGACGACCTGCACAGACTCTTCTGCTCCTTGAACTCAGCAGTGTCTCCCATAGGAAACACTGTTGTTGGAACTGCGCTACAATTAACTGTTGTCACAATGAGTCAGTTCACTGCTACATGTGACAAGCAGATGTTTTCCATTCACATTTCTTTGAAAATCTAGAATGCACTAACTCACAATCAAAATGTACCCATGATTATTAATAAAAACAGGGATTTTTGTAAAGCATTGCTTTAATATACTAATAATTTAGTAACTTTCCTTTTTACCTAGTGATAGTCCATTTCACTTTTCCCCTTTTTTTATTATTACTTAGCATTCCCATGTAAAAGGTAACCTATTGTTGCCAAAAGTAAACTAAAAACAGTGGTGTGTTTATTAAGCTTAAATGGTGCTGTTAGACACCTTTTTTACTTAAACTCTAACACCTCCAAATATTTTAAATAATAGTTTTGACGTTTAACATTCCCATGGTAATTAAAGGCTCTAGAAAGTTTTAACAGGTTTCATCCTCTGTGTTTGGGGATGAGAGTTCTCAGACACAAGTAAGTTAAGTGTTTTTGTTAAGTAATTGTGAAACCATCATAGGGCAAACAGTTAAAATGCCAGTGCTGAGAACTACAATAATGGAAGCCTGTGTGTTTTATCTGAGATGTTTGTCAGGTAACTATATGGGGGAATAGTTAGAGAATTTTGTAAGGCAGTTAATTATTGTTTTGTATTTTGTATGTCTTTTTGTATTCTTATTAGGACTTGTAATGTTCTTATTTATCACGTTATTCTTGTCTTGTTTTGTGAACCTGCAATAGTGTGATCATATTCCTCTCGTATCAGAGATGTTTATAGAATACTAGGAAATTATCTTAAATCTTTATTTACTATTTAATTTAAAAAAATCAACAATATTAATGTCATATGGTTTACCTTGTGTGTTATGATACAAGTAGTATTCTATAACCTCTTAAGGACAATGGGCGGTCCTTAAACCCATTGAAAACAATGCATTTTGAGCCCGTACATGTACGGGTTTGTCATTAAGGGGATAAGTAAGCAGCATGGTTAAAATCCCTATCCAAGTTCACATTAAATCATTTTATAGACATTAAATATATTTTTATATACGTATGCTAGAAAAAAGGAAAGGCTGGCTCTATTGCTTGTAAATATTTGCTTTTTTAAACCATGGAAAGTTCTTTTCCTTGAAGCAGTTCTAGATCTTCTTGTTTATTTATATTAGTAAACTAACATTAGCATGTAAGGGCCAAGACAACATTTCATAGGAAAAATATATTCCTTAATCAATTATTACTTTAAGGAACACCACAGCAGCAGCTAATACTAATTTAAATTAAAGCTTTGCACCAAAGACTCTTGAAAGAGTTAGGCCGTCATAATGCATACTTAAAGGTCTGCATCAAACTTGTAAATAAACTTCATAATGTTATCCTTCTACAGAGATGTAGTAGTTACATCCTTCAGTAAAATCCTGCAATGGGAACGGGGTCTTCCAGTCTGGGAATTTAGAGCATCATATGACTATCCTGAGTCTAAGAAGAGACCAAGGACTCATTAAGAGTTGATTCTTTAGAGTTGGAAAATCAGAAAACTAGATGGGCCGCATGGTTCTAATCTACCATCAATTTCTATATGTCTATAATTTGAACCTGTAACCTTGGAAACCGGACATTCACTTGCACAGGGATGAGAATTCTAGGTCTGTAATCAGGCTGAGTAAGCCAGAGTTACCTTAAGCCAAGGAAGGAGTGCAAGGACTTTGGGTATCTGGCTGGTGGGTTTTACTTGGCGATCTAAGAACTATGACATTATCAAGCTTCTTATAACACTAATCCTGAAATGTACATTACTGACTATTATTCTTTGACATAATAACAATGTGAGGAAATACACTGAGATACATCAAGGTTTGAATCATTTGCCGCAACTGGTGAGATGAAAGAAGTACATCACGGGCATTGCATTCGTTTCCTTTCTAAAACTAATCCGTCTACCTGTGTTTTTATGCCTCAGTTAAAAGGAAAGGTTTAAACATCTGTGTGTGTT
This sequence comes from Spea hammondii, assembly GCA_029215755.1. Taxonomy (NCBI): domain Eukaryota; kingdom Metazoa; phylum Chordata; class Amphibia; order Anura; family Pelobatidae; genus Spea; species Spea hammondii. The sequence goes on from JARDYJ010000008.1 coordinate 13,967,943, forward strand.
TTAATGGTAAATAAGTAAATACTGTTCCTCAAGACAATTGTAAAGCTTGCAGGTAAAACAAGAGTTAGACACACAAAGCACTAAACAAATGATTTTATTATTATTTTAGAACACAAGGGTTTTAGTCCCACTTACACTGTCAGCTTTTAATGGGCTCCAAAATGTGGGCAATGCAGGCTTATTGCGGTAATTTGCTCAGCTATTGAGAAATTATCCCAAATGATGGCTAATCAGAGAAAGGGTAGCCACCAACAGTGCTGTTCAACCTTAAAACATCTCAAAATTTGCAAGGCAGATTGAAGGCCACAGGATACCCGCTTTGAGAGAAAGGGACAACTCCAGATGTTTTCTTCCCAGCATGAAGATTTGCCCACACTGGGCTATCAAGCCATTACTACAAGCTATTGAATAGATTAAAAATACAAAGTCAAGATTCCTGCACATTCATTGTGACACGTTTTAAAATAATGTGTATTTTTTTAATCCCGCCGTGCAATGAAACATTTTATCACGTAAAAAAATGAAAACATTAAGAATGAAAGTAGATGGATTATGTAGCTAAAGTATATATTTAGTGATTTTCCATTTGTGTGTTTTAGATTATTTTTTTTAATTGTAGCTCCAGCAGTTCTAAACTCTAGACAATCCAATGGTAGAGAAAATCTAAAACTGGGAAGTTTTCAGGAATTACACAACTGATGTTCTGATGTATTTTCCAATTGGCAAATGGAATCTTCTGTCTAGGTCCTAACAATACTTAGTAGACAATGTGGACTTTGAGTATTAGAGGTATAAGGTTAAGGGGTAAAAATCTTTTTGAAGTCTACCTTGTAATGATCTGTAAGAAGGAAGAGAGAACAATGAATAAATATAGTCTAGTGTTTGGTCCCAACAAGTGTAATCTTTGTAGAAAGGCCCAGATGAAAAAGATTACCCAGTGCCAATTTAGTATTAAAAAATGATAATATTATATATATGGCTTCCATAGGTTCCCACTCCTTTTTTAAAACAGTGAAAGGTAGAAGTAGGTTGAACAAAAATATTAAACTTCCTGTAATATGTTTAAGCCTCTTTTTATCCACTCCAGAATCTTGCCAACATCTTTGTACATTCAGATGGAACAGGTCCATCTGGTCATATAACTATTTCCTTAAGCACATAATTATTACTTCTTGAGTAAGAAGTGTCACACAGTATTTATACATCACCTGCAGATGATTAAAGGGGTTATTTTGTGCATCCTGTTCTAAGGATACTAATACTATCATACCCATGCTAACAACATTGTTGTTGATCGCATAGCTTCCTGGTAACCTTGCTCATACTTCATAATGTATCACATAGAATATAACCAAAACAGGACCACATATTTATGCTGTTTTACTGGTGGGCAATGGGTGGCTCAAATCTGAGTTGTTTGGGACTACAGTTCTTATTTACAAACATAAACCTGCACCTACCATGGTGGCCATGTGTGGAACAAGGTAACTCTTGGTCTTTAGACAACATAGCACCACAAATAGAAACTGTGCTTTTTATATGGGCTTGTGTAACATGTTTTGTGTGTGGTGGGGGATATGAGAGGACAGTTATTTGTGTATTTATTTCAAGGAAACATGGAATGTGGTTATGGGCTACAGTATTTCAGGGCCACTTGACTCAGCTGCCTTGGTGAGTTAAGTGTTGTGAGCTTAGACAAGGTCTCTAAAAGGTCTAATTTCAGTGAGACCTTTTACCGTCAGTGACCTTAGTTATGCAGTCATTATTTAAAGGCAATACTTGGCTTTTTTGTAATTTGGAAGATGAGCGAGTTGGATTATCTGATATGATCCTCTGATGTGCCGTGGATTCCAGAGATAAAAGGATGATATGTGATTGAACTCATTCCTTCACTATTACCTCTATTTTACTGGCACACAAGGTGAACAGCTTTACAAGTAATCCTAAACAGCTTGGGAAAATCACCTTGTCTAATTTGTCACAGGTTATTTAATTACACAAATGAAGAAGCCAAAGCTTCCCTCTGGTTTGCAGAGCGACTTCCCCCCCTGGGGCAGGTGCATATTAAAGCTAATTCAGCCTGTTTCCTGATTGCTTCAGGCAGCAACAAATTGTTCCCCAGGGAAGAGCAGTGAATCAGTTATGATCTTGATCTCTTGGGGAGAGATTAGACTTTTCACACTGTTGGCACAGCAGTATACTTCACCAGCGAAGCTGATTTCACCTTTAATCCTCAATATCTTTGGCAATGCTGCCGTATTCCCTAAGGTTGGAACATAAAGGATACCCCAGGAAGTGGAAATGAATAGCATGGACAGATGAGCTTATTTTATTCCTGAACTTCTCAAACCTTTCCAACTGTTTGTATATTTCTTCTCGAACATTGATCATTTTAACATTTAGCTACCCAAAAATGCAACCAGAGCAATGTAATACAGAGTTTCCAGTTCAAGCTGATGAATAGCCATCACTTAATAGCACAAGGGTTTTCAAACTACTTTATTTTCTAAATTACACATAGTTATTCTTGTACTGTTAAAAATATGATTCATACAGAATCATTCTTACGAAGCAGTAAATGCTAGGTCACCAAAGTAAAGCTGCAATCATTTTGTTCTTAGTTTACTTTTTTTTTTATGTACGTGCCTGTTTTGAAATTAAGTAGTTAAAATTATGAAAGGGTAGTCTAGAAAAAATAATAAGCAAAAACGGTAGGTTACATAATTAATATTGGAAATGAAAACTAAATTTTAATTACCTTTGTCAACAAATTGTGTACATATTATACCTAAATAAACATCTCTCATTAACATAGTAAGAAATGTAACTTTAATTTTCTTGAATACAGCTTGAAAGTTTTTTCCAGGTCTTTATCTTTGGTATCATCATCAAAACACTAACTTTACTTCATCAGGAACTTTAATGATAAATCTTTCTTATAAAATACAGTTTTATGTTCATCTAGCTTAACAAGTCTGTTTTTTGTTGTTTTTTTTTGTTGTTGTGGGCACAGCACATTTGTATTCATATTTTAATCTCTTTCCAGGGTGAAAAGAAGCCCGATTCAAAATGACTTCTGTTTTATAGTTTCTATTCTAGAAATAAACAAACAAGTAGGGGGAATATAGTTGTCCTACGCCAAAGCTTAATGGTCCCAGTATTTTAAAAGATTAAACACAACCCGAAATATTCTTCAACCCTGAAAAAGAAAACTTTTACTAAAAGCACACTATTCCCTTCTAGAAATCATCGCGTAATAACTAATTAATCAGATACATTTTCTTAGTGAAAACTTTGGAAAATTCTAAAATGCTCATCCTCATTTGCTTCATAACCATGCATTCATTTTAATATGACAATACATTTTTTTTTTGTACGCTCATTTTTCACTAAATCCTCATGATTTTTCCTTGCCGGTAATAGATATCATTTCAAAAGCTTGGCTAGCCCCCTGATATAGAATAGACATTAACATATACTGATGTGATGGCCATGATAAAATCATTGTGTGTTGATTTTATAAATTAGGGTGACAGAGTGCATCTGAAAAATGAAGCACTTCCGTATGAATTCCAGTGTAGTTAATACTTCATACCTTTCTGCATCATTAAACCAATTTCACGGTGAGATGACTTAGAGGAGAATGCTGTGCTGCTTAAAAGAGCCAACAATGGCTTATTGAAAGAAATGGGGCTAAGATTAAATTATGTGCTACTTAAATATATGGAAATATTCTACTTTCTAAATAGTGAAATTAAACATTGGATAACTTCGTTCACACATTCAAAGAACCGTCATTCATTACCACTAATACATTTTCCATTTGCTCTTAACCTACTTCTATAAATCACCTTTAACCCTCTATAAAGTTGATTGTAACGATATAGGATTATAGGATAAGACATCGTTTGAAATGCTAACACAAATATTCATTAAAGAAACTGAGAAGTAGGATCTGCCCATTAACGTTGTCACTATGTGTGTGTACAAGACATAACGATTCTGGGGAACTAGTCTAGTTCTATAATCACGGTGTGACAAGTAATCTAAGTAGTGCCTCAGCATCTGGCACCTCTACAACCTTTGTATGTCTTGATCTAACATGCCCCCCATATTGGTTGAATTGAGATCACTCATTTCACTCTACAGAACATCTCGCCGACGTTTATTCATTAAAGGGAGAGTTGACAGGAGAGCTGTGGTGGTAATTGACAGCTCTCATGCAAATTATTCCGCCAGCTCTCCTTTTAGTGAATAAACCCCTCTGAATGCAATGCAATCCACATATTAACACACAAAAAAAAAGAAAACGCTATAAGACAGCCATCTTAGTTTGTAGCTGAACAAATAAGACACCTTGGAAACTCTTTTTACAAAATTATGAATAAACCAGATAATTTTGCTTGATAAACATTGTGTAATAAGGACCTAGGAGCTACAAAGAGCTGCCACATCAATGAAAAGGGAGCAGAGGTAACATAATAACTATATCATATTTCCGTAATTATGATATTTTTTCAAGTAAATTTGAAGGGGTTATGTTTTTTTTTTATTTTTTTTTTCAACAGACCTGAATCAGTTTATCACACAATCATTTTTAAGTGTTTATGAATTTAAAATATAGCACTACATAATGCAGCATAGAAAAGATATGTTTTTTCTTCTAAACTGAAATAAAAAAATTTAGATCTTTCAAGGCCTTTTTTTTTTTTAAAAACGATTGTAATTTATTTTTTATTTTATACCTTCCAGTAAATGAGTTCTTACCCAGGAATGGAGAAGCATGTTGATACAAAGGGATTCATTCATTAAAATAAGCTTATGCGTGAACAAGTTTTTAAATACATTATTTGAAAGCTCGATAGAAACACTGAGGCAGACCATTTTTTTTTTTACTTTTGAGTCACAATGAGGACTCTGTGTACAAGTGACCCAAGCACTGGGATGTGATCCAGCAAGAGTCTGATTAGCTCAGAAGACATGTATGGACTTGAGTTTTCTCTGTATTACTGGTAAATTAGTTGAAGACTTTATGTGTGAACGCACCTGTCTTACACAACACGTTTATGAAAACAACATCAGGATCAAAGTTGTCTAAATAGTATCTATCAGAGAGTAATAATCTCAGTCTATCTCTTTTAGTTACAGTCCTTCCATCTGTGGTTGGCTCTTTAAAAGATGTTGCAGCTAAAATGAGAAATGCATGACAAATTACTAATGGGAAGATCCATCAGTCAGAATAACTGGGTGTGAAGTTTAATGGATGCAGCTGCAGAATCTGTATGCAGATGGCATTGCCAAGGAAATATCCTTCCTAAGCTCTCGGAAGACATCTTGGTCTTATGACTCCTCCATTTGCGGAAGGCAGCGCTAAACAGGTGTAATCAGACAGAGTTCAAGGCTCACTTGAGCAGGGCTCTTCTCATTTTTTGTTTGTCTTAGTCCAGATTTTTATGTGACTTACCAATTGGTATGTCCTATTTACCCTTTGTTCTACACTGTGGAAAATGATGTTGCTATATACACAGTAAATCATTACATAATATCATTAATAAAAGAAGACATGAATTAGTGCATAACATTTATATACAAACTTGAGAATAGGGAGCCGAGTTTAAATGAAAGCCAGCAATTACATTATAAGAGAACACAGGTAATGAAGTTGAATAGCAAAAACTGAGAAGGAGAAGAAGCCTAGAAAATGCAATTATTGCCCAGAAGATGTCAATATTTGCCCAAAACCTACTTTGGTATTCCAAATTAATACCATATTCCATGGTGGAGATCAGTGTTGGTACCTTAATGGTCAATAGCTTGTAATCAATATTTCACAGCTTCTTAGAGTAATACTCAATGGTGGCTAGAAAAAGTGGAGAAGTGATCTGAAACAATATAAAATTATATAGTAGAGTTTAAGACATCCAATTGAAAGTAGGAATGGTTATAGGGCAAAGAAGTCTATGTAGAGGATAAACCAGATATTTGTGGTAATAATAAACTTGTAAAGGACAGGTAAATCGTGTAGCTGGAGAGAGCCTATGAGATAATAAGCGATAAGAGGGAGGTGAATAAACAGTTTGGCATACACTGTGAAGAGAAGATTTTGAACATCTTATTATATGCTTGATCCGGATCTCTTATTATGGCTCATTTATGGCTTCAATACCTCTCATCAAAACAGGAGTGATGGTTGCTGATAAAGTGCCTTTGTACGCCTATGAAGATATTACAATAAAAACAAACAAATTACCGGACAAAAATATCACATGACACTTTAAAAAAAAATGGACATTTCCTACTCTTTCCACTCATTCAGGATTTCACCCGTGCTGTACGCCTTTCTCTGGAATGCCCTTCCTTTTTCCGCCTGATTTTTTTCCTTGTATGTGACTTGAAGTTCTCTAAAAACCCACTTTTTTCAAGAGGCCTACAACCTGTCTTCACCCAGCATTCTAATCAAGTCATCTGAACGACCAACAACCTCTACAGATCATCCCTATCCAAGCACTCATTTCCTACTACTTCACTTCCTCCTTAACCACCAACTAGATTGTAAGCTCCCACACATAATAACAAACTGATACAAAAGGAGAAGGGCCACTTCTCCTTTTGTATCAGTTTGGTTTTATGTGTGATTCTAAAATATTCTACATTTCCTACTTTTAATACTTAGTATATGATTGACTTCAGCCCCATATGGTTAGAGTGTAGTACTGTTGGAAGAAGGTAATTCAACAATTAAATCAGACAGAACGAGAAGGATACATTTTAATATTAGTGTGTCTAGCTGTTAATGACTGGGGATGGTTCTTTGTTAACAGGATAGGTAAAAACTTATAAGATGGGATAGAACCATTAAACTCAATATATGCTAACAGTGCATTGTACAAGGTGTGTAATAACATTCTTTATTTCCCTGTCCAATTGGTTGGTGTTTTTTGCCGGGCTATTACCGTTATAGCAACACCACTTGTTACAACAGATTGTAAACTCTAGCAAACAGAATATGGCAGAATCCCTTGGTTCTACTTAAATAAAAGATAACAAAAGTAATAATACATCTTTATCATTGTAACCAGTATTTATACTAGTGCGTATTGCACAACACACACACATGGAAAATGCTGCTATGGTGTTGGTAAGTACAATGCTCCAAAAGTTACTCAAATGTCTCTTCTATTGAAATAAGCGGCCTCATTAAACAATGGGATTTTAAGACTGGTTGACTTAACTGGGGCTAACCCAAAGCACCTTCAGTTATAAACAACAACATTACAATTATGTCCCTCTATGGCCTTTATTGTAACCGATGTTAACAGAATTATAGTGAAAAGGTATGTTATTTAATAACAATTACATTTCCAGCTATGAATAGCATTGTACTATACCATAATACCACCATAATGGCCAAAGACCTTCTCTCATATATAACACTCTTAAAAGATATTAGTATTGGAAATGTTTCCACTATTAAGTGTGTATCTTTTAAACCTGAATTGAGTTTCACATTTTAATTATTTTCTGCATTTTGCCTTACTGGTCAAAAACACAAAAGTAAGCATACGCTTTCATAAAATGATTATAGATCATGCATGTTCATTACCGCAGTCATGTGATTTCGCTTCTCATTTTCAACCTCTGTGGCTTCAAAACAAGGTTTCCCGGGTTTTTTTCGGCTCTTTGGACCAAAATAGATTATTTTAATACAAAATTCCTGAATGAAAGAGGTTCTTGGCCTTTCCTTTGCTGTTGAATAATGTATGTGGGAGAAAGCCTATAGCAGCGGAGGGTCTCAGCTGCTAGAACAATGGGGAGTGCAGAGAGCTGAGGGGGCACATTAGTTTATCACTGCCTTGTCAATCCACATAGCTTGGGAATCGTGGGACAGCCCGGAACGCAGCAGCTGCTGAACGTGCGGTAAACTGACTAGGGCACTTTGGAGCTTCAAACATATTTATATGGGGAAAACGGGTTATTGATTTGTTTCGGAAGCCATGAAAGCGACCTCTTTTGTAAAACATCTTAACGGAAAAAATAAAGTTCATCGGGCAACATTGTAATATTCTATATTACAATGGGAAATATAAAATGAATAAATTAGCTTATTTCATTCTAATTAAGTAAATAATGTGTTAATTTTTATTGTTTTATTATTGCTTTCATTTTAACCCAGAGTATTTGGGAAGAAAGGAAGGAGGGCATATTGCAAAGTGTTATATACTCCTGTGGGGATATGTGATAAGTGGGAGATTTGTCCTATTTGATAGTGTAAGTAGTCTACATAGTAACATTGTTTGTTACATTTTAGGTGCGTTTTTGCAGAACCTTCTTTTTTGCATAGAAACCAGTATTGAAGTGGAATTCCCACCATTTACTTTTTACTGGTACCAGATTAAAATATTTTTAAAAATGCTGTTTTGTTTTTTGAAAACAGTTCTAGTTTTTTGCATTATATTATATTTTCAGGCTGCTGCATATTAGCCATTTTTATATATTCTAGTTCTGTTATCTTAGGCAAACACTCTGACTCCTTATCATACTGCCTGTGGTAAACACTAGAATGGCTCGTTGTAAGTAACCCAGCTGGACACTGACTACTGAAAGTCTATGGAGGGACAGACTTCATCAGCAGTCATAGAGAATCAGCTCAGTGTGGTGTTTGAGCAGGGAAAGTCACCCAAAATATCACATGACTGACAACAATGGCAGCCTCCAGGTCTGCAGATAAAGGAAGTTTATTGGAGCTGTGATAAAACTGGGTTTTTGTCAGTGCTAATCTACATTATTGTATACAGCGCTGTATTTTATGCTCTAGGAGAAGTTACCCTTTCAAAAGACAATATTAAACCCCTGCATTTTTTTGGTTCTGTTTTTCTTTTACTTTTTATTACCCCTTATAACCCAACACCTAGTAGCACCCTTGTCAGTTTATTGATACTATTACACCACTGTATTTTTCAATGTATATTGGCTATACATACACTTTTTGTCTATATGTAAGTCTTCTTTGAATGTTTCAGGAAGTCGAGTGCCATGAAAGTAGGCCTGTACTGGCCATCATGCCCCTTGTGCTTCACTTATCACTCGTGCGGCTGCCTACTGAATACACGAGGCCTCATGAAAATTATGAAGTTAGGCAAACATGAACGCAATCAGGCTCCTTGCAGCATCACTGCTGAACAGGCCAGTTACAAGGGTGATCTTTGGCTGATCAGCCACTCTCCATCCATCATCCAGCATATACTATTCCTTAAAAGCATAGAATGTCTCCTTAATAGACGGAGTGCCAAATCCTAGTGCTCTGCAGTAAAGATGGCAGCTCCAAGGTGGGTAGGGGGCATCTAGAACCACTGCGCTGGATCAGGCTTAGGGCAGAAGATAATACACTACTGCTGGAGACTACAAAAAAGCCATTTTTTTCTGGATATCACTGTTTGAAGAGGAGGGAGTTTTGGTTTCAAGTATGGGACAACCAATGCTCAAGCCAGTATATCCAGACATCGAGGCCCGGAGTTACACACACACCTGCTTTGTGTTTTCTTTGTGAATAAAGTAGAATTCTGTCGTGTCAGGTATCAGGCCAGAGGTCAGACACTCATGCTGGTGGTGATTTTGTTTTTTGCGACTTTTCCATTCTTAAAAACCTTTCACATTCTAGTACTGGAGTCACAAAAATATAATTTACACATTAGCATCGCTAATAATAAATACCAATAACCAAAGGTCCTTGCTGGTTAAAATGGACTCATCCAAGTAAAAGCATGAAATAACTATGTTTCTAGTTAAAATGTTTTTATGATTGTTCGAAACTCCTTTAAAAGTATATTCCACTATGCAGGAGGCAATATTTTTCCCTCTGGAGGTATAATCACTCATATCACATCAATCTTCAAATCGATTACAACTACAGCGTTTATTTAAATAAAAGTAGGGTACTTTTGGATACTGCATTGTGTCAATGAGACTTAACTTGATATAATTTTCTGTACGAGTAAAAGAATTAAGGAATTCATAGGTGTAAAAAATTTATTTTTGGCTCTGTGAAGAGTATGTAAAATATTTTTACAATTTGGGTCTAAAAGTAAAGGTTAATATACAAATATACATTTAAATGCCATGCACGCTAAGTTAATGAATATACTATCCATTTCTGTTGGAACTGGCTTATTGGCACCTGAACTTCTGGTTCTGTTAAGTGACTCATTCACAATTATTGCCATAGGTGTAGCTGATCCAATGCTTTAGGCCATTTATCTAGCAAGCTGACATCTGCATGTGATTTTTATGGTTGACCTTAAAGTGACAAGGCCAATATCTTTTCCAATCCATTCCGAGTTCTATTGAATTTTGAAAGCAGTCCAATGTTGGCACATTTTCACCTAACATGACCTAAAACTGCTAACATTCGTTAATGACCACATTACATTTCTAGTAAATATAGTAAATATATTTTTTCTTTCCTAATAATTTATTCACTCCTTCAGACCCAACATAAATGATGTCCCTAAGATATTTTTTAGACAGCGACTCGGGTCATTGGGTTTCACAGGATGTGTTTAGCTATGTTGGGCAAAGTCTTTTAAGAGGCAGAAAGCTTCCTAATCCAGAGCACCGCAGTCCGCAAACACTGGTGAACCTTCACGGTCCTTTCTTTTCCTTATCTTTTTCCTTTAAACATAATAATCCCTACTCAATCAGAAACTTGCTACTTGCTGCAGATAAGATTACTCTTGTACCTGCACTGCACTCATAGCTACAAGAGGTATTTTGTGCCTCAAAGTGTCAAAGCAGAATCTTCTTCTAGAAGCTTAGATACTTTTTAACTCTAAACAATCCAGCACTTCATTTGGGGAAAAAAAAGGTTGTGCACAATCACAACCAAGAAAACATTTAATGTGTGTATTCATCAGAAAATCTTTAAGTTGAAATATGTATTTTAATTAGGTAGTTCTTGCTATATCCAACGCAACCTTCGCAACAGTCCAATTCCATTTTCCTTGCCATTAGGTGGTAACAGGGATAGTGCAATTCCTATGAGAAGTGAATCAGAAGATAAATATGATTTGTATTCAGTAAATGTATAACTGCATCTACAATTAATTAGAATAATGTATTATATGTGATTATGGCCTTTAACAGTAATATATAATATGCTCATAAAATTATCAGAACTCTACCAGTATCCTTTTTTTTTTCAATGTCAATGTTTGTCTCCTAAAAAAAATCTTAGACAATTTATTAACTACGAACACTTAGAGAGATTGAGCTTTTTGTTCAAAACAAATCCAGCACAATTCTGAGACTAAATACTAAAATTTGAGCACTCAACATAGTAACCAGCGATTGATCCAAAGCATTATGTTTTGCTTCCGTATTGCCTAAATAAATAATGGCCATTTTTTAATCAAATTCACCTACCATTTCTTTTTTTTTCTTCTTCTTTTTGACACAATGACCCTTTTGAGCCTGTGTAATGAATGTTTTTGTTTTGGACGGCAATCCTTAAATCAAACAAGATAAGGGATCTATGCTTTCAGTTGTCAGGAGGTATCCATTTTGTGGTGTTATCCCTATCAAATCTCATCTTTATACCTAAGGGCAGTTCTTCACATCCAGGGTGTTTAGGGTAGTCACCCAAAGTCCATTTTCTTTTTATCCTGTATCAGGTAGCCGTAGATACATCTGAAAGGCTACTTCTAGTTCCTCTCTGAAGTGAGATAGGCCTAGAAGGAGGAAGCTAGCTGACCTCATTAGTGAAAACTAAAAGAGAAGCTATTTTTCAGGTGTGCCACCAAACGGCTCACGTTACATAACACTTAACCGTGCCTGCTGTATGCTGTTTGCAAAATGTCATAAGATAAAAGAAATCTCCTTAGTAAATACATCTGGTTCTAAGTGTGCAAACCCGATGACAAAATGGAAAACCAACTACAAGGTTACGGAACTCGTCATGCCTGTTTGCATTATTCTCCTCATTGTTAACTGGAATTTAATTGTAATAATATGTTTATCCATGGGAACTGTGGATTCTGAACAAACACAGGTTCAGCGGAAAAACAAATCAAAATGAACAATCGGGCGGTTTATCTTAACATACGGCCCTACAATTCAACTCTTCAAAAAAAATCATGGAAAACGCAAACTAATGCTAGAGTTTAGAAATGAGACAATGACCTATATTTGGACTGGTGGGCCAATCAGCTTGCTTGTAAAAGTGAATATGGGTTCACAAAGGTTCTGCACTAAAATAGATATTATTAGAATCAATAGAAACATATTCCAAGCTGGTAGGAATAATACTTGTAGAAAGCAAATAATCAGGCTTTTTTTAGGCATTGAGCGTACCTTTTTGATGTCAAAAGACACAGACGTACTTCAATGAAAGAAAAAAAAAAAAGGGCAAACATTTATATTGTTGATTATATGTTGCCCCAACATAACAATTACCGGAGATTTCATTTTTCATGTTATGTACATGTAAGCAGGTTGGTTTGGTAAATGTTCCTTGGGTTATAAAGAAGTAAATGTAGGACGTAAAATCGGAAGACGAATATTTAAAATGCACTTCTACCTCTTTTGGGTGCCATGTGCTGGACAACTATATAGCTTCTTCTATCTTTTTTCTTCTTCCATACTATATAGCAGATCTGCCAATGCTGCTTTTAAAAGCAATGCCATACAGCACTTTACCTGAAACCTGAGAATTGGTATATATTTTTTTAAATAAATCAAATATTAATTTAAAACTCTTAGGACTGTAAAATATACAGTGGGACTTTGGTTTTAAACATCCTAAATGATATCTTGCAGACCCCCCTTTGAGCACACATTTCTGTTAATTTGGTGTGAATCTTGTGTCTCGAAACTCAATGTAAATATTATTGCTGTGAAGTGCAAAATTAGAGCAAGAAATAGTGATCTGCACTAGATGTGATATAGTGATATGACTATAGCTGGTGCATTCATAATTCAATTAAGTGCTGCATGGTAATAATCATTGCCATGTGTATAAGAATGTATTTCCAGCTAGTGGTCAATTTAAGACTTTCTTTTCATAACCAGTTAATTTCAAGGATTATACTATTATACTCATTTTAACCTCAAATGTCAGTTTTTACTGGTGTAAATGATTTAGACTAGCATTACTTTACCATAGCACCACAATGAGAAGCTGCGTTCATGATAGAACTTGCTCAGTGGAGTGTATTGACTATTCAGTGGGAGAAATGAATAGAATAAGCCATTGTTACCCCAATCAGCTAATTAGAACAGCTGATAACGATGTATATTGGGGAATGTCTCAAGAGGCAAAAAAGTAAACTATGCTATAAGTGGACTCTATCCCAAATTTGTGAGTTTGAAAAACATATACAAGTTATATATCCATATGTTTGCCCCCTAATAGTATGTTGCTATATATTTTTTTAAATGTAACATTAAAACTCATACGATTCAACTTGCATTTTACTATGAGAGCCTTTTACCTACGACTTGTGGTATTAGGCAGCACTTTTCCCCCCCACTTTAAGTCTTTAAAGTGGGGGTGCGGCCTATATTTGAGGTTTAGCGCAGGGATGTGTAATTTGTGGGTATTTTTTTTCTTTCTTCTAGACAACCTCTGCTGCTGGCTCTTCCGCCGGGGCTTCTATGGTGGAGCACCCTTCCGGTGCTCCACTATAAAAGTCCTGGCGGAAGTACCGTCAGTGGTAACGTCCTCCTACCGGCCCCGCTAGACACCAGGGAGTCTGGGGGTGCATTGGTAAGTCTGGGGGTGGCATTTCTAGGGCATAAAGCATATCTGGGGGGAAGAGTGGCATGGGGGACAGAGTGGCATTTCTAGGGGGCATAAAGCATATCGGGGGCAGAGGGGCATATCTATAAATTAGGTGCATTATGAATTAAGGGGGGACCTTAAAATGGCTATTGGTTTTCAAAATTTCTGTTTATATATAACATATACTGATACAAAAATTTTTTAAATACATGTATACCTGTTTATTAGCTAAAATACTGTTTTGCCATTCCACTGTATTTTTTCTTTAAAAATATTTATTTAAAATAGCACCAAACTTTTAGGGTGCGGCCTATATTCGAGCCAATATTTATTTATTTTTACAAATTGAAACAAATGACTATGGTGAAAAACAAAAAAGTAAAACAGTTCTAAAGGTATCTAGGCTTGTTCAATTACCACCCATATTTCCCCATGTATGATGTGCTATGGCTTTATATTGTATATATCAACCCTTTGTAAAAACAAAACAATAAGTAAACCTAATTTCAAAAGACAAAATCTAATTTTCAACCAATGGGCAAGTCCTGTTTGCTAAAAAAAAGTTTGGCTGGAGATAAGGCAACCTATTCAACTATACATTTCTGTACTACTAAAGGGTAACATCACAAATTCTAGAATTATTCTAGAAATCATCCACATGTAGCTGCACTTTTAAGACAATCCAGTCGTATATACATTTCAAATGTATGGTTCAGAACATCATGGCCTTTTGTCCTCCTGGGATTATCGGAAATTGGCTTTAGAGGAGATAACATTGTTTACATTTACAATTGTCTGTAAACATCACCTCATTTATATCCTTTAGATTGTAAACTTGAGATCAGGGCTATCCCTCTGGATGAGTCTTGTAATACCCCTTATTCCCTTATTACCGGTGTTAAGGATTTGACGTCATTCTGAAATAGATTACCATAATATACTTTGGGGTTTTATTACAATCGACTTTCCTTTTCTTGCAACATATCTTGTATAATTATTAGACTTTACTTTTCTGTAGAGAACACCTCGCAGTAGAACGCTTCAGATTATTACCATGTTATGTTGTACCAGCTGTGTCTTAAAAGGCATGTAAATGAGTTTACGAGCCACCTTCAATGTCCTATATAATAGCATCACAGAGTTAACTCATCCTTTCTGGTGTCAATCCAGTTTACTCCACATATACTGACCTTTGAAACTAAACCTATCTCCTTTGTAGATTCCATGTCAACTAAGCTGCTTTTAAAAGTAGAAGTCAAAATATCTGGAAGCCAGGCTGGAAGTTATGAAAACCGAGACAGGACCCGAGGCATAAGTCTCCTGAGAAGAAATGTAAACTATTCAAATTAAGTTGGAAACCCTGATATGTGCACCAGGAAATCCATCTCAAACTGAACATTATTCTGTTTGATGCAGTATATCACACATAGGTATGACTACAACGGTTTCCTAGAGACAGGTCAATGTATTTGGACAATATGGTATAAAATTCTATATTTTCTTCCATTTAAAAAATATACATACAATAAACTACGTGCCAAACAAACCACACAATTTACATTTTAATTTTTAAATGTAAAACATTTATGCCAAAAAGGGAAAACAAATCTAAAACTAAAACCTGTTTCTGTGTGTACACACATATATATATATATATATATATATATATATATATATATGTTTGCTCAAAGATAATAAAAGATACCAGGTAAATGTAGCCTATAGGAAGCCTTTAATTCTCCAAGTGTTTGTAAATACGGCAGTGACACTTTGATTGGGTAATGGAATTAAAACAATAGTTTGGGTATGTTCCCCTTGCTTGCAAAGGTCATATTTACTATCCAAAGAAGGATTTCCTTGTTTTCTAGATAAGATAAGACTAAGGACTGTGTTCATTTCCAGGTGACCAGAATCAACATACCAGTTTGGCAAGATAAATGCTCATTGCTGGTGGGCAATCTAGATAATCTAGGCTGGGGGTAGACTTTCCTGATACATGTTTATTTCCAAGCTGTATCCTTCTTGACATGAAATTTCATTCTTGTTTTACGTATGATAAAAGGAAGTTCATTTCAGAAGAATTCTTCTAGTACTTTATGTGATAATACATCTGCTCTGAAAACTCAGGTTAACGAGTGATTCCTTTATTTTGTCACTACATGAACCTAGACCCGTTTTTACAATAAAAAGTAATGGCCCACTGGTGATTGGCCCTAAGCCTGTCACTGCTAAGTACTAACCCAACTGAATGAATATAATCACTAAAGCAAGGATCGTGGGAGTCTTTTACATTTTTTTCCTACCTCCTGAGAGCAATTGTTCTGGATCCTTTTGTCCAGCTCCCCGTGTGATCAAAAATCTACCATTCTGTGTGTTATAATGCTCTTCCCAGGAAGAATCAAATTTGAGATTTCAACCTGTGGCATACACATCTTTGAGCTGTTTCTTGGATGGATTTTAAGGGGATCTACATTCAAACAGTCCTGCTGTTAAATGAAAGTGGATCTGACCAATCCATTCAAAACCTTACCTAGGAACTAATACTTACAGTTATACAAACCAAAGGCTTGGATTAACATATAAAGATAAAAGAGACCATCGCATACAGTTACTCCACAATACTCCTACCAAAGAATCATTTGTAGGCATCCAAAGTGGGTATTTAATTCATCACTTTACACGTGAAGCATGCATAACTTTAACATTTAAAATGTAGACTGAGGGAACATTTTTATACTTTGAATGCTGAAGACCCAGACAAAGCTTTGCCATGCATCTTACTCTGTTCCCAAATACAGTGAAAAATATATATAATATTTACTACATAATAAAGGGGAAACAGTGGAAGGCATGATCATTCATATAAAAAGTCTCTCTCTATAGACAACATTTGAGGTATAAACTGTGTTGCTTTGCCAAGCAAACCCTGAGCGACAATATAAAGAATTTTCACCTTGACTGCCTTTTCAGCTGTAGCTCTAGAAAAACTGGCATACAATGCAAAACTTAAATGTAAACTGGAAATCTGAGGGTGCTAAATTGACATGGTATCCATGCTACTGTAAACAACAGGATCTGTATTATTTAGATTACCTGACCTTTGCAACAATGCACGGTATGTACCAACAACTTTTTAGCCTAAAGGGCAGCAAGGGTGTACTTAGTTTTTCACACATGGCTTCTCCATTTTGGCTTTACTTTTGTTGAATAAATCATGACACTGTAATATGTCATGTGTTGTTGTTCATCTGAGGTTGTATTTACCTAATTGATAGACCTGCTAAGGTACAGATGATTGTTATTATGTCCTGATATGTTCAACCAAATATTTCAAAGAGGAGTACTTTCTTTTTCACACAACAGCCCTGACCTCAAAGCCAACATCGATACCTGACCTCACAAATTGTCTATTGGATGAATGGGCAAAAATTCACACAAAACACTCCAAAATCTTGTGGAAAGCCTTCCCAGAAGAGTGATGGCTTTTATAGCTGCAAAAGGGGACCAAATACATATTGATGTGTTTGTATTTAGAATGCAATGTCATAAAAGTCCCCTTTGTCCATATAGTGTGTGTATGTAATATATATAATATATATATATTCTTTTTCTAGAACTATTTGTGGATGTCGTAGCCTATTTTTGTCTGTAACCCTTGAAAACTATTTTTCCGGTGCATCCCAGTGACAATAGGTTAATTAGACCTTCTAATGGTCTATTATATGGACAAAGAACTGAAAGGGAAAGCTAGGGTGCACCCCCACACTCTCCATGCGAGGTAGATGTTTTGTATCTCACTGGCTTTCTTTTCTCTGGCAGTGTGTACCAAGTAATGTCTTTGTTAGATACAGGACGCAAATCCCATTGCTTCTTTTAGTCAACCAACAATAGTAAATCAAAACAAATTTATAAATATGAATTAATATAAACATTTATAACATTTACTTCCATCTCTTAACTATATTAAAAACTATTTAATAAATGATTTATATTATTTCACTTCTTTATTTCACTACTTTGATCACAGCCTATGTTGTGCACATTTGGTCAGTGATTCTATTTAATGCCTGGCTAGAAGAATCTTTTTTATTTACACTTGTATATTATAAATATAATATATATTGTATACATGATTACCCTATTATAACTGCATTATACTTTGTTTACATACATTTTCAGTATATAGTACATACAACACAACTATTTTAATTATAAAAGATTAAAATATGGAACCTTTAAAAATTAGCTTAATATGTTTTAGGATCTGATAAGTTTCAAAGAGACTAATATTGCTGGGACTCTTCTCCTGCTAGTTGCCAGATAAATTATTTTTTATAATTATGTCATTGAGTTAATTAATTAGATTAATGACTCCCTGATATGTGTTATTCTTAAACTAGATAATTCCCCACTCTTGATTGTAGAGGTGTCTCAGGATTATCGTTAAATGCAAATTATTGCTAACCATTTAAGTGCTATTTGGTAAAAAGTGGTATCATTATCTCATATTATTACAGGGGAAGAGTTATTCCATTTCGAGGAACACAATTCCTACTGTGATACATTTTATATTTGAAAATGAATAGATTATCACTACTATGAACCCCAATATCTTTAGAACTGTTAATGTGATATTATGGGACAATAGCTGGCTCCAGATAAATATTCCCTATATATTTAGCTGATAAATATGGCCAACATTGTTTTCATAACTTGTGGCTTCTTGACACCCGCTTGTAAGGGAATATTTAGCTGGTTACCCTCTTTTTTTCCTTGGCTCCAGAGGAGTACATTATAACCTTTCTAGTGTAAGGAACTTAATAGCTTTTGTAATGTGAGACCATGTTTTATAGCATGGAGTTAGATTCCCCTTTTGCTAGTGCCTTGCTTGTAGAGAGAACCCCACTTGTGTTTTGACTCTTTAACTCTTGCTGCTGGTACCTTAAAAACTTGTGCCTTTAGATCGACATTAGACACTTTATGGTATACAATGTGAGAGAGCGACACAGTATGCCATTCTCTACTTTATTCATTTTATTCATTTTATTGGCAATACATTTCTTATTTTTTATTATTATTATTTTTATTATTAGTTTAGATAAGCCATTGTGAGAAACTCAAAGCGGAGATCCATAACTTTGAAAAAAGTATTCACCACCAAAACATTGGGGCAGGTTCACACATGGGTTCCTCTTCTGTAATTTTTTGGCTCTTATTGCTTTTGATTATATTATATATATATATATCCCATATTATGGTATGTGTACCTGATTTTACGTTATTAAACATGTTACAGAACTTGCATAATGATTGTGCTTATTTATCCAGATATATAAATATCTGGATATAAAAGTTTGTTCCCTTTTTTAAGTGGGGTCCCTCACTAGATTTAAAAATGAGATATGATGAAACATGAGCTCATCTATTTCAACTATGCACTCATCATGTTGTAAATCATAATATGTTTTTCCATATTACAATTTTTTCTTTCATTTTTGTAGCGTAAAGGATTTAAAGTAATTAGGAAAGATTGAAATGTATGAACTAATTTTGGTAAATAAAGGCAGATACTACATAGCAACTATAAAATATGTGTTTTTTCATTGTTCCTTCCAAAAAAAACCCCCTGAAATTGAAATTTTTTTTAATTGAATTCTGCTGGGGAATCCTCAGACCAATTAATTTAACGCAGTACGTTCCATAATTGATTTTACTTTTCTTCAATGAAAGGCAGCTGCTTTGGCATCCCTTCACAAACTGTATCATTTAACGTCTCTTTTCCACAGAATGCTTTTATCTCCACAAGATGGTGATACACATCAGGATATGCAAATCCAACAATAGATCTCAATTAGGACAGGCAGCTGTCCATACAGGTGAGAGAGGTCACAAAAATGTCTATGGCTCATTCAGTTAATGTCAGGACACAAAAGCAGCAGCAAACATGTTGCCAATAATTGGGCACATTAATGAGTACAGAGTAAATGACCACTGCTATGAGCATTTGTATAGGCCTACACAAACTTTAAAAATCATTATGCTGATTAGGGGGGGGGAAACTATTACTCGTTGCAAGTTTTTTGACATTTAAAGAAGTAATATGGCACATCTGACTGGCCCTAGCTTGTACAAAGTACTGACGAGAAATATAGTTTCACCTTATGTAGTACATGTAGCCATGGTTGATAACTCTCTGGGTTTGACCTCAAGTCTTCTGGTGAAGCCCTGTTTGCCTAAGTCTCCAGGTTAATTTCTTCATTTTCCAGGCAAGGGAGCAGTATGTGGTCACACCACCTCCTGCCAATGTGTTGTCTACTCATTGCCAACATTCCCCTGCTCCCTATCCCGTTTCCTCACCCCCTCTGGGTCTAAACATTCTCCTATGTATGGCTATCCCCACCACACATGCATATAGCCCTACTCCTACATAAAGTCACTTCCCAGAAGACCGAGCCTGAGCACATGGCAATAGAAAATTAACTTTTCGATTTCTCCAAGTATCCAGGAAATATGTACATTGTGACATTTAATTTGACATACATATAGTTTGTATACAGAGTGGTTGTAAAAGTGTTAAAATGTACATGACATGGTGGCCAATATTTATGAATGCCCTAATTCCTATCCACTCTAGAGACGCAGGTTCAGAGTGGCAATCAAGCCCACTGTGTCAGTTCCACTCAGACAGCCAATGTAATACAATAGTGTGTGTGTGTGTGCGGTTGCCTGGTGAACACAAACAACCGCAAGCTACACTTCTACATCTTGGCTTATGTAAATGTATAGTGCATGACCTCATGTATCCAACAGGTTGCTGCATGCCTTTGTTTTATGGGCAGCTGTTCCTAATACCGTAGGCCAGGGGCCTAACTAGGACCGGAACGCCTCAGTGCGACATTTGCTACCCTTGCCCCTAAAAAGCTTGTGAGTGCCACCTTTACCCCAAGCAGCTTATCAGTGGCCCAAACATCTTGTTAATGGGAAATATGGCCCTCATAATTTTGTTTTTTATTAAAATTGTCCCTTTTCTGTATATTCCTGTTTTCACTGAAGATAAGGGTATGTTGTAAAGCTATATTATCTTTGACCATTTTACTTTACAGTAATGGTAGTAGGTGGTATCAGCTTCCAATATAAGTACTACAGGCAAAGATTGCAAAGGAGTTAATGAAAGCTTGGAATGTACATAAAGTGATCCTAAAGAATTAATAAGCAAAAAGTGATTTAAGGGAAGAGTAGGTGGACCAACTAGTTATTTTCTATCACCACTATCCAACGCAAGCCATACAATTTCCAGATTTCTTTTATGCTATAAAACACTTTGGCTTTAGTTATCTCTTTTAATTCTATAGTAATCATATCCCCACACAATATCAAAAAGAGGTGAATACTTGCACATAATTTGTTTATATAAACTGATGTTTCTTATAGGTACTTTTCCTTTCCTAAGGTTTCTAAAAAGCAAAACAAGACAAAACTCAAAAACATGGACAGCTTTCAAATGTATGAAAACAATAGCAGTTCATTATCAACATGCTAACCGTTATAAATGATTAAATATGATATCCTAATGAACAGTCCTCTCTTTTGAGTGAGTTAGTAACTTTTCCATAAGTTTAGTCACAATGACACATAATTCATTTACACACCGTCTAGCACATGTAAAAACATTTCACAGTTCATTGAAGCCCAGCCTTGAGGTTGTAAGGAACTTACGATGCTGTCTGATAAGATTCCATCAACTCAAACCTGTAATTCACACTGTTAGCTTTACAACATTTGTACACACAGATATTTTATTTAAGTTTAAGATTGCTCCATCCTGCATCTCTTTAGCCTTGCAATTTTATTTCCGTATACAGTAGCGTGTGATACCTGATAATTACACCAACAGGGACTTTGATGACATCACATTCTAAATACATAGATATTAATATGTAGTTGGTGCCCTCTTTGCAGCCATAGTAGTTTCCACTCTTCTGGGAAAGCTTTCCACAAGAGTTTGGAGAGTTTCTGTGGGTATTTTCCCCCAATCATTCAGTTGAGCATTTGAGAGGTCAGGCACTGATGTTGGACAAGAAGGCATGGCTAGCAATCTCCATTCCAGTTCATCTCAAAGGTGTCTGATGGGGTTGAGGTCAGAGCTCTGTGTGGGCCAGTAAAGTTATTCCACACATAACTCATTCAACCATGTCTTTATGGACCTGTTGGTGTAATGGTCAGGTGTCCCAATACTTTTGTCGATATAGTTTATCTTGCAGCCCTATCATTTTTTATTCAGTTTTGGTCAGTGATGTAGATTCCTGTCCCCCCTGCAACAATATGTTTACTATTAACGTGTATTTTTTACCTAAAAGTATGTACAAAACAAACAATCGTTTAAGTAGCAACAAGTAGACTTTTATGTGTAAGTTCAAGTTTGTAATTAATGTCATGGTTTTAGAAACTAACCAGCAGAATTGCAAGGAATCCGAAGCAGGTTTTGGTTATCTACCCTAAATATGTTTTCCCTCTCTCTTTCCATTGGTTATCTACCCTAAATCTCTTTTTTGTTATTTTAATACATAGGCAGGCCCCAACTGTCCACCTGGCACACTAAGCTAATGCCCAGTGGGCTGCTGGCCAACACAACCCCATATGTGCTGCGGTGCGTGGCTGCTGACGTACAAAAACATAATATGTGAAGGTACATATGCAGCAAGGGGCGACACTTATGTCATTTGGCAGCCACTGGTCTAAAAGTACCAGGGCTGCCAAGTTACCCCCAAGTACATACAGCCCTGTACATAAGATTAAAGCCCACATTTTGTATGTATACTATAGCCTTAATCTATCTTAAATAGTTAAACAATGAATGGACATCTTGTACTTTGTATATATATTTTTTATAGTTTTTGTCTATTTGATATAATAAAATTGATTAAAAAAAAGAATAATCCCCACTTGCTAATGATGCTTCTTGACAAATATTAATAGCAAGAATAAAACATTATCTAAAATATTTGTATTTGTACAAGGTAGTAACTTTTCAGGAAAGACACTGTATAACTACACAGGCAAAGAGCCCCCGAGGGTAATGCTTTAGGTAGTTGTCCATCATTATACGATTATATGAAACTATATGCAAGTATGAAAAAATTAGAACTGTAAAATGACTAAATCACCATGATCTATATCTAGGGCATTGTAGCCTACTACTGTTTACATTAACATGGTCACTTGTTTGTGGAGTAGGAAGAAGCAGCATGATAACAGATAATGTTATTGTTGTCTATGAGCCTAACATTATCTGTATGTATATAAACATTTTATAAAAAATTGTTTAAAACATTTCATTGTATTTACGAACATTCCAATTTCGAGTTTGTGCTACACTGTAGTGATATTCTGTATATCTTTTTTTAGTTAATTACAATATCTTATAGTATCAAAAAATATTTTTAACTAGTAAAATTTTACAGTACATTCAAATAGCATTGAATAAAAAAAACCTCTCAAAGCTCTGACACTAGAATTTTAATTTATTTGTAGTTGACAGTGAATTGTGTCACGGCATTTTTGTATGAAGACCACAACGGGTTACTATAAATACCAAAGCAGAATTGTATAATCACAAAAAATTGGGCAGTATTTATTTTGTGGTTGGATGAAGTAATGTACCCCGTAACTCATCATTTCAGTTTACCCTATGATGTTTGTTTACAACAGAGGGATGCATGTCTCTCAAATCAATATATCCTTGCTTCTAAGATGTGTGAAGATGGGGCAGTCCTTCTCACGCTGTTTTCTTTAAATTATTGCTCACCACATCCCTCTGAGGAACCTCTGACAAATAAGCTTCTGTTGTCTAACTTTCCCCTCTCCTGAGGTTAATGATTAAAGAGTTCAGGAGGTTAATTCCTGCCAATAGTGTTGTCTGTAGCAGGAACAGATGTTGGTGCAGTTTTAATGTTGTTATCAAACTCTGACGTTCTTCATTCATTGCACCATGCAACCTCTGCTATTGTCTTATAGCACATTCCAACCTTCTCCTATGGAGATTCTGGGCACTTTCACTTAACCAAATATATATCTAAACAGAATACACAGCTTAAATAGTTGGCTGGTAAAACTATTTGTCAACAGAAAATGATGAGAAATATTACACGCAGAAAGGCAAATGTCCAAGAAATGCAAAGCTGGAGGTGGACCTGTTATCTAAAAATAAATTAACAAATACATTAAAACTTGGTACCAAAAATTACTGTATGACATGTTTGATATTGACAATTTTTAATATACTTGAAAAAAAAACAGGTCTGCCGTTATATGTCCTGGCTGCTTATTTAACTATGTTTTATTTAATATCTGTGACGTGTTTATAACTGATGGAGAAAATAGGAGCAGGTTGAGATGGGTGCCATATGTGCCCAAAGCATGCTGAGTTTCACAAGAGATCCATTGAAATGTTTGGTGCCACAAAAACAATAAAAGCTGGCATTTAATATGTTACTAGTTGTTAACATAATCAAAGGTCTTTTGATTTATATCTCAACTGTGATCCAGTCCTGCCATACGGGCAACATGAGCTGGTAGGGGCCACCAACAGGATTCTCTCCTATATTAGAAACTCTAGGTCCAGTGCTGTGTATTAAGAAAAATGGAAAAACATTTACAAATGTGCATCAGATTGGTTTTTTGTTTTTTTTTACTGAATCATGATTACATTTTTTCAAAAACTTTACCTTCACATGAGCAGCAGCAAAACACCAGTATAAGCTGCAAAAGTTACTTTTTCAACTGCATAAAAACCGATGAATATACTTACAAAATATGCAGACAAATTTCATCCTACAACTGTTACTTCCACTTACTTTTTGACATACAATTATTGTAGTCATTCGATTTATTTCAACTGACATGGGATCTTGCATCATGTTGTAATATGTAAATATTGTTGTCAACCATCTAGACACTTTATCTGTTTCACTCTCCCTTTCCTCTCCCTACTGAATACACAATGCCAGGTCACCTGAAAATATATGGTTAAAAGGAATGAATTACTTGAGTTGAAAGTGAGTTACCACTCAACGTATTAAATATTTTTAAAAAACAGTGGTCCCACCAGATCCTCTTTTAATGAAGGTGGAGATGGTGAGGAAGAGACATGGTGAGCATCGGTGTGCCAGAGGGTTAAATTGTCTTTCACCCCTCCATCCCAGTAAAACAGGGGATGGAGAAGGCAGGTTTAAAAGTAATCTAGTCCCACTAGAGCTCCAAAGTAAGGATTACATCCATGTTTGGATTAGAGCTATATCTATATATATCTATATATATATCTATATCTATATATATATATATATATATATATATATATATATATATATATATATATATATATATATATACATTGAATTGAAACACGAATTGTTCATGTAAACACAGCATACTACTAGCTAGCTACAACTATAAAGTGTCATACAAACTAGCAGCTGGAAGCTTCATGCAACCAGATCTTACTAGTACTTTCTGCATGCATCTTGATAATAAAATAAAGTATATTTAGGCAGACACTTGTTACTAAGGCCTACTTTCCCTTTAAAAATCTCAAACCATAAGGCTTTGTGAATAGTTTGGATATTAGCGTTAAGTAAGCTGATTCGGAAAGAATGTCAGTTCAATCTTAGCCTTTTGTGTGCGCTGCTGGGCTCAGTATTTCTGCACTTAGTACAATGATAGTTCACAATGAGAATGTTCAATTAACTGTTAAACACCCTCATCAATTAGACGATCATTTTCAGATCTGATGGATGAGTTGAAATGATCCAATTCATTGTAGCCACAGAGCGGAAGAACAGTCTGACTCCCAGAGAGACAGGCTGCAGATAAATGTTTAAATGAACTCACAGGTCTGCAAATAGCAGGGTTACAATATTAACGAGCCAAGTTTAGAAATGTCTAGCATTTTAACTATAAGTGCTAAACACCGCTTATACTTAATAGAATTAATATTTTTTATTATCAGAATTAACACTTTGTGCTCTAGGAATACATGTAAAAACTCTTGGATATAATTTAAGATTTAATATATATATAACATTTTCAATATTTTACAAGCAGCTAGTCAAAAATCTATGTATGGCAAATAAAGCAGTTAAATTGGAAACATAATCTCAATATATTGTTGGACAAGATACACCTAGACCTACAGTTCTGTAAATAAAAGATAACATGAACATGATGAGACTAAAGTTTGTATTAGAAGCTCAGTTGAAGGAATTTGATATAGGTAGACGTATAGATCTCACCTAGTGCCGACAACAAACTCATCAACTGTTTATACCAGTTTAATATTTTGGATTATTAATCCCATGATCAATTGCATACTATAGAAACAGACTATTGGGATTCTAAAATACTTAACTTAGTTAATAATAAAATAATTAATATATAATAAAATATATTATCTCAATTGCAATCCCAAATGAAATGATATTATGCTATAGTAGCCAATTAAGTTGCTCTATTAAATGACTGAGAGTGACTACAGAACAGAGCAGTTTGCTGGGATTCCTAGTCCCTTTTAATGAGTGATGAGAATGAAGTAACAGACAGAATGTGCAACTAGTGAGGGGAACATTCTACACAGATTTGCTGATTCTTTTTCTGCTCTATAATCACGTGATAAAACTGTATCACACACTCTTGACTTGCTGGCGAGACGTTATGACCATGAATCTGTGTCGGTGTCTCTTTATATGCTGACATATCGCACCTGTTTCAGGAAAGCCCAATGATCTATACTTCCAGTAATATGAATATTCATATCCAGAACATACGCAAGAAAAGCAAACTTTAATAAACCCTTATTGGTTCCCATAGTCTAGGGGATGATACGCCCCAAACAGTCAACTATATCTCATAAACGGTACTGTGGAAATTATATAATAAAAATATAGAATGCAAATGAATTGTTTCAATATTTTCCCTCCATTGCTTAAGGAGCCTAATGCATTTCACTGGTGATGTTGCCTATTATATTTAGTGATTTTTATTAAAAATGTAAAGCTTTTTTAGAGCATACTCTACTGTATAATAAGTTGCAAGCTAGATTAATTATGTTCATACTGGGGTAAACAGATTTGTTTAGATGCACACACAGATAATGCTGTATCTTTGTAGAGGACCATGTACATAATATACAATCCATCAGCTATGAATGAAACACATATGGCTTTAAGATCTACACAGGGTCGGCCCGGCAATGGAGCCGAGTGGGGCAACCGCTCCAGGCGGCACTTTTGAAGGGGCGGCACTTTGCCGCCCCAAGCCCTTTTTTTTTTTTTTTTTTTTAAACCGAAAGAGAGAGAAAGGGGCGCCGAGTGGTTTTCACTTACCAAGCTGTCAGTACCCTCGGCACCCCTCTCTCTCTCCTCTGCGGCGAGTCTTCCTGTTCGGTCTCGGTGCCGGCTTGTAATGCTGAGTGCCAGAAGATTTCTGGCGCTCAGCATTACAAGCCGGCACCGAGACCGAACAGGGAAACTCGCCGCAGGACTGCTGAAAGGTAAGTACAAGGGGGGGCGGCAGGGACGGAGGGAGAGGAAGGGTAGATAAGGGGGGGGGCGGCATTTTGCCTTGGGCCGGCCCTGGATCTACACGTTGAAAGAACTTTCTGTTGCAGTGGAATACCAAATGGAATGTCATTACAGGATGGTACGAGAGACATATGTGACTCCAACTGGTTTGCCCAATGTAGACAAGAAGCACAGTATTGCTAGACTCAGGGCCCATAACCAGCTTCATCAGGACAAACCCAAGCAGTGTGGTCCTCCGTGACTACCTAAATGAAGATCACCTACCAATTGATAGGTAGAAGATGAAGAACTGAACAAAAATTGAGTAATTAAAAAAATTAGCTCTATCACCCCCTTTTATATAAGGTAGGAGATAGAGGCCTTGAAGTCCTAACTATGGGGAACTCATGAAATATTCACAAGTGAGGTTTCCTGCCATTTAGTATGCAACAATTCCATCTCCACTTTCCCCAATAGTAAAAACAAGATAACAAGACTGTGGCTTCCTCCGTGCCAAAAGTGAGCTCACTGCCTGGCTACCATGCCAATATTACTGAGTTCAAGCCACAGACTCTGTTAGTTTCTACATTTGTGAAATCCGTTCCAATGTACTTTAAGTGACACATACAGAGCATTGATATTTGGGTGGTAAATCAGTGACGGGAAAAAAAAAACCCCTCAAAATATGGACCTCATTAATTGTTTTAATTTTTTAATTTATTTATCTCTTATATAAAATGGCATTTATACCAACATATCACTTAAATAAAAGCAGTATGGTGGCGTAAATTGCCTTTTCATACGAGATGAACATATCCATGGTAGTAGGTAACAAAATTATTCAACTGGACATTGGTCAAGCTTGTTGTACATGTTGCTTGGTGTAGTAGACAGAAGACTTAAGCAGCCCACCAACTTTACTTACTTCATCTACAATATGCTCTGTAGACCCTTGAATGTTGACAGATAGACATTAAAATGTTTGGTGGTTCAATACTATTCACATATGTATATTCTTGTAATTAAACCACAGCAGAAAACCAGCCAAAGATAACCAATCCAACAGAGCAGACAAAACAAAGTGATATAAGGAGCCCTCACTATCTAAATACTCCCAGTGGTGATAAGCGGAGACAATGTGCCACTGGACTTTTGATGCAGAGCATTGAGAATTCATGTATCATAGTATTGGGTCAGACATTACAAAACTAACAGCTCCCTACGCAGAGTTAATTGGATACACTCTCACCTTACAGGGACTCAAGGGGTTAAGCACTAATAGTAAATATGAAATTCGTTTTTTTACGTGTGTAAACAAGACTCCTAATGAGCACTGAAACTATTTCAAAAACGAGACAAACAGAAATGGACTGCTGCCAACACCTACGCAAATATCTGAGTGATCCTAACTCATACTAGTCCCTTCTTGTTCGTTATCAAACAGCATTTTTCTGAAGTTTGTCCCTTCCTGTATGCGGTGTCAATACAGTGAGTCCCTAAGCTTTCCTTTCAGACCTTAATAATCTAGGTTTTTTTAAAAATGTTGTTAACGATCAGCAGGGCCGGCCCAAGGCAAAATGCCGCCTGGGGTGAATTTTAAAATACCGCCCCCCCCTTATCTACCCTTCCCCCCCCCCCCCCCTTGTACTTACCTTTCAGCAGTCCTGCGGCGAGTCTCCCTGTTCGGTCTCGGTGCCGGCTTGTAATCAGCATTACAAGCCGAAGCCGGCACCGAGACCGAACAGGAAGACTCGCCGCAGAGGAGAGAGAGAGGGGCGCCGAGCGGGTACTGACAGCTTGGTAAGCGAAAACCACTCGACGCCCCTCTCTCTCTTTCGCTTTAAAAAAAAGCGGTTGCCCCACTCGGCTCCATTGTCGGGCCGGCCCTGACGATCAGATCTTACATCACAGATGTTGTCGCCAAGCCCAATAGTTTGATGACATCATCAATAAATAGCTTTCTATGATTGTATATGTCTCAATAATTCTAAAAAACAGATATAATGATGTTTACTGCAAGCATCTGGGCACAATTACTATTAACAAATTCATACATAGTGGGATAGCTAAAACTCAGTTTCCATATTATTTGAACCCTTTAGCATGTAAAGCAAATAAATGTTTTCATCTGCCCTTTTGTACCTCCTTTTGAAGGTTTAAGTACATAAAAAACACCAAAGACGCTTTTAAGAATTGTCCGTTAGTTTCTAAGGCAACACATTTCAGTATCTGCTTTTGAGTAATTTGACAACAAAAAATATGAATGAGATTGGGAAAGTATGTTTAGTTATAAAATGATATATTCAGCAGAGCAATTAGTTTCCAAAATATATACAGGGATTATATAGAAAGCTTCACATGAAGTCAGTAGTTACTAAATTACATTGGTGTAATCACCCTTGAAAGTGTCACCTTTTAGTAGCACAATATTTTTCTTCCAGGAACTATCATTCTGCTAATTTTCAGGAAATTTTCTGGAAATGTTTTCATTTAGGCCAATTACTCAACTTTCTGTTTCTCTATTAGGTATAATACAGCACCAAATCAAGAAGTACAATTAAGTTTTAAGGAGCTAACTGAATTGTTGTTTTTTAATTGTTACAGCTAGAACAGGGAAAAATCGTATTTTTGTTGCTTAAACCTGAATATGAAAACCGTAAAGATTTTGCACCCGTGCACATTAACAAAATTTTAAACATAAGAACATACATGTCACAATTACACATTATTTTTAACTGGAGCTCACTACTTATTTCATAAAGAATTTATTGATAACATTTTTTTTTTATTATTTGTTTTGGGATTTTTGTGCAAGAATTAAATTGTTTAAATTCCGTAATTTCTGTATTTGCATATATTACGTTACTTAAGAACCTAACGCAAAGTTACGATCCTTCATGGATTTTTTCATTTCTGCCTACATTAAATTAGTCAACCATTGCTGATTTCCAGTGTTAACATACTAAAAAAATACCCTCTGCTTTTCAGTCTGACTTTCTCCCAATTTAAATTCAGCCATTGAATGGATTTTTCTTGGTACTAAATGTTGATAAAAAAAGGGTTTTTCTTTATTCCTTCAATTTGATGTGACAGGTCCCTGACATGAATAATGGAACCCATCCATTCACAGGGAAATCAACTTAATTTAGCATGCCTTTATTCTTTCATAGGCAAGCCGACAATCCTGTAAATTCCATGAGATCTTAGAAGAAATCTTTAGAAATGGGAGAAAAAGTAAAAAGTAAACAGATTCTTTTTGTCAAAATACTTCAACTAATTTAAATTTAGTAGTTTAAGATGAATACATTACTTCTTAATCAGATGTTGACTTTGAAGTAATTTAGTCTATACCACTGCCAGGCATAACATTTTTTTTATTGTATTTCTTTTTATTAAGCATTGTGCACACACAAATCACTTTAAATAGTTAAATACTGAACATCTTTCATGCTTTTTACATTATAAAATACATATTATGCATTATTTTAAAGGAACAATAATAAAAGTGTAAACCTTCCGGCACAAAGATTTTCAAAAATGTTTAAATATATATATATGTGTGTGTGTGTGTGTGTGTGTGTGTGTGTGTGTGTGTGTGTGTGTGTGTGTGTGTGTTATATGGTTTATACATGATGAGTAAAATGTAATTAAGTTGCTCAGAATTGTTCAGAATATTGGTATATAGATATGGAGTATATATATATATATATATATATATATATATATATACACACATATATACAGGTTAATGCACTGCTGTAGGCCACCATAGTATGAGTAAGCCCATTGGATAGGTCAGAGATCTCCCTTGTAACAGACCCATTGAAAAGCGACTCACAGGTAGCTTGATTGCCATACCTGGGAACTCCGAGTTTTGCCCAGAGACTCCCGGGGAATGCCTCTTCTCTGGTTCTCCAGGTCAACACCCGAATCCTCCAGGTCGCAGGACGGGAGTCCTGACATGACTTTTTTAATTTAAGAAATAACGGTTCCACATTAACATACATAGCTACATTTAAAGCTAGAGGAACACTTAAATTACCTACAGATAAGTATTGAAATAACTATTCTTTCATTGCACCCTATAGAAGAATAGGTATTCTATTACCTATAGGCAGGGAGACTATTAGGAGGGGTACAGCTAGTACAGTGATATGTAGCCCAACCTCCTCAATAGCCATTGGGACCCCCACACTCCTGCACACATACTCCTTCTACAAATGTGGGGAATACAGTAGGAACATTTTTTAACACAGAGGGTACCTTGTAGGATTACCGTCATTTGCAGTGACTGAGTAAATACCAGGATCTTAAACGTGATATTGGCCCCCAAAATTCTAAAGACAGTCTTGCCTATAAATATTTAGATTTTCTCTCCTGCGCTGCCTTCTCCGGGCATATAAGGCCAGTAACCGATATATCTGAGACTGGAGATCAGGGATTCATGAAGACATACATATTTAAGATTAGATAAAACAGAATATCTTTTGACACAGATTATACATACCAAAATCTTTCATTATTTTATTTACCTGCTGCTCGACTGGCTCATATAATGTAAAGGCATAGTTTGGTATGTATAACTTTATTGTATTATTTAGGTGGGTGGCTTACAGAAACTTGGAAATGACCATAGGAAAGTTCCTGAACTGTTATCCATAAACAATAAAAGTTATCTTTGCCATTCGGCCCATTAATTAAAATGATACACCCCAAAAGATTTGAGAGATTCCTTACAAACTCTGAGAAGATACACTAAACATGTATTCAGTTATATGTATTGATGTGAATCCAGAACCCAGATTTCCTTGGCATTTACCATTGTTTTGGATAAAGGATTTCTCAACATTTCTCAAAAAAAACTGCAAGATGACTATGGGTTTTGTTGCTTTATACTTTTTATTAACCAGTACCCTGCTGTTTCTGTTACATCTGTGTATTGGTCTTTATCAGACACACAGAGCCAAGGTCAGACTTGTCATTAACCTTCTCATAGCATGGGATTTAGTCTAGTCTTCTGCCCTACTGGAAAGGTCAAGCCTAGTATAAAACCTGCTTAATTCATTAATCCAGGCAACAAATCTTACTAACCAAAAATACATTTGAATTGCTGAGTATGCCCTACTGTTTTAGGAGGGTTGTTTGAAATCTGCTAGTCTATTTGTTATACAAGTGTAGAGGACATCATCACAGTAGAGGCATATTTACATTTTTTTAGGTTTTATGTAGGTGCCCGAATCTTCAAATGACTTTGTTTGGGCAGTTACTCTGTAAAGTATGGTTTAAGATGACATAAGTTTACCAGGGATTTTTTTGTGTAGTTAGTGTTGGGGTAACCATAGTGTGGACTGAGTCACAAGCAGTTTTACAAACTGTTTTTATGATATAGTCAGATTGTCAAGAATGAAGAAGAAATGCTACGGCAATATGCCATAGTCTAAAACTAGAGCGTCGGAGGTATAAATAAAATGTAAAATCTATTCTTTTATTGAGGGGGTGGTAGATTAGTGGAATAAGTGGAAATGGTGATTAACATTGTTACTATTATTATTGTTTCATTTATTTTCTTATAATTTTATTTTAAGCAGTATTCGGATAGTAGTTGGTTGGTCCCAACCTCAAATAGAAACCGCTACATTGAAAGACCTTTTTCTTCAAAATACCTATTTCCCTAGAGGATCAACTTAAGGGCCGTCAATGGTCTATTCATTTTAAGTGGACACCTGTTCTCTCCATTAAGTGAAGGCCACCCATCGATTTAAATTAAAATACTGAAATAATTCACCTGAAAAAGCCACAAATCTATATATATACCAAATAGTCAACCCATTACAAAAACAGTAAACAAAGTACTTTTCAGAAAAGAGCAACAAAAAGAAATAAGAAATATTTATAATGAGTATGCCTCATTATTTCATATGAAATCTGCTAGAAATGTATGTGTTATTTCCTGAAAACAATAATATCGTAAGTGAAAACATTAACGGGATGATTTCCTAATGAAGGAACGGTGTATCGGTGGCTATATATAGGTTATACATTTTTATTTAGATTTTTTTAGTTACCTAGCACAATCAATGAATGCCGATTCCCACAGGTGGTGGTTTCTTTAAGTTTGAATAACAGCTAAACTTAACACCTTGAGATCCAATATAGGAGGCCATGAAAAGTGAAGTACATTATAGTTAAGTGAAAGAGTTGAACAAAGTTTGAAATGGGCCACTAGGCCATCCTGTGTGGCCGACAACCTCAGATGAACCAGGAAAACTAGAGAAAAAAAACAAAACAATTATTCTTTGTACCCATGAAACACTTTAACAATTTTGTCCTGGTTTATTCAATTATGGGGCTTCGTAGTACACCTTAGTCTTCTGTAATATCCAGCTTCATGCCACATTTGTAGAACATTAACTTCACAAATATAATGTGCATTTTCCTGTAAAAAATGAGTCAAATTATGCAAAAAGCTATTACAGGCACAAGATTTTTGATTCTAATATATTTTTGCACCACAGCCACTCAAGGCGTAAGTACACATTCAATGCTTCCCACTGTGGACTGGGGTTTGATTTTGTACTTTTACCAATATGATGCATACTGCCAACGATAACTGACTTAATTGCTGACGAAATCTTTTTACTAAAAAGACCTTCAATCACAAATTACAAGAAACTCAAGAATAATTTGAGGTCATCCTTCTTCAACTTGGTATGATATTCTGACATCTATTGATATCATAGCTGTTAGGCTAGTAAAATAACAAATATATATATATATATATATATATTTGTCAAGTGAATAATCTATATATGTAACTTTTTTTAATATATTTATCTACTGTCATACAAATGTCACTTAGACAGGGCAGTATTATAATATTTTTGTGCCCCCGCTAGTTTTCCAGTTTAAATCCAAGTTCATGCTGTTTGCTAAGTACTTGTTCGCTGCGACAGCAATCAGCAAAATAGAACATACTGAATACTTCTTTCCAAACTGCTCTGTCCCGCTGAGCCTCAAGTGAAACAAACTCTTCAGACTCCATCATGTGAACTTTTTATGGAGAACGGTCCCTTTCAGGCCGTTTCTTTCAGAGATACTACCCGTGAAACTAAAATTCAGGGGATGAAGTGACATCACAGTGTTCCGACCCTAGGATGCTTCGTGACCACCAAAGTTGTTCACTATGATTTCCTTTAATTGCTTTCTCTTAATTGTATGGCTCCTATTCACCAACAAAATACATAAGTACTTTAGACCAGACGCTCACCCCACGATTAACAAGTAATTGAAAGCTCAAATAGACGGTTTAAGTAGTTTGAACGGTCAGATTGATTTCACAATGTAAAAATTGCTTGGGTTTCAATATTACAAAGCTTCAAATCTTGTGTGTAAACATATTCCAAAGTACTTTCTTTAACCTACATGTGAAAGGTTTATTACTACCGCTAATAAAAATAGCCAATAAACCATAAAAAACACAGAATTTTTTAAGGAATCCACATTCTATAATAGAAAAATAATTAGACCAGGTAAGGATATTATATTAATCATTAGCAACGGAGATTTGCAATTCTTTTTGCATATGAAAAAAAGAGTTAAGGCAGGAGGCTCTAGAACTTTTGTTCCTTAGAATCTAGAAATAATAATCTAGAGGGAATTCATGAATTATATTTTGTGAGAATTGTGATTGTGATCTGTGCATGGCCAGAGAAATTCTTTAGCGAGACTTCTGTGTTCCCATGTTAGTAGTTTTTATGTTACATCATGGAAAATACATATGGTTAAAGGTTGATGCAATGTAAATAACACGCATGGTTCATCGTTAGAGACTAGAATTGTTTTATAGAACCTACATTTTCTTGATAACTTCAAATGTTGTAAGAATCTACCAGGAACATTTTTTATCAAATGGGGATGGAAAAAGCTCTGGAAAACTTAGCAGACTGTGTTGAATTGTTCATGGGTATAAATAAAAGTGTTCTCATGGTTTACATTCCCTGTACCTGATATCCTAATAATGGTAATTATGTACATGTACAGGATTAATTGCAACATTTCAACTTGGCGCCCATTCATGAATTATTTTGGACGCAACAAAATATTCCTGGTAGCATGAAGAATCCATAGATATTAACTTTTGAAAACTGTAAGTAGACCAAATAAGGACTTCTTTTGCTGATGCAATTTTCCTGTTTCTATGGATATTCATATTGAATCTCATGCTCTATATTTTGGTTTGCAACATAAGTCAAAATATTACTGACATCTTTCTTAACTTCAAGGGCCAAAACCACATGGACCTCATCTGCATATTTATTGCGTTGTAGTGGGTGGTCTACATCATTTCTCAACGTAAAATGTGAAGTGAGATAACTCAGTGTTTCAAGCACCAGTCCCTCCTTTTAAAAGTCCACCTTCCTTTGCCTACCTATATTTTGCCGCTGTATCTCGTATCTCCTAAATGTACCTTCTTTAGGAGCCCCTAAAACAAAAAAGGTTTATTAATTTAAAAAGTATCTCTTGGAGGATTGGTGCATACTGACACTCCCTACATAATCCATCTAGCCTGATCATTTTTCTACCCGGTGTAATCCTTCAATCCTTGCTTGGTCCTTATTGTTTTTTTATTTTCAGCCTAACCTTATGTTTTCTCATGCATGCTTAAATCTCCTCACCGCATCTTCCACGTCTGCTGGAAGGTTGTTCCACTTATCTACCACCCCTCAATGCAGAAATACACATCTGATGATAAAACACTGGCTGTTACAAAGTTCTGTTATATCCACTAAGGCACCACCTTAAGGTTATAACGCACTCTGTGATCTTTAGTTTATGGCAAAAAAGACAGACTTTTCAACAAATTTGTAACCTTGTTCCCGTAATGTGAAACAAATATTCACCCATCCATGATAATAAAGATCTCCTTTCTTTCTGCTCCTTTTTTCCCTTTCAAATTCTTTCATTCCTTTCTAATGCTTATTGATCTTCACACGAACAGATATTTTATACATATATAACATTACCAAGTTATGAATATTAACCCAATTAAAATAATGAAAGGTGAAACTAAGCAACATGTATGGTATATAGATAAACTGGAGGAAGGCTTCAAACTTAGCCCTTTCCATAAAAAATACCCTTACTCTGTCCTACTAAATTTAACTAGAATGCATATGCTTTATTATCCTACTCATTGTACTATGCAATTATGGGGAAACGGCTTATTGATCCAAAGAGAAATCTGACTGCCATTTTGGGGTCAAGAAGAATTTTTTTCCCTGGTTAGTGCAAAATTGCAAAGAGCCAAAACTGTTGGGTTTTTTTGCCTTCTTTTGGATCAACAGCAACAAATGAACAGATATTGGAAAGGCTGAACTTGATGGACGCATGTCTTTTTTCAGCCTATATAACTATGTAACATGTGGGAGCAAAAGTGCAGCCTGAAGCTAAGGACATTTTTGTTTGTGTATGTATGTGTGTGTGTGCGTGTGTGCGTGTGTGCGCAGCGGCATTGCAAAGGGTTTTAAACCATCACTGCTTATGAGGTGCCTTTTGTCAGATACATTATTAAGTTAGCCTTTTTTTTTTAATGAATTTTTACTTAAAAATCAGTTGTTATTTCTGATATTCAATGTCACTTTTAAGGTCAATAAAAGAAATTGTTTAGTGCAGATTTACATAAGTATATTGCTTACATTAAACTCATTCTGTAGAATAGAACAGAATACTTTAAGTCTTGATAAGGAACTTAGAGATAGATCCGGAGGCAACAAATTACAATCAAGACATTATCCCCTGAAAACAATGACATCTTTTAGACTGTGGACATATAATAAAAAGAGTTACACTAATAAATCCATTTTCTGTCAAACTACACTAATGTTTTATAACAGAGTAGTTAGGGAAGACGTGCGCTTCTATGATTTCAAGAGATACAAACGTTAAACAGGTGTAAAAGAAAACTAAGCAAGAACAGAGGAACCCTGTTTGAAATCATTATTAAGTCAAATAACTATGTTCTAAATTTTAACAGAGTTACTAACTTCCATGTAGTAAAATGCATCATTATTTTATGCGTAGAAACAATTTAGTTGCATGTGAATTTTTTAAGCCTGGGACAATCAGCTTCTCTTCATGAAGCAAAAAGAGGAATTGTACCTTTTCGGTAAACTCCTCTGTTTCACGATTCATTAAACCTATTTTCCTTGTGTGCAATTGTACCCCACTCAATTACATTTACATGCACGGAAGAGGCACAGAGCTGACAGCATTGAAGGAGCCTCAAAGAGAAGTTTTTTTTTTTCTTTTGGTCGTTTTCTTTCGGACTAAGCAAAAAATATTCATAATATGATTTGTAATAGAACCGAATACCTTAAAAACAATCCCTTAAGCACTGCATAGCAAAATAATCCCTGTGTTTTTATAAGGCTTCCATTAACATGTCCACAGGTTAAATTGCAGCGCAACATGTTTGTAAAGAACAAACATTAAGGACTAGGTGCAATGCCACCCAAGCTTCTTACTCTCTCCTTTTATAATAGATAAACCAGTGTTCAGAAACCTTTCTGCACATTTCGTTATTCGTTTAAAGCATACGTAATTGCATAATTGCATATAAATAATTTGTTAGATTTCCATATTATTTGTTTTTAGCTTCACATTCAAATTCTTTTCTAGAGATCACATACTAAGATACATTGGTGAGATTTAACCCTATTGAGTCAACCCCCTTATCCAGAGTTTGTCCTATGACTACTATGCACTTATAGCTTGGAAGATATAAGAAGCTAAGGGGAAGCTCTACATTTCACTATAAATATCCTATAAAATGAATCTAGAATAGAGATACCTTTAAATATAAGCATCTTTGCATTTATCTCCTAGTTATTTTAGTAAATTGTGTTTTTGGACCAATAACAGAAAAACAGACACATATCTGTTGGCCTTTCAGAATCTCAAACCATATCTCTATAGTGCCGTAGTGATGACTAGACTGACACAGTTCATGATATGATATAGAAATTATGTATAGAACCACTGGAGAATATTTCCTTCGAGAAGTGGTCATCAGAAGATGACTTTGGAGGCAAGTAATATACAGGAGTTATCTTTGGGTCACGGCCATTGGTTGGAACCACATTGTAATTACTAAAGTTAACAAAATAGTCTTAAAGTGACAGAAACATCTCCTACTCTAATATACTAGACATGGAAATAAGCCGAGGCAGTAGATATAATGTCTTGGGTTAAGGAAGATATTACACAATAGTTGTGTTGAGGTTGACTGTCTTTGAAGTATCTCTTGTCTAATTAACGCCATCACCAAATAATCCACACATTATTGTTTGAGTGGATCCGTGTTGTCAAAAAGGAGTATAAACTTCTTTTTGTTCCCATAGTGATTCCCAAAATGTACAAGTTTTCTCCACGTTTTAAGTGTTAAAATCCACTAAAGAAGAAGCATGAAATAGAATGTAAAGTAAATATGCCCATAGAGAAATAAAAGACAAAAACATAAGTGTTAAGGGGGCTGTATTCTCTTTTTTTTTTGGAGGGAATAAAACAAGATTTAGTAGTTTTCCACTTAATTTAAATGAAAAGAACCACTACCTTACATATTGCACAGATAATGTAATGGTCAAGGAAAACAAAACCTGCTTTGTAACTGCGACAACTCCTAAAGTTGTTGCAAAGAAACTTTTCCCCTTGGTATCTGCTAACAAATTCTAATTAATGCCTAGCATTCCTGCGCTGAAATCATTTAAGGCGTAACAAGCAGAGGGGGGGAAAAAAAACAAAAAAAAAAAAACACATTTTGAATGCTGGTGATTGCCCCGTAAGAATTATACGAGTGAATGCCAGGGCCTCCTAACTTACTGTCTATTAAAGCAAAGCTTTGAAAGAGAAATGCATCTACAAAAGCTGTCAGTCTTCCCTGCCCCTAATGCCTGGGTTCACATGGATTCAAGTGACAGTCCCCCTCCCCTGTGCACAATACATCAATCTGTCTCTCCCACAAGCACCCACAGCCCATTGTGTAGCCTGCAGGTGCCTATTATGGCACCCAAGACTTGTCCCCCTCAGCTCCTCCCTTGAGAAAGAGGAACTTCAGACAATAGAGCACTGTGGGAAGATCGGGGTGGGTGTTTTAGGGTAACAGCCAGATGGTAAAGTCTATTGGCGCTACGGCAAGGTACCTTTAAGGCACATCTCCCAAACTTAGAGGCTTTTAACTAGAGGGTTATAAAACATATTTGCATCCTTCGAGATCAATGGCTTTAACCTTTTGACTCGTCCAAGTACGCCTAAACTAATCCAGTTACGTAAGGACAATGTGTTTATATAATGGTGCTTTTTTTTTTTTTTTAGCGATTTAACCAAAAATGCCCACAAGTGGTATGTAGAAGTATTGAAATAGTGTTAAGGTTTCTATATAGAGTAACATTTACTTTCCTACTTTATATGTATTTAATTCATATAGATCAGGTTTTTACATTAATATAGATCGGATTTCACTAATACATACATTTAATCCTATATTACATACAATATTATATTTCATTTTTGTTTACTATATTGATTACGTAGTTAAAAAGGTATTCAAATGATGAACCTTCTAGAAACTAAATGATCAACATTTTTTGATAGTTTTAAATTTTGCTCATTCGAATTGCTGTTGCTGTTCTGTTGCTATTCTGTGTGTTTATGCCTTCTTTTCAATAAAAATAGTGAATCGTTATTATTGTGCAGGGCTATAACTTTAAATCCATACATGTAAGAGAATTTGGTTTATTTAGGGTCAACACATATCACATACGCCTTGACAGGATTTTACGTACGAGCAGTTTTTATATATACATCTGTCTGTGAGTTTGCACATTTGCTTTACGTCAGGCTTTCTCAACGTTCGTCTGCCCCATTATATTCTCCCAATATGAGAGATGTTGGTTGTAGACTTGCGTATTCTTTTTCGTATGAATGCCTTTTCGTGCCGAATTGTACCGTTTCGTCTATTTGTCCAAATGACGAACGAATGCAACATTGGATGAAAAACGAATGTCCGCAATACGAATCTTCGTTCACCGCCGTTTTAACTACACTAAGAAGAGGAGAATTTTGCCATTTTAATTCAACTTTTTCTACAGGTTTATTTCTTGTTTCCGTGGCAACTGGACGGACAAATAGGATTTCCGAAAACGAAAATGTTGCACGAATTTCGTCCGAACTGAAGAGGGTCGAATTTTGGAATTTTATATCAAAAGTAACTATATACAATAAGCAAGCAGTATCCTGGATACTTCATGTGATCACAACATTGTGTGGTTCCTGCAAGTC
Source organism: Spea hammondii (assembly GCA_029215755.1). NCBI lineage: Eukaryota > Metazoa > Chordata > Amphibia > Anura > Pelobatidae > Spea > Spea hammondii. The sequence goes on from JARDYJ010000008.1 coordinate 14,008,605, forward strand.
ATCACATCGAGTACATAAGTACATACAGAAACACTACATTCAACAGAAAGCTTCAACTTTGGGACAGAAAACTATATATATATCTTTTCACAGACGTCATTATTAAATGTTGAAATGCATGCTAAGTTCAATATATCATTTAATTTGAATTCTGTGTACTCTGTTGGATTAATGTTTTGCAGTTTGCTATCCTCCAAGTTGACAACTCCCATCACAGATTAACAAGAATTGTTAAGAGATAATAGAAAGAATACAGGGTGACATACAATGAGGGCACAAACTGAGCATTTTTGATCAGTGAATGTTAAAAAAAAAATACCCATAATGTAATATTTCACCCCAGAATTGCACCAGTTTTGCACTGAAATCTCTTCCAGAACACTTATCTCTGAAAAGTATAAGGTTTGTATCATCTACCACCTTTGCTGTGTGATCAGTCCGTGAGACCTCTGTAGGGGTATTTAATATTATCAAGTAAGCATTAGTACAGGGGCCACTTGGCCACTTTAAGCCAGCTCTGTTGGGCTTTTTTTAGTAATGGTACAGGTAATTTTGATGATTTCACTTTTATAATTCCATGTTTTATGTTTCACTAACTATCTTTGCTCTTACAATACAGATGTGCAGAGAGGATACACCTTTTACTTGCCATCTAATCCATAAAACGTATTATATTTGGGGTCTACAAGGGCCGCACCTAAACCTGGTTGCTCGCTGTTTATCTAGTGACGACAGAAAACGTACAGAGGTTATAGCACGATTAAGAAAGCTCATTTAAGACATATAAAGGAATATGTTATGGAGACAAATTATTTGGGAACGGTGTCAAGTAACACCCAAAGTAACAATGCAGGTTTGCCCTTCAATTCCCTTTTACTAGACCATGAATGTGTAAGGCTGACCAAATCATTTGTGTCTCTTGTACAATTCAGCTGGCATGCATGCTAATCCAAATTTCTCCCAATGGTACCCAGGCTAAGTCCCCCTTTGAGAATCGGTTCATTAGGCTTTGACCCAGTTCTAAGGATGGTCTGTTTTCTTTCTTTGTTTTTGGCACTATCCCATCAACGCATTATTAGTATTATTATTATTATTATTATTATTATTATTTTGATAAGCACATATGTTGGACTGTGCTCCATACTTGATAAAATTCTACCCTTCTAATCAAGTTCTAATGCATCCATATACTACATTACACTGTTACATTTTTTCCTCATTACTGAAACATTACCAAAGTACTGTGTCATTTTCACCAGTTTTCTGGAAGTAGAGATACTGACTGTACGTTCCAACCAAACTTATTAAGACACATTTAGTTCCCGCAGTTCCACCCAGCCATTAGGAACACATATTCTATTATTTATATTCTTTGTGTTTGAGATTACATAAAATCTTCTATTACATCTTCTGGGGATTATCAGCAGATTCTCTAACTGGCATTGACATTTCCTATTCAATAACCATTTCATCATTCTGCTTCTAACCAAATTCAATTGAAGCTGGATGTGGGTGGTATTTAATGTGTTTCAGGGAACTGTATATGCACAATTAATTGCAGTGAAAACTATTACATGTGGATATCGATAGAGCAAACTTACTGATAAAGCTTAACTAATGTGCTATTATACCCACTGATGTATTTACAGAGGTAGCCGACCGAGACCTGACACTAGCCAGTGCTGCCAGCCCCCTTTTATGCCTTCTGTGATGTGGTTCTGTCCCTTTCTTTTGCCCACCTTCTTCAAGCGCCTGGTCACTCTGCCATAGGTAACACAAGCAAGAATTAAACTTTTGGACCTGGTTCTTACCACCAAGGATGAGGGTCATGCTGATACTTTCAAATGGTTGTCATGGATTGGATACCTCGTACTTGACTGAATTTACAGCATTCCATACCTAGACCCGAAGCCCATCTGTCCTTGCTGTCCTCCAATCGTTCTAAACTGATGGTATATGTACCACGTGGGGTACTTCTGCCAGGAGAATAGGTATTTAAAAACCTCACTATTGCAAACAGGGGATATATACTAGAGTCTAACACCATGATGGTTGGTTGGAAATATATATAATGGGCGAAATATTAAGAACACCATTCAGTATTAGATTAGTGTAGGGGTCAACAGACGTCTACACCACCCCAAAGTATGATTCAGTCCAAAAGTTAATCTTAGCACCATCTTTTTTATTGGCTATTTGGGTGTTGTGGCTCACTGCTCACTGTTTGTTGAGTTATCTGCTGAAGACAGACAGAATCCTTGCAATGCATGCACAATAAAAGAGCAATATAACACCAGCCCATGACTGACATTATAAAAATGTATCCGTTGCTTATTCTCTTTGGACCCTGAAGCACCTTGGGCATTTTTCTTAAGGACAGATTTCCCTCTCATAGAGGGGAAAAGGCCAAGAATGGATTACATTAATTCTAACTCAAACTAGCCCACTCATGTTTGTGACCTGGACTATGCACTTTGTTTTACAATATTACCAAGAGATTGACCCTTCCCATTGAAGTTTGTGGTTAATTTATTTAAGCTTGTGGTTAGTACTTCTATATTTTCCTAAACCATGTAATCAGTTCTGCAGAGCTCTGATGCTAGAAGATACCTGTCTGATGACTGTACAGGGGTAGCTCTAACTGAAGAGCAAGTATTTATACCCAGTTATCAGTGGGTGGAAAATCAAGGTGCACTATGAGATTTCAGTATCATTCAAAATAGGTGCGGAAAAGCCGGATCTTCCACATTCCTTGCAATTACTATGACAGGCTGAGAAGGTGTGGGAGCTCCGCAGGTTAAGCCATTTCCACATCGCAAAATGTGATAGACTTATATACATTTTAATTGGAACTAAAGGACATGTACTCTCATGTTAACACTAATAATAAAATATTTACTAATAACTTAAATATAACAGATCAGGCTTAGGTCATATGGAAACCTGTGACATCATTGACATGATTTTAAGGTAACGCAATTTTGTTTCATCAAGACTTTTTTAGAAGTCTTTGGACATTTTTTATTGGAGCCGTATGAATTCCAGACCTCAGAGGCATCTAAGGTCTAAAGATGATGTGACTCTTCAACTAGTTGCATGACAATAAAGGATACATTCCCAACATCTCTATCATTGTATTATCTTTTGATGTTAAGACTGTTTAGTTAACTGACTAATGTGGCGATATCCAGGACTATGAGAAAGAAGATTAGACCTCTGTCCTTCTGATACAACCAACACAAACGTTCATCAACACAATGGAATATCATTGAGGTGTCACAGTATTAAAAGGGACAATGTCGACATAAATAGTAATTAAGACAACTGTTACTTTTTAGTCACTCAGGTTTATATACTAAAGAGTGGGTTGAAAGTTTATGATCGCAACTCTCTAACTTTACTATACATACATGAAGGGCTAGCCCTGTATATTGCATAGTTAAATCAGTGAGATGGATTCACCCATTCAATTATGCATTATACAGGGTAGATACGCCTACTTGCTGGAGAAAACCTCCAGTATTGGCCCTTCATAATGAACAATGAGTGAGTTGAAACCACAACTCTCCGTTTAGTGAATGAGCCCCATTTAGAGCAGGCATAACCGTTTAAAATGTCGGACAAGAAAAAAAATTAAAGAACAAAAGCACACTTGATTGTGCCTATATACATAAACATGCACATGTACTAGAAAATATATGTCCACGATGTAAATGATTGACTTATTGTAATAAAAAGCATTTTGATAGCCAAACCGAAGTGAATGTCATTTTTTTTGCTGAATGTCTATTGCAAAATTGAAGTTTTTATGCATTACCGTCTCTTTTATTCACCATACTTTAAATGTATTGTGCGCTTAAATTGTGTATTTGCTTTTCAATTCTGTTTCATTTTTCTCTGAAAAGTGAATAAAATGGGAATATTTTAAAATATAAAATATATACAAATGGCCCTCTTATTGTAGTATTCATTCCCCAAAACCCATTGCAAATAGTTTCATAAATGAAAGGGTTGAGTCATAAAAAAGTTTGGAAGACCTGCTGGTGACATGCAAATGGTTTGTCAGATTCAAATACATTTGGGGAATGAAAGTAAGAAGCGCATTTCAGAAGATAAAAGCTAGAACAGGAGGCAATGGACTCCTTCTCAAGGTCAATAGGGACATTTAATACCTGGACTAACTATATATACATATATATATATTATAGAATAAAGAATATATATCATGTCATTTATATACTATGTGTAAGGAAAAAGTATATGGATTCCCTGTAGTCATTGGCTAGAATGAAACGAATGTCAAAAACACATCTCATGATAATACCGAGGGAATGACTTCACATAAAGCATTTCTTACACTGGATAAACTAAACAAGAAGTTTGAATACCATATTTTGAACAAACCACATAAGCTGATAATTTCTTGAATACTAAAATGTATAGTATATATATATATATATATATATATATATATATATATATATATATACACATATATATATATACACACACACACACATAAAATGCATGGTATATATATATGTCTAAATTCCATCATGGTATTTACTTCCACCACTTCTGTTTAGAGGCTGTGCCACTTATCTACTACTGTTATTGTCTGCGCCTGAAACTAATTATTCTAAGGCTTGTCCTAGGTTCAGGATATTCATATGCCTATTCCATGCATGTTTAACTCTATTAACCTCTGCCACTTCTGCTAGGAGGCTGTTCTGCTTATCTACCATACTGTCTGTAGATTAAATCTTTCTTATGTTACATCTAAGACTCTGACCCTCTGGTTTAATTATTTTTAAATGGATGGCCCTTTGTAATTCATAGTGAGTTCAGATACTTTATACCACAGCGTTCTCTTATTTTTAATGAATAAACTCCCCCCCCCAAGTGTCACCATATGAATATGAATTAGGCTCCGAGTTGGACTAAGGATCTCTTGTTTACTACACATGAATGTTAATGATCTAAGCTACAATAATGTAGTAGATATAACAGTCCTACTATATGTGTCAACCCATCAATATAATGGATCCCAGGATGAAGATCATCAAAATGAAATATGCCCAATAAGGGACTAATCTAAAAGCGGGGTCTTTCTACAGATATGAAGAGGAGATATATGCATGCTGTAATTTAGTAGTTATATGCTAATAATGAAAAATAGTAGAGAAAGAATGTTCAAAGAGTGTTTCTATAGGGTTTCGTTATGACTTTTTAGGGACAGTAAGATCTCCCCAGCTGTCATAAAAAAAAATGCATATTAAAGTACACATTGGGTACTAAAACAGCACCTACTTTGGGAAGACACTGCAGCTTCCCTGCTTCTGATGGTCTGATGATTTTTGCCACTGATTGGCTGCTTAAAGCAGCCAATTACTGGCAGGAAAGCACCCCCATTGAAACCAGTGGGAGCGCTTTACACATGTGTGCACAGCAATCTGCAGAAGCCCCCATGTATTTGCAATGGGGACACCATGATAATTTAAATGGACCTCTCAGCTATCGTGCATTACAATGAATATGATGTCTGGAGTGTCCCTTTAAGACTGTGAATAAACGAGGAGTAATAACTGAAAGGGACGGTAAGATGACTTCCTGGAAGCGGTTCTTTGTGGTCAGCAGCCAAAATATCTAATAATTAAGTACAATACAAGCTGTACACTCCCTACATAAGATACTGTAATTCCCATGTTTAAGGTGTTTTCATGCTTGTTTAATTTAACAAAAACACTCTCAATTTTCCACACTGTGACTATGAATGAAACCGTAAACCGTAACTCCAGTCTCTTCCTGTCCTCTTGGCAAGCAATCATCGTCTCGTGTGCTAGAAATATCTCATGAAAATGCCCCTGGTCTGCAAAACATGTATTTGCCTTAGAACTGATGCCTGTCTGGTGTTAGAATGTTAATATTAAAAACACATATGAATGTAATATGACTCTTTAGGTTGCAAAAAAGTAACAGGGTAGAAAAAAAGGCATGAACATCATGTCAACAGAGAGGGACAGAAAAATGGGGAGAAAAGTGAGAAATATAATAGACACACAAGTTCTCAACCTAACTAATCAATTCTATTTCCACAAGTCAGTCTTGAGTAAAACACTGCAGAAATAAACAATACAAATCATATTTTGTGACATAAGTAAACAGTACATTACAAGCAATACATCACATCATTTCGATTGACAGAATCAAAACTTGAAGGCCCTGCTCACACCATCTTACAAAATATCTAAAAGCCTCATAATATAACTCTGATGCATAGAAATAGAAGAGTGATTACATTAAATCATGTGTTCAGTTCCAGAGTTTCTCAATCTCAAACCACAGTTTTTTTGGATATACGAAAACTCTTATTAAATTTTAAGGTATCAAACTATTTATTGGTTCACTGAATGTTGATATTTTACATTAATTTGTAAATAAGTGAATCTGAGCTTTAGTAGGTTCTACAGGAGCCGGTGTTTCAATACTCAATATTGCCAATGATAACATCAGAAACATCTCCACCAGAATCACAAAGGTTGTATATATACTAATCTTATTTTTTTGCAATGATTTTCTAATTCACCAGTTGCTGGTTTTCTGTTCACAAGCGAACTACTTTTCTCCCTGTTCAGACTTAAATCTAGTAACAAAGCTCCACCTAGTGGAGAAAAGGAGACATTGCAGAAACTATATCCTTGAATAAAATACACACTTTTGTAGCTCTTCATTTGTTAAGTTTGATGCATTTTAAAAGACTAATTAACATTTTTTTATGATCCATTATGCCAATTTGCCCTCCAATATAAATAATCTTTGCAATACATTAAAACAGGGCAAGAACTGTAATAATAGTAAGCAATAACGTGTGACTGATGGCATCTGCATGCAACGCTCTTAAGCTCACGTAGCATATGGCCAGGCATATCCAACTGCTGACCGCATTCTGCAGCACCTGATCTGCCGCTGCAGCATTTGCTGGTGTGCCGGATTGCCCAGTTTGGTTCTGTATTAAAATATCCAAATTTGTATGTTAATCTTAGTTTATCGTGCTCATTTTATAACCTACTTGAGCAGTATGCGCATGTCTCAACACCTATAACAAGGAAAAATTGATACGCATGTTTCTGTTACACATCATTCTGAATTATTGCTTTGTTTTATATGAAAAACAATCCTTACTCTATCTGCACTGTTGTTGCATCATGGAAAAGCAGAATAAGATTTTCTCTATTCTGTAATGAGACATATTTTATGGGTTTTTTAACAGCTGAAACCCGATATACTTGCTCATAAGGTTTACACTCTAAGACAAGCAATTCATTATTTCTTCAAAAAGATAAAAATATTAATACTCTCACAAAAGAACATGACATCCTCTAAATATCACAGCATTTACCTGCTTCGTCAAGATATTATGTATCTGTCTACTTGTATTGTGACAAGATATTTTCAATAAACAGAGAATTGATACTAAATATCACAGCATTTAATATACTAAAAATGAGTACCTAAGAAGAAGTTTGGCTGGCCTGAACTATATTAATAGAGGTTGTTTTTTTCTGTATTAACAATAATGAACAGGCAGCAAAAACCTTATCCTTTTTACAGACACCCTGTACATACACTACCGCTTAAAAAGTACGGGGTCACTTATCCTTATTTTCTAAGAAAACTGCTATTTGTAACTGTTTAACATAATTGCAAAAAGGTTTTCTAATCATCAATTAGCCTTTTAAACTTAAACTTGGATAAGTGAACACAACGTGATGGGAGTGATAAAGGGCCTCTGTACTCCTATGCAGCTATTCCATTAAGAATTATCTGTTTCCAGCTACAATAATCATTTTACAACAAACAACATCTGTGATATATTTCCATTTTGGGCTATTTTAATTGACAAAATTTGCTTTTCTTTCAACAGGGACATTTCTACACGACCCCAAGCTTATGATCCTTTTGACTTTGCTACATCCAGAAGTGATGTATTTGAATGCCCTCATCCTAATTTTGACAGCGATAGAGGCAGAAATCTATAAAGTTTTACATTTCCTCCCCCAAAAGAATCCTTCCTGTTTACAGATACATAATATATGCTGTATATATTTTCTGTGTTTCCCTGTTAATGGAGGAAAATGGGATTGGATAAACAGTGGCTGGGAGTCTGTGTGTTAGTTTTTGGAAGCATTCTACTGAATGGCCACTGAGCTGCGCTGTGACTCTGCCCTGTGAGTCTTTTCTTTTTACTACAGGTAACATTGGCTGGTGTGAACCTCAAACCTCAATTGTTCTTGAGTACCTTCTAGGGAGCTAGGAGTAAAGGATTCAAACATGCCAGACCAGAAAGGATTCAGCAAATTATACCTTTATAGTCGTATGGGATTTTGTAGAGCTCTTATAAGGGAAAAGGAGAAAATGCAAACAACAAAGATTAGCTAATAAGCCATACCATGAACCCCTGCATGCAATTCAAATTATAGTTTGCGTGTCCTTGCAGAACCAGAAACATTTCCACCAAGACACCAGGCTACCACCACTGAATAAAAGACCAATGAAAACCAAAAACCTTATACGTTACCTTTCACGGGCCTAGAAATTGAGTTGTGGATAAGCATTGTATGTTCTCATCTGACCTTTTAGCATCTCTTGTAGTTTTCCCAATAGTAAATGTGAGTTCCATTATGGAAGATCTTGGTCATCGAGCTTTGAAAGATGTGTACTGCACATCATTGGTGTGTTTTAGAAAGACTCTATAAGCTGTCTAGGCAGGGATCATGTGGGGCCTTGGAGCAATACCCTTACCAAGGACTGTTCCGCAGTGTGTGTGTATGTATGTATGTATGTATGTATGTATGTATGTATGTATGTATGTATGTATATATATATATATATACATACATATATATACTGTATATACATGCATATCTATAGACAGTCAAGTACAATGCATTCAAGGACTGAAAAGCTCCAGATGATATCATATTCAAAGGGAAGGGAATCATGCAAACCAAGTTTACATCCTCTCAAAACTGCATGTCCACATAAAAACAATTAGTGCAGAATTACCCATTAGTGCAGAACAGTAGAAAATCTTTACATGCTTCTTGTGCTAAGGCACTTATATAGACACACATACACAGATATGCTTAATAGGCACAATTGCATGCATTCATACAGATATATCACACATAAATGATGAGGCCTCTGAAAGCATGTACATCCGGTGTTCACATGTACAGAAAAAAGTTTGATTTGTGTTTGAATATGCACAACTATCAGGTTCAGCGGTTATTAATGTATTTAACGCTCCAAAGTGTTCTGTAGTACTATAAATATGAGTCCACCACCAAAAGGGGGCTTAGATCCATTGAGAACAGGCATTGATTAATTAACTTGCACTAGTAAGTATCAACATAAGAAAGGTCAGAAATAAGTTTTATCTGCTTCACCCATTATCTATCTGTGACAGGTTAAATTCCTTAAAATCTGAGTTTTAACATGAACATTGAGCAATGTTAGGTGTTTTCTTCATCTATGCACCAGAAAGAAATCTACTTTATGCTATTTAATGTAAAAAATCGCCTTTACTCATATCTTGCATGCAAAGTTAAAGGTAAGCAGGAAATTCAACAATGCATAGGGAAAGGAAAAGCAACCAGCCTGATGGGTTGCATATGTAGATCTCTGTTCTGACCTAGAGTATTATGTACGGTTCTGGAGACACCTATCTCCAGAAACATATTGACAGTTTGGAGAGAGTTCAGAAGAGGGTAATAAAATGGTGAATGGTTTGCAAGATAAAACTTATCGGTAAAAACCAAGGAAGCTCAATATGTATAGCTTGGAGGAAAGAAAAGGGAGGTGTGATGGAAACATTTAAATACTTAAAGGTCATAATTTAAAACTAGAGGGTCAGAGGCTTAGAGATAATGCGAGGATATTTTACTTTACTGAGAGATTGATAGATAAGTGAAACAGCCTCCTAGTTAGAGAAGTGTTAGCGGTTAGAATGGAGGAATTAAAACATGTGTGGGCTATGCATAAGACTATCCTGAATCTAAAATGAGATTGAGGACTAACTAAATTTTGAGTCTTTACATCAGAGAAAATAGGTAATTAGATTGACTGAATGGTTCTTAACTGCCATCAAATGATATGTTTCTGTTTGGACTTGGTGGATCTTATTGATTTCAGTATGATGATCCAGTAGCGTATACCAAAAGACAAGGGGCCAGGAACACAGAGATCAGCGATGTCAGGAACAATGTGTGTGTGTGTGTGTTTGTATATATGTATGTATGTATGTGAACATGGATGTGTAATTGTGTCTGTGTGAGCAGATGTGTAATTGTGTGTGTGTGTGAGCATGGATGTGTAATTGTGTGTGAGAGAGCATATATACACATATGTAAGTAAGTTGGGCGAGATGGAGTGTGTGTTAGTGAGTATGAGTAAGTGTGTGTAATTTGTGTTAGTGTGTTTACATATGTTGTATGTTGGAAGGGGGCAAGGGGCAAATACGGGACAGACTGTGTTGCAGCACTAATTGTCATGGACCAGGTCCAAACAGATGACTGCATTGACCCAGCGCGCCCAAAGATTGTGTGCAGGAGTCACAGTGCAGTAGTGGAGTCGAACAGGGCCTGGTTGCAGGGCGACCACACTCACCCAGGTGTTGAGCACCTAGGGTCGTGCAGCCACATACCAGCACCCTGACATAGCAGCAGATGTATACCAAAATGAAACGAAGTGATATCCTGCAGGCACCCTGGAGCAGGCATGAAACATATCACTAGAATCACGTGCAGGATGCTGTAGGCTGGAAGTATGGAAGCTAAGCAAAGGATATAGCAGAAACATAACAAGCAAGGGACAGAGCAAGGAACAGGGAGACCAGGCACGAAACATAACCAGACAAGACATACATGATACAGGGCACAACAAAGGACAGGGAACGAGGCAAGGAACACAGGTGAAAGAGTGAGGAGCCGGAATCCTCGGACACTTCTCCTTTAAGCAAGGATAGGCCATATTGACTAGGACACGGGGAGAGGAGAGAGGAACTAGAATCCTCAGATGATACAAGGAAGAAGGGCAAAGGTACATAAGAGACAGACAAACATGAATACAGGAACTAGCCTAGAACTATGTGATAACAATTGGAGATTCCGTCACATCATATGGCCATAGTATGCTTAGCCCACCACTACGTCAAAGTACTCCAATGACGGTGGGTCCTAAGGCTAATCCCTGCTGACAGTGGTACGAAACAAACCAAACATGTAATCCAAACACATAGCACTGAAACATACCTGTAGACTGCAGACTGAGACAAACAGAAAACACGGGTGGAGCTCACCTTATAAAGGAAACAGAGCTGAAGCAAAGAGCTGAAGCAGAAGCAAGGAATGGAAGATCAGAACAGAGCAAAAGGAAATCCAGGAATGGATCGAAGCAAAACAGGGAAACTGAAGCAAGAGCGAGAAATGCAGCTTCACAGCCTGGGTAGGACGTGACACTAATATCAGATTTATAATGTAATGCGTGTTTGTACTGATAATGTTTCTGCTCCTGCACTGCATCGAAGTACATTATATATTTTATGATATGGTTAGTATGTTTATTTAAAAATAAAAACTTTAAAAAAAAAAACTATACTGAGAAACATTTTAGTCCTTTAAGTTTAGAAGAAAGACAGTAACTGAATGACCATGGACTTGGGGAAAGCTGAGCTACAAATTAGACTGGATATTGATCAATCATGCTCTCAATTGCCAGCCCTCATCAATCAAGAAATAGGAATGAAACAGATTAATGCTGTAAAGAGTACTAGTAAAAACCACTTTAGGAAAAAATGAGCCTCCATCACAGTACATTTACAGTTATTTATGATCCACAAAATGCACACCTGGCAATAACACAGTTACTTTTTTTCTTACTCTTTTCAGGTTACTGGTGGAGCGATAGAAGTGCGTCTTCCAGCAGATGTCATACATGTTAATGCAGCAAGGAAATGATTATATGTATGGGATAGGTATATAATTATCCTGAACATACGACCAAGGATCAAATAAGATTGGACTCTTTACAGTAGAAACAATGGGCAGAATAAATGGGCAGAATGGTTCTTATCTGTCGTCATATTCTGTTTCTTATCATTTGTAGAGCATAAAGACTGTGTTAATTTTTGCATTCAGTTGATGTACAACTTGTTATGTCCCATTTGCCCACGATACACTATGATGGCGCTATATAAAACAACGGATCAACCAATACTGCAATGTACAGGAAAACCAGATTTATTTTGTTTGCAATTAAGTGTCATGTTGTATTTCTACGAAATCTTCACGAAACAAAGTCATCTAACCTCATTGCACTAAAAAATACTAAACCAAACATTTTTGTCATTACCTCTAAACTCCACCCAGAACTCTACCCATGACCACACCCACAACCACACCCACCCCTTCAACCACTCAAAAAGTGTCTACACAACAAATCAGCAGAAGGTGGTAACCATAGGAAGGATTCGGGCCGGCTATTAATTCTTCTTGGAGCTAATCTCCAGCTATTTTGCATTTTTGGAATCTATATAAAAGAAGTGAAATTTATCATCTCTGCTCTTGCCATCACTCCTAATTGTAACTATAAAGACCCCATTTGTGATGTGTTTTCTTGAAACTCTTAGCTGAAATTCTGAATGTGTAAAAATTCTTTGCAGCATATTTTACAGAGCATGGTGACAGTAAGAATGAATCGAAAACAGCGCATGATGTCATTTGTTAAGTCAAGATAGAATGTCATATTTAACAATAAGATCTGAAAGAGTATTACATTTTAGTGCTAATCAATAAATATTGCTTGATGTGTTTTTGGTCCCAACCAGGAGAATATCATTATTCAGTAATGATCTTTTTGCTGTTTCCCTATTAATAGCAGGATTATATTAAAAATAAGGGTTAGAAATTAGAAAGCATCCGCTGCAGAGGTACATGCTACACACATGGCCACCCAATGTCCTTCATCCAGTCTGTTACAGAGACACAACCACCAATTTGGACTTCTGTTCTCCCTTTCTTTCAGTTGATTAATAGATGAGGCTCAGTGTGTAAATTGGTGCCTCGTGTTTCTGTATTTGTGTTTTTATATTAATACAAATAGTACACAATAGACGTAATTGGTGTTTATCTGCCTATTTGTGCAAGCGTCGTATTTCATCAAGTCCCCCAAACGCAGAGAATTGCCGTATGCTGAGAGTAGTTGATTGATACCCCATGACTTATTGAAGAAGTGATGACACGTTTTGAAAGAGATGGCTGAAGTGTTTATGAAAACTCGATGCAATTGAGTGCATATATTGATTTATGAGCCTGAACAGTAAAGGCTAATTTATACCCAGTGCAGCTGACCAGAGATGGTGATTTGTATTCCAGAACTGTCTCTTGGCAAAGAACCAGAGCAGATATTGATTTGAAATCCAACTCAATAATTTACCATTGCAGTAGCCAAGAAAAAAAATATGCTGATTTGTTAAAATAAAGGTTCAAACTCTACAGAAGAAATTAACCTCTTAAAATATTGTTACAAAGCTTAGCCATGCACTACATTTACCAAGCATGGATACAATTAAGCCTTTCCATTAAAACCATACAGTATGGTGGTTGGGGGGGTCTCACCCTCTCTCTACTATATACCTGGCAGGAAGAACAATTTTCTGTGATGTATCTATAGGGTTCAGCCCTAGGCTTGAAAGCACTCCTTTTATTTGCCATTAGGAGAGGGCTGGCTACATTAAGCCCAGGGGCAAGGCTGGCTATGTTGCCTAGTTTGTAGACAACAAAAACACAATTAACAGCCTATAATTAGAGCAGTCTATAGGGAGGAGGCGATCGTACCCCTTCCCTTTTTCGCCAGCCTTCCCTTGTACCTCATCCTCTAAGCTCCTACATGACAGTAGAGAGTAAAAGGAGCTCACCTACTGTTTCCGTATGTCCTCTTGCTATGTTGTATACCAATTGTTATGTCCTGTTTACCCTTTGTACAGCACTATGGCTATGGCGCTATATAAAACAATAAATACTATAACGTGCTCCCTCTAGTGGCTGCCCTGTGTGGCATGATGGGAAATGACATTATGTTTATCTTTCTTCTTTGATGTCCTCCAGCTCTAGGTCAAAATAGAGCACTCCACCCAGGTGTTCCAGTAATACAACGCAGTAAAAGCATTTGGAACCCTAGAACAGCAGAGTCAGAGAACATTCTGACCAGATCATGGTGGAAAAAAATACCCACAGGGGGGGCAGCTTCTTCAATAATTTTCGAATAATTTCCCTACAAAGTGTCAGCCTGAGGGGGTCAGTGAGTGAGAGATGGTAACTCTTGTTGCTATATTGGGTTGGCCCGTCAAACCTCCCAAGCTATATATAATAAATTTTGTTAGTTTGATTTTTGTTTGTGTAGGTTGAATTAAAATCCAAGTTTAAGAAATTTTCCTCAAACTTGTTTTTTTTGCTGACATTTTGATGGCCAATAACAAATCACGAAGTTCATTCTTGTGTTGCAGGCAGCAGGTGGAGCTAACACCCCAGGGCAGGAATCAGATCTGTATGTTTTATCTGTAAATCTAGGGATACTTTTTTATTTTTGGTGTGCTCTTATTGTAAGAACATGACTTAGGGTGATTAGAGGAGGCACAGGCTATGAAATTAAGTACTTCTAAAGGGAAGATCATTTTGTCTTTGGGGTTGCCCCTGGTTTAATGCCCTGTTGCCCACCCTCCCGAGCTTCACTGTGTTATCATCATTCCCTTAGCACCAAAAAACTTTTTTGGTTTGCCACTAGCTGCTGCCTATGAGAAGCTGATTGTCATGTCTTTGAGGCATCATTGATCTCCAAGTGCGGGGACCATTCCCCTGTGGGGTTACCGCCGCATACCCTGCCAGCTTGCCCATCACACCTGGCATTGTCCTGGCCCAGTAGGCATGGCACATGTGCGCTGCTTGAAAAAACAAAAAGCACAGATGTGTGTGTGATGACCTTTCCTGTGCCCCAAATTAAAATAATGGGGCCCATTGTAACAGTATAATAACAGATCCAAGGTTAGAAATGCCAGCTGGTCTTTATGGAATAAGAGAAATCAGGCTAACCAGGAAATATCATGTGCATTTTTGTAAGCGGCGATATGGCAACGTTATCAAAGACTGATAAGTATTTTGTTAGGTACAATGAAACATTTATGCTCAAGGTCTTAGCAAGCTGGGGAACTGGAAATGCTTGTTTAACTACAGTCCCCGCCATAAGCATACACTTTCTTAAAGATTTTATCACAACGACAAAGAAGTCATCTGAATTGCCATTATTTTGGGTGTGCTCTTATTGTGAAAAGGGGTGATTAGAGTGGGCACAGGCTATGAAATTAAGTACGTCTAAAGGCTAAAGGGAAGATCATGTTGCCCCTGGGATTGCCCTGCTGCCCACCCTCCCGAGCTTCACCATGTCTGGATCCCTTAGCCTGGATTCCTAGAATTACAATATAAAAAATATCCTTTTGCAAGTGTAATAAAGGACTAATAAATTTATTCCCGTCACCAAAAAAAATCATTTTAAAATTATTTAGAGTTTATTATTAGAGTTTATGCTGATTAAATATTTAAGCAAATTGTTATGCACAACTTGTTTATGTTGTATTTACCCATTGTACAGCGCTGTGGAATATGGCGGCGCTATATAAATTACTACTAATAATATGAAAACATATTTATAATAATAATGATAATAATATTCATGTCACAGGGTCATACATTTAGTCATTTTAGAAAAAGTGTTAAATTGTATAACTATGATATTTATATAATAAATACAGCAGATTCGGTTTTGATACTGTGTGAAGCAGAATGGTGAATCTGACTGTGAGGGGGAAAGCCCACCCCGTATGCAAATTAGCAGATGTACCCATGATGCATTTCCCTGGACAGGGCTGATTGATAGAGCTGCATTTCCGGGTTGTGCAGAGACTCTGCAAAAGAGAAAAAAAATGAATAATAAAACTACAATTCCCAGCATTCCCCAGAGAGGAGGAGAGCAACAGTCACCCACCCAAAAACAGAGAGGAGGGGCAGGCGTAGAACAGTGGAAGTAAAGGAATGAGTTTATGAATTGAGTTTGGCGGGGGGAATACTTGACGGGTGTGTTTGTTACTGTGTCGGACACCCGGGGGAGGGAGGAATCCCTTGCATTGTCTCTCGTAGTGACGAGCTTCAGACAGAGCCCTGGCTTCCAGGTCTGAGACCCAAGGGCTAGGTGCATGTTGTGTGGCCTCCTCCTCTCGGGGCGGAGAGAGGAAGGGATGATAGTGATCTAGCCGAGCAGGGGGTTGTCTTGCACGCTGCAGTCGCTTCTACTACGGCTCCCATCAATCATTCCCAGCGGGCTGGGGTCAGGGGGACCTGGAGATGGCAGCCTACAGAGATCACTGATCCCCACGCAGATCCCCGGGATCCTTTGGCATCGTGGCTCCTGCACAAGCCTTTGTCACTTATTATACTGGGTGGGGGGTGTTCAGACCAGTAGAACCAGTGGGCCTTATTACGGGGTTCAGGTGTACATTTAGAGTATACTGGTGGGCGTGATTAGAGTGGGAGCTTGTGTATGTAACATAGGAGGTGCAGGCTAGGTCATCTAGTATATGTAAAGGGAAGATCAGGCTGCCCTGATGCTTTGGGGTTGCCCCTCGTTCAGTGCCCTGCTGCCCACCCTTCCGAGCTTCACAAGGCTGACCACATCCTGAACCTTGCCATGTGACTTTAGCCGTGATCTGCCCGCAATGTTTCGCATGGTTTGCAGTCGACTGGTAAGTAGATATCCCCGGTAACGCGTGCGCCTTCGGACTTGGAAATTAATGTGCAAACGTTATATTGTTTGACATCGTGTTACATTGTTTAACAGCATTGTTACATGTGCAAATGTTACATTGCAGCGCTGCATAAATTGTTGGTGCTATATAAACCATAATAATAATTATTTGTAATTGTTTAGCCCTTGAATGACAGCGATTCCATGCAGACCTGGCTGCCAAGAAGGGGTTAATCGTGCACGTTTCTCATCACAGATGTGTAGATTGCAGCCTGTCGTATAAAGGATCTGTTGCTGGTGTCATATGTAGCTTTCACTGCAGCCTTTTACCAGAAAATAATTAGTGCAGAAAGCATGTCTTCCCTGGGATAAGTCGTTGATATGTCCGAGGCTATTTCCGCATATACATACGCGAATACACGCTTACACGCATTTATGTGCTGCATTACAATCATTACAATCATTACATGAATATAATAACCTGCCCCCCCCATCCATGCATTGCAGCGGTGTATACTGAATTGGCCGGGGGGGGACAGTCTCGATTTGGCTTTTCTTTGTACATTCAATTGAGATGTTGTCACCTCTTCAGACATTAACATTCTAAGGTGGATCACGGAGAACGGCTTTGATGTGCGGTTTGAAGCGCAACCCTGCTGGTTATATGGCTCTGGTGGTTAAACCCTGGATAATATTGCATTAAAGAAGAAAGTGTTTTTGTTAGGGGTGTTTGTTGGCGCCAATGCGTTGATACATTTAATAAATACGTTGATTAATCCTGAGTCTTAATTTAGTAACAATGATAACCCTAGCAGGCGCCCTGAAATATAATGGATTGCAAGCTTTAGAGAATATGTAGGTCTCTTCTTCAGCCATATAATAGCAAAGGGGTCCTAGACAGCCTCAAAAGCTTGCAGTCTATTATACCCCTGTTAACCAGTAGAGGTATAATGTCCCAGATTTGCTCTTTTTCTTTCTCCAGCTAACATGGTGCAATTTATATCTTATGAGTCTTAAAGGGTGGTGAGTTCCTCTATGAAGTCATCAATGGAGTATAATTCTTCCTGCGTTCTATTGTTCTTCCTGGTGTAGGCACATGGTCTGGCTGTCACTATTTGACATGGTTCTATCATGGATCTCATAGCAAATCTTTCATGCCAACTGTATTAAATGAAACATTTGCCCTTCTTTTTTTTTCCCTCTGTATTTCATCTTTAGCGTAAAATAGGATTTATTTAATTACACATTTCTGATTCTGCTGCTGTAGCCTGTATCCTTCTAAATAATTCTAGCCTCTTACCAACGGCATAACTTAGACTAAAATGGTTGTTTAGCCTTAGAAATGTTTAACGGTGAAGGGCTTCTTATGCAAAACCTCAATTCCAAAAATTGGCCCTATTTGGCCCCGCTGGACTGACCACAAAATATTCGTTTATACCCACAATAATTTTAGTAAAATGACATTTTCCATGTCATACATACATTGTGCTAGTTATTTATATATCTATATATTTGACATGATTATTCCATCAAATGAAATCTATTATGTAAAACATGTTTACTTTTTGTATGACTTATAGAAAGATAAGTGTAGGGCTGTAAAAAAAAAAAATAAATAAATAAAAAAAAAAATTCCTATTGTAACGATAAAGAAAAGCCTTGTTTCCTGTCTATATGGTAAGTTATTTTTTTAAACATTTTAATAAAACATATAGATAAAGGTATAGAGCTGTACCATGTTGGCCATTAAAAGTAATCAAAGCAAAGTCTCGTCTTTAGGCATATTATACATCTGTAGCAGAAATTGCTCATACATTTATAGACAACATACAGACAAGGAAATGCAAAGTCGTATGTTGGTGTGAAATGTAGCATTTGGCATGAGTAGTCTCTTGGTGTTGTAGACTGCCCCATACTGTGTGTCTTTGTATATGACTGATTGTGGGGATAGTGTGATATTAATACAAGTTTAGAACTGAATTCATGGGGATAAGTTTGTCCTCCCATGTCTTCCCTTCCCTCTGTGTCCTCAAGTCCCCCACTAATTATGGTGGCCCTCAGATCATTGTTACTGTGCTAATTTTGTCCGAAGAGGTCTCTTACAGGTGTGTCTGCCCTTTTTAATTAATCTGCCTACTTCAGGTCTGGCCTTTTTCACATATGTACAGTTAAATCCTATCTTTACCTCTCAGAATATATACAGGCTGATTTCTTACTGGCGTGCTTAGAAACTATTTGGAATCATTCACAATGTAAAGTTCAAAGAGTTTGGTCATTTTCTGGGAATTCTTCTTTGTGGTGGATAACGCCTTCCCTCAGTACATATGTTTTGCATACAATAGAAATTGGATAGCTGGCTCTTTAGATCTGACAAATTCAGGGATCCAGGGAGCCATGGCTTGTAAATGTTACTGCTGGTGCATATATTGGGTATTTGATTGAGAGCTCTATGGGCAGAGCTCCCCTCCTCCAACCAACCATTGTTTCACCTTACCTTGTCTCGCTCCTGCTGCCGAACGGCTCCCACTTAGCTTCTTACTATTCAGTTATTCTATGCATATGTCTGGTAATATCATTTATTTATACAGTATTTACATTGAGATAGATATACTTTTATGTGATGTATTACATGGTTTTGCCCATTTACAACACTAGATCTACACTAAATATGTCTGCCTTCTTAATACTATGTAGTTGTAGTACATTTTGAAAAATAGTCAGCAGCCTTATCTGGACTACAAGCAAATAACCCAAAGCTCTGGTAAAGTTGCCAGACATTGAGTTGATGCTTTTGTCTTCCTTGTTCCAAACACCTGTGCATTACTCTGAGCAGTGAGACTGTCCATTACTGATTCTGGTGTTGGGTTTATGCATACTTGGGGCAGCTGGGCCAAAATGAGTAACCAAGGAGGTGAATGTTGACACTGATTTTGTAGTTCACCTCAGAGAGATCGAGAAACTGTGATCAGCAAACAATCCGTACGGTAAGACAGGCAGAAAGGTTCTAAGTTGGAAGGCGATCCAAGCCTTGAGGCCAGCAGCAACAAGCAGAGTCCAGGCAGCAAGCCAAGAGGTCATGAAGCCAAGGGAGACAGCTATGAGGGGGGAAGCTGGAGGCAGGATCCTGGGCAGATACAAGGCCAGAAACAACATGCTGCCTACAGCAGAACGCCGGAGGAACTGAGCACGGAAGCTTCACTGGGGTTAAAGTAGGCAATCTTAACAGGTAGCAGCTGTAGTGAATCTTTACTACTAATGAATCTGGCTCAAGGTGTGGGAGATGAAAAACAGCCATCAAGAAAGGCAAGTATCATCTATCTAATCAACTTATTGTCATTATAAATCATTTTGCATCTCCACTAAAACACTATTACATGATTTTAGTAAAAACAGGATTTCGCAAGTGAACTTAATTTTTTAATTTAAAATGATCAAATTTAAAAGCAGTTTTTACAGTCTTTTGATTATTGCTCACCTAAGATCACAAGATGTTGTGTTATATGCGCAACTCAGGCGGCACCTTCGTAGTCATCGTTTCCCAGAACCAAGCATCTCCATAAATTCCTGCTTTGGGTACTTTGAGATGAATTAACTGAAATCCCTCAGCAAGTAGTTTGCAGTCCATCAGCCATTTTTGTCGTCACATCATTGTCTCATGAGTTGCCTGCGTTAGTTGCTGTGTGTGGGATGTATAAGTCAGTAATTCCTGTTTTTTTTATATAAGGTTATACACCCACAAACTGCAGGGTAGCATGCTCACTAGATATATATGTCCTAGAAGAAGTGGCTGATGTGGACCACAGACACCTAAATAAAGAGTTTGCTATCTAAACCATTAAATAGGGGGTGCTATGTTTTCTGCGTTATTAATTTGTTTTCGTCATCTTTAGTCTCTGTCTGGAAAGGGATCTCATTTTGCTGAAGGCCACGTTTCTCCTAGGTCCACTTTGTTTTATAATATTGCTTTGGTGCGGCCTATGCAATGTTGGCATTTGAATGACACGTAGAATTGATACGATAGGGAATACTGTAGAAAACACATTTCCAGGGGCGTTCTGCTGTGAAATCTCACAAACGAGGAAGCTACATCAAAATCAACCTTGGTGAAACAGTTGACACCGCGTAGGATGTATTTGTAATTTCCACTTCTTTGGGGAAGCATAATCTCTATATACTGTAACTTTGTGCGTCTATAACCGGCTCTTTGACTATGCTCCAAGCTTGCCTTTTAGAAAACACGCTTTTGATCTTTACATTTAGCTAGCATAGGTTTATGGAACCTAGGTCTGAATGCATTGTCTAAGTAGGGCAGATCTGCCATTTACCAAAGGCAGGTTTACTTTAGGACTTGTAGGGCACTATAGCATAAGCACGACTGTTTTGTAATTCTTATCTTCCCTTTGTGCGAGAATAACCCTTACATTTTTATGTGTTTCACAACACAAAGAAGTAGTCGTAATGCTGAGACAGACTTTTTCTATTTAGCTTTTAAAAGGGCCAATAATATCCCAAATTTGTTGGCCTGAAAGGAGTTGGTAGAAGCCAACTGATTTAGAAAATCAAAATAATGCTTATATTTTTAATGATTTTTAATGGAATATCTTCACAGACGTACAGAGACCCTTTATCACTCCCATCACTCCTGTGTTCCAATGGCACATTGGGTTCGCTAATCCAAATTTACATTTAAAAGGCTAATTGATCTGTAGAAAACCCTTTTGCAATTATGTTAGTACAGCTAGAAATGTTCTTGTTTGCCGAGAAAAGGTGACCCCAAACTTTTGAATGGTAGTGTGTTCATTCTGTTCAGAAATTAGCTAGGAGGTATAATAATGACTAATCTTTTTTGCCTTGGATATTAGTAAATTTCCATCATACTGATACTTTAAATCGTGGCTAGTAAAATTATACTGCCGACGCCTAACTGTGTGATAAAATCATGATATCTATGTACACGTTCCTTTGTGCAGCTAAAAGTTTCTATCTGACTCCTAGATTTGTTCAGCCTTAGTTTACCACATTGGTTTTTTTGTGTCTGGTTAGAACCTTAATCGGTGTGAAAAAAACAAACTCTTAATCCGTAATCTATTTCAAAGTACTGGTCAAGGTACTGATTTTTTGCTAGAACTAGCCAACATGTTTTTATTGCCGCTATTTTACATAATACTATGTTTTCTCCATCTTCAAAAAAAATATAAAAAATAAATACAAATAGTTAAAAGAAAAATCAAAAGAAATCAAATTAAAAATGAATAAATAATTAAACAGACTCCAATAATGTCGCAATTACTTCACCAGTTCCAGGAGAGATCCCTGAGGTCTTTAAGGACCTTGAAGGGATCTCCAGTCAGAAAAATATGAATATTAAAATAATAATAAATAAATGAATAAATCTTGTTTATTTATTTAACAAGCACCCAAACGCCTCTTGCCCCTTCCATTAGAAATATACATTAAAAATGACCCCCTCTTTGCCCCTAATACAAAGTTAATTAAGTAAAATAATGTAGTATGCAAGGGGATATTTTGCTCCCTAATAAAATAATTAAAAAAAACTATACATGTAGGATAATTACTCTGGCGATGTTGCTGGACATCAATAAGGTGTCTGACAAACACAGAAAGATAACTGCATTTAGGTCATATTTTTTAAAAAAAAGTTTGCTATATAATTGTTTAGAGCATGGGTGACTAGCTCTTAAACAAGACAATACTGAATAGAAATTGCAACAGGCTACCTTGAGGTCTTGGACCAAGTCACCACCCACTGGTTTAGGCTCAGTTAAACATCATTTTCTTCCAAGTTTTTAGCATTTATCTGGAATTGTACAGAAGCAAAGTTAAATTTATATTATCTCCTGGCTTTAATTTGATATTGAGTTGCATTAGGTATGTTGGCCAGGTGACTCCTGTGCTTAGGATCCGATGTGAGCCTCTCTCAGACTCCCAATTATATTAACGTGGAGTACGTGAACCACAATGGATTGGCTGACATCCAGTGTAGATGCCTGCACTGCAGCAGTGTCCTCAGCCAGCTACATCACGCGGCCCATTGTGCATTTATCATACCCTGTTTGGGTAAACACAATATCTACTCATCACACACATTGTTGTGCTTATTTGTATTAAAGCGTGTTGGGCATTTCTCAGCACTCTCAATGCCCATGCCAGGGCAAGGTGGCAGGGAACACAGTGGGGATACCCATGAAGAATACTAATTTTTGAAGAAAATATTGAGCAACTAGCAAAAACCTTTTTTCCCTTAGTTTTCCACATATAGCCACTGAAGTGTCCAGTCTAAAAAGTCCCTTAGACAGTACTTTTGTACTGGATGTGTTCAGTGTTTGTTTTATGGTGTCCATGAAGCCCCCGCAATAACAAGAATTTAATGTAAATGGCCTTGTCTCCTGGGCTCAGGGTTGCCAGTATTCATATCTGTTCTCCGTTTCTCCTTATGCTGTACTTTATCTGATTATTTCTTGAATTACTTGACTCCATCAACTGAAGGTCCTTTGTACAGATGCTTTTCACAAACCTTGGTCATCTTGGACAGGCAGTAAAATAGTCCTATATAGATGGACAGCTGTTAAATGCAACCATCAACATAATAACCTTCTCCTGTAAATCACAAAGTAGATTTCCTGCATGATGCATCGTTTTGTTAATGATTTTCACGCAAAAAACTGCCAGTTACATGGCTCGGCTACAGGTACCTTTTAACATTTATTTCATAATAAACAAATATGAAAAGCGTAGTTTTTACCCATAACCTGTTACGTCAATTTCAAAGTATGTGGAAGTTACAGAATGGAGTAAGATAGTATTTAAGTTATGTTGTTGGGTAATTGTTCTGTAAAGCCGACTCCTTTTGTCTCATATCAAGTGTTATAAAAAGTATAAACGAAGCAAAATGTAAAAAATTATTTCTATAAGTCGTTTAGACTGCGGTACTACGGATAATGTTTTTAATGCTGCCGTTGGTTTTTAATTTAGCAGAGTGGGTAGGGTAGAGCAGAGCAGAGCAACTTGAAGGATGTTGAGTTGACTTCAAGAGGGACTAAACGCCTCAACCACCTAAAGCCGAGCTGAGCCGAGCTAGGCCAACTGGCTCCAGACTACACCAGCCCAACCATGTCCTTAAGCAATTATATTACAGAAAGAAGGCTTTCATTTAAGACTTTTGGCTGCTAGCTAAGAATGTGAACAGTAAGACATGATAGTCTTTTTAGAAAATAACAGGTATTTTTATTATATTTCCCATCCTACTACTACATACTGTACAGACACATTTACCATTTCATGTATTTTATTGTGCTGATTTTATGGAGGACAGTATCCAAATTGCAGAAGGATGGCCAAAACAACTGAAGGCTGTGATGTAATTCTTATTAAATAACAGCCAAGATTTTCACCAGATGTTATCAGAGAACATCCCTCTGTCTCTATTTCTTGAAGAAAAAGCAGAAATAAGTATCTTACAAACCAAATAACACGTAAAAACAATTTAGTATTGAAGGACAATCTTCCTGAATGTTTACGATATCGTACACTTCATCCAACTAAAAGCAGTATTAAAAAAGGCATTTTTAAAAACGTTGTACTCTTGTCTTTAAAAAGGTTTGTTTTTGTATAAACGCCCAGACTCCTTATAATACTGCCTGTGTTAGACAATAGAATGCTGGTCCCAAATTTGTCATGGTCTAATTTGTGTATTGCATATTTTAATCTGTAAGCATGGTGGGTTTATTTAGAATGTAGAACCATAGAATAGTTGAGAAAAGTGACAGATCTTTATCAAGGGCTTTGCAAAAACTTAGACAGCAAATTGACTTTGTGCACACGTGTATTGATTTAAATGTTTGGATAAGCTTAAAATAGAATATTTACATGCAAGGCAAACGTACAATTTCAACATTACACCTCCTAAAAATACAGGTTTACTAAATGAGATTTCTTTTGTACTCATTTGATGTTAACTCTTCTAATATGGGAATGTATACGAGTTGCTTACCCGTTTCTTTTTACATGGGAAGTAAGTTCTGAATAGTCACCATCCCGTAGCTTTAAAGCACATTCATCTTCAACGGTAAGAAAAGTCACCATCTTTTCTCCGAGCTACAATGTTAACAAGACTTATTTGCCGTAAGTTAATGTATTCATTTATTAATGCCTCCTGTACCATTTTGAAGAAGTTGATGTAAAAGTTTACTACAGGGGAAGCTCGTATCTGTGTCTCAACATGCATCCGCTAGCATAAATAAATCGGTTTCCTGAAGTTATCTCCCACCTCCCCGCTCTACCCTTACAAAGGCAGCCTTAACCAATCAGCAACAATCAGCAACTTGACCATGGGGGATAACTTAGTCGGAAGGACTAGTCATACAGATTCTGAAAGCAGGAAGTTAAGACGTTAGGGCTACGTTTTAGTGTTATTCTTCGCATACACGTGTGATTATGAGACATCTTTAGGTCTTAAATAATAAAGAAATACCTTACATTTTTTTGGTAATATTTCAAAGTCTTATTACGCATTTGTATCTGCACACCAATTAAATGCCAGTATAACATTTGAAAACAAAATGCCATTTTTAAAAATAAGATAGCAAAGTGGCCAACAGCTGATTCTTTTTTTAACATTTTTTGTAACGTCTCTTGGAACGTATACCCTGATATTGTAGGTTTGTGAGCATTATGTACCCTAATACAGTTCTGCAGGCATGGTGTTCAGGCATCTGATATTTTTAGATTGTGGTAATTTGCCTGTAATTGACCCCCTTCTTCAGTTTCTAATACAGACATATAATGCCAATTGTAAATCACTCATGTGGCACGTTTTAATGTTGCGATTACTCACTTTTATTGCCAAGGATTATGCTTCAGGTAACTTTGATAAATCACTTGAGAGCCAGAGCACACTTCCCAAGGATATCTAGAAGTCGTGAGTAAATATAAAGCTCCTTGAGTAACCACGTTTATAACTTTACTTTATAACCAGCAATGTAATATATTTTTTTTAGTATCTTATCAAATGTTTCTTTTGCTACTAATTAGCTCTCTATAATTAAAACAAAATAACCTTGTGTTTGTATAACCGTGGCCGAGAAACCTTTGTTTTCTGCTATGAGACCAGTAAATTACCGTATTTGCTCGATTATAAGACGAGGTTTTTTTCAGAGGAAATGCTCTGAAAAATACCCCTCGTCTTCTAATCGGGGTCGTCTTCAAATCAGACCTCAAATAGAGGTCTGATTATGAGACGAAGATCCAGATCCCCCGCACCGCTGCAGGGGACCTGGATCCTCCTGTCCCCGTCCCCATCCCATTTAACACCCCCCACACACACACTTACCGGTGCTTCCTGCTGTATTGCCGGGGCAGCGGGTTGACGTCTACGCGATTCGCGTAGACAACGTCCGCTGCAGCCGGAAGGAGGTGTGGCTAGCAGCGGGGGTTGTCTGCGTCCGTCGCGCATACCTTCCCCGACTGTCAGAGATCAGAGTTCCCCGCACCGGTGCCGCAACTCTGATCTCTGACAGCCGGGGAAGGTATAAGCGACGGACGCAGACAAACCCCCGCTGCCAACTCCACCTCCTTCCGGCTGCAGCCGAAGGAGACGTCAACCCACTGCCCCGGCAATACAGCAGGAAATTGGAAGCACCGGTAAGTGTGTGTGTGTTAAATGGGGGCATAGGGCATTTCTGGAATGCCTTATACCCCTATATGCCACTCTGGCACTTAGGGGGTTAAAAGGCATATTATGGGGTAGAGTGGCATATAGGGCGGTATAAGGCATTTCAGGAGGCAGAGTGGCGTTAAGGGGGCATTTAATAGAGCACTCTGCCTCCTGAAATGCCTTATACCTCCCTATATGCCACTCTGCCCCATAATATGCCTTTTAACCCCCTAAATGCCAGAATGGCATATAGGGGTATAAGGCATTTCTGGAGGCAGAGTGCTCTATACAATGCCTTTTAACTCCCTTAATGCCACTCTGCCTCCTGGAATGCCTTATACCTTCCTATATGCCACTCTGCCCCATAATATGCATTTTAACCCCCTAAATGCCAGAATGGGATATAGGGGTATAAGGCATTTCTGGAGGCAGAGTGGCACATAGGGGGTCAAAAGGCATATCATGGGCCACAGTGCCATATTGGTGTGGCAAGCCTGGGGGCAGATGTGCGTAACTGGGGGACAGGTTGGAAAATACAAGGAAATAAAAACAAAAAAAATATTTTTCTCAATCATAGCTTTTATTTAAAAAAATAGTTTACATGAATTAACATTTACTGGTAAAACTTTTTTCCTTTAGGGTCGTCTTATATTCAGGCTTTTTAATTTTTTTTCTAAGTTAATATTCAGATTTTGGGGGGTCGTCTTATAATCGAGCAAATACGGTAATACAATTATACTATACAATGTATGGATCCACAATGAGGGTCCTCACAGACAGGTGCCTACATGACAGGTGCGCTCTTTCAAGTTTCATTTAAAAATCTCATGTTTATTAACCACATACGGGTCTTGGCTCCCTTGACTGACCATTAAATGAACCATCTGGAAAGTATCTCTCTATTCGATTAAAAATAATTTAGCATAAACCAACTCAATCCAGTTCAACCAATCTCCAAAATTTTTCCTTTTCACTTTTCTCATTACCTCGCCTTTCTTATGTTCTGGAATTGTTTCACTGGACTTTTTTTTTTTTCTAGTTGTATTTCTCTGCAACTGTTTTATGTCAGAGCAAACATATTGATGAAAGAATGAAAAAAATATTGCCGCCATAAAAATGAAATGCTGTTTATTGAAATTTCAAACCATCCTTTGGCAAGAAATCACTCCGCTTCCGTCTTGGAGACATTTATTTAAAAAGGAGATATGTTTGTGAACATTTCAACGAAACAAAGTGAACTATAATAAACCTATAATTGACATCCATCAAGTAATGGCGTTATTGCCCATTTATCACTTCAGATATGACTATAATGTTTAACGCAGAATGTATTGTTATTACCCAGGAATAGTTACCCTTTGTGTGCGAGTCTGTTGGGGAGAAATATGGATTCAATTTTATAGCCTGTTACATATCAGCAAATCTGTATATTGAGCACATAAAACATGTAACCAAGTCTCAGTAACTTTGATGACCTAGCTTTATGATGCAGATCATAATCTTCTGGTCTTTCAAGCCCAAGAGAGGTTACCTGGCAACCTGAGCTATGGGAAAAGTGTTGGATTCATTTGGCCACCCACAGGACAATCATTGTCGGCATTTGTTGAGTAGCCTCACCAAACACATTGTAGCATAGTTGACTCGTAGACATAGCATACAATAGTATTACAATAATACACCCCTAAAATTCAGCTGTATATCAAGGCGGGGAAACCCACAATTGCCCTGATTCCAGCCTAACTTCTAAAACCATTGGCATGTAAATGTCTAAATATGTAGCTGTCTTTGGGGAGACTCTCTGTTCAGCTCATGAATCCTGATTTGTTTGATTTTTGGAGTTATTTTACGATGGAATGGTCCACCTTATCCTGATGTGATGTTGAATAGTACTCAAAAGGGCACAGCTTTGCATAACACGGCCGTTGTAATTACTACTGCATTAGCTTTTGATGTGTGTCTTACTGTATCTGGTCTTTTGTTGACTAAAGATATTAAACTGAATTACACTATTGGTAGATGTTACCACATTTACAAAATCACAATCAGCCTAATTAGCACCAGATGACAAAGCATTATGTTCTAGAATGTTGTGAATTTTACACAGTGCTAATTACCAAATGATCATTATTCCACAAACTGCTGGATTTTTTTTTTAACACTATTATAGTCAACCAAAGTAGAATATTACTTTTCGACTTCTTACGTGACAAACTTGAGCTGTGCAACACGTTGGGTTCACCGATCTACGGAGTGTTGTTTCATCACATGTTGGTTACACAGGCTTGACTTATGTCAGGGGTTCTCAAACTGCGGCCCTCCAGCTGCTGCAGGACTACATCTCCCATAATGCTCCTTCAGCTAAGGGGCTGGCTGAGGAGTATGGGAGATGTAGTCCTGCAGCAGCTGGAGGGCCGCAGTTTGAGAACCCCTGACTTATGTTACCCAACTCCCTTCTGTCATGTGTCATGGTTTCTTCAAAAGGTTTGAAGATCATTGTTAGTAAACCCCCACGGAGTTACATATAAGTATGTTAAAAGAAGAAGCCTCCTTGTCTATTCTAAAGTGGGGTTTGTTCTATTGCAGTAGTAGTTGATGTTTTATATAATGCCCCTGTAGCATGGGGAGGAAGTAGAGCAAGGTCAAGTGAAATATCCCCTGATATAGATTATTTTGTCAGTGTGGTTTTTAAGGACAGTTGAACATGGATATTGCCATGTAGTATAAAGAGCAATGTGCAATTCATACGCGGGAGTTAATGAAAGTCATGTTATTACTCCAAGACCAGCTTAATGTTTACTAGACATTTTTTTTTTTTTACAGTTCTTCATAATGCATAATGAAGTTAGGGATTTGTCATTTTTTGAATCTCTAGATGCTACTTTGGTGAAATTACACAGTTTGTAATTTGGTGGCATTAAAATTAAGGTTTTCGTAAATATCGCATTTGAGTGGACTTTATTTAGGTATTTACAGGCATGATCTACTCAGACACTGTCATAATCAGAATATGATTTGTGTGAAAGTAATAAGTCACGCTTGACATAACTCCTTCATATACAGTGATGTGCAAAGAATTCTTCAAAGAATGTTTTATATGAATGTCTGTTCTGGTGCAAAGTGGAAAAAGTGAGTGATCAGCTGGTACATTCTGTTGGCTGTGTGGTGAATACAGGACCAATACTCATTTGCACCAAATTACTCTAATAATGTTCCTATCCGGTCACTAAAACCTGCCTACGAGACATTAATAGCCTTCGTTGCATCAAATAAGAAACCGTCTTCCTGTAGTGTTTTGAAAAATAAATGCTAGGAAACATGTCGTTACATCTTTAGCCATCAAGGTTTACAAATGTATTGGGTTTCCAAGGTTTGTTTATCAGTAAATAAACACCAGGTTTCCTGTTGATATCTGTATTTACACAGTCAAAGAGTATTTATTCCTCTTATTATCCAAATTATCCAGAAATAGGATGTTGAGGGAGCTGAACTTGTTTTTTTTAATGGTCTGTATTCCACCTGTGCCACAAGTTAATGACTCCGGGTAAAACTAAAAACCCAATCCCTACACCCTAAACTCTAATTACCATCGGTTTCTGTTGTTTCTTCTTTCTTTTATTGACTGCAGATACCAGTTATTTAGCCCCCCTAATCAGTCAATTTTACGTACCTGATCTGAGACCACAAACCTTACTTGGTCCTTGATCTTGTCTCTGGATTACCTTATACCCATTCCGTGCAGGCATACATTTCTTCAATGTGCCAACCTCCCCTTTCTTGGATCGCTTATCTGCTTCCCTGTGAGTGAACAAACTCTTATTTACACAAATATTTATCTGCATCTGTGTGCAATCTTTATACATATAAAAGGCACATCAATGGTCAAGATGGTTGGAGCTTAAAGGCAAGGTCCCACTTGGCATTGATGTTCCCAAGATCACATCTTGCACTGTGTTAGGTTACAAAGATGTTATAGATCTTATCTTGTCTGGAATCAATAGAACTTCACGCTATGTCTCATTTCACTAACCACAAAGAAACTGATGTCACGGCTGTGTGTATCTTGTAAGTAGTAGCTGAGCATGTGGGACACAATGTTAGGTGTATGACCAGTGGAAGTATGGGTATATTTATCTTTTAGTGCATGGCTGTACTGTATTGGTG
The DNA here is from genome assembly GCA_029215755.1 of Spea hammondii. Lineage (NCBI taxonomy): Eukaryota > Metazoa > Chordata > Amphibia > Anura > Pelobatidae > Spea > Spea hammondii. The sequence continues at coordinate 14,039,290 of JARDYJ010000008.1, forward strand.
CAGTTATAGTGAAATAGTTGACTTAAGTCAGTGGGATTCATCTTACTTATAGGTGGAGAAAAAATCATAGGGAGGAGTGTGCTGAGTAAGCAAATTTTGAGACAGACAAAAAAGGAGAAAAAATAAGGTTTTGTGGGAAATCATTTTAATCAATCTATGTAATTTAGTTTAGGTGGCACATGTGCGAGTATATATATGGATATAAATTATATTTGAAAATGTGTATTCATTTTAATTGAAAGGTAGATACGCTTATTGTGTTTTAGCAAACTCTTTCCAAGTAAAGAACAGGCCAAACTAAAGTAAATCTCCCTGTTAAATTTGCAAATTAATCGTTTACCCTTTATCTTTGATGTACTTTCCATTGAAACATCTCTTCTATGACCGTTCACCATTTTTTTGATGCTGATTCTGTTGGTTTTGGGCTAAGGTTAAGTTTGTACAAATTGTGTTAGTAACCTTTGTTCACTTAGCTTTTTGGAAGGCAGGTTTCAATATTTGCATCAAACTAGCTCTAGAGCAGCTGAAAGAGCTTTAAAAGCAGGCATTGTGTTTGTGAAAATGGAACTTCTGGGGGATTATGAATCCTGGTTTTCATTGTGGTCCCTACTGGTAAGTCTTTATAAATAGCTTTTTCTATATGTGTGGATTAGCTCTTTTTTACTGCTCTAAATGACGTATTTGTCTGCTTAAGCCATAACGTATAAATCACTCACTAATTCCTTCTATGCTCTGGTTTGCCACTGGTCCATTTGCACAAATTCGATCTGCTTAATCTATAAGATTCTAGGTATTCTGAAATCTGTCTGAAACCATATCTAAACCATACAGAAATTAGGAAAAATATTCCATGATTTTAATGAGCCCCTTGCTTCCGGCCGAAAGGTCTGATTAAATGTTCTCTCAACTTTAGCAGAACCATCGCTGAAACCAGTCAGCTTCTGTAGAAGAGACAAGGTATACAACTTGATGTTAGGAGAAGTATATACAACTTGAGACTCTGGTTGTGTCGATCCCTGTCCTAAGTACTTCTTTTTTAGTCAGTTAGCTCAATTAAGGAAAAAATCTTGTCTAAATGTCCATGGCGAACTACTGGAGCCTAGACGTTCATTCAGGTTTGGACAGGTAGTTAAATAGGAAAAATTCAGTGGAAAGATAAACATAGAAGTTTGAGTGCATTTGAAATGTTACTCATCTGCACTCTTATAAACAACTCATCTGAGTTGCTGATTAACAATTTATCAGATCAACATCAGACCAGCCACAGAGAGAAAACTTAATGTGAGATATCAGCCTTATTTCCAGTTCTTTTCAAGCAAAGGGAGCCAATGAGATTGTCAGGCTTGAATATACACAATAATCCGACTCCAAAAAAGAGGTGGTCACGTTAGCCATAATGTGGCACGGGTCCTGATCTGGCCTGGGGCGACCAGCCCTCACACAAATTGAGGTAACTTGCGATCTTTAGAAGTGTCCCTTTGGACATCAGCTGTTTTTTCCAGCTGTCTTTGATTTTATCTTAGATTTAAGATAACCATGTGCCCATCCCATGCATGTTTACATTCCTCTACTGTGTTACCCTCTACCACTTCTGCTTGGAGGCTGTTCCACTTTTCTACCACCATCTCAGGTCATTGAGAGGTGTATGTCAAACCTTTGCCCTACACATAGTTTCTTCCAGAGCCCACATGTTTGGATTATTAAGATTTGGTGAGGAGTTTATGCCAGTCTTTGGAGGTTTGGTTGCTGAGGATGTATACCGGTTTATATGGCTTCTTAGGATTTTCTCCTGCTTAATAACTAGCCTTGGAATACCTTTCATCAGTATAGAGTGGGTTTACCTGTTGTATCTTGATGATGTCACAAATTCTATGGAATTTGTTGTCTTAACATGAAGCCTGGAATTATATAACCTCACTGGATATCAAGCAATGGATCAATAGCAAGTAAAAGAACTATAAAAGTTTTGTAGGAACAAATCCATAATGGTCTACAATTGCCAGATTATTTGTGACATTCCGTAGCCGGTTTATAGATCGAAGAACATCCTGCAATGTTACTGCAGCTCTGCGGGAATATCTATCAGGCCTCGGATTTCTTGTCTTTTTTTTATTTTTATAAACCAGCTACTCCTTCTTTAAGTGTTTATGTGAAGGGTGCAGCTTTTTGGAAGAAGTCATTTAACTGCTGGAAGTATTTAACTTGTTGGCTAAAAAGACAACACCCTGTTCATTTAACTCTGAATAACTATTCATTAAGTTATTCTTCCCCTTAGGTTGTAACCAGAAACCAGCAATCCAGATACCTTTAAGTAGCATGCTCTGTCAGCCATTGAGATTGCTGTCCCCTACAGATCACCCTGGGAACTACCCTGTGGCAGATTTGTTGCCGTGGCAATCATCATATGAATTCAGAATGTATTGACTGTAATGTAACCGCTGGATGTAGCCATTGAACTTCCATGGAAAAATGGTGGCCTATCATGTTTTAGCGGTTGCATCCTTTAGTGTGTGTGTGTGTATATTATTATTATACTTTATTTATAAAGCGCCGACAGATTCTGCAGCACTGTACAAAGATGAAAATGTTACAGATTACGACAAGTACAAAATGACAAGCAATTGACATACAGATATAAGCGGAATGGAGGGCCCTGTTCCTGCAGGAACGTACAATCTAGGTGGATAAGGGGTGAGAAACAGGAGGTGAGGATTGTGTGGTAGTGAATTGCGTTAATGTGGGGCGAGATAAGGGCTGTAAGTGGGTGAGAGAGAAGTTTTGATGTTTATATCAGGTGTAGGCTTCCCTGAAGAGAAAAGTTTTTAGCGAGCGTTTGAAGGAGGGTAGAGTTGGTGCGAGTCGGACAGCACGGGGAAGAGAGTTCCAGAGGGTTGGTGCTGCACGAGAGAAATCCTGTAGGCGGGCATGGGAGGAGGTGAAGATGCAAGGAGCAGGTCATTGTTGGGTCTTAGATGGCGGGCTGGAGTATATTTGCTGATGGAGGATAGGTAGAGGGGAGCGGTGTTAGTGAGAGCTCTGTAGGATAGCGTGAGTATTTTGAATTTAATTCTGCCATGGATGGGGAGCCAGTGGATGGACTCGCAGAGAGGTGCGGCAGATGCAGAGCGTCAGGTTAGATAGATTAGTCTGGCAGATGCATTGAGGACAGATTGGAGGGGGGATAGTCGGGAGAGGAGGAGGCCGGTAAGTAGGTTGTTGCAGTAGCCTAGACGGGAGATTACAAGGGAGTGGATTAGTTGTGTGCGTGTGTGTATATATATATGTGTGTGTGTGTGTGTATATATATATGTGTGTGTGTGTGTGTATATATATGTGTGTGTGTGTATATATATATATATGTGTGTGTATATATATATATATATGTGTGTATATATATATGTGTGTGTGTGTGTATATATATATGTGTGTGTGTGTGTGTATATATATATATATATATATATATATATATATGTGTATGTATGATATATATTTGATATACACACACACACGAGAATGTATGAGGATGAATGTAGGCACCGGGCAACACATTTTGTTCCCCAATTGAAAATGCTCAATTTGTGTCCGAACCAAACGGGCAGGGAGTGAAATTCATCTCCTGAAAAAGAATGGACTAAAAATGCACCAAAAAATTGTCTGATTATGTCTAATAATTATACACTTGTTTTGTACAAATCCACATTTTGTATTTACCTTTGTTATGTAAATTACACAAGAGAAACATTACAATTCAAATTCAAGAAATATGTAAGTTACTTAGATGCTGGTTTAATACATTATTTAAATACACTTTATAAAGCAGGGTCGGACTCGTGGATAGGGTTAACAGTTAATTGGCATTAACTTGAAAATATGTTTTTAGTATTCTAATTGCCTTGTCCGTAACATCGAAGTATGTTTGCCAAAACTGTATACTTTTTTTTTTTTTATTAATTTTGGCTAAGCACTTAAAAAGAAGTGCCTAATGCACCCAAGAGTCTCAAATCATATCGATAGATCTTATACTCACTAGCTGTGGGTAGGGGGAGATTGTTTTTCTTTCTCTCCAGCTAAATATACTTTAAAACATACCGTTTGACAAATGCATCCTTTGTTTATGATGGATTAATGGAGGACGATTTTGCTGAGCAAAATTTGTTTCCATCACATACTTAGTCTGGAGTATCCAAAGGGGAAAAAACATTTACATTGCTAGACAATCCCCATCTATCATTGTTACATCCTGTCTTGAATTAATAATGTGGTGTTTTAAATTGCTCTTTTTTATTCACATATTGACAGATTATCCACCTCCATTTTTATGTCAGTCATCTTGTTCTCCCATGTGTTAATAGGCAAAATATTTAGTAGTGGTGGCAACAGTTTTGATGCTTCTGGAAATTTAGCGTCATTAGGTTACTTTGAACATTTAGAGAAATCTTTGTAACTTTAGGCTTATGTTAAAGGTTCTTGTGTCTTACAATATCCTTTAAAAGCGAATAAATAGAATCTTATCCACATGTACAAAATTACAGCCAAGCTGCAAGGCCAAACTGCTCAATTCGAGGCAACTTGGCACCCCTGGATAAACACCTACTCAGAATACTCCAATACGTCTTCTGCTTTGCGCCTATGAAGCAATGTCCTTTCGAAGCCGAGGTGTCCCCCTGTCCTATCTTTTTCATCCTCTGCTTCTTCCTTTTTATTCTTCCAGCTTATTTCTGCATATCTTCCTTTTTTTTTTAGCCCTTTTTTCTTTTTCAAGAACACTGCCCGATCCTCGCTAGCAGACCAAGAATGGCCAGTATGAAATAGTGTACAGGCCTAAATAGAAAAGCGCAAGTGTTCTGTCATCTTCATACTGGGCGCCAGGGGCTGTTATTCCTAAACTTATCCCTGAATTTAGTTTCATGGGCCCTGTCCGCTCCCAGATGAGCCACATGGGGTGTATACCCCACAAAGAACAAGGAGATAAGAAGAGGAAAAGACAGACAATTATACAGAAAAGGAGAACTAGGTGTACATACCTCCCGGCTGCTCCCTCGCATTTCTCACCTCCGCATGGAAGCAATCCTCTGCTCTCATAGTTCCATATGGGCTGTAGGCCCCCGTCTTTACCAATGATACATATTATTTTCAACCAATTAGGGGCCCATGAGAGAGCAGGGAGTCTGGTACTGGTTGTACCCCATGATGATCTATTAAATATATTCTTCTCTGCTGTATTCACAGAGGAAAATGAAATGCCAGGTAATATACAGCAGGATGAGATAAATGCCCCAGTACATGTCGCCTGTCTAACCCAGGAAGAAGTGCAGTGCCGCCTAAAAAAAATCAAAATAGACAAATCACCAGGTCCAGATGGCATTCACCCCCGCGTTCTAAGGGAGTTAAGTAATGTAATAGACAGACCCCTATTTCTAATATTCAAGGACTCTATAGTGACAGGGTCTGTTCCCCAGGACTGGCGCATAGCAAATGTTGTGCCAATATTCAAAAAGGGGACAAAAAGTGACCCGGGGAATTATAGGCCTGTTAGCTTAACTTCTGTTGTGTGTAAACTGTTTGAGGGGTTCCTAAGAGATGCTATTTTGGAGTATCTCAATGAAAATAAGTGTATGACTCCATATCAGCATGGGTTTACAAGGGATCGGTCCTGTCAAACTAACCTGATCAGCTTTTATGAGGAGGTGAGCTCAAGACTGGATCGGGGTGAATCGCTGGATGTCGTATATCTTGATTTTTCCAAAGCATTTGATACGGTGCCACATAAAAGGCTCGTACATAAAATGAGAATGCTTGGGCTGGGGGAGAATGTGTGTATGTGGGTAAGTAACTGGCTCAGTGATAGGAAACAGAGGGTGGTTATTAATGGTACATACTCTGAGTGGGTGACTGTTGCTAGTGGGGTACCACAGGGGTCAGTTTTGGGTCCTATTCTTTTTAATATATTTATTAATGACCTTGTAGAGGGATTGCATAGTAAAGTATCAATCTTTGCAGACGATACTAAGCTCTGTAACGTGGTTAACACAATAGAGGACAGCGCACGATTACAAATGGATCTGCATAGGTTGGAGGCTTGGGCTGGGATGTGGCAGATGAGGTTCAACACAGATAAATGTAAGGTTATGCACATGGGGAAGAAAAATCCAGGCTGGGAATATGTATTAAATGGGAAAACACTGGGGACGACTGACATGGAAAAGGACTTAGGAGTTTTAGTTAACAGTAAATTTACCTGTAGCGACCAGTGTCAGGCAGCTGCTGCTAAGGCAAATAAAATCATGGGGTGCATCAAAAGGGGCATAGATGCCCACGACAAGGAAATAATTCTACCCCTGTACAAGTCACTAGTCAGACCACACATGGAATACTGTGTACAGTACTGGGCACCAGTGTACAAGAAAGATATAGTGGAGCTGGAGAGGGTTCAAAGACGGGCAACCAGAGTAATAAGGGGAATGGGAGGACTACAGTACCCAGAAAGATTATCAGAATTGGGGTTATTTAGTTTGGAAAAAAGACGGCTTAGGGGGGACTTAATAACTATGTATAAATATATAAGGGGACAGTACAGAGATCACTCCCAGGACCTATTTATACCCAGGACTGTATCTATAACAAGGGGACATCCTCTACGGCTGGAGGAAAGAAGGTTTCTACACCAGCACAGACGGGGGTTCTTTACAGTAAGAGCGGTGAGATTATGGAACTCTCTGCCAGAGGAAGTGGTGATGGTAAACTCAATAAAAGAGTTCAAAAGGAGCCTGGACGTGTTTCTTGAAAGCAATAATATTACAAGTTATGGATATTAGATTAATAGGGACAGAACGTTGATCCAGGGATTTATTCTGATTGCCATATTTGGAGTCGGGAAGGAATTTTCCCCCTGGTATGGGGCAATTGGCATCTGCTTCATAAGGGTTTTTTGCCTTCCTCTGGATCAACACAGTAGGGACACAATATGTATATAGGTTGAACTTGATGGACTTTGGTCTTTTTTCAACCTTATGAACTATGTTACTATGTTACTATGTTACTATGATGGCCCTGGTCTCAAGCTGCCATAGCCAGATTTGACCCTGTATTGCTTTGACCAACTCCCAACTTGGAGCTCAAGACTTAATCCTCCCTTGAAAGCGAAGAACCTCTTGAGTGGATTGACGGGTTTATGTTAAAGGATTATATTAAAAAAAATGCCTTTGTTTCACTAAAATGAACCCACTTTTTATTTTTTTAGTAGCTAGCTTTCTGGTAGTTGTGATTTTATATATTGAATTTTCATTCAATATATACTGAAATTTCTTATGCACATGATCCCATATTTTTCTTTTGTACAGGAAAGTTGGAGAATACGAATATGATACACATGTTCATATCTCATGATTTATTTTTATGTATTTTATATCTTTTTCACGCCAGTTATCTACGGTTTTACAGTAGGGTAATTTCTGCATATAACTTCTTCTGAATTACGTGTGCCATTTTTATTCTAGGCATCGTTTTCTAATAACACATATGGCTATGTACCGTTGGTTTGTGGTTTTAGACAAAGAGTACAACTAATATATTTGAGGTACAAGTTCCCATGAAGGTGTAAGTTTTGCAAAAGGCAGAGAAACTTATTTTTAGGAGAGTTGTTTTTTTCTGAATGTCGTAATGCTGTAGTCATCATAATGCCTGCTATATTGGGATAATTGGAAATACAGTAAAATGGACTTTTGGCATAGACGTTTATATTACATAAGTGTTCTCTAATGGTGGATTGCATTAACGTTACCATAACCTCACTTAATTCAGTTACGTTTTCTCGTGTTTGACAGTGTCCTGGAGAAGAGAAACGAGTTGGAACTCGTACTGTGTATGTTGGCAACCGGCCAACTTCAGAAACAGATGCCTTCATTGCGCAGAAATACTGTGATAACAGAATTGTCTCATCGAAGGTATGTACATCCCATTACGCTAAAATGAATATTCGCTTGTAGGTTGGACCATTCATGTGATACGTGAAATCCACAGTATCTTTTATATTGTTCTAGATATGCATGCCATTCTAGAACATTGCTCCACACAAATTAGGACACCTTTGGACACCGTTCCTCTAGGATACACACAGCAAACCATTTGAGTTTGAATGATGGGTAACATACCGTCAGAGGCTCAGTTTCAAATTATTTATTTATTTTTAGACTATTATACCACGTTATATATTTACAGGATTCTAAGGCAGAATGACTAACCGTGGAACAGTCGCCATGTATAGAATTTTCCTGCTTACTGCTCTACATTTAGCACTTTGCAAATCTCATCAGCTTTATGCATAACATAAGAGTTCACTATGTATACATTTTTTACATTTATTTAAAAAAAAAAAAAAAGGATCACTTGACCTTGGATGGGGTCATCATTTAACCTTTTCAGTTAATAATTCAGCTGTGTGGACAGTAGGCAGCTGCTTACATTTTAACTCTGTTTCAATGCTTTTGGAACACTTGACTCTTAGCTTTATTACTCTGTTTTATATGTTTATTTAAGCCGTAGTGGGGCATTTCAGCTAATTTCTGCTTCATTTTGCATTATGAAGGAGAAACCCTTTATATCTAAACTATATCTAAACCATACAAAAATCAGAAAATAATACTCCATGAACTCAATTAGTGCCTTGCTGTCATTCAGAAAGCTTCTTAAACATACGCACACTCTATTAAATACTAACACACACTTGCTAATATCATACAGCAACACACACTTACTATACCAACATACCATAGGAAATTTGATAATGTTTCCCCTGTGTAAGTTACACGTTGACCTTCAGGGTATGTGATCAAAAAAACGTAAGCTTTACTCCTGAAGTGAAATTGTTTTTTCTTCCCCTTGCAGTACACTGTGTGGAACTTTATCCCCAAGAACTTGTTTGAGCAGTTCAGAAGAATAGCAAATTTTTATTTTCTTATAATTTTTCTGGTTCAGGTAAGTTTATTCGCTTTTCATCTTTTCATTTTCTGAAATCTTACATTTTTATGTTGAGTATACTAAATGATGTAACGTGTGTAGACCTGGGCCAGGAATGGGTATAGAAATAAAGAAAAAGGAAAGTGGGGAGGTAAAAGGCAGCTAAATACCAGCTGGGGCTGTTCCTGTGTCCCAAGGAGTATAATGCAATTATTGGTACAGTAGGTATCGGCGCCAAACACAGGTTATAAAATTACAATTTTATTTGCAATAAATATCATATGGTAAATATGATGAATGTAAAATTTGGATATTCAATAGTTCGGTATTCAACAGTTCTATATGTATAGCTTGGAGGAAAGAAGGGAAAGAAGAGATGTGATGCTAAAATACATAAGGGGAATTGACAAAGTAGAGGAAGGAAGTTTATTTCAAAGGGAGGAAAATGTTAGAGGTCATAATCTAAAGCTAGGGGATCAGACACTTAGATGTAATTTAAGGACATTTGACTTTGCTGAGAGAGTGGTAAATAAATGGAACAGCCTCCCATCAGAAGTGGTGGAGGCTAACCCAATGAGGGAATTTAAACAGATTCGGGACAGTTTTAGGTCTATCCCACACATAAGACAAGACCAAGGACTTATCATCAGAACAATAAACCATGTTCTAATTGACTAACATTTAGTTAAATAAAAGGATGTCGAAGAATAAATACAGGACTTTACAAAAGCTTTGTGGTATCCTTTCATCTTCATGCTTTCAAAATAATACAAAGGAAACAGATTTAAAAATGGACATAGTTAGATCTACGGGAAGTTTTGTTTAAACGAGTGCCGCTAAATATATGTATATACACTGACGAAAATAATATAATAATAATTTTGAAAATAAGTGGATTCTCAGTGCATTTGAAAATTACTTTGAAGAAGAGACTGTCCCTTTAATGTTATTCCAATGTGCTATTTCTTTCCTAAAAGTGATGTTTTTGTGCCCCCCCCCCCCCCGATTTTCATTATAGGCGATTGTAGATACTCCGACTAGCCCAGTGACAAGTGGCCTTCCTCTATTCTTTGTTATCACCGTCACTGCAATTAAGCAGGTACTGTGACTGATCAACTCTAGCACAAGAAAATGTATGCAACTAGCATGCACGAGTATAGTCTGTATGCTATTTATCTTATATGCCTTTTAACTGCAGGGTTATGAAGACTGGCTGCGACATCGAGCCGACAGAGAAGTCAACAAGAGTACTGTTTCCATTATTGAAAATTCGAAATGTGTCAAAAAGGAGTGTGAAAAAATAAAGGTAACACAAGTAAAAGTACATAGCTTCTGCAACACTTTTGGAAACTTTGAGGTTTAAAGAAAAAGTTTTAAATACCAAAAAAAACTGTACCCAAAAAAAGGTATTTTATCGAAGATTTGGTGGGAACAGTATGTGTAACGGTGATAAACATTTCCTTTGTGCGTTTATATTAATACATCACATTGCTAAATGAGCAGCGCCCTCTTTACCTAATGTATCGCTTTGTCTTAGTCTGTCAATTCTAGTTTCGTCCTACCCTTTCAGTGTAGGTACTGTAAGAAGTGCTGTGGATATTGTTGAGGCCATATAAATAAAATATAATAATAATAATACACGTAATTTAACAGCATCTTAAAACGTTAAGGTAGACTGGCTTTGTTTTGCAAAAAAAAACAACTTTTGTGTACATAGATTGTAGTTCTTAGCAATTGTGATCACTCAAAGGGGTTTATTCACTAAAGGGAGAGTTTGCAGTCAAGTTGTGTTTTCAACGTCACTTCACCACTCATTACAAATGCCAACAAGTTTCATAATATGGTTCAATGGGTGAGGAGGCTTTGAAGAAATTTCACTGATTTAAGAACGCATTATACAGTTCCGTCAAAGCTGTTCTGGCAGGAAAAGCTCACTGGGTTTGGCCATTCATAATGTATAGTGAGGTTTATTCACTAAATGAAGAGTTGTGTTTTTTTACTGCCTCGTTTCAGTATTCATTATGAAAGTCCAAGAAGTGCTAAGCTGGGGCCCCATATAATGCATGATTCAATGTGTAAGGAGACTTTTAAGGCATCTCGCTGATCTAATATACATTATACAGGGCCAACCGAGTGTTTCCTGTAGCAGAAGATCACTGGGGTTGGCTCTTTGTAATGTAGAGTAAAGTCAAGAACTGCAAACTCTGCGGTCAACTCACTCCATAGTGTTAAATCTTTGTTCTCTACATTAACTGAGTTGTAAATACAATAGAACATTCACATCGGCATCAACAAGGATTCTGCTTACAGCAAATTAACTGCAAAACTCAGCCAAGATGTCCTGTGCCTTTCCAACCAGTTAGCATAACCTTTGGTTGAAGAAGTCCGTGCACTGAATGAATGCCTGTCACTGTAGGTCTTTTAATTTAAAATTCAGGATACATTTAAGTGGTCTTGTGACCTTCACGGATGGACTCATTAATATCATGGCTCCAAATAGAGATTTTTCATATTACCGTAATGTGCCAAAGCAGATTCATTCCCATGTCACCCTAGAGGCGTCTATGCATGGCTTCTAAATGACAATATATAGTCTACTTAGAGACTTCTGCAGTTACAGTAACCTTTTCACTTTTGATATTTTTTTTATGACTTCCACCACCAAATTCTGCAGTACGCTGCTATGTTTGTCTTCATTAGAAATCCTTATTTTATAAAAGGTGATTAAATTAATAAAAAATTCCCCGATTCATTGGTGTAAAACCTTTATAAACTGTGCTGTGCTGTTTAACTCAACAAATTGCACGGTGGGACTGTATTGTCTTTTAACTCACAGAGACTCTCCAGCAATTTAAAGCCCTCTCTGAACACCATTAATACGGCACTGGTTTATTATGTGCGGTGCTGTAGGACCTACAAATATACACACAAATACAAGAAAAGTAAACCCTAAAAAGCATAAACATTCAGCATTTGAGGTGCTGCCAAGAGCAATATATGGCAATATAATGTGACAGAACCCCCAATATTTATTAGAATTATTTGTCTTATGGAGCACCATCAGATTCTGCGGTTCTGTACAAAGGGTAGACGGGGCGTAACAATTAGTATATAATATAACAATCAGTATATAACATAACAACTTGGCATACAGGAACCACAGGTGAGGAGTTCCCGGCTCAAATGAGTTTACAATCTAGCCTTGGGTAGTTGCTTCTAAATAGTATTTGTTGGGTGTCTGCAGATTTTGTGCTTGGTTGTTAGGATAAAGAAGACTTTGGGGTAGAAAAAGATGGCGTGTTGTCTTAGGGTTTTAGTGTTCAAATGTTTAGCTTTCTAGTGGGAATTTTGCGTATTCGTATTATGCAGACAAGGATAATCTATATGGTCTCTTCCTACTCCATGCAGGTCGGTGATATAGTGGAAGTGCGAGACAATGAAACCTTCCCATGTGACCTTATCTTACTTTCCACGAGCTGTGGTGATGGGATATGTACAGCTACTACTGCAAGCCTGGATGGAGAGTCCAACTCTAAGGTATGCGTATTCTACTTCATTAATATACTCCGAATTCATTCAATCACTGCTGTGTCAGTACTACAAAGTGCTTCCCAAGCTCATCCATAAAGCCAGCAGTTACCTTACATCCAAATAAACATAAAGAGTAACCTTTCTCAGAAGTTATGCCTAGTGAATTTTTAAATAAAAGCTTATACAGATTTTATCTACGTATCTGCTTAGTGACTAATTCTCACCCTATATTTTTCTTTAGAGAAGACTTTTTACGATTTATGATTGCTAGATCAATGTAATTAACATCTCTATACATAATTTATGATACACGTAAGGCACACGTGATCACATAAAAGTACTTATTTCAGTGAGTAGTAAAACTAGTTTTTGAATAAACACATTAGATCTTCATGAAAAGTCTAGAATGCTTCTCTGCTCAAATACCTCAAGAAGAAGCCAGTGGAAAGTGACACGTGTGTGTGTGTGTGTGTGTGTATAAATATATAAATTTTAGGGGTCCTCCAGCTGTTAATTATAAGGAGTTTTGATACATCCTATTTTGACTACTTTGTTTATCTACTTAGTTTTGCTCTTTTATGGCTGATTCACCTTAGTAAGCGTAAAAGGTTCAGCTGTAACGGAAACCTGCTGAGGTATCAAACGCTTGTATAACAAAATTATAAATAATCCCTGTTTGAGATGATTCATGTTCTCTTAACGCTCGTAATGCTTGCATAGGACATAAACCATAATCCCAGCACAGGGATATTGTATTTACTCAGGAGTTTTCTGGAAGTTTTAAGGATGCTTTAACCTGAAACTAGTCAGACATAAATGCTTTAAAGGGTACTCCCACCAATTTTCATGTTTCATGCTTGTTTTTATATATCAGATTCCTGTTTTTATTGCTCCACACAACTTTTGTGGTTATTTGTTTCTGATAAATTTTAGTTGAGATGCCTCGGTTTCTATGCACGCCAGCAGAGACTTTATTTTATGGGTCAGATCCCACCACCTGTAACCCTGAAGTCTGCAAAGTACAGCACACCTGAAGCCAGGACAATGTTTTGTCTAATCTGCTGTTTACGTACGGTTATGCACCTTTCACGTGCCACTACACAGTTTAGGACAGGGTTGTCCAAAGGCTTCCTTCAAGATGTTGGAGTGTAGTGTTGGACCATCCTTGATCATTTTCTGAGCCTTGCAGAGCAATATGGGAAATTTGGTCAAGCTGCAACTGAAAAGCTAAAGTTAAGACAGTCTTAGATTAGAACCCAAATCTAATCTGTTTTTTGTTCTATTTAGGGTTTTTTATTTTATACATTGTTTAAAAAAAAAAAAAAAAAAGTTTCCAGTATTGTGGACACACAGAATTTGGCAGACAAAAGAACCATTTGGCCCATCTTGTCTGCCCACCTGCCCGTTTTTCCTAATGTAAAAACTCAGACCATAATTAGTCCTTGTCTCAGATTCAGGATAGCCATGAGCCTATACCATTTGTGTTGAAATTCTCATACTGTATTAACCGCTACCACTTCTCCTGGCAGACTATTCCACTTATTTACCACCCTCTCGGTAAAGTACAAAAAAGTATCCACATCTCAGATTTGTCATTACTTTGGTTTTCTCTCCAACACAAACATGGTCCTAAGGGTAGTTCTTCCAGAATTATTTTCATTGTATCCTGCAAAAACTCTCTGAATGACCCCATGGTCACAAATGAAAGCCATTCAGAACAGGCATTAGGTTTACAGATTTTTTGGCGTGACTTGGGTTATGGTAAATTATTCTTCAAGACCTTTTATACAGTTAGGCAATCGCAGTGTTGATCGTTTCTTTTTTTGTATCGCACCATTACATAGAACCACAGAATGTTTCCGACTGTATCAGCAAGCACACACCGAGTAATGGATTTTCATGTCACATAATTTCCATTTTGTCTAAGTTATTATGTGCGGCCGGTTCAATGAGCTTTGTAGTTTGCTTGCTTTGTGCAAAGCTTTCAGAATCTCTCTGGCAGGAGCCTGGCTAATTTTACCTTAAATATACAGCTTGGCAACCATAGTCATTTGGAGCTCAAGACTGTTTTATAAATAGACTAAAAAAAAAAAAGCCGCATGAATGTCCGGGGTGTTTCCAATCAGCGATGGAAATTGAAGCATTGGATTCTAAATATAGTTCTGCATCATAAAAAAAGATGGGCTGCTCAAATATAGAATCCATATATCAAAAAGCAATGTATCTGCTTTTAAACAAGAGACCCAGTTAACATGATTGATGCTAAACTCGTGCAAAATTGGCTAAAAAACACTTTTTTGTTTTGTTTTTGGTCCATTCGTTTTCATACAATAAATTTAGTTTCCTGCACTGTTTTTGTGTACGAAATTCGGAGGGCTTTTTACTTTCAGAAATGAAATTCAATGTCATTCACCATCACTCGCGCTCTCTCACACACACACACACACACACACACACACACACACACACACACACACATTCTCATTCATTCTCTATCGTTCCTGCGGGAACAGGGCCCTTCGTTCCTCTTCTATCTGTATGTCAATTGCTGTATTGTACTTGTTGTTATCTATATAATTTTCTTCTTTGTACAGCGCTGCGGAATCTGTCGGCGCTTTATAAATAATAATATCATGCTCTCTTTCGGTCTTCTCTGGTGACCTAATCTATGTCCCTGTCTCTCTTTTTTTTTTTTTTTGGCACCTTTACTTCTTCTCTTCTCTCTTGTTCTTCCATCTTCTTACTTCCTCCGTTTCTCCCTTGTATCAGCTCTTAACCAGGCCTCCCAGAGCGCTTCCACAAAATGGCGGCATCTTCGGACACACTCTCTACCCCGATTGGAGGAAGAAGAAGCTGTCTCCATATGGCATGCTGTGGCTCTGCCCTTTTACAGAAGTATTCCAAGAGGCCATAATAATGCAGTTGGATCCGCTGAGGAGGAGATTTTCTGTGTCTCTCTTTCTCAGAGAAACCATGTGCATTATTCTGGCCTCTCTGGGGTAGCCCCTCCTCGCCCTTTTGTGGAAGTGCTTCAGGAGGCCTTGTTAATGGAGCTGTTTCCAGACAGAGGCACGTAAGTGGTCTGCGGAGAATGTAGGGAGACTACGTGAGAGAGCGTGAGTGAAAAAACAACAAAATGCAAAGAAACATTGAGAACTTTTCCTTTTTTGTTTGTTTTGTTGGGGTCCAATTTTTTTTTTTTTATTAAAATTTGGGCATATCCAAATACGCAAATTTCAGCCAGTCTGGTGTTTTATTTTTGTTCTGTTAAATAGAGCAAGCAGAAGTACCACTAAATACCGTATTTGCTCGATTATAAGACGAGGTTTTTTCCAGAAAAAAACTTCTGAAAAACCGACCTCGTCTTATAATCGAGGTCGTCTTGTAATCAGGCCTCAGATCATCCCCCACGATACCTCACAATTCCATCGGCAGCCGCCGCCGCCGTATCAGCTGCAGCCACCGCCGCCGCTTCTGTATTCGCGGCAGCTGCCGCCGCCGCCGCCGCTTCTGTATTCACGGCAGCCGCCGCCGCTTCTGTATTCGCGGCAGCCGTCGCCGTTTCTGTATTCGCGGGAGCCGCCGACTCCGTATCCGCGGCAGCCTCCGCCTCCGTAATCCGCGGCTTCAGCATCCTCCGATGCGGCCGAATCGGAAGCTGTGACCATAACAGATGCGCGGGTCACGTGGGTCGCGCTGTTCTCACCTGACCCAGCTTCGTTTTTTACGTTTTGTGCCTATGATTCTATGCAAATCAGTCCTACCTGACAGTCTGTGCTCCTGTTCACAATTTGTGAAGAGGAGCATAGACTGTCAGGTAGGAATGATTTGCATAGCTGGTTCAATTAGGGGCACAACCTAGTGAACTACATTTCCCATGATTCCCAGACCCCTTTAAGCGTGACTGAGGAGCATGGGACATGTTGATGGGACATGTTGATGGGACATATAGATCTGCTATTCCCACTGACAGGTGAGAAAGAAAAAAGAAAAAAACACAAAAACAGTGGTTTTGATTTTTTTCCCATTAGGGTCGTCTTATATTCAGGCCTTTTCTTTTTTTCCCCAATAAGATCCAAAATTTGAGGGGTCGTCTTATAATCGGGGTCGTCTTATAATCGAGCAAATACGGTATATGGGGCGATGCACATGTGATATATACATCTCTATATTTATCTATATTTTTTTGTTTGACTCATAATATTCCTGAAGTGCACTCTTCTCCGTCTAACAAAAATATTTTCTAATATATTAATTAACCTAAGCGTTTGCGGGAGAGTCAGATTTTTCATCTACCAGTTGAACACACCCCTGTATCATCTGAAATGTTCAAATTGTGTATGTAGAGCAGAAACAAGGAGAAGAGCAGCTCCATGCGTGAATGAGGTGCTTTGAGAATTAATAACTAATTACTAATTAATAACAAATGAGAATTCATAATAGCCCAACATAGAAATAATAATTCATGCACATTGTGTACCCTCTTATCTAGACCTACTTTGCTGTGCGAGAAACCGCCTCATTGTGCACCGATGAAGCCATTGATTCCCTCACAGCCACAATCGAATGTGAACAACCCCAGCCTGACCTTTACAAGTAAGTGATATAACAGAATGAATATTGAGACTTTTTCAGACATAGGGATGCTCCTTCTATGTCTTGGGGCTGGACACACAAAGGAGATTTCCAGCAAAACTAGTGACTGCAGATAAGCCATTTAAAGTGGGACACCGAAGAACACAAGTTGTAGAGGAAAATGGAACGTGTTATACTATTATACTGAGAAATGTATGGTACACAAAGATTGAAATTATATCATCTAAATGCTTGGTACACTTAATTGATTTGGCGCCCGCAGGTTCTGCAGCACTATTGCAAAAAGGGCATCAACTTGACTCTACAATGAAGGACATTGAAAATTAACAATAAAATTAACAAACTGTCAACATATTGATAATATACAAAATAATAACGCTAACATGCTTTAAGACATACTGGTATAAAGGGGAATAGTGCTCTGGTTTTTTTTTTAAATTTACAATGGATTAGGGTGTGTGTGTATATAAAACAGTAATATTTTGGGAATGGTGACAGGGGTGGGTTGACCTAACACATATCTCCTTAATACAGTTAGTTATGCCAGTGTTTGATTGTTAAACGGTGCACGGGTGCACTTGCCGGACACTAAACGGCTTTCAAAGTTTGTTGGAGTTAAGATGGCCGATCCCTCGACTCTAGCAGCAACATGTAGAATTTAAGGAATTAACTGACTGCTGTTCCAGAATGTCTCCCAACCATATCACCAATGTGGACAACGTCGGCATATATAAAACCTGCTGTGAGATCCATGCCATGTATCACGTATGTCCTGTCGATAGATATCTCTTTACAGCTATGTATCTAGAAAGAAGTTCCATCTGTATTTCAGGAAATAAATGCATATTATTGTATGCGGATTCCGTGAGCTAGAGTATATAGAAGCTGTGCCATTAAACATAGCTTAGTCGTGATTTCAGCGGCTAATTATTCTTGGGTCTTAATGAATAGTTTCCCAAGGAAGTTCCGTGCTTTTGGCTTTAAACATTCAATTACAAGCACTGCCTTAATTAAAATAACTAGTATTCAATTAAAGTGTTGCAGGGATTTTTAATTGTGCCATTTCCAGACAGTCTCAAGTGTGATTTGAATTCAAGGTTGGAAGTTTGGAGACTTGGAGTCCTTGGAAAGTGTTATCTATAGAAATGAAGGATGCGTTGAATAGTCTCCTTAAGGTCAGGGACACGGTTGTCTTCACGCTTGCCAGATTTTCTGCTGTTTTTGTTCAGAAATGCAGCTGCAAGTAAACAAAAGGGCGACATGGTGTTTGTTCATTGTGGGTTATTTTAAAGCCTTTCTTTGTTATTCTTTGTGAACCAGAAGCGTAACATTGAAGGCCCATTCTGTCTCAGGTGACTTGTGATGGTCGGGTGAGGTTTCTCCACAGGGTGGAACGTATTCACCTGGTTTTAGTGGCTGTACAAATGTGTGTAGGAGTGTGGTCGCTTAGTAAATACAGACAAAAATGTTAAAAAATAAACAAAATAGCTGCATCTAGAATTGTTTAAGGGAACCCCTTGGGTACTGTGTCATGTATGTCTCACCATATTACTTCCCATCTTGTGTGACTTACTGTGTGGTCCAAGGTGATGTATTAGGCCAACAACAGAAACAATTTCCGGGACCTCAGAGGTCACTTCTTCAGATTTAACCGATGATGAACATGAAGTGCTTGCATGTCAACATACTCCATAAAATCCTATATAAATCCAACAAGGTGATCTGAGCGCATTGTAAAGAGCAGCACGTACCCTAAAAGTCAAACATTGAGCAGCCAGAACTAAGGACTGTCTTTGAAAATTCAGGACAGGTAGGACATTGGCCTTTATCAGATTAGGTCACAATCCATTTCTTATATTTACTAACCTATATGTGATTTCTTTTCCTTTTTGTGGTCTGCAGATCTTGGATTTTTAATTTTTTTTTTTTTACATTAAAGTCTTTTATCCGTGTTTGTAGTCAGGTCTTGGCGGATTCTGCAGGCAATATTTGGTATTTA
This sequence comes from Spea hammondii, assembly GCA_029215755.1. Taxonomy (NCBI): domain Eukaryota; kingdom Metazoa; phylum Chordata; class Amphibia; order Anura; family Pelobatidae; genus Spea; species Spea hammondii. The sequence goes on from JARDYJ010000008.1 coordinate 14,058,371, forward strand.
GTCAGTGAGCTAGATTTTCTTTTCTGTCACCAATGTCCTTGTTATACATGTTATCCGGCGAGGTTGTGAATTTGCATGGCCGGGCTTTTTTTTTTTTTTTACAGATAGAACTCAAATATTTATAAACCTGTGGACTTGCGGATTACTACACCCGCTACAGCGTCGCCGTATTCAATGTGTCCGCCATCTCAGTAATAAAGTCTTGCAGTTCAATTGCTGTTCTAAAACAACATTAACAACGTCTCTGTGCTGTATTTTTGAAACGTTTGATGTTAATTTAATGGAAACAATTTGTGTTTCTTTAAAAAACAAGGACATTTCTAAGTGACCCCAATCTTTTGAATGTTAGTGTGTGTGTGTGTGTGTATTCACTTGAAGTGGCCTTTTTGCATAACCGTCTTTCAACCGCACCTGGACACTCAAATGTTATCCGTGACACCCAAGGCTTATGTGTGTTTTTCAGGTTTGTTGGAAGAATGAATATATACACTAACCAGGACATTAACGCAAGGTATAATTCTATCGTAGCTATAATTCAATCTTCACATGATAATGTGGATTTATTCTTTGATCTGTATTTCTGATTGTTATCATGATCAGGGACACCCAAGTAGTCGGAATATATAAAATAGTTAAAAGAAAATCCAATTGCAATAATAAAAAAAAAAAAACCCACTGATTTTTATATATTGATAATGGTGTTAGTTCTAATAAACAAAGAATAACTGGATTTTTAATCAATAACTGTTTTACTAAAATAGAGAAAAAAACAAAAAAACCCAAGATGGAAACTGATTTAGCTTTATCCGTGAGACAGTGTATTTATTTTTAGATCTTTAGGTCCTGAAAATTTGCTGCTAAAAGGAGCAACTTTAAAGAACACCAGGAAAATTTATGGTAATTAAAAGTATTCTTTAAGGTCTACACCCAAAATGTTGCATACATTAACAACACTAATAAATCACCTGGTGAATTCAATGTCCTTTACTTTTTGTGCAGGCGTTGCAGTCTACACTGGCATGGAAACCAAAATGGCTTTGAACTACCAAGGAAAGTCTCAAAAGCGCTCTGCGGTAGAGAAGTATGTCTGCTCCTTTATACTGTTCTTGTGTTCAGTGACATTTGCTTCTCGTGTATTTCTGGTCATACAACCTATTTTTACTGTTTCCTCTCCCAGCCAAGATTTCATACATGAACCTTTTTTCAGACCCATTATTTCATTTTTTTGCACATTTTATTTATGTCAAGGGTTTCCTCTTTTTACTCTTCTAGTTGTTGTGCGTTGGAGGACGGCCAACACTTGCATAATGCACCTTTCTCACACTAAGCTCCCAAAATCTTCTATGCCTATGCATTTTTGCTGTCTGGTGTGCAGACTCACAAGATAAAGACTTCCCTTGTTCGAAAACTGATGACCCTCGTTTAAAAACCTAGTCATTGCCTTTTCACCCAATTACAAGAAAAAAAGTATATGTATGAAAGAAAAATAACAAATGATATGAATCCCAGTGATTTTTTGCCCATGTAATTATAAAATTACAATTATATTGCTTATACTATTTTTGTTCTTTTTGTTTTCAGGTCTATCAATGCCTTTCTAATAGTATATTTATGCATCCTGGTCTCCAAAGCAACCATCTGTACCACTTTGAAGTATGTATGGCAGAGTAATCCAGCCAATGACGAGCCTTGGTACAATTTGAAAACCCGCAAGGAAAAGGAGTCGTTCAAGGTATGGTAGTTTCCATTGATGCATTTGTTAGACCTGAATCAGTTATGGTCTGTAATATTAAATCGGCAGTTAAATGTCCCCAATAGCCTCACAAAGAAGAATGCATATTAAAGTATGAAATTAAAGGGAACGCTTTCCATGCATTTACACGGGTGTATTTGTTAGACAGCCCCCCTTCTCCCCGCTACATTCACAGAGCCAAGGTTGGAGCTAACTACAGGTAAACGCATCGTGAACCAGGAGATGTGTTAAGTCAAACACATCTTCTGCATGGGAAATAGCTGTGGGGCAGGCAGAGGAGCGAATGCATATGGGGGATTCGGCAAAACACCACCATGCATTTGCAAGGAGGACACCACCTTAATTTACAGGGATTACTCGGTTGTCATATGCATTTGAGTGACTGGAATGTCCTTTTAAATTGGTTATCCCCTTTAGAAAAGACACCAGAACTCATAGTTTACTTACTAAGCTGATGTTATATTTGGGTTGACCAGTTCCCCTTACTGACCTTACTCTACATTAAGAATGGCCAACCACAGTGATCCTTTCGTGCTACATAATGCAAAATTAATATAGTAGATTTCTTAAATCTCACCCACAAGAAATATTCAGGAACTTCACCCAAATATTCAGGCTTTATCAAGCTCACCTCTTAGACATAACAAAGTTAGTATGACTACATCACAAATGCTGATTAAAAAGGTGGTTCAAATCCATGCTTACATCAATGTAGAAATCTGTTGATTTATAGGTATATATATTTGACCTAAAATGCATTTAGACGCAATCCATACTAACCAAAATAATCTAGGCGTTGGTTTTAACTAAAACCTTCCATTGCGCTGTTGAAACCACAATATATGCTGAACAATTTGCCTTTCTTTAAAGGGGACCACCGACAACTTGGGGTGACCTCTTCATGTATTTAATACAAAAGCAATGAGTGATTTGGGGGTAAACCGGTTATTTAACCCCTTAATGACAATTGCCGGTCCTGGCACGGCACGGAAAAGCATGTGCTTTACGACAATTGACGTGCCAGGACCGGCACGTCTTTAAACGGGTGCAGAAAGCGATCTACTATCGCTTTCTGCACCCAAAAAGCGTTGCTGAATGCCTCGACCTCGAGGCATTCAGCAACGCCGCGATCGGCACGAAGGGGCCATCTCTGGCCCCTCCACGGGGCGTCAACATCCGCCATACTTTGTATGGCGGCGGACGCCCGTTTTAAAAGCGTTTAGGAGGCGATCGACGATCGCCTCCTAAACTTAAATGGTGTCGCTGGAATGCCTCGATCAGGAGGCATCCAGCGACACCAAACACTAACCTGTTGATGGGCTGTGACCGCTCCGGAGAGCGGTCACAGCCGCAGCTGCCGGCAATCTTCGCCATCAAGGAAGATGGCCGCCGTCCTGTAACAGGAACCACAAATTTTAAAAGTTCGCTAGATAGTCCAGACCATCTAGAGAACTTTGGCTCCACTTGCAGGTTGAATACAGGTACTGCATTCACCATGCAAGTCAATGGAGCCCAGCTTTCTAATCACAGTGTGATTAGTAAAAATAAATTAAAAAATAAAATAAAATTAATAATAATTAGAAAAAAATAGTAAAAAAACAGTAAAATGTAAAAATCATTTCCCACTGATGTCACTATCAGGGGAACCTCCAAGTTGAAAAAAAATGTTAAATTTTTTTTAAAAAAAAATAATAAAAAAAAAATATATATATATATATAAAAAATATATTTTTGTGAGCAAGTCCTAAAATTAGCATATTAGCTTAAAACAATTCTCGCATGGAAAGAGTTAAAATACTGGCATATTAAATGCCCGTGGGGTGTCTACTTTTAAAAAATGTATGATTTGATGGGGTAAATTGAATGGGCCAGGTTCAACAACGTCCCAATTAACACGGGGGGAAGGATGGCCACACATCTAATTTCCAATTAGAAAAATGCACACGTACCAAATGTGGCCTTTTAGTTCCCCCAAAAAATGACACACCCATGCATGTGGGGTATCACTGCACTCAGGAGATGTTGCTGAACACATTATGGGGTGTCGTGTGACAGCGGCATATACCAGGAGCTGTAAATTCATACATAAAGTAGGTGTGTGTGGGAAAAATACACACACAAAAATATTACTGCAAACTTTGAAAAAATGCTGGTGGTAAAATATGTGCATGCAAAGAGTTAAAATACCAGCATTTAAAATACCCTGTGGTGTCTAGTTTTGAAAAATATATGGTTTTGTTGGGCACACTGAAATGGCCTGGCTCAAAGATGTACCAAATAGGGCATGGGCAGTGGATCCCAAATGCCAAAGTTCAACATTGAAAAAAGCGCATGCCCCAAATGTGGCCCTTTTGCCCCAAAACAGCCAGGCAAAATCATTCATGTGAGGTATCGCTGTACTCAGGAGATGTTGCTGAACACATATTGGGGTGTTTTGTGATAGTGACATATACGAGAACATTTTAATTCATACCTGAATTAAAATGTGTGTGGAAAACCAAATGCAAAAAAATGACTACCACAAAGTTTGACAAAGACTGGTGGTAGATATGGTGCATGGAAAGAGTTAAAATACTAGCATTTGAAATACCCTGGGGTGTCTAGTTTTCAAAAATATATGGGTTTATTGGGCACACTGAAATGGCCCGGCTCAAAGATGTACCAAATAGGGCATGGGCAGTGGATCCCCAAATGCCAAAGTTCAACATTGAAAAATGCGCATGCCCCAAATGTGGCCCTTTTGCCCCCAAACAGCCAGGCAAAATCATTCATGTGGGGTATCGCTGCGCTCAGGAGATGTTGCTGAACACATATTTGGGGTGTTTTGTGATAGTGACATAAACTAGAACATTTTAATTCATACCTGAAGTAAAATGTGTATGACAAAACAAATGCAAAAAAATGACTACCATAAAGTTTGACAAAGACTGGTGGTAGATATGGTGCATGGAAAGAGTTAAAATACTAGCATTTGGAATACCCTGGGCTGTCTAGTTTTCAAAAATATATGACTTGATGGGGTAAATTGCATTGGCCGGGTTCAAAGATACCCGAAATGGCACATGGGGGGAAGAATTACCAGATTTGGAAAAAATGGCTTTGAAATAGCAAAACGCTACCTGTACTTATTGCCCCATAATGGGTAGAAAAAAGCAAAAAAACATAAAAACATTGGGTATTTCTAAACTCAGGACAAATAGTAGAATCTATTTAGCAGGTTTTTTCATTACCTTTTATAGATGAGTAAAAGATTTTTCAACTAAAAGTTAGAAACAGTCATTTTTTTCTAAATTTTTCACCATATTTTATAATTTTTTTAATAGTAAATAATATGATACAATCAAAACAATGTCATCTAAAGAAAGCCCTTCTTGTCCTGAAAAAAACAATATCTAATGTGTGTGGGTTCAGTAAACGGGAAAGAAGAAAATTACAGCTAAACACAAGCAGCGCAGAAATGTTAAAAAGGCCATTGTCACAAAGGGTACAAAAAGTAAAATCAGCCTTTGTCTCGAAGGGGTTAAGCATAACTAAATTCACGTATAATAACAAGCACAACTCGCATCATCTAATCATTTTCCTGCCCCAAACTTCTCCCCCTATCTCACTCTTTTAAATGTTTTTTCCTAAATGCCTGAACCAGTCAAAAAAAACTATGTGCGCTCAACAATAAGCGAGAGGCAACATTAAGAGGAAGGAATGAGCACGAGAACAGGAAGCTTATCCAGTCATTAGTCATGGTGCCATTGATAATGTTATTGTTTTGTCCCTTGTAATGATTGACAGCATTAACATAAAACAAATGGTACCTTATTTTTATCGATGACCTGTTTTTTTCCCCCACCAGATATTAAAAATATTCACAGATTTCCTGTCCTTTATGGTTCTATTCAACTTTATCATTCCGGTGTCTATGTACGTCACGGTGGAAATGCAGAAGTTCCTAGGATCTTTTTTCATTTCATGGGATAAGGAAATGTATGATGAAGAAATAAAAGAGGGGGCTCTGGTCAATACTTCTGATCTTAATGAGGAGCTCGGGCAGGTGAGAGGAGAATTTGTATGTTTGACAGGATGAGCTTTTCCTGTTTGATGTCCAACAGAGAACAACATGAACACTAAACAAAGAGCATTAAGTAGATCTATTGTTATAGGAAAAGGATAGGGCTGGTCTTCCAGGAGATAGTGCTAAAGGATATTGCATGGATTTTTTAATCCTGTCGTATTTGCCTCAGTGCTATCCTTCAGGAACCCAAAAGAACGTTGTTTCACGTAGATGCAGCTCGTCTTTTCTTCTGACGGCTGTTGCCCAACTTCTGGAAATTCTTGGATTACATAAAATGCTGATTAAAGAAAACACCTTCTATTTGTGTTAAGTTTTCTTTCCTCTTTCAGGTAGAGTATGTGTTTACAGATAAAACAGGGACACTAACAGAAAACACAATGGAGTTCATTGAGTGTTGCATCGATGGACACAAATACGACGACACTGTGGACGGTCTGTCTGTGATTGATGGCTGTGGTGGATCATTTGGGAAAGCTGCAAAGGTAAAGTTTCCCTCTTCTACAATTCTGTGTTCTCACTTCCTCTGGAAGTTTTAAATATTCTCTAGCCCTTTAAAACAATGTTTTTATAAATTATGCTGTACATGTTTTAGCTTAATATTGGCATCTCTCTTAATATGTTCACGGAACCTACAAGAGGCCTTGTACTTGGTAGCAGATGATAAAAGACTGGTTTAAAACAACTCTTTGTTTCGATTGGGAAGGTCCATGTTGTTCGGTATCATACACATGCATATGTGTATATAATGTATATTAACTCTGTATATTTACCTGTTTTATTTAGGAGAAAGAGGAGCTGTTTTTACGGGCTTTGTGCTTGTGCCACACCGTACAAATTAAAAAAGAGTGCCAAACCGATGGGCCGGTTTCATCACCAGATAATAAATGTACTTATGTTTCCGCTTCCCCTGATGAAATCGCGTTGGTGAACGGGGCAAAAAAGTAAGACTAGCATTTGTATATAACTTATAGATTTACGTTAAATACAGGTGTTATATTCAACATTCAGTTTATGTGGTTCTTGTAGGTCTACCTTAAAATAAGACGAGAGAAGGTCTTTGAAAGCTGTCTTCTTCAAATTAAAGTGCTATTCTTCAGTAGTCATGGTTAATATGTTCCTGAAATATTGTAGCTAAGCACTCTGACCACACATTAACTGATCTAGTGAACCTCACGTGGATACTCCATGACCTTTTGTTGGATCAGATGTTCTTCTAGGTGTTAATCTGTAATGTTTTCCATACCAACGTGCCAGAAGGGTTAGAGACCAAAGAAGCAAACAGTCCAAGCCCAAAGAAGTAATCAGACTTTGTTGATATTGTCTTCATTTCAGCAAGGTGTTGGTATGCACATTGCATGTTCATTGCAATGCCCTAGAATCAAACTAGAATTATGTATTTCTTTTATTTATGTTTTAGTGTAGCTGTCAATGTAGATACCATCGTTTTTAGTAGCACAGTCCTTTCCCGTTAAGCGTTTTAGAGGGTCTTTCTTTTCCTAGCATCCAGATGACTTCATCTAACACGCTACTCAGGAATGCTTGGCTCTTAAGTTTGTTTTCTTTCATGGCATTCGAGTTTAATCCAGTTCACATGAGGATAGAAACCTGACTTGAAACTTAATGCTGAGCCGTGTCTTCACAGTAGGGATGTGGTTCTCTCTTGTGGTCATGTCTGGTATTGTAAAATCGGGTGGCTTTCCATGGTGTTACAGAGCAACATTGTATGAACGACTATGGAAACCATGCATTGATGGCTCACCTCATTAGAAAGAAATAAGGTTTTTACTTTATTATCCGTTCTTTCATAGCACCTTAAAGATAAAGTAACTCTCTCTCAAGTTACTTTTTAGAAAGAGACACTGGTTTTGGACAAAGCCATCATGCCATAGACATTTATTTACTAGTCAGGTGACTGATTATCATCCACAAGTCAGCATTAGATGTTAAGGATTCTCTAGATAAAGACCTCACTGGGTCTCAGGAGGTTTCATCACAAATAGCCCCTTTGTGGGATATTCTCCTACTTGTTCTTTTCCTTTTGTTGGCTCTATTTCAACATTAAATAACTCAATGTCTCTAATTTAATATCTACAGATATGGTTTCACATACATGGGAATTGAAAACGACATCATGAAAATTAAAAACCAAAGGAATGAATTGGAAACGTGAGTACTGAACAGTATGTGTGAAATTTCAGAGTTCCCTTCACGAAAGGGATTGATATGGCTAAATATACAGTTAACGTCCCCTTCCCCACTTAATTTAATCTCCCTGTCTATTTATGCCCCATTCTACCTCTGGTTTCTCCATATTTTGGGTTGTATATCACAGGGACTCCCCTTTCTGCCATTGTCTACTGTTCTCATCTAGTTTCCCATGTCTGTTTTTTGTCTTTTTTTTTTTATTATTTTTTATTTTTTGACCATGTTTTCCGTGCCTAATGTCTCAGTTTCTCCTTTTAGCCTTGTTGTTTTTTTCTGACCTCATTGCACTGCTCTTTTTCAGCCTCCTCATCCCTGGTGTTTCTGTTACCGCTTTTTCATCCTCCCTTTTTTTCTTCATCACACTTTTAGGTCTACAGTTTACCCCATCCTTCTGCTTTGGGACAGCTGTTCAATAATAATAATAATAAAAAAAAATATATATATATATATAGGGTGGCAAGTACCTAGGGCCAGTGAGTAGGCCCCCAGAGCTGTAGTGGTTATTTGGTGCAGATGGTAGCTTTGTTTACTAGCGGATTCATAGAAAATCAAAGCCGATCTTGCCTTGTCTTCAACTTGAATGTAATTCTGTTCTTCAGTTATTTTTTTACATATGTAGATGCTATGTTTTAGTACTAAATCAAAGTATTATGGCTATTCTTCTTTCTTATTCCCTTATTTCATATTTTTCAAATATTTTGTTTTAACATTTATGGAATTCCCTTACAGATACCAGCTCCTTCATGTCCTGAACTTTGATCCTGATAGACGACGTATGAGTGTACTTGTTAAAAGCCACACAGGTAGTGTTTAAAGACTGACAGACAAGTACAGACATACAGTGTGTTTAGTACCATCCTTTAGCGTGTATGATGTTACCAGAATGATCAAGACAAATTTAAGTCAAATAATCCCATATTAGAATATGTTTGTGTCCCTCATCCATTACTGGTGTCCTTTACATCCTACCTCTATGCCACCACCGCATGTTATAGCAGGAGATGATAAACATTATGTGGCCCCACATGCTCCATTCCCATTGTTGTGCTTGTACCAATAACTGATGATTCCACTTCCTATTCAAATGTTCTTACCTAAATTTTTAACATCTACAGTGGTTTTCTACTTAAAAAGCCACATAGAAATGGGTGTTGGGATCACCAGACACCTTAAGACTTTGGCAGCTGCGTTCATAGTGGCCACTATTGCTAAACCACTAATTGATCCACTTAGCTGTCTTGATTCTGCCAAAATGTTTTGGGTAGTAAAGGAGCGAACGTCAAACTGTAAAGCGATGCCAGTCCACTAGGTGGCAAACTCGCCGTGTCAAAGTTAAGCTAATACTCATCTACACTTTAATTTCCGCCTATTTTTTCCTAACATTTAGAAAAAAAATTAGATACATGTATATACCTATATGTGTAAAATGCACAAGTGTACATAATGTGTGTGTATAATACAGAAGGGTAACTATTGCAACGTTAGGATATTTATCTTGATTCCAAAACAGTTTGTGCTTTGTGTTAAATTAAAATTAGGACCTTTATATGATAAATGTAATTATGCTTTGCATGTTGGCATTACCCAAAACCAATAACTCGCAAATCAAAGTGAGATATGACTGCTTGTATAAGATTTTGTTTTACCCGTTGTGAATTCAGTTATAGACGTATTTTTACTTCATGAAATGCATTTTTTTGAGTTTCTGTGACTATAAAAAGACCTCCGTCAGCCTTCCATAAACCTCTAAATCCTTACTCTGCTGGCCCCTGCTGCTAGGAGTTAGCAGATAATTGCTGCTAATGGGAAGACCTATCCCACCTCTCTCCGTATTTAGCCATGTTTACGGAACATATTTCTTGTTAAATGCCGTGTTTACATATATCGGTCGTGTGGAACATTCCACGTTTCAGTGATATTAGTTGTTTACTTCCCATTGTTTCGTTTAAGGAAAAATGTTCCTGTTCTGCAAAGGAGCAGATTCGTCTATGTTTCCTCGAGTCGCCCTTGAAGAGATTGAAAGGATTAAAGTGCACGTCGAGCAGAATGCTTTGGTACGTCTCAACATGCAGACACTGAAATATACATAATTAGTATGAGAACAGTCACAAAGCAGTGAAATATCACATTTCTTCCACTGCTTTCTGGGAAATTGGTTATGCATATCTGAACCTGAAGCTTCCGTTTCAAGTTTTAAAAAAAAAAAGAAAACGCTGGGTGGTTACATAGGAAAACATTTTTGAGCTGTTTTATATATTTCTTTTTAAAATGTGTTCTTTTTGATTCTAGGATGGGTATCGAACCCTGTGCGTGGCTTTCAAAGAACTAAGCCAAGACGAGTATGACCAAATGAATAAGCAGCTGGATGAGGCCAAAATGGCTTTGCAGGACAGAGAAGAAAAGCTCTCCAAAGCTTTTGATGACATAGAAGCTGACATGCATTTGCTGGGAGCTACTGCTGTGGAAGACAGGTAATCATTCATTAGAGGCTTTGCATTAAAGTACTGTCCTCTGTTGGACCCAATGAAACATCCTCGGAAACCTTGCTTTACCAAAGATGTCAGATCAACGCTAATAGGATTAGCTGTATTTTCTATGAATATACTTCCTTACCTGCCATCCCTCTACCTTAAAACAACAATAAAGGAATGTAAGGCTGAGTGTCACAGCAATAATTGTTCCAACTTCTTCTAGTTTTGTTTCTATTCAACTACCTCCATCTCTAATAAGCTTTTAGAGCATTTAAATATTGTAAAGGGCTGAGTCCTCGAACATGTCAGGGATGTCCAAGCCGGTATACAATATCAGAGATGGAAACATCTTCTTGGCCAATGATGGTTGACCCTTATTCCTAATGGAGCAGAAAGAGATTAGTAGTAGTAGTAGTTATAGCTCTTATCTAGACATCCTTTAAAGGCCTGATAAATCAAACAGTTTTGTATGTCTAACATGGACACCTCTGGTAAAATCAATTTTCTTTACTTGAAATATGGAAAATATTAGCAGAGGCGTCTCCTTTTTTTTAACAAAAATATATCTATAAAGCTGTCAGTAGCGTGGAGCCTTTCACTCGGTGTTTTCAGCTTGGCTTTATTTTTTTTATTGAAGTTTGCTTAAAGACATGTTTGGACGGCCCTTGTTAGAATAAATGGTCCTCAAATGTTTCATCTTGTAAGATGATGAGTTTGCTTATGGGCAGCCTTGCTGAACGTGCGGTGTTAAAGGTGAACTATGAAAAGCCCATCAAAATTACACCTCTGTATCAAGTGGTTTGTGGAAAAACACTACTGACAATTGTATGTGTGATAAGTCAAGGCTACTTAAGGAGATTGTTCGATGTTATCAAGCAAGCAAAGAATATAGACAATGTAATGTTTACTCGATTTGTTGTCAGACTCCAAGAGCAGGCAGCAGAAACCATTGAAGCTCTCCATGCAGCGGGAATGAAGGTCTGGGTTCTCACAGGTGACAAGTTGGAGACCGCCAAGTCCACTTGCTATGCCTGCAGGCTTTTTCAAAACAACACGGAGCTGCTAGAGCTAACCACCAAAACTCTGGAAGAGTATCAGAGGAAAGAGGACCGCCTGCAAGAGCTGCTACTAGAATACCATCGAAGGCTGGTGCAAGAGGCTCCCAAACCTAAAGGGGGCTTGAAAAGGTAAATTATCTGTATGGTAGGAAAGACTAGATTCTATCGAATATGGGCTGTTTCTTTTTCTTCTACAGGATATCTCATGAAATTCCTTTGATCTTTTAGTGGTAATGGACCTCTGTCCCCATCTAAATTTAAATCTCGGGTTGTTAGACAATGAATTGATCATTGTTTTTCACCTTGCTCTTTGGTGTAAACACCAACTTGTTTTGTTATTTTGCATCTGACATAGCTCACTTTAACTGCTGCTCGAAAATGAAGACATTGATTACAAAGACAATTGTTAACATTAACATGAAATCGCTGTTGTAGGCAGAGGCGTATCTACTGAAAATAGCGCCTATGGCAAGCACTGAAATTGCGCCCCTGTCCAAATAAAAACCCATTTACTAGCCCCTGCTGCCTATATATATATATATATATATATATATATATATATATATATATATATATATATATATATATATATATATATATATATATATATATATATATATATATATATATTAGTCCCTGCTGCCGATAGCGGGTATAGATCAACACGCAAACCCAGATCAATTGAAATTCACTTGTGATCTCAGCACTGAAGGTATATATCAAATAAACAGAATCAGACATACAAGTCCTGTATTTGCAGGTATACAATAATAATATATGAAACGTAGCATCGCAGGTATAGATCAACTGAATAAGACATATTAACCCTGTATTTGCAGGTACACATAAATAATGTATGGAAACATAGCATAGCAGATATGGATCTACAGAATAACACAAAAACCCAGCTTTGCAGGTAAAGATCAATTGGAATTCACATAAAAACACGGCATTAAAGGTATATTTAAAACCCCCTAAATTACAGGCATATATCACAGGTTGCACACCGCAAAGCCAGCCCTGGCGTCCACACTGCCGACATAGAACCTGACCAGCACCCAGATAACACACATAAGATTTGCCATCTTTGTCCCCAAATAGCCCACCACAAGTCAACTTTGTCCCCAAACAGTCCGGCCAGTGCCATCTTTGTCCCATATACACCCTGCCTGTGCCATCTCGGTCCCCAAGGCTCAAACCTCCTGCTAGTGCCATCTTTGCCCTTCCACAATTATACATCTATGATACACACAAACACTTTTACAGTCACTCACTAATTCACACTTTAATTCAGAGAACTCATCCACACATTAACTCATGCTCTCCCTCATTCAGACAATTCATCCACACATTAACTCATGCTCGCCCTCATTCAGACAACTCATCCACACATTAACTCATGCTCTCTCTCATTCACTCAATGCATCCACACATTAATGCACACTCTTTACTTATATCTACCCCCTCCCTCATCACTTTTTAGCCCCCTCCCTCCCTCCCTCATCACTTTTTAGCCCCCTCCCTCCCTCCCTCATCACTTTTTAGCCCCCTCCCTCATCACTTTTTAGCCCCCTCCCTCATCACTTTTTAACCCACCCCCTTACCACTTTTTAACCCCCTCCCTCCCTTACCACTTTTTAACCCCCTCCCTCCCTTACCACTTTTTAACCCCCTCCCTCCCTCCCTTACCACTTTTAACCCCCTCCCTCCCTCCCTTACCACTTTTTAACCCCCTCCCTCCCTCCCTTACCACTTTTTAACCCCCTCCCTCCCTTACCACTTTTTAACCCCCTCCCTTACCACTTTTTAACCCCCTCCCTCCCTCCCTTACCACTTTTTAACCCCCTCCCTCCCTCCCTTACCACTTTTTAACCCCCTCCCTTACCACTTTTTAACCCCCTCCCTTACCACTTTTTAACCCCCTCCCTCCCTCACCACTTTTTAACCCCCTCCCTCCCTCCCTCCCTTACCACTTTTTAACCCCCTCCCTCCCTCCCTCCCTTACCACTTTTTAACCCCCTCCCTCCCTCCCTCCCTTACCACTTTTTAACCCCCTCCCTCCCTCCCTCCCTTACCACTTTTTAACCCCCTCCCTCCCTCACCACTTTTTAACCCCCTCCCTCCCTCACCACTTTTTAACCCCCTCCCTCCCTCCCTTACCACTTTTTAACCCCCTCCCTCCCTCCCTTACCACTTTTTAACCCCCTCCCTCCCTCCCTTACCACTTTTTAACCCCCCCTTATCACTTTTTAACTCCCTCCCTTACCACTTTTTAACCCCCCTCCCTCCCTCCCTTACCACTTTTTAACCCCCCTCCCTCCCTCCCTTACCACTTTTTAACCCCCCTCCCTCCCTCCCTTACCACTTTTTAACCCCCCCTCCCTCATCACTTTTTAACCCCCCCTGATCACTTTTTAACCCCCCCTTATCACTTTTTAACCCCCCCCCCTCTCACCTTGAAGTCCAGCGACGGGAGCACCATGTTGCGGTCTTCCTGCACCGCTCGCTGGTGCCCGCTGCTTCACTGCTGAGCGCCGTAATGTGACGTCATATTTCGGCACCCAGCAGTGAAGCAGCGGGCACCAGCGAGCGGCTTTTAAACATTGATGCGGAGGAGATAGAGGGGCGCCTAGCAACCGCTCGGCGCCCCTCTATCTCCTCCGCATCAGTGTTTAAAAGCCGCTCGCTGGTGCCGGCATTTCATGCAGAGCGCCGCAATATGCCGGCATATTGCGGCGCTCTGCATGAAATGCCGGCACCGGGATGGGGGTAGAGGGCTCGTGGAGGAGAATGAGGGGCGCCGAGCGGTTGCTAGGCGCCCCTCTCTCTCCTCCGCATCAAAAAATAAATAAAAAAATGCCGGTGAGCGGCATTTAAAAGCCGCTCACCGGCGCCCCCCTTGGGATGGCGCCCATGGCACGTGCCATGGCTGCCATACCCTATATACGCCTCTGGTTGTAGGTTTGCTCGTTTCTCAGATACAGTTTAATATGAAGAACTTTGTTGATATTTTTGGTTTATTAAAAGCCACACCCTTACGAAAAAATTACTGCAGTTTTTCTGAAGTAATACTGCAGTTTTTTGGACATGAAAAAACTGCAATACTGCACTTTTACTGCAGTATTACTGCACATTTACTGCAGTTTTACTGCATTTGTACTTTCTTGTACTGCAGTTTTACTGCAGTTATTTTTGTGCGGAAGTACAAATGCAATAAAGCTGCAGTACATTGAAGCACAACTGTAGGTTTGCAATATAAAAAAAACAAAATGCAGTAAATGTGCAGTACAGTGAAGTACAAATGCAGTAAATGTGCAGTAAAAGTGCAGTATTGCAGTTTTTTCATGTCCAAAAAACTGCAGTATTACTTCAGAAAAACTGCAGTAATTTTTTGTAAGGGCACCTTTACACGCTTTCCAGGAAATGGGATGATTGTTAGTTGCTTTGTGTTGACAGACACACACTTAAACACATGTGTCATTGATAACATATTGTGTACACAGAGCCTTCTGTATAACACAAGGCTGTGTCGGTTACAAATAATGGCATAAAACTCTACAATGATTTAGCAAGAGGTTAGAATTAAACTTGCTTGCTCAAAGAAATAGTATTGTCAAGAACATTGATATAGTTAAAAGCCTTACATTTTACCTAACATTGTATTATTGTCCTCTGGCAGCAGTACTTGACGGGATTTTCTGATTGCTTTGATGACTGCCATACCAAGGATGCATTTATCTGTGTTCTTACCATGAACTGCTGCAATCAATATTGTACTAAATATGTTGCGCAATGCTTATCTACACTTTATATGAGCAAAGTCTTACTTCCCATGTTTAGCGCCCACTTTGTCTTTAAAGATACATCATGTGGTTAGATTGTCATGTCTACAGCCAGTAAGGTATCTGCACTGCAGGGGAACCTGTGCTCTGTAAATATGGGAATCACTGCCGCCCATTGGGTTTCCATTCCATTTTTATACCAGTACGGAAGATGTATGAGCTTTCGAGTAGGGAAGCAGGGGGCTGATATCATATATGGCTTCTTTGGGCTGTATATAGACCTGATGGGAAAGCAGGTGACGATAGATGTGACAATGGAGGCACAAAGTTTCTCCATTAGCCCATCAATACTGAGACAGACCGGGATTCCATCAGGATGCACATAACTGTCCGGCTGCTTTAGTATGGTACCTGAAGCGTCTTGAGACCATTTCTGTTGCAACATATACCTTTATAATATTGCTTTGTATTTTCTATAGGATAGAAGCACATACAAGAATGACAAATCATTTGTTTTTTGTCTTCTGTTAGAAGCTGGTCGGGAAGCCAAGATTATGGTCTGATCATTGATGGCTCCTCGCTGTCGCTTATTTTAAGTTCCGGTTGCAGTTCCAGCCATTATAAAAACATCTTCCTTCAGATATGTCAGAAATGTACGGCGGTACTGTGTTGCCGAATGGCCCCACTGCAGAAAGCACAGGTGCGTAAAAAATAGGAAACGGTAATAACACCCCATAGAGATAATGATATATGTGGTTTTAAACATCGCTTGTAAATGTTTTTTAATTAAACAAATCTACATGTGGGAGATACTGTGCTATAATTGCGTGTCTAAAAAATGTATTGCTATATTATCATATTTATAAAGCATTGTTTTGTTATTCGGAAAGAAGTAAAATGTGTTTGGATCTTTTTTTCTGTGATTAACAGGGCAGTAACTTTTAAGCTTTAATTCTAATATCCATAATTCTAGTATCCATGTCTCCCTGCTGAGGAAAAGCGTATAGCCCGGGGAGCTTCAGCCCATCTTCTGGCTCAACGTAGCTTGTGAAAAGCTAGAGACAAACCAACCCAAACTCCTTATCCACTACGTTTTATTTTGGTCCTCACTGGTCTCTGTACGTGAGGACTTTCTTTATGCTTCAACTCTAACAACCTCTGGGCCAAAAGTTGCAGATGACTTGTTTTTGTTTTGATCAAATGTGTCTATTTACTACGAGAGCCCAGCTCAAACGCTGTCCCTTCCTAATGCGTAGTTAATGCAGTGATATGAGTGTTTGTATCTCTCCACACCTTTATGTTTAGTAAGCCATCACATATTAACCCAATACATACGTATATTTATTTTAAGGCTTCTACCAAGGGTGGGGAATAGCTTGGTGAACTCAGTAAGTAAGGTTGTGAGGATGACGGGTATGTGCATCCAGTGGAGACCTGAAAACATGGTCTTTTTCTCTTCTTAGATTGTCAAAATGGTTAAGAACATAAAGGGGAACCCCATCACTTTATCTGTCGGAGATGGTGCCAATGATGTCAGTATGATACTGGAAGCACATGTTGGGATAGGTGAGGATATGCATGTTGTCCCGACACAATGAAACTAAAAAGTCAATGTGGTGTTTATGCCTGCGGAAATTCCCACAGTTTCTCCCAAACCAAGCTTAAATGCATTTTCATTATTTTTTATTTTTTTTTTAGATATCTGTGCTGAACCTCAAAGTATTATCGTAACCTATGTAAATGTTGCATGTACATTACACAAAAACAGTCAGCCCTTATTTTAAATGCACTTGTGAAGTTTTTTGTATAAAGATTTACAAGGTTAAAAACTTTATTCTTGGGTCAGCACGTTTCTTATACGAAGAAGCGAAAAAAAGTTTTTTTTAAATCCCTTAAACACTAATAACATACGTGCTGTAAAGCTTTAATGCAAGGATATGGGGAATATCTTTTTGCAGCTCCCACACTCCCCATATAGCATGCTGGGCACATCCATATTGAGTGACAGTAGAAATAGGGTTAATGTTGCATGAAGTTTTTAAAGGCTGTTACATCTAGTCAATCTCTCCATGCAAATCAGAAAATGTATTGAAAACGCAAACTGTTGCGTAGAACTTGACACCTAATGATGGGAGACAGACTCAAAAAAAAAAATAATGCTTCCTAAAAAAAGGGAATATTAAACAGATAACTTTTATTATCTTTTTGCTTGAATCACTAGGTATTAAAGGAAGAGAAGGTCGCCAGGCTGCAAGGAACAGCGATTACGCAGTGCCAAAATTTAAGCACTTGAAAAAACTCCTTTTAGTGCACGGACATTTGTATTACGTCAGAATAGCGCAGCTTGTACAGTATTTCTTTTATAAGGTAAAAACTCACTATACCTACGTGTCGTTTTATAACACTGTTATTATTGAAGCCTATGCTAGTTATCATTGTAAGGTTTGCTACCTATTGTTGTCTGCTGCGAAAAAACTAGAGGGACTTTTTCGAGACCCCTGTGAAGGCAATATGTGAACATCTCGAAATTTAAGCTTCTTCTTGCCTTCCTTGTCCTTCACTCTGCAGGAAAATGCTTGTGTTTTTCACTTGAAACGACTTTAGCTTTTACTGCTGATCTGTCATCTACATTATTCGTTGCGGAAATGTTTACAGGGCCATCTGAAGACCAAACAGGGTCTTGTTACATTACTCACTTTCCCATCTTCTGTCTTCCAGAACCTGTGCTTCATTCTGCCACAGTTTTTATATCAGTTCTTTTGTGGATTTTCGCAGCAGGTATGTAAAGTTATTTTGCACAGCATGGTAGTTACTGATATTTAGTGGTTTATTCAGTAGTCGGCCGCAGTGCCGACACATTCTACAGTGCTGTAGTACGTTTGTATATGGAGATGTAGAATTTGTTGGCGGATTAGAACCATTCAGCCCATCTAGTCCGCCCATTTTTTCCTGATGTAAAGAGTCAAACCTTAATCGGTCCTTAATATCCTTAGATTCAGGATAGCTTTATGTCTGTCCCATAAACGTCTAGGTCCTCTCGCTCTATTAACCTCCACCACTTCTGCATAGAGCAGGGGTTCTCAAACTGTGGCCCTCTTAGCTGAAGGAGCATTATGGGAGATGTAGTCCTGCAGCAGCTGGAGGGCCGCAGTTTGAGAACCCCTGGCATAGAGACTGCTCCACTTATCTGCCACCCTCTGGCGTTCTTCTCCTTTACTTTAAATCCCATAATAGATTTTCATGTCTGTATCACTTCTCTTCTCTCTAAGATCCTTTAGTCTTTTCTGACAGTTTTTATCCTGCAAACCATTTACCATTTTAATAGCCCTCCTCTGAACGCTATTATGTCAATATACTTCTGGAGATGGGGTCTCCACGACTGTACACAATACTCAACGGATCTCTGGTCAGACCTCACCTAAAGCAGCAGAACCACCTCTCTTTCTGCAATTAATGCCTCTAACTATACAGCCCAGAACCCTGCTTGCTTCTTTCTGATGCCTTATTGCAATGTCCCCAGAAATAGTTCTAGAGCAAATATCATCGGTTGTAGCTCTTCACACTGATTGGCAATGTCTCCAAGGCACCGTCGAATTGGTCCAAAATTAGTTTTTATTCTATATATAATTACCAAAACTTGTTGGGTTTTTTTCTTCTAAAAACCAGATGCATTTAAATACAATCCTTTCTGTTTTTAGTGAATAATTTAGTGAAAATTAGACCTTGAACTCTCCTTTGAAAGCATAAAATGTGCCTTGTGTAATAGGGTGGGGTGTACTTACTCACAGCTGCACATTGCAAGCCTTAAACATCACAGCACCAAAGGGGAGGGTGTGAACGGTTTAATCTGTCGCCGCGTGGATTTGCTTTAATGTAAGCAAAGATTGACGGGGAAACATGGGTGTTTCCATGGGCCGTGTTTCCAGATCAAACTCCGTTCTGAAATACTAAACATCCTGATTCACTGTTAGGCAAAATAACATTTCCCAATAATTCTTAATGAAAACTGCTTTTTAAAGATGATTTATTTATAATTATGCACCAGCTCTCCTTATTTCATAGTCATAGGTTTTAGTTTATTAAAGCACTCAGATTAAGGACATCCGGAGTTATGTATCGAGCGTAATTATAGTTAGCGGTTTCTCGATGATGGCGATTGCTCCGCATTTAGCACCAGATTTTCTCTTGACCCCCTGTACTTTTAAATTACTTATTAATTATTAGATGAAATAGTCTGTTGCTTTGTGTTTAATGGGCTTTTAGAATTTATAATCCAGGATCCAACCTCAAAATTCCATTAGATCTGAGCATTCTGAACGGAATTCAGTGGACCTGAGAAAAATGTCCGCCCTTATTATCGATATCTGCTTACATTTCATGGGACTTCTTCAGTAGCTCAATGTATTAGAACCAGCGAAAATGCCATCGGGTGGACACTTTACCTAGAACCCCCAAACCTACTCCATGTCATCTGTTTTATGGAATATCGAGGTTCTTCTCGCATGTATAAATGTCATATGGATCCTTTGTTTTCCAGCCACTTTACGATGCTGCTTATCTGACCATGTACAACATTTGCTTTACGTCTCTACCTATTCTGGCATACAGCCTTTTGGAGCAGCACATCAACATAGAAACCTTAATGGCAAATCCTAAATTATACATGTAAGTATGATGAGATATTGGTGACAAACTCTATCTATAGAGCATCTGAGAGATGTAATAACAGTACAATAACTGTTAGGAGGACATTAGGTTTATGGGGTCAATCTAGTCAAAAGTTAGGTAGAGTCGGTGAATAGGACTTAGGTCTTGGAGAAGGGTTAGACAACAATAATCACACTGAGTGGTGTATGAGCTGTATTTACTATGCTAGCTGGCTTCGGGTAGCTAAACTTAGTTCTGTAAGCTTTCATAAAGATTGTGTGTGATAATTCTTCTCATTAAAATCTGGTCTTATTTTAGGAGGATATCTGATAACGCAATGTTACAGTGGTGGCCTTTCTTATACTGGACCTTGCTGGGTGCCTTCGAAGGACTGGTATTTTTCTTTGGCGTTTACCTTCTCTTTCAAAACCCAGCACTGGAAGGCAATGGACAGGTAATGTATTGTAATATATGTAATATATACTAGTGGCGTGCGTAAGAGGGTGCGTTTATTTATATGACACGTCAACCTGTGTTGGAACTTTACGATCAGTCATATATTGTCGCTTCTGTCCTTGTGTTTTATTCCATTGATTGACCCCCTGGTCTTTTTCCTTCCTTTATTGGGTCCTTTAAAAGAATTTAATCCAAAGTATAATATAAGCTCTTGTTAACGAAGCCTGCACAAGGACCTTATATGTTCCAGTCTTGTAGGCCCCAAAGTATATCTATGTGTAACTGGTAACCTTGTGTAAATGTATTATTTCAGGTGTATGGAAACTGGTCCTTTGGAACAATAGTCTTCACTACACTAGTGTTTACAGTTACCTTGAAGGTAAGAGACGTGCTTCCAATTTAGACTTCTCAAATATCCTTTTCTTCCCTAAACATGAAGTTGAAACGTTGACAATTCGGACAAATTTTATCATTTCGTTTTTATTTTCTGACAAATTGTTTCCTGCCGTTTTGGTTCAGACAAAATTACGAGGGCTTTTTCCACTGAGAAACAAATTTATTGTCACCCACCTTCTTATACTCTTTATACTTTTTTTTTTTCCTTGACAGAAGTTTGTTGGTTTGAGAGCGTTTTTAAGGTTGTGCATTTTTGACATACTGAAACTAAGCTTTCATACCAAAATTACTATTGTGTAAATTACATGTTACGTAATATCATATAAAGACCATAATTTGGTCTGATGTGATGGATTTGGAATTACCACATTAAATAAAAATATATTAAGTAAATAGTAGTGTTTTTATTAAATGGAATGTTTTAGTTTAGACGACTTCATTTATTTGTACTCAAGCAATGTTACATGGAGGAACGCGTGCCATTCCGATCCTTTACAGACGTTCTCTCTGCCTACAATTCTGATAAAGAAGGGTTTTATGATGGCAACTAAAAGTTAGGCAGGGCATTTGGCATGCATGGAGAGGCAATAAGATGTAGTTGTGGCTTTTGCTCGCAAGTTGCTTATCTTACAGATGGAGATGAATCAAATGTAAAAGTAGTTGGATATGTGTACATGTGCTGAAAATGTCCAATATTATAATAACTTATGGCTTATTCTTCGGTCATTATGATCTCAGTAACGAAGGTGGACACCTTTTTCTCTACAGCTTGCCCTGGATACTCGCTACTGGACTTGGCTGAACCATTTGGTTATCTGGGGCTCCTTGGCATTCTATGTTATATTCTCAATCTTCTGGGGGGGAATAATTTGGTGAGTATATCAACTATGCATATTTACATATGTGGGCTTATTTATAGGATTTTAAGGGGATTCCTGTTTAAATATCATTTACATTTAAATAATGTGAGTTAGTTAAGGATGTTGTGATGGGTCCGAGACTTCATACGAAAGGTTGTGGCTTATGTAATGGTGCCATTGTGCAGTGCTTGTGGGGTTTGAAGGTAGTAAATAATGTTACAATACCACAGAAATGTTATAAAAGTTATGCTTGCTCAAAGTCTCTAATAAACGTTATATTGCCAAACCTACAAAGAGCTATATCCCTTATACAGCGATTCTTTAACACGGAACCCAGAACTGAGTCTCCAGGGGCATTGACTTTGGAGCTGTACTCGGTGAAACTCATTATTTAGTGAAAACTGTCTTGATTTGGCAATAACAGACAATTGCTAGTGTGTCTGCGTTCTCTGCTGACAGATCCTCAGTCCAAGTCAGAAACAGGTCAGGATCTACATATTTTATAAAGTGGCATCTGCTGGAAGGAAAATATTCTTTATATAGCATAGGATTGAACTCTGTATTAATAGAAAACCAGGAAAGAGGCACATAACGCATTCGGTACAGTCAGACCTTAGAATTTTGAGACGCCATAGCACCCTCGCTCCTGGTGTTACCTGTCCTGATATATTGCATTGTTAATATAAAAAAGTGAAACACATAAAAATAGTAGTTCCAAAATTCACCTTTTTTTCTTTAAAGAATGGCGTGCTGCTTTAAATGACCGCCATATGTCACTCATCTCTCTAAGTGATATGGGCTGTACATTTTTTAAGAGGCTTTAAGGATCATGGGAGTTATAGTGCAGTAACATGTGAAACATAACTAATAGCTTATCCCACAGGTATTGGTAAGTAGTCCAAACTGTTACCTTGATAGACTTGTATCTGCATTATGAGAAGACATGATGTATTGCTGACCTTTAATCTCCCTCTTTTTAATCTGTTTTAGGCCATTTCTCAAACAGCAACGAATGTATTTTGTATTTTCTCATATGCTGACTTCCGTATCTGTCTGGCTTGCGATAATCCTTCTGATACTTGTCAGCCTTTATCCCGAAATCCTGCTGAGACTTACAAAAAACATTAAGGCTGCAAACCAAAAGGTAAGAAGCATCTTCCCTTTAACAGCATGACTGCAAAGCATTCTGTGTATGTTCTTAAATCATATCACGTTAAAGTGTATACACTTTAATCCTTTGACTGATGCCCAGGGGCACTAATAATATGCAAACGAGCTTTGATCCTCTTTAAAGTGTAGTATGCTGTTATGTTATTTTCTGAAGGCTTCCAACACATGCATTAAATATATGTCTAGGTTGAAATGGCCAGCCTTATTAGCCGGCCGCACAAAAGTAACTTCTAAGCCCTTTGCTTTAGGAACTCTGTATGCATTGGTTCATTTGTCTTGGTGATTTCTTTTTCGTTGACTTAATGTTCTCTCCTCACTGTGCTTCCTAAACCTCTCTCTCTTCTTTCTCCCCTTAATTTCTGCTAACCTGTCCTGGCCTTTTCTGCTGTCATAAAACAGGTAACGAATCGCCTCCCTTCCTCAGGAACATCCACTATCTTCATGCTCTCTCAAACCTCCAGCCATCACACTTTCCCTTGGAGTGATTAAGGTGACTGAAATGCCTTTACCTCTGCTCCTTGCAGTCACCTTGGTTCTCAAAGTTAAGCACTCAAGGGGGAATTTACTTATAACTTAAACGCAATCCTCCAGAGCGTCATGGGTGGTGCGTCCCCAACAACCCATGAGCCATAGTCACCCTACTTTGTGTAAAAAAAAAATAAATAAATAATGTTAAATATAATTATATAAATTTAATCAATTGCCATTTGTACTAATACAATGTGTCGGTATGATGGGTTTTTAGCAAATTCCCCCAGAGAGTGTTTTTTTGGGTGAACACTAATTACATCTTTGCCGTCAGATTTGAATGCAGATGTTATTTGTTAACATTTATTTGGATTCTAGCTTTAAACGCTGATGTGTGTCTTTGGGTATGGTAGACCTTCTTTACCCCACATCTGGGTCCATTTTTTTTTTCTATGTATATTATGCCATCACAGCATTATTTCTTTGTTTTGTCCAATTAACACAGCCATCATGCTATTTGTGGTAATAATGTGTCAAGCATTGGGATCTTGTCTTGATGTGCATAAGTCTTTATGTATGAATTTCAAATATTTTCTCTCTTAAGCTAAAACTATTGGCACGCTGAAACCCTTCAGCAGACAAATTGCCTTCTCACAGTAGAAGATTACTACAATTCAAATGGTTTCTGTGTGGTACCTTCTAAATCTTATAATTATTTCGATATCACTTCTGAACAAAAAAAGTGTTGATAAATAGAGTCTGGGTTGTACATGTGTAGGAGCACTCATCATTTTGTGAACTTTTAATATTTCTCGTTTGCCTCGCTGTTACAGAAGAAAATGAACACCAGTACAGGGGTTTCAGAGTCTTCCCGTTCGACTATCAGGCCGCTACTTTTAAGAACATTCTCAGACGAGGCTAATGTAGTATAAGAGGTACAAAGTTGTAAAGCCAATGCTGTCATTAAAGAGATCAAATTAGATCAAATCACCCGCTATTACTGACTCATGCTTCATTTGATTCTGGGCAAAGGGAAATCACTAACTGGTTTCAAATTTATTTTATGCTGAAACTCTATAATGGTAGTTTTTAGACCAGTTTGTGATCTGTACAGTAGACTAAAGCTACCAAATGACTGAGTTGCAAATCTAAAAGTAGATATTCAAAAGACAAATATTTGGCACAGGATAAGATAAGATGTGTGTTGTAAGTCAACATTACACTACTCAACACTAAACAGGGCTGTAGTTGAACTTGATGCCTTTTTTGGTGGCCAACATAGAAAAAGGTGTAGAGTTACTAAAGCTTTAGGGGCCTCAGGTGCTTCTTCTCCAGATCAGAGGTCCAGAAATCTTATGTATCTTTACATCCTTTGGCAGTGTTGAACTGATATAAAGATCGTAAATGGAATAAATAATAGACCTGACTTGGGAAAACCCCGATTGTTGTGATTCCAGTAATGTCAACATAACATCGGGTTCAATTAAGTGCATTTTAAAGCATAACCAAATTTTTAATATGCCTTGCTAGCCAATATTTTATCAAGCCGATGTTTTGTGAAGTTGTTGAAGACTTTTTAATCCTTTAGATCATTTTTGCTTGGGGTGCCTCATTTGGACCAGGATTTGGTAGCTTAAGTCAATGTTGTTCGCAGTCCTACTTTAAATTCTAGAGATGTAATACCAATTGGTGTTGTACGCGAATACAGGGATCAGTAAAGTCTCATGACAAATAATTCCCCGTTAGTATACTTTCCAGATGTGAAACCCCTCTCCTACTTCTTCGGTCTTTCCTGTTCCTTATAGAAACCGCTGTGGCTGGGATAAGTGGTGGGGCTAGCTGTGCATACCAAAAGACTGAACAATAATGAGGAAGCTCAATGGATAGTGTGCACAGACAAATGCTGTCAAACTAATTGATGGATGCCTGGTTATCGGTTCTCTCTTGAACCCCCAACCCCTCCCCCCGCAACCTCTAGGTGAAATCAAGAGCATTCCCAAGAGTGCTCATTTTCATTGTGCTGATCTCCTTAACTGAGTTTCAAAACTGCCAGTGTTCTATAAAGCGAAGGCAGCTCTATAAATGTACACAGATTTTATAAAATCTGAACAGATCTGGATTTAAGAGGCATCCTTGAAAAATTCCACGTAGCATATCCCTTCCTTGAATGCAGATTAACGATAGAATTTTACCCACACCACTAATGTGTTATTTATCACAAGGTTTTACTATACCTTTTATGTACGTACAATACAATGACACATTTGGAAACAAGTCATGTTACACTATTTGAGTATCACATTCTATATCCTACTCTTTTTTTCTAACAAATCATGATACTTCACGTTATTTTTGTGATTCAAACAATCATATTGGCTGTGCAGAGTCTGAATATGAGCTCCTATATTGTTTGTGTTATAAGCTTTTTTATGTTCAGAAGCAGCAGATGATCAGTTATCGGGAGCTTCAAAGAGCTTCAAAGTATCTTTGATCTCCGACAAGCCGATTTTGTATGGGCCATCCACACTATCTAGGTGCCCAATAGCTAAATATCTTAGAACGTTTAAAAAAGTTTTGTGACTTAATTTGGGCTATCCTTTGTTAATGATGTATTTGTTTTTCAGAAGGTGCAATTACAGTTACCAATGCTGATATCCTACAGAGAGTTGGAGAATGGTTATCTCTCTGGACTCAATAGTGAAGAATACAACCTAAACCCACTATTGTCATCATTAGAACTTTATGAATGATCGTCATCATTACGCTGTGCAAGTTCAACCACTAAAGATATGTTACGTCAGTGGATTTATTAGAAGACTTGTTCCAAAGCACATCTTTGCAACACTCCTTTACAAGAAAAAAAAAGTCTAACTTTGCCCTGGCAAATAAACCAAGAACACGCGTTTGCATGACAAGGTGAAACCAGATGAATATGTCCAACAAGTCATGGTCTTCTGATTGTACACAATACTTTAAAAAGAACAATATACTTTTATATTGAGCTTAGTGGTCTTGCTGCCAACAAAGCAATGGATGCGCAAGGAATGAGGCTTTATAAGAATAAATATCTTGGTGCATGTGCTGTGTCCAGCAACCTTTTCCAGGGCACTTTCACGTCTTTGGAATTTAGAAGATCACTGTATTCAGCTCTCAAAACAAAATATTCTGGTTCCATAACAACCAAATCATATAACGCATATAATTTTCTAACAGATCTTAACACATTTTCATACACTTTAATAAGCATATTTTCATAAAGGCTTACTAAAATTGTAAAATCAAAAATGTTATTGTTTAAAATCGGTTTTGTTCTTTTTTATCCATAAGTTTTTGCCTTTGAAACATTTATACATTTCTTAAATTTTTTTGAAACGAGAAATTTCTGCAAAACATTTCTTACTGAAATTTTTTCTTTTTTTTTTGTTCAAATTGCATTTTTAAAGCTATGGGTGTTTGCTCAATTTTCTTTTTATTTGTTAATACATATTTTCACCTGTATAAAAAGTTACTACTCTCATGAGTATTCTGCTTTAGAATACAGAAGGAAAAAAGGATAGTGGCCTGGGTTAAGTTTGAATAAACAAGACTCCGCCAAGTTATGCCGGAGCTTTAATAACAAAGATGGCATTTAGTTAATTGTGATGACATTGTGCACAATTGTAAATTATATTTATTTAAGATGGCAAGGTATATTTTTCTACCGGGTGTCATATGCAATGGGGGAAAAAAACACTGATTTCATTGAACGCACACCAGTTTTCAGTCACAATACAAAAAAAGTGAATAAAGAATACTCTTCAGAATCATTCCAATTTGAATATTCCATGTGAAATATTCATTTTATTGTATATTTTTGCCTTTTCTAGTTGTAAGAAAATGACATGCTTTTTATGTGCATTCTTTTGCACCTTTATTGAAGTTCGCAGAATGACCCATATTTGTTTAAAGCATAATCTAATGGCGAACTTAAAATACACCTCCTATGTGAATTCTAAAATTGTCTTCAGCTACCAGTTTAAGTTCTATTCTAAAGTATAGGCAAGGGCATTACAAATACCGTATGTTGGTAAAGGCTACAATAACCCAGTATGGTTTATAGTCAGGATCTTAGTGATAACATTGCCGTAAAGGTCTTTTGAAAATTGTATATATATATATTTTGTGTTTGTGCCCAATCCGGTGCTAACACCATTTTGGTAAATTGCAGCACCTTACTTAATGCGTTTACCAGCACAGTGTTTTCATACATTTTGTATTTAATGAAGCCTGTGTACAGATCGAGCCTATGTACAGTTTTAAGCGGCATAAAAATGACTCCAGCACAAAGTTTAATGCACTTTGTTAGAGAATAAAATATGTGCATCGGAATCTAAACCTAGATTTAAAGTGTAAAAATTGAATTATTATCCGGTAGTAGTGATATTTGAATTTCCCCAAAAAGATGCAAAGATTCTACAGAACAGTATGTTTGAGTTCCAAGTTGTTTCATGTTGCAATGGCTAACCTGTGCTAAATGTAACTGTTCATTCAAGAACTTTATGCCAAAAGCAGGGAAAGATTAAAAAGTTCTGCTAGCCAAGGAATAAAATGATAGTACCTTTTTTCTTAGTAATTTAAATGAATAGCTTATGTTGAAGCTGGTTGGATTCTATGTATGCTTGTGCACAGACACATTTGTAAAGGTGCCGCAAATGTAAAACGTGTTATTAAAACACGGCGATCGCAGCAATGTATAAACGATTAAGTGCCCAAATTTCCCAGAATGCAAGAGTCACACCAAAAAAAAGTACACCTGTGATCTGGGCACAATGTGTTAAGTGGCACATCTAATGTATATTTTACCAGTTTTAATGCCAAAAAGAGTTTTTATGCCAAAAGAACATCGCAAAATGAACTGCCACATCCTGAGTAGAGGCATTGCATCCAAAAACAAAGTATGTATTAAGGCTGGTAGTTCCATTTATACATGTCGTTGTGCCACATGCTCTTGCCGTCCCTTTATCCATCTCCCCCGATACGTGAGTATTTAACCCCAAATTATTCACCCTCCGTATGTAGGTACCCTGTCATTGTTGTAAGTATTTAGTGAGTGATGGTGATGGAATAAAGAATGGTCAATTTTACCTCTTATTTCACGTCTTTCAAAGTGAGACATTTCACACATTGTCAACACTTTATTATGAGTTTTTATTCCCAACTGCCCGTTGCAAATTGTATTTCTGGCTTTGAAAATTGGAAACCGCTAAATAAACAAGCATGAACGGATTTGTGTGAAACTAATGTTAGAACTCGTTTCTGTTTAAATTGACCGTTTCCAGACTGCATGGGGATCATTAATACAATGTTTGCGTTAATCAGATGCTTTGATAATCTTGTGGGATGTCATAGCTAAAGCCAAATTATGCCTGATATTTGCTGTATGCGTAAATGTGTTTTTTGGTTTTTTTTTTAGTTTGTTGAAAACATCAGCCTGACACTGGACTTGTTTACATGCCAAGTAGCCCGCAAAGCAACGTTAATCGTTAATTCTAATGTTAGTTAAAAATGGCCTATTTTGTTGCTCTGTAATATGCTGCAATCACACAGTGTATTTCCAACAGGTTATTATTTTTTTAAATTGCTCACCCATTCATACATGGTTTTTTTTTTTTCAATTTTCATCCCATTCTTTGAGGTCTTTTTATATATATGTTTGTTGCAATAAAAATGCAGAATTTTACAACTGTTCATGTCTTTACTATGTCTTTCTATTTTTTTTGCACTAGAAAGGGACTATTAAGTTGTGATCAGGGTTATGGCTGTGCCTGATGTGACGGACCGACCAGGAGCCTCAGGTTGTCCCTCTCTGCCAAGAGCGACTTCTCCCTTCAGGACAATAATTACCCACAATCCGTAGGCAATATCCCCAAGCAAAGTAAAGGGATATCGCTATCCAGTACCCCAATATCCAGACAAGACTAGTATTTAGGTACAACAAAAGGAATAACTGATTTATTTTACACACAGATGGCTGGATATATCCAGCAAAACACACATAAACATAAAACAAGATACTGGGATACAAACCACCCCCTTAATCTGCCTCCCAGAGACAACAGGGGCAGTAAAGGGACTAACAATACAAAAGGGCACAGACCCCACTAAAATAAGGAATACACATTGTCTGGATTAGATTATCTCCCAGACCTTAGTGTGCTGTGTGTAAGCGGTTAGGAACTAAGGCAATAATAAAATACACTTTTATTAATAACGCACAAAAAGGGTTCATGTCACTGGGTAAAATTAACTGAGGGGTAGGGTGACTCTAGGAACCGTCACAGTCCCAAAATGCAGGAACCCCAAATCTGTTTCCGAGCTTCACAGTCTTTAGAGTCTCTTATGATTTGGATAACGTGGCGCTCCTTACCAGGGCCCATAGTCTGTAGTAAGGAGACTGGCACTCCATGCCCTCCAGGAGCCCATGGCACGGAAGCTTTCGTGACGCCTGAGTACATAAAGGCAAATGGTCGGCTTATGCTGGATTTACTGGGTATCCATACTAGGGAATTCTCTGCGAGAAGCGCTTCTCCATCGTACCACCAGAAAACTTTTGGCTGCGGGAGTGGCGTTCTTATATGGCCCACTCCCCGCCCATTTCCCCTTTAATTAGCGGGAACACCCACTGACGTCAGCGGGACTTCCTGTGTGCATTCTGCAAGGGGGGCGCCAGGTAGCCGTATTCCCAGGTATGTGGGTAGCCTACTGACCTCGATAAAAGACCAGACCAAGGACTGATTAAGGGTTGACTCTTTTAAATGGGCTGAAATGTTCTTATCTGGTCAAATTCTGATTCTACAACCTCTTTTATGCTTCAAATATATACAGTATCCCTGTATGTTCCTGGCCTCTCCTATGTGCCCTTTACATAGCTTCATCAAGCCTTTTTGGAAATCTAACAATGGCACATAGAGGTGACCAATGAATGTGAGATTTTGTACACGAGTAACCAATAGGAGAGCTTGGGGCATGGAGATTTCCGGAATAGTCCATATATTGACATAAGGGCACACCCGAAGAGAATAATAGGAATTTTCAATGGATAATACCATCTCAGTAAACTGACGCGTCACCTTCATTGGGTATCACTTCCTTGCGAAAGTTCCAGTCACCAATTGCCCAAAGACCTAGATCTTTGTTTCATTGGATCTTACCCGAGGAGCATCTGATTGCTCTGCTGCATTCCCTGCTATATACTTATATCTCAATAATTTCTATAGAATCTTTTCTACACAACAGAATAGAATCATATGTTTTACGTTCAAAACTATAAACAAATACACGAAACTGTAACGTCAAGAGACAGTTTGTACAGCATTCCTAATCTAATTACACAAAGCAATTAAACCAACTGTAATTATAAGTCTGACTGTTCGTCAGCCACTCCTCAGCCACTCCTCAGCCACATAAAGTGGCAATTACATCATTCTTTTATCCATCCTTCACCGAGAAACACGAGATACACGTAAACTCATAACATTTCTTCAACGTAATAATATAAATGACATCCATGATTATGGGCATTAACCATTTAGGTGACCCTAAAGCATCCTGGTCTTTACACCTACACATACATTTCTATAAATTAACACATATATGTATTTATACTTTAGCCTGTTTGAGTGTCCAGTTAATTTTCCAACAATTTATGTCACTATTTAAAAAGTACCTGGAATGAGGATCACATGAGACTACCACAGATGATACTACAGACGTTCCTGATTAGTCTTGAGATGTACCATCAAGTGCCACGGCAGCACATCATTTTAGCGCACTAGGATCTTTTCTATTGAAAGCAACGTTTATTTAGCAAAAGTCTCATTACTATCACTCAATGTCTGAAGCTGCAACAGCGGTGAGGACCCAACAAGATCCTTGAGGGAGGGGCTGTTGGATACAAGGAGATCAATAAGAAATAGAGAAGCCCACTTTATACTGTATTTGGCAGACCCCCTCTTGTTTAACACCTATAGATGGTTTAAAGTGGAACTGTTACATCAGATCCTGAAAGTCACTTGTGTTTAATGTTGTAACGTGTATGTAAATCTGATGTCTCATGTGTTTCAGCTTTGATCATATCTTCAACTGTAGACATAACGTGCAAATACCTAGAAGGTCAGAGGCTTACTTGTAACATAAATAAACTTAAACATGCATTGGACAGGCATATGGGTATCCTGGATCTATGGCGAGATCAAGGACTGATTATCTGTGGTCAAATTCTGGTTCTATGATTTCTTCTACACTCCAAATATATACAGTATCCCTCTATGTGCCTGCTCTCTCTTACACTTTAAAGACACACAACTGTCCTCCTACGTGCCCTTTAAATAGTCTTTAGGCCAAATCGTTCTTATCTGCCACCAAAGTCTATGCTTTCTCTCGCTTCATCTCCATCCCCCCCACAATATTGCTTTAGAATCTTATATATATATATATATATATATATATATATATATATATATATACCTTTTTAAAATGATCACAAATATCTGAACCTGATATATAATGTACGATGTGGCAACACTATGACAAAGAAAACAAAAAAATTAAATGTTAAAGTGCAAGAATTATGAAATCCTTGAGTGTGACAGTTTTGTAAGGGTTAATAGATGAGTATTTAACTAAAAATGTATTTCTGTGGCATTCGCTATCTCTGTATAAAGCAGAGCAAGATGGTCTAAACTGATTATATCAATGAAGGACCCCCAAAAATACCTACATCAAAGAGAAGAGACTGACATATTGTAATCCTGATTACTTAATCTGAATTGACTTGGACTAGGAGGTCTAAAACAGCTGTTATATTATGGGTAATATCAGAGGAAGCATACAGGTTGTGGAGTTGTGTATTGCCAACATCTAGATGAGAGTAGGTGCTGGGGTAGGGAAGAGACTGCATTCATAAAGAAGTACATGTTGGGAGGGGGTGAGGGCTGCAAACTTGAGCTCCCTGCTTGTCTCATTAGCTGAGATCTGCGTGGAGAACACTGAGACCTGGTGTTGCTCTCCTATTACAGCGGTGTTGTTGGCATTTTCTGCTTCCAGTGGATACGTTCTCTCTCCTGTGTTGATGTTCCTCTCAGGCTCTATGTGAATTGATCATTCTTGGACTAATTCAGGGTTCCCGAAAGCAGGGAATCCCTAGGACCTTGTTGCATTTGCTGCAGGAGCAGTTGGGATTGGAGAGTCACTGGTGAAGTGGAGCACTCTCAGACCTGCAGTCTCACTGCATCCTTAGGGATGTATCCAGAAGATGTATCCAGAAGATGTTTAAAAGGAAATCCCTAAACAAGGAGCTGGATTAATTCATTCTGGAGCTGTTTCTTCCAGGGTTCCACAAGTGTCAGCCATACAACATATCATCTGGAATAAGCTCTCACCCTCCAGATATTACAGCCTTACCCTAAAATACTTCAGCCCTCCCTCCTGCAGTCAGCTGCTGTGCCCACAGCTCACCGCTTCTCCTGGGCGCTGCACGTCCAGGCTGGTGGAGGTGACCCTTCTGGATCTATCTCTATGCCCTGTCCCATAGGAGCTGCTGCCACATTACATGAGGGCTGCCCGGTCCTGACCCTGCCCAGTCTCAGTGACCCTGGACAGGCATGGCAGCTCCTGACACTACCCGGATCTCTGCGGTGGAAATGGAAAAGTACTTCAGCCTCCAGCAGGCAGCCTCCCTCCTGGAAACCATTCTGGAACGTAAGTGCCTCCTACCCTTCACCCATCATCCCAGAGTGATAATCCTCTGCAGTGGCATTAAAGCTACAGGCACCCTGTTTCCCTGTGGATTGCATACTGCTGCAGTGCTGCATTCAACTCCCCTATAGCGCCTCTCCTCCCTATATCGAGCTCTGACCCAGTATAGAAGTTATGACATCATGTCATACTCTGACCTCAAATGACCAGTTCTGCATGAAACCCAGTGGGTGCTGTTCACTGCCTCCTTACTGCATCAGTGCCCACCCAACCTCGGTGAATATGTTAGTGTCTTTGTATGCTTTTATCTAGGGTGATTTTTATAAATGCTCATGTTTTGCTCCAAAGTTTGTTGTGCTCATAATCATTGAACCCCAAATGAAAACTGATGCAGTACAGTTTCTTACTTTTAATTTGGCTCTCACATGGTTAACAGCTGCTGCGATGGGCTAGGAACTGAAAAGTCGCTGCTATTTTTCATTTGTCTTTGTGTGCAGTTTAAAAACATGTTTGTTAAGTGTGTGGACAGGAGGTAAAGGGTTAATATGATTGCTGTATAGCTTGGAATGGTTAAATACCAGATATCACCAATACCGTGTTTCCCCGAAAGTAAGACAGCGTCTTACTTTCTTTTTATCCCTAAAAGCCCCACTATGTCTTACTTTCGGGGTATGTCTTATATTGGGAAAAATTTTTCGAATTTAATGCTTTCCTACCTTTCCTTTCTTCTTTCAGCTTCTTTTCCTCCTCTTCGCCAGTTCTTGTCTCCTTCCGGGTCAGAGGGCACGGACAGCGGTGGGCGCGGCTTCAGTGTTGTGCGCCGGGATCTGACAAGAAACCCCGGCGCACAACAGCTGTTGCCGCGCAGATCACAAGGGAGCGGTATCGGAGGTCATTAACAGACCTCCGGCTCCCTTGAGTGATTTTAAGCCGGGTTGAACCCGGCTTAAAATCACTCAAGGGAGCCGGAGGTCTGTTAAAGACCTCCGATACCGCTCCCTTGCGAGCCTGCTCCTCCAGCGGCGGACATTACTGTCCGTCTCTGGAGGGGTGCCGGGTGCCGCAGGTTGGCACCCCCTGGAGTGTGGCGCCCTGTGCGGTCGCACACCCCAAAGGTCGGCCCTGCTCTAAGGGGCCGGCCTTAGGGGTCTGCGGCCGCACAGGGTTTAAATAAAAACATCAGGGTTTTTTTTCAACTTTATTTAACATCCTCCATGTTAAATAAAGTTAAAAAAACTTTATTTAACATCCTCCATGTTAAATAAAGTTTTTTTTAACTTTATTTAACATGGAGGATGTTAAATAAAGTTAAAAAAAAAACCCCGATGTTTTAATTTAAATCCTGTGCGGCCGCAGACACGTAAGGCCGGCCTTGGTGGGGACTTCCCGGCCCCTTAGAGTGGCGGACCCGGTCGCAGGTGCGGCGGGCCTAAGGGGCAGGCGCCCCTTATGCCCTGCGTTAATGCGGCCGTAGGCCGTAGGCAAATCCCCCGTGTTTCCCCGAAAGTAAGACATATGTCTTACTTTCGGGGTACGGCTTATATTAGCTGACCCCTCTGAAACTCCCGATACGTCTTACTATCGGGGGTGTCTTACTATCGGGGAAACACGGTACTAAGAGCCTGTCAGCTCCTATTAAGTTGCATCACAAGCAGAGATACGCCATGTCTAGCTACTTGTAACTGCAACTCCTGCAACACTAAGCCATTGGCTGATTATGCAGTCCACAATTGACAGCGTCAGTAATTGCATGAGATTTAAAAGTGTTTCTCATCAAAAGCAGTATAATAATGGAACCAGGAAGTAATAGTTTGCGGAAACTAGTACATCTTATTTCGATATACAAAAAGAGTGCATGTATTAAAGGGACACTCCAGTCATCGTATGATCTTTAATACCAAGGTAGCTGAGTGCTCCCTTTAAATTTGAGACCCACATGCGCATGCGTGCAAAGTGCTTCCATTGATGTAAACGGGAGCATTTTCTGCCACTCACTGAGAGAGTTACAGTGGAAACCAGGTCTCCTCTTCTGGGTCAGACACTCCCCATGGAGCAGCATGCATCCCTTTTCCTCCCTCCAGGGCTAAAGCCTAAGGATCTTCTAGTGCCCCCCTCGGAAGGCAGGAGCCACTCAAGGCTATAAGGAGGAGTGGTAGCCAAAAGGCACCCCCACCAATCATCAGGGATCCAGCTCCACTGTGGCATTTCTAGCGAAAAACCAAGTTGACAATATCAAAAAACACTACCGTGCACTAAAAACAAGCAAAGTGAATGTGTGAAGAATGTGGTGTCAGCTCATGGTTGGTCTTTTAAAGCTTTATCTGTCTACCCATCAACCAAACGCTAGGGCATGTTTAAGTGAGGTAAAAAATAAAAAGATGCATTGTAGGGTCTACAGCACTCTGATCACAACTCCTACACAACTCACCATCGGTGCTGACCACCGCAGACGACCAGACTGAGGAGGGGGCTCTGAGAGAACCTTGGGCTCCACGACCCGTTTAGCCTTAAGGCCAGAGGACTGAGCCTTCCCTCTCTCACAGGTTTAGTTTTCTTTGAAGCCTGAGGGGACTCACACTTCCCGCCGTTCCGATGCGAAGAAGTGAACACGGTTTAGGATCGCACTGGAAATCAGGTCTCTAATCATTTTCTGAGGCTGGAATCCTCATGGTTGGATAATCAGCCCTTTTGTCCCCCCTTGTCCCAATTCAGGAGAAAAACCGTGTCAGTGACTCAAAGAAAAACACACATGCACAAAACCAAAAAATAGTGCTTGTGAATGGTGTGATTTTATGTGCCGTATTCTGGCTCAATATCTTCATGGAGGCCCCAGGTTTTAGCCACTTTTTTCTACCCGCACCTCCTTGCTTTATATGCACGTGTCATTATTTTGTAGATGGTTTTGGTTTGTTTATTAACAGAACTTGCACTTGCTGGAAATGCCACAGTGTCCCATCATGCCCTTAAAGACTTCAGTGGTCTCCCTCCTCATCGGCATACCTGGAAACTCTCAGGCTCCAGCTATGCGGACCTCTCCTTGTAGGATGCGGGTAGGAGGTCCTGCTGACATCAGTCAGTTATGATAAGATTTTAATGGAGAAGGAGGGGATGATTGGGATGTGCCGCTTCCACAACCCAGAGTTTCCCCTTAGTGACCCGGAGAAGTGGCGCATCACTCGAGGTCTCCAATGACAGCCTTTTGGTGGAGGAGGGGGTGTTGTGTTTTTTGGGCTACCACCCACCTTGAAGACTTCAGTGAGTTCTCTTCTTGGAGAGGATCTGACCCTCCCTAGGCTTTGGCTTCGCGGTGAAGCATGGGACCGCATATCCCCCGTGAGAGAATTATGGACCTGATTGCCACTGTGGCCTTTCTGCTAAAAAACCATTCACCTCTTTTTCACCAGACGATCAGAGTACCTCGTGTTCACAATGTAATCAATTAATAGTTATCTGCAGTAATGAATGGATGGGAAATAGAAATACTAGTTGAGAACATAAATAATCATTTGTATATATACGCAGTAAAAGCCACCACTGAATTCACTGTTTGAAAATAAATTACATTCTAACTGCAGTTATATCCGTGCTGCATATCATGCCAGCATGGAGTAATAAAAATCTCTGCATATAACATGTATGTGAGCATAGTACACAATATCACCAAACGTGACTCTCCCAGCACCTATCCACAACACCAGCTGCACCTTGTCAATGTGGTTTCCCTTTCCACATATACCAAATAATACAAACAATCCAAAAACAGTGATAAAGTGCACTCAGTGTAATCTAATAATAAAAAATAAATAAACAACACAGAACCCGAATGTAACAATGTGTCCCAGGTATAGCAATTCTTATGAAGATAAACCCGTAGCGCTCCCAGATATGATTGTGGGTCAGAAAATTAAAAGGGAACCTTGACTGCTTTTAGCATAATAAAAGTCATTTCTACAACTTTGCTAACCATACATGTTTTTGGAGATATTTGATTTAAAGGTAAGGGGCAATTTTAAGTTATGGAAGATGAGATCCAAATCATTCTTGTGTTCAGATATAATTATCTTTTCTTTAACCCTGTCTGATTAGCTGCACCCCCCCCCCCCCCAAGAGAGGGACAGCACCTTCACATATGGAAAGAAATTGCTTAATGTAAATGAATAAACATCCAGAACAGGTCAATATGGCCGTATAGAAGAGAGGTTTGAGGGAGTGCGGGTGTGTGTACGCAGTGTACCTGTGGGCCATATTTATAGTTTTTATCTGTATGTGGGTTTTTTGCTGGCATAGGAATAAAGGGAGGGAGACATCTCAGATCAATCATTATTTTTTAACCTATAAATGAGCTATATAGGTAAAACATTACCAACTATAAGGTGATACCTTATCTTTTTTAATGACACTTTATTTAAGATGATCGTCAACAGGAACGCCCACCGACCTCAGCTGGACCTCCTATACATATCCCCCAAGGTTATGGTTATTATGCGATTCGGTCTTTCAATGGAAAAAAAAAATGAAAGCTCTACTGAGATTTATTAATTATCTTAACATGAAGGAAAATACTATGTTTTTTTTAAGTGGAACAGCATCTTTAAAGGGTGCCACTCAAAAAAAAAAACCCTGACAACCCTCATTGATACTTCTAGAAACTTAATTGCCCCACTAACACCAACGAAATTCTAATTTTACATCCCAGGAGCAACCGGTACTGTATGTCTGAATCACATACTAGGAAATCTACTAGCCGTTGATCACAGAGCGCCAGGACAATGAGACTCTCTCTC
This sequence comes from Spea hammondii, assembly GCA_029215755.1. Classification (NCBI taxonomy): domain Eukaryota; kingdom Metazoa; phylum Chordata; class Amphibia; order Anura; family Pelobatidae; genus Spea; species Spea hammondii. Next base: position 14,096,222 of record JARDYJ010000008.1, read on the forward strand.
ATCAATATTTTATTTTATCTTTTGTCTTGTTTTAAGGCTCATTAAAGTTAATGTTGGCAATAATTTAAGATATGATAGGACCTGTTGAATGAAAACGCAGCTAGAACAAGAGGACAAATATTAAATCGTAGCTTCGAAATTCATTTTTGAAAAGCTCATGGAAACATCTGTCATACATCTTTGGATAAAAGGCAACACCTGGTTCTTTGTCACAGCTAAAATGATTAAAGAACAATGCGTGTCTCATGTGTGGAACCATTTTTCCATTGCTCAGTGTAGAATGCATCCTTAAAGAGGCAATTAACCGTAATTTACATGGTATATCCGCACTTTTTCATACAGTTCCAATTACAGTTATTAATGCTCAAAACAGCATTTCGATATCATATGCTGTCAATCCCACGTGTTCTACCTCTTTCATTTATTTTGTAGTCTGACTTCAATGCGTAATGTCATTTGTTCATGGATAATATTGCATGTTAACGAATCAACTTTATTACATATGCCATATGGCTAATATTGACTAAACTGATGCCAGTGGCACTGAACTTCTTCCTTTCTACTTTTATGTGACTGGGCAATATTAAAATGGAGAATATGCCTAAATGGCAGGGTACAGGCAGAGAGATGTACGCATGGCCCACGTGCCATTCCTCTCAACCACAGAAGACAAAAGTGGCACAAAGGGAATGCGTGTATGTATGTATGTATGTATGTATGTATATGTGCGTAAATATGTTAATGTGTGTGTATTTATGTTACTGTATGTTTGTAAGTATGTCAGTATGTTACTGTGTATATAAGTACATATGTTAGTTTGTGCATGTAAATATGTTAGTATGTTGTGTATATATTTGTGAGTATGTATGTTAGTGTGCGTGAAAATAAGCATGTTAGTATGTTACTGTGTATGTAAGTACATATGTTTGTGCATCTAAATATGTTTGTGTGTTACTGCGTGTAGGAGCAGCTTGGGGGTCTTAACAATACGTCTCGCAGGGTGCTCTGTATTTATTTGTCAGTGTGTACATTTTGTATAAAATACACATGCTGACTCTAACACTATACATACTGTATATATACACAGACATGTACAAGGTTAGCATCCCTGAGCATGAGTGGATGGTGTTAGCGTTTGAGTTACTCTGTAAGGTGTTAATAGTTGTGAGCATATGATGTTTGCATTCATGTGTCTGTTAAGTATGATGTTAGAGTGTGTAAGTGTATGGTGTTAGCATGAGTGTGTGTTAGTATTTGTGTTAACGTGTTTATGGGTGTCAGTGTATGGTGTTGGAGTGGCGCCTGGGAGGGGGAGAGGAGCAGGAGAGCAGGAGCATACATACACAAGAATGTGTGTGTATGTGAGCATGTATGTATGTATGCGTGTTAGTTTTAAGGTGGCCTTGAAGAAAAACTGCACTCATATGCCAATAACCCTAGGCTTCCACTTATTTTCATAAGATGTGTTTAAAGGAGGATCTTAAGGTGGAGTGAATGGTGGGACGGTGGGACAGTGGGATTGGCATGGGGTGGGTTGATGGAAGGAGCATGGTGGCCCAGGTATTAAACATGCACGGGGCCCAAAGATTTATTATGTCAAACATAACCTATCAATTGTTTCTTTTTTTAATTAATACACATTCAGTTAAAGCTATTCAATTTCTATCTAATCCCTGCCTGTATTGTAAATCCATCTATTGCCATTTATTGCCAACATAAATACTGATGGGTCCTCTTATACCATTCCATGGGCTGTGGTGCCTACAAAATCGTATGGACTTCATCTGGTTGTGTGGTGTTTTCTCACACCTGACACACAGAGATGTATCTACCTTGGATGCTGCCGTAGACTTAACCGAGGGCAGTCCTTATTGCTGAGCACTAAGATATGGCATTATATACCGGGGCTTCGCCATTTGGGGAAGAACAGCACTGGGCAGAAATGAACTATGGAGGATTGTACAAGATGGGTGTGAGTGGGCTGGTAGGGGGGGGTCATTGATCGGCCCATTGAGCAGTGGCACTCCAGGGACCCTGATAGGGGTAAAGGACAATTGTCTTCCATTAATGCGGCAGAAGGGCTGCCTCCTCCCTGCATCTGCCGGCAGATCTTATAAAAAAACACAAAAATATAAAAAAAAAAATTAACATTTCTGTTGGCGTTTCTGTCTAATTGTCACTGCGCTACGCAGTAAACCTCATTTAACAAAAATGAAGTAATTATCTTTTATAGATTTTTGTATTTTAAGTAATCATAAGATTTTTTACTTGTTTTAACAGATATAGCATTGTTTGGTAACAGGTTTTAGCAGGATCCATTGTCTGTTGTGTGGTAATCTTGTTTTATTAGATCTTTGTGTTAAATTTAAAGCTTCTTAGGAAAAGCAATTTATTTGACAAGAAAGTGATAGTTGTCTAAAATAGCTATAATGTGCCATGATAAATCTCAATGCCTAAAGCAGTTAATGACATCAGCAGAAGTGGTGTTATAGTAGAGAAATGTGTTAAAAATATTAGATATCATTATTAAAATGACCTTCAGCTTTCAGTGTAATTGATAAAAATAGGCTAATAGTGACTATACATTACCTAAAATCCCAGCACATTAACTCACAAGTTAATGAATATAATTAAACTTTGCACCTCAAAGAAATTCCAGGTACATTGGAAGAACTATATATATATATATATATATATATATATATATATATATATATATATATATATATATATACCCCGTATTTGCTCGATTATAAGACGACCCCACAAATCTGAATATTAATTTAGGAAAAAAAGAAAAAACCTGAATATAAGACGACCCTATAGGAAAAAAGTTTTACCAGTAAATGTTAATTCATGTAAACTATTTTTTTTTTCAATAAAAGCTATGATTGACAAAAAATATTTTGGTTTTATTTCCTTCTATTTTCCAACCTGCCCCCAGTTATGCACATCTGCCCCAGAAATGCCTTTTACCCCCTATATGCCACTGTGCCCCATGATATGCCTTTTAACCCTCTAAATGCCACTGTGCCCCATGATATGCCTTTTAACCCTATATGACACTGTGCCCCATGATATGCCTTTTGACCCCCTATGTGCCACTCTGCCTCCAGAAATGCCTTATACCCCTATATGCCACTCTGGCATTGAGAGGGTTAAAAGGCATTTCTGGAGGCAGAGTGGCATTAAGGGGGTTAAAAGGCATTTCACGGAGTACTCTGCCTCCAGAAATGCCTTATGGCCCCCATTTAACACTCCCTCCCCCTCCCTCCTCCAAACTTACCGGTACTTCTGAGTCCCCTGTCGTATAGCTGGGGCAGTGTGTAGACGTCTACGCAATCCGCGTAGACAACTTCCGCTGCAGCCGGATGGAGGTGTGGCGAGCAACGGGGGTTGTCTGCGTCCGTCGCGCAGACCTTCCTTGACTGTCAGAGATCAGAGTTCCCGGCACCGGTGCGGAACTCTGATCTCTGACAGCCGGGGAAGGTCTGCGTGATGGCTACACACCGGGGACTCAGAAGTACCGGTAAGTGGGGCGGGGGGGACGCACTCGGGTTGGCCCTTCATGCTGCATAGGGAGTCAGGGAGATGAAACCGCAGCTGTGAACTCCCGCTTAAGTGAATAAAGCACATTGAGATAATTTCTTCTCATTACAGAACTACATCCTGGAAAGAGAACAGATTTGTTATATGGAATATGCATGGTGTTATTTTCTCCCCATATGCCATCATGGAAATGTAGACAAATGATGTTCCGAGAGGCTGATCAGAATGAGCTATGCTTTCCAAAGCTATAGGGAGCCCTTAGATAATTTGTAGATGATTGCGTGATCCTGGCACAGCTCATTTCAGACCAGCTCGAGACATGCAAATGGGCGCACAAGTGGTTTTCTTTGCAGGGCAACAACGGAAAGGTAGTAGAGTTTTAATGTGACTGTTCCTTTCGATAATACTACTTTAAATAGGCCTTTCATTCAAATCAGCAAAGTTAACTCTTGAAAGGCATTCAAAAAAATTAAATTCATTTGCTGTATTGCTACGGTGAATTATGATTTTTCAACGACTACGATACATATTTAGCAATTTTTTTTTACATGATACCAACCTTTATTTACAACCTAAATGTATTAATTAGCCAACTGTGCATATATGAAAAGACATGCACGGTCCAATGTGCCTATTGATAGTACCGGGTCTGGACTGGGCATAAAAAATTGCTCTGGCACTTTATGGCAAGTGACTGCTAAATGTGACAGTAAGGCAATGTTTTGCCCACTTGGATGGACAGTTTAGCGCTGGATAGTACTGATAATATTTAACTATAATATCTTAGCTCTGCTCAATTGGAATTACCGGACTATTCTGTTGACCGGCTATGGATGCTAGGGTTTGAATTCTGGCAGACGAAGCAGAGCTGCGGTCTGTTTTTTTCCCCTGAACCTATTTGTCATGTCTACTATGTGGAGCTTCTAGGTGTGTATTATATAGATCTGTTGTTTGCCGATGGTGGAGGCCATGCAAACTGAACAGGCATATATCGTTTTTAACCTTCACTTAACACTCAGCTCCTTTAAAAGGGCTTCTCTCGATCTTGACAAGTCGTATCAGTTTAAACTCACTTTTTAAATTCTTCTGTTACGTAAAGTTCATGCTCTACTTTTGACCAATGATTAGCCAATGTACAATTTATCAGGAAAACATGTTCCAGGAACCGAGAGTCACACCAAGAAAGTTAATCTAAGAATGAGACAGCATGCCTTCGTGCCATAACAGTGCACCTTGTAGGTATAACAAAGTGCCATGACTTTGTCCCCAAGACAAAATGATCTAATGATCACTGAAGGTAAGTGGAAGTCAAAAGTGATTCAAAATCGGCACACTTGATTCTTGAAATTTTTCTTCAGTCACTATCGATGTATCTGTTGTGTAAAGGTTGGTGATTTCAGTTTTAACATATTATTGTGGCACAAGTTTTCTACTTATACCGTCACATGATATTGTTAAAAACCACCTTCGTTGCACTCAACATACTTAACGCTATCACTGATGGTAAGTCAGACCACAATATTACCTATGATAAATTGTACTTTGTTATGAGATGAAAGAGCATGTAAACAGCCATGTCCATAAACAAACATTGGCAGTAGAATGGGTCGAAGCGGTAGACCAAGCATCAGCTGTAGAGTGGCTCTGAAACAGTGGAAACATGTTCTCTGGAGAGGTGGATCATACTTCAATCTGGTAGTCTAATGGATGAATCTGGGTTTGGTGGATGCCAGGAGAACCCTACCTACCAGGAATACATAGAGCTCTGCATAGTTTGGTGGAGGAGGGATAATGGTCTGGGGCTGTTTTTCAGGGTTTGGGATAGCCCCCTTAGTTCCAGTGAAGGGTAATGTTAATGGCACAACATACAAAGAAATTTTTGTGACTAGTTTGTGGAAGACCCTTTCTTGTTCTATCATGAATGTGCCATTATGCAGAAGGCAAGGTCCATATAGACATGGTTTGACGCGTTTGGTGTGGAGGAACTTGAGTGGCCTTAATGGAGCCGTGACCAATTGAACACATTTGGGATTAATTAAAATACCAGTTGTGACCCTTTCTAATGCAACATCAGTGCCAGATCTCTCAAATACTATTTTGGCTGGATGGGCACACTAGATTTTGTTGAAAGGCTTCCAAGAATAGCAGAGGCTGTTATAGCCACAAAGTGGGGCCAACGCCATATTAATGCCTATGGTTTTGATATGGGATGTCCAACAAGATTATCTATCTATGTGTGATCAACTGATCACATACTTTTGGTTATATGGTGTATATGACCTTAGATAAAATAGTTGATGCAAACTAAAGTATAAGGGTGATTACTTAACATTAAGGTGAACAAATATTATACACTAACAGATACAGTGCTGTTCAAAAATATTTGCTCCTTCCCTTCTAATTTTACTTACTTGTCACATTTAAATGTTTCAGGTCATCCAACTAATTTTAATATAAAACAAAGACAATGAGGGTAAACACAAAATACAGCTTTTAAATGATTCTTTTATATCGCTGTGGAGGCATTTTGGCACATTTTCTTAATTTGTGTTAATTCAGGACTTTTTGTGTCTTTAAGTCATTCAGAGGTGGACTTGTTTGTGTCCTTTGGATCATTATCCTGCTGCGTAACCCAGCTGCATTTGAGCTTTAGGTCACAAGCTGATGGCCACACGTTTGTCTTCAGGATTTTCAAGTAAAGATCGGAATTCATGGTTTCATCAATTATGGCAAGTCACCCAGGTCCTGAAGCAGCGAAGCAACCCCAGACCATCACACTACTGCCATTATCAATATTCAAGGTTGTTTTATAGAGAGGTTTGCTGAAGTCAGTGTGTTATTTTCTGTACAGGGATTTATAGCAAGAAAATATTAATATCATAACTAAGGCAAGGCTAGGGTAGTCCACCTGATTCCAAAAGAAAAATAGGTCTACATGAACATATCAGTTACCTTTTTCAGTTTAATTCTTCTTCTTTATTACACATGTTTACAGTGCTCACAAAGTGTCCCTATCTTTATCCGTGTCTTGCTGAATATTACCCATGGCTGATTTAAAAATAATAACCTGGTCTGTTAAAAAAGAGAAATACCTGGGTGTGGATGCCATTGTGTGTTTACGTAGTAATCTAACATTAATCACTGACAGGCTGGTATTAGATATTTATAAATATAGATATATAAAAATAAATTAGATATTTATAAATACCCTTAAACCGAGCACTGAGCCTGTAGTGAAAACTCGTTTTTACGGCACTGAAATAAATAAATCTGGGCATGCCTTCCAACGATCCTTGTTTATAACCCAAATCTCTCTAACTCTCTTTCCTCCTGATGCCTCCCTTTCCTAGAAGCTGAGAGTGGTTGGTGGAATGGTTCCTAGAAATAATTGTAATGTGTATATTACATACTTTTGGTTTATGAATGAAATCATTTAAAGGAAATTATTGATAAAGTCATGCATCCAACCACAACTCAGTTGTCAACCACAAAAAAGTTGTCAGGAGAGTTTGTTGGAGAGCTGTGTTACCGCTCCATGACTTCATTTTACATTAGGAGGGGAGGGCTGGCACCTTCTTGCCAGCTGAATGGCACCACCGGCCCCTTGCCCTGCCCTGTAACATACATTCTCGCACACACTTACACTACACTCAGTATAACACATACGCACTATCATTAACAAACACACACACATACTTACACATAAACACTCACAGTAACACATACATACATACACATATACACTCACATTGTTTAATTCCTAATAAAGTACTATCTTTTTTGTTATCTACAAAATATTTTTATTTTACAAACCTAATAATGTTCTGCTTGTTTCACAGAAACGACAGCTCCTATCTGCGCTAAAGACATCACGGATCTCTTGATGAAAGACCTTGCCTTTTTGTCTGGTGAGTACAGCGAGGTTCCCTGTTTGCCCGTGTAACTGAATACTCAGGATGAACTCGTAAACTATTTGGCAAAGTGATACCCCCAGCATTATGTTTAAGAGACTAGTGCCATGAGACGTGTACTTAATAAAACATTACATCCGTACATATATAGTTTCCCCACTGCAGTGTTTTTTTTTATTCAATTTATTCTCCCTCCTATCTTAAATTTAGCAAACCTAATAGTGTTAGAGAGATAATATAAATGCTGTTTATATTTATTTATTAGGAGAAATTCTGCAAATGTGGCACTTTTAGCAGGAACAGTCCATTGGTTTCCGTGGTAACAGCCCCAAATGTAGAACCCTGCCCCAGATTTTCTCATAATAAGTATGTCTCATAGTTTATGTCATCATTTAGCTAGCAGGTTTGGAGCACTGAACTTTCCTAATTCCCGATTAATAGGTAAAAGTAGGAAAAGGCATTGGAGTTATCAGAATAATTAGACTCTTGAATTAAATCTAATTGTCATGCTCCAATTTCGCAGGAAAAAATGCTTTGATAAAATGCCTCAAGGGCTACAAAGAGTTCAGTCTTTTACAGAATATTTATTCTGTGACATTTTATTCCTGTTTTATTAATATATGATTATGACTCACAGTTTTTTATGTATACTGGACTTTTCCATAAACATTCACTAAAGGTTGAGCTAAATTAGGTTGGCAGTTAAGTCCAGCTGCTGAGACCAACTCAGCTGAGTTGGCTTAAATAAAGCAACGCCCATATTTACTAAACTCACTCCAACTCAAGTGGAGTCAACTGAAACTCAATTTACGATGTGAGTTGCAGTGGAAAGTAGAGCAAGATAATCATCTTGACTCCTCTGGACATGAGTCAACAGTTCAAACTCTTGATAAATCAAGCAGACTGGCAGATGACTGTTAACTCAACTGCATTAGAATCTTGATGGGAATCTTAATGGGAAACATGAGAGCATTCAACAGCATCTGAGCTTTTTAGTGCATAATCAAGTTATTGTTTCTAGAAGGTTTAATGAGTGTAACTTAACTGACAGCCAGGACTACCAATGAATAGACCATACTATGTTGATAACTTAATCTGCATGAAAATGTAATAAACTTAATAAATCCTTTATTTCGATTTGTTAGGCGGTCGAGGAAAAGATAACGACTGGATCATAACTCTTCCAGAAAATTTGACATTCAATGACGTTCCTGAATGTGATCTCCAGAATATACTGACTTACTTAACTTCCATTCCAAGGTATATATATATATACTATATATAACAATGCTTTATTTGAATTTTCCACAAACAGGGTAAGAATGCTAGCTGACATGTAAACATAATATTATGTAACATTAAAAACTGCAGTGATAGGTGTGACACACAGATCTGACCTATATCTAAGGAGGAGGAAAAATACTCCTTAAAATGACCTTTTCTATAAAATCCTTTCTTACATTTTTTTAAATATGTTATCACTTCGAGGACTCAACACATACCAGCCTCCCTCGGGAAGGGTTCGGTGTCAGAGAGCTGAGCGCCATGTAGATGATACCTTTATATGGGCCAACAAAGAAGAAAATGTAGAGTTACTTAAGTATTCAAGATCCCAGGGAGGCAACAAAGGTATCACTTATGACCAAAGACTGCCTATATAGTTAACTCCTTAACATCGAGGCATCATGGAAACCAAGTAAATGTCCCTGCTGATCCTGCCTTAGCCCTTCTAGGAGAGACCACTGTCATGTCAGGATTATTTGTTCCCTACTGCTACTCTTTTACAAATATATTATAGGTAAATATTCTATCGCTTGCATTACAGTTTTACTGTTCTATTCTCCCGACTGTTATTGGCTTCCATTTGTGCCTTTCCTGTTTCATTTTCTGTTGCCACTAAGGTTTTTATACGACCAGTCCATTAACCTGTTGTTTAAATGGTACCTTTGCACAAACCGCTAGTGATAAGCAGGACATAAAATCTAGCTGCTTTCAGATAAAACTGAAATTAGCTGTATGAAGAAAGTTACAATAGTAATCTCAGAAAGCCCAGAACTTAAATAAAGTGAAAGCGAAACCTATGCTTTTGTGTCCTTATTCTGTACCTTCACAATCAATATTAGCCTTTATCTTAAACTTGTTTATTCTACAATCATTATCGGAAAAGAAAACAGAAACATTTTGAAATTGGATATTTATTGCACACAGTTATTTGAATGTGTTATCTGGTAATTAATGCAAGTTGAGCTGAGAAGAGATAGACATGGTCATTTCCATCATGACCTGCTCAGTTCCAAAAATTGTGGGCCACTGCCAGAAGCCTTGTTTTACAATTCCATGTATATCCGCCTGAATATTTAAAGTAATTAATAGGGACCTGTACTAATTCTTATACTATGGTGCCCTTCGCAAATATTGGCACCCTTGGTAAATATGAGCAAAGAAAGTTGAAGCTGTGAAAATTGTCTATATTGTTTAAACTTTTGATCCTTTGAAAATGCCAATTTCCACTGTCAGGGCAATATTAAGAAGTTCCAATCAACCGGAAATGTTATGAATTAACCAGGAAAAGGACTTGTGTCTATATTGTCTCAAGGACGGTTAGAGTGGCCACAAAATTTCCAAGGACCACAGCTTGAGAATTGCAGAAGTTAGTTACTTGGGGTCAGAAAGTCTCCAAAACTACAATTTGACGTCACCTACATCAACACAAGTTGTTTGGAAGGGTTTCAAGAAAAAAGCCTCTACTCTGATCCAAAAACATGGTTTACTGACCATAAAATCAAGGTCCTACCATGGCCACCCGAGTCCCCTGACTTGAACCCTATAGAAAACCTGTGGGGTGAACTGAACAGGAGAGTCGACCAGTATCTCAGATCCCTTGCTGTGTATTCTCCAACCTCATCAGGCATTATAGAGCTGTTATCAGAGCGACTGTTATCTTGGCAAGGGGGGGGGGTAGCACAAAGTATTGACTAAAAGGGTGCCAATAGCTGTGACACACATATATTTAACCTTTTTTGATAAACCTCTGTTGTGTTAGCAATTGTTTGATATCCATGAGAGCAGGGTATTCTTGTGTATTGTTTGAAGAAAAGATCGAAAGGTTAAACAATAATTTACATTTTTCACAGCCTTGTTTGCTCATATTTACCAAGGGTGCCGATATTTGTGGAGGGCGCTGTAGCTGTTCTTTAAAAAATGTAATAATCTCACTTGGAAACATTTTTCTGTAATATTTTAAATGTTTTCCCTTGTAGCAAACAAGAAAGGGATGTTAAATTCATTATCCTGTTAGACAGAAGACTGGATACCTGGATGTCTATAAAACTAGCACTGCAGAAATTATCCGTAAGTTAATTCTGTATGAAACATAGTGTTAATGACATATTAAACAAGGGTCTATTGGACTACAATTTGACACATCCCAGACAGGTCTCGGCATAATTGACCATATTCTTAGAAGCTTGTGTGGGAATGGGAAGAATAGATCATCTAAATAATCTACAGCAACCAAACTTCCCAGCCATATCTTATGTCAAATTTTGTTAATTTAAACGTAAATTAAAGAAAAGCCAGACGATTATAGTGGTGAGTCCCTTTTAAGAGGGCGCAGACCCCATCCTGTACACCTCCATTTTTCCCTGTGGGATGGAGGTGGTTAATTTAACAAAAAATAAAAAATAAATTCTCATTCTATTGAAGATTAAGAGTATTCTAGACAATTGGAATAAACCCCTTCCATGGCACACTGGAAGACAAAAACTCTCTATTCTCCCGTGAAAATGGACCCTAACACTACAAGATAAAAAGTAAAAGGGTGCAAAATTGTTTGATATGTGGGAGCCATTTATTAACACGTTAATCCCTTTGTTATAACTCCAAGAATGGTACTGTAAAAGATCGGGGGGATGGAGATGTTGCTGTTAGATTTTGTGTGTCCTCGTGGATGACTGGCGGATTGACCTGGGCGTGCATCAAAATAAATACAGAAAGGGCTTTCTTTTCAATGTTCCTTCCATTTTAAGGTGTTGGAAGGGTGAGTCTGACTTAGTTCATGTGCAGTCTTCGGAAGCCGAGGCAGGGGGCTAGCTGAGCCCCGATTTGACTTGTGCTCCTTAGCAGCTGTCTCACTCATCTCTTCAAGTAACTGCGCTCTTCATTTTTTTTTATTAGAGAACCGCAGATATAAATCTCTTGCTGAGTGCCAATGCTCGAAAACCACAATATTTTTTAATAAAGCCCATAGAGTTCTGTTCCTGATTTATTTAATCACTTCATATTTTCAGTGTCTTTAAGCATTGCCCATATATTAAATGTCCTTTAGAAAATCTGTTCATTTAACACTTTCCCTGCTAGGTTTGTCTGGCCCTCCTGAACAGGACAGCTGGCAGTGTGTAGGTTAAAAATAAGCCTTGTCCCATCACATGCAGACATTTGATAGCCAGGTGTGTGTATATTCGGTGGTTCTGTGCGGAGGAAGCTTCCCCGTGTGGTTATGCGAGCCAGTAGATGTGTGTCTGCTGTAGAGTAACGTGCACACTGACGAATCAATGCAGGGCTCGCTGTCTGAGCAGTTCGGTAGTATACAGTAGTTCCTTTTCGCAGTGCTGTGGTAATGGAAGTGACGGCTGCAGCCCAGTCATTGCTCTCCTCTGCATTAGCAAATTTTAAACACCGAGCAAGCAAGCAGAGCAGACATCACCAATGCATCCCTAACGACAGGACAACTAAAATCATTATTTCGGCTTGTACAAGACATGGCAGAAGCAAATCCCCCAAGAGGCACAATGAGACTGCAAAGGAATGCGGTAAGGAAACTGTCTGCAGTCTTAACTGCACATCTCCAGTTCAAATGCAGAGCAGTGCAGCAAAAAGCACCGTTCGGGGCTCTAGCAAAGAAAATTGCTGAATAGGAATCTTCTAAGCATGCGGAATATGTTACGCTGCAGGGAATCCAAGTTTGCCCTGCCATAATAATAAATCACAGCACTCTGTGCCGACATCACAATCAGCTGCATATACATTTCATTGGTATCCGCTAATGCAGTCGTCCTACGTATTTACTGACCTAGCAAAGCTTGGCCTGTTTAGATGAATATAATGCTGCAATCTAATGATCATTTTACGTTTAAGGTGCATGTTACTTGTGTGTCATTGATATGCAGAAGAAATGTGACCATTTACCGACCTACTCATAAAGTTACTTGACTGAAGTACAAAGAAATTGTAAATGAAACATTTGGCTACACCATCGCAAAGTAAATTGGTAATATCTATTATATGTACATTGCAATGATCACAAAATATAGTGTTGTTACAATGAGTCTTACATTGCACTTAATTTTTTTACTAAAATCGTATAAAGAATTAAAAGTCCCCAAAATTTTAAGTTAAAACTATAATTACTGGGTAAGTAATGTGTCGTAGTATACGTAGTATATGTACGAGTTATTTGAGTGGGTGTGAGATATGGGGATCAATGTACATGTTTTCTCAGACGAGGAGTCTGTGAAACACGTCGCCCCTTAAATCACATTGCTATCTCACCAAAGGGTTTGAAGTATTCAAGGTGACACCTGTCTACATCACAGTGGCTACTTTAATATTAATTATGTCTTAATATTGGAGCTCCTTTAGGCCTTCAATAGGCTATGCACGTGATTTGGTTGTGAAGGGGGAGATTCTCACAGCATAGCCAGGCCAGATAAGAGCACAAAATCCACCTTGGACCCGAACTTTTTTGCTTTTCAGTCCCTCACTTAAAAATGTCTTGTGCTTGTTCGTGTGATTTGATATACTGCACTGATTTGTGTTTTATCACACAAAAACACCCCAATGGAGTCGGGTCCCTGGGGATTTGCCTTCTCATGGTGGGGGGGGTTGTGGCTTCTGGCAACCATCTCTCGTTGAAGACCTCATCGGGTCTCCTCTTCAGGGGGACCCTGGAAGAACCATCCTTTGCCCCTTTGCCTTCTGGCCATTTTGGCTGAACACATTCCCTGGCACGTGATATACCTACCATCAGTGAGCTCCAGCTCGGCCACTGGTGCTGAAGGATCTAACAAGACCCCTCTGTTTGCATGCGCAGAAAGCACTCCCATGCATTTCAATGAAATGTAATGACATGTAGACCTTTTTACAGTAAAACTCTAGAGTTAAACATATTTATATTATCCACATTATTCTTGACAATAAGAGTATATAAAAAAAACATTGTCTGAGGCACCAGAAGAGACTTTCTTGACAGCTAATGACTTATCTCTAATATATGGACTTATGTAAGTGTAGTTTAATTTGTCAATTTGCATTTCATTGTTTAGTTTTAAGCAATTATTTATGTTAGAAGGACATGTAGTTTCATTGCCTAGGGTGCTTCAGATTGTACTAATATTACTAACAATGGCTCTTGCAATTCAATGTCAGTGTTGTGTTCTTTATTATTCTTCCTGAAGGCATTAATGTTCCAGCAAAGTCAAAGCATGGTGGCAGAGGAGAATATGTGAAAACAGAGGAGCACAACTTCACTTGGTTTACTGATAAATATTATTGTAAATTATCAATTTTACAATTGATCAGTGTTTCTTGACAAAACACATATTTGGAAAGAGCATATATAAATATATTTTTGTTTGTTTTATTTATTCTTTAGTAACGAATATGTGCAAATACAAAATGGAGAGACTAGCTTAACCATAGGCAGACAAGCACATAAAAGAGCCTGCCTTCAAAAGAATCTTAAAAGTTAGATTCTATCTATCTATCTATCTATCTAAATCTTAAAGCATTTCTGTCCACAATGTCACACTGCTACAAAACTATTTTTTTGTTTTGTTTTATCGTGATGCCAAGGAACTGGTGCTTCTCAGTCTCATCATAGTGTAGAAAGTGGGTTGGTGCTCCAAAAGCGGGAAGGCCACAGTGAAAACCAGGAAAGCGTAGTACCACAGACACCTGTAGTCCATAAACACCTTGTAGTACATAAAACGGCTTTTGTCATTTTAGTTATGTTACTAATCTGATATTTGTATAAACTTAGTAGTTGCTACCTGCTTTAATACAAACATGTTTAGCAGAGTAACATGGTCTAAAGCTAGGCCTTTTTTTATTTGGTTATTTGTGAGATGGTTAACACAATTTTTGGTTTGCTGTTAGGGTTGCCACCCGGACGGTATTTTACCATACCCGGATGCTCTGAATAGCAGGGGCTCACCTACCATCTCCATTGACCTTTTCTGCGCCCCTGTCTCCTTTCCTGCATTTTCCGCTTTTACCTCTTCTTGTTCTCCTGTCTTCCTTTTTCTGTTTTCTTTCTTTGTCCACTTCTCCCAAGTATCAGCATCGGTGGCCAGGCCTCCCAGACCACTTCTTCAAAAGGGTGAAGCCTCCAGGCACACCCTCTGCCACAATTGGAGGAGCCCCTGATGCAGAAGCACTCCACGAAGGCCTTGTCAATGGAGCTGATAACAAGGAGAAGCTGACAAAGAAAGGAGACCGAAGAATAAAAGGCAAGAGAAGAAGCGGAGCTGTGGGAAAGGAGACGGATGCGGAAACGATAGGGAGACATTGAGAGAGAGTGAAAATGTTTGAGAGAGAGTGAGTAAGCGTGAGAAAGTGTGAGAGAGTGAGAATAAGTAAGCTTGTGAGAGTGTGAGTGAGGTGTGAGAGAGTGAAAAAGCAACAAAATGCTTAGATAAAATTTAGATAAGAACATATATTTTACCAATATAAATTAGGCAGTTGCCCAACTATATATATATATATATATATATATATATATATATATATATATATATATAAAACTGACAGTTTAAACATATGTATTCTGTTAACAATCTTTATGGACTGCAAAAGAGAGGCATATGGTGGAATAACCTTGTTAACATGACAAAAACTCCCTCTATTAAAACAGATTTATTTTTTCCAATGGACTAAGCCATGTTTTTTGGGGTTATGCATCTATGAGTGTGTGTTTTTCGAGATCTTAGAAAAAAATACAAGTAATAAATAAGTATGGCTTAGACCTCTGTTTGTACGTCTACTGTGCTTCAGAATATCCACCTTGCTTTAGGAGAACTGAGCTGCGGGGACTCGGTACCTGTACTGAGGATCCTGAAGCTCAATCTCGTTGGGTCATGTAACATTGAGTAACTCAGCCCCCCTTGTGGCTCCGCTTGAGTGGCTCAGCCCCCTTTGTGGCTCCACCTTCACCAGCCCACAACCATGGCTGGTGTTTTTTGAGGAAAAGGTGGCAATCCTATTTGCTGTTCCTGAGAGCTTAAGGGGGCCAATCAGTGTCAGGAAAGTGTCAGCATGACAAATAGCTGAGGGATAGAAATTTAAAGGGACCTCCCACAGGATACCTATATATTAAGCTGTCTCTGAAAATCATAAAGTATTCAACATTTTATATATATACATCATATAATATTTTGTGTCATACGTATTATTGTTTATCACAGCATTCATTTCCTGGGAACTTGCATCTGGTTCTGGTTCTACGGCCCACAGGATTTTTCCAGCGCACCTTCACAGACATTGGATTTCGGTTCAGCCAGGAGGATTTCATACTCAAACTGCCGGTACTATTATCTGTCATGTTTGTAGAGAATGCAATGCTAATGTCTAAATATCACCTTCAAGTATCCTTCATGAATCTTTAGCCCAGAATGTCTTACCATAAACCACAGACACCTAATCGAAGTGAAAATTAGTTAATTTGCTTGAAAACAACATTACTATAAACCCTTATTCCTTTGTGATCTTTGACTAGTGAAAACCAAGGGTTACTAGAGTGCAGGATTTCTTTGCCCCCATCATGTAACTAACACACATACTAACACACAACTCCGCTGAGTACCTCTCTTATGACGCACCTCGGTACTATCCACCTGCCATACCTGCATTAGCTCGCCTCTTGGCAAAGAACCCAAAACATCACTTGACTGCTTACTAGTGCCAGAATTTGGATATACAAGAGCAACATTTTATAATACAACATGATCTTGATGTTGGTAATAGTGGTGCTGGTTCTTTCTATGGAGGGATCTGGGGCGTATTGGGAGCCCACTTACTGTCACGAGTGGGTCCTTAGCATGGCAATAAAATCTTTATAGATTTCAGACATTTTTTATATCCAGGGTCTGAAAACCTGTGCTTTTTTCTCACTCTCTCAGGTTGTTATGCTGAGCTCTGCTTCTGACTTGCTAAATTATATAGATGAAAAGCAACTTACACCAGAGTTTGGAGGAACATTGCAATATCGCCACTGTGACTGGATTGTCTTCCGAACAGTATGTTACTATGTTTTATTTCCTTTCTTACTATCTTAGACTTAAAGGGCCACTTTAACCATCTTTGCATGCAAGACCTGCGCTGGAGTCCATTTTGCCTATACTGTGTGTCAATAAGTGCAGAATTTCTTCAGTTATTGGACTTAGAAATTAGGGTACTGCCTTGTTCCTCCCTCCACTGCTTCCAGTATGTGCACTTAAGGTTTCTTCTTGTAATTGCTCAGGAGAACTCCTAGCAAAGTCAATGGGAGCTTTTCTCTCTTTTTAAATCAATGCGAGTAGCAGTAGGCAATTGCATCTATGCTAGCCGAATACTGATAATTGACTAGCATGCCAGTCTAGTATAGATAAATATAGTGAGAGACAGAACTCCTGTATAAACAATTTGGAGAGGGATTGTCATATTACAGACATTTTTTTCAGCTTATGTTGCTCAAGTAGTCTGCAAACAAAATGTAAGGTAGTTGACCTGTTATTTTATGTATCATTTGATTTGACCAAACTACAATCGTTTATTTGGAGCTTCTGTTTAATAAATGTCTAACATTTTTAATTTTTTTATATTATGGACCAGGCTATTGAGGGTTTTGCACTGACAGTAAAAGAAATTGCCCAGAGGCTACAGGCTTTCGGCACTGAACTGGCTGAGACAGAGTTACCTAGTGACGTGTATTCAATTGAGCGTATGCTGGCAAATCGCATTGAAAAATACTGCCAACTGAAGGTAAGTGTAATTAGAACACGCGGTTGTGTTGAATGATGCATTACATCCTCTATTGTCTTGAATAGGCTTATTATATTTTAAGGGGAACATAGAATTCAATGGGGCCTGACCACTCCAGCCACATAGGACCACTGGTGGAGTATATACATATCCCCATGTATCCAGTCGTAATTTTACAATCCACTGGCATTGGACTTTTTTTATTTTTTTCTCTGGGGCAAAGGGGAAGACTGTGATGACTTTGTGGATCATTATTAGATGAGCCAAGACTGCACCCTTTGAGTGCCAAAGGGGTTGACAGTGATTTTCACTCTTCATCGTCTTGGAACCCAAAAGGTGCTTGGATGTACCCCTATCTGCACACATGGGGAATTTATACATGAGGGGTAGGATTTTCTTTAAAATGTTTATTATTACTAATGTTTGAACAATTTTTATTATGTATATGCCTCTGAGACTTTAATAATGTTACATTTACATTTCATACCATACTTTAACTGATCTGTATGTGAATTGTGTTTCTTAGTCTTTAATCATCTGGAACTTAGTGGCACCAGATGCATTACAACTCCACCTCTTGTAAGGATCTTGTACACAGTAGTTATTTTGTTTTTGGCAATTTACTCTTGGTACAGGTCTTATGTACCACTGTTTATCACCATGAAATGTTTCTATATTTTAAATAGCGCAGTAAGTGCTACAGAAAGATTATACATGTAACAGAGTTCTTCTCTTTCCATGACAAAAGGATGGTATTACAGCTGTGATGAAGGAAGGTAGACTGCTTCTGAACAGTTTTGAAAGGCCAAACACCAGCTTTATTGACGAAAAGGAGTGTGAAAAGAATGGAGACTGGGAAACTGTGAACAGGTAAATTATAACTTACCATTTAACAGAATGATAAAACAAAGGCAAATATTGTTAGGGAGACATAAAATGAGGTCATTGATGACACAAAATGTTTCTCATTTGTTACAGAAGTGAGTTTTCCCTGGTCTGTTATTTTATCCTCCAATCCTACCATATACAGGGTAGAATAAGGGGCTAAAACTTACATATGTAATGTGCGTGAAGGAAGGAACCTATGGCTACCTTTGTTTACGAGCATCACCTAGAACTGCAATACATATTTGGGTTAAAGCATGCATGTGCATGGAGGTTGTGTCAAGATTTGTCAGTGAAGTTGACTCTTTAACCTGTAACAATTGTACTTTTAATTCGCTACATGTTTTCATTTTCTATAAGAACAGTGGCTTTCATGTTTTGTTCCTCAGGATTGTTACCAAAATGTTTTGTTTCAAAGAGAATCGTCTTATCATATGATATTTATAATTTAAAAACAACCTTTAAACAATAACTTAAATCTAACACAACACCTAATATTCTAGTTGAGAATAATGCACTTTTTGATCAACAGACCACAGTTTCACAAAGTGTTATAGACCAATTTACAGATGTGTTGACAAATTTATTCTGCAAACTATATAATCCCCCTTAAAGCACTCTAGACACTGTAAGCCTTTACTATGTCACCTATTTTATGTTTTCTTAATAAACATTATTTTGGACAACATTTTGAAAGAAACACAGAAGGGCTAAACACCTTTGGTTACTTATAATCTTATCTGTTTAAATTGTCTTTCTTTAAGGTTGCTTGCCCAGTTACATGAAATGGAAAATGCGTTTGATGGGTTTTGGGAGAAACACCAGCTTAAAATGGAGCAATATTCAGAACTTCTGAAGTTTGAACAACATTTCCAAGAGGTACACTAAAAAGCATGTTATATTAAAAGAATATTAATGGAGATCAGCTATGTTACAGTTTATGCTTATGAATTAACACTAGAGTTATCATTAAACAAAGCCATTTAATTATTTAATAACATGAGATATTTCACTTCTAATCTTGAATTTCCTTCTGAAAAGTAAAACTATAAGTGTTTCTGCTTCTTATGTCAACTTTATGTGAGATATTTGCAAATATCTCACATAAAGGGAGATTAATAAACAAACACAAATATTATTTGTGTTATGTGTCTTCGTCTTCGTTTACGTTTTGCCGTCGCCATGTTCGTTTCTTCGGTATTCGGGCTGAACAACAAAAACGCACCCTTCGTGTTCTAATATTAAGGGTTAATTAATCCGACTTGACTTCAGTTGCATGTCAAGTATGCTGACACTCAGAAAACAATTTGTATATTCACTAATATAGGAATTATTTGTAAGTGAATGCAACTTTAAATTGTGCGGGTGTCAGGCAGGGCATGCAAATTGACCGACAACTGACATTCCTGAACCTTGCTAAATCATACCACCCCATAAAAGTTATAAGAATACATAAAAAATAAACAGTAAACATTAAGAAATAACATAAATGGATCAATTCAGGACACCCAGTGAACTGAGTGTGTTGCCCTCTGAGTTTCATCTGAATCAAAGGGCTGGAAACTACACTTTTTGTCCGAAAATGGGTAGGCCACAAACGAAACAAAAAAAAAATCTGGGTAATTTTTGATCCATGTGCAGAAGTCTAATTGTTACTGTTTAGTCAAAACTAAAAGATCAAACTTAATTGTCCTACTTTAGAACATGAACATCATTGATTTTAGGATCCTCAGGCTTTACATTTAGAAGACTAGACAATTCAACAGGAGATATGTTTTTTCGTTTGCAGCTGAAAAACACAAATGATTATTTGGTGGCACAACAAGTGAACATTCCAGATACAGGAGACAATGTTTCAGAAGTCAGACAAAGATTATTGGATTTGAATATTCTAGAGGAAAACTCACAGGTAAGAGTGACTTTATCCTTTAACTGTAAGTATTTCTTAAGCTTGTTGTCAAGGTCCACCAGTGCTCATAATACAAATTAAAATTGAAGTTTGACTTGTGTTTGACATGTTATGGATACTTCAAAAGAACACAAAAGGTGAGACATTAGAAACTAATGACTACAACTTCAATAAGCTCTGGATCTGGACCTTAATTTCTGAATTCAAAATGATGATATGTTTTTAATTTGCTTTTAATGGTCAAAGTCATGATTAGTAGGAAGTATGTAAAATATGTTCTTTATATATTATCACATAGGTTAAACCAGTGTGTTAAAAATTCAAATTGAATGAAATCCTATACTAATACAACAGACAGCCTTCCATAACACTAGGAAAGAAATGAGTGTGCAGGTGTGCCGATGAGTGCAAACATGTATATGTGTTTCTCAACAATTATTGGTTGTGTTTCTCCAACAGGATTTAATAGCAAGATGTCAAATTGTAATTTTACATGGACACCAGCTTGCTGCAAATCACCATTATGCACTGAATCTAATATGCCAGCAATGCAATGAATTAAGGTACATGTCGGACACTTTGTTGGAGTCGATAAAAAAGAAGCAAGTTCGACTTTCTACAACCCTTGATCTCCTCATGCAATTGCAGCAGGTATGCATACAGCCCACCATAAACCTTCCAAATAACAATGAAATGTAGACATTGAAAGCACCTACTAATCATTAAAGTTTATTTGTAAAGTACACAAAAAACATTACTTTTTGTTCCTGGTAGCCCTGCAGCTGGAGGGATTACATTTTTGGTTAAACATGTTCCATTCCATTAACAATGAACTGTCTGATTTTATGCACTATAATGGTTTTATGTGAAAACTGATGCCCCTTCAGTGATGCTTACTGGCCTGTTTTAAGCTCCCACCACCAGATTACCCAACTGCTCCCTGAACTGTCTATCCTACTGTGCACTGATACAGTAGTACGCTATACTGCAATGTCTCTTGCCCTACAACTATAACTGGCTAGATATATTTAATGATCATTCCATTCTTTGTCATGCAGCCATTGCAGCCATTCTTAATCTAGGGCTGTTCTTTATGGTAAACACCACAGGCATGATAGGTGAGCCAATAACACAACTATGTAGGGCTAAAATGTATCTTTACGAATATGACTTACCGTGAGCCCCTTTCAGGGGGCATTGTAGGTAAGTGGCAAGCATGATGATGTCATTATATGTACACCTTTCCTAGTCTTTAATGGCTATTCATGTCTTGCTACTGATCAGTGCGTAGAGAAAATCCTTGTGGTGAAATCTAACTGGTAGATTAAATAATGGAGGCAATGTTATAACAAGTTCATACACAAACATATAAAACCAAAATAGCATTGCTTTCATGTTTGTTGATATTTGAAGCAGGGTGATCTGCTCAAATGGTAACAGCTAATAATGTATAATGCATACAAAATGTTATAGTCACAGGCTTAGCTCCCTATGTTCTGTTCTTTTTTTTCTTTTCAGGCCCTTGAATGCTGTAATAAAGGTGCATATTTTCTAGCTAATCAACAAATGGACAAGTGTCAGTCAAAGGAGGGGGCCCAGAAAGCTCTGTATGATGTTGAGAAGTTCCTAGACAACTCCAGCTCCTACTTAGATTACAATCCTCAAACCTTGCTGCATGAATATGAACCTATTTTAACAGATGAGCTAAAGGTATCTTGAATTAAACAAAACAGTTTATTGCAGATTACTCTACATTATTCATGATGTCACACACTGTTCATATTAAACATTGACATGATATTATGTCCCGTCACTCCCGTGTAATCTAAGTCTTGGTCATTGCGTGCATGTAAACCCTGTTTCACTGTAAAACTAAGGAAGAAATCCCAGATGTATTACCCTAAATTATCCCAAAAGGGTAACCCTAGATAATAATGAACAGATAAATTACACAAGAGATAATAAATGTAAAATATAGCTTTCATTTATGCCATAAAAATAAATGACTGTACTGCCAAACTAAATCCTAAAGATCCTTATCCTCTATAAAGTATGTTGCAGCCTGGTTTACTAGTGTATCTAGTGATCTGTTAGAGCTGTAACACTAACCAATGACAATAACCTAGCTGCAATTGTTTCTAATATTAGAGTAGGAGCTCATTGATAAAACTTCTAATTGAAAGTTGTATACATTTGTGCCTTCCTCTGTCTGTTAAGATAGTATTTCTATCTGCCTAAAGTGCAGGGGGTTTAAAACAATTGATGTTTCAATTAATAACAATTAATATTCAATCTAAAGTACCATTCTTCATTCATAAATAAAATAAATGATGATGCCCAGACTAGAAGAACCCGACACGTGTTTCGCCATTCTGGTTTCTTCAGGAGTACCTGAAGTAAAATGTGTGTGAAAAACACTACCACAAACATCGACAAAGGCTGGTGGTAAAATTAGTGCATGGGAAAGTGTTAAAATATTACTAGCTGAAATACCCTGGGGTGTTTAGTTTTCAAAAATATATGGTTTTATAGGGTAAGACATTTCCCAAATAGGACGTTGGTGCAGGATGAACAGATGTCAAAATTCCTAGTTGAAAAACATAAATGCACATGTCTCAAATGTGGCCTTAAAGCCCTCTAACAATCCAACAAACCTATGCATGGGTGGTATCACTGTACTCAGGGGATGTTACTGAAAACATATTGGGCTTTTGTTTTTAGTAACCATTTAAATTATCAGTAAATTTATAGCTGGATTGCAATCTGTGTGAAAAAAAATCAACAAAAGAAATTTACCTCTGCAAACAAAGATTGGTGGTAAAATGGTTGCATGAAAAGTGTCAAAATACCCCAAGTTGAATACCCAGGGTTGTCTACTTTTGAAAAATATGTACATGCGGCGGTGATGCAGGGATTCATTACAGATATCACTGTTATAATGTCACATTTTGTAGATGAGTAAAAGTTAGAAAAAGCCTTTTTTAACCATATTTTATTATTTTTTTGTAATACAAAATATGATATGATCAAAATAATTCTATAGTGTCTAAAGAAAGCCCTTCTTGTACTGGAACAAATAATATATATTTTGTATTTGTAGAGTTAATGAGAAGAAAATTACTGCTAAACAGAAACACTGCAGAAATGTTAAAATAGCCATTTTCACAAAGAATACAACATTTCAATAACAGTCCTGTCACCAATGGGTTAATATGGTTCCTGAGGACCCCTGTTTTGTGGTAAAATGGTTGCATGAAAAGTGTCAAAATACCCCAAGTTGAATACCCTGGGTTGTCTACATTTGAAAAATATGTACATGCGGTGGTGATGCAGGGATTCATTACAGATATCACTGTTATAATGTCACATTTTGTAGATGAGTAAAAGTTAGAAAAAGCCTTTTTTAACCATATTTTATTATTTTTTTGTAATACAAAATATGATATGATCAAAATAATTCTATAGCGTCTAAAGAAAGCCCTTGTACTGGAAAAAATAATATATATTTTGTTTTTGTAGAGTTAATGAGAAGAAAATTACTGCTAAACACAAACACTGCATAAATGTTAAAATAGCCATTTTCACAAAGAATACAACATTTCAAAAACAGCCCTGTCACCAATGGGTTAATATGGTTCCTGAGGACCCCTGTTTTGTATTTTTATTTATTATTCACTAATATTTTTATCTTGTTTTAATGTATCACTGGATGTAATTTTGCAAGTTTCACCTGAAACTCGTAAACTTCAAAGTCGCATGCTTTTGACTGGAGTCGATCTAGGCAGTTGAGATAACCCTTGACTTGAAAGAATAGTAATGAACTTCATGGATAATTTCATGCAAATGCGATGCAAATTATGTTAATGCTATATTGGAAACAAGTGACAATGGCAGTGACTACATTGTTAGAAATGCTTACATAAAAAATGTATTAAAGTGTATTATTCAAGAAGGGTTATGTTAAGATTTTACATGACCGTTACGCCCAGAGTCCTCAAATCCCACCTACAATAAATAATGACAGGAGCCATCAACGTGGGTACTATTGGCCACAGCTTTATTAACTGCCCATGCCAGTACAACATATCATAATAACATGACACACTAACCAATAACAACCCACCAGCTGCTAGGCCTAAACCCAACAGGCGTTTCTAAAACCATTAACAACAAGAGTTCTGGGCTAGCAGGTGCCATCAGCCACCTAGTGGGCCCGTCTTCCCAAGCCCATAGGGGTGCTAAATCCAGGTACCACCACTTCTCCGCTGACCAAGGTGGGGGAATCTTCCACCGCTGTAACATAAATACACAGAACATCAAAAAAACACTAAAACATGAACCAGTCATATTGAAATAGCAACAGGGAGGGTGGGAAGTGCATGTGCTTAAGCTTCAGGCAGGAAAGTGGTAGGAGTCACCCTTTCCTCACTTTTTAACCCCTTGTTGCATCCATTAAACCAATTGAAGTTTTGACCTGGGCCAGCAATCGTATCCCCCTTTCCAAATAGTCCAGAGACCCTTTCTGTTCTTATGAATTGGAAGTGATTAAGGATGAAACCCTCTCTTTCTACAGCTGTGACAGAGCCAAAAGCTTTAAAAGCCGCTTCTCCAATGCTGCAGATATGTACCGCATGGATCCCTTGCAATTTGTTTCATCACTGCATATAGGAAAAAGCAAGATATCTGGCTATTAAGTCTTCGTGATTATAAGCAAGTAGATCAGGAGACATCTGTGCCTCTTGAGGCACAATTCTGTTCGCTCTTGCAGATATTAATCTAAAATAACACAGAAAGAAGTACCTTTCCCTATATTGTTTCCCCTAAAACATTTTATTAAATAAAGCAATGTATCAAGTTCATTAACAAATGAACAGATTAGACAGATTTTGTATCTGCCATTGATTTCTATGTTTCATTTATGGCTTTGATGATGTTGAAGGACAAGCCTAAAATTAGTTTTTTTGTGTACAGATTTCTTGGACAATGCCAAGAACTAAAAATATGTGGAGTGATGCCAAACCAGCATATGACAGGTGCAATGAAGTGATGTATACACTGACATTACAAATTGTCATTTATAATTTAAACCTTTTTTGGCAGATCCATGCCGCTGGACCAGCAAAGAACTGCAGCTGTTCATTTTTAATGAAAACTCTTGAGATATGTGTTGATTTGTGACCCAATTTCCTAGGGCATACATCCAAAAACATTTCAGGCATCTACCAGAATGGATTTATATTTAGAAGCCTGTATTTTTTCAACATGTTAGCGAATTTCCCGTAATAGAAACACACGCATAAAAGGACAAAATCAATCAATTGAAACCTTTTTCATAAGCTTGAGAAAAAATTCTAAATGTCAATTTTACAAGGACGATTAATTTCTATAGGTAGATTGATTTTTTAGCTACCAGTAACACCGATTATTGAAATGTCGATATAGCTCTTATCTTACTTTTACTTTAACAATGTTTAATATTAATATGCTATCTGTAAAAAGGTTATTTTTATATGTAGACACATGTTTAGCATCAATTTACATGTAAATTGAAATTAGCAAGTTATTTCTGTAATTCAATGTGATTCTTCAATCTATATTTTTATTTAATTGTGTTAAATGTTTGTTATTTTGTTTTTTGTTACTTAATACTTAGAACTAAATGGTGGGAATGGTACATTTGAAATATTCCTACAGATTCGTAATTCCTGTTCTCTTATGACATGTGCTGTTTGCTAACAAAGAGCTATTTATTCCGTTAACAGAACCAGATTCAAGTTGTTAATCTCAAGATGGAAAATGTTCAAGGACTGTTTGATAACAGGCAAGCGTGTCTCAAGAAATTGGCTGACAAACAAATAAGGCCAGTCCAATTGGTAGCTCCTCGCCCCGAAAACCCTCCTAGGGCAAAATCACCTCTTTTCTCTCCAAAACATGGTAAATGGGGGCATATATCCTCACAATTTCATGGAAAGTTAGTATTCACACAGAAATACACATGAAAGTAGAGAAAGTTACTAGTCTTTTTTTAATCATAACTAAGAGAACACTGGATACGACTGTATTGGCCCCTGAGAAGATACCGTAGTTCAAAGTAATACCTGTTAATAGACAAACATTGATTTAGTAAAATCTAGACATCTGCTTAAAAGACCCCAGGAAGTCTATTCTATTTTTCTGTAGTTTACATAATTTCTTACATTTTATGAAGTCTTGAAAGCATATGCGAGTCTATCATATTGAAGTTATTAGACTTTTTCTGACTCATTTTGGAGGTGTACTTCTAACTTTCTATTGAATGGACATAATCTATTCTCTAGAACCTTTGCAAGTGTTCTACCTAGTTGGCATAAAACCTTTGTAGATGAATGTAGCGCCCAGAGAGATGTCTTTCACTGGAGTGTGCATTCATGAGTACATCTTCTCTTTTGGTAAAAAGTAAAAATGTATATTTTTCTAAATTTTGTAATAAAGGTATGGATTTCAATTCTACTCTGAAGTTCTCTTTTGACATAACATTGCCAGGAAAGAAAACAACAAGAAAAATGCAAACAACTCGCAAGGTAAGCTATAATAAGAATGAAATCTTAAAACATACTTCTTTTAAATTTTTTTTGACATGTCCACCTACATACAGTTTATTGCACTGTAATTTCTTGATAGACAACATGTAAAAATTCAAGGGTTTCCGTACAGAAGATTGTTTCTTCTCTATTAATGTGTTGCAAGTGGTGGCACTGGTTCTCTGTAGGCCACTAAACCTCTCACAAGTACTTTCCCTGATTAATACACCCAAATAGTTTTTTGGGGTTTTTTTTATTCATTTTTAAATTTTACTCTTTGAATTGGACATCGATTGGGACTTTGCCTTTAAGGTAGCTTTCCTTTCAAAACTGTTTAGACTCATTTTGCAAAATGTTTAATAAGCAATTATCTATAAATGTAATATATATAATATCAGTATGATTTAAAACGAAGCAGGGTAAAAAAGAATAATGCAATGTGTTTCCTACCTGCTGCAAATGCAGAATCTAAAACATATACAGTCAGACAGCTACCTCATTGACTGTTAATAGTAAATGTAAAGCTGGCTCACATGTTTTTGAGCAATATGTTCTTTTTTTTACAGATCGAAGTAATGCATGATTACCAGGAAAAACGAAACTCTCTACAATTGTTTATTTCAGAAAGTGAGGACAGCCTGGACACTCTTAAAGGGTATGCAAAGCATTCTTTCCTAAAAAATACTCTTCCACAAATGAAAGAGAAATGTCAATATTGGTTGGTTCTTAGTTGCCACTGCAACGTTTATGTTTAGCGCCACCAGCTGCTCCTCCCATGCAGCGGAACTGCTGAGCGCCAGGATATGATATCGCGGCACTCCGCCTTTTAAAGACATGCAGCACTCAGCGGAAGTAAACCACCAAGGCTGTGCCGACTGGAATGAATAGGAATGAATATTAATGTACTAAATGGACAAAGTAAAGGAAACGTGCGCATTTTTAAGAGTGGATTTTTGTTCCTTTTTATTTCAGGCATGTAATCCATGAATTAATAGAAACAGAACGGATTTATGTAGAGGAACTTTACACTGTTTTATTGGTACGTTCACCTGCTAAACAATTTTACGCACTATATGGCTGTCTTATGTCTAAACTGACTAACTAATTAAGCTAATTAAAGACCTTTGAGGCATCAATGCCCTCTGCTGCTCTCCACACCTGCCTACTGGGTTGAGGTGGTTAAATGTCTTTAAATCCTTTGTAGAAACACAATGGAAAAAAATAGCCTGCACCTCTTAAGTCCTCCAGGTAGGGGTAATGAGGTCCATTCAGAATAAGTTAATTTAGTCTAAACCCTGTCCAAAAGTCTGAAAAAACTCTATTACGTGTCGAATTGTTATGATTTTACATTAAACATTGATTTTAAAATAAAATGTTATCAGTAAAACGTAAATAAAACATTTAAAGAACCATAACCTGCGAATTTAGATGTGCAAGGTATCAGTGGCCATGTGGGATTTATCCTAAGTAGATGCCAGTACATGATTTAAATATTTTCATTTGACTTTTTAGGGATACAGATCTGAAATGGAAAACCCAGCAATGACGCATTTCATGCCACAGTCGCTGCGAAATACCAAAAACATTCTTTTTGGAAACATGCCAGAGATATACGAATTTCACAATAAGTAAGAGAACATCCGCAAATCTGTAAGACTTTACAATATGCATGATATAAATTAGCACATTCCTTAAGTTTTACCATTTTTCTTTATGTCTTGTTATATGAAGACATTCATAATGTTAAACTAATATAACTGGCTGTTATTTGTTTTCCTACAGGATATTCCTACAAAGTCTTCAAAACTGCATTGGTGCTCCAGAGAAAGTTGGGTTCTGTTTTCTTGAAAGGGTAAGAAAATTATATTAAAAAATCTTCTAGTTTATACACAAGTCATTACTGGATTTTATAGAGCTTGGTATAAAATGTTGTACTATGTAATCTATAGTGTTTTTTTTTATCCCTTTAATTACAGAGGGAGGATTTTCAGATGTATGAAAAATACTGTCAAAATAAGCCACGTTCAGATTCCCTCTGGAGGCAGTTTTCAGACAGTGTTTTTTTTCAGGTATGACATATTTGTATTATACATTCATTCATTCTAAAGCCAATGTTCAGTCAAGTTTAACTAGGTCTTGTGATGCCGGTGCTCCATCATAGAAGCCCCAGTGGAAGTGCCGGCAGTAGTGGAGGTTGTTTGTGCGCATCGCACAGATGCCCACCGGCTGCCAGAGAGGAGGATCCAGGTCTCCTGCAGCACTGCGGCTGATCCTCCTCTCTGAGAGCTGGCGAACGTTGTGCACTGCGCGCAGACAACCTCCGCTGCTTCTGGCCGGTACTTCCGCCGTGGCTTCCATGGTGGAACACCGGAAGGTCATGTCACGCTGGTGCTCCATCATAGAAGCCCCGGCGGAAGTGGAGTACAGTAGACTGTCAGAGAGGAGGATCCGGGTCCCCTGCAGCGCTGCTGGGGATCTGGATCTTAGTGTTATTATTCGACCTTGGAGGTCGGATTATAAGACGAGGGGTATTTTTCAGAGCATTTTCTCTGAAAAAACACTCATCTTATATTCAATAAAATCGATTCAACTAATCGATAATGAAATTAAGGTTCATCTAGCATGACAAACAAATAAATATTATGTGACTTCAGAAGCCTTTGTACCCATTGCAGGAATGCCAAAAGAAACTGGAACACAAACTAGGGTTGGACTCATATCTACTTAAACCAGTTCAACGCTTAACTAAATACCAGCTGCTGTTAAAGGTAATTTTGTTATATAATCATTATAAACTGTCTGTGTTATAGTTGGACATCTTGAAAACATGTCTAGAGGTTACTTTCACTTTACTGAACTGATGTATGTGATAAAACAAATAGTATATAACCCAAACACAAAAATCATCTACATAAACCTACTTTATTGCATGCAAATAACTGCTTAACTTATACTTGGGCTTGTAGGCCTCTTATTCAGTGTACATAGTATTATGCCACATTAATGATGAGCACCTTTCACCGGCTGTTCCTGTGCCTTTTTTTGATGTGGGTTTTATTGGCTAAACATTAAGTTTGGTATCTCTTTCAAGGAGACAATATGTCACAGTCCAGAAGTGCTTCAAAATAGAACAGATACTTTATTAATGATACATTTTATAGCAGTAGCATATAGATCTGTATGTAACCCTCAAACGGTGGAATTTGGGGTGCTTACAGAATACTCAGTAAACAGAAAGCATTCTTCTGCGCAGGCCTGTGATTTCAACCTAGAACCTGGATTAGCCTAGAACTTCAGACAACAAAAAGCACCTCCGTATACAACCTACACTTGAGAAATAATGTGACTTCTAATACCAAATGCAAAATCTTTTTTCCCCAAAATGTGACTTTGAATGCCAAAAGAAACTGGAACACAATCTCAGGGTTGAACTCATATCAACTTAAACCCTGTAGCTCTTGCTCTCAAATGTTTATTACATTTCCTTTATTTTATTTATGCTTTCAATTGTTTAAGCACAAATCCATTTATCACTATCACATGTTGTAGTGTGAAGCAATGCAGAATGTGTGATAATTTCATAACACAGTTATGTACACCCATCCTTATGCCGGTATATTTGCATTTCATTTGGCGCTGAGCCTCTAAAATTAAAATGTTTCATTTACAGGAATTGCTGAAGTACAGTATGAATTCCGATGGAATTGAAGAATTACAAGAAGCCCTTGTTTCTATGTTAGATTTATTAAAATCAGTGAATGATTCTATGCATCAGATTTCTATAACTGGGTACAACGTAAGTATTTCATAATTTGTGTTAATTTCCTGACCATAAAAATATGAATGGCTTCATTCTAATAACGCTCTTCCATCTCTGTCAAAGTTTATGTATTTTACAGTTAGAAATGATGAAAAACATTCATCAGCTATAACAACCTTTAAAAATAGACCTTTGCATGGGTCTACAGAAATTCCTTGCTTTTCGTTAAGATTTTGTCTTCTCGTTTTCACAAATGGAAACCTGGTACGCAACATTGGAAAGCTGTATTATTCCTACACTTTGAATGTCTTGTCCATGACCCATGGCTATCTGCCCATCATCAGCTGTCACTTTATTACCCGTACATATTCATCACTGCAAAGTTAAAGAAAATTATGAATGAATTAATAATTAATTATTAATTATGAAAAAACTATGGCTACTACTTCAGAGAGTGGCTTTTGTTCTTCAGCTCTTTAGAACACTGGCTACCTCAAGGAGCACACCCAGAGATATGACCATTTATTTTCTAGAGATGGAAATGAGAGTTTAGATATTGCATGTTGTAACATATTTTATAACATATTATATATATATATATATATATATATATATATAAAGTCCAAAATTAACAATTGCACACCAATTACCACTTTTTTAGCCCGGTGCCAAGTAGCTGCAACAGCAAATCATAAAACATCCAAAAATAGTTACCGGCACTCCAGGGACTTCTTTAAATAATCATTCGAGAAACTGCAGTTTTCTAATCAACGTTTCAGTCTGTTTATTAGACTTTCATCAGGACATGATGATCTGTACCTTATTGGTTTGGCTTGTCTTGACCCATACACTGCCACAAATGTCTGACTTCTCTTCCTAAAGGGGGTATTATCATATACTACAATTTATAACTGTTTTGTTTATTATCAGTATTTATTTATTTCTTGGTTTTCTTTATCTTTTTATAGGGGGACATTAATGACTTAGGACGAATACTAATGCAAGGCTCCTTTAGCGTGTGGATCTCTCATAAAAAAGGTCCCACAAAAATGAAAGAACTCACTCGTTTTAAGCCGATGCAAAGACATCTCTTTCTCTACGAGAGAGCTCTTGTATTTTGTAAAAGAAGAGAAGACCCTGGAGATGGACATAATAAAACTCCTTCATATAGTTTCAAGCACATTTTAAAAGTATGTACAAATTTCCTTGTGGTGGATGAGTAACAGACAAAACATATTTGTCAAGAATGGGAGTTTTCTCTGAATCAGGCAGAAATTATGTGATGAATTCATTTCAATATTGAATGTGTAATATCCTGTATACTAAACAAAGTAAGCAATCTGAGTATTTGTGTATGCCTTTTATGCTTTTTAGAATGTGTGCTCCCCCATTTTGTCTATTTAATATACTGTATACCTAATGATACATAGTGCATATGACTAATATTTCATAATATATCTTCACTCATCAGGTCCCACCAAATGACTATATACTTATTTGCTAACACATTGTCAGTATATCATTAATAACCTAAACAAATTTTTTTATTTTTCTATCTTTATTTGGTTTGTTTTTAAGAAACCATGGACCAATGTTATCTGTCCAACCATGCAATGCTTATTTTTTAAAAAAACAGAAAGAATATTTAAGGGAAGGTGAGTTTTGTAGCAAAGTATTGCAGCATGCAACGCTTTTCTTGTTTCTCCTAAGATGAATGCTGTTGGAATTACGGAAAACGTGAAGGGAGATAACCGAAAGTTTGAAATTTGGTATAGCGGAAGAGAAGAGGTTTACGTTGTACAGGTGCGCATCTCACCTCGATGACGTTGAATTCATGTCTGATACAATGTGGAAAAGCTTAGCCATAAACAAGATTCATCAGCTGAAAGACACTAAGACTTCCTATATCAAGATCCACAGTTATGTTTACACATTCTAAACTAACAACGCTCTAAACTGTGCACATGTACCCAAATCCTATATTTTACATTTCTGTAGATTTAATAAGACTTTTTGGTAATGTTAACAGAATAAAACAAGCAATAAGTATGTATTAGACTTACCTTAGGGATATACCATCGGTACAGTCACCTTACCTTCCTGGTTAACTTCCTGAGTCTGTATGATTATTTTTCCATTATTTCACCATTTTCTCCTCCTCTTTATCCAAATACAAATCATACAAATAAAAACAAAAGAAACTCAGCGGTTTGAAAATCTATTAACCTCTAATCATGTGCTCAAGGCCCAGACAGCAGAACAGAAGATCGCCTGGCTCAATGAAATCAGAAAAATATTGACCAAGCAGCAAGAACTCATCAAAGGTTAGACATTCTAATTGTGAATATTTGACCTCAGGAAAAGCTGTATTTAGTGCATGATAACTATTAACTGCTACTGTGTCCTTATTGCAGTTGAGAAACTGAAACAGAGTCCATTCTCGGACCAGAGTCTTCTGTCCCCACAAGTTAATGAAAGGTACGTTTTTGTGCTCACTGTTTCAAACTTCATTTAATTAGGTATGTTTAATGTAGATGATCGTTTGTGTTCTTTAAGAAAAATTTTTTTTATTTTGAAATGAATACGTATTGATTATGTTGGCGTTAGTTTCTTCTAACCTTTAAAGTGGTAATAAAATATCCAGCCTATCTGTTTTTGGAGCTCACAGTTTACAATTAAGTGTGTGCATCAGTTGCTCATTTACATCTATGACATCCAGGATTAAATCCACTCAATCTATTAACTCTATCACTTCTTCCGGAAAGTTCTACTTATCTACCACCATCGTAGTCCAAAGAAGGGCCCCCTTAGGTGTTAAAAGCCTATGGGATCCTCCATATGTCATGTGCACTTGCAGTAAACTATTAAACACTAACATAAACTTTTTTTTCCTAGGAAGTACCAGAGAACTTCTGTTAGTTCAGAAGAAAATGATTCTGAAAACACCAGCCCTTTAATGCTAGAAAGTTTAAATCTGTCACCTCAACACAAATCGTCCAGAGGTGAGTATAAAATCCCAAGCGGATCTACAGGTACCAATATAATTCCAATTCGGTCCAATTCAGAAATTCTACCCTCCCTGTTACATCAGCATGCCTTCAAACATTAAAAATTACAGAAAGACTGAATCCATTTTTAAACCCCACTTATATCTGTCACAGATTGAAAGTTTATAGAATTTGCCACTATAGTAGAAAATTAAGAGCTACTCAGGGTATACCAATTTCTTAATATTGAACTGATTATTTTAATGGCCTCAAATTTAATCTGACATACTGACAAGTATACTTGTTTAAGAAGATCCTGAAGACCTACATGGTAGGAGTGTTTTGATGAAACTGTTGTCTGCATCTCAATAGCCATGTTTTTCTTTTTCATCCCAGTGTATACAGACTGGTCAGGAATGTCCCAATCTTTGGAAATCTGTGAGGGACTTGAGGGTTGGTCAAGTAATCACTGTTCATGTACCTGTTCCGATACAGAAGAGGAGGATACACTTCAGCTGGTTAGTTCAATGCTTGTTGCTTTTGGTGTTTTAACATATTGAATACTGGATTTGTTTTTAACCGGATTGTATTTCTTCACACCTTTGTGCAGTCCCCAGGTAAATACAAAGCACTTGCTGACTGCAAGAAAAGAGGCTCAGAAGATATTCTGGTCAGAAATGGAGACGTTATTCAGCTTTTGCAGGAAGACTCTGAGGGGCAGTGGTAAGTTTTCACTTTATTTAATCTTTATATTGATAGAACCCACATAGTGGTCTATTCGAAGAGAGCTGAGTTGGCCCAAAAAAAATCGGGAATGGGATTTGCCTTTCAGGATATGAGGAAGCAGTTTGAATGTCCAGTTCTCCTTTTCATGGAAACTCATGAGGGTCATTTTCTGCTTCAGAATACAAGAAATATTCACAAAATGCTATATTTTATCTCTGGCCTGTGCAGCTTAATCAAATTGCTAATGATTAAAATATTGTGAGCTGAAGTTAAATTGCACTAAAAAAGACTTTTGCATTAATGGGCATTGATGGCCATTTTTAAGCCAGGAGCTAAATTTGAAGCCATTGCCCTAGAAACCACTGGAATGTTCCTGCAGATTTAGTCATTTACTCCAGAACTGCTCCATACATACAGCCGTAAACAAATTCTTTTCTGAGGTTTCTCTAAGAATTCTAGATTGTCTTTTCCATTTGTTTAGTATACTTAGCAAATAACAAAACAGCATGAAAACATAAAGCTTTTATTGTTATTGTGCAGATTGTTTTCATTCATTATTGTGACCTAATAATTTGTATTAGACAGCATTCTTAAACAACACTTAAACTACATTATTTAAAATATTGCTGACATTATAATAGTATTTATTTCCATCAAGGTAAATTAGGTAATATCATTCAATGAAACACAGCTTTTATTGGTGTAACAGGTTGGTAAAGAATTTGAACAGAAAAAAAGAAGGCTGGATTCATGGAAACAACTTACAGATCGTCATTGGAGAATGCAGAATCCGAGCATCAAAAATGTCAGGTATAAGAAATAGAACAGTATACAGAGACCTGGATTTGCCACGATGAACCAATATTTGACTCACAATGTAGAGATACACTATATAACCAAAAAAATGGGACCATCACGTCCATATGAGCTTGTTGGACATCCCATTCTAAAACCACAGTTTTGTTTCATTCAGCCCTTTTGTATTTACATTTAAGAAGAAAATCCAAGGTAACCCATCATTACTTGTTCCAAATATCCTTCCAAATATCTGCTACTACACCTCTATAGTTTTATTTATAATTTATAATCTATAAACTTTATTTATAATTTGACCTCAGATTATAAGGGAAAGTAAATCAGGGAATTGTATCTTTTTTTCAACCTAAACTACTATGTTTCTATGATAACCCTATATCCAATTTATAAAGTATGTTTCATGCAAACACAGCTTAGGTGCACCTTAAAGAGTTGATCATCTTGATCTCCTCTATCTACTGGCCACATTGCTAGTGCTAGGGTTTGAAAAGCCACAAATTCAATAGGGGATCTGTTTACATGCTTATATTATATTAACATGTTATATTTGGAACACTATGTAGTGGTATGTACTGTTTGTATACACACAGATGTATTGTTACTATATATGAACTTGCTGGTTACTTATAACTGTGTAACTTGCACCATTTATTTTTATTAAATATTAACTTGGCAACTGCCTAAATATTAAGCCAATAATGAATTCTCTGTATGTTTATTCAGCTACCTTTAGAACTGTAATAAAGCTAAAGTTATTACTTCTTCTCATTTCTATAGTGTATTGCTATATACGCAGTTCTCATAATAGAAGTACCATGCCGGAGTCCAACACACTGACATTTTAAAAATAGACCTCGTAATAATTGGTAGCTCAGAAAGAACTTTGAGATAAAAAAAATACAAAAAAGATCCTTGTATCAATAGGATTTTATTTACCATAAAAGATGGTAGGAATATATATTTTTTTAATTTATGAAAATAATTTTGTATTTTATTTCTGATATTTTTTTTCTCTCTTCCTCTTTTAGATACTGTCCTGTGCACTTCACGGAAACTAAGTTCTCCATAGGCGGAAAAACTGATTTAACACCGTGTTCTCAAGAAATATTTAAAAAAATGAATTAATGTTACAGCAATTGCAACTACATCAAACTCATCTGTGATGGTCTTCCAAGAACATTTTCATAATGACATGAATTCCATTAACAACCTCATTTTATAATATAAACAGTGTTTGGATTGGACCAATTTTACCATGCTTCATGGCTCATCTTTTCTTTTTAATATTGGAAAACTGAATATTTTTAACAACGTGTAAATAGGTATGCAGACATTCCTAGAGAATTCATTCCAGGCCTAATTCTTGTTTTACCCATTTTAGAGTCAAACCTTCACACTTGAAACTTTGTGACTGTTTTGTGCCCGTTGATGAGGATTCATATCGTAGGCCTGTTTGAATTTTATCTTTTTTATTTAAAGCAAGCTTACATCAGTTTGAAAATTGCACGTTGATTGCCACAACCTGCACTTTGTGGTAAAATGTGACACATACAATTAAAATGTTAGTCATCCTTTAGTTGAATGTATCTCCATGCTTTTAGAGTTTGAAAAGTTTGCACACTGTAAAGTAACTACCATGTAAAATGCATAAGAATGTATCTTTGAGAAAATTATGTTCTCTGTAAATATCAGTTGGGGCTTAGTTTGTCCAAATATACATCTGGGGTGTTAATTACTTAGTGAGATGAGCCCAATTAAACATAGATAAGCACTTTTTCTAGGATGCTAAAGAAGGTCTGACAGGAAGGCTCTGAATAGGTTATTTCCTTTTTCTGTGCAGTCGGAAGTAAATCAAGATTCAGTTCAACTGGACTGACCACTAGTTCCGTCAATTAGTTTGATGACACCAGGTTTAGCAGGCAAACATTTAAGTGAAGCCAAATATATATCAAGGTAAGGAGAACTTTGCAGCTATAAACATGACAAGAGAAAAGAAAAGTAATTTGGTAATTTGGCTGTGGAATACAATTATGCTCATAACTTGGAACTCTGGAGAACTCCAAGGTGTGGACATAAGCTTCAGAAACCAGAGCTGATTATGTGGCCTGAGCGTGAGTGTTTAATCAATGGATAGGGTATCTGCATTTGGCCACATCCACTTTCCGCCAAGTTTCCACCTATTCTTCACCCTTACGAAGGGATTAAGGGATAGCCTATATAGAGAGTAGCCTGCTAATATAAGGAACAGGAGAGTAAGCTCTCCAGGTGGCCCTTCAAGGTGTGAAAATGTCCCTTTAATAAGGAATGTTCCACAATAGGAGTCAGCATTATTTCATGAGCAATTCAAGAGGTGGATATTGTAAATCAGAAATTATGCAGAAAGAATTGGTATTGTTGTGAAGTCAATCATTACTATTCATGAATTCTGTTGTTTTCCGTAGGGATAATGTGCCATAAAGCCATTGATAGTTTACAATTTTCAGATATAGAACCTGGCTACATATGGGGTTATAAACGAACTTCTGTCGCTGTTTTAAAGCATTTAAGTCACCATTTTCACATAAAATTCACATATGAGGAATATTACGCATATCTAAAGGCCTTCTGATACCAGCCCTTTGTGAATACCCTTATTGATTACAGGGTATGAGTGTTTACTACAATGTTTCCTTTCATAAAATGAATGTGCTGTGATAGTTTTTTGTTCTCTCAATCTGAAGTACTGTGAAAATATCGGGCACAGTAACCGACTACAGTCAAAAAGATGGGTAAATTGTATTTGCAGGTTTGGCGTAATTCATCTGTGCCCAAGGGATGGAATGCTAGTAACCCTTTTAACTGAAAAACACTTACATTTGTATATGTAGGTTGCCTGTTTTTACAAATTTTAGGTCTTAAAGGGATAATTTTAAGCATTGTGATCTTTGTACATAGCAGCCGTTGTTGTGAAATGGCACCATACACCAACACTTTTTTGTACAACATAACATGCTGTCTGTTTATCTTTATTATCTTTATATTTTGTTCCACAGGCAGTTAAGTCACCAAAACGATGACTACGTAGTATCATTCCGCACTTGAGGTTGTAGCTAGCATACCTAAAATTCTGCCTTTGGCTTAATATGCGATGAATGCATTACTTTGGATTTACTATACCCACTGTTCTAATTCTTTTAAACCATTTGGAATTTATCTTGTATCATGGGTATGCTCATCCTCTTGCAGATCAATGCCATCAGCAAAATACTGTACAGCTCCTCTACAAGACCTTTTGTAATATAGCCAATAAAATATTTAAAATATGAATGTGGAAGTAAAACAACTTAACATACTCTACTAATAACAGGATTTTCAGAATGTTCCCCATCGCCTATAAACCCCTGTAGCCATCATTCAGCCAGATGTTCTATCTGCCCACATATCAACACCCAAATCCAAGACTCCCCACTCCTTAGCCTGCCATTCCATCTGAAGGTGAGACCTCTGTGGTCCCAAAGGCGTATGCAGGGACGATGCAATGTTCTCAGTCCTCCATTGAATTTAGTCCATGTAGCGTTCACCAAGAAACATCTTAGAAATCTATGCCAGGACATTCACGTCAGCACAGATGTTCACACTGCAGCACTTGCTTACGCCATATCGTAAGTGAAGACACTAAGGTGTTAGATGTGACAGTGTTCATTTAAGTCACAGAGACCAAATGTCCCCTTTAACCAAGGACCCTCAAAAAAATTTATCATGTTTGGCATCACTGACTGTCCTTTTAGGTATTTTAAATATTCTGGTAAACTAAACTAAATGTTGCTGTGACCCAAAGGACATGCAGTAAAGGTTAGTTCCAATACTAATAATAATGTGTGTATAATTATTATTATTACTGAAGGAGTGAGTGCGGATTATATATTTTTATACATTGCACATTGTACAGAAATGATGGTTATATTTATTAAAGGTGCTATATGCAAAGACAAGGTATTTTGGTGAAAATAAAATGAACTGTATTTTGAGTGTAATCAAGCATTTATGTTTCTATATCAATACTAAATATATAATAATATTGTATTTAAATGTAAATGTAAAACATTGAATAAGAACCTCATCTCCCATGTGGCCTGTTACTGCAGTTGTTAAATTGCTAAGCCCTTTGCCGAATATGGCACCCTTGACAGTCTACTTGGCATACCTCCCAACCTTGCTTGCAGTCAAAATGGGACGTTGTCAGATTATGTTCCCATTAACTGCAGGACCTATTGAGGAAGACAGCCAGGAGAGGATGCCATATCCTGGTGTTCTTCTTCAGTAGTGGAAGCTCTGATTGAGGTTTGTGCTGTAATCTATTCTATAGCTCAAATGACCAGAGTACGTAGATATTGTATTGGTGATACACCTGAGAACTTCTCAGGGCTGGCTGGAGCTCTTCTGGTGCTAGTCATGTATACTTTCCATAAATCCGAACCAAGTTCGGAGTAGGCAGGACAAACAGCAATGCTCCCCACATGGCACTTAGCACTGATTGAACGGGGTAGTCCCATATTCATATTTGGTAGGAGTACCATAGGTAGATGACAAGGCTGGCTAATGTAGTGGAGCAACTATTTGGATATAGAATTTTCATTTGACTCAACTACTTACATCACACTAGAATGCCAATGTAGTAATACAAATAGGTTTATTCATTTATTGAAGGCAACTAAGGCATGCGTATGCATTCATTTTGCATGACAAAGTATAATAAATGAAAACATATCATCATTAATACCATTTTTTTTATCTCCTTCCGAACTTTCTCTCTTCTTTCTCACTTTGTACAGTATATGGTACACATATTAGTTCATTTCTATATCACTACAGGTTTCCAACAGCTATATAAGCTATTGCCAGACTGATTTCCCTTTCCATGTGCGGCATTGTTTTTTTGTATATGGGTTTCCAGTTCAACATTAGAAATGTTTGCTGCCAAAACTTTTACTTACTGATGCTATGCTTATTACTGTATGGTATACTGTTTAAGCAATTATTAATTTATCTATTGTGTTATACGCCTAGGGAAATGTCTGGATGACCTGATAATCTGACTATTTTACTTCTATTTCGCTACAGACGTAATAAAAATAAGAATAAAATAATGCAAATTAGATATTTAGAATTTACTTATTTGTTGTTAGAAGAGTGAGTGATTGGGTTTTCAGCTTTATTTTTAATCAACCTATAAAAAGAGAAGCAGTATGAATAACTAGAGTTTTGTGATAGCACGAATCCAGTCTGTATATCTAGAAAGTCTGGTGTATACTCCATATCTGTCTTTCTCTGCACATTTTTCTCCCCAGCTGGTTATACCTGTCAAAAACCAAAATGTCTTGTATTCTGTTGCATGGGGGCCGCCGCTGTCCCCCTCACATGCATCTCTGCTTTGGTCTGGATAACCCGCACAGAACATGTTTATGCTGACAGTAGATCGACTAGAACTCTTGCACGCGGCACGGTTAATGTATGGCACTGCCAGTTTCTGGAGAATGATGGCTGGCCGTCCGCGGTATCTCACATCTCCCCAGCCAGTCACAATACTAAACTGCTGACTTTTCATCAGGCTTTCTGTGAAGTCCTTGTTTCCAATGCAGATCGG
Source organism: Spea hammondii (assembly GCA_029215755.1). Classification (NCBI taxonomy): domain Eukaryota; kingdom Metazoa; phylum Chordata; class Amphibia; order Anura; family Pelobatidae; genus Spea; species Spea hammondii. The sequence continues at coordinate 14,136,965 of JARDYJ010000008.1, forward strand.
TCTTACATAGTCATTTAACTCCAATGGCTTCTCTAGCTCTAGAAGAGCTATGTCATTGTTGAACTTGCTCCTTGAGGCATTATATGTGGGGTAAACTATTATTTTTGCTACTTCCCTATATTGTTCAGTTCCATCATTAACCTCAGTGTTATGTTCACCTGTTGAAATATAATCAGACAAAAGAAGTGTTTGACTTGGTTATCCATATTCCTTAGAAACACCACAGAGACAAATGCGGAACAAAAGGGTCAACTGCTCCAAAACTATGTTGTCCTCAGCCTCCATCCCATGCACTAGGGGGATTTAGGCCCAAGCATACCACTCACCCCCATCTGGTTGGCCTTGACTTGGGGTAAAATAATAAAACAAATAACCCTTTACTATAATTTATTATTTAATATTATTTATTTTTATTTTCATTAGCATTGCTACCCCCTCCATACACCATACACTAGCGAAATAAGATTTACCTGCAGTTACAGTGAATTCACCAACAGTAATAAAGCAATGGGCTGCAGTCACTATCCACTTTTCATTGACAATGCTTCCACCACAGAATCCCACCTTCTCTTTATTGACTAACTGAACCTGTATATGAGAAAGTGTAAGAGAGAAAGCCATTTGGCTAGTATATTAGATCGGTGGCTACCTTGATGAACGCCTGTAGCAATATGCAATTGAAACATGATGACATGTCGTTGTAATATATTTTAGCATTTATGGATTTCTGGAAAGTCCCAAGAGAGCTAATGTTTAGTAACAGTATCCTGATATTAGATTGAAGGTTACACCACAAGGTCAAAAGTTTCTATGTATGAGAAAGAAAGTTCAAGATAAGTGGAACAGCGATCATGAAGAATTATTGATAGGTTCGGTGATTAATAATTTAAAGTCATGGGAACCTGACCACTACAGGTTTCAAGTGAAGTTGAGCAAACAGTGTGCAAGAGTTGCTTTCATTCAACTAGTTCAGAACTTCGAGCTGGCAGATTTCCAGTTAATTCAGCTTAAAACTAGAACATTCATTAATGTCAACAGGGTGGTTTTTTTTTTACTAATAATATAACGTATTAAATTCACCCTGCTTTTTTTCCCTAGTCCTCTCCTAGATGTCTCTAATCTCTGATTTAGTGAACAAAGGCAGAAAAGACTACAGGATGTTTATCTGATATAGAAATAAGAATTCTGTATTTATTATACCAAATCCATATAAAACACCAAATAATTCCCAATGTGAATTTCGATTAAAAAGACTATAAATACAGTTGGTGAATAAAATCGACAACCCTAGGTTTGTTCTTTCATTAGCCAATTTTGTGGAGAAAAAGCAACAGAATTAGGAAATCATTGAAAGATGTATTTAATAATAAAAAATGCATTTTGCTCAGTTATTCTTTTCCTATACCTGAATAACAGAGGGATTATACATTTAAAAATATCACAAATGTTAATAATGCTGTATATCTATACCAGCAAACTCCTAATGAATTTCCTTTTCCCCGTACACTATCTTCTAAACCTTTCGTATGACCTATCTATACCTTATAGTAAAACTATTGCAGTAATGAATTTAAAACACATTCAATACATTTTGTATTTTACAGCTGTACAAAATATGATGGCACTATATATAAATCAATAAATAGTTATTAATTATTATTATTATTATTATTTATATAGTGCCAACAATTTACAAGAATATATTTAGAGATATGGCAATTGTTTTTTTGATGATGATTCCAGTTTCAACTATGACCTCCAAACAGTTTGTAACAGTTATATATATATATATATATATATATATATTAGATATAATAAATATTTTATATTTCTTAAGTGTAAAATGTCTTAAGATATTTGTATTTGATCAATTTCCTGTATTTGCAGGTTATTCTACTGTGGAGCAGTAGCCTTATGATTTATGACTACTGACCCATTCAGTGTCTGTAGTTATTGCAACGGAGGGAGAATACAAAATTAGCAATACCATGAACACATAAGGAATACTGGCACAGAGAAGATGCATTTAAGTGCATACACACAGTATGTTCTGGAAATATATGATTATAACTAAAGTACACACACACATATACATATATATACATATACATATATATATATATATATATATATATACACGAGGGATGTTTGAAAAGTTTCCGCACTTATATATATATATATATATATATATATATATATATATATATATATATATATATATATATATATATATATATATATATATATGTAATGTTATATTGAAAAAGTCTGGCTTTTAGACAGATCATTGAACCAGATCCTTAGAAGTTTTAAAGGCTACTACATGTATATAACCAGCAGAGGGCAGCACTGTTTAAAGTGCTGCAATATTTGGGACAGCATCAAACTTTGGGGCATACTATGATCTGAAACATCAAAACTGCTGTCACTGGACTCAGTACTGTCCAATGCTGAGCTGATTTCATAAATAAAAAAACCTTAAAAGGTGACTATTTCCGTTCATATACTTGATTTTCTTACTTGTCACAGGCAAATGGACTTGTGTACAGTGAATTGTAAATGTTGGTAAAAGTATTGCACAATAGTTATATTATATATACATATAAAATAGTCTGCTTTATAATAATTATACAAATGTAAAGCATTTAAAGTAAATGATACGCAACACTAAGGAGGTAAAGAGTAAAAAGTCTGCTTGCAAGGAGGATCCCCTTTATCTAAAGTATCAATTTGTATTTTCTGTCATTTTTTTAGTTTGCTGTATAAGACCATTTTTCAAATTTTGCACCAGAATCCTTTATTTATATACAACCTATAAAGTGGATTTTAATGCACTTAAATATACATATACAATTAATGAATTTAATATTATACAGATAGCATGAAATCCTCATTATATAAGTCATGTAAAACGTTATTACAATGTTTATTTTCATATATTTTTTTCAACGATTTAGTATCGTACCTGCCATGGAAATTCACCCCTTAGACTATCGGTTCCCCCAACAATGCGTACGTCAGGATCTTCCGTTACAGGCACAATCTCTTCGGAATTTCCCAGAGACTCGGTTAAATTTTGTGTGTTAGTTTCAGTCGCATTAAATTGTTCTGGGTCCAAAAGAGAACGGGTCACATGCTTTGGAAGAGCTTCAGGTGCACTAACCTTTCCGCATGGAAAAGGTACTGTAAAAATAAAAATGGTTACAGAAACATTACCTACTGATTAGCAAATTATCAAGAAAAATGTTACTATATTTCCTGGCGTCTTTCACATTAAAATAATCTTTTTGTCTTTTGATATCGAATACACAAGAAATGTTGACTATTTGAAATTAACCCGTTAATGACAAAGCCTGTACATGTACGGGCTCAAAATGGATTGTTTTCAATGGGTTTAGGGACCGCTCATTGTCTTTAAGGGGTTAATAAATATTTTCTTGAAACTTATTTAAAAAACAAGTGATATACATGGAATTTATGCTATTATTGTCACTTCATTCAAAAAAGGGCTTTTGCCGTGTTATCAGGGCTGGGCTGCTGGCACTTTAAGGCCAGCAGCCAGCTAATGACTTAAGTGTGGCTGAGGGCTGGCTATAGGCTGGCTATAGGCTGGATATAGGCAGACGCTACGTTTTAATACACACATAGTATGCGGCTGGGCATATCTAGCAGGTGGCCGCCCGAAGCAGCAGATAGAAGTGTGGGGCGCTGTCGGCCGGCGTCCCACAGGGCATTTGCCTGGTGAACTGGTTGGCCAGTATATGCATGATTGTAAGTATAACAAAATCTTTAATACCTGCATCTTCACATGTCTTGCCATCTTCAGCCAATCTGTATCCACTTGCACATGAACATATAACCTTTTTTACAGGATGGTCTTTGCACATTTGTTGACAACCCCCATTGGAAATGGAACAAGTAATTGGCAGCGCTACATTAGATGACAAATAGGACTTAAGTGTTAATATGACAGTTTCCTTAAATTATAAAGAAAGCAGAAAAACATTGTGTCCAGGTATCAATGATCTGGTTGCTACATGCACAATATAAATATTTAACACATGTCAAAATCAGACATTATGCCATTATGTTATTATTATATATTTATATTTTATATGCATGTTTTCATGCACGTTCAGGGCTATCCCCTTCGCTCTTGCACCTCGCATAACATTACGGTATTTTCTTTAAAAATGATTGAGGTGTGTGTTCCAAATATTTCATTATTACCTACTACTAAAATACCAAGATGAAAATTATTATATGACTCACTTGGAAGTTCTATATCAGGGGTGTCCAACCTGCGGCCCTCCAGCTGCTGCAGGACTACATCTCCCATAGTACTCTTTCAGCTAAGTGGCTGGCAGAGGACTATGGGAGATGTAGTCCTGCAGCAGCTGGAGGGCCGCAGGTTTTTTGCATCAAGCTTCATATATAGTTATTTTCGGAATAAGATGGGAAAAGTTGATCATTAGGCATTTAAGAATAAGCATTCATAGTTATAACGTACTTTAACCTTTGCCAAATAACTGACTAACTTGGTTTTACTCTTTGTATTTTCTAAAGTTGCCACCACTTTTTGTTTTTAGAGTTCTCCGTAGGGTCCTTTTCATTGTCCCTTATGAGGTTAAACTATGATTTCTTACACTTACCTAATTCACAATTCTTTCCCGCGTATCCGTGCGCACACCAGCATACATAAGTGCTGACGTCATCTTTACACACGCCGCCATTTCGACATGGATTTGATAAGCATTGATCTCCATCTACACGGTATTAATTATCAAAACAAAAACACAAACATATTTTCAAGACACGTGGAAGCTTTGATACCTGGAATATCAAGGTGCAGAATTGAGGGTCACCTTATTTTTACAGGGCGACTTACTGCTCGGCAAGTTGTTTGGGCACAAATTTGTCAACAACTCAAATTGTTGACCCTCTGGAATGGAGTGTGACCCATCGCTAAATTATATTTTCATCTATCAAGTCCAGGTGTTTGTAGTCTGAATTGATCTACTGCTGCTCTCAAGACCAGTTGGAAAGCTTTGGTATCATTAAATCAGGAAAGAATTTTGAGAAGTCATCGCCAAACTGCGTCACCTGAGAATCCGCAAACTCCAAGATCACTGATAGCCCTCAAGCAGGCAAATGACTACTTTACCTGAACATTTGAATTTGTATATAATGACATGGAAATTAGAATGTATATGAGATACTTACATTGTTAAACTTGCTCATAAGAATAGGTTCTGGCTTTGCCAAATTTCAATTAATTATGTGGTTCGAATCCTTTCGTTTTAGTAGGGATTTTAATCACATGTTCTTTATGTTCTTTATGTCTTTGCAGTTCAATTATTACAGAAACCTTTATGCATGTACTTATTTGATGTTTTCTTGTTTCTATTAAAATGATTTATGACACCAGAGAGTTCTTTTTATTGTGAACAAAGGAGAGGTGCTGTGTCCTCTTATAGTGTAAGATTTTTGTATTAGTCTCTCTGTTGGAGACTTAAAGAGCAATAAAGAATTTATATATTCCTTAGCTGCGGGGAATGAGTTTCTCCTCTGTTCAGGCAAAATCATCTAATCCCCAATTCAGTATGTTCTATATTATGCAATAAATATGTGATATGCAATGATATATTTTAACAAAAATGATTGATATGTTGATATTTTAGCAGAAGTTGGCTTAAGATCAACAACGTTGCAAGTATACTTGATAATAAGGTCATAGTGACCAAACATGAAGTGGTTTGAAATCATAAAACAACATACAAAGAAAAAGGCATAGTCGTACAAAGGCAATAGTCGTATTAATTAATTCGTAATATGACTACTAAGTTTGTATCAGACATATAAGGCTGATTTATCTATAAAAATAATTTGTCCTTAAAGACTTATATGTGTATGGAAGCCCAACCTAAAGTTGTCCCAATGGATTTATGGACATGCATTGATGGTTTTTGTCTATGCTGAAATTTCATTTATGATGTCATTATTTTTCTAAAATGTCAACACTTCAACAGGGAATTGTTCAGGTGTAAAGCCTCTTTTATTTTCATTCTCACTAAACCAGCGGACTGTTAATATTGACATAAATAAAATTTACCAATACATAACGCTACTATACAGTGACTTCATTAATATATTTATATTATTATGTAGATGTCATATGTTTGGGTACTAAATGACATTTAACATTGTCCCTCTAAAGTTTGCACTAATATATTTTCCTTTTTACAGAGCTGTCTTAATGTAGTGACGTCTTCTTCAATATATGTTTGTTAACGCAATAAACATCTTACCAACATATTGCTTCCAAAATTCATTCTAAAAATGAAAATAAAAATATAGGTCAGTTCATTTGTAATTTATTTAGCACTAATCATCACTGTTATAATTATGTTCTAAAATACATTATCATAACAAGATATATGTTTTGTATATTTATAATTAAAAAAAAATTCATCATGGCGAATTTTGTTCCAATATAGTAGTGAAAAAAGGAGAATTTTTAAACAGCATCAAATTTCTTTTAGAATATAAGTATTAAGATAGCTGCTCGCCGCTAGATGGCATATGCTTTTATTTTATAATTTGGGGTTCATGTGTTTTATACAGGAACTACTAATACATAATCTGCCTTAATGTTTTCCAGAGACTGAAAGAACCTGTTTAAATGCTCAAAGTGCTGAGTTGGGACAAAATTGAGTTAGAGGAATTAAATTGGGTGTTCAAAAATGAAAAGGTCTTAAATTGTCTGTTGTAATTATGTACCACTTACAATCTTTAATTTAACAGATACCTTGGGTTGTGATTTTATTAAAAATATATATTTACACTTTTAACACTTTTTTTACGTTTTAGGGCAGGCTATGCAGGGGCTCTCCGTTTTCTGGGGGAGCGGTTTTATGTAGGGCTTGGAGTAGGACTAACTAGACACACAAAAGGAGTAGCTAACCCCAAAAAAGTATTTAGTGGGAGGAAACTGGGCTGGGAGTATGCAGAACATGGGTGGACACATGCAAATCCCCTGCCCATTCCCCTGCCCGTAAACAGAAGGAGAAGTTGACCCAAAGACCCTTGAAAGCAGGACGTCACCTAGAGACTCCCAGTCAAACACACAGTTTTCCCAGTTAGGAATTGTGTGTGTGTATATATAATTGTATAAATGATAATTGTATACTTAATAATTGTATACATGAGTGTTTTTACTAAGGCTTTGCAGCAGTTTTGTAAGTGTTATGAATAATTTATTTTGTGGTATAAAAGCAAAGATGGATCCTTAACATCTTGTGTACCTGGGGTCGCGGCAATTTCTCATTGTTACCCCAGGACTCAAAATGTCTGACTTATTCTTAAAATATACTGCAGGAATTTCGTTGACCTAAAAAAAAAAGCTGCAAACTCAAATACATACCATTTGTGACAATTACAAAAGAGCATGCCGATTAAACTTAAAGCAAGATTCTTAATCAGACACAGTGTGCAGGCGATTAGGCCTAAAGGCTTAATTCACCACAAAAATGAAGAAAAACGACAGCTATTAATAAAGTAATTGATGCAAGCGTTAAAATTAAAGTAAATCACCTTTTTCTTCAATCATCATTTTGTGTTTGGATTTTAACACATCCAGAACAGCTATACCTGGCTTGCAACTTTATTCTTCTGTATTTTAATGTATTTATTTTCTTTGGAGACTTATAAAAATACAAGCACAGATATAAGGGCTGCTTGGGCAACCTATGGCAGCTGTTAGGTGGACTAAACATTAAAAATGAATGTGGGTTATATAGTATATATAATATATATATATATATATATATATAATATTATATATAAGGTGTTTTAAAGCGCGTTCTTCTTTTGTTGGTTAGTAGGTGATTTAGCCAGATGCATGTGCTGTAGTTGTCAACATATCCTTTGTAAAAGATTTTGAGGAATTTCCAATAATATTCAGTACAGGAGGTATGGTTAATATCTCATCTCTGCACTCTTATCAGTGCGTTATCTCTCACCTACTCGTAAAGTTGGGGAGACCTGTTCACTTAAGTAATTTCTCAGAAAAAGACATGCATCTGTTGAGACGTACATCTTTTTCTGTAGCTTTCCTTCTGACAGCTGGAAAGACTAAACGGACCAATCAAATTATATGTTTCTACAACCGTAGCCAATAAGATCCCCTGGTTCACACACACAGTAAACAGTACCATTCTTTTACATTTTACCCTCTTCTGCCAATAACTGGCTTCTTCAAGTAGCTAAAGTTGGCTCAAAAACTGGCCTTTTTTCTAAGTTTGACTAACGTACATTAAGGCTGAAGGCTGTCAAGGACACCGGCGTGTCCTTTTAATAGGAATTCTTTGTTGGTGGGGCTGAATTCTTAATGTATTTCTCTTCACACTTTAAATTTGTTTTAAACTTCACTATCACAAATTATTTCCTCAAAAACAATGCACGAACTCTCAAAACCCATTATTCTCTGATCATGGCTGATTGTTGAAATAATTAAATAAATGGGAAGCAGTGGAAAACGTACTTACTGTTTTCACATCATTTTCAAAAACCTCTCTCGCCTCCTCATAATCACATCTCTCTTCTAAACATTCCCGCTCAAGGTTTCCAGCAATAAACTCTTCCAGCCGACCTGTATTGTATCTCTTCTGTCGCAGCAAAACACTGCTTGCAGATTTTCCAGACAGGAACACTGTCATTAGGAAAAAAATGACACGTAAAATTAGTTAGATAGACAGATCCATAGTTAGTGAAAAGAATAGCTTTTATACCGAAACGGTACAGCGATCTGCAGAATGTCCTTGTCTCCCCACCTTTTTGCGTTGTCGGAGATGTATCCGGCCAAACACTTCTCCTGCAAATGATGTGATGCCTTTAGTGTTCGCTCAGAGAGAGTACCAGGGGCGTCTAACAAGACCCTGTGCACATGCGCAGAAAACACTTCCATTGATTTCAGAGGCAACTCTTTACTTCCACTGTTTGCTAAAATAGTGGACCACAGAGGAGATGGTGTACTGCAGCTCTGGAACTGCAGCTTCTCCTAAAGGTCATTTCATTTTTATTTCTTTCAGCTATTATGAATGCACATTGCAGTACTTACAAATAATGTAATATGCATTCTTTGTTCAGAAGCCTGTCTAGGACACTAAGTGGTATATTCTGGCCTAGTCCACCCGGCTTAGGCTCCATGCAATGCCCGATCTCAATGGACTGGTTAAAAGGGAGATCACTGATGCGGCTATAGAGAGCTGTACAGAGTCGGCACAGTCCTCCATAGTTTCTTTTTGTACTGCACTCCCTTTAAAAGTAGAGCTCCAGGATATGACATCATAGCCCAGCTCCCCGAAGGAAGGACAGTGGCGAGGTTGGGTGACAGTCGGCACAGCCTTGGGTTAGGCCTATTATTATTATCTTTTATTTATGTAGCGCCAACAGTTTACGCAGCTCTTAATAGAATACATATATTCAAGGGGTCTGACAAGACAATAATTGACAGACTAAGACAAACCGATACATTAGGTGGAGAGAGCCCTGCTCGCAAGCTTACAATCTGGGCAGTGTCGAATGTAAATACATCACCAGGGCATTGGATTATCCCTTTAAGGCAAAAAAAGAGAAACAAGTAAAAATACATTCCAGATGCTAAATACTAACCTGCTTTAGATTTTGAAACAGTAGTGCCTAGAAAACCTAGACTGAAAAAGCTACAAATCAAGTTTGGTAGAATTTACAGAAGCCTGTAAAGAATACTATTATGTATAATACACCAAAATAAATCAATACAGGGTAAAAGCCACATAATTACTTGGAAACCCTCACAGTAGTTTCTCTTTCTGCTGACTTGGTCATGGAAATATAAAAGCATATATGCACGTAAATTGTCATTTCTAGAGCTTTATCGTTAAAAATAGAGTTCATTGCATTATACTTGGATTTTTTTTTTCACATCAGCAAAATTCTACTCTTTGTGGGTAAAACTGCACGGTGAAAAGACAAATCTCATTTTTTCTAAAAATATGAAAATCTCTATGACACTGTATGACAGTAACAGCTTATCCAGTGATATCTAGTATTGAGGAGCCCCCCTTAAAAATAAAAGTAAATTAAAAAAAATTGGAGCTAGTGGTTACAATTCATGACCCATGACTAGCTCTGAGTGACATGATAATAATAGTATTAATAATAGTAAAAATCTTTACTCCACTCCTCAGCTCTGTACAACGAGAATTATTAGTCTGTGATTGCTAGATACTGAAGCCGATCAAAAATATAGAGAATCTTACCTATTAGACGATAAAAACTACAATGTTTTAGTAACTATAAAGAAAACACTGTGCCCTTAGAAAAAGATTATGTTTTGACATAATTAGGTAAAAACAAACCTGTCTTCTCAGCACTGCAGAAATAACCCAGTAGCCAAATAGTGAGAATGTTAAGGAGGGTAGACATCCTCTTCCTACTATGAGTCGTAAATGGCATATTAGGAGAATGTAAGAGACAGGTCATTTATCCAAAGTCCAAATGCTGTCTGTTTACTTATCTGACTAAATACAAAATTACAGAGATTCAGTTTCGAAAACCAGTGATGATGTGAAAAATGTACACAGTACTCCTAGATTCATAATGCCTTTTTAAGCTGATAACTGTGTTTTACACCGACAGTGTTCTAAGTAACATTTCGTTATGTTTTCCATGTACTCAAAGAACAAACATATAAATTGTGAAAAATGCCCAAGTAAGTGTTATGAAAATAACATACTTACACTCACATTAGGATTCTAACATACTTACACACACATAATAACAAACACAGACTAACATACCTACACATATATTATAATACATACACACTAAGATACTTAGACAGTAGCATTCTTACACACACTATCATATTTAATTGCACACACTAACATACTTACACACATTATAACATACACATGTAATTTACACAGACACACACAGTAATACACATACAGTAGCACATTTAAGAAGCCTTTGTTGACTCAGGCGGTTGTCGTCCACTGGCCGTTGAGAGCTCTTCTGCTTCCTTACACCCTCACACGCTGCTTACCGCTTAATACTGGGAAATGATGTCAAATGCCAGCACTCAGATTCAGAAAGTGTGCTGGGACTGAAGGATCATGGCCTGCTGGCCCAATGGCTTTCCCAGGCCTGGGTGGAAAGGTTTAGCAAGGCTGACATTGGGATCTCTCATTGGACAGAGGACTCCGCTGCAATGTGGGGTCCCAGTGTGCCAAATTATGTGTTTCTAAGTGTCTTGTCTGCCAGGGAATGTGTTGTGAGGTCTGGATTCTCCTTGGCAAGGCCTCTCGACAGCCCAGAGTTCTTTCTTTACAGTAAGAACGATGAACATGCAGAATTCACTACCCACCGAGGTGGTGCCATCAATACCTTTCAAGCCGGGCTAGATGATTTTTTTATCAAAGAACATACAGAGATACAATTGCCTATGAGGACAGCATTACTTATCGCTTGTTGATCCAGTAAGAACTCAGATTAATATTTCTGTCATTTTTCTCATTTTGCCTTCTTCTGGATCAACAGCAACTAGGTGAATTTTTTTAAACCTAAATTACTATGTTACTATGTAGGCATTTGTTTTGTAAATTCTAGATTCTGATTCATTATTGTTATCTATTTTATGTTGTAAGATATGTTTTTTTACCCTGTCTAAGTAAAACTAACTCTGTGGAAGGCTGCACGTATCTTCTGTTATTGTTTGATGTTCTGTTAATGGGAAATACGTCTTCTCCTAGAGAGTAAAATCAGCCGGTTTAATTTTTAACAGTGTGTGGTGAACAGCAGTCAAACCTTTTCAGGATAATTAAAGATAGTAATAGATGGATCTTTTATTTTATTCAGGCATGATATGCTGAAAAAAATGTAAAATTTTTTGGGGGGAGGGATTTACATGCACCAAACAATTTACAAAAATAAGATAGCCGACACTGCCATTACAGTGTCACATTTTATTACAGCTAGGGCAGTTAAGATGTGGAACCCATTGCTAAGTGAAATGTTTTGGAGTATTCAATTAATATGTTTTAAAAAAGTTTGATGTAATTTTAGCAAATAGGGAGATCCAGGGGGTTATACCAGTTTAGCATAAGCAATAAAGTACTAGATATATTCCGATTGCCTCTAGTGATACAAAGGAACAAGATTTGATAAAAGTGTCATTTGTTTTTTTTATGGTTGGCTTCTTCTGGATCATCAGATAAATGTACATGGAAGGGATAGCCTTGATTGATTTTATGTCTTTTTTCACCATGAGTAACTATGTAATTATCCCACGTCCTCGCCACCAGTTGCTATGAACTTAAGCACTGTACATGTCATCATATCAGCCAATTGGTTTAAGTGGAGCAATAGACATGAACAGAGTGATTTAATGGTCTTGCCATCCTCATAAGTAAGTGTTCAGCTTTGGCCCATGCAACAAGAAGAAGACTTAAGAACTATCTTAGTTCAGATAAGATAGATGTGGAAAGTAAGATTAATATACTGTATAAAGGTACGGTATCTCACAAAAGTGAGTACACTCTGACACTCTGCTACAATGTAAAGTAGTGAGTGTACAGCCTGTATAACTGTGTAAATTTGCTGTCCCCTCAAAATAACAACACACAGCCATTAATGTCTAAACCTTGGCAACAAAAGTGAGTCCAAATTGGGCCCAGTTAGCCATTTTCCCTCCCAGGTGTCATGTGACTCGTTAGTGTTACAAGGTCTCAGGTATGACTGGGGAGCAGGTGTGTTAAATTTGGTGGTATCGCTCTCACACTCTCTCATACTGGTCAGTGGAAGTCCAACATGGCACCTCATGGCAAAGAACTCTCTGAGGATCTGGAAAAAAAAAAAAATGTTGCTCTACAAAAAGATGGCCTTGGCTATAAGAAGATTGCCAAGACCCTGAAACCGAGCTACAGCACAGTGGGCAAGACCATACAGCGGTTTCACAGGACAGGTTCCACTCAGAACAGGCCTCGCCATGGTCGACCAAAGAAGTTGAGTGCAAGTGCTCAGCGTCATATCCAGAAGTTGCCTTTGAGAAATAGACGTATGAGTGCTGCCAGCATTGCTGCAGAGGTTGAAGGGGTGGGGGGTCAGCCTGTCAGTGCTCAGACCATACGCCGCACACTGCATGAAATTAGTCTGCATGGCTGTCGTCCCAGGAGGAAGCCTCGTCTAAAGAAGATGCGCAAGAAAGCCCGCAAACAGTTTGCTGAAGACAAGCAGACTAAGGACATGGATTACTGGAAAGTACCTTAGCGTTAAATGTTTACGTTTTTGAGGGAGATTGATAATTAATCTCCAACAGCCACCTACAATGTTACCCAATCAGCATCCACAAATCATTATTGTGAAAAATACATTTTTGTAGAAGAAATTTGTGATTTTAGCCATTATAGGGGATTACTTTGTGATACATCAAGTTGTTTGTAATAAACGTTCCACATCTATATAATAAATAGCAATTACTTCATGTGCTAATGAGCATGCAGTTATTGTGCGACTTTTAAGACAAATATTGGAATTTCAATCATCCTTAATATGGGATAATGTGATACCTTCATCTTTACCATCAGATCATTTTGATTGTTCAATCGGATTTTGCTAGTTCCAGCTGAATTAATAAATAACATAAATAAATAGAATTTTTATTATGTACTACATACCATTTGTGCAACTACTTTTATGTTATTGAAAGCTCATTTCCAATCGAAAAACTGTTGAGAGAAGTTTATTGTTTTCATAAATTGAGTAATGTAATTTTTAAAATAATACAGAAAGGAGAGATCTATATATCACTAAATTTTCTTTTAAACTTTGACAATAAAATTGAATTAAAATTTAAAGAAACAATGTATATGCAATTATGCATTAGAGCCATGATTACGGGTTGTGCTGTTTTCTTTCAATAGCTGCGGGTAATAATTACAAAGTTTAAAGATTACTAACATGAGACAAGGCATGGTATTTTAATGGTATTATGGATGTATAATGGAATTAAACAAAAGCCTTAAATCTAATTTATGGGAATTTTGCTGGCCTCTTTCTACTTTTAACAATGCATATCTCTTCAAATCAGCACTCTCTTTAGAAGAGACAAAAAAGTAACGTCTGTTCAGATTCACTACTTTGCTCTTTATTTCACAACAAATTGAAATTCATTAATGTATTGTAACACTTCTGTATTATTAAGAAACCAGAGGATATTTCTTCATGTTTTAACTCTTCGGCAACATCTTGGTTTAAATTAAAAAAATATAACCCATAAAAAGTCTGACATCTCTAATGTATTATACATGAATTTTATGTGATTCTTTATTTTTTGGATAGAGTAATTCACAACAATCATTCTTTTTATATCCTTGGTGTCTTATTCTCAATCACGATTAACATAAATGTACGTACTTGTGCCAGTGCTTCTGTAAAATATGCTTATGGTCTGCGACTATTCTCTGTTTTTATATAAAATAATAAATAATTTTAGGGTTTCCCATCCACTATATAATGATAGAAAAAAAACGTCGAAAGGGCAGAAGGTTACACTCGTTTAATGTTTGGACTGGCAGTTTAAGATAAGAAACACCATGTGTCATATAGGAAAAAGTAACAACAGTTATTTTCAACATTTTTATTTGTCCGGTTTTAGTAAACATACAAAACCTGAAAAAATATAGCTACTTGTAGCCACTAATCTCATCATTTAACTTAAAGTCACTAGGTGAATATGCTGGATTGACTGATAGAAAACTCAGAGATGAGTTTCATAATTGTGTTCTATATGTTGTGTTGGACACTACATAACACACTTTATTTACATTATATTTACTATACATTTACTTTAGTGATGGGTTTCCTCTGAATACCCTATAGTAAAACATCTCCTACGTTAGTCAATATGTCCACAACATCAAGGTCTATTCAGTGTTGCTTGAGGAACTTACTTTGGCTTGGGGAGTCTGTATGCCTCAACTTGGAGAGCTTGGTTTTGCAGTTTTGTTCTAAATGGGTCATCCCACATCAAGGCTTTTATCTCATTGGTCATTGGCTAAACTTAACATCTTAACACAACTTGAACCACTTATTTTGCAGTCTGGGCATAGCTGAGGATTGTGATGTGTCGTCAACACACTCCCTTTACTACTAGAATCAGAAAAATACAACATGGATTCGGTCCATCTAGCCTTCCCCTTTTCATTTATTTATTGTACAGAACTTATTAATGTTGAAAGTATGAACCTTCTGACTGGGAGGGAAGAAATTAGGTTCAACATCCCCTGGAGTCTGGTAAAGATTGCCACAGAACCCCGAAACCCAAGCTCGTATTTTTGCACTGAAAACATGTACCACAAGCTAAAACAAATCTTTGTAAGATGAAGATTTAGTGGCAGATCACATTTCAGAAAATTGAGCATCTTTGTAACAATTTGCTGTCTATTAACTTGTATTTGAGGCTATACCATCAGTTTTTATCTTGTCATGTTGCTGTCATGCCTGAGCTCAACTGCGATCCATCTTTTCAATGTGTGGATTCCTACACCATAAGGTAACACATCAACTCCATTTACACCTTCTGTCATTTCAGGGGCTTTTCATGGGATTCACCCTCACAATAAGGGATACCACTCAGGGCTGGCCCGACAATGGAGCCGAGTGGGGCAACCGCTCCAGGCGGCACTTTGCCGCTCCAAGGCATATTTGTTATTTTATTTGAGAGAGTGAGAGAGTGAGAGAGTGAGAGAGTGAGAGAGTGAGAGAGTGAGAGAGTGAGAGAGTGAGAGAGTGAGAGAGTGAGAGAGTGAGAGAGTGAGAGAGTGAGAGAGTGAGAGAGTGAGAGAGTGAGAGAGTGAGAGAGTGAGAGAGTGAGAGAGTGAGAGAGTGAGAGAGAGAGAGAGAGAGAGAGAGAGAGAGTGAGAGAGTGAGAGAGTGAGAGAGAGAGAGAGTGAGAGAGAGAGAGAGAGAGGTGCTGAGTGGTTTTCACTTACCAAGTTGTCAGTACCCGCTCGGCGCGACTCTCTCCTCTGCGAGCCGTCTAGCTCAGTCTCGGTGCCGGCTTGTAATGTTGAGCGCCGGAAGATGACGTAATTTCCGGTGCTCAGCATTACAAGCCGGCACCGAGACCGAGCAGGGAGACTCACCGCAGGACTGCTGAAAGGTAAGTACGGGGGGGGGAGAGGAAGGGTAGATAATGGGGAGGGGCAGGGAGAGGATGGGTAGATAATGGGGGGGGGCGGCATTTTAAACTTTGCCCCAGGCGGCATTTTGTCTTGGGCCGGCCCTGATACCACTGGTCTTGTCTCTAACATTCTATAGACATTTATAGAAAAATATCTTTCATGTGTTAATTCAATAAATATATTATTAAAATAAATATATATAATACAAATGTTTTGTGTTTTTTGCAATATAAGAAATAGATTATTAAAGCCTGGAATATTGTTTCTTTAATACCTTCAAATTGTTGGGAAAAGTAAATACAAAGTAAGAAAAAAAATTAGGTGTTAAAAGGATTATTAGCATCTACTCCCCAGGAATATGTAATAGCCCAAATTGGATGGTCAGTATAATTGTCAACACTGAAATAACAAATGTCATTACTGATATATTAATGTTTCCTAGAAAATCTGTTTCTGAAAATCTGTGACATGTCCTGCATTGTAATTCACCAATCTGATAGACTTGGTCTGGTTGGCCTAATATAGAACATCTTGTCTTTCAGGTATAATTGGAAAATGTAACGCAATTAACTCACAATCTGCAATTAACAGCAGTAATGAGGCTGCGTATAATAATAAAAATAATAAACGCACACTCTATAAATATATAAATAACCATCTGCTATGAATCATTATAACTTTAATAAACTGCCTTTATGTGGAGCAACAATGTATAACGCTTCATATAGATGTTTTAAGTTATGTATTAAAAACCTATGAGTTTATCTGTTTAAACACTTGGCCAAAACATCTGGACCTCCTTCTATTGCTACACTATTTACAAAGCACTAAAAATGCAAGAGGCAGAAGACTTCCTTGTGGATAGACTAATAAACTCTAATGGCAAATCAATCGTTGCAAACTACCATATGGGGTAAATCTTTTAACGCAACATAGACACAGATGAAGGCTTTATTGGTTAATACCTAGGTTTTTTTTTTCCTGACATAAAAATGATGCAGAATTTTAGGGTGATACACTTTGTACAGTCTTAAGTTGTGTTTGTGTGCAATGCCCAAAGACTGTTAGCTATCATAGCTGAATTATCTGCTACTGTATGGACGTGATGCGTAATGTGCTGATTATTAGATGTCTAAACACCATCAGTGAAATGTACTATCTACCTCTGGGCATCAATGATAATTTTTATGTGGTTGTATTCAGTCTTCTGATTGTCTCACAATGAATACACAGTGTGCACAATGTGTCAAGGACATGCAATCTTTCTGCTATGACTTACGGGGTTGGATGACACATGCTGTGACATAGAGCATTTGGTTAGAGCACCGCAATGCCTCAAGCGGAACATATGATGATTTTTTGGATGTGGTCTATTCAAGAGAAGGCACAAGACACAAACCAGCCCAGACTGCAATAATGGAAATGATTAACAAAGAGCCTCTGTTGAGAAATAGCTCTAACGTAAGTTGCACTGCAGTTACTACTTCATTTTATTGTTACTTCTGCCTAAAGGGTCTTGATTCCAGATTGTGCTGTTTGTGAGAGAAGTTTGCAAAGCATTAATATATAACCACCCAGCATTCTGTTTATGGCAAGCACTCTGATTGCTTGTCTTGCTGGCGTCATTGCTTAAATATGTTGGATTTCGGGGACAATTCTTATAGAAACGCTCAAATACAACAACAGCAGATTATGCTAACGCTTGCCTAGGGGAAATTAAATTCTCTGTGACTCCAGATGGCCCCTTTAGTACATATACACAAGGAGAGCTAAGGCATACAAATAATACATTTCAGCTCTGTTTAACTCTGTAAAGGCTCAGCGCTAAGCACCATTATGGGTTATGGAGTTATTATCGTTTAGATGGCCTGTGAAGGAAGCTTTGTATAACCCACACCATCCTCATTTGTAATGCAAACTAATCCGGCTAACCTATATTCCTTTCTATTTGCCCAAAGCAAGTGCAAGCAAACCACTAACCTCCATTCTTGGACCAATGACAGTGATCACTTATTGTGGTGTCTCGATAAATTTTATAGTTTGTCTACCCTGTACATCTCAGCTTGGTGTGGTTCTTGTACACAAAAATATCATGGGCATGGTCATGTAAAACAAATTAGGATAACTAAACTAAATTGTGTACCCACATCCGATGTTTTCACACTGACACAAACTTTGATAGGGTATCAAAGATAAAATTAATGAAATAGACCCGTGATCAATGCCGCTTTATCTTCCTGTGGCAGCAGGGACACTAGACAGACATCAGGAAAAATGGGCAGACTAGGTTGGTTGGATTGTTCTTATCTGCCATCAAATTCTGTGTATGTATATATATTGGACACTATGTTATAAGAAGACATTATCACCTTATTATAGTGTCATCTTCACTAATTTAGACACTTCTGAAGACCAATTATCCTTCCCAGCCCCACTGATTATGTATGAATAGGGACTGAGTTACCTCTTCCATGTTTTCTATCATCACCTCAATACCAATTATGTCTCAATGGAATCATCATTAGGAGAGAGGAAGTCAAGTTATGCATAGAGTTTGCAAATACCTGCATGGTAAATTAAACAATAAATAATAAATATAGGGAAGAAGGACATATTATAAAAAAAAAACCCCTGTGTTTACTCTTCCTCATAACATATTCATAAGCACAATCCTTACTGGAGAGAAGTAACCATAGACACTTGGTAATTGTATGCTCCACATTTAGCATTTGGAATGGGATTCTTCTGTAGAAATTCGACTCATTGTTTCAGTGCAGAACAAAGATCAAAACATATAATTTATTAAAATGTTTATATATTAATTATACTTTATATAATCATATGCTAAGTTATACATCTGGCATTCCAGTTGACTCATCTCCCCTCTTTCTTTCTTTCTCTCTCTTTCTCTCTTTCTTTCTTTCTTTCATAATCATTTTATATATCTCTGATGAAGCTGTAAGGCGAAACGCATCAGACCAACCACTATCAACACATGAATATTTGTATTGAAGAATTTCTGTGAATACTGATCAACTCTGTAAAATAATTGTATTGTTCTATGAGTTTTTTATGTCTGATTTCTTTTTTACTATAATAAAGGATATATAGAAATCCCTACCTATCCCTGGCTTTAAGATATACTACTACATTCATTATTGTGTTATCTCCCAAGGGACGCTTGGGGACTGTCTCAGCATATACAATAACTGTATCAACCTTCCTATTTTTCTTTTCTTCCCTCTTTTAGATACTTTCTTAACCACTTGCTGGTTTATACATGCTGTCCTATATCATTTATTAAAATGTGCCTGTCCATTATCTGTACCCATTACATCCTTCTATATCCATCGGTGAAAGAAAGTTCCTTCAGACCAGAAGGCTCAAGGTATTTGACCGATGGCAAGCTAAGGCCTACATTTACCTCTTCCACATCATACGTCCAGCCTATTTAATGGATATACACCGTTCTGGTTTTAAATCACGTTTTTTAACAACTCAAATGGAAACTTTGGAAACTTATAAAACAAAACTGCAACACTTGGCAGTGACGGGTCCTGTTCAGCCAGAGTACGAGATTATAACAGTATTGTGCCAAGCCTAGATGCCAAGAGTGAGCATTACAAACTATCTTTCCTAAGAGACTCTAACTATGTTAATATACTTCTGGCTTATTTAAATAATATAACATGGTCAAAATTATAAATGAGGGGAATTCTTAAAATACTAATACGGTACTTTTGTCTAGACATTGATACAAGAGCATTCAACCAAATTAAATGTAACTGAGACATGATAAACTATTCTGTGTCATAGTCAAGAACATAATGTTAATGATTGAGAACAATCTAAAATATAGGTCTGTCACTAAAATACACAGATAACTATTCCACTGTTGAGATTAATGTTATCAACCATATAGTCTGATAAATGATTTTTTGGATCAAAGCAGTGTTTTTGCTAGCATAATCATTGTGCCATCAGCAATGCATTATGCTTAGCAAAAACACAGTACCTGCCAATACTTCCAATGAGATTTAATTGTTGTTGGTGCACAGATGCTTAGATAGGCAGACAAACATGAAAAAGGCAACAGAGAACAAGGTTAGACTGATAATATCTCTACTTATTAACATCTTCATCAAGAGTGAAAAGACTAGGATTTTCATTTCATTTCCCCATAACCATGTTTGATTGTACAGTTACCTTGACAAGTATACAGAGAAATGAAATTGTATATTAACTTTGTGCCCTCCTGGAATATTACAAGCTTTGTTAAGGTGCCCCATTTGCCCACCATCTTGTATAAGCATGGTTAGTTTTCAGAGGGGTAATAATAACTGTTTGGTCCCATTGGCAACAGAATGGCAAGGTTTAACATTGAAGGACATGACCTGGTGTCTTCTGACTTAAATTGGAGTCATCATTTAACCCAAACCCAGCACCCTTTACATGCACTATAATGCCACAACCCGACAATGAACTCAAATAATTAATTAGCATTTAAACTGATCTCAAGTTAATACAAAAGCTTTCAAGCTTAAAATATACAAGTTGGATGTCAGGTTTCTGCACGTTGGATATTGAGTTCAATCCCTCTAAAATTAATCCCCCATTGCATTGGCCTGGGATTTTAAATAAATAATTTTAAATATTGTTAATCTCCCCATTCTGCTGTACAATTGGGTAGGAGAACAGAGGAACACTCTGAATACTGGGGCTCCTGAGAACCTGTGTAAAGTTATTTCATTATTAAAGGGCTACTCAGTCTTCTAAAAAAAAAACCAAAACCTTAAAAATGTTATCTCTTCAGCTAAAAGTTTTTACTTTCTATACTTCATGGAGAACACCATCACAATATGCATCTGTAACTCGACAATAACTCAACAGTAAAGTAGTGGAATATGGGAGGTGCACCTGCAAACTCTATTCAACTTTTAATTCAACCCTACTTACATTTGTGAACAGACCTGACAGTCTTTTCCTCTAAAACAGCTGGAGATTGACTTGTGTTTATAACTGTGCAGCTCCATACTCTGTATAGTGACTTATTGGAGGACGTAAGCCTGAGCCATCCTGACTCACAGATTTAATAAGGACTTAACATTCAAATGGTTTCTATAGTGATACAATCCCATTAAAATAATTGCACCAGAATTGCCCTTTAAAAATAAACCCATTATCTCCCTAATCTATGAAATACATGTAATTATACAGTATGTGCGAGATACATGCAGTAAATGAAATATTTATTAATATAGTTACCACCAGACAACTGAGAATTGTTTATCTTAAAGCTGAAAGTATAAAGTACATCATGACAGTATGACAGCACAAATAAATTAGACTTTGTTTGACCTTTATGACAAAATGTGAGTTTCAGTAGGAAAATAGAATTAGCGAGCGCAAATTATTTTTTCATAATTAACGAGAAATACAAGCTGCCAAACCAGATAACGCTTTTTAAGTCTGATGTTTGACATGTTTAAGGAAATGTTTTGGGAAGGATGCTCATGGTCTGGGACTCATTTGGTCTTGGAATTACATGGGTTAGTCTCCATTAAACTGTCAGTATACTATATTACTACAAGCTAATTAAAGTAACAGTATGAAATCAGATTTAGAACTATGTATGTGACCAGAGACGGCTAGCCACAGGGGCAGGGGAACAAGTGCCACGCGAGCCTGTCCTAATTCTACAAACAATAGTTAGTAGGGTCACAAAATGCCACTTTACGCAGCCCCATGGTAGTAGCAAGCTTCTCTGAAGACAGGTGCCATGCAATTGCAGACTGTCGTGTTAGAGCAGGTGTGTAAGTACGTTAGAGTATGGAGTTAGTATATGTATTAGTGTGTTATTCAGTGTTTATGTGTGTTACTGTCTCTCTTTTAGTTACAGAAAGGGAGGAGAGGTTGTTCAGCCACTTTACTTGCCCACAGTCCAGAAGATGCCAGCCCTGTCCCGTATGTCACAACAAAGGTAGTTGTTATTAGATAACACCATTCTATTAGCAAGAAAGTCTTTAAATAAAATGAAAGTTTGCAAATAAAAAGTCATTGTTTTAATCAAACAAAAAAGTGTAACATAACCAATAAAGGGCTTAGCCAACTCAGTAGATAAAATTATAACCACATATATTAACATATTGTACTCTCATGTCATGCTCAACTTTATGCATCAGCATATATATTCATGTGATACGTGTATATTATGCTTCTTTTACATGGTCCATAAAGGGTTAAAAATGAACCCGTGATCTCGCTAATCTATTGAATGCATGGAATTATTGTGCTAGGTATATGCATGAAGTGAAATATTTGTACTTACACAGTCAGAGATTAGGTGCACTAGCCAAGGGTACACCCAAAATCCGTGTCCCTTTTGTTATACCTTATTCAGTTGGTCTTTTCCAATCGTTTCCTTGTTTTGGAATCTTTGTCAATGTCCTTTTCTCCTGAGGTTTGCAAAAAAAGTGTATTTATGTAATAAAAAGTAGACTCATTCATAAAACACATATGAATATAAATCTACATTTAACAGGTGCAAAAATAACTGACTAATTCCCTGTCTTAAAACAACCTGAGAATCTTCAATCTACCAATCTTACCACTGACTTCATAGATACAAATAAGTACCAATAAAGCAGAAATTTGTATTTTTATTTAATTTTTGTTGGTTTATTTATTTTGCTTGGTATATTAATTTCTGTTTGTAAGTACTGTGCGGTGTCCTTCCCATTAAGGTTGTGTCACTCACAATACTGAATGCATCACAATGTGCATGATTTTCTTTGAAGGACAGAAGAAGACCTTGAGTGGACCTTGAATGTTACATATTCTATTTCTCATCTGTTCTGTAAATCCCAAACACTTTGTTTTGAGTGCTATATGATTGATGAAACAGGTTACGGAAATCTAGGCTGTATAACTGCTGTGGAAAAAGAAAACAATTTATCTATGAGATTTCTTCATGAGCCATAGTTTCAAAACGGCATAGTTCATTTTCTTTCATTATCATGTATGGGTTTTTTAACATTAAGTTCTATTCACTAAAAAGAAAATGCATGAGGTAGCTCCAGGCTGCAGGTCAAGGTCTTGGGTGATCAGGCCCAAAGTTACAGGGGAGATTTCTGATCTCCCAAACCACAGCATTTATACAATGGAGGCTGTGCACAACCTCTATAGAGTGTACTAAAAGGTGCTGTGTGACTTTAAGACATGGAGTAGCCTATGGAAATTCACTTTAAGAGCTGTTAAAACACAAATTTGTTAACATAGTTACATGCCATAGTGACAGATTATTAAGATCAGGAAAACTTCAGAGCTGTTAAAATGCTAATATTGCAGAACTTCTTGGTCCAATACCAGGAACCAAGCAGTTTACAATATGTTCCAGAATAGCGATAGTGAAGCAAAGCCGAGTCTGCTTTACTTCTATTTCCAAAACCCGCTCTTCATAGGTGATAACATTGCTACTGATATGACACGGGACTCTGGTCACAGCTGATATACTCAATGTTATTATATTCTCGCTTGATTGATGGTGTAATTTGATGAACTTCATTAAAAGGGTCACCCAGGGCAGCCCTATTTTTATTTTTTATCTTTGCTGATTTTCTTGGTATATTCCGCAACT
This sequence comes from Spea hammondii, assembly GCA_029215755.1. Classification (NCBI taxonomy): domain Eukaryota; kingdom Metazoa; phylum Chordata; class Amphibia; order Anura; family Pelobatidae; genus Spea; species Spea hammondii. The sequence continues at coordinate 14,160,827 of JARDYJ010000008.1, forward strand.
CACAAACTTTGAAGATGCATACTCTTGCACTTATTCATGGATTAGTAAATACGCAAGTTGCTGGTCAGTCAAGTAAACCTTAATCAACTTTTTGAATAGATTATGTAGCTTCAACATAACGATTGCCATAATTATGTTTTCTTCTACAAAAAAAACATCTTAAACATGCTTAAACGTGTTCAATATGCTAATCTTTCTGAGGTTATGTTTTGCAATGAACTATAGACTTCATCTATCCCATTAAAGTACATAGCGTATCATGTTATCACCGATATATAGCCAACCTTTTTTTACTTCTTGTGCCTCCTTTCTCCTCTACTCCAGGAGCTCTAATTGGAATCCTAGTCATAAAGAAAAAAAAAAAATAAATAAAATAAAATCGAAAAATAAAGTATATATGACCTCTAATCCACCAAAGATAAAATATGTCTAGAGAATTCTGTGAAGGACGGAATGCGTCGAACATTTTTATAAGTTTTAAAATAGAACATAAATTACATTATCAAGCCAGTACATTCAACAGATACAATATCATTATATGTGCTGTCCTTTACGTGCAAGGCAAAGTGCCTGATATTGTTCTCTTTATACAGTTGGAGCTTAAAAACTGAATTTATTATGGGTGTACTGTTCAACAAATAAGGTAACCCTCGACCAGATGTCATTTTTGGGATCTAGAACCCACCAATACCTCCAACGCCGCCATCCATTGCCTGATGTGAAATCTGTGCATGCAGCTTTGTAAAAGCTCATGAATAATCCACCACATTTAGGATTTCAGTTGGGGTCTTTTGAAATCAAAAGAAAATACAGAGAAGACGTGCACTCTAATGCCCAGTGTGAATATCTTAACCTCTGTTAGGATGCTTTAAGAGGCTGGGGGCATTAACATAGGGGCAGAGCGCCCAGAAATGTTTGTGCACACAGGTTCCGCTCCAAACATATGCAGAAATATGGTGGCATTTGGGTTTTTGAGTTGTATGTCTCCTCTGTATTGTTATCCGAATATTTGGCAGCATATTGGACATATCTATGTGATGTTAGGTATTCTAGCCAATTTTTTAAGCTAATTAGTATATTTAGGAATGATGTATGATTGTGTATGAAGAAGACACTGCTAGAACTGGCTTATTTCACTTATACACACAGAAGCTTAGATAACTAGCAAGCAAATGATTAAATGTTAATGATCAAAACAACACCAGGACAACTGTTGTGCAATTGCAGGTGTTCTCTAGAGACTAGAAATCAGAAAGGTTCTGTAACACTTTGGTTTCTGTGCCTTGAATATATATTTTGATCATTTACACAGATAATAAGGCCATACCAGCTGTATGTTTGATGCCACTGGTCTTTGGTCGGCCAATAAAAGGCACATTTGCATAACTTGTGACACCAAAGGCTTTTTCTCTCATGCTGTTCTAGAACACCTCTATTAGCATAGCAGCTTCCCTGCAGCCTTAATGACAGAAATGTGCTTATTTACTAAACCACACGGCTAGTTGACTGTGTACATAAATTATTATATAGCTAATTAGGTTGGGAAGTTTACATGCCCTTTATGTTCCACACTTCCAATTATCTAAAGGTTTTGACCCAACTCTCAACTCTACCTGGACAACAAAATATTGCAAAAAAAAATCTTACTGCCTTGTACCTATTCGATTGATAATCACAATCATAAGCTTCGTCTCTCAGTGGCGTTTTCTGGCCTTGGTCAACAAGACCTAGACCTTATGGCAGTTCCTTACAGGAGAATCAGGCTCCCCAGTGCGCTGCTGATCAAAAAGCTGGTTACAAGGGAGATCTGTGATCCCTCCAACTGATTCTTTTACACTACAGAGGACTATGTTATGCCAAACTATAACATGCTGGATATGACATCATACCCCTGCATTTCACAGTAGGAACATGTGGAGGTGGCCAAACATTTGTGCAAAATAAAAGGTCCTCAAAAATCATCCTTATCAATGTTTGATATACTGTAATTCTATATAAAATGAAAATAAAAATCAGATGTTTATCAATGTTAAAAGAGTATGTAAAAAAAATAAAGACTTAGTACTTATTTAAAACTGAAAATGCTGTTTAATAATAAAAACAGACTATAAAGCTTTAAAGACACTATTCAACCACAGAGGTCTTGGAGACAGTTTTGCTTATTAGTGTGTGTCAAAATGATGAATGCATAAACCTCAAAATGTCCTCCTAATTACAAAAAATGCTGACTATTAAGCAAAGAAGTTATTAATGAAGTTAACTTAATTGGTTTAATACATTTCTTGACGCCACTTGTAATTTAGCATATTATTTATCAATCATTTAATTTAGCTGCATATGTATTTAAAACTGACAAGTAAAATCTCTCAAGTATTTAAAAGCATGTCTGTGGATTGAGGACCATTAGCATGTGGGACACACACCTGTTTATTATATTCAGTGAATCTAGACAAACACACAAGCACATGTCAGCGGCCAATGAACACCATGGCTGTCATACTTTGGAACATTGAAGAATAGAAATCTAGTGTCCGCATTTCACTTCATTACAATTTATGAGGATGGAGTGGTGAAACCACTTATAAAATTAGTGGTTTGACCAAGAACTAGACAGAAAATACACTGAAAATGCTATCAACCTATTAAGTCTTTAAAAGCCCTGCTTCCCTGGTTCTGTGAATCAGTTTTTTCTTCATCTGGCCATGGGAACATTAGGTGGCCATGTCCACTCCACATGTTCTGCCTACTCCCAGACCACCTTCCCTTGATCCCCACCTAGATTCCCATTCACAAACGAAATGTATATATTGTACATAGCTTAATGATATTAATACTAGGGAACACTAGAGCTTATTTTAAGTCTTTGAAAAATATTTTATTCTCAGCTGGGAAAAAACATGTTATTAGCCAGGAATAAGCACAATTAAAGTGCATGAAATCTCTCAGTGTGTCAAAATTATGGAACAATTCCTCTTATAAATTTCATTTTGTAAATTCTTTACTAGCGGGACTGTGGATGATAAATTTAGTGTTCTAATGGCAAGCTCATTAAATGTGTTATAGACTTAGACTTAAGACTTATAGAGTCTTAGTTATGATTGTACAGTTTCACTGTAAAACCAAAAGCATCGGGATAATGTGTTATTACACCTTTAATGTGCGTCAGACTACATGCTAGATAATACTATCAACGCAAAGGGAGATTACTGAAGACTATTACTTGTAGTTTACATACATTTTTACTACCTATGGCTACTTTTGGAACCAACTTGTTTCAACTAGTCCAATTAGATCAAAAACTGTAATTGTCTCTGTATACTCTGGTATTCTGTATTATGCACATAGTTGCCTAGCCAACTAGAAATGAAGGAAGAAAATAAAACTGGAAATAACAGGAAACGTTACACAGAAACAAACAATTAAGGAACAGTAAAGGGTAAATGTTAGGGCAACTCAGGAGTCAAAGAATATATGAGCATGAAACTTATATCACCAGTCCTTAAGAGCAAGGATAGCAATGGAAACCATGGCTCCTGACACAGATAGTTTGGTAAGGATTCTGTTCTCTATCTACTCTGTACCTTTGCCCCTTTTGTTTGTTGGGATCCTGCATGTTAAAGTGGAGTGGAGTTGCTATAAGTAGCAGTTCACACCCAAGGTCCATTAAGGCAAAAGAACAGTGATGATCCTAATTCTAAAAAGAAAAAAATAAAAAAGCCAAGAAGCAAGGAAAGTAAATACACCAGGGATAACAGTGGATGAAAATAGTTGAAACAAAGGCATATCATGGACAGGATTCCATGGAGTGAACATTAAGCCTGATATACTTACCTCCCGTGGAATGCTGAAAACATTTGTTGTACCAACGTCTAATATTCTTATGGGAAATCATGGTCCTGACAGAAATAGGCCAGCCTAGCCTATTAAGACTAGACATTAAGGCACTCTCAAAGAAGGTTTTTGCATCTTTAAAAAAAAAAATAAAAAAAAATAGACATTTCAAATCAGACATGACTTTTCCATGGGTGGATTGCATTTTTTCTTTTTTTTATTATATTAAAACATATATTTTTTTTATTTTGTCTTATTAAATGTCACAACAGCAGAAGTTGGATAGCATTGGATTAGGATTCTGTACCGCTTCACATGCTGTTGTGGTTTGTAGACATAATTTCTGGCACATCTTATGGCACCTCTGTGAACCACCACTTGTTGGGAGGTAACTTCTTGTAAGTATTTTGGTAGACATATTGATACAGCAGCTGACAGGTTGTTACGGCTGAAATACTGTATTGGGTAGGTTTATGTTTATAAAATTGTGGACAATGTCCAGCATGACGTGGTTGTCCAGTGTCCTTATTGTAAAGGGTACAGACCACCATTCCTAAGTTTTTTAACTTGTAATTCCACACCAGTTTTCCTTGGTATAGCAGTTTTAAGACACCTCCCATTCTCAACTTTTTGACCTAAACTAACACATAGAGGTCTATTCACTAAACCATGGGTGCTTATGAGTTGACAAAAAAAATGTGAGTAAGCAAGCTAGTTTGAAGAGTTAACCAAAAATCCAATTTACAAATTATCGAAAGCCGAGGTTTAAAAATCAAGTTATTTCTTGCATTTGAAATATATTTGAGAAGTATAAAATAATTCTGATTGCTATTCTTATTTTTTTATCTTATATTTCACTTTCCAATTAAAAAGCAAATATCAGGTTTTCGTAAATCAGGTTTTGTTCCTGAAAACTGAGAAATAAAATAAGTCTGATTTGCACATAGATATAGCTTTACACATACAGTGTACGTATAAGTGGTAGTAATGGTATAAAAGAAGCTAAGTAGTAGGGTATAAAATTGCACAAAATGTATCAATTTATTTATAACAAACTGTAAGCAAGAGTGGCCTATGTTTGGGCCAATATAATATTTATATTGCATTTTTATATCTTAATAAAAATGTATACTCTTTGGAGTCTTTAGTTGAAGTTGAAATATTTTATCAGGGAAACATATAAAACAATCTAATGTTACATTTGGGACCCCAGAGGTCCCTTCTTCATAATCCTTGAGAGTGTGAGCTATTGGAAATGTTTCATATATGTATGATGGTAACCATGGCTTAACTGCCAGTTCATTATCAGGATCCTTAATATTTTTTGATCCTTGTGCTAAGTAACCATCTATATAGGCTACAAAGTCAATGAGACATTTTAAATTGGCCTACTTACAGGGAAATTAAGTTAACAGCATCATTTTTAAGTATTTAACATACTGGGAGAATCCATTAGCGACACAAGTGATGCAAGAGGACTGATCTATGACACTGCTGAAACTTGACGCAACTACTGAGTGTGTGTATTGATGATGTTTCTCATGAGCCAGCATATCGTTTATGCCATCCATATGTTATATACACCTTGAATCGATGTTTTAAATATCAAATCTTAAACATTGTCATAACTGGGTTTTATAAAGGACCTTTCCTTCTATAGAGATTGCACTGGAATTAAAAGAATGGACCAATTTAAAGTTTTAAGATTTTTCCTCATCATTTAGCAATATGTTTATATGATGGGATACAATATGTTACCAGTTTACAGAATTCCATCACATCATCTGCTCCCACAATCTGTGTTTTTTATAACCTGAGCTTTTGTTTAGGATTGTCAATTTCTCAACATAGCATAACATACATTATTCAACCTTCCGAAACAGGACCTTCTATATCAGATTAGAGTTTAGCCATTTTATTATGATTGGCGGGTTCAGACAACAAATGGTCTATTTACTCACATTTTTTTCGGACATTTGTTAAAAATATCCAGTTGTTCTATATGTAAATTTAATTGTAAATATCACTAAGCATGCAATGTCCGTATGTAAATGAAAATTGAAAATAAATATTCTGGGTTTTACTTATTGCAGGATTATTTAAAGATTACATATACATATTTATTTAGAGGGACTTTATGTGTTCAGATCGCCTATATTACAAATGTTTTTATTCTATAACAACAATAAAATATTATTTTTCTCTTACAGGGGATACTGCAGCTGCATCCTGCCCATAATAAATCCTTATCTAGATGGCTAGCTAACTAGGCAAAATAGTACTGCATCTTCATTGATCAAGTAGCTCTTCTGCAGCTGTTAGAGAGTTATGGTGTCATTGTATTTAACCTGCAGCAAAGAGTGTTTACTCGTTTCACCATGTAAACCAAATTTCTAGAAAGTACTATCTGGTACTAGTGTGAACTTTGTGCTGTGCTAACAGTTCTGGTTGTGTTGACTAAATTAGGCGCATGCTCTTCTTTATATTGTATTTGATCCTGTATTACATATCTTTGTGGTTCTTTTGTTGTAAGATTCTCTGCTGCCCAGTACATGGGTAAGTCAATATGAAATGTTAATGAGGCCTCTGTACGCTGGGAGGTAAGAAAGGGAGGGAATATGTATTATGTTAGTGTGAGTGTGTATTTGTTTTTTAGCATGAATGTGTATGGGTAAGTATGTGTGTGTTAGCATGAATGTGTATGTGTAAGTTGTTTGAGTGGGAGTGTAAGTAAATAGGTGTGCCAGTCCATAAGCTAGTTACCAGGGGAAGTGGACTGATTTAACTTTACCTAAAAGAAAAGAAGAAGACATGATGGTTCCGTATCACTCCACTAGCTGGGGGGTACAGGATGGAACATGTGCCTCCCTGGGGGTGTTTGCTTTACTAATGCATGGCAGTGGATGCCAGGGGCTATACAGTATGTGGGCTGTATACCCACCATGGTATTATTTAGTACCCCACAGAAAAGGCTGGGTGTGAGCCAGGTTAAAAGGTGAAGTACGGGTGGGGTATTCATCTTCCTAAATACATCATATTACCATGTACATTTGGCACATTTCACAAGATATATTATAAAACTATTACATGGTTCTGCTTCCTTCGGCTTTCCGTTGCTGAGAAATACCATAGAGGTTTGTAATGCTTTACTAAGGTTGACAATGTTTGATTGATTTGTCTATGGTCTCTAGTGTCAGGAACAGCTGTGCTACAAGACCTGTAACTCTCTATGAAGCAATATAGGGCAGTACAGAAGATTTTCACCTACTAATCAACAGGAGAAAGAAACACACTGATTTCTACAAAAATGGCAACAATTTGTATTATGTTATTAAACTTACATAACAAGGAGATAAGTATTCATTATTAAAAAATCTTGGCTTTTAAATTGCTGGAAAAAATGATTTGCCTTAAATTAACCATGCATAGTGTGGAACTCCCACTTCCATTTTTTTTTTTTATATAGTTTCAGGAGAGATCTAGCAGATTTTTGGTGGTTTTATGACCAGGGGCATAACTAGAAACCACTGGGCGCTGGGGGGGGAAATTACCCATGGAGCCCCCAACTTCAACAGCTGGCCTGCCCCCACACAACTAGTATGTGCCTTCTATGCCCCTTGTCCCCACTTCCAACATTTGTAGGCACACTTACACAAATTACACACACTCATACTCATGAACACACACACTCCATCTCACCCCACTTATACAATTACACATCCATGCTCACACACACACAGAAGTACACATCCATGCTCACACACACACAAGTACACATCCATGCTCACACACAAGTACACATCCATGCTCACACACAAGTACACATCCATGCTCTCACACACACAAGTACACATCCATACTCACACACACAAGTACACATCCATACTCACACACACAAGTACACATCCATACTCACACACACAAGTACATATACATGCTCATACACACACAAGTACACCTCTATGCTTAAATGCATACACATCCATACTCACACACAAAAGTACACATCCATGCTCAAACACATACACACACACAAGTACACATCCATGCTCAAACACATACACACAAGTACACATCCATGCTCAAATACATGCACACACAAGTACACATCCATGCTCAAACACATACACACACACACACAGGTACACATCCATGCTGAAGCGCACACACATATACATCTATGCTCAAACACACACAGAAGTACACACGCTCACACACACGGACAGAAGTACACATCCATTCTCACACACACACAGACGGAAGTACACATCCATGCTCACACACAAGTACACATCCATACTCACACACACACAGAATTACATATCCATGCTCACTCATACACAAAGAAGTACACTTCCATGCTCACTCACACACAAGTACACATCCATGTTCACACACACACAAGTACACATCCATGTTCACACACATAATTATACATTCATGTTCATACACACAGAAGTACACATCCATACTCTCACACACAAGTACACATCCATGCTCTCTCTCACACACACACACAGAAGTACACATCCATGCTCACACACACAGAAGTACACATGCATGCTCATACAAACACAGAAGTACACATGCATGCTCACACACACACACACACGTACATATATATATATATATCCTACACGCCCTCACTTACCTTTCACCGCTCCCGCAGCTTTCCCTCTGGCTGCTTGTACACACTGAGCACAGCGGCATACTATCTACAAAATAAAGCCCTACAAACAACTATATACCTATAACTACAGTCATATTACCCAATCCACCAAACTCTATTCTTGATGCTTGATATAAGGATACAGTCATCCTTACCTAGGAAAAAAAAATCTGATTCTTTGGACTCATTTTTAGCCTAGCTATCCTACTCTTCTGCAAGTAAAAAGTGTTTAGTGTCACAAGTGCAACCATCACAGATTACACAGTGCAGAGACATCAATTTCACTAATAAAACAAAATTGGATCTCCACAAAATCTCTCTGTATTATGTGGTAGATTGGGAAAGACAGGTTGATTAATTGAACAATTTTATTTGTCTGTGATGTTCAGATAATTGCCTTTTTAACCTTTTGGGGAAACAGTAGGTCTTTGTGTGAGCCTATGGCGGAGGCCTACTATAATAAAAATTTCTTTGATTACGGGTGACGCATGCGGTGGCGGATTATCCATTAGAGTTTAGACACATGCCTACAGGGGGCCTTGGTGTTCCAATGGATAATCTGCCGACACACAACTACCAGCTGAGTAACAGTAGCTACAATGTGCACTACTTTTGCTGGGAAGCAGGTGCTCAGTGTGGTCACATTATGCGGCCCCACAATACAAGTGGAGCACCACGTAGGAGCATAAGAGAAGCTACATGCCGAAAGGCAAGGAGGTTTTTGTATGTGCATGTATATATGTTTGAATGTATGTGCGTGTGTGAGTACCTAAGGGCCCTGGAGGACCCTAACCTAAAACTGGACTCAGTATGTAGGTAAATAGACAAATGCAGCCCAAACGGTCTAGCAGCCCACCTAATTCCCAGACAATAAATCTATTGTTATTTACCAGTTATTAACAATCAAGTGAATAGTTGGTATTGGAGACAAGGGGGAATTGAGGTCCTCTATACAAGAAGCCCTGGATGCACTATTTCTGATTTTGTCTAATTTAGTAACTGTTACAATGTGTCTATATAGTCGAAATAAACTTATAGAATGTCACAGTATTACTATGGAACCAGCTTACAAAAAAGTGAGTTTTAAAGATACTTATTAAACCAAGACACATTAGATGTTGATGATGGTAAAATTGTTTTTAGTTTTTTTTTCTTCTATTTATGAAACAGCTTTAACATTTTGGTGAGGAAATATATATATATATATATATATATATAATATGTGCAGTAAACACAACAGTAGGTAAAATAACATATTAGCATACAATATACAATACAATATAAAACATTTACAGCAAGTAAAACAATCATATGCATTTATTGCAAATAATTATTAAGTAAGGCAATAAATGCAGCCTGGGGAGTAGCTGCTTAACAATGGTCCAGTTTCCATGGTAACCATTTTATATTGATTCTCCTTTTCTGTTTTGTAGCCATGTTCTATTCACAACAGTACATAACTGGGATTATAAAAGATAAATCCTTATTGGATTTTGCAGGTTTCATTTACTGTATGGGAAATGCGGTAAGTGGCTATGATAAACTACATAAAAAAAACTGAAAGAGATGATGGAGTTTTAACACGAGTAACCGTTTCACTGATTTATGCACATATGCATATTCTTCTAAATTTCATAGATGCGCTGTTCATTTAATGTGTTACCTTTAAAAAGGGAGGAAGTATGTGAATTATTTTTGTCTCAAAACACAAGCTGCTAGACAACCCATGACCATATTTTAATCCACTGCCCTTGAGTATATTATGATCATTATTACTATTATCATTATTTTGTTGCAACATGTTTTATTTTTACTTCTGTTCTATTATTGAGAAAGCCTCTTCTCCCAAGCCGAAAATGAGAAACCAGTGCCTTCTCTGGTTAATGTTGGATGACCTCAAGTTTTTATAAATAGATGGCAACCTTTTAGTGTTAAAGGGGGTTAGCCAGTGGTTGTCTACCCTCCTGGATAAACATGTCCCTCCCAGATAGATAGAGGTTGTAGATGAGTGGGGATTTAAAAAAAAAAAAAAATCAAACCTGTTTTATGCTTCTTACTCAAACTAACCCCATATATCCCTGAAGGATTATTTTAACTTTTAGCCCTGACGCATGCCACCGGGCAAATGAGATGGGGTTACTGATTACTCTTTAGGAAAAAGAGGCAATTACGCGTGTTTCATCATTAAGGTCTATTCACTAACAGTGAGTGAATGAGAGTTGGTAAAAATTGAAAGTTTAAAGCAGCAGATTTGCATAAATTGGACTGAAGTCCAACTTGCAAATTCGCTAAAGTCTACTTGTATTTTCACTCGCACTTAACTTGCAGAAATTTGACTACAGGAGAGTTGAATTGAACTCATGTCCTCACCTGATATTCTTAAGTTTAAAATTTCATGCGCTCGCAAACAACTTGTGTATTTTGCGTGTGCATGCAAGAACATGTGAATGAAGTTTCAATTTCTTAGTGAATAGATCCCTTGTGTATTATGAATTGTGTATTCCTACTTACAGGTCCTGTCTCTCAAGACAGGACAAAAATTCACCCTTATGGGCTAGTGAATAGTATCAGACAACAGAGTGAAAATATCAAAAGGATTTCAATGCCTTCCTCAGTCCAGTTGACCAGTGAAGTTCCAGACTATCTGTGCGGCAAGCAGATATTACTACTATTCTTAAGTGTGATCATTTAATAATGAGACGTGATACTATGCTTACGAGCCACAAGTAGACCAGCAATACCTATTCATAAACGATGCCGTGTCATTCCAGTTTGATTCCGTTAAATTGTTTAAATATGCTGATCACAAGGTCATGGTGGAAAATTGTTGATATTAATGGTATCCTTTCTACAATTCTCAAAAACCAAATCCTTCTCTGTTTCTTCTGATAGCATCTAGTTAGCACATTGCAGTGCCTGTAGAGTAATGCAAGCAAAATCCCCAAATCTCAAAATTATTCAAACTGAATACTGTAAAAGCTTGTTTCATTTGTGCTTGCAAAACATTCTGGTAAATATGCTTCCTTCATGTGACCAGAACGGTCTTCTGCAAACATATTGTGCATTTTTTGAACGCCAATATGTTTTGTTGTGTTCCTTGGGTTTCTCATATGTATTCATCCCAAAGCAGACTGTAAAGTGCTGACACTGTACATGGTGATGTGACTTTTCTAATTTATTTCTCTTCTAGGATCTGTCTGGTATCCATTGGCCCATAAATATATTTCACCTGCTATGCTGCAATACATTAAAATCTGTTTTTCAGGCATTTTACACATTTATATAAATAGGCTAATAAATAAACACCACTTTCAAAGTCCAGAACAAATAACTGGTTTAATAAGCTAATTTGCAATTTGCTATGTCATGGTTTCATTTCATAAATGTTTTAATATATACTGCACAGAATATGCAATGACAGTATAGACCAAAAACATGCAGTGGTGGTAAAATAAGAACTGAGCATTTTGCCTCAGATGCACTCACACAATTCTTTAAAATGTTTGCCTTTCCATATGCCCTCATTTGTAGGTAAACATCTTGCTGAATTAAAAAAAAATAACCTATTCTTTCATTGTCGTAAAAAAGGTGGTGGCTGGGCTTGAAAAGCACTAAACCTACTATGTTCCAACATTCACAATCAGTATGCGTTGCCTTTTTTTTGTTTTTTTTGTTTTGTTTTTTTTTAAACTCTCCTGCAGGTGAGTACATGCAAGCTGGCAGACGGTTTTTGCAGGTACGAATGAGAGTTGGCTTTTGTAAATTTAACCAACTCAAGAGAATTTGCAATGGCAAACTCAGATTTCTGTCAACTCTCAATTTAGTGAATACCCCCCCCAAGATGGTGGCATTAGTTAAGTGAGACACACCAGAAACAAACAAACAACAGTATGAATATATTTTTATAAGATGAAGTCACACATTTCATTTGACCCACAAATTGACCACAGCCTCATTTTTAACTGTTTGATTGTATTTAACCATTGGGTTCAAAGCATGTAGTGCATACTTACTATAAACCCTATTCTAGTTTCACTGTAACACCACAAGACCTCTGCTAGCCATCATCTTATGCCAAGCACTAACCCATCCTCCCCATCCCTCATTACATTTATAATCCGTCTTCTGCATCCTGAAACGACTTATCCCTAATTACTGCTATAAGCTCACGGGCATGCTTCTCATCTCCTGATGTAGCTGTATGTATTAATGTATATTTGTTATGTATATGTTAACTGCCCCATTTAAATTGTAATTTGTTGGCGCTTAATAAATAAAAGATAATAATAAACTATTGAGTCATAGCTTTCTCCCACTGTTCCTAGGCAGCATATTTATTTTGCTTTTCAAGAAAGGGCAAGCACGTAGAAAAAAAAAAAAAAGTATCTATCCAGGGTTAGTCCTAGACCAAAAGCCAAAAATACTTTTTTGTGCCCCCACTGTTTTTTGTTTTCCATTTTATATAGTATTATGATCTTGCTGCAGTATTTTCTTTCTACCTTAGTCTATGTATTTTTTAATATAACTACAGCATGATATGACATAGAAAATGTTTATGGAGATACAGTATAAGTAGCATGTGCTGCTCATAACTAAGAGTTTGCCGTCACATCTTAGATGACTCTCCATCTCCTGCACTATGTGCAGCTGGTGACTGCTATTTATAATAGCAAATGCAGGGAAAATATTCTAGATTTGTATTTACTTTGTTATTACACAAATACGCCTTCATTAAATATAGCCTAGAACAGTTTATTATGAGGATATATAAAGATATGACTCATTGTCTACTGCAGGATAATGAGAATTTTGTAGTGTAATTCAAGACACATTGAAACACTCAATTACACTGATAGATGCTGAAGAAAAACCTGTTGTTTAGAATCAGGGTTTTGACCTATTTTATTGCAATTGTCTGAGTTGTTGCACATTGAGTTCTTCTGTAAATGAGTGTCCTGTTACATAATATTTACACCTACAGTATGGCCACAATCTATTTGCTGTGAATAGGATCGTGACATATACTGTAAAGCACAAGATATATGAAGTGAAAAGAAAAAAAAAAAGGCAGAGTTTACCTGGAAGAGTCACGGTCAGAGGAGTATCTTGACTGGGACCTGTACTAGGCCTGACCCAGGGCAGCTCCCTCGCCTCAGAATATGCTATAAACATACCCTGATGCATGATATACTTACCACCAGTTGGCCCCTCCTGGGGAATTGGATATAACAAGCTCCTCATGCACAGATGCAGAAAGTTCTCCCATTGATTTCAATAGTGGCACTTCCCACTGATTGGCTACTTCAGTCAAAGGGGTTCTTGTGACACTGGAGTCTCCCTTAAACATACATGTCTTAAGATAGGAGGCAAACATTCAGTATTGTGGAGGGCTAGTACTTATAAATATATTTGTGATTTTCCCAGTTGAGCCTGAAGGACAGGGTAGGGCTGGCAATCGGCCACCTGGGCTGTTCAATTTCATGTGTGTTTTACTTTTAGTTCCACACAGGGGTGGAAGAGTAACAAGGGCTTTAGGCAGCATTACATGCTGGAAAACAAAATGGGTCCAGGAGTACCCTTCCAATTTTCGTGAAGGCTTCATTATAAATCCACTCAGAGTGAAGTACACATACAATACAAAACAAGTGTAATAGCTTGACACGTTTCGCACCTTAGTGCTCAGTCAAAAGCTAATGGAACCTTGTAACAAACATTCCTTATTTGTCTCCAGCAGATGAGAACAGATTTATACCCCTCCTTCAAATAAATATGGTGCCTAATATTTGTGAATGAGAAGGCCTCCCTATAATCAAAGTGTAGTGTGGGCATGGTAGCCCAATATTAATAGAACATAGGATCATTAAATACATTAATCATTGTAGCACATTGTCAGGGCTCATATGACTGATACTCAATAATAAACCAACTGACCCCACATTTTAAATCTCTAAAGAATTAGGATAAGTATTTCTTAACGTACCACACCAGCAAAAAAAGTGGTCTTAATACTGTTGAAAAATAAATTTATTCTATGTTAGCTGTACACATTGCATATACAATTCATTATAGTGTGTTGATCAATCTTAACCTTTGTAATATATAACTATGATTTATTATGTTGGTGCTGTATAACAAATGACTATGGCAATCAATAAAGGAAAGCGTTAACCTCTGATGTTATTGTGAACATTAATACACTATACCTATTTCAAATCTTGAATTGACAGACTTGTGAAGATATTATGAAGATACAAAATTGCAATTTCTTTTTTACTTTACCATGTATGGATCAACATTTTCACCCACACAGTGGGCTTTTATCAAGATCATATATTTGTGGCAGGATGGGCCAATCAAAACAAGAAACTCCAAAACACCAGCGGCATAAAAGCACAATGTAATTAATTGCAGCTTGCTGTAAGGTCCACAGAGTGTTGCACTTTACAGGATACATAAATAAACCAAAACAAAAACAAATCCTACTCCATCTTGGAGACTAACTACACAAGGTTCTTACCTCACTAACTAACCGGCCAGCTAATCCAGTCCCAGTCATATAAGTAATAGCAGCACAACACCATATTTCTTTTGGACCATACCTTTTTTATAAAGTCTGAGGGCCTCTGGCTTGACTGCCTCTCTCCCTGTTTCCAGACAACTAATGCCTCTAACAGCCGCCCTTTAACCCCTTAAGGACCGGGCTCATTTTTCGTTTTGTACCGTGTGGGACCGAGGCTGTTTTGACACTTTTGTGGTGCTTGTGTTCAGCTGTAATTTTCTCCTCACCCATTTAGTGTACCCACATAAGTTATATATTGTTTTTTTCAGGACAAGATGGGCTTTCTTCAGATACCATTATTTTGATCGTATCATCTTATTTACTATAAAAAAAATAAAAAAAACATGGTGCAAAATTGAAAAAAAAACACATTTTATGACTTTTATTTGAAAAATCTTTTACTCACCTAAAAAAGCAAGTAAAAAAACTAGCTAAATAGATTCTACTACTTGTCCTGAGTTTAGAAATACCCAATGTTTTTATGTTTTTTTGCTGTTTTTTGTAAGTTATAGGGCAATAAGTACAAGCAGCGTTTTATGATTTCCAAATCTTTTTTAACAAATCTGGTCAGTCTGCCTCCATCTCCTCTTTGGAACATCTTTGAAGCCGGTTAACTCAATTTAACCCATTCAAACCATATATTTTTGAAAACTAGACACCCCAGGGTATTCCAAATGCTGTTATTTTAACCCTTTCCATGCACCAATTATACAACTACACTTTGTCAAACTTTGTAATAGTAATTTTTTTTATTTTTTTTCCCACACAAATTGTACTTTAGTTATAGATATACAGGTGCTGGTATATGTCACTGTCAAACAACACCCCAATGTGTGTTCAGGAACATCTCCTGAGTGCAGTGATACCCGACATGCATGGGTTTGTCAGATTGTTTGGCTGGTGAAAGGCTACTTTTGGGGCATGCGTAATTCAGGTGGTCATTTGGTCATTGTGCCTCCCTCTCCTCTTTGGAATATCTTTGAAGCCGGTTAACTCAATTTAACCCATTCAAACCATATATTTTTGAAAACTAGACACCCCAGGGTATTCCAAATGCTGTTATTTTAACCCTTTCCATGCACCAATTATAGAACTACACTTTGTCAAACTTTGTAATAGTAATTTTTTTTATTTTTTTTTCACACAAATTGTACTTTAGTTATAGATATACAGGTTCTGGTATATGCCACTGTCAAACAACACGCCAATGTGTGTTCAGGAACATCTCCTGAGTGCAGTGATACCCGACATGCATGGGTTTGTCGGGTTGTTTCAGATTTAAAATGCCACATTTGGGAAGTGCGCTTTTGTACCTATGCCCTATCTTTGAGCTAGGCCACTCCAATTTACCCCATCAGCCATTTTTTTTATATATTAGACACCCCTTGGGTATTTGAAGTGCTTTTATTTTAACTCTTTGTTGAGATTTTTGAGAAATTTTAGCACTTGCTCAAAATAATAAACTTTATTTTTTAATTTTATTTTATTTTTTTAATACTTTTTTAATATTTTTTTTACACATTTTGCTGGTACTGGATGGTTCATCTAGTGACATCACTGCATAAATATTTTTAAATGTTAGCACATTTTTTTAAAAATTTTTTTTCCATTTTTTATTTATTTTTATTTTTTTTTAATATTTTACTAATCACATAGTGATTAGAAAGCTGGGCTCCATTGACTTGCATGGTTGAATGCAGTACCTGTATTCAACCAGCAAGTGGAGCCAGTTCTCTAGAGGGTCTGGAGACCCTCTAGCGAACTTTTTCGTCTTTATTGTTTTATTTCCCGGGCCGCCGCCATCTTGCTTGATGGCGAAGATCACCGGCAGCGGCGGCTGTGACCGCTCTCCGGAGCGGTCACAGCCCACCCAGAGGTAAGTATTTGGTGTCGCTGGATGCCTCCTGATCGAGGCATTCCAGCGACACCATTTAAGTTTAGGAGGCGATCGTTGATCGCCTCCTAAACGCTTTTAAAACGGGCGTCCGCCGCCATACAATGTATGGCGGCTGTTGACGCCCCGGGGAGGGGCCAGACATGGCCCCCGATGCCGATCTCGGCCTTGCTGAATGCCTCGACATCGAGGCATTGCAGCAAGGCCGTTTAAGCGAAGAAAGTGATCCTTGATCACTTTCTAAGCTTATTTAATTTTTTGACGGTTCAGGACCGTCAAAGGTCATTTAGTGACCTTCTTGTTATGACGGTCCTGAACCGGCAAAGGTCGCGAAGGGGTTAAACACCTCAGTGCAGGTTAATTGGCTCCACCTTGCTGACCTCCAGCAATTAACCCCCTCATGCTGGGAATAATGAGCGTTCCAATCTGCCACTTATGTAGACAGACTCCATTACCTTGCCACAATATATATACATATATATTGAATTGAAATTATAGTTGTAACAGTTATAGTATCATAGCCCTTTTGAATTCTGCATCTATCATCTGTCGCTCACCTGTACAACCAAATAAAGAATAAATTACATTTTAACCTATTTACAAAAGCCATACTGCATGTGCACTCTGCAATGCTTGTAGCCAGAACAAAATGCCTTGAGACTGTGGAGAGCAGCAGATTATTTCTGTATTATGTTTCTTAAACTCCATCTCCGCATTCTCATTGGATTACTTGAATATTACATTAAGTCTTGCGACCACAAGGAACTGTTTTGACATAAACCTCTCCGTAGCTTTTATTATATTGATGAGTGGTGGTTTTTACGTGTTCAAAGGCAGTGTTCTGTTTGTAAGCTTTTCCTTTTGTGAAGATGTAGAATTGCTTTTTTTAACCTCTTAATGCGTATTTCTGTACAACTGTAAATTCACACACAACATGAGCGAGCTTGCCTGGAGACTCAAGTATCTTCTTTCATTCAGCTATAAAGACAGCCACAGCCAGTGTAGAACAAAAGGTGGAAACATGTCTGCAGTGGGACTTACAGCAGAACCCTTATGTTTTCACACCATAACTCCTAAATTCAAAATGCCATCTGTGAAACAAGACAGAGTGGGCAAATTATAGATTGGGGTGCTTCTGTGGATATGATTTAATATAGATTTTATTCAAGCTTTTGATGTGGTTCCTCGTATAAAATTACTGTACAAATGAAAAGACTTAGGGAAAATTGCTTGCACCTTGATTGAGAACCATCTTAAAGATAGAATTCAGAGAGTTGTTGATTCTTCTTAAATTACTTGAACATTAAAATGTTACAATAATCTTAGTTAAAATGTTTACAGATTTAAATGTTTATAAAAAATATATTTTTCATTATGCACCTGGCCTACTCTTCTTCATAGGCATTTCAAACATTCCCAACTTCTATAGGTGAGATATAATTTGGAGAGAGGGGAAGGGTGAATGTCAGGTAGGGATACCTGCACCTTATAATTAATTCAGCAAAAAATTGACAAATCATAATAACATCTTTAGAAACACTAAAGAAATTATTAGACTTGGGTGCCGGCCAACTCTTCGTGTACATGCTTCAAGTTCGTTTTTTTTCTTCGTTTTTCGTAGAAGAGGTTAATACGGGGTTAACGCGGCACAGACCACGTAGCAGCTTTGCCGCCAGGACTTTAAATTCGTACAAGCAACTCTATTGGTCGCCTGCAGGGGCCTCCTCTGCCATCAACAAATGAAGTACACCTGCACTTCATTGGTTGATCGCAGATGAGCCCCCTGCTGGCGACCAATAGAGTCGCTCATACAGACTTTTAAAATTCTGGTCCAGCAACTTGGCCGGCAGAGACCACTGGTCTCCCTGCTCCAACAGTTAAAGGTCTGTACAAGCGACTTTATTGGTCGTTCATACGGACTTTTAACTGTTGGAGCAGGGAGACCAGTGGTCTCTGTCGGCCAAGTTGCACCAAGTTAACCCCTGACGGCGAACCTACGGATTTTCTGCTCCCGTTATCTACGGCATTGCAGGGGTTAACGGGAGTGGAAATCCGTAGGTTGGCCGTCAGGAGTTAAAAAGGCCGTGCGAGTGAACCTTTGATCACCTGCAGGGTCCTCCTCTGCCATCTACCAGGCGAACCTACGGATTTCTGCTTCCATCAACCCCTGCGATGCTGCGTAGATAAGGTAGGCGAGATGGAGAAGGGACCAGGGAGATTAGTAGACGAAGACAAACATGAAGATTCTTTGTTTCGTGCGTCTTCGTCTTCGTGTACGTTTTACCGCCGCTGTCTTTGCTTCTTCGTTTCTTTGGGACGAACAACAAAAACACGCTCTTCGTGTTCATTTTCATGTTCGCCCGAATACGAATACACAAGTCTAGAAATTATATTAATGATATGATACAGCATATTTAAGGTGCTGTTCCACCTAGGGTGCTATATAATATATTACCAGGTGCTAGAGTTGCTTATACAACAATTCTGTTGTTCTTACAAAGCCCTGCTCTATGTATTACATCACAGCAGTCTGACCTCTTACAACCACCCCCCAATCCCATTTAATCTAGAAGACCTTCAAGCAAGCACCCTCTCTCAATGTCAGCAATTGGTAGGTAGCGAAATTAAGATGCCCCGCTGCGACAGCACCTTTAAATGTAAGCTGTAATGACAGCCATGTTTGCATAGTTCAAATATTCTGCATGGAAATGAAACACTAGCCGCTAAAATATTTTGTTGGCCCAAAAATTAACGATGTTTTTTTTACAGCTGTCTGTGGATTCTAGATGCGTAATCTCTTTTGAAACCCTGGAAAATTTACAGAGAATTTCAGGCGCCTCCATTAACTAACCCTAACTATATTTAACAAATATCATAGCTGAGCAGCAAATGCCTAATGATTAAAAACCACTTCAGTTATTAAATAAGGCTGCAGTAAATCCCCCAATATCCTTTGAATATCGGTACATTTCAACAATCGTCCTGATCCATTGAGACAGAACTCCTTTGTGTTCTAATTCTCTTTTAACCAACAATAGGGAATACTGGGTTATTTTACCCTTGGAAGCGAAATGAGGTAAAATTATAGATGGTGGGCCTTATTTCTGTTTTGACCTCTTTTCTTTTTTTTTTTTTTTAATATACCCTTTATTAATTTTCATAGAAAAAATACAAAATACAAAAAAGAACAAAACAAACATATATATACATAAAAGACTTATAAAATTCCACATATCCGGGTATTTGAGGGGAATAACCCCAAATATACAATATAACATATAAAATATATGATGTATAAAGATCTTGATCTTACGGTGAATCAAACTTTGACTTAACATCATCACCATACCCTTGGAGTAGAAAACCAGATACAAATTACAATGATGGAAAAACGAAAAATAAATAAATAAATACTATCTTACTCGTTGGTCATAAAGGATTTTTTCTCTCTAGGCGGAGAGGTACCTCAGCCAATATATAGTACAGGAGCCAGTAGGTATAGGAAAAAGAAAAATCTGAATATTTAAATTGATATCATAGTCAAACAGCTTTCCCAAATCTGGTGATTTGACCTCTTTTCTAAAGCAAAAAGTAACATGAGAATTGTCATGCACATATTCTAAATAAATCTGTAGTCTTTGACATCTGGTTATTTCGAAAATTGATATTTACACCATACCTAAGCAACAACATTATTCTACATTTTTCTTTTATTTATCTCAAACATATTTCCACTGATTGCTCTATCTGTCTACCTTTTGTGGACCGCCAGAGGAATGTCAGTATGTTTAACAATAGATTCCGAGACACAGATGAATGAAATCTTAATTAAAGCTATTTAAATAGGTTTGCAATTAGTGGGCTTTAGAATATATATATATGTGTATATATATATGTATATATATATATATATATATATATATATGCACAGTATACTGGCACCATTATTATAAATTATATATTTCGCACACTGAATACCAGGCTGCAAGGGACATGCAATGGTTAATCCCTGTTGTGCTCCCCCCCTCCCTAGAAAGGACAATTTGTCTCTGGGGTATTTCCTGCATAATTAAAATATCTGTAAAATAGTTTTGTGTTTTTTTTCTCACCCTACCCATATTGAGTTTTTGTAGCCCATTCGGCCTATAGTAACCCCACAGTGAGATCTAGCCTTTTCTTGTAAGGTCCGGGGGGTCACTTTGTTTCATTTGTCTTCGAAGCATGGCTGGATTCTGCATTCAAGGATTTAGAGATATGATAGCATTCAACTGGATAATAGCAATGACGCACTCGCTCTCTCCGCTGAACCAGAAATGATGTGCAGGATGATGTAGATGTACTTCTGATCTTTACCAGTGCGTTATAATCTACCAGTGAACCAGCTCAGTGCAAGCAATCCTACGAAAACAACACGTAGTGACCATTCAGAGCCCGCTGATCTGTGACTCAGTATCCGACAACAGTGCCTGCAGGGTACCTATGTATCTTTATGGGTGAACCCAGAAAACAAACTATATTTTATAGGATTATTATTTATTGATTTATATAGCACCATCATATTCCGCAGTCCTGTACAATGGGTACATAAATAGTGCAAGGAGAGCCCTGCTCAAATAAGTTTAAAGTCTAGGAGACATTTGATTACACATTAAGAGTATTGTCTTCGTTGCCTTAAGTTGCTACCTATTGCTGATAGGATCAGATTTTGTTACTAAAACCAAATTTCAAATTTTGTTTGTTCCTCCGTTATATGTAACAAAATAGCAAAAAAATCTATTAAGAATGCTATATACTGTAATCTATTTAAAACTCTGTTGAAAATGCATCATATGCTGCTGCGAAATATGCTTTGATTAGGCAATTCACAAGCACTTATTTAGAACAGTGATGCACGCTGAGCTTGACATAAGTAAACACACATGCATAACACGTGTAAGTAAACTGAATCCCACGTCACCCATGGTGTAAGGTTTCTTTGCTGCAGTAAGAAGTCATAACCTGTTAGCTAATCTCAGAGGCTGGATAGTCTATAACTTCTTCCTCCATGATAGAACACAGTCCTCAGAACTCCCACTCTGACTTCTAAATTCTGCACACTTGTTTTACTCCATCAGAGCTGGAGAAATGAGTCCATGGAGAGTTAAACTCAGAACTTCTCTGGAAGAAATGAGCATCTGAGTCATCTAAGCTACATATTCCTTCTTCTTCAAAATCTTATTTCAAGGCCTTTCTCAAGCATGTCATATCTACTCTTTATCTACCCGTTAGGCAAACCCCCCATAACCACCATCCCTGTAAATATACAACTGCCAGAGAAGGGCTGTCAATTGTCCCCAAGGATGTCCTAATTCCAAAAATTTGGGCCAGTGCTAGACACACTGCTGTGTTTTACTTGCAATTTGCCATGGGCCCTTTAGGATGTATAGAGTAGCAAAGGCAGTATACGTTGTCCGGATCCCTATTGGTGTTAGACAGGCCTGAATATTGTGAGCTGGGCCACTTGGCTGGTCTTCCCCAGTTACGGAAATCTGCCAACCGTCCCGTGCAGCTTCACAAATCTTCTTGGTCATCGATATCTGTTGATACATTTTAAAGAAGGACCTGGCTTTTCAGAGTGTTTCCCTAAGTTGATGGAGACCTCGTTCTGTAAGCTGATCCAGACACAGCTGTCTTCAACACTTAGAGCAACTTGGAAAGAAAAAGACTGCTCACAGGAATTCAGTTACTCTAAAAATAGAAGCAATATACAGCCTGTGACTTGCCACTTTTCAAATTACTCTAGTGTGAACTGCATTCAGCTGATTACCCCTATAATTGCTCCTGGCATTGATTTCATATCTTTGGGGTTTTTATTTGTTTTTTATTTTTTTATTTTAATAATATTGTAAAGAAAAGCCCAATTTCTTTACAAAGGGTATGAACCTGGGTTACTGTCCTTAACCCATTTGGAGTGAAAACTTTTACCTGTATTAAATCATTCTGGACACGCATTACATTTCAACCAAAGGTAGGTCGATATATATACCTATGGCTCTAGAAAAAAAATCACATTTTATAGCGCAGAACAGCAGCGGGGATTACTTTAAGGTGCCTGTTTTTAATATGTGGCTTATAAACAATTTAGTGTTTTCAGGGCCAGTATATTATCTGGATCTGCATGGAAAAATACTTTAGAATATAATATTTTTTTTACCTATTTGTTCTAAAGATTTTAGTCCCCATAACCCTGCTCTTCCATAAAAAAGTACAAAAAAGACTAAAAAAAAGAGTAGTTTCTGGAAGCCAATGGTCCCAGGCTAAGAGTTCTTTACCTGCAATACCTGATTTATATATATCTATGTAATTATTTTTCATTTATAAATGATTTAGTTATGGTTTGGTGTCTAAATACAAGTTCATTTAATGCTACATTAGGGCCTTTCATGCATTCCAAAGAGGTGTGTGTTCTAAGAAAGAATTGAAACATGTTTAATAGTTTTATATATATATATATATGTGTGTGTGTATGTGTATGTGTATATATATATATATATATATATATATATTAATTTTATATTGTATACAAAAATGTAATTTATGTAAATTTAATTTAAAAATGTATTTTAGCTAAAAGCTTATGTTGCAAAGGTTTCCGAGCCATGAAAAATCTCCCAGTTTTATTTTTTTGTTATTGTGGAAGATGCTTAAGTATTTAAAATTAGTATTACTGAATGTGACACATGGCAGATATAGGAACGTACGTTTGCATGTGGCTATGTAATTGTCGTGTGTGTTTTTGTTCATCCTAAACTGTATCTCGTTACCATAAAATAATAATATAAAAATGTATGATTTTACACAGCAAGGGGATTAAAGTGGACAGATAAAATGGCACTTTGGAGTCAGGTTTGACTTATGCAGGAACTTTATATTAAAGATAGCAGGAATTGTACTTGACATTTAAATGAAATTGTTGTTGCGTTACACTGACAAGATAACATCACCGCTGCAAGGTACACAATTTATTATTTAGATATAAACATATATGTCTGTGATGCTAATGGGACGAATGATCTTAAATCATAGTTCCCACCCCAAGAAAATTCTGCTTCTGGTGCACGAAGGCAAAGGTTGTAATGTGTATAAATCAAACTGCAGCATGTAACTGCTCAAGTTATCGTAGTGCGAACAGGTGGCAGAAGGGGCAACGGCAGGGTCATCTTACTTTACTCGGAGGGTGGTAGATAAGTGGAACAGCCTCCCAGCAGAAGTGATAGAGGCTTCAACAGTGAGGGAATTTAAACATGCATGGGATAGGCATATCGTGAATCTAAGAGTAGAGCAAGGACTGTAAAGACTTTTCTTTACATCAAGAGAAATGGGCAGACTAGCTGGGCTGACTGGTTCTTATCTGCCGTAAAATTCTTTATCTCTATGTATGGACAGCGATAGGGTCCTGGGCTGTGCATTTAAAGTATGGATACTGTTATTTTTCTTATTTATTTTGAATGATTGTCTAATGTATCTTTGAAACAGATTCTAACACAATCAATCAATGTAACTACACAGTATTAAGCAAGATAATACGTATAAATAGCTTTTAATTCTTTAAATGTCTAATGACGGAGATTTTTGGAGGAGAGCTGTGGATTGACGATCCTCTTCTTCACATTACAGTCAACCAAAAATGAAGTGTTTTCACACACAGATAAGGATGGGACTGAATGAGTCCTCTCATGACTTAGCAACAACATTAAAACACATATATCAACAGACTAACTATTGTTGAAGACAAAGGGTAGTAGAAACATTAAATATGGCGGTAGATAAGAACCATTTTGCCCATCTAGTCTGTCCATTTTTCCTGATGTAAAGACTCAATTCTTATCTGGCCATTGTTCTTGTCTTTGTCAGTGCATTAGCCTCTGCCACTTCTGTTGGGAGGCAGCTCCACTTATCTGCCACCCACTTGACAAAGTAAAACTTCCTTTACATTACATCTAAGCTTCTGAGCTTTGAGTTTTAGGTTATGACCTTTTGTTCATAGTGTTGCTTAGTTGTTAAGAGCCTTACAAAAACACCTCCTAACAAATATCAGGGACAGGCCTATCTTTCTCATTTTACCTACAAACACAGCAGCCTTAAATCAGAGTATGTGCTCTGCTAATGGCAAATTATATACTGTATAGATGCCACCATTATTCATTAAAATGTTTCCAACACAACTTTTATCTAAAAACCTTCAACCTGTAACTCAACGTAATTTAATTCAACATCATACAGCAACACAGAGCTGAAAGTAGTAGAAGAATCCGAATGTTAACGTTTTCTAGCCGCGTGCTCTGGCTCGCCAAGTTCCGTTATGATCTAGAACGAGTCTTGTTTACAAAACATTAAGAGATCATAGACTATCCAGGCTCCACGTGTTGTCTCTGGGAGATGATACATAATAGAGACAATACAATA
The DNA here is from genome assembly GCA_029215755.1 of Spea hammondii. Taxonomy (NCBI): domain Eukaryota; kingdom Metazoa; phylum Chordata; class Amphibia; order Anura; family Pelobatidae; genus Spea; species Spea hammondii. Next base: position 14,186,225 of record JARDYJ010000008.1, read on the forward strand.
TCTAGCATTTCGTACTATTATATTATCAGGGGGGAAAAAGGAAAAAAATAACTTTTTTACATTTTGGACCCCCCCAAATGTGTAAATATGTATTTAGCAATTAAACAAGCATGTCTTGCAAGCACTAAAAGTTATGCAGCGTTTCTTTACTTGTCTATACTTAAAAAGAGCCGCTAAATACCATACCTTTGTTTACATTTGGTATTTAAAGCTCTCGTCAATGTAAAGTGTGAAATATTTTCAGCGGCATACATCTCATACCATACATACGGACGTACTTATCAAAATAAATTGTTTCTTCCCACTCATGGCGTACCAACCTCGTGTTTAAATGCTTCATCAGCCTTTGTCATGATATAGTTGGAATTATAATACACTGTAAAGATTATTGTTATAGAAACAGCAGGACACTCGCCGTTGCCCTTGTGCCATTCTAGTAATATAATTCATGCAAAAACTGGAGAACGCACAGAACCTTCAAAAATCAATAAATGCTTAAATACAAACACTGTGACAAAATAACATTAAAAAACAAGCATAAAAATGAATCAGGACCTTAGATGTTGTATTCAAGAGTATGTGTCGCATCCTCTAGATCCACTAAATTTCTCAACTGGGCCACAAAACATGGGACATTGTGGTGACTTGGTGGGAAAGCTGTAGAGAGCCTGAAAGTTAAGACTGTCCCTCAAAAAATGTGCTATCTTGCTGTGGCTAGACAGATGCTGACTGTTCCTCAATAGAAAGCCCAGGGGAGGCTCAAACACCGTAAAATCTCTGGTATAATAGGCATGTGTATATAAAACACAGGTATGACTTTACACGTCTATGTTTAGGATCCCCTCTCAGTTTACCTACCTGTGTAGGCTCAGGAGGAGGCTCTTCCCTTGTGGTCCATCAGCTGGTGACAGATCTGGTCTCATGCTCCCTAGCAGTCCTAACACGCTACATGCATTTGAACCCTGGAAAATGATGTCATTTGCCGGCGTTCAGACTCAGTCAGCATGCTGGGACTGAGGGAAAGCCGAGAGATTTCCTGGAGGCCGTGAGGGATTGGCCTATGTGAGCACAGCCACCGGCAAAGCCTTCTCCATCTCTCCCACAGTCCCAGCACATTGACCGAGTAAATCGCTGGCATATGACATCATTTTCCAATAGGTAACGTTACATGTGAGGAGTTAAGTATTGCAACCATGATTTGCATGTTTTTTTCTTTCCAGAACTCTTGAAAAAGGAGTAAGTTGTGCATATTGTACCTGAGATTTTACAGTATACCCTTACGAAAAAATCACTGCAGTTTTTCTGAAGTAATACTGCAGTTTTTTGGACATGAAAAAACTGCAATACTGCACTTTTACTGCAGTATTACTGCACATTTACTGCAGTTTTACTGCATTTGTACTTCTCTGTACTGCACTTTTACTGCGCTTTTTTTTTTATATTGCAAACCTACAGTTGTGCTTCAATGTACCGCAGCTTTATTGAATTTGTACTTCCGTACAAAAACAACTGCAGTAAAAGTGCAGTACAGTGAAGTACAAATGCAGTAAAACTGCAGTAAATGTGCAGTAATATTGCAGTAAAAGTGCAGTATTGCAGTTTTTTCATGTCCAAAAAACTGCAGTATTACTTCAGAAAAACTGCAGTAATTTTTTCGTAAGGGTATGTCTGGGAGTGTTGTTACATTTTGTTGCCTTATTTGTGTATCTGGACAACCATTATGGTATGATATACCGAAGGATTTTTTTCCCCTCTGCAGTGAAAAACAATAAAAAATGCTTGAGATGCCACTGCGTGGGGACTTACCATAGTGCGAGATATTATTTTCCTGAATGTTCTCGGAGGAGCTTATTTTATTTCAAGTATTCCAATATAGGCAACCCTGAGGGATCTTGAGACATGAAGGGGACTTTTCATGAAATACCATGGCACCGCCTTTGGCGGCAGAAAGCTATGTTCGAGTAGAAAAAATAAAATGAAATAACAAAAAAGACAGAAAATATAGATTATTGTCAGTGCTCAAATTTGGTTTTATTTCGGTGACTGTGTCCATATACCGTATTTGCTCGATTATAAGACGAGGTTTTTTTCAGAGCAAATGCTCTGAAAAATACCCCTCGTCTTCTAATCGGGGTCGTCTTCTAATCAGACCTCAAATAGAGTCTGATTAGGAGACTAAGATCCAGATCCCCCGCACCGCTGCAGGGGACCTGGATCCTCCTGTCTCACCCCCCCCCCCCATCATACACACACTTACCGGTGCTTCCTGCTGTATTGCCGGGGCAGCGGGTTGACGTCTACGCGATCCGCGTAGACAACGTCCGCTGCAGCCGGAAGGAGGTGTGGCTAGCAGCGGGGGTTGTCTGCGTCCGTCGCGCAAACCTTCCCCGACTGTCAGAGATCAGAGTTCCCCGCACCGGTGCGGGGAACTCTGATCTCTGACAGCCGGGGAAAGTATACGCGACGGACGCAGACAAACCCCCGCTGCCAACTCCACCTCCTTCCGGCTGCAGCAGAAGGCGACGTCAACCCGCTGCCCCGGCTGGAAGCACCGGTAAGAGAGGGCTGAGAGGGGAGGGGAGGGGAGAGTGTGTGTGTGTGTGTGTGTTAGTTAAATGGGGGTATAGGGTGTGTGTGTGTGTGTGTGTGTGTGTTAAATGGGGGCATAGGGCATTTCTGGAGTGGCGTTAAGGGGGCATTTAATAGAGCACTCTGCCTCCTGAAATGCCTTATACACCTATATGCCACTCTGCCCCATAATATGCATTTTAACCCCCTAAATGCCAGAGTGGCATATAGGGGTATAAGGCATTTCTGGAGGCAGAGTGCTCTATACAATGCCTTTTAACTCCCTTAATGCCACTCTGCCTCCTGAAATGCCTTATACCTCCCTATATGCCACTCTGCCCCATAATATGCATTTTAACCCCCTAAATGCCAGAATGGGATATAGGGGTATAAGGCATTTCTGGAGGCAGAGTGGCATATAGGGGTATAAGGCATTTCTGGAGGCAGAGTGGCACATAGGGGGTCAAAAGGCATACCATGGGGCACAGTGGCATATAGAGGGTTAAAAGGCATATCATGGGCCACAGTGCCATATTGGAGTGGCAAGCCTGGGGGCAGATGTGCGTAACTGGGGGACAGGTTGGAAAATACAAGAAATAAAAACAAAAAAAATATTTTTCTCAATCATAGCTTTTATTAAAAAAAATAGTTTACATGAATTAACATTTACTGGTAAAACTTTTTTCCTTTAGGGTCGTCTTATATTCAGGCTTTTTCTTTTTTTCCTAAGTTAATATTCAGATTTTGGGGGGTCGTCTTATAATCAGGGTCGTCTTATAATCGAGCAAATACGGTAAATTGCTGTGACATTGCTTAGTCTGTGAGAAATGAGGGACTTAGGTTTCCCTGTGTATCTTCATACTCTGGTGTACCAATAGCCATCCTGGCAATCCAAATGAGCTGACCCTGAAACTCTTTAACCATTTAAAAGCCCATCTTGCACTTCTATGTAGCAGCCCATCATATGTGTTACCCACCTGTCCCCAGGGAAACCTTGACTTAGTTTAAAGATACACTTAATTAAGTAACATGCTTTCGAACGGGAATATAAACCATGGCATACCAGTAATAAAATCACTCATTAGTAGTCATACATATCATCAGATCAATGTGTAATCGGAATGAATCGGTTCCAGATTGTGTCACCCTGAGAATCTGCCCCTTCACACCGAGACCCTGCCATTGGGAGAAGAAAAAACCCTGAGAATTCCCTGGGCCGGACTGGCAATGGTTAGTCGGCCCTGGCACTTTAAGGTGGCAGTTGCCGACGGCATCACCCACAGCTGGATATACGCATGCTACTTTTTTCTGCTCATGTAGCCCTGCTCACGCTGCAGATCCGGGTGAGTACGCAGTAATGTCGGCCAGTGGACCGCTGGCCAGTTCAGGCCTGGTAAGAACTGCCTGGAAAATTGCAAAATGCACATTGATATATCTGTTTTCAAACTAAATTCAATTTGAAATGGAATGATGTCTGCAAAAAACAGGACGTTTTTTAATTTTTAAGGACATAAGCAAGACTCCGGATACTATGAGAAGAGGTACTGCCTGGGCAAGCCATAGCTTGGGGCTGTAAAAAGAACATCCAGGCAAACAGATCAGGAGCTGAATAACTGTATCTCCTGATATTTATCCAAGCCTTTTCTAATATAAACAGAATAAAGGGTGTGTGTCTCAAGGTTTTTGGCTGGTTTAGAGGCATCCTGTCCAATTTCCTGAACTCTGCATTCATTTATAACGCAGATGAATTGATTGGTGTTTCTCCACGCACGTTTATGTTCAGAGACCTGTAGCTGGTTGACACCTGGCGCTCGAATTCTGTTATCATCGTCGACAAAAAATCTGCCACAATGGTTACAAAGTGTCAGTCTGCGATACTGTTACAAACTATCGGCAGTACTAGCGCGTGACATATGCCCAATGCGAACGCAAAGTGAATTCGCTATCCTATTCCGATACCTGAAAGTCAACAAGTGTTAGATTGATACATTTCTGACTGTGATTTAGGACACACTGCTCAAAGCAGGTAACACGCAGTCGCAGCCAGTGTCACACGTTCTAAATTAATTAAAATCAAGCGTGCATGGGCTGCGACGCCACACAAATGGCCATTAACCCTTGCAATGCCAAATAAAATGGTCTATATCATTCTCAAACCACCACAATGCTCCGTCGAAGAACAACCACCACCTACCACAAAATAAAAAGAAAAGGTGCTATGTGTGCCAGCAAAAACATAAATGAAACACAGTATCTGCGATTTTACTGACTCTGTTGTAACCGCAATATGGAATCTGTTGGCTCTATAAAGTATAGTTAAATGCAATTTAATGTAATGAGCAGGATGTGAAAAGTGTATATGTGTGTCAAATGGGATTTTAAATCACCTCTCTTAAAAGTAAGCTTCCACTCTCCCTGACCTCTAAGCCTAAGTCTGGAATGCAATTACTAATTACAAAGACAGGCGTTATATACTTTATATTGACCTGGTTGATTTATGCACTAAACTTATACACGTTGCTTGGGTCTGAGCTGCTTTACACGGGGTGATAAAGAGAATGGTCCGACGAAATCTTTCATTTACTGTACGATCTGGTTAATGTAAAGAAAACGAGTTTATTATGTATTAATAGAAACAAGCCCTCTATGATCAGTAGCTGTTTCTTGGGCACTCACAATATTCTTTGGCCAAACTCTGTTCTAATAACTTGTATGCTTTTCTTTTATATGGAAACTTTAAATGAGACCCCTATAGATAAAATGTTAGCTTATTTGAAGAAGACACTATAGCAGTGGCAGCACCATTTAAGCAAATAGGTCATATGGATTTTACAATTGTAGGTCATATGGATTTGTACAATTGCATGGAAAGTCAGTATACTCGGACAGCATACTTTATCAATGTTATGGACTTGACAGCCATGTGAGTTTTTTTATCAGTGTAAATCGATCGTGTGCTTTTCCCTCCTTGTTGTGCTGCGGTTGCACCTGGGATGGAAATGACATCAGTTAACACATGCTTGGGCAGAGCTCACGTTGCAACCTGTTTATTCTGATGAGTCCGCAGTTGTCCCTACTGAGTTTATCCAAAAAAGGCCAAGCTTTAACAGGGGTCAACAGTGTTTGGCATCATTTTTAACCTTTACAAAAGGAGTGGATAATCCCCATATTCCATTTATATTAAACTACATGGAAAAAATGTCTATTGTAGACATATTGCATGGTGTGTTCCAACTGTGCATATTATAGCCGGTCTGTTTGTTAAGATGCCATCTAAAGCCTCATACTAGGCTTACTTCAACCTGTTATATAGAACATCTAGATTAGTTGTTCTGGCTCACTAAGGAAATGCCTTGCAGGCCAGTGGCCGATACCACTGGCCGATACAGTGTGGGGCTACTGGCCAGTTATGTGTGTCTGCATGCTGTGACAGTATAAAACCATAATGTGTGGCCATGAGTATCCAGCCGCTGGCCACTCGTACATCATTTGGGTGCCAGGGAAGCTTAGTCATCCTCAATCTGGCCCTATAGAATCCCTTGAACCTACTAGAAGTTTGATGTTACCCAGATCAGACAGCTCATCAAGTATTGAATCAGTCTTTAGAACATATGCTAACAGAATAAGAACTGTGCCAGGTAGTTCAAAAGTTCCAGGCACAGACACAAGCACCTATATGCGCACTAACTTATATATAGTTCCCAGAACAGCAGCCATACTCAAAAGGAGGAAAAATTTGAAAAACAATACTTGCATGGATGCTCAGTTCACAAAAATAAAATATGTACTAGCAGGAACTAGCAATATAACCACTGTAATGGTTCCACAGGAAATTACTCTTTAAAACCAATTTTATTATGTTCTGCTAGGAGTATTAAGCTCTAAATATTGTTCTGTCATGGGTTCCGCAATATTATTTATCACAAACTCAATACTCAATTAATAGAAATTTCTTGATTTTGATTACTCCCACAAATGTCCATGAACCATTTGAAAAGGTTGTACTGAGCAAATCATTGTGATTGATTCCCCAAAAAACATTTATAGAGGAGCATGAAACCAAAAAACATACATTGTGCCAGCGGAATCGCCAGTCAACTGGTCAACCTGTCAATGATAAATGCTTAAAAGTCTTCTGTCATTTCCTATAAAAGCATTAAAATTTCAATGATGATTTCAATTAATTATAATAATTAAAAAATATATATTGATCAGTATTTTAGTTAAAAATGTTTACAATTTATTTATTTAGTTCTTTAACATTCATGTGTTACTGCTAATCATTGGTTAAAAGATAGGATCACGGAAACTATGCAGGGACGGACTGGGGATGAAAATCCACCCTGGCTCTTTACAGCCAGTGGCTAGTAAATTATGTATTTGTGGCCACATGGATACATGTACTCTGTTACACCCTAGAGGCCAGGATCTCCCGCATGAGTAGAATTAAAGGTATGTTGGAGGTGCCATTCGGCACCGACTACCCAATATTTGACAGTTTCCCGATGGCCAGTCTTGGCCTAAAACTGGATATGTTTTTTTGCATATTTCAATTATTGGGCAATATATAAAAGTTTACTTCCATGATATAAAAAAAGCTGATTAAGTATGATCTAATATATTTAATTTCTAGATCTATACACTAAATACACAGAACTGCAAGCAAATGTATGGATAAAAAATGTTTTTTATTTATTTGCACTATTACTTATTTACAATATCAATTTACAAGTTTGTTTAAAAAAACATCTTGCATAAAAGCAGTTGTAACATTTTTTTTAAGATGCAAATTAGCTTTATTTTTAGCACACCGAGTCAGCGTACTCATATGTTACCTAAATGTTGTGCAGGCGCTTTTAATGTCACTGTATAATATTTATAGCAGAGACAGACTGGCAACAGCCAGAGTCCAAACTCCTAGCCCAGGGCTGTGGCGGCCCAGAGACACATTTCATATATACAGGGCATAGGGGTCTCTGTAGCATACACTAACACTCAGCAAAATTAGCTGCCAGTTAGGTATGGGGGTCTGAGAGAGAGGGAGGGAGCGAGCGAGTGAGAGGGTAAGGGAAGGAGTATGTATGAATGTATGCATGTATGTTAAAATGAGAATGTATGTATAAATTAGAGTGTGTTAACATGAATGTGTATGTGTAAATAAATGTGTATGTGTAAGCATTTGTGTGTGTGAACATGAACATGCAAGTATGTATTAGCATGAATGTGTATGTGTGTTAGCATGGATGTGTTTGTGTGTTAGCATAGATGCCAAAGTCTTTGTGTGTTAGCATGGATGTGTAAGTGTGTGAGCATGAATGTAAGTGATGTAAGAGGGAGCGTGTACTAGCATGAGTGTGTGTTGGTGAGTATGAATGTAGGTTTGTTTAGGTATGTGTAAGCATGTGTATATGTGTTATTGTTAGTGTGTAAATGTATGTAAGTGTGTATACATATGCGTGCCAGTGTGTGTGCATGGTAGGAGGCTACATGGCTTTACTTGCCCCCCCGGGCCAGAAGGTGCCAGATTTCCCCTGAAGGGACCCCCTGTGAGTTTGTATGATGTATGAGATACATATTCCTCATATAGTTATATCACTTTGATGTATCTTATTTTAAAACAACCTTGTCATCATAAGTACTGTGTTACTTTATAGCAATATGTTTCATCACTTGCAACTAGCCGCAGTGAGTATAGACAGCTCTCTTTTAGACCCTGGCAAAGTCCCTGGCATAGACTTAAGGGCTTAAAGAGACAGGTTTTGAGTGAATGCATTATATTGATATTGATATATCGCTCATTAATGGCACATTTTCCTCTGAACCTTTCTTTACTTGCATCGAAAGAGTAATTTTACTCAATATCTTCTACTACTGAGTGGGCTGACCATTGCTTTTGACATGTACTGAACTAAACTCTTACAATGAATTTAAGAGACCATTCCCTACATCTTTGTTTAGATGTAATGTAAGGAGGTTTTACTTTTACAGAGAGGGTGGTAGATATATGGAACGGCTTACCTGCAGAAGTGGTAGAAGATAAAATAGTGAAGGACTTTAGTCATACATGGGATAGGCATAAAGCTATACTGAATCTAAAACAAGACAAAGAATTGATTAAGATCTAAATCTCTACGTCAGGAAAATGAGAAGTCTAGATGGGCCAAATTGTAATTATGTTTCTATTTATGATAACTTGCATATTTACTATAAAAAACAATAGCTTTGCTCTCTCCCTTATTTAGCAACTGGCAGTCACACATGAGATTTATTCATAGGTTTTTCAATGTATTTAAGTTTGACTCTTTCAAGTAATGTCATCATTAGTACATAGGCAAATTGTTAATGTTTATTCCAAAGGTATTGAAGAAATAAAAAAAAATATATGTGTCCAAAACATTAAGACTATTTACAATTTAGTGATTTTATTTTATTGTCAACACCATGACATTCTGCCTGGCAATGATGGAGTTAACAGTGCATACTCTATGATATCACTCATAATTTATATGCTGTCTCCCTTGTGTTATGAATGGGTGTTTAAGGATATGCATACCCCCTGCTTCCAGGGAGTGATGTGTTAGCTCTCATTGATAAGATGAATGTTTGTAGTCAGAAGAATGATGTGATGAGATTAACCTGAAAGCAACTGGGTCTGAAGTTAAAATATCTAAACCTGCGGCAGCCTCTCTATTTAACGGACTGGCGCTATGCATACGTGTACAATGCAGGCTGTTGTGGCTGCTGCAAGGGTTAAACATATCACCAAGTCTCTCACACACACACACACACACCAGCCATGAATGTTTTAACAGTGCAGACAATTCTATAGAATGTCTGTGTTAACAGCAGCAGGTTGTGGGGTTTTTTTTAAATAGCATCTGGTTAAAGAGAGACAAAGCAACCCAGATCCATAGGGACATAATATTTTAGTACATTTATTTATATAGCGCCAGCAGATTCCATAGTGTTGTCATAATATTAAAAATCCTTATTAAAAATAATTTCAAATGACAATAAGATTAACACACGTTAGAGAAGGAGCAGAGGGCCCTGGTCTTGTGAGCTTACAATCTTGAAGGCAACTTGGTTTCTTGAATGGGAGAATACAATACTACAGCATATATTACAAGTCCTGGTTAAAAATGAATGTGCCGGCAATCTAAATTAACAAGGATGTGTGTAACACAATAAAATTTTACCCTGGGCCATGCAGGGTATTAAAAAGTTTGTTTATAGTAAGAAAAGCTTTAAAATCTGGGTTAAAATCGTGTAGAGACTGAATTGGTGGAACATACTTTGTTGCTCTGTTGTTGGCAGAAACATGCTATTCCCAAAAAACCTGATTTAAGGGAGTCCATAGATGTGTGAAATATGACATACATGTGACATTGTTGTTAAAGAACCTGTGAACATCAGGACATCAAGATAAGTAGGGCTTGTTGCAGCAGGTACATCAATAGACAGACTTCAGGAGACCAACACTTGAGATATATTTAGAATGAAACAGTCATCAGGGACCTCTTCTGATGACAAAGTGGTGATGATGAGTCTGTTGTGGTCCAGAGGATGGAGTGGGGGTGGGGATCTCCCCATCACCCTTCATAGTGCTAGTGATGCTGGTCAGTGGTGGTTCCTTTGGGAGGTCAGAACCTCTAGTGACATTTGTTGAGACTGTCTTGGTGGGGTCCATCAGAGATACTGGAGGCGGACCTCTAATTCCCCTCTATTTCTAGAAGGTGGAGGCGTATCCAAGGAGGTTATTTCCAGCTCATTTCTAGCCTTGGCTGTCTCATATGACGTCTGCAGCCTCCCGTTGGACCAGCCTTTACTACAACAGGCAGCTTTGTGTTCCTCTTTCTCATGATCTCATTTTTATTCCAGAGCATCTTTCTTAGTTCTATTTACTAAATAGAGACAGAGAGACACAAAGAGGGGGGACGAGGTAAGGAAGAAGCAGCAAGAACCCTGCGCTAGATCCTCACTACTAACACAACAAAGCATCACTAGATCATCTGGATGCAGGCAAACATTCCATTAACCCCTGTACTACCAGAACAGCCAATTTAATATATATCATTATTTATTATTTTATTGGCCATTTCTTGTTGTTTAAAACACAAAAAATGCTCTCTGTATCTGAAATCTTTAGATCCTTCATCCAGATGAAGCAGTCTATGTTCTTGTTGCATGCATGTCTATTCTTGGATATGACTTTAAGTGTTGATGGCATTCAATAGGGGGTGGAGAGTGCTGTTGGCTGTGAAATGTAAGGTAGCAAACGTCTCTTTGTCTCTTTCATTGGATCCTATGGACACTAATAAAGGAAGTGAGAGGTAGACAGTCTGAGCTGGTCCATTCATCACCTGTTTTTTTTTTTTATTTCTCTTCTGTAGTCGACTGGGATAGAAGAAAAAAAGACACCCGCATAAAGACATTTTGGGGGGATCAAGGAGGAGTTCCTGATATATTCATCTGAATCCAATCCAAGAAGAATTCGATCGTATTTTGGAATTTTTACAAGCAAACTGGGATCTATGAGTGGAAAGGTGATCAAAGCTAAAGAAGAGAAAGATGCTTCTAAGGGTAAGCAAGGTTCATATTGAACTTAATGAGAGTCGTTTGAACAGATGGTGACCTTTTCTTTTTTTTTAACTTAACACTTTGAGTGCCAGAAGTGAAAAGGCATTGCACAACCCTGTGGCACTGAAAGGGTGGACTAATCATGTTTTTTTGTTATGTTTATCAACATGGTTGATTTATGAAAGGATTTATGAAAGCAATAACAACATTTCTTGTGGGTTGTGTATCACATGACAGCAGTGTCACCAGTCACCACCTTAAAGGTTGTATTTTTTTAACCATTTCAGCACCAGAGGCAAGAGTAATTTATTGATCACCCCTTTTGCTTTTTACAGGGTATATTCATTCATGAGGCTTTTGTCTAAAACTTACATTCACCTTGTTCTTCTGAGATTAGAATAAGTGTTGCTTGATACCAAATCACAAACCACTGTCTTCTCTATAAGCTGTTCTTTCCATGAGAAATCACTGTCTTCCTAAGTATGCTTTTTTTGGTGGCATATGACATCAGCTGGCCTTTGTACAGGTTTAATAATGCTAATCTCCCAATGTCACATGGAGAAGTCATTCCCTACAGAGCCATGATTTTTGTAACAATTGGATGTGCTATGATGTATTTCCCCCTATTGCCATACAATGGACTGCGTTTGCTGCTGGATGTAAACTGGGTGACAATTGCCATGGAGACAAGGAGGGCAGAAAGGGTGGGGGAGGAGAGGTGTGTAACACTTCCACTGCATTAGTTTAATTTGCATCTTGAACAGCAGCAGCAGTTTGCTGATCTGAAGCATCTTGTTATATACACAGAAGTCTGCATAACTTTATACAGTGTGTGAAGGGTTAACAGGAATAAAATGCATGTCAGCGTCTCTGGGCATTAAAGGGTGCTTATTCAGATCTCACTACAAACTTTCCCCAAGGGCAAACAATATAAAAATCTGCTTCACTCTATGTGGTCCCCAATGTCAGCAGTATATACAGGTATATACAGGTCGTCAGAGATGGTACATGAGCATGGAGGAGGTAGTTGCTGCAGTCCCTGCATTCAAACTATTAAATAGAACTTTTTTTGTACCAAAAATTGCATTTTACAGAGTAATACCATACTTTGAACCCATTGGCCATGCAGCATGCGAGTAGTCCTTTGACTTTTACCTGTGTGTAGGGAGAGCAGTAAAAAGAATGCTTTTTTTGTAAAATAAAAAAAAAATAGAACATACTTTGTTTTATTTAGTTTGTTAACATTTGTGATAATAGTTGTGTCGACCAGTAAAGGCCATGCAACCCATTCATCAGTTGTGAGTGTGTGTTGTAAGACTGTATGCAACACAACACAACCATCTGCACTGCATCTCAGTGATACACAATGCAAACCTTTACAGAGGTTATTCTCCTACCAGTGGCTTCAAGCTATTAGCATATAATAAACTTTCCGTGACATAATATGTTGTAATATAGAAAAGTGTGGGGAATAGCCTCCGACATACACAACAGTTGTGTTATTTTTTTTTATTTGATGCAATGGCACTGCAATACAGTACATTCTAGTTGTGCAGCCCTTTCTATGAAAATGGATTAAGTGGTCTTGGTAACAAAATTGCTTATTGCTATTAACAAGTCTTTCAATGCATTAAATGAGTAAATCCACCAAACCATAAACTTTAGTTTTCGAAACACACACATACGTTTATATGTAAATCTATATACATAATGTATACATTTCTTAGTACATATATATATATATATATATATATATATATACAACAAAGCAAGACATCAGCACATATCTTCTGTATTTTGAATGTGTATAGATATATAATTGTATTATATATATATATATACATATATAAACTGTCATTTTTAAAATGTATTTATTATATTTAGTGCCATGGCATTATAAAAATTGCTAAATAATAATAATAGTAATAAATGCTGGTGACACAGTAATTTACTAAGCACATTCTAGTAATCTTTAATTGTTTAACAACCAGAAGGTATGATTCATTTCTATAAAACTGACTAGAGAATAGAAACTACCGTATGTTGTGTGTGGCAGCTAATTTGAGCATTTGTGTGGTAGGATTTGGCAGAAAGGATCTGACTAAATATTATAAATCCTGGGGTATGTGCTACGTGACATATGGCAGTTAATTTTATCACATGTTGTGTGCCTTAACGTTTGATATTTACAGTGGCTTCTAGGAGTGAAGGAGCAGATAATGGCATTTATTGGTTTTGAAAGCTTCTACTAATCCAGACTCGTTAACTACCTTTTACTAATAATCCATATTTTAATAAACTGTACGTCTCAAAAATCATTTGTGGCCGCTTAAATATTGGTTGAGATATGTAGTTGTGGCTAATGGTATTAAATATATTATTCTTATGGTTATTTGAGGGATATTGAGAAAGAAAATTTTTTTATTATGATTTTAGTATCTAATTAAAAAGATCCGATAGGAATGTTGTGTTAACTATTTAAAAAAGCTGTCAACACAATTCACAAAAAAGCAGACACTATACTTTTGTGCAACTGTTTGTGATTGTCCGATTTAGCACTCACTAGTTCAACACGGCGTGCTCACTTCCCCAATGACATAGCTAGCAAAATATTTTTTATTTGAATCTTCATTAAAAAATACACCAGTTATTTTCAGCAACATCAATCTACATCCTTTTATCCCAAAGACAATAAGTAACCATCTTCAAGAAAAATCTTCTACTTCTGCTACAGTCATACCTTTTTCCTATATATATAATCGCATATAATATATACTACAAATAATGCAGTTAACTTGTCATACTGCTAGTTATTTGCCCTTTCCACATTGGCTTCATTCCAATATATATATATATATATATATATATATATATATATATATTATATAATATATATTACTGTGTAACTTATATTTGTGGCGTGTTAAATATTTCCCATCAGTCTTCTTTTAGCTCACATTTTTGGAACCAGTATAGATTTAAAAGAAAGCAAGCTGAAATTGGTGATGAACATAGCAGATGTTATACTCACCTTGTGTTTTTTTTGGGTTTTTTTTTAAAAAGCAAATACTGATGTAAAAACTGGTTGCCTTTTTACTTTTTACTGCAGTATGAATAGCTTACTAGAACTAATTGCTCATTGTGCTAATCTGAAACATTTTTGTTTTTAAAGAAAAAGAATATATTTTCTTGTATGGAGAGATTAACATTTTCCTGCTGGACTGTAACAGATACATCTCCTAATGCAAAGAGTAATTCGTTTAATAGCGTTATAATTAAGAGAAAGCGGCAGAGTAGCTTCATTCTGTTCTTATATTTCACTACCCTTTCAAGACGGGGATATGAAAATCGCAGAATTGTTAACTCCCGCTTGGACTGTTCTACAGGTCTAGATTTGGTTCCACCATATGATTCCATTTGGTTTCACAACTCCACCAGTGGTGATTTGATGGCATGTCAGCCTGTAGAGGTGGATGCCAGCAGGGTCCAATTCTTAATGTTGCTGCTAAAATGGATATCATTTTTACTTTGAAAAAAAGCAAGTTTAGTAAAGATGATACCTGTATTGGTTAACTTTAGTGTATTACAATGCACGCCTCCGATACTATTGTCACATTTTGATATATATATATATATATATATATATATATGATAATATGCCTGAAGAAGAGACCCGGGCAGGCTCAAAAGCTTGCAATCTAATGAAATTCAGTTAACCAATAATGGTATCATTTATATCAAATGTTCTTACTTTCCCTTGCTAACACAGTATAACTCTTTAATTAGACATACTCTTTTTATCCCCTCCTGTACCCCAATGAATACCTTATACAAATATACCTTTAACAGCCTTTAAGAAACTTTTCTGAAACTTCTTTATTAGTTTAAATCGCACATCTCCACGAAAATACCTGATGTTTTTAAAACAGATTCCTAGGTGTTTTTATGCTGTACATAAAAATGCTTTTGGTGACTCACTCTGGCATAATGTAATTTATTTTCCCCTCTATTATATTGTTGAATAGCAATGAAGAAGAAAAGGAAAATTGGCTCTGCGTGAGTTATGTGTTTTTAATGCAAGACTCCCACAGTTGTAGACATAAGAAGATTGTATCTTAATATGTTGAGGGTGCCAATAGTGCAAAAAAGGTACATACGTCCCTGTTATTACCCAACTGGGAGCTGTAATATAAAATCATAACAATAGAAACCCTAATTGGCTTCCTTGTTCTGCATACTTCAGTATATCATAATGCTTTGAAAATATCCCATAATTGTATGCATAATAAATCATTTATCACATTTGTATGACTCGGTTATCAGCACTAGAGATAGATTAAAATGCATTTTTGCTATTTAATCATTAAGAGGCACCCCTCTGTTCAGTTACCAGAACTTAATTAAAGTAGTCTGTGGTTTGGTCATAGGAAAGCATGACAAAGACTTTTCCAAATCAAGCAATCTGTATGACAACTTTTGACAAGTCGCAATGTGTAGTTACATAAACACGTGATATTTTCTTGCACAAGCCATACCATAGTACCAGCTTTATTTAATTATATAGTAGTTAATTGTCACCTTAGATGGTAGCTGCACCTTTACTGTACAAGCAGTGAAATAAGCAAGGCAATTGTCCTATAACCTTTAATGTACAGCTGAGCATCTCTTGAAATCAGTCTATTTTAACGTCTTTTGGATGTGCCTAGATAACTATATGTAATTCTGTTTTCTGAAATACGCAGGAACCAAATCCACACTGTATATATAGAAAACAAACTGTAGGCAGATACCCACAGATACTGTGAAATAACATTCTAGGTTTTTTCCTTCTTTCTCACGAAGTATGGGGTTATTTGCTCCCTGTAGTATGTTCCCCTAGACCAGCTGCTCAAGCCCTGGTTAGTCTAGCCCAGAATACTCCACCGGCTGTATTCTTATTCCAGCTAAAACACATATCTATCAAGACTATCAAGTTTACGGAGGTCAGATACAGTACAGCAGGTTTCATCTCTTCTAACTTTCAGGATGACCAATGCAAGACATTGTCTGTGTGCAACATGTGCGGTTTAGCCTAGTGTTTCCAACGCAGGCCAGTTACAAACCACAATATTTGATAACGAGGGTATCTGACTCTTTTCCTGTGTTAATTTTTGAGAATGATGTTTTTACTGTCTGTCTTGGCCAAAGTGCACATGTGGCTAGAAGAAGACCATATTGCGAATTCACCCCTTCCCTCATCCCTTCCTGTCCATTGCCACTCACAAATGGTATAGATGCATTAAATTATGATTTTATTTATATAAAATATACGTATAAGCAGACAGTACTACAAATGTATTCCTTAACTCAGTTAAGGGAGATGTGGCCCAAGGTCACAGTAGCTCTGGTTTACCACCCTTAACTTAGCCCTGGCTGCTTCTGACATGGCTGCATCCGGTCAGAAGAGGAAGAATTGCCACAGTTAGGTATTAATGTTTCCCAATCAGTCCACTTCAAACAGAGCCATCTTTAATGTTGCACGCATTTGTTCAGCTCCTGATGCACATGCAAATAAATGTTCAGTTAATTTCATAATTCACGCACATTTTGTGTTTTTTTTTTCCATTCTCTGTTTTGGCTGGTTCTTGAGTGGCACTAATTATCTGGATTCAGTTTAAGACATTGACGTGACACTAGCATTTTACAGCTGTACCCAGAATGTGCCTTTTTTTACCCAAACAAGATCACAACAAATGAGTCATCCCACTTGATTAAAAACAGAGTCATTCCACTTGATTTTATGTTGCTGTGTCTCTTTGACCCATGTTTCATTTGACCAGTAGACTAAGGTGGAAATGGCGTTGACAACAGAAAATTACTTGACATTATTTTGTACTATATTAAGACTCTGTGGGCTGCATTGAATAAAGACATAAAAGATCTTCTTAGCATCTTTCACATTTTACAGAATACTTGGCTTAATATTATCCATGCACAGTAAATGTGATTACTAGATATGAGCATACCAAGGAACTTCTTAGGCTACATGGTACTGCCCATAAGGAGAGGAGTAGACAGGGCCAAACACCACTCCTCTGCTTGAAGAAAGAGAAAAAAGACCCAGGGAAGGATGACTTTACCTGGAGACTACTGGTCAAACCTGGAGAGTTCCCAGGTATCAGTTTATGGTATATATCAGCAGCCTGCTGAATGCATCCAGAAATGTGGACTAATATACGCTGTAGCACACAAACTTACATATACACACGCTCACTCTAATACACTCACTCACACAATTACACATTCACACACTATTACACATTCACACACACTAAAACATCCTCACTCTATAATCACACCTCACCACATTCTCAGATCTCAGAACCCCACACACTTTTTTGTAGCTGAAGCCATGATATTACTGTGGGGGGTCATGTAACATGACGTTACATAAGCCACTGCACTCCCACCTCTGTGACTCTAGGACTGGCCCATGGGAAAAATGTAACCTCTGCCCTGCACAAAATCTCTCTTTTTTTTACACTCTGTGGTTTAAAGCTTCATTTTATCATGAAGCTTGGTGTGTCCCAATTCACATGGAGCATTCTGTGTAAAGTGCAGCTGGAGTGTGAGTGTTAAATTCAGCTCCTTATTGTCTAAGGTTTTGGGAGCAGCCTTCTTAGATGTTTTTACTGTGTGGATTTCTTGTACCATCTAACGTTTTCCAGGTCTTGTATCAATATGAATGAACGTTATTTTACATTTCAGCAGATCAAATCACCCTCTAGCTATTTGACTAATCAAGAATCAAGCAAGGGAAATGTAATTAAAAATGCTCATTATACACTTACTCTGGAGGATAGGTAATACTGTATAAACTTACATTCCTGAACGAATGCTTGCTAACATTGCAGGAAAATCAGCTGTTATCCCAAGCAAGGCATCTTTGCTTTTTGTCCTACCAAACTTCATATGTCATTCAATATATGCAATTGTCTTTTAATTATATGATGGAAAGTAAGAAAACTAGCCCGATAACCAAAGAAGCTGGACAAATGTGGCATGCCACTGACTAGATAGTTCTGAATAGGTTGGGGAATTGGGAAGTATTCATTAACATTGCATAGGTGTATAATTTTCAAGAAGGTAGACTGCTGGCTGAGGTGCAGCATGGGGAGGAACTTACTGGGTTTGGTCGATAACCATTATTTCAACTTTTTTTTTTAGAAAAGTAAGATAAATGATGAAGAATGTTTTCCATTTAATGTCGTGCCTTCAAGTTGTAACCATCTAACAGGTGTCAAATGAGAGGACAAGGATGGTGCCTGTATTTGCTACTAGACAATGAGCTGAAGCTGTTGATCATGGTGCTGTAGAAACATACAGAAGGTCTTCAGAAACAAAGTTGTAAAGAAATGAAACATAGAAACAAAGAATTAAACATCAGATAAGAACCATTTGGCCCATCGAGTCTGCCCATTTTTCTGAATACTTTCCTCAGTTCCTGGCCTTATCTTATATCATGACTATCCCATGCATGCTTAAACGCCTTCACTGTATCAACCTATACGTATATATATACAGGCTTCTCAAAATCGAGATGATTTTAAGTTATTCTGAAAGCGCACAACAAGGGAAGGATTATCAGTTTAAATACTACTAAAACAGTCTTGTAGTGCTCCCCAAAAAGGCGTAAGCAGATAATCACCAAAAACAAAATCTGAAGGCCCTTTAAGGCTGTTTTTATTTTTTCTGATTGATCCCCATATTTGACCAAGTTCTATCCTATAGCTGCCATTAATTTACATGTGGTATAAATTACGCAGTAACGTACTCTCGTTTATTGACAACACTATAATCCGCAGCGATCCTTATTTGCATTTTACGATGCAGATGTATCTTCAGAGCACAGTCTCATTATAAAGGTTTGTCACAAGATAAACACTTACAGCAAAGGGTTAATGTGGGGTTGATAAATGATTCTCTGTTTCATGTGTGATGACTACATCCATGGTTTTGTAATTTAAAGCTGAGGTTAACAAGGACAGACCCTGGGGGAATCCACTGAGGAGGAATTCTTAAACTAAGCAGTAATGATAAAAAGGATTCCGGTTTACATGTACAATACTTAAAACAAATTGATAGATGTTAACATGAAAGGGTGATTTGGCTTCCCTAACATAATTGTTAGAGTCTCCATATTTCAACTATCTCTTTGTTGTCAAATATAAATTTAAAGATTACCAATATTTACAGGTATGTTCTACCAGCTCAGATGAATTCAACACTTACGTTATAAAATGTAGCATTAGAAATATTATTAGTACTGTTCAAAGTCCAAATCCTTCCCATAAATAATTCTTTAATCAAGTAACATTTTATTTCAATTTGCCTGGAACACTTAATTGTCGTGTGCAGGGACTTTTCCTGACCTAGGCCTATGGCGGCAGGTCCAGGAGGGGGCAGTCCTCTTTGAGGATCGGGCCCCCAGGTGGGCAGCTGCTCAATGGGCCAGTTACAGGGGAGATCTCTGATCTTATCAACCGGACCATTTACACTGGACACAGCCTCCATAGACTGCATTAAAACACACTGCGGCCTTTAAGACACAGAGCGCCAGGATATGATGTCACATCCCGGTGCCATTTATTCAAGATGACAGCTGCGGATGGGGGAAAGGGCTAAGGAAGCACCAAGGGTAAATACACCACTGGTCATGTGAACCATTCCTGTCTAATTTTGGGTGTATCTGTCAAATATCCTTAACTGTAAAGCTAAATCATGGACCTTAAGTAATAATTCTTTTAAAAAAAAACCTTGATGTTATTCATTATATTTTTAGCTTTGTGGATGTGCTCATTTTGAAAGCTTGGAGCTTCAGTTAGAGCCTGAACCAACGACCTGTAAGTTTCCAGAAATGTAGATGGTACAATGTATTTGTCAGAGCTTTCATGTACTGGCTGTTCTTTTACAAGCACAATGGATCTGTATGTGGTGCAAAATGTTTGCAGGGGTATATGATTCTATATCTCTTCTGAAACTGATTATAATGCAAACCCATTGCGTGGCAGTGGCATGTCCAGCATATTACAATGCAGTATATTTGCCCTCATTGTTAATGACACAGTGGTATCATAATCACATATATATATATAATGTATTTGCTTCACCTTTTTTTTTTTAGAACAAGCAATAATGTATAATATTTTCTCTAAAAAAATACACCGGGGCTTACATACATTCATACAAAATGTGCCATCAACTGTTATAAAGAAAAATGATTAACTAAGCAAAAAAACATTTTTGTTTATTGCTTTCTACAAAAAAATATAACTTTAGAACATTTTCATAACTACAACACTTATTAGATACAATCTAATACATAGCATAGATAAAATATAATAAATAGCATTGCAATAAAGTTTCTTAAAAAAAATATTGGACATATATATATAGTTAATCATAATAATACTCAGAAATGAAGAAGGGTTGTCACCACTATACATACACAATGTCACTGTAATCACGAGCATATAAATATTGAAGAAAGAGGTAAAGAGAAGAAATCCTTCATCTTTGAACAAGGTATTTCGCTTTTTGGTTTAATTTTTATGTATCATGCCAGGTTTCTTTCTGTCTAAGGCAGCAGTATCTCATGCAATATGCTTCGATTTATGGATATTCCAGCCTGTATTGGCAGCAGTCAGCTCATTTAATATTTTTGAAGTTGGTTAAATCAATTGTTATCCAACGAGGATATATAGAGCTTCTGATCTCTGTGTAGCTCTCAAGGCCTGGAGTTTAAAAAGGGTAGCACTTGCTTAACTTTGGATCCTTGCTGTGGATGGCTAGATTGTTCTTAGCAAAGACTTTATTGTCTTTGTACAATTTACGGTATTCTGTAACTACCGGGCAACTTTTTAAAGGTAATTATCTATTTGTGTCGACTTTTGTCTTTGACTATTGCATCTCTAAAAACAATTTTCAGATTCATTGAGTTTGCAGTTTTCACCGCACCAGCCCAATCTAACAATTGTACCCGTTTTGCTGCACTGTGTCGAAATGAACGCGCAGATAATTATTAATTTACACCATGTTTCTGTTGATTTTAGGATTACAGATACTGACATATATTCTCAAAGTGGAACTCACCCTTACTAAGATTTTCATCCTCCATAAATGCAATTTTTAAAAAATCCTATAGGTTGTGCTTTTAGGTTTTCACTCGGTGTAATTGGTTTTAAGGTAATGTGGCAAGAGATGACAAATCCATCATGATTATTATTTTCCTGTCCTGAATGAAAGCTCTTTTACATAGATTTATTAGGTGTACGAACTGCAAAACAAAGGATTAAGGGAAGCAACAGATACTCTTTAACACAAAATTGGATATTTCACGGATAATTGTAGTATTCTGTGAGGAAGGAGAGAAGCTGGATTTTATAGAGCTCAATATGCAAGAGGTTTAGATCAGTAAAACTTTTAACAAGAACAAACTAGACAGTTGTATTGTAATCTTTATGGGGCTGCACTGAATCATACTTGTTAATACTGCTAAGGTAAAGAACAAGAATGCTTTAAGCAGAATGGTTAACAATGTTTTTGTAGAGTGGTTGTAGGTGTCCTGTAAATGGACAGCCTTAACCTAAGCATCCCATGTCTTCTTCTGAGTCGAGTGGATTTGTGTGAGGGTGGATCTAAATGCATGACCGGCAGGTCCCTATAGAGCCTTACATAGGAGGTGAAGTGGGGAGTATGGAGGGTGGGGAATCAGCATGGCCATGAAAGAGGAAGGTGACAAGGAGACCACAGGAAGCAGTGCTCCACCAGGAGACTTCGAGTCAAATCCAGAGTTTTCCCAGGTATGGTAACAGGCCCTTACTGGTTGGCAGACCCTGGACAGCTTTACCTGGAGCAAATTGCCCTATTGAGGCCTAAAGCCCTGTGCCCCCTTTTCCTTCTGTGATGTCCATCTTTTATAGGAGTGCATAATGTTTGTCTACAGCCCTAAAAGCCACAATAGTTTTTAGATAAAACAGCATGGAAAAGTTGAACACGTGATAATAAATTACATTTGAAAACATACAATAACATTTGGAGGATCACCAAAGAGTATTCTTGCCATTTGGTCTAGGACCAGACTTGCTTCCGTAAGTAACCAGATTGCTCAGTTCAACACTCTTTAGTCTGGTTGGTGGGGAACTTAAGTATTGATGATAAAATTAGCCTCAGAGTCGTTACTGTGTAAATGTTTTGTGGAAGGATTAGACTCAGTGGGGGGCTTTCTAAATGTTTTTTGGAGGGATTAGGCTCCAAAGTGGAGCTTTTTAAATATTCTGTGTGAGCATTAGCTATGGCTGTAGAGGATTGGTGAAGAGTTAGCTAAATTGCTAAGTGGGAGGTTGAAAAGTAAGACTAAGTTAAGACTTCTTCTGGTCTCGTATTGGACATGGTTAGGTGCCGTATTTTGTAAACTCATTTGAGCAGGGCCCTCCTTAACTTTTGTTTCTTAAATCAAAATTGTTATGTTATACCCTGTTTACCCACTGCACAGTGCTGTGAAATACGCTGGTGCTAAATATAAATCAATAAATAATAATAATGAAGCACCACAACTTGTGTGGGTGAGATTTGAAGTAAGGTCATGAAAGCTGTTAATTGCATGGAGATGGAATTTAATTGAACAGTGCCTAACTGATAATTGCTCAAGTGCATTGTATTTTATATGTATAATAGAATGGACCCACTATTTTATTGTTGATGTGCAGTATTTAATCTTAGTACAGTGCAGTTTTTGGATACTTTCTGATGTCGACTATGTGACCAAAGACAAAATGCGGTCTAAATAGCCTCGTTTTTTTATTCTAGACCTTGCCAGTAAATTCCATGGTAGAATATTACATTTTTTTTACCCGTTTCTACTTGTAAAATGTCCAGCATCCTAAATTCATGGGATTACTGATGTATAAACTGTCATAGATTAATTAACACATTTCTAACTCAAAGCGTTTTGAAGAAGCAGGATTATTGAAGAAGTCCCAAAAGTAAAAGTAGACTTCAGAAATGCCCTATCCAGGCCAAGCTCATTATATACCATAAACTTAGTTTCAAAGAAACAGAGAATGTCACTTTAATCTGACAGTACATCAAAGAGTTAGAATATTCATATTTAGGTTCCTGGATATTTTGCCAGTGAGATGTATAGTACACTGGCTTTCATAGATCAAGGTACATTTCAAGAGGGAAGATGCAGTCGACTGTATTTATAGACCAAGAAAAACCTTTGTACTTTGAGGATTGGCATAATGTCATTAAATATTAAAATCCAATATATTTCTTCACTTTAGTTTTGGTCAATGTTATGTACCTTTATGATAATGTCACTAAGAGAGCAGGATATAGTGGATGAGAAAGGTTGGTTAAATTCTAGGACCATAAGGATTATGATTTAATTTATATTATTTTTTTTGACATTTCTTTTTACCCACAAGGAGATACTTGTGATGAAAATGAGTATGCCTCTATTTCTCTTTATTACTCAAAAATGATACCGCCTCAGTATGGTATCTAATGCCTTAGCCAGTGGACAGGTGGACAGGTGTCTTTAATACAGGTAACAAGCTGAGATTAGAAGCACTCCCTTTAAGAGAGTGCTCCTTATCTCAGCTCGTTACCTGTATAAAAGACACCTGGGAGCCAGACATCTTGCTGATTGATAGGGGATCAAATAATTATTTGACTGAGTAAAATGCAAATCAATTTATAATTTATTTGAAATGCGTTATCTGGATTTTTTTGTTATAAAGCTGAAATGGCCCACTGCCACTTTTCACTTAATCTACAGAAATATACAATACAAAGTTCTTGATTTTTTTTTCTTTCATTATTTATAAAGAAGCTGGACTACAAATATATATTTATCAAAACTTTAAATCCACTCTTGGACTCTAGCCATAAACTTCCAAAGTGGACGTACTACATCCACCCTTCTAGTTTTGCCCTTACTGTAGCACTGCTTTTCTTGCTTTAGAAACACACATAATCTTGTTTAATTATATGTCTTTATCCTGACATACCAATAAAACACGCCTCTCCTTAAAAAAAGAAAACTTAGTTTAAGAAGCCGAGGGTTTGGCCTTTATTTGGCATGTTAAACCAAGTGTAAGATTTCCATCTACAGTTTTAACGTTTAAATTTGCTAAATATTTTGAGGCCATGCCCTGAGCTCTCTTGGCTTGCATCTATCACAGTGCCGGACAGAAATAACGCAGTGTCTTCCCTTATTATATTTCAATCCACAAGAATTGACCAGACAGCAAGTAGACAACATAGTTCACATTTAATGTTAGGAGATGTGTTCAAGGTAGAAGTCCAGAGGCTGTTTCGTATTAACATCTTATTGCTGAAAAAATGGATAACTTTTTCTCAAATCCAACATTATTCAAAGTGATGTGATAAATTAGCTCCACGGAACTGCATGACGTTTGGAGAAATTTATAATCTGTGGGCTAATCAATGTTGATGTGTCCCTGCCAGCTCTAACAAATGTCTTGAATGTTGCAGTCATTCTACTCCTTTGGTCCTATGTTCCTCAAGTAAAGCGGACATAACTAGTAGTGCATCACATAAAAATACAGTTTGGAGGTTTCTGGGCATATCTGGGAAGTCTCTACGTATTTGTAACTCACTTTGCCAGCCCTTACCCTATTAAGTAGAAAGTGGTACAAGGAGCGGTTCCAAGATGGGGTCTCCTTGGAACCTTCCAGTATGTTTATTTAGGAACTTGAATAAGTTCCTACTGCTGATGTGCATAATGAAGACAATGTTTCAAGAAGCTTTATGTGTGATATCTGCCATGCTGAAGCTGTTTTGCATGGTTTCAGTTGACGAAAAATTAAATCCATTAAGTGATATTTTTTGATGGGTGGACAAATGTTTTGAGTGTTGATTATGCTTTTAGATCTACGTCATCAATTAGCTGTACAGAAATGTACGTTTGCCTCTCCTGGTATCTCTCCTTTCAAGCTTAACACTCTTACCATCCATTTACTATGATTTCCATACGTGGGAAATTTCTGTCCAATGTACCTAGTGGGAAATCCAGATGTGAATAAAGCTGCTCTAAATAATGTAAAATAATATCCTACTAAAAAAGAGTAAGGTATTTAGAATGGGAAGTTTAGAAAGGTCAGTTGGTCGTATCTACCATCAGAGCCATCGGTTCAACATTTCATACTTAAATGGAATTAAATGGAATTAAATGGAATACGGAATACCGTATCTGCACAGCTTCCATTTCCATTACATGGCAAGTTACCTGCGAGAAGCTTATTCTTTAAGGTAGTTTAAGCCACTGGAAACAAATTGTTCATAAATTATATAGTTATGTACTAGGTTTTGATAGCGATGAATGTACAACAAGCTAGGACAATTTACTAGGTTGCCTGGTCTCGTTAGCATCAGTTATTTTGCTCAGTTCCCACGAAGAGCTCTAACAGAAATAATTGAAGGAAATGACTCAATCAGTAATCAAAATTTGTCTAGCCTGTCATTTTTCTCTATACGAAATGGCCATGCTTAATAGAAAATATGTCCGAACTAATTTAATAGGTATTGTGTTTGCGGAAATGCAACATGTATGTATACTTTTTCATTACTGGTTTATGTTATTTTATTGTGATATCTATAAGTTTATATCTATGTCTGAATATATATCTATCTATATCTATTTAGTGACCGTATGCACAGCAAAAGCATACGCTTTTCTCATGGCACAGCTCTAAATAAAGAAACACTTAAGTCTTAAGTGCCTACCTGCGGATATTATATTCTGAAATAGTTTGAAACTAAAAACATGCTGGTAACTAAAATGTGACATTTTAAGCTGCTGTAGTTACATGATGTGTATAATGAAGCAAACATATCCATATCAGGAGTATTCTAAAAGAATTTTCCAATGAACAGAAATCTATTGAACCCTTTCATTTGAGGACTGAGAGCACGTTGCTTTACACTTTCATATACAGTTCTCACAAGCTAAAAAACCCAACTTTAGGCAAAAATATATGTCGATAGATAGATGTTAATAAAATCTCATGTGTGCCATCTGAACTTGTCCTACATTTTCCAGAAAAATCACTGTTGAAATGCCATTTTTATTGAAAACTGCAAACTTAATTGCAAACCGAATTCCGAATGGGGCCGTTGCTATACCCAGAACATCTGGGATAAACCCGAGTAAAAATGTGACATCATCAGTTAACTGTTAGCTATTTTAAGCATATTTGTGATAACACAAAAATAAAGGCCTTCTCTTGTTCTCTTGAAGGAAGCTTAAGTACCCCATAGAAATAAAATGCATGAATATTGTTGGTTGCAAAGTTTACAATTTACGGCCACTGAATAGTATTAGTATATAATGCCTAAAAATATAGACAAGGAGATAGAGAAAAATGGCCTATGAACTAATGGTGTGTATGTTCTCTAGTAATATTATTGCTCTGTGAGCCAACCAGAGTTGATTCGGGGCGACAGGTTCACTGTAAGGATTGACGTGTCCAACAACATGTTGCTGTTATGTAAGCAGAAGCTTATATTTTTGTCTGTTCTTCAACAAGCTGACAGTCACTGCAGTTTGGCTCAGAGATATTTTAAGAGACAGAAAAGCAGAGACGCTTTATTTTTTATTTTTTTATATAAATTGCCTTGAAAACATAAAAAAAAAATCACAAAAACCTGCTGGAGCCTCTGCCAAATAGTTCTTCGCTTTGGCTTTTTCTATCAGCTGTCATGTTAGTCTGGCCAGAATACAGGCAGGTTGATACTGTAATCGTTTTCATCATTCTAGGTGGCTAGCATAAGCCGCAATTCCCAATTATCAGTGAGCTATGTCATAAGGAACATGCCACAGAATATTTTTAGAAACCAAACAAAAATTTCCATGGACGTCACCTCTGATTTTCATCCTGTTACTGCCTTCTGCAGTAATGCCGTGACCATCTCTAGTCTACAAAAATTAAGATAGTGTGAAATCTATTGTAGGTATAAGGCCTGGAAGTTTTGGACAATGATGTAATTAAAATCCCAATTGTATCTTGACATAAACATTATAGGAGCCACGCCCCTAAAAAAATGTAATAAAAGGATCTGGAGAAGGACGTATGGCTACGATGTTCACTTACCTTATTTTACCCTTGCGTATTTTGAGTTAGGCCTCTATTTTGTTTTCTAATGGGAAAAAGGACCATGTAATATTAGAGTTCTGTTATGATGTCCTGCTAATTTAGCAGGTGTTATCTTGAGGCTATGATTAATTACCACACTGTTCCTAGGTCTGTAAATCACTCTTCTTCATACCTGAGTACTTCCTAGTCTAGCCACAGTGAGCTCTGTCTCCTCTGGTTATGTAGCTTCTTGAGGGGGTGAAGCTTTCTTGAAGTTAGGGCAATGGGCACATATTGGTGGTGGGCAGGGAGTGGAGAAAGAGGAGAGTGACCTGCAGTCTTCACCAGGAGACACTTGGTCAAACCAGTAGAGCTTCCTGGTATGAAAATCTTGCACTGCCTAAAATATACTTTTAGAGAACGATGAATGTATATATCTGGTTCTTACCTGGTGACTGTCCTGATGCCCCATCATTATTTTGTACTACATTTAGTGTTTAAGTTCAGGACCGGGCTAAATAGTATGGTGGAATGATACCATGGCTTCATGTACCAGCATTGTCAGTGATACATCTGTCCTGGGAGCACCATGACATATTAGTTATTTTGTATGTTATATTTCTAGTGGTGCATTAAAAGCGAGCTCACTTATTCCTTAGGAAGCTACTGATGCCAGTATGTTTGTTCTTTTATAAAAGGGTACAACCATCAATCAAAACTCGCTCAAGCTAGCTTTGTAGAAAAAACTCACTGGCATAATTCATGCATCTCAGGCTTACACATAAAAAAGTAATCTAAAAATGTAATGTAATGCAAAGTGAAAAAGAAAAAAAGAAAATCACAATGACAATGAATACATTTTTATAAAGTAGTATACGCTATATTAATTTCTGAAAACGGAACATGATTAGAAAGGCATATTAGAAGCTTATCATTTTCTAAAAGTGTCAAGAAAATAAAGGAAACATCTAAGTGGGGGCATTATGAGAGATATTATCTAAAATCCTATATAGTATGTTGTTAACCCATATTCAGCTGGTAGAGCTCCTAATTTACATTGACCGCATGGTAAAATGAGCAGGTTTTTTTAAACAAAATCCAGGGATATTTTATATGTAAGTCCAGTATATATATATATCTATCTATCTATCTATCTATCTATCTATCTATCTATCTATCTATCTATCTATCTATATATATATATCTATATATATCTATATAGTGATTATTTAAACCATTAAAAGCAAAACACCTGATTAAAAGAGGCAAATATTTACCTGGGACAGAAGTCTGAATCTCTTTAAAGAAAAAAGTCACTGTGTACAGTTGTGTAGTTTAAAGAAAATTATTATTTCATTTTGTTCCAAAAAAATGCTATTTTGTGAAAATATTGTATTATAAAACTTGAACCATTTTAAGACAGAACAATGCAATCATTGTGAACAGTTCTTTTTAATATGTTACTAGTTATATTAAAAAAATGTTTTTGTGGTAAGAACATATGCCATTTTGTAGCTACTACTAAGTAATTTTTCTGAGAAAAAGGTCAAGGTCAAGGTTGGCTAGCTATAGTAGATATGAAATTGAGTACTTCTCTTCTGGGGAGATGTAATCTGTTGCTTGGTTATTGTCTAGATGTTTCAGAACAATATAATATATATATTTTTTTGTGGAACCATTGATAATGTTGTAAGGATAGCATTGATTCTTACCAGCAGGAACAGCTTGTCTTCGTCTTGATATCACTGACATTTCCCACTGAAAGTTTTTGCAGTGTTCATTCATATAAACCAGAAAATATTTTTGACCTTTTTTATGCTACACATTTTTATCCATTGATGGTGCTGCTTGATGGATATTTTTTTTATTCCGGAAAGTGTAATGAGAACAATAGCTAGTTCTTTGAGAAATATATTAATTTCCTTGAAATGTTGCTGATTTGCACATTTTATCTCGACATGAGATTAATTTAAGTCTGCTTATTCAAATTTGCTAATGCTGTATAGAATCACATACATGGTATTTAAATGAACAATTGCACCTTTTTAATAGGCTGCATTGAATTTTAATCTATGTAAATAAGTATTCCTTTGTTATTAAAGTTAGACATTTTATTTTAGAACAAGAGGTCATAGTCTAAAACTTGAAGGTCAGATGTTTAGGAAGTTTTAATTTACTGAGAAGGTGGTAGATAAATGTAACAGCCGCCCATCAGAAGTGGTAGAGGCTAATACAGTAAGGTAATTTAGACATGCATGGTATAGATATAAAGCTGTCCTGAATCAAAAGGTTCTTATGTGCCATAAAATGTAATGTTTCTAAGTAAGCTTTTTTCCTTCTTCTGCATGTCTCTAATGAAAAGAGAAACATACATGTGAATGATTCCTGCACATTTGCTGTAGGTCTCCCTTTAAAGTCATTGAGAGCTGAGCTTCCACTGAAATTAATGGGAGTAGTGGCAGGCGGTAGAATGGATGCCACTAAAGGCTGCCACATATCTAGTAGATGTAATGAGGGCACTAAAATGCTTTTCAACAGAGACAGGTGGGAGAGGATGAAAATTAGGTAGAAATCTAATTTCCTAACTCAAATAGCCTGCATCAATTTGCATACAGTGAGATTAATTTAGTCCATGCAAAAATTCTATATACATTTTTATATCTTGAATATCCTCAAAGTACATTTTTGTATATTATGCACCAAACCTGAAACTGAAAGTTAGTTGCCTTACCCTAGTTAGATGTTGTAGAATACTTTAGCTTTATTCATTACAAGGAGCATTTAGGAGTATACAAGGAGTATTTGGCACCCAGGGTGTGTCCTATATTTGGCACCTTCATCGCCTCCCCCCAGTGACACATTTTTACACACATTTCCACAGACTTGCCACACATTCATGCCAACACACATGTACATGTACATACTCCACACTAATACAAGCTTACACCCTACACACTCACGTTAACACAAACTCCCTCTCACATACACATATGGATTGATGTTCACACACTTACTGTTACGCATACATGCATATACACACTTAGGCATACATACTCTCACATCCTTTAACATACACATCCATGCTCACACACAGTAACACCTACAAATCAATGCTGACACATACACATCCATGCTGACGCTTATAAATCCTTGCTGACACATTTACCCATACACATCACATGCTCATACACACTTATTCATACACATTCTAGCTCCCTCACATACATACATGCTTTCACATAGAAACCTATACACTTGAACTATAATGTACATTCAGTCATACATGGATACACCCTCCCTTACTATCTCCCTCTTTCCATCACTCTCCATTTTTGGCAGCCATCCCCTATGTGCCAGTGTGGCATCCCCCATACCTTCCACCCCACTCTACCCCCCCTCATTAGTACACCACTGTTAATAAGTAAATAGAACAAACACTAGTACAAAGATATAGAATAATCTTGCTCTGCTATGGATTCTTTTATTGTGTTTGGATTTATGGAACCGATACCATCTGATACTGAAGATGCACATTCAGCAAGAGAATAGTGAATTACAGTAAAACCGTAATCACTGCAATTATCTACCCACTGGATTGTAACTAGTGCAGCTGCTAATGGGAATATGGGGAAATAAGACAGAATTTGTAGCTAAGTGCAGTGAAAAACAATAACAGTAGCTTTGGAATGTTGCTGGGACAGCCAAGAGTCCCAATAAGGCTGTAGCTGGTGGGCCAGAAGAGGAGTATAGTATGCTGGCATGTAGTCAGGTGCCAGGTAGAGCTATACAGAAGTGTGAAATCTACCAGGTCTCTCAGGAGCAATAACAATGCCTGCAAGGTAGGTTAGGAAAGAGTAATGATCAACTGTGGGGGTCCAAAGTATTTAGAATATTGGGGTTTCCCATTTGAAATTATACATGCTGTTAAATACATTCTTTTCCTAAAGCACAGGTTTATCATTTATCATACAGAGCTATTTGTATCATGCACCAAAATTGGTCCAGTTTCCTCTTTGATAAATGCAACATATTACCTACAAGCTATGATGTGCCCCTTTTGCAGTAAGTTTCTGTTTTCCTGTCATTGTCAGAAAATATTGATGTTTACAACCATAATGACCTATTTCATGCCACTTACAAAACCCTACTTAATCATTTCATCTTTTTTTTTTCCTATTATACAATCTTTAGACACTATAAATAATCTTTCCCACTTTGGCTATTTTTTCATATAAAGTAATCACCAAGTGGAAATGGTGCTGGCTTTCAGTTAAGATTTATGAATGTTCAGTAGGCAAGAGAAGAATTCCGGACTACATTAAGCACATGTTAGGCAACTGTGAATTAAGATTGAGGGCAAAGTGTTCTATGGAATTCATCATTAATGAGCCAATAAAAGATATTAGAAGACAAGTTGGCTGAACCGCACTGGCCTGTATCATTCTGTTCTCAAGAACGGAAAGCTTAACTTAGAAAATGCCAAGGGAGAAAAACATTTAGAAGCTCAGTTCCATCCTAAGCACAAGTGATTTCTTGATTGCAAAGATTTGCATGCAAATATAGATTGTTACTGACTAACACATAAATTGTAACAACGTAATTAGTGAGTTATGATTTAATACTAATTGACATTGCACAAATATACCTAAGGTGGTACTAGGCAAAAGTTGTTTCCATATTCAGTTGAAATAAAACTCCTACTATGCTATGGGATTGTTTGACCAACTGAGTTGTGATTCAACTACAACTAGAGCTCTACATCATGTTTACTTTTGTCTCTGCCACACTTGCTTTAATAGATATGATTAAAACACCAATAATAACACTGCCAGAACTGAAGAGTTCTTCTTTTCTTTACTTTTTTTCATGAGTAACTAACATCTATCTAGAACTTGCAACATTCTTTATGAAGTATACATTTGTTGATCAGAAAGTCGGGAGGTATGGTTCCATAGTTTGAGTGAGAAACTTCAAAGTGATTTTTAGTGAAGTTGACTCTTTGAGCATCTGTTTAATTATTTATGTGACGGTGGATCTTCCTTTCCTTGGAAGTTAGGAAAATTTGAAGAGTTAGCTCTGAAGAGTAAATTTTTAATTTAGTTTCTTTTTTGAAGTCGGTGTAATTGGAATGAAGACATGTGAAG
The DNA here is from genome assembly GCA_029215755.1 of Spea hammondii. Lineage (NCBI taxonomy): Eukaryota > Metazoa > Chordata > Amphibia > Anura > Pelobatidae > Spea > Spea hammondii. The sequence continues at coordinate 14,218,659 of JARDYJ010000008.1, forward strand.
TCTAAAACATCATATTTGCATGCTGAGTTTCTGTTGGCGTGTTTTTAAGATATTGTAACAAGTACTTTACTGTCAAAGACACCAAAGTTCAGTGTTTTCTATTTGAAAATTAGGCTGTTTGTAAAGGCCAATACTCTTGTCAAGCATTTAAAGAAAATGGAGTATCCCAAATCACATAAGGCATATCCAGTATATAGTCATTATCAAGTTTTGACTGTGGCCCTGACAAAAATTGTGACATATATACCCCCCTAGTTATTACCTGGGATGTACTGGAAGTGACTGATGCTTGAGCTTCATCATAGTTCCTGCTTCAATTATAATTCAGGGGTTAAGTATCTAAATCTCTGTTTGAGATCTAAAACGTCTTGTTCCATATTTGAGACTGACAGTTACTTTGATGTTTACTGATGAGTAGTTTGATGATGGTAAATATGTCTCTGATTTTTTAAACTTTATACCTTTAACTTTCTTTGGGTCCTAGTCAGTATCATTTCTCAGTAGAGAACCTCAACAAGAAAGCATGTGCAACCATACTAAGTAGCTTGCCTAGAGTAGAACCTAACTACCCACACATTGTATGTAACTTGACCCTTGAGTAAAACTTCACCATGATGGATATTAAAATCCTGCTTTTTGCCCTGTGATTTTACAAAGTGCATGAATGAAACAGGACGGATTCGAGATGACCCCCAAATCAAGTTTTAGCACTTTAATCTGGAACCTAAATTTCTTCTTTAACAAATAGACTTTCTATTATGATGGTGTGGTATCTTTTGAGTACATTTTTAGCTATCTGCATGGCTTACAAGCTTCTTAAAATAAGTCATATGTGCAACCTAGACACTGCAGCAAAAGAAAAACTTTGTAGCCACTGTTTTGGTGCATGCCAAAATGTAATCTTCAGCAGCAGCCAGCTGAACAGTGCATTTTTAAATAATAAATAAGTGACTTGAATTAACAATTGGATTAATGTTAACTTCGTAAAGTGTCAGTTGCCAATAAAAAACTGTATTTTAGCAGTTGTCAACTATAGTATTTGATAGTTGTGCTCTAAAATGTGAGTGGTTGGGGTTGCCAAAAAACTAGTTTCCTGCTACAAGTTCACATAAGTCCAAGTTGCAAATTCACCAAACCCAACTCTCATTACCATAAAAAAACAACTTGCATACACTCACCCACAAAAGAGTTGAAAAAACAGGTACATAAAGATTCATTAACCTGTGATTTGAAAATGTTGGAACTTAAATTAGCCAGGTGTATACTGCACAAATATACTCCACTCAACCCCATTCCCTGTCAGAGGGATGGTGGAGGGGTTAAATATTGTAATATTAATGCAGTTTACCTTATTGGAGGCCTTAGGAGAGATCATTGCTCCCCCTCCCTGCCAACTGGGGTGAGGGGGGTTAAAACAAGAATTAAGAAACCCCGTCCTGTGCAAGTCTGTTAGTTTCTTTTTTATTACTATTATTATATGTAATCATTATTTATTATTTTTATTGTACTGTAGATATGTTTTGGCAGTGTCTGGCAAGGACATGCAAGTTCTCATTGAATGCTCATGCCCTTACCTAAAATTTAATTAAAGTCTCATACCGTTGTTAATATATTGATGAATCTGTAAGTTGCTTTTGCAAATCTTGGGATGAGCTGAGCCAGATTGACCCTACTATGACACCAAGTACATTTTATTATTCTGTCAGTCTATGTTATTGATACATGGAGTACTAGTTTTAATTTATTTTATGGTGCTGTAGTTTTCCAAATGTCTTTGCATGCCAGATATACAGACAAGACTGTAGCACAATACAACAAACATGAGGGTAGGGAATTGTGACATTTTTATTCTTCAAGTTCATTGTATTATACACATTTTGCCTTTAAGCTTCTGCTTCTATTATCAAATAAAATAACCATTCCTGTAACTGCTAATAATAGCACATGTTTTCAGTTGTAATATATAGTCTAAATTAGAGAGCAACATATTGTCGTCAATCCACAAGTTCCTAATAGCTTATTTCCTGGCCTGGTGCTTTTTTAGTATTGTTTGACATTGTCAGATTTTCCAAAGCTTCTTGTGCGACTGTTAATGGAAATTCTTATACAAGCCTTCCTTTTTAGCTAGATTAACTTTGCCAACCACAAAAAGGGCATTACAAGGAAGTGATCATTGTCTGGAAATGTTCCATATTATGGAGCCATGTACCATTTTGTAGTAGAGCCACATGGGGCATATTAGGTGTAATTAGACAAAAACATAGTGTCTTAAGAGTCTTCAAAGATAGATATATATAGGTATCTGTTTATCAAGTTGTTCGGTATGTGGAAATGGGCAGAGAACAGACCGTTCCTTACTGATTTTGACTTGAATCAGCAGAGAGTGAAGGGAATACATGTTCATTCTCCCAGCTCGGTAATGAGCACCAAGTTACAGATCACAATTATTTGAGCGACCACTAATGAGGACATTTTTTATTTTTGAAAGTGTACATTTTCCTAAATAAGATTATAGCCAAGGAGGGAAGGCTCATCATTAACAAGAGAAAGGTAATGTAATCTTGGATTGTTTTGCCAACCCGTGTAACCATGTTTTATTTTTACAGACTAATTGTAAGTCATGCTGTGAGGAAACCAATTTTCTGCTTTAGGGATTATAGTCACTTTTTTTATTAGATGGAACTTTAAATATCATACAGCAGTGACAACCAATTTTTTGTAATGTTTTTGAACCTATATCTTAATCCATTGTATTAGCTTCATGTTTCAGTTGTTGATATAAATTTTAGAATGATATTCTATCTCGCTGTATTTTGCCAGACAAAAACATGCATAGGGTAGGCATAAAGCTGTCCTGAATTTAAGACAAAACCAAGGACTGATTAAGGTCTGAAACTAGATTTATGTTTTTTAATTCATTCACTTGATTTTGCATTCCTTCTCAATTGCCTGATATTTTTTTTATGAAAATGTACGTCATATCCTATAGAGACAGCAACCCAGCATTGATAAAGCTGACGGGTTTTACCTGAATGAAATGCGTCCTACAGGGCAAAATCCTTCGAAAAGAAAATTCTCCATGGGAGATGGATAATATTATTAAAAAAATCCTAGTGTCAATACATTGAGATGCTTTTAGAAGCTACAGCAAAAAAAGCCCAATTATATCTCTATTTCTTCATGTAAGAATCAAAGGAATTTTGAATCTCTTTAATATAAATATGTAATAGATCTCCTGTCCCTACTTTTCTAGTAGTATCTATGAAACTATTATTTTATACATTGTATCAGTGAGAATTTTATGATATGCTTAAATTCCATTTTTATGCCATATTTTGTTAATTTAAACATTTTATAAGTACAATTTAAGAAATATGAAACACGAACAAAAAGATATTTGCGTGTATATATATATCTATATATCTATTTATTTATTTTTTTCTCACCCCCTGGAGCTTACATGTAAAGCTGATATTATGATACTTATAAGCAACAAGATTTATGAATAGACAGTGATTAGGATTCAGAGTTTAGAACACTGGTTTCATTACAGCAACCAGTGGAACTGTTCAGTTATGTTGATATGAAGATAAAAAACACTTTTCAACTTTTACAACAATATATCCAATATGCGCAAGTGGATATATGGATGAAATTAGAACACGATGCATAAAATATCAGTACGCAGTCTCCCTCTAAACTCAATCTTTCGCCCATTTTCATCCATGTTCTGGGCTGTAGTCCATTTATTCATTTGAATATAGTATTTTGTTTATATATATATATATATATATATATATATATATATATATATATATGATAATGAAATCTGTAATGGTTACTAGAATCCATTATGTTCACGGATACATCTACCATTCCCATATAAAATCCTGCGCAGAGCAGGCTGTATATGACATAGCAATCTGTTCACTGTCCCATAAATTGCAGCATGTTACCTTCTAAATGTGTTATTTTTAAATAGATATTAGCGTGGTTCATATGGACATGGTATAAAACATTGCAAATTTTGTGCATTATTCATCTACTTCTGATTACTAGTTGAGTTCCACGTTGTCTACGTGCTTCACATTTATATTTAGATTTTTTTTGTCATATACAAAGTTTAGTTTCTTAAAAAATATATACTTATCTTTAGAACGTTGCTACCACTTAGCATATAGCAACTGAATTAAGAAGAAGATAATATGGTAACATTTAGCAGTGTAAAGGCAACATAGATCTCATGACCTCATATCTAATTATAGTTTCGTTTCAAGCTCTCGGTAAGAGCAAGTTATACCTAAAGCAGTCATCCGTGAAAGCCTGACACACCGGCGGAAATTTATGGAACGGGCTCTCATTTTCCTTTTTCTCAGATCAATGGGGGCGAATTATATTATAAGCTTGCAATACCCTACAAGACGTATACTATAACACAAGTACACATTTTAGGCTAGTATGTTTTCTAGTCTAATGCGATTTTATTACTTTTTTTTAAATATCTTCCCATCTGACATTATTTAAATCTTGTCAAAAGCAGTGGTTATAATCTTTTAATTGGTGTCCTGTGTTGCAGAATGCTCTTGTGTATTTCATAGTGTTATATTGTGCAGATTATTAACACATCTCGTTGCACATGATATAATTACTGACAGTCAGCTCCAGTAGTTGATTGCAAGGGGAGCACGTTCCTGACACTTCTTATTCGTGGAGGAGGAGGGGGCTTTCATTTCTAAAGGGTGCAATTGTAAGTACTCTTATTTAAGTTATATTTAAGTACTTTAGTATGCATTCATTTTTGGTGAGGGAATTTGGGATGTTATCTTGTTCCTTTAATTGGCGTAATCATCATCATTTTTCAAATGGTTAACATTATTTCAAAATAAAGAAAGTAAGGGTAGATATCATCCAGCATTATTTATCATAGTATGCTTTATGTTTATTTATATATATATATATATATATATATATATATATATATATCTTTGTTATCGAATGTTTGCTCTGTTAGTATGAGACAACTGACTAACAAAAAAAACTAACTAACAAAAAAAAGAAACATTGATCCCATGATCAAATCGTACGTTATGTTCAGGTTTGTTTGAAAAAGTATGCATATTCAACAGCATTTAAAAAAATTCTGAATATATTTAACATTTTTGACTTACCACAATTATCTGATTAATTGAATTATCTCAAATATAAACTGTAGCCTTGGTGCACAACGCCAAAGGCAATGAGTCTTGTAGATGAAATTTGCGTTAGCCAGGGCCATTGCTGAGAGGCCGCTAGCTGGCCCAAAAAGAAATCGGTTTCACCGGATCACTTCTATAGACTCAGATGAGAGCGCTGGTATTCACAGCTTTTGGGAACATTTAGTATCCCAAGAAAAATAAAAGATGCTGAGTGCCTTGAAGAAATGGAGTGCACAACCACTATAAATTAGCTTTCACACTTGTTGGTGTCTAAGTTAAGCCTGACTAATTTGATTGACATTTGTTCTACAAGTATCTGCATTCTTTACATTGCTTACCAGAGCTTCAACAATCCTTCAACACAATCATTTTGTATCAGTCAGCTGCTGTTTGTAAAGACAATTTATGTGTCTCATAATGATTTTGTTTACAATGTTTCTACGTGCCCTCCATAAAAAGGCCACAGAAAAAAAAGCTAATGTACGGCTGGAATGTTATAGGGCATGTGACATGTATTCAAACTAGGCTCAGCTGTCTTCAAGAAAGAAGGCTGTGAAATTTTTTTTATCCCTAACTTAAAACTGACTTACTAATATCACATTACTTTGGTCAAGTTCCCCTGCATGGCTTAACCGGGAATGACTGTTATGCCGAGGATCCTTGTGGAAGCTACAATGAATTGTTGGTGAGTGAAAACATTTAACAAGCAATGGCTTCGCATTTGTCTATAAACACTATGAGAATCCTAAAATTAAGATCTTATGTTAAAGGGTAATTTAGATTTGGTTGTTTTTCATTCTTTTCATTTTTAACCTACGATGGAATAACCAACTACCTTTATTCCCATATACAGTAATAATGTGAAAATAGTAATATGAATACTCCTACTACTAATGATTATTATAATTAATAATAATATTATTTTTACTTATATCGGGCCAACATTTTATGCAGCACGTCTTACTGCACAAACATTCAAAGGGTATGACATAATGATACAGTCTAAAGCAATTCTTGTGCGGTTATGATTTTATAACCATGGCAAACAAGGTTTCTGCTCAAGGGGCCATTCCATTGGTTAATATCATGTTTAAACCACTTTCGAAGCATTGCTCCAGAATCACCTTTTTAAACATAACCACCAAAGTTGCAGCCAAGAATAAAAGCGATGTACATTTCTTGTTCCGCCGCTAAAGTCTATTGAATGTGCAGTTGTAGTACAGATCGATAAAAGAAATGAAAAAGTTAAAATGTTAATATTGTATAACTATGGTACCCTCTTATTTGTGTTAAACGCCAAAAAGCCTTTATCATAGTAAAATGGCACATTCTACAATCTGAGTTGAAGACCAGTAAAGATGAGAAGAAGATTTATGGCAGGTTTGCATTTCAGATTTATCAACAAAGTGACGTCCCTGACTGGCTCATTAATTCCAAGGATAAGATAAACCAAGCGTAATAAACTGCTTGCAAAATGTATTCCAAGTATTTGCGGTGGCACTGGGTATTTAAATTAATTGGGATGGGGGCAGTATGATAAATCCAAGAATATTTGTTTATTTTTCCCATTTAGTAAAATATACATATTTTAATGTTGTCGCTGATAATTAGAAAATGCGAACACCCTGTAAACGTTTACTGCATGCACAAATAATTTACATACACACCTAAAAAAATTTTTGACTTTCTTTACCTTTTCAATTCCGAATTAAGATCAGTAGGTCTAGGGTTCTTAACTTGAGTTACGCATTTTTAGAGTGAAATAGCAGTACTACGGAAAACCAAAAATAACAAAATGTTATTATTATTACAATTATTATTATTATCTTTTATTAAATATACAAATGATATCACAAGACTAAGACAAACGGATACATTAGTTATAGAGGACCCGGCTAAACTAAGAAGTAAAACAGAAGAAAGTGTGTTTTTAGAACATATATATGTGAAACAAAAAAATATTATAAAAATAAATATAACAACTGAAATAAATATGTCACAACCCAATACGACAAATGTATATATTGCGAAAAAGAAGGAAATTATTGGTAGAGGCCCTTACATTTCAATGAATCTGTATTTTTTGTATGATCCTTTATAAAAGTCAGAGACTGTATTCCCTCGAGAAACAAATGTCCTGCAGTCAAGTGTTTCATTAATTTTTTATACATGATAATGGTCAGCGTACTTTTTGTCTATACTGAAATCTTGTATAATTCTAAGTACTGTATTTGCTCAATACGACCCTGATTATAGGATGACCCCCCCAAAATTTGAATATTAATTTAGGAAAAAAAGAAAAAGCCTGAATATAAGACTACCCTATAGGAAAAAAATGTACTTGTAAATATTAATTCACATGTAAACTATTTTTTCATATTTAATAAAAACTATGATTGAGAAAAAAAAATTTTTGCTTTTATTTCCTTGTATTTGCCACTCTGCCCCAGTTATACACATCTGCCCCCAGATATGCCTTATACCCCCTTTATTCCACTCTGCCCCCCAGATATGCCGTATACCCCCTTATATTATATTTCTGGACATTCAGGACACAGTATGAAGGTATTTAGGTATTTAAACAAAACCTAATTTGATGTGCTAACAAATTAATGATCCATTCTCTTTCTCAATGAAGCGTATGGTGACAAACATGGAAATCTGAAAGATAAGAGAGCTGCCTGTTGCTCTTGTGCCTTTGAAAGTAGAAAATCTGTCGGTACTGCATGAATTCCTTTAATCTGCCTAAAGACTTGAGTTGTTTGTTTCAATCAATTGAAAGGTCATTTGGGCAGTTAGCATTGAGTTAATTCCTCCGCGGCATTTAATAAACACTAATAATAACCAGACAGGCGCAATATAATCTACAATAATGCAGCTTTTTGAATGCTTACTAATTAGCTATCTTTGGGAAGCTAGTGTAAAAAATCTCCTATTGCACCTTAGCATAGTGTGTGGACTATATATATATATATATATATATATATATATATACCGTATATATATATATATTATGTGTATGTATGTATCAATCACAAGAAATATGATATAATGAAATATATATATAATAAATATAATATTATCAAGAAAATTATCAGTCTTTTTTATAGACTTAACATTGAATGTCGAGGTAGTAGGGATGCGGATACAAGCTTTACCTGGTGGCCTAAGGGTGGGCGAAGAGACTTTCACAAAACGTTGGCATAGTTTACTGCTAGTTTGCTAGTCTACCGCTCAATGATGTCATAACACAGTTCCTTGAATCTATACAATATATATGTATGGACAAGGAGATGTGTCCTGAACCATCACCTCGTAGCCACCAGTACTATCTGAATGCTCGAAGTTTTAGGTGGTTGGGGTTTGGGAGTGGGGGGGCAGTGATGGGACCTTATAATTAACAGGATATAGCTCAGCTATTTAGTAAACAGATTTAATGAGGAGTTTTAATTGAAAAAAATGTCGTCTTATGGCTCAAGTTAAAAGCCTTACCATAAATGATCAGTTTCTGCATTCTATAGGTAAATGTAGCTACAGAGTTTCTGCTTGATGGGAAGAAAGGATATTCATGGGTACACATTGTAATTAAAAAATTCCAGTATTTTTTCTGCCATGTGCTTAAAAGTGCCTTTGTCTAGAAATAGGTTGGATCCAAACAAAAAAATCTGTTTAATCAGACTTATTAACTATGAAACTATTAAGCAACATAAATGACCAATGATCCGTGCGTTTAACCCCATACTGTTCATTTTTAAAGTTTTTTGGTTTTCTGCGAGATACACCCCATCTGTGACAAACCCCACCTGTGACAAACATGGGCCTTTCAGGTTAGATCAGAGGACATCCCCAACCAGCTCATGCTCCCCACTGCCCACAAAAGTAGGACAGTTGGGCAACTACTCAAGACTGTCCTGTGAAAACTGGACCTGTTGGGAGGTTTAGTAGCACATTTAATAAAACAACCCTTTTGTACAGATCTAACATTTCTGTGCTTGTTTGTAATTTTTATGTGTGACACTCAGCATATGCTATGCATAGCTCTGTGCGTATAATACATTAAATATATTCACTTATCTTAGATGAAATATGCGCCAACAGCACGTTTCAACCCCATTCAGCAAAAATTATAAGATATTTGAGCTATAGAATTGATAGAGAATTGAGGTAGAGCTTCAATCGAGCCTTGGGCCCCAGGGGGCCGTACTGGACTTACATCCTGTGACAGCTATCCCTGGTAAATTTAGAACCTTAAACATAAAAGGGTTAACCTACCATTTCCGAAATGTGAATTACCAACTCTTTTAAATTGTAATCCCACTAGAGCATAATGCACTCTTGCAGTTTCTGTCTTTTAGATGGTTACAAATGCTATTTATTTTAAACTTAGCTTGGCTAGCTGAAAATCGCCTGATCAACGGCCGGCTTATTAGTGATAGTAATAACAACAGTGTCTGTTTGATGCTGCGGCCAGCACTAATACTAAACTACGGGATAGAGTAGTCCCTATCCCAAAAGGCTTATCGCAAGTAAAACAACCATTATTTCAGAAATAGAGCCAAGAAAACAAATCTTGTGGATTAGATATAAAATGCAAAGTAAACAACAAAAAGATGGATACAAGTGTTCCGGCAGTATCTTTAGAGCAGTAAAATAAAGGACATAATGGTAATATTCATAGAGAGGTGGATCAGAATATTAATTGAAAAGATTTGAAATACAGATTTCGAATTCTGTAAATTTCTCCAGCAATTAAAGATTCTACAGTGAAAATTGTAACAAATATTTAGTAAATGTATTATTTCACTTCTCTGTTAATAATTGAATACAAATTATGCTATTAATCTCTGAATTAGAACCCTATTATTATCTAATTAGAATCATACCATACCAAAGTAAGATGTCACGCGCAGTCATACAAATGAAAGCCTAAATCATTTTTGTTTAAACATGAGTCCGTTGTAAAAGATATTAGCGTCTAATTTATCTCTTTTAATTATATTTCTGTGAGTAATTCTTTCTTGTGAACACAGTGGTACATCATAGAATCATTTGTTGAAAATTGAATGATATCCAATTCACTTAGAAAAAAAAATACTTTATAAGACATGTTTAGCATATGATTTGGTTAGTTTAAGTATATATGGTTAACTAATATATAAAATAAATGGCCAAGTATTAAAGGGACGGTCTAATGTCCCATAGAGCGTATCCAAATTAATATGCATTTATTAAATATACATTTAAGCACTTACCTTTAAGAGAAGCTGCAGATCCAGAGCTGGAGTACAATATTCCCTCCATATATATATAAACACATCATATTACACAAAAAACTAGACTTGTTTAAAAAAAAATATGATAATAGCAATAAAAACAATGAGAGTGTCACGGCACAGCGTACAGGAGGAGACACCGTAGTCAGGTAGGACTGGCAAAGGATGGTCCAGAGAGCCGAGGTCAGGATACCGGAGAGCAGGATAGTCGAGGAGCAAGCCGAGGTCAGGATACCAGATATCAGGATAGTCGAGGAGTAAGCCGAGGTCAGGATACCAGAGATCAGAGTAGTCGTGGAACAGGCCGAGGTCAATAACAGGAACAACAGGAACCAACAAGAACGCGTACTGGAAAGGCACTACCGAGATAGGCACGACCATCAGAAGGCAAAGTCTCAGAGTTAGGAAGTCTCTTAAATAGGCACAGGAAATTAGGCACTAATTGGAGATCTCCCGCCAAAATTCAAAGTGCCGATACGTCACTTCCTGCGCGGCCATCTTGTGGTTGGCGATTACGTAGTCTTCCCATATAAGTCGAGGTAGTACCAGCCGGCGCCACTTGGTGGCGCGAAGAAGAACGAGTCCGGATTCCAGAAGAGGACCCGTCTCCTGGCTGCAGCTGCTGAGGACGCACCGTGCAGGTAGGCGGTCTCCCTCTTCCTCGCAGCGGCGGCTGCTGTGTAGAAGCGGGGGGTCTCCCCCTTCTTCGCGGCGGCTGCGGCTGGAGTGCAGAGGCGGGGGGTCTCCCCCTTCTTCGCGGCGGCTGCGGCTGGAGCTGCCGTGCAGAGGCGGGGGGTCTCCCCCTTCTTCGCGGCGGCTGCTGCTGCCGATCCGAAGCGGGGGGTCTCCCTCTTCTTCTCGGCAGCTGCGGCTGCCAGACCGAAGCGGGGGGTCTCCCCCTACCTCACGGCGGCTGCGGTTGCTGCCCGGCGGGGTCTAACCGTCGGGTATGTGACAGGGAGTTCCCCTTTAATTACTTGAATACAGCTGAAAAAACATAGAATTACACAAAGGCAGGTAATGTCATGTTTTATGCGTGCTATTAAAAAGAAAAATAATAAACATTACCTACAGATTGCATCTATTTACTAATAACCATGTTTTTATTTTAAGGAATCAAAGCAAAAATTGATTTTACTAATGTTAGATTTAAGCCATTATTTAATAATCCTTCACCATATGGAATATTCCAAACAGTCTGTGCTTGGTATTTCATTAAGGAGAGTTCTGATTAGCTTTCATTAGAAATTACCTGCTGTGATTACGTGGTAACAATATCCTCCGTGACCTTCTTAGACCTTTGAAAATGGCAATGGCTGTTTGGCATCCCGAGGAAATAATAGTTTAAGAGAATAATTTTATTATGCTGTTAACGTTAAAAAGTAAGTATCTTTTTTACTGTAGGTGAAAGAATAAGGTATTGAATCATTTAGCAATGATAATTAAACTCTTTGTACTTTTATGAATATATATAAATATATATATATATATATCATTTCTCTTAAATCAACCTGTCAATTTGAACCAAATAATAAGACAAGGAAAAAATATAACCTATGAAAAGGCTGTTCGCGCTGTCTAACACATACGGTGGATTTGTAATTCACGTTTATTAAATGTTCATATATTTATATACATAAGTTTATTAGGTATCCTCGGCCGTAAACTCAAGAGGATTAGAACAAGAATTAGCACCTGCCTCTCTATATACTGTAATGCATTTGGATACAAAGTAGTTAGGATACTTTTTTTTTTTTTAAAAAGGTGATTATTTCTTTATCACTACAGCAACAAATAGAACAGTCAAATCAGCAGGAAAATCTCATTGTCTGCAGTGGTGACAGAATCACTTCTTAAATTTTGCATCAACTTTTTGGATAGTCGCCCCAAAATATGTTTGGAATAGTAACTGTAGGTCAGATTTTTAGTAACCACTTGGTAAATACAAAATAGCTGTTTTTCTAAATAAGAAACCATGCCTTTGCCTTTAATCACCCAGGACAACAGGTATTTTCAACAAAATTTTATTATAAGTTGTATCAGTTTCTTAAGATTCATATCATATCTCCCAAGTGTCCCATTTTAGAGATTCTCTGACCAGTCATTGAAGTTTGGGCTTCTAGGGACCATACTTCAGTTGCAGCTTTCATGTGGCTATAGTATAGTGTAATGAAGCAGAGACCCACATTATGATGTCATAGCTCAGCTTTCTGCTTGAATACATTGCAATTTGGCTGGATGGATGGTCCAACTCTAACCATATACCCCAACAAAAGTGTCTTGCTTTGGGCATCTAAAATATTGGTTTATATACTCATATGGGAAGGAAATCAGGGTATTGACGTGTATTGCTTGTGTATTGCAGGACACTTCTATGTGGCTCTAATTTCATTTGGCAGAGGCTATTCTGTTGCATGTAGCAGACTTTACACTAAATTATGTCGAGTTTATATTTAGTTTTGAAAACATGTATGTCACCACCATTTAGGGCAATAAATCTTAATGTATCAGTTGTCCATTCATTATTTTGCTTGTTTACATCTGACCACAAAGTCAGAGTGCCTAAAATTACACTATTTTTAACTAGTGATGTCATATGTTCTTAACCTGTGGCCATCCCTTTGGACGTACTGATACGTCCATGAAAAGGGTTCCAGAATAGCCCGTGGGTTGTGTTTTTTGCAGCTACGCAAGAGATCAGTCGAAAGATATCAGCAGGAACCAGCATTGCTAGTTTCCTGGTGGCAGGTCTGGCACACGGCTAAGTGTCAATGTTCGATCATGCGATTGGGCATTACCTTCAGGTGGGTAATCGATGCTGACACCTGCCAAAAGCACTCAAGAGGACAGAAGAGAGCGATGAGGGTCTGTTCAGACTCTGCTGCGATCTCTGATTACTCATCATATTGTGACTACTCTTTCCATGCTTCCTGCATGCTGATCACAGTGTGATCGGTTTATGGGAGATTACAAACAGAAGGGGGAGAGGCAGAGTTTCCCCTGCTCCCAAAATAAAGCCCAGTGATGTCTAAGTTCAAAATTCTTGATACATACTAGTGCTCGTAATAGTTACATTTAATAAGTTTCAATGGTTTTTAAAAGAAGACCCTACTTGTCCTGAAAAAAGGTCTAGTTTATGTGAGTACCTCAAACATTGAAATAGGGAATCATGGTTGGATCAACATTTATATATATACTCTGAAATTCAAACATGACACCGAGCAACAAATGGTGGAAAACAGCGTACAGCTAAGCTCTGGAACCCTTTCTACTCACTTTGTGATCCATGCAGGTAACGCCTCTCCTTGCCAGGTTGTCCCCTGCTGTTCTGTGTCTATGGGGATCTTAATTGGTAATACTCTCTACTCGATTGTGGGATAATCAAAATCCTAAACTGGATCCTGAAATATTGGCACAGGCCTTCAGTCAGTACTGAAATGTGTATTAAGAAGTAAAGGAGCTGTAGCATAGAGGTAGTTTGGTACAGAGCTTTGAAGGAAGGATGAAGATCGGAAGGAAATGCTGTTTAATTCACTGTGCCAAGAAATTGCAGAGATTCATGGGCCGAGTTGAGCCAAGGTAAGGATTTTTATTCAACGGTGTTGCCTAAACTCATATTGCAGAGCCAACTCATGGAGTTGTTTTGTAATTGAACAATGAGGAATCCTATTATAAGGCATCAGCTGTCTTTGTTTTTATGTTACTACTGTGAAGGACAAAGTATGAAGCAGTGATGTCATTGCTCAGTTGAAGGTCACAAATAATTGACCGCTATCCAACATTCTCAAAATAAACTTCAAGCAGTTGCATATTCTTTCAGTGCCACCTTTTTTAAGATTAATATTGTGCAAATGCATGTTAAATTTTAGCGGTGACTAATTGCTAATTTGTTACAATAAAAACTATGGATGTTATATAATAATACACTTACTATAGCACACTGTGTATTCCAAAACAACATGTTTTCTATTCAGTGACATATGTGGATTGAGGCAAAGAAAGACCTTTATGAAGTGAACCAAAAAAGTAGATAATATGAGCTATGGTAGACCAAATGTGATATAATCATGCTGTTTTGACTACTCGTTCCATGCTTCCTTTTGAGCATAATCTGGATTGAACATGATGGGGTCAGGGGCAGGCAGACGACTTTCAGTCTGGATTTCAAATACTATAAAATGTCAAGATAATGTATCAGCACAAAATTACATGTAATGCAGACACAGACAAGCCCAACTGCAAGGGTGATACACGGTGGATAACTCTGTCCAACCCTCCTGGAGTTGGCTTTAGTAAATCAGCGATTTGTTTTTTTCCAACTCATGCTTTTTCTGCAGCAAACTTGCATTTGTATCCAAGCCTAGTGAATAGACTATTTAGTTTAGATATGCTGTCTAGAATCCTGATGCATATTAAAGCAGAGACGCTACTATGGCCTTAAATGATCATGCAAATAGAATCAGGCTAGCCATATTTCCTCCCACTTTAGGTTTAGATACTATTACCCGATGACACAGAAATGTGTATGACCTATGTAGACTCTCATTCCACAATTGAAATCGATATAAGAAGATCATGGAACATATATGCTCTCTCAAAAGGTCACTAATGCTCAGAAGCATTGTATTTAACTTTTTTCTGTTTCGGCGAGGTGTGTGATTTGACTGTTGTGACATGTACATACATTGTACACAAAATATCCATTAAGGAAATAAAAAAAAATATATATTTTTCTCAATCATAACTTTTATTAAATAAGAAAAAATTGTTTACATGCATTAATATTTACTAGTAAAACTTTTTTTCCTATAGGGTAGTCTTATATTCAGCCTTTTTGTTTTTTTCCTAAATTAATATTTAGATTTTCGGGGGTCGTCTTATAATCAGGGTTGTCTTATAATCGAGCAAATACGGTATGTGTAAGTTACTAGCGAACATGTTTTTTTTCCTTAAGCCATATGGAGATTTTGTTGCCATCACCAATAAAATCTAGGGCACTATATCTCCCTGGATGGGTGTTCTGCAAATGACTTGATTCATTAATGGAAATACTTAAATGCTACATTCCCCTCAGGGTCTCTTTAAAGGAAATAACAATTTTAAGATTGTCTAATTCACAAAAGCTCTATGTAAAAGGAATCTACTGTGATTAGAAGCTTACAGCATAGAAGAATTGAATAGCCTATGCTGCTGGTGATGTTTACAAGGAAACTCTCCATGTGTCTGTATTTAGAGATTTTGACAAATATTTAAAAATGCACTTTTTTTGCTTTCGTATGACATATAGAACCCTCATTTCCCTTTGGCAGGACGGCATACAAGCAAAGACCTTTAATTCCATTGGCAGAGACCTTATGTTTATGGTAGTTTGATGGAGAAAATAATTCTGAAGTAGCATGGTCATATCTGCCATGGACATAACATTAAGGAGATTTGGTGGATTCAGTAGAGTGGATGGAGGTAAACTTCAAATCCCTTAGACTTGGAGATTAAGGGAATGTCCCATTCTTTAAAAACATTTCTGAGAGACTAAATTAAAACTTAGCTGTGTCCTAAACTTAAAAATCTCTGAGTGCAGCTGTTTCCAACATTCTAACAGATTTTATTCCCTCCTCCACATAATATTTACCTGCTTTCCTAACAAAACCACAGACAGAACAAGATGTGGGTGGGCTATTCATGTTCTAAAAAAGCCAAGTAAATCATTTATTTTTCTGAAAAACCATTTTGTAAAGTGACCTTTTGTGTGGTACCATCAGTAAATCTAATTTATTTTATGTGAGAGAAACAAAAACAGCACAGCATAAGAGACATTAATAATATATATATAAATATCTGATAGCAGAAGGGTAGAAACCTGCATTCGCTGTAATGTTTGCAAATGTAGAATTCCACCAGACACTGCTTATGAATATTTTACCATCTTATGAACGGCGCAGAAAAATAACTAAGCACTGCTGACAGTTTGCTGATCATAGAAATATTAGCTCTTCATTATGTGGAGTATGAAGTAGGGCTGCTTAAAATAAAATTAGACATGAGATATATATATATATATATATATATATATATATATATACCTTGCGAGCAGGGCTTTCTCTACCTAATGTATCGATTTGTCATAGTCTGTATCTGTTAGCGCTATATAAATAAAAGATAATAATAATAATAATATATATATATATATACGCACTCAGTTGCACATAGAATCATGTATAATAAGTAATGTACAGCTTCAGAATATTTTTTTTTCTTACACCTAATTAAATACTGTTTTGAAGATCTTCCTCCTTTGCGTTCCATATTCCATCATTACTGGCACCAGCAGGTGATGCTCAGGGCACAAAGGGTGCGGGAAGTCGTGAACTTTGTGCTAGTGGTTGCACAGACTCCACTTTCAGGCTATGGTGGCTTTTGACGGCACAAAAGACAGCTGTTGTGGTCTCCTAAGTTCAAAGTTTCCAACAATCCAATACAGTTGCTAAATATCCTGGTTTAGTGATTATGCTCTATTAAAAATGTATGCTTGAAGAACTCCAACTAATGTTCCACTCTAAAAATGTTATATGCCAAACAATATTTCCAAAGTTGAATTATTCTAAGAATAAATTCTATGTAGTACACAACTACAATGAAAAACAATATGGCTGATATACTAGTACTAGTTCAGTAAGGTGCAAAATATGAGATATGTTCCATTTCGAAGAGCGTGTAACGTGATCTAAAGACGTGTTATTTTGTATATACAGACTTGTATATTCATGTAGCGTAGACATGATAAATTACTTTAAAAATAAAATGTCAAGGAGTACTTGAACATATCTTATTAAACCCATCAGAGAAGTGTAGGAAGATTGGCCAAATCTTCATAGTGTTCTGTGCTGATCTTTTAAATCCTTCTAGACCTTCCCTAGATTATGCCATTCACACAGAATGTAAACAAGCTGTTTTAAAAATAGAGTCTTCTTGGCTTAAATCCTTTCTTGCCTATTCAAAAACCATTTGATTGCATAGTTTCCCAAATCATACACAACATTTACTGCACCTTTTTGGATTCACACAACCTAGTTTTATCCAGCTGTCGCCAACTAAATTACTTTATGGGCAACTAAATGAAGATGATTAATCACAATTTTTTTTTATTTTATTATAATTATAAAAATGATCCTCTTTTCTGTTATACTAATAGGTGAGAGCCAGCATTATGCTGCCCCCCCCCAAAAAAAAACAACTAAACAAATGCTTTGTGCCATAACAGCCCTAGATCATGGCTGGTGTTATAAATCTTTCTCTATCCACTCACAGACTAGAACATTATTAAGTAAAGGATAGAAAAAACAAAAAGTGTGGTTAAGGGTCTGGATTATAATTGGTGCACTTATCTGCCCAGGCTGTGATGTGAAAAATGCCACCACACAAAACACAAGCTTATGTTGAGCGCCCTGGTGGACCAAACCAGAGGGTCGAAGACATTAAGGCCAGAGGACCAAGCTTTTCTTCTCTTAGAGGGGCTAACTTGATCTCAGCGAAAAGGCTGTCCCATCTGCCTCATAGATGAACTGTAAGATTTTGAATAAACTGTACCCCTAGAGTTTCATGCACAGTGTATTAGGTCCAGGAATTGTATTACAGTTTTCTTCTTGGACTGACTTTAATATTCCAATGCAATCTTTCTTCAGGGATCATGGGAAATAAAAACAAACAAACTGAGTAATTATTGTCAACAATATTAAAACATAACCTTTGAATCATTTCAAAAAGATAGGATTTCCCAATCAAGGTTGTTTTCTATAGATAGAATAAACAAATATCAACAGTAATCAAGTAACATCTAAAGTATCCAAAGGTATTTCATTGATACAAAGTAGACAATACCAATTAAAGTGTTGCATGTAAGAAGTTAACTGAAATACAAATCTTCTCCAAGTTAAAATAGTACCATACCTGTTGGAGGACTGGATCATCTAGGGTCCAAAGGGGACCACTGGAGTTGCTTGGGGAAGGGGGCTCCTTGCAAAGGGTATCTCGCCTTCCATAGAAGCAGGCAGCCAGTGCCCTCAGGATCAATCACAAGTTAGTGGCCACTTTGGGCATACACACACATATATACACATACAAATATACAATACAAATCAGTACACATGGTGGAAAATAATATATTTATAAACAAGTGGATTCTGTATTCTTTTACTTTTGTTTACATTATTTTATACATTAACATATGTACACACTTATGTACACATACTCAAATATGTATATACACACTCACACATACTGACACATGTACATACACACAGGTTCGCAAAAGTCATGCCATCCCTGACCTGCGGTCCCTACCTGCAACTGCTGTGTGCTGTGTGTCAATGGAGTGAAACAGAGGCCTGCTGGCCCAGTAGGCAATTTACCCCCAGCCCAGTCCTATAGTAAATGGGTCATCCATTATATAACTGATATGTTATATGCTGTAGTAACTGTTGTGTTGATGTTGTGAGTTGCTGAAATATATGATACACAGAGGTTTTTGTTAAGCTTGTAATTTTCTTGGACATGTGAGTGTAAATTTTGATGTTAAATGCATTCTTTTGCCTTTTATCTCTACCCAATCTCATTGCTGCTTGCACCAGGGACTATACGCTAGGATGAGAGTGCCCTAAAGACTACATAGTAAGAATGTTTGCCAACTTTTATCATTGACAGAAGTAAAAGGCCAACATCATGTTTTAGGACTATAGGACAAGAGTCTCATTGCAAATTCAGTTGGGTAATACCCCTTTACAAGGACAAGATATTTCCAGCAGCCTGTTTAAGAGGTTACTAGAGTAAACAAATTCATAGCAGCTATTTATGAACTCAATATAAAAGACGATTGAACAGACACAGTCATAGTTAATATTATGTGGGTGTCCAAGAGGCTCTTGTTTGCATTCATGTTCTGTGATCTGTTTACAAAACTCACTTAAGCATCATAAATATCACTCTGCTTGTGTCATTTGTGCATTCTGCTTTATCCGGCTGATTAAATAAACATATGCCGGTTCTGTCCTTCTGTTTCTTTGATAGTTGTCTTAGTATGCATGAATACACACCAACATATTTATTAATAATCTGCTAATGTCCTAGGGAAATGTCCACTTGAAATAGCATGTGATATTTCGCAACAGAATATTGCTTCTCACACCTTTTTGAAGTGTAATCATATAGGTAATTCATAAAACAGAGGTGTCAAACTCAATTGGGCAGGGCCTGGTTTGAAAAAGGGCTTAGGAAACGATTAGCAATCGCCTTCTAAGTTCAGCTGGTGTAACCAATATGCCTCAATATTGAGGCATTCAGCAACACAAAAGAAAAAACTCAGGGGCCCCTCCTGAGAGCTCCTGAGAACCCTCAGCTAACCATGCAGGTCAATAGAACATTTAGAAATTAAAAGGACAACCAAAAAATTACAAACAATTTAAGAAATTAAAATTGGTGCTGTATCCTTCCAAAATCCCTGGCATTAAACATGTTAAAATACCATAATTTGGGGTATCTAGTTTTGAAAAATACATGGTCTGATGGCTTTAAGGTGTCCCAAATAGGACATGGGTGCAGGATAAAAAGAAGTCAGAACTAAAAAATGTGAACATCTCAAATATTGCCTTTTACCCCACCAACAACTCAACAAACCTATGCATGGGTTGGCTCACAGCATTTAAAAGATCCTGCTGAACATATATTAGGGTGGTGTTTGGCAGTGTTATACACCAGGAGCTGTAAATTCATACCTGAAGTACAATGTGTGTGAGAAGAAAAACACAAACAAAATTACTACCACAAATGACAAAGGCTGTTGGTAAGTTTAGCGCATTGAAAGTGTTAAACTACCACCATTTAAAATACCCTATGTTGTATATTTTTCAAAACTATTTGGTTTGTGCCATATAGGACATGGGCGCAGGATGACCAGATTTGAAAAAAAATGGTTTTAAAATCGTAATATGATAGAAAAAAACTTAAAAACATTAGGTATATTTTAACTTATGACAAATATTGCAATCTATTTAGCAGGTTTTTTTTTCCATTAGGTTTTATAGACAAGTAAAGGATTCTTTCAAAAAAAGAAAAAGGTTTTCTTTTTCACCATATTGTATTTTTTATAGCAAATTAGGTGATATGATCAAAATAATGGCATCTAAAGAAAGCCCTTCTTTTTTGACAAAAACATGCTAAAGTGGTAAAAAAAAAGGCTCCTGTTAAAAAGGGAAGTAAAACACTGTGTCACAGAAGGGTTAAATCACCAGTACTATGGTAAATCTCCAATTAGGAAAACCTCAAATTTTAGCTTTTGCTGTTACAGAGGAAAAATATCCATGAGTGTATTAGACTAGTGCCTTCCACAAAGACAGTATAGATACAAAATATAAGGACATTTCTCTGCACAAGGAAACCAACACCCTCAGATGTATGCTTCAATCTTCACGGGCTTTGTGCACGACATCAGTTTGGCATCCTGATGGAGAGTCCCAGTGGTCAGGGATTCACTGTAAGGCAGGTTATTAAAGTTGTCCGTTTTGTTTGTATTTTCTCTTTTGGGGGTCTCCCAAAGTGTAAAGGTGAGTCCAGATGTGGACCCCCTTGCTCACAGAGTTGAAGGGGTTATTCATTGGATATCCTACAAAGACAAGAGAATCTAGCTCTCCCTAGGTTTTATGAAGGGATTTGTTTACTCATCAGTACCTGGCTAGAATACTTACTACTTTGAGTTGACTTAGTGAGATGGGCCTGTGGTCAGCTCAACAGCTTAAATACTGCTTCATCCATAGGCAAGAGGGCATTTAGGCAGTAGGAAGGTGGAGAGATATGTAAACTAAGCAGAAATATTCAAACATAATTTTTATTCAGTTCTTTGAGTGACGCAGAACAGTTCATTGTTCTTTGACCCTAGCATTATAGAAAAATGTTTTATAAATATCCTTCTACATTCATATAAGAGCACATGAGTTAGTACATAGTATAACTTCTAACAGTGTGGATTTGTAAGTTAACTTTTTGGAGTATTTTTGAGCATGCATTTTATACATAACAGAAATGTTCCATTCTGTAAGCTCGGCACTGCATTATTTTGGCTTTTCAGCTTCAGAACAAGCTGGTGCATAACGTTTTTCTTTTTTTTTTTCATTCTGAACACTTTAGAGTGCGTACAATGAAAATTACATTTTGGTTTGCTTTCGATAAACATTTTTCGGAATTTAGCCTAGATATCTTAGTGAGAATGAGGTGCATAGGGGGATTAAAACTAAATGGGAGACGGCCAAGTACTTGAATGGATAGAGCCTTTGGAAAAGCTTAACTATAGGAAGAAAGCATATCTCTAAATTGCAATTGTGAGCATCAAATGTCATCACTCATCATGGTTTTTTTGTGCATGAAGATACATTTTTTTTAAAAAATAACTAAAGGAATATTTCTATATACAAGTATGTGCCCATTGAGTTTTTTTCCACTATAGTAGTACATACTGTATATTGTGTAAGCATGATAAAGGGTAATAGGGAGTGAGAGAGGATAAGAGAAAGAGTCAAATGTTGCTCATCTGCTCAGAAAAATAAGAAACAGACTCAAAGACCAAGGGAAGGAGAGCTTCCCAGATATATATACATATATATTTTAGGAAACATTTTAGGACTCAGCGATGATGTAAAAAAACTCCCTTCTTGTTGGGGTTCTACCTATTGACTACCAGGTTTAATGGCTGTTGGGGGGTCCAATCCATATGAACATTTTCACATTTCTACATTTACATTTCATTTTTGTACGCCAAGATTAGTTACATATTAGTTACATATAAAGTAAAGTGGGATGGTCTAAACGAAATGCAAACAAAGGGGTACGGTTGAGAAAAAAATACTGTATCCTTAGTGGATAAAAGTGCCAAAGATAACAAAGGGACTTATATAACCCTATAAATAAACAGAATTGGGATAACATGGTAAATACTTGTCTGTCTATTCAAAGGTTTTTGCAGTGGATATCAGTGAATGGTGGAAGTGGTTGTCCATGAGAGATGATGGTTGAAACGTGGACCATCAAGGCTACACATAGTATAAAATATAATCCCAGTGCTAAATTGCTGTTAGAGGATAGAAAGATAACTCAACAACTCTGAGAAGGAATAAACCAACATTTTATACGTCACTTGAAGAGAGACAAGGATAATTGCCAGAAAATGTAGCAATTCAGCAGACCTCAAGTGACATTAACAGGAAATAAGCAAGGATATGAAAAATGTTACATTTTATTACTGTTACTTTTCCTGAACATTCACGTGTCTTTATTTTTGGAATATGAGATATATTTATCAGCAAATGTACGGCACTCAAGGGAATTTAATGTAAAAGTGCTCTTATAGGTGGAATCATTTGGAATGGTACACGTGTGTACTCACCATAGATTGTGTCTCAACTGAGTTATTCTCATACTTCTTTCCAATTTCCACATTTTCACAATAACTATCTGCTGCAAAGGTTCTGAATTTAAAAAACATAGCATTGTACTAAAAAGCACAATAAAAAATGCAAAGCATTCAAAATGTCACAGAAATTGATTTATTCTTTGGTCTTTTTTATTAAATGTCATCACAGCTTATTACAAATTATACCACTTGATTGATCATTGCTCTCCTTCATTTATCTGAGATCCCAACCCCAGATAAGGATACTAATGTAGTCAGCATGTCAGCGTAAAGAAAAAAAAAAAGGAGTTTATTTACAGCATACTGTGTAGTCACAGAGTTCCAGGAATGATGGTGTAAAAATCCCAGGTGAAGTAATAGAGTTGGGAATGTATAGCTTATTAAATCATTAATTTATTATACTCTCTAAATTGCAAAGGCTGTTGTTTAACCATATCCCTCATAATCCTCATTGGGATTATAACTGAATAAACAATGCTGTTTCAGACGTAGAGATATTTACACCGGGGCTAAGTTAGATCCCACAGCGTAATAAAAATATGAAAACAACTAACAAAGCGTTTGAGCTGGCATAACTGTGGCCCACACCTTCCTCCACGAGCCAAGGTAGGGCCCCGCTTAGGCATGGCCAGCAATAGCTATAAGGCAGGATAAGTAAACAAGGTTGGCAGCAGTTGACCAATGTACAATAGATCGGATCTACAGTAGCCTTCCCATAAACACAGACTTATTATGTTTTTGACATAACTGTAAAGTTTTTTGGCTTACTTATGCAAGCTGTTTTTGGCCTTCAAAGTTCTAGTGCTGACTTAGCTACTTGAAATGTTTACTTCTTTGGTTTTTTTTAGATAGACTTTCTCAAAAGCTCTCCAGATGGTACAGTTTGACTAGTTTTTATTTGCCTGCCAGCTTGAAGTAACGTCATCCTATTTGGTTGTTAACAAAGCAGTGCATAACAATATAATCTTGTCAGTGTGCGCTGCTTAGAACAATTACTGTGTATTCATAAAGCATGACTATATTCTGCAAATGTGAAGCAGATAATATATATAGAAAGACTGGCACAGGGCAAAATAACCTCTAATTTGGATCTGGCCTAACTGTACACTATAATAAATGAAATGATACTGTACCTTTTCAGGATATACTTAAAAATGCAAATATTTAAAATTGGGTATGGCAAGTATAAACCCAATAACTTTTCTTGGAAGGTCCAGTTATAGCAGCTGATTGCTAGGTATCTGGTAAACTCCCATTGATATCTGCATAGTGTTAAACTTTGCCCACTTCTTACCCTTTTTTTCCCAATTTTTCCCACATAATCACAAGTAGCCATTGCCTTGATATATATATATATATATATACATATATACATATATATAATGAGCTATCTGCCACCATAACCCATGTTCCTAACAATGAGTTTTTACTCATATTGAGTAAAACATACATTACCTCACACCAATTACTGAAATCTGAGGTAAGCATTGTATTCTTCTCTTTTTTGCTGTAGTGGGTACAGAGTTTGCTCATCAGCCTTTGTCTTAACTGAACTAGAATGCTTCACAACTACTATAAACAATGACTCACAGATATGTTTTGTGGTAATAATGCTTTATTACTGTATTCTCGATAACGCAGAGATTTTATTTTAAAAATGCTCCCCCCTATGTAACGTCAGAAGATGGGTGACAGCTGTATGTAATATTTGCTTAATTATATTTTTTTTATCTTTGTGTTAACTTGTGTTTATTAGTTTCCACATAATAAAACTATTGCTATTGTAATGGGGAGCACCAATATATTGCTTTTATATCTCCTGCATCCTAATATTTCTACATTACTGATCTTAAAAGTTAGGAAAAATACATACACACTCCATTATAGATTTCAAGGCTCGTGAGTATTTTTGGAAGCTGTTCCTTTGTCACAAATAAATGCAAACATTACCATTAATGGTTATTTACTATTATATGTAGCTGTCATTGTATTCACCTGCAGATATAATGTAAATTGATGTCAGCCAGAATGAGCTCTAGAATGAATTATCACGCTACTTCACAGACCAGGATCACCCCAATTGTAATAATGAGTCCAGACATGGTGCCTAGAAGGGTACCAGTTGCACCCCTTGACAAAGCCAAAAACATTTGTCTGGGGTTGTTGGTTAAACTCCACAAAGGTAGTTGGCCTTTCATTTTGCTTCTGTACTGTTGGGTCAGATTGATATGTCAATGATGACTTTTTAGTGGTAAATTGAGCTAATATTTGCGATGTTCCTGGTTGGAGATGCACCATAGGACAAGCTGTTGCTGGTTCAAAGTTGAATTGGTCTTGTACCCATTTGTATGCTACTTGGCATATGGATATTGCCAAGGCAGATTACAAGAAATGGCAGTAGCGGTAAGTTTCTTTTGCATTTTTATTATTAATTAATTATTATTAAACACATTTAACAGTTAAATTTTTTAATATAGGTGAGGTTCGATTTACGTTTCATAAGTTGTATGCCTCTTTAAGACAATTATAAGGGGGCTATTATTGACTCTACATGGGATATGTTCTTGTGCAGGAAGGGGTTAGTCTCAAAACACTAAATAAATACTGGTCCAAGGACACTAAGTGTTAGAGGTTATAGAAGGCGTATCTCACGTGTCCTTGCTGTGTGCAAATGTAATTCATCGGATTTCTGCATCTCCAACCAAAAGAAGAAAATTAAGCATAGTAAATTAAATTGCAGAGAGGTGAAAAGTGTAAGATGTCAGGAAGGGCAAATTGATGATGTGCAACATGTCCTGTGAGGTCTGCAGTACTCATTTTGATTAACTATTGGAACAGATTTAACAAATAAGAATTGTAAAAGGTAACGTTGTGAAAATTCTAATTGTACGGCATTCTTAAGATACTCTGCATTTCCTTATGTTCCGGTCAGTGTGTGACATATTTCTTAAACATGAGCATTTTAGTGAGCTGTCATTAGTGTATCAGATGGCTCGAGTAAATTGCAAAGTGCTATATGCAGTACATTAGCATAAGTCTGTTTGATTATACCATATAAAGTATTGGAACAGGGGTACACCACTAGCAACTATTAATGAACTGTAACTCTGTTAGTTCCTCACCTATCATATCTCATTGGATCATGGATTGTACTTTTAGCTATGCTTATCCTGGACTCAGAGTATGAGATTTTATCCCAGGTTTAATTCCATTACCAGTGAACCTTATAGATGTCTTGGTATACTTTTTTGTGTAACTTTATTACTTCTAAGAAGTCACCTTCAACATACCTCTCAATTATTCAGTTATGGAGAATGTGCCTTTACAGGTTTAAGCTTTACACCAACCAGGCCCGAACTGGCCATCTGATAAACTGACCAAATGCCTGGCGTGATAGCGCACAAAGATGCAGCACGTTTACGTTTTCTGCTACTCCTGTGGCAGATCTGGTCCTTCAATGTGTGGCCGCTAGCAACCATGCGCTATGAGAGCTTGGCAAGTGTTAGGTATGACTTTATTTTCCCCTCCAAACATCTTCCAGACATATTTTCCAGACCAGACATCTACAGTCTGATGAGTTGAAAGCTTAGGTGGTGAGTAGAACAGACAAATGTATCTACATTTATTATTATGTGATTACATGTGCAGACCAGCAATGGCAAATTTCCACCTAGTCAATGAAGCAGAGCTTTCACAAAGAACCATCAAGAGGCCAACTCTGGTGTCTCTAAGAAGTGGTGGTAAGGAGCATACACGGCATCCCTGAAAGGACCACTCCTCGTGAGCACATATATTTCTCAAAATCTTATTGCTGTGACAGTATAGTCACAAAACCTGATTAATCACAATTACATGGAGCCAGTCAAATATGGATTCAATAATAGTAAGTAGAGTAGGTGGGATGAAAATCGTAATCTCAATGAAATAACTTTGAATTGTAAAGAGCCTACTCTGTCTTTATAGCAAAATTATCTTTTAATCTGAATAATATGTAGCATATAACTAATCAACAGAAAATTATATATATTTAATATTATAATAACATAAATAATATTTATCTTATCAAATATTTCTGACATAAAATTCATACTATTGCTATTTAGGTCTTGCATTTGTATTTTTATTGATTTATAGACTAACAATAAAGTCTCATTTTACACATACATACAGTTTATTAGTTTTATTTGTACACGGAAAAAAAGGGCAAATTATGGCTGGATTTTTCAGTAAGTGAAGTAAAGTAACGATAGGAGCCTAAGAGTTATGCAGTTCCAGGACTGTAGGCACTGCTTCTAAAAGTTAATATTTTCTCTCTTGTGATGTGGCTCTGTACCAAAATGCAGCTCTGGGTAAATTTGTTCTTCTTTTTCACTAGTCCAGAATTGTCCTTACTTATATTTCTCTCTAGACTTATATCTAGACGTTCATTGCCAGTAATTACAACCCTTACGAATTTAAAGTCTTAACAAGGCATTGCATACTTTACCATCAGGTGTTCAATGGATCTAAAAATAATAAAGGTATCTTCATATGTACTGCAATGCAGTATTTTTTTAGCCTTTATAAAGAAAAAGCTGATTAGACTTCCCTGCAGGTAAAATCTTCTTGCGTCAATATCCACAGACACATTTTTTGTGTTAACAGAACTATACTGAATGAAAATTAAACACTATTTACATTATTAGAAAATGTTTATCTTTTTAAAAGAAAGTAACAAACATTTATAAAATACAGCTCAGCTCAGACCTCGTAGAGATGGGTCCCCATCTCCTAAACACAAAATGACCGGTTTCCAATGACTTCATCTGCTTCTTTTGTGTTCCTCTTTCATTGTGGTTGGGTACGCTAGTGTCTAAGGTCTCTGTTCTCTCAATCATTGGACCCATGCAATAAACATGGAAGTGGGGGATCTAATAGAGACAAAGCACAGAAGACTGTAGGAGGGGACTTTAACTCAGGTATGGCACAAAAACAATAGCAAGAATTTTGAAGCTCAAACTCATCTATGGCCGGTTGTTAGTGAATACTATATTTCAAATGGCCAAAGAAGGGCACTTTTGGCTAAGAAGGTGCTGTTAGAGGTACAACTAGGGAAATACTTTACCAAGATTTTTTATATTTTTTTGTGTGATTAAGATGAATAATGTATTCTTCAAACGTTTTTTTTATTTTTCAATACACATTATTGCGGCATTTAAGGCAGCTGAACAAAAGCAGTTTGAAATACTTCTAATAAGCAAACATTTAGAAAACAGGCATATCAAGGCGGTATATCAGTTTATCAGGGATATGTATAACCAGTGGTGTATACTGGTGACGGGGGGGGGGGGGGGCCCTGTCAGGCGATTAGGCTCCCTGTGATGCCACTGACCAATGGCCATTTTAAAAGAGACATAACTGACCTCCCCAACTGGCCCATTAACACTGTGGAGAGCAGTCCTCCATAGTTTCCTTATGGTCTTCTTTTAGAAAAGGAGGGGATGCAGGGAATGCTTGTCACACCTAGTTGTAGCCGAGAATTATTTTATTATATGTCCCTAGAGATGGCTGACACATTGACCAGCTACATGTAATTCAAAACTGCTTATAGGAATTATCCCTTAGCAGAGATCTTGGGCCAGATATAAAGAATCATCTTAAAACTAGACTCTTGCAACAACAAAATTAAAAGATTACACTAAACATTCATATTTACCAGAAGTGATTAGACCCTCTTAAAACATCTGGGATAACGATCGCTAACTGCTCAATGCTACGTACATAACCTAACCTAAAATCACAGCACGGCAAGTACTAATTCTGAGTCTAATAAGATCAAATAAACCTCTGTGCATCCAACATCAAGGTAATTAACAAATTAAGTTAAAAACCAGTAAGGCCTATAAGTGTATAAAGATCCTAATTTATTCAGTCTTGATATGTGTTGGGGTACTTGAAAAAATAAACTCCTACTTGTTAAACCAGTAATTGCACAAAGTTTGTTGAATTCTAAATTACAGTATCATTTTGTCAATTTGTGTAGTTTATGTAGTGGAGGGATAGCCTGGATTTATGTGCAAGCTAGGCAAGGGTTGAAAACATTTTACTGTGTTTGAATCTGTTTTTTTTTTTTCTATATACGGTTAAACTAATAGAGGCTTAATAGTTTTCTGAGCATTATGCAAGAATAAGTATAATTGCTCAATTTAACTAGTTACTTTGGATTAAATGTAACTATTTTAAATGAAGAATGTTTGTAGTTATGTTGAACACAGCCCTGGGCTCCCCCAACACCTACTTTTTCGGCTGGAGTCCTCTCTGCTGAGTGCCAGGATATGATACCTTATCCCAGCGCTCCACCTTTGAAGAACAAGTCGCTACCATTACTGGATGATATACAGGCTATACTGGCTAGGAGCAGCCCGTTATATTGTAATGGGCCATTTAGGAAGAGTAGAGATCTCCTATGTAAATGGCCCATTGGGCAGTGGCTCAATAGTGTGATCTACCTCCAGTTTTGTGGCAGGGGTTGTCATCTCAAGATGTTAGTAAATGGAATATCAATATAGTATTTTAATAAGTTATCCTAAAATATATTCTCGTTACTATTGTTCCTATTCTGTCATCTGTTGGGGTCCTTCCTCTTGTTGATAATTGATATGCATGTGTCCTCTACCTTTAATCAAATGGCTCTCGATATTTGGGTGATTACCAACTTGCTATCTATTTTCGTCTGTGAAATAAGCCGTGAGGGGTGCTGCTTGGAAAAGTGTCATAAATAAGAATATATTTATGGCAATATGATGGACAAATAGAATAATGCTGAAGGATGCAGTTTGTGAAAAATTAGAATTTTTTGATTAGTAAGGGGTTTTGTATGGACATTCTGAGCCCTTCGTCGACCTTCTGGATCCCTAGAGCACATACTACAATGTATGCTTTTAATTTTATGAACTGAAACATTTGTTTAATCTCGCATTACCTATAATGTTTATTTGGGAGAAAGGGTTGTGATATAATGTATGTTATCTGGGTTGGCACGATAGTTCCTTTAAACATTCTCTTAATGTGTTCTACAATTCAACTTATGGATAATTATTAGTCTTTTTAAACAGTTTCTGCGAGAAGACCTAAATTAGTCAAGCATTGGAGAACACTGAAATACCAGAGGGCCATGTCTACCTTCCTGAATCTAGGACAGTGAACAAAGTTACAGGTCTCGTTGGTTTCCCTGGGATTGTATTTCATGAGTAATGTAGAACTGCCATTTTACCCTAAATCTAATCAAATACCTTCTAAATCCAAGTATCTGAATTTCACTTATCAATGGGTTGTTTCTTTTCAAAAGTAATAAGGGGGGAAAAACAAATGTATATATAATGACATAGTTATATAGGCTGAAAAAAGACATGCGTCCATCAAGTTCAGCCTTTCCTCTATCAGTTAATTTGTTTGTTGATCCAAAAGACAAATCCAATTATTTCAAGAATCTGACAGCCGAGGTACACAAATTCTATTTTTTTCAAATAATGTACAGTTTTCTTTATGAGCGCTTTTTTATACATTCTGCTAAACTGTTAATGTCTTTACGTTATTGAAGCTGCAAGAACCAATCTCCAAGGTTCCTTAAATGCAGTGGAAGTTGTAACCTGTATGGCTAGGTCGGAAAGCGGAAAATATATACTCCATTTGGTGTTATCCTGGAACATTTAGTATTTGCCCTGTGGGCTCTCAATGTCGCAGTCGAATATCAGACCACTGGGCATCATTTAATCTTAAAGTTGAATCAATGGGACGTGACTCACCTAGTCCCATGTCCATTATTGCCTACTCTGCCTACTTTCCAAAATATCAGAAACCAGACTGAGTTTTTGGCCAGGCTCTGCCCCTTTCTAGGTGGAGAGCTCCAGGAGACCAGCCCTGAGAAGTGTACAGGTATGATGGCGAACAGGGCCGGCCGAAGACTTAACGCCGCCTGGGGCGAAGTTTAAAACGCCGCCCCCCCCCCCGCCGACGCCGGGGGGGGGGGGGCGCCATTTTAAACTTCGCCGACGCCATAATCTACGTTTCCTCCCCCCCCCGGTACTTACCTTTAAACAGTCCTGCGGCGAGTCTCCCTGCTCTGCCACGGTGCCGGCTTGTAATGCTGAGCGCCGGAAATTGACGTCACTTCCGGCGCTCTGCATTACAAGCCGGCACCGGGACCGAACAGGGAGACTCGCCGCAGAGGAGAGAGAGAGAGAGGGGCGCCGAGCGGGTAAGCGAAAACCACTCGGTGCCCCTCTCTCTCTCTCTCCTCCGCTTCAAAAAAAAAAAAAAAAAAAAAAAAAAAAAAAAAAAAAGCGCTTGGGGCGGCAAAGTGCCGCCCCTTCTAAAGTGCCGCCTGGGGCAATTGCCCCAGTCTGCCCCATTATAGGGCCGGCCCTGATGGCGAAATAAATAAAATAAAATACACAATTTGACAATCACATGTGAGAATAGAAACACAGATTTTGATAGCAGGTAAGAACCATTTGGCCCATCGTTGCCTATTTTTTTTTCCTGTAGAGACTCAAATCATAATTGGTCCTTGGTTCTTTTCCTAGAATTAATATAGCCCTTTCTGCTGGGAAGCACGACTACTCATATACTGAAATTCCACTATTACCAGATTATTATTTTTTAAATGCAATTATTTGTTGCCCACATTTTTGGAAATAGCTTTTGGGAAGCTAAACCTAAATATTTTTTAAAACAGACATGTAATCTTCGTGTTTTGTGCCATTCATATACAAGCATAGATCTTGATGCCCTGTTTTACGTGACAACACAGACAAAGATTTTTGCAAGGCTGCAGATCTTGATTTTCTTAAATTTCCTTTTTGCTCTCAGTCAATGCTTGATCTTTTCCTTATCTTTTATTGTACATAAATGAAGCATAGCGCCAATTAGTATATTTGTAACTGGTTATGCTGAACTCTGCAGAATATATGGAATTAATTATCAGGATCTCTTTCTCTAGCATATTTTCATGAGTTGGCACTTGGTATAAATGAAGAAATGGTGCCCTCTACATTTTGCAACTAGGAAAGCAACATTGTATACATATGTTTATTGTAACAGTATTTCAGATTATGATCCAATAAAACATAGTTTGGGGGTTTATTCTCAAAACAGTATGAAGATGAATTTCATTATGAAGAACTACCCCCTTCATAATGCACAGGCTATGACGAGATTGCACTTTCCCAACAATAGATCATCAGCCTGCAGCCAATTGCCCCATACGATGCGGACACAGGCAAGTGGAACCCCAATTCAACAAAGCTGCCGATCTCTCTGAATGCTACATTTGTAAGGCGCTTCTATTAAAAAATGTGTTTTGATGACATTTCTGGAATGTGTGACGTCTATGTGTCTTTATTCCATTATTTATTATACAGTAGATGTGCAAGGAATATCAGAATTAGCTGTAAACCAGTCCTTTTAGTGAAGTGGTTTTGTCATCTAAACAAGCTGACTAATGCCTTGTCATTGCAAGCATTTCTGTTAATGTAAGCATGTGCTGAAGTGGCTTAAATTATAATAAAATGCAAGATATGTATTTTATTGTGTTGGGTTCCAACAATAAAGTCTGCCTCTTGACATCAGCAAAAAGCATTTTGAATAAATTGATGAGAGTTTGGGAATGAGACCACTAACAGAGACCTGGCAGGGCAGAAATGGCAGCATCCCAGGGCCCATGCACTCCTCAGCGCTCTATGGTGGGTCACCTCTGTGCCCTGGAGCCTCTGTGTTTGCTTTAGTCTCTTTAAATAGAGAAGGAAGGGATGTTAGGAGAACCTTTTCTGTAAGAAGGGTTTAGCTGTCTCTGCATAATCCATATGGTTAGCAAATTTCAAGAACTCTTTTCACATTAACCATGCATTATGAATCGCTCAACTTGGACCTTCATGCAGAAGAAGCTCACCAAGATTTTCTTTTTTATAATGGATAGTGTAACAAAAAAGTGAAATATACCAGCGCCTCTAATATATAATAGCAGCTTCAATGTCAATGTGCTTCACTCGATTACATGTATATTTTACTATAGAATTAATTTAAGTGGCAGATTATTTGTGCATTGCAAGACAGCAAATGAATGTGTTTTTTGCTGCTTCCCACAATGGTTAGGAATTTAAACTCTATCTGGAGCGACGTAACTCATTGAGATTTAGTACTGTTCAACCAATGTTGCCGTCCTAATTATTAAAGATGTACGATTTTTGTGGAATTATAATATTTACTTAATATGCTACAGTGATCAGACATCCAATAACTGGGTACACATATAAAACAAGCTGAACTGAGGGGTCTTAGTATGTTTCTGCATCTTACATTTACTGCCCTTAGGTAAATATTAAAAACTATTCTTTCTAACTTTACCAGTGCCATTTTCTTGGGTTAAACCTTTTGAAATGGGCTGGCTATGCTGTTGCCTTCCGTATGGAACATCATGGAATACCTTGTTGGTACTCTTCTACAAAAATTATTGGTGGAGGATAATCGGAAAATAAAATGTTTAATTCTGAGCTTTATCCATTCTTACTTATAAGAAATGTTGGTGATAGATTTCTTTGATCAATTATTAATGTACGGCCAACACAGATACTATCTAATCGTTTATGGTGTTTCTTTTTTAAGCTTATGTCATCTTAAACCCGATAAGTAATTAACAGTGTTCTTTGATACATCCCTTTATATATTTTATATACTTTGCTTTATCCATTTCAAACAATTATCTAAATGCACCGAAAAAGAAATCTATTTATGCCCATCCAGTTTAATGAAGTCAACCCATGCTCTCTGCAGAGGTCGCCTTGAATCCTTTCTTTTTTTTCTCTTCCATACTTTTTCCCTTGTTGATTTTATTTATTCTGACTTAAGTTGTGTTTTCTCTGGATATGAAATAGGACATTTTTTTTTTCTAAGAAATTATTAGTTTTTCTTTATTCCACTCTAACTTCAGTTCATTTTGTTATGTGGTAACCACAGTTCGTGATGAAGCACCCCCTGGCACACAGGAATACATTATGTTACGGCAAGATTCCATCCAGTCTGCGGATTTAAAGAAAAAAGAGTCCCCTTTTCGTGCTAAGTGTCACGAAATCTTCTGCTGTCCTCTGAAGCAAGTGCACCTCAAAGAGAACACAGAGCCGGAAGGTTTGTGCACCATGGATCCATGTTATGTTCGTTTCCCTTTTTCCTTATTTTTTCTCTTGTTCGTGTCCCTAACCCGTGCTGTATGTCCCCAGCCTGTGTCAAGACAGACACACGGAACGTAACGCGCTTCATATAACCTCCCCCACTGCTTGCCTGTTAATGTCTTATACGATCTATCAAGGGACACTGTATGATACTAAGCATGTGTAAGCATTATCTTAAAAAAAGGCAGAGAATATTAAACTGACATGGCTTTTTCCAAATTTAACATTTATTTTCATGCAGTTTGCATCATCATACTGCCCTTTTTGGCTGCTAAAATTGCTTGCTTTTCCAAATAGCATTTATCCTCATATTTCTTAAAATAATGCACTTTTTGAGGAATGCACAGAACAAGATATTTTCCCCACCATAAAGCTTCTGCACTCGCTGTACCAACAAATAAATATATATATTAAAAAGACCAGCATTGGATTTGAGAACATATTAAGAATGCATTTGTAATGCACGTCCAGATACCTTAGAGTTGAAAATGCATGCAGAAGAACAGTGCATCTTAATGTAGATTGTGTATATATTCATATTTTTTTTCTTTCAGCCGCAGTAAAGGTTTGGATACATTGATTGATATATCAGACACATTAGCCAGTAATGGTATGCAGCTGTGTATATTGTGATATACCATATTTATGGCATTTATGGCATTCCTTTTAGCTTTTTGAAAGTTCAGTACACCGTTTTATAGCGCATGTGTACATAGAAAAAAGAAATAATCTTATAGTGTAATATTGTCAAGAACAAGAAGCTATGTAAAAGGTGTGAAATGCACTCACAAACAGTGCCAGCACAACAGGCTCGTCTGAGGTATGAAGACTGTTCTTTATTCTTTAAAATCTCTAAGAGCATAAAATAAAGAAAACAACCATATGGTGCAGTATCTTCCTTAATAGTATATGCGCAAGTTAAAAAAAGCACTTACAGGATGGTTGAATTCAAGTCGCTATTCAAACTAAATGTCCATTGTAGTGGATCAGGAACATGCAGATTAAAAAACTTCTCAACGGCTACAATCAATTTTTATTCTATTTTTACTCACCACGATTGCGGATTATCATAGCGGATGACATCAATTGATATTTATTTCTCCTGAGGAAGCCCAGTGAGCGGCGAAACGCGTTGAGAAGTAAAGAATAAAGAACAGTCTTCATACCTCAGACGAGCCTGTTGTGCTGGCACTGTTTGTGAGTGCATTTCACACCTTTTACATAGCTTCTTGTTCTTGACAATATTACACTATAAGATTATTTCTTTTTTCTATGTACACATGCGCCCCGAATTTTGCTGGTTACGTGTTTGAACGCCGAGAGGAGCGTTCTGGTTGGGCTGCGGCAGTGATACATTAGAGAAGTAATTTTTGGTTCCTATTCTTTTACCATCACCTTACACGTGTTTTTTGGGTGTTTTTAGTTTTTCGTTTTTCACCGTTTTATAGGGCGGTATAGATTTATCGTGATGAAAAATTGAAGATAGAAGACTTGAGTAAATTTTTATGTTGGTTTATGGAGCCTCTTGTGTGGCTTGGATATAAGGCTCGTGAATTTAGGGTTTATTCCCTGCCTAAACCAGTTGGTTAAATTTGAGTCTTTAAGCTGACCAAAAATCCTTATGCATTATAAGAACGTCACACGATAAAAACAACCCGTTAAGTTTATAAAACCCACATTAATAGAATTTTGTTCCATTTGCCAATGTTCATCAAACCAAAAAAAATTTATTCCAGAGGGTTTCAGAAACAACGTGATTTCAGAATGCTGCATACCACATGTTTTATTGATATACAACAGTAAATGTTCCTATACAAATCCACAAGCCCTGTAGATATTTTTGCCCTTGTGACCTAACCTCAAAGTCCCATGACCAATGATCAATGTGTAGGCCATGTTGATGGCACCTGATGATTAAGAAAACACATGTATAGCTTCATAATGATATAAAAATGCATTTAGGTGACAGTTTTATAGTAGCCGATGACAGCGCTTTAATTATTAAGTGTTTGTCTTATGGATTCATCACCATAATGAGTATAGTTATGAAGTACAAAGTCACAGGTTTCCTAAAGTGACTTGGGCTATTATGTCTGTTCATGAAAAAGATTTTTTTTGTACAGCCTACTATATCTTCTATAGATTGAAAAGCTTTAAATGGAATGCCTAACAAGGTACAGTTTTAGTATTAAGGTAGACAGCCCTAATTTATCATTTTGTTTGCTATTTCCTCCATATTGAAAATAAAAAAATCTTTGGCAATTTATTTACGGAAACACACTTTCTGGTGTTGACAGATAGGATCATATACTACGTCTCTCTGGTTTTTAGCAGCTGTTAACAAAACCTTTTGCTGTAATTCTCTTTTGGCTAGAAGCCCTAATAAAGACAAGGAAGCCAAAAGAATCTTCAGTCTTAGGAGATGTTATTCTTAGAATAGTCATGTTTCCACTGGGGTTATTCACACACATGTAAACACTTGCTGGAGAAGAGTTTTTTTGTGGTAACATACTATCAAGCTGAAATATATATTGCGTTAAGTGTCATATTGTGCTTTGCATGCTACTAAATACTATAAATGAGAATGTAGTGTGACTGTAGCTGTGTGATGAATATCAATTTTGGTATTTCCAATAATAAACAAAAACATGCAGATCATGAACCCTTTTCTTGTATCTTATATTTGAATATATATTCACAAATATTTTAAAAAAAAATCTTTAGGCAGATTCTGAGAGTTTTATTTTTTTATTTCTTGTGGTTAGAATAAATAGCGGAGTTATTTTTTTGAAGTGGTTATTGGAAAAATAGATGTATTAGGAAAAAAAGTAGAAATTATATAACAGTAATTAAAGGACAGCGTTGTAGGAAGTGAGAAATCTTATGGTAGATAATTAGGTAGATTAGTAAATAGATACCATGAGTGATGAGGGAACGGAATCTGTTTAGCCTCTAGATTTGAAACCTATGACCTATGCTCTTCAGGAATTGAGTTAAGGACTGGACACATTGACTCTGTATCGAGAAGACAGATCTCCAGACATGTTTTGCTACGAGTATAGATAACTCTAGTTCTCAAGCAATGTCACCTAGTTGGCCGGCAAAATGCCCCCATCACTTCCGAAACCTTAAGTGCAGTGGAGTGGGAACTAATAATCATACCTGGGACAAACCCGGAGAGTCCAGGTGAAGCATTGCTTCTCTGAGTCACCATGGAGAATCTCCCTGTCACGGTAGCTGGTTTGCGGCATGCATACCCCATGTAAGTGGGACCACCCAGCGACGTCAGCAGGACCGTATACTCACATGCCGAAAAGTGAGGGCTCTGGTTAGCTGGCGCCTAGATGTTCCTAGGTAGGCTAATAATTATTCTTAAGGAGAAGCACTTCCCCATGCCTCAACCCCATTTCATGTCTATTCCAAAAGATCCTGTGGGGAAGTATGGAGCTCAAGTCATGCCTCCCAGCTTGTCCCTCCAAGAGGTTACAATATTAGGGGTTGAAAGTAATTAGGGTCAAAAGTGAGATTAAGAGAGATATGTCCATCTATACCCTCCATCCTCTGAGCTGTGGGATGAATTGGATTAAATAAAAGATTAATAAAATAAAAGATACAAAAATAATATAAATCCCTACCTACACCAAGCTCTATGCAGCCCAGATAGGAAAGACAAGGTCTGTTCCATGCCGAGTGGGTGAACAGTGAAAATCATTGCCCACCGCCTCAGCACCCTAATGGTACAATTAAAAAATGATGTTGGTTGATGTCTTCAGGAATGTATATATATATATATCAAGTGATAAGAGAATGAAGTACATTTTATATATAGTCTATATGGTGTATAGAACTGTAGAATGTAAAAAATCCAATTTAACCCATGACTGCACACACCTGTGAGGATACAAAAGCGACAATTTCACTCAGTGGATGAAATCATGCATATAGCTTATTAACAGAAGAACAGAATAGATTATGCTTATCCCCGTTAATGCACAGAGAGACTCTCAAAGCTATTTACAGCGTCATAGCACGAGACGGGCAGCAGGC
The DNA here is from genome assembly GCA_029215755.1 of Spea hammondii. Classification (NCBI taxonomy): domain Eukaryota; kingdom Metazoa; phylum Chordata; class Amphibia; order Anura; family Pelobatidae; genus Spea; species Spea hammondii. Next base: position 14,256,829 of record JARDYJ010000008.1, read on the forward strand.
CTAAACGCCAGGCACCATACAGTGATCCGTGGCAGAGCCTCATCATTGCTGAATTGTATTTCGGTAAAAACAATCTTGTCAACATCCCAGCATCAGGACATGTTTCAGTGTGTTCAGCTGCACTAGAACATTTTACATGACATAATTTAAAGTTTAAAGATTTAAGGTTCCTGTTATACTTTTTTATAGAGAATTATGAAAAAAGCGGCATAATAACCCTTTCCTCAAGAATTAGCCCTTACGCTAACATGCCTTCATCAGTCTATTAACCCTTGTTTGTCACAATTCTATTCTGGATTATATTGTTTAAAGATTTAAAGTTCCTGTTATACTTTTATACAGAGAATAACGGAAAAGCAGCATAATAACCATTTACGTGACAATTATCCCTTACACTAACATGCCGTCATCAGACTATTAACCCTTGTGTGTCACAATTCTATTCTGGATAATATCGTTTAAAGATTTAAACTTCCTGTTATATTTTTATGCAGAAAATAATAGAAATGCAGGATAATAACCCTTCCCTCAACAATTAACCCTTACACTAAAATGCCTTCATCAGACTATACACCTTTGTGTTACAGTTCTCTTCTGAACAAAATGGTTTCAGGATATTTCAGTGAGTAATTCCATGGACAGCTTATACTTTCCCCTGAAAACAAAGTCTATGATTCGTTAGAACATCTGACACCTTTTTGGTTTAGATATATTCAAGTTGGTTTCTCCACAGGTCAGGTGGTTATCGATCTCTTAGACTGTCAAATATTACAATGCATATTCTCAAGAGCCCAATGAATGTTGCAAGTATCGTGTTATGTTTTGTATCTTTAATAAAAAAAAATATTTTTATCACATTTTAGTTGTGTGTGACATCTGTCTGCCCGGAAAGGCAGAAGCACTTTAACAAAAAAATACCTCCAGAGTAAAAATTAGTTAAATTAAATGCTAATCTGCAGCTAGTTTTAACAATATGTTACAGGAATACTACTTCTGGTTACAAAATTAAGCATTTTATGCACCAAAAAATGTAGTTATAATTATTGTTATTAGTAGTAATAGTAGTAGTATACATTGGCTAAACTGTGCTTAATTATTTGTTTTCCAAGCACAGTGAGGGTCTATCTCATAGGGCATACAATCAGATAGGTAGTGCTCAATGTGCTGTGGGGTAAATACATTAACTAACGTCTCAATATAGCTGGCAGACATAAATTAAACCAAGCGTTGGCTGCTCATATATTTTCTTTTTTTGTTTGAACACGCTTTAAATAGCAATGTTATCTGGCCTATGCAGCAAAGTCAGAGGGGCGGCAGTCCCCCTGCTGCAAATCTGTGGGCTCTTTGGGTGATAAGGTCCCCTGGTGTGCCGTTGCTCAATGCTTGCTATGCTAAACACTGGGCACAAAGCAATGGGATATGACATCATATCCTGGCGCTCAGCAGTGACCATGGTGGGCGCGGAGAGGGCAGCTGGGGGTGCAATCCCGAGTCAGGCCTAGGGTAGTGCCCAAACTAAACACATGACAACCTGTATGTTTGCTGTAGTTACTTATTTATAAAAAGAATACACCTATTATGATAAATATTAGTTTCTCTATAGTCTTTTTCTTTTCTCTACCTTCCATTTAAGCTATCTGACCTTTAATCAACATGTTATTTTTCCTCTGCCCATCACCTTCCACATCTGTCCTTTCCCAACAGCCTATTTTCACAAACCCTTTTTTTTGGCCCCCACATCCCACCACTTTCCCATTTGATCCAAATCTTTTTCTTTCCTCTTAATGCTCCAAAGCTTATTGCTGTTCTTTCTTTGTTCATTGTCCCATCCTTGATGATGCAATTATTATTTTAGAAAAACCCGGCGGAAGATTTGTTAGTGGTTACCTTGTAAATCTATCTGCCTTGTTGTTTTTCCGTCACCTGGCATCTTTTCTTTATCTGTAAGAACATTTAAACTATTTGCATTTGAGCTTTTAGCATGTTTTTTTTAAAACTGTGCTTAATCTTGTATATATTTTATATCATGAGATTGGTGTGTAAGTGGTCAGGGATTATATAATGTACTATTCTTTAAGTACCTCATGGCTTCCATGAGTTGAGACAACTTCCGTCACCATTGTTTTCAATGGTGTGGAATCTGTGGAAAATGTCGTGTTTGAATTGCCTTACATAGTACAACTAATAGAAATGCTTAATGCAGTTTAGTGGGATATGCCCGCGTCTCTGCTATGGAGGGCTGAGTTGGCTTCAGGGGCGTAACTAGAAACCTCAGGGCCCCGGTGCGAGAATCTGTTAAGGGCCCCCCCACCCCCAACCCATCTATCCCTTTCTCACTATCTACCCTCTCCCCCCCTACCCCCCTTCTCACGATCTCCCCTCCCCCCCTTCTCACGATCTCCCCTCTCCCTCCCTAACCCCCTTCTCACGATCTCCCCTCTCCCTCCCTACCCCCTTCTCACGATCTACCCTCTCCCTCCCTACCCCCCTTCTCACAATCTCCCCTCTCCCTCCCTAACCCCCCTTCTCACGATCTACCCTCTCCCTCCCTACCCCCTTCTCACAATCTCCCCTCTCCCTCCCTACCCCCCCTTGTCACAATCTCCCCTCTCCCTCCCTACCCTCCCTTCTCACGATCTACCCTTTCCCTCCCTAACCCCCCTTCTCACGATCTACCCTCTCCCTCCCTACCCTCTTCTCACAATCTACCCTCTCCCTCCCTACCCCCTTCTCACGATCTACCGTCTCCCTCCCTATCCCCCCTTCCTCACGATCTACCCTCTCCCTCCCTACCCTCTCCCTCCCTACCCTCTCCCTCCCTACCCCCCCTTCTCACGATCTACCCTCTCCCTCCCTACCCCCTCTTCTCACGATCTACCCACTCCCTCCCTACCCCCCCTTTGTAGGTCACTTACCGTCAACTCCTGTGTTGGGAGCGTGAGGCGTTTGTCTCGGGTGCCGGCGCTTCACTGCTGAGCGCCGGCATATGCCGGCACCCGAGACAAACGCCTCACGCTCCCAACACTACACTCTGGTCAGCGCTGAGGCAGGCGGCGGCGGCAGCAGTGGCAGCGGCGGGGAGCAGAGGCATCCTGGATTTCTGTCAGTCAGGGGGGCCCAAGGGGTGCCGAGCGGTTGCTGAAAACGACCGCTCGGCACCCCTTGGGCCCCCCTGACTGGCAGAACTCCAGGGCCCAGTCGCAGTCGCGACCCCTGCGACCCCAGTAGTTCCGCCACTGGTTGGCTTCAATCCTTATTGGATGCACCCAGTTACATAGTTATAGTTAATTAAGTTGAAAAAAAACATATTAGTTGATCCAGGAAATGCCAAAAACCCATTGAAAAAATCCTTATTCACTCCAAAGCAGTCAAACTCACCATGGATCAACATTACCTCAGCTTTTACTTGTAATAAACGTGAATGCATTTTATATCTAGAAAAACATTCACATGTTTTTTTAATATACTGATCAAATTGGCCAAAAAGACTATTCCACAATTTAACTGCCTTACAGTAAATAAACCTTCTACGGAAGCTCCTTTTTTCCATTCTTAAGGGGATGCCGACTTGTTTGGAAGGTACGATTAAAAAAGGATCTCCAAAAAGATCTTTGTATTGAATTTGAACATACTTGTAAAGGTTTTACCATATGCCCACGAATAAATTTTTCCACAGAGAAAACAAACCCAATTTGAACAGCCTTTCTTCGTTCCTTTAATCATTCAAAGGGTCTCTGAACCCTTTCTATTCTCCAGTATGTCTTTTTTTATACTGATGCCCAAAACTGCACTGCATATTCTAGACATGGCTTTTCCAATGTGTTATAAAGAGACAAAATTATGTTCCGATCTCTTAAACCTACTCCATATCGCTTGCCTTTAACAACAGCTGCCTGTGATTGTGCACAGCTGCACAGTCTATTGTCAACAAGAACACCCAAATCCTTTTCTCTTTTCCATAGGGGATTTACCCAATACACAACCATTTCAAGTATTTAGTTATATCCAGGGTTATGAATTGCAACACATATGACACAAATACATGTTTTATTAGCCATGAGATGTTATTGCCTCTTTAAAGCTATCATGGTTTTACAACATATTTTGATTAACTTAATAGGTCAGAAAACAATCACTACTACTGACTCTTCTCTGGAATCGAGTCTATTCAACACCAAATTGCCTACTCATGATAAACATATAAAAAATAAAACATAAAATATAAAAATATATAATATTTATCCTTACTGTTTGGATTTTGGTTTCGATGTATAATATTTCCAAATCCCACTGTAGTTCAGTTAACTTTGATGTATTTGTTGTAAGGTTAGTAATACTAGAGTGACAGAATAGTATAATGGTAACTAATGCAGAAAAATACTGCAGCCACAGAAATCCATAATTTACACCTGTAGCATTAATATAGTGTTAGTGGTACTAGGAAATGGAAAGTAAAGCTCTTTCACATGATAGAACCAGCCTGAAATTGAGGCTTCATCCTCACACTTGGATACCTTTTTTAATCATCCTAACTCATCTTATCTTATAGCACAGCTTCTACTTCACATCGTAAAGCTGTCATATATGAGACATGCATTGATTGGGATATCGACTTTTATTTCGATGTTGAGATACAATGGATCACGTATTTGGTTCTAGAACAGCAGGTTTCTAATAAATCAATCTACTTAAGATATCAAATCACCATGAAAAAAGGAATGTTTTCTTGTTTTATCTTTTAATAGTAAAAGTCAGAGGCATTATGGAACTACATAACTCTCTGAAAACTACTATAACCTAAATTCCCAGTGGTCCACAAGCAAAACTCATTGGCACAGATGTTTAAAGGCAGCTGCATAATAAAAGCATTAGCAGTTGTGACATTATGTGGTCATGTGTACAAATTACAAATTACAAAAGCATCTTTGTGGCTAAATAGAATCCAATACATTTATATAGTATTCTACAGTAATAAAGGTATCAACACAAGACGTTCATAAAGAATATATATATATATATATATATATATATATATATATATTCTTCATGGACGTCTTATGTAGACTCCTTTATTGCTGTAGAATACTGTGTGTATGAAAGTTGCGCCACTATTAGTTCTCACGTGGAACATCAGTTCAGACATCAATATATAAAGGGTTTTGTACAAAGGCAAAAAACAAGGGAATCCAGCATGTACATCCATCTATTCTCTTTGCTTCTTCCAATGGTTGCTAATGTGTCATAGATTTCTTTCTTAGCTATATCTTCCACTTATCGAGAGGCTTATAAACGCTACACTGCACAATCACACAATGTCACTATAATTGTCGAATCAATACAGAATTATCAAATGAAGGTGTTATCTTGGCAGTGTTAGAACTATTTCAACACTTTCCATGTGCTTTTTTTTAAAAAAGCTGTTACACCATGAATTGCATTGGGTTGAAAACACCTCTGTCCTTTGAAGGGCAGCAGAGAAAGGAGAGATAGCACTATCTCTCTGGGGCTGTTGGTTATGGAGTGTCTCGTGTATCTCATTGTCACCATGTACATATTACTGTCTGAGACAAAACACAGGGACTGGCTTTCTGTAAACAAGGTTATCTGACATTAAGCAAAAAGGAAAGGTCAAAATATTTTCTGAAAGGCTTGCGGTAAATAGAGATAAATCTGATTTGTTAGTGTGCATGCGTTGGGCATTATAAAATTTTAAATAGAAAACTTTGCAGTATTACTCCTTTTTTTATTTCTCTAAAATTAGTAAATTGACCTAATCTTGTCCATTGAGTTAATGAACAATGAATGAGAGTGTGTGCTCTATGTTTAATGCATTGAGACAGAGGTAAATGTCCCGTAAGCAGAAGCAAATTAATAGTAATTGTCCTGCATAATATTACATTTTTATCAGGCTATTATGTGCAAGATAAGATTCTGAAAGCAAAACCTTTCTTTCAAGTCAAAAGTAATATGCCTTTGGACAGACGTTTTAATTGTAAACTATGAGCGGTAATAAGAACACTTGCTAAGCAAATTCTAAGAATTTGAAGCCATCTTTCCATGATGTGGCTCTCTAGTGGGGATCAACTTGTTAATCTCTGGAAGTAAAAACCACATAGCAGAAATCCGACAAGACCTTCCTGTCCAGCTGTTTGTTTTGGCACAACTTAAGCGTGTAACTGATATTATTTGTTGTTAAAAATGAACGTCGGGTTTGCTAAAGTATCTGTAAGAGATGATTTGACAATCGCATCGTTTACATGGTGTAAAAAAAAGTTATTACAGTGTCAGGGTGCTCTGATTTCCTAACTTCCTCCTCTAATACACCGATGAAACTCCAAGGAAGCATATGCTACCTTCTTATGGACCGATGTTCATGATGAAGAGCCACATTAGATGTTGAGACCTCATAGGTCCCTTCTGCAGATGGAAGTAAAGGTAAGTAATAGTTTACAAACAATGACCTGGGTTTTATAATCCTTTGGCTGTCGAGATGTCTTGAGTTTCCTTCACCATTGAAGACACGTTAATGACCTTATTTAGCAGCACCCTACCCTACAAGCAGTGTCACTAAGCACACTTACCTACTGGATAGAAGAAGACCTAGAACCAGACTTTTTGGAGGAAAATCAAACTTTTACTTAGGCATTATGAATCAGGACCTTGAAACGATGTATAATTTTATATGATAACTCTGGCTCAGAGGCAGATTAGGGAACGTGCATTCTTGGGAACAATTTTAGTGAACCAATCGTCATTTAGATGAGTTTGATTGGGACCTTGTTCTGGATCTCATCATGAGAAATGATGGTGCCAAAATGAAATGCACATTTGTCTGAAGGTTATTTTTTATTTGTTTTAGTAAATAGCTAAATAGGTATTTTTGTTCGTTTTGGAAAGTATTACTCACATGGTACGCCTGTACAGCTGTACAGTTTCCTTCACTAATCTTTTTTTTCTTCATGTCACTTGGTAAATACTGACAACCTTTGGTATTGGTATTTTTGAGACATTTTTTGGATCTTTGGGAGAGTTGTGTGGTAAAACCAACACTCGCTGTCCAATAATTGTTTGGCTCATGCAAGTGTATAGTTCTACATCATATCTTAATTTTTTTTTATTTACACAATATATGCCTTAATCTTTTTTTCCCCTTAAGAATCCCAATTGGCCTATGTTTGTCATAAATTTAATTCAACGACCAACTCAATAATGGGAGAAAGCAGCTGATGTAATTTCATATGTTACTACAAAAAGACTTGGCTGACATCTTTTTTACATCTCATATAAATGTCCACCAGTCATATGGGGAACTCGTTATGTCACTATAATTGAAGATACATGATATTTCCTGTTCAGATACATTTCGCTAATATTGTATAAATAATCCTCTTAACACATCACGTCTGGCATTTTCCATAGTTACCAAACATTGCACTTGAGTTACAAACTGATACTTGATGCATCTAGGAATGAACTTGCAGTCTTTAAATTGTGTTATCTAGTCAAAGTGAATAGCAATGGCTTTCATAGTCAACAATAAACATGTTCGTACATTGCAAAACTCTTCTTCAACAGAGGGGAAATGGAGTAAAAGAACTTTGGAAATATAACCATCAGACTAATATATTAAAAATGAGTTGGGAAGGCTTTGAAAGAGAAATTAATGAAAATGTGAATCAAGTATACAGTAAGTATACAGTATGGTTAGTTAAATAAAAAATATCCAGAATATTCTCGCCCCCTCTCTCCGCAACTAATGTGTGGTTTGGTGGGTGAGGGTGATAAAGAATAAACTGGATGGTACAAAGTCAACCTGTACTCCAGAAGCCCAGAAGTATGTTATAAAAATAAATCTTTTACAGTGTAATAAAGTATTGTATACTATTACAGTGTAATAAAATAAGCCTACAAAAATGGATGACGTCCATCTTGTGGCTCCTCCTAAACCCCCAATCCCGTACTCAGTGGGACGGAGTCATAAAATGATACAGAAGTAGAAGACTATATCATTCTCATTGTATTTACTGTGCTGTATGTCAGAATTTTAAAATGTGTTTCCTGGGTGCTGAAAAGATGTTGTGTTGTGTCACAAAATGCAATTGAAATGGAGTTGTGTAGAGCTTTTACTTGAATACTTTAATGCCTTTTCAGCATGTATACCTATATACATATACATATATACTGTACATTGTATCCTCTTATGCCCTCCTCTTTTATAATGTGTCTGAAAATATATTCAGAAATATCTACAACAATGCACAAACATAAATGAATGATAGGCTGCATACTTAATGCATATAAAATATATGAATAGATAAACTGTATCAAATCAGGTTAAAGATTAGATTGGCATTTTGCTACTTATTTTGCTCTGCATTCCTACCAGTAGGTGTCACTATTGATTAAGTAGCCAGTAATATAAAAAATTTAATTTACACCACTTTATTCCATATTATAAAAAATATAAAATTAAGTTGTATTAAATTGTTATTTTTTCAGTGCTGAAATGAAAATAAATAATTTTAACTGATGCTACATTATGAGTATACAAAGTAAACCTCTCTCAGACCAAAAATGGTGTAAAAGACTTAAATCTTAATCAGTCCTTGGACTAGTCTTAGATTCAGGATGGCTTTAAGCTTATTCTAACTCTACCACTTCTGCTGTGATATTGTTCTACTTATCTACCACCATTTTAGTGAAGTCAATTTGCATACATACAATCTAAGTTTCTGACCCTCTAGTTTTAGATTATGACCTCTTCCTCTAACATTTCCAAACTAATATTTGCTGAGTGATACAAAATATTACTATTACAATTTAACTATTTTTTCTCCTCTATCAATAACTGCATGGGATAGGCACAAAGCTATCCTGAATCAAAAACAAGAACAAGAGTTTTTTCATCTGCAAAAATGAGCAGACTAGAGCCAAATGGTTTTTATATCTTGACAAATTCTGTCTGTTATTGTATGTGACTTTAAATGATTCCACGGATTGTAACAGTGCTATGGAATCTGCTGGTGCTATGTAAATAAATGTAATGTACTATATATTTTTCTATGTTTCTAAATGTAATTGAATATTGCTATGGAAAAATGAGATAAAACAGTGATACATTTTACATTAGTTAATAAACCTGGGCTAACATATTGCTGTTTTATGTCATTTTATGTCATTACTTGCCTCTTTTTATGGCATATGTTACATGTATATTTAAGGTCATCCTACTGTGCATCAATGTTTTTTAAAAAGAGGGTGTAGTTTGATTTTAATACCACAAGAGGTCACTAGTTGCAGGTGTATTGGCTTGTGGATAATATACCATACATGCTAGTTCAAATTCTTAAAATGAACTATTTACTTTCTGACCAGCAGAGGGCAGTGAAGTTATTTCATAAGAATAAGGTTAACCTTATGAATTCCATAGATCTTACTATGGTGCTTAAGATATTGTCTTTATGATATTATTACATTATAAACATATGTATGTTTACAACATAAATGTATTTACCAAATAGACAATATTGCTAATGGATAACTGCAATGCAATTAGAAATATGCTAATATAAAGTATTCAAACTAGAAAAAGAATGCGACAACAAAGAAAGTGAATGTTCATAGTCATTTTAGGCAGAACATCTTTAATACCGCTTGTCATCTTTGTATATGTCTGCGTAAATAGTCATGAGAAAAAAGTAATGTGCTTCTTTTTGGATATTATATTGAAACCCCTAATTGGGAGGGCCCTATTTTGCATAGAGCTTCTACACTTCAAAGTTGAATAAGTGAGTCTTGTCTTGATAGTATGGACCTTGTGATGAAGTGCACTGGAACTTACAGAACAAAGAGCCATTAGTGTGTGATTGCTAGATATGGAGCACTATGCAGTTCTGTCAAAAACTTTTACAGAGAGGAAATGCATAGAAAACCCATACATAAGCAAAGAAATGCTGGGCGTAAATGCTGCCTTGGGTCCTTGTTACTCTGTCACCCCAGTGGGTACATGTGGAACTGCAAGTAGTACTTCAGAATACTGAAACTAGAGCAGCCCATGGGGCATTTGACTCCCTGCCCCATTTGTCAGTCCTCATCTGTGCCCAATTCATAGTTAAATCAATGAGATGGCTTTCACAAACCCCCCCCTTATTAACTAACAATTCAGAACACCAGCATTACAAGGCATTATGCAGGATCAACTCAATCTTTAGCAGGTGGAGCTCACTGGATTTGGCCACTCCAAGTACATAGTGAAGTCGATGAAGTGGAATCTTAATTCTTACTGCTGTCCCCTGGGTATAGTAACTACACCTTTCTGTGTCTTGCTTTAATGATAAAACCTCTTTTTTTACATACATATTTCATTAAAGATGTTAATACACTAATGCAAGTCCATTTGCTCAGTAACTTCCAATATATTTTACCACAAGGTTTAAACGATCAAGACAGCACTCCGGATCCATGCAGGCCATTATATTTACTTCTGTAGACTTCATTTTAGTGAATACACTTTTATAAAGTATTTGGATAAAGGTATAGAATAAAAGTAGAGTAGATTTGTTTCCCAACATTAGACAGTGAACCTCGGCTGGTGCTTTCAGTTTTTTATTCATGCAAAAACAAAAAAATACACTTAATAAGTGAAGAGATATTAATTTCAAACTGTAGCTATACCAGTTTTGCAAAATCAAGTGTATCATAGTAAAGTCTATAAATATAAGTTAGTGAAACTGTTAAAAAAAAAAGAACCAGCCATCATCCTTTGTGAAAAACAAACATTTTCAGCATTTTTCTAGCCGCCGTCTTTGCTGAGGAGCTCCAAGATATGACATCATATCCCAACTCTCTGTGGTCTAAAGGCATAAAGTGTCTATTAAACCGGTATATGGAGGCTGGGCCAGCTCTGTGTAAATGGGCAGTTTGGGGAGATCAAAGATTCCCATTGAGCAGTGGTTTTGTGGCGGGGAAACTTCCATGCATTTGCTGTCTTTCCCATTCTTCCAGCTCCTTGACTTGCAGGATAGGCTTTGAGTCTGCTGGGAAATCTCAAATGACTGTCATGTATTCTTGGGATTGCTCAATTACACAGAACTGCTACTTTTATATAGGCTGTATATTCCCCTATGGTTTATTTAATCAAATAATTAATATGTATGAATCCGTGTGCATGCCCACATGTAGTTTGAGCAGACCGTTAAAACATGTTGTTTTTCCTCGTTTGACCTTCTTAGTATGAAACCATAACTTCCATTCCTATCAGAGTTATATAGCTGATATTTTCTTCCTTGTCGTATTGAGAACTCTAAGTGGTTATATTGGCTGTCGATTCAAGCTATTTTACTAAGAAAGCTCCAGTGGGACTTCTCTGTCTGTCACGTTCAAGATTCTGCTACAGCAGTAGAATCACATCATTGTTTTTATGTGTCTTTTTCCCAGAGGATGGCTATAGCCATTGTGTCTGTGAGTTTGGATGCTGTTCTTTATTGGCAATAAATCCTTGATTTCACAGCTAAATTTGTCCTTAGTTGTTTCGTATATTGACTGAGGAAAATATAGTGTAGAAATCAGCAAGAAAGACCAGGCAAATGAGCATGGGGGAATTACGTGGTGGTCCTCTGATCTAAAGACTGGTGGGGGATGCAAACTTTTATTTCCCTGCTTATTTTACTTGCATGACATCATAAAGCAGCATTTAGCCATGGCTTTGGGCAAAATTACCCAGATCCAAATGCCCCGCTTTGTCAGAAAATTGTGCTAGTTGTATCTTCATAAACATAGCCCTTGACAAAGGCGTTCATGTCAAAACGTTGGAGGGGTACAGCTTATTCACATGGTGCTTTAATACAGATATGTGCTTTTTAATTTATGTGCCCTTATTTTTTCTAGAATGCTTATATATTGTACTTTATGACCTGTACTACGAATGTGTACTATTAACTGAGGTTAATATACTTTATTAGCATTATTGGGGTGCTTGCTTTTCTTTTAGTTTTTTTGAGTGTATTATTGGGTTTCTTATTGGGAAGACAATCCCGTATTGCTTACGGCACCCATTTTTTACTATTGTTGTGCCATCCTGAACTCTTTATATTATCCATTATAATCAAGACATTTTTCGTCTCCTAGATATTCTTAAAGGGGTACTAATGCTCACACTTTCTCAATGCTTGTTTCACATGTGCCCTTAATTAATGCTAAATGAACAGAAATATAAATTTATTTTTCTGGTCTACTGCCCATGGGACTGTACACTTTTGATGCACATTCTCTAAACAGCAAGGTTAACCATTGAACTCTACTGGTACCAACCGGGCACAATGGTTTCCATAAAGGAATCTGCCACCAAATATAGTCATTAAGATTTCTGTAAATTATGTGGTATTTATATCCTAACCAAAGAAGGATAAAGTTGATAGTAGATAAACGAGAACATTTAAATTTGAAAAATATATGAAAATAATAAATACAATTGTACTTACACATGGCTTTTCTAAATGCCTAATTTATCTGTAAAAAGGAGGAAAAAACTGAACCCAGCACAATGTAAAACAGTTGATCTAGCTGTAGTCCTACTTATCACATCGGAGGAGCTCTCTGTATCTTGCAGCCAGGCCATCACACAGAGAGAGCTAATTTAATGTGAACCGGTATCCGGTTACAAGCCTTTTTTGTAATTCTAGAAGCCAGAGTAGAAAATTTGTGCTAAAGAATAATGTGTTTTGCTCTGAATAAAAGGACGGGACGACATTCAGGTCCAAGAAATTGTTAGATATTGCCAGAACAATCCTGCTACATGATGAATCATTAATGATCTCTGAAAGTCATAATGGTCTGTCATTAATGCCCATTAATGATCTCTGTTTACCACTAGTATGGGCTTGATGGTTCTGGCCAGTACCTTAGAGAATACTTTAAATATTCCTTAAAGTTTCTCTGTCTATCAGCTTGCCGCAAATGTAGACAGCAGCTGTGCTTGAACGTTTCTGCTTCAAAGAAAGATGGCTTTGGGTTTACGGAAGTCGTATTCAGGTAAGACATTGCCTCTGAAATTATATTTTTAAAGAATTCAAGTACAAGACAAAAACCAAGACATTTTACAATTTTAATGTTTAAATAAGCTTTATCAGAGAATATCAATATACTAAAATGTAACAGGGATTAAGACATACATCTATTAATGGGAATTAGCAGCAGTTTAAATGTTTTATTTAAGATTTATTTAAGGTGTGTTCAATTCAGTTTCCCTGTATTTTAGATCACCGTAACATTAAGCATATTGTTCAAACATGTAAGTTTTGTTATATATTATGATGTTGATTTATAGTTAGAAATAGTTTGTCCTCCTTGGTTAAAATATGGCTGATTCCAATGCAGGAAAATAATTTTCATAAAGAGAGACATTCCTTTCCTAGAATATTTTGATTTAGAGTGAATGAATGAATCACAATTATAGTGCATTACATTTGGCATGTATAGTAAATGACTTTAGGAAAAGGTTTTAATGTTGAATATGGATACTGGTATTAGTGGATTGGTTCCGGTTCTTTTATGATAGCACAAAATCTTTGTTCATGTATTGTAAAGTTAATTAAACAGGCTTATGTGCCAACGCCCAAATATCCAGTTTTTATGTCAAGTATAAAACAGCAATGTGATATTAACATGTTAATCTGCGGCTTCCTGTGCTAGGTTTTCATTAAGAAAAAAAACGATAATTGAATTTATATGGTCTGATCTGAACAGATGGTCCACAGATAAAAAATAACTCATCTCAGTATATCATTCTCATAAAGAAACCTTCAGTAATTTTATGTATTTAACTCTATAGGAAAATATATAATCTGTGCCCTGTAATAAACAATATGATAAGCAGTTAATGAGATATAAAGTTGTAATTGTCAGATTGAGATTATTTTCCCACTCTCTTGTTGAGAACCATAAATTATGTTAAAAACAAAGTCTACCATAGAATAAGTCCTCAATTCTAGGCTGGGCCATCCAAGTCATCTAGACTTCAAAGTCTATCATCTCCTGAAAATTTACAGCCAGTTAAGAATGGTAGAAGGTATTAGCAGAAATTTAGGTTTCCAGGAGATGAAAAATATATTTAAGAAAGGGACGTTGTATATCTTAATGACAAATGTTGGGTACAACAGCAATATCCTGTATATTCAGCTGAACATGGATGGAGATAGCTGTGTTATAATAAATATTGAAAGCAGGGCAATCAGTAATAGTAATATTCATAAGGGTGATTTTACACGGTAAATATATAGTGCAAAGTAATAAGCATATGCAGGGTTAATGATAAAAGTATTTTAATTGGGCAGTAATAGCGTCATTCTGATGTCATGTGATCCTTTCTGCGTTCCTATTGTGACTCTGTTTTTTGTGATTTCCTTATTAAAAAAGCGCCTTGACTTATGTTCTTAAAATTGAGAAATAATATTGATAGACTGATATTCGTGGTGGAGAAGGTACAAAAGTTATACTTTGGCAGAACTTACCTTTTCACACAGTTTGCATTTGGTTGAGGGCTATACAATTTATAACTTTATGAGCACCCCCCAATTGCCTAATGATAGTTACCCGTGCAAAATGTGCACAGTATAGATATGTCTGAGTGATGTATTTCATTTTATTTAATTTATTTCAAGAATTTTTTGCTTGTAACCTTTCTATTCTTTACAAAACCTTGCTAGGGAATGCCAACACTTGCAGAACTAGTGTGACAACTTTAAACGTCCACTTTCTGAAGTCACGACCCACATGATGACGCCATGTCACATGGTACAAATATCAAGGTACATGATGTAACCAACCACAAAAATTCTGGACAGATAAACAGCTTTTCCATAAATGTTTTCACTGGGTGGAAAGTGGTGTTTTCTGACAATTTTTAGAATACAAGCATTTTTGCCCATCTCGAGTCTTGTATTCTCATATGTTGATGAGTCTTATAAATCCTGAAATCTTCTGTAAACCAAGAAATTATCAGGAGCTCTTAGTGAAGTTACAGAGAAAGGAAACAAAAACATAAGCCCTGTAAATAATATTAGTGTGTGATAAAATGTAGCAAGAAATACATTTAGGGAATGTACTACATGTAGAAATGAATAGCAATTTTATGTAACTTTACAGAAAGATGTTTTTTTTTAATGCACCAGTTCATTTATGTATATATATATATATATATATATATATATATATATATATATATATATATATACAGTATATATTATAAGAAACCTAATAGGGTGTAAAGTGCCAACATCTCATACAGATGTTTTCTTCTCATTTTTCCTCCAATCATTATCTGCCAGCTGTGTTCAGGGGCCTCTCGCTCGTTGTACGTATCCTAGTGTGGATGTGAATGTCTCTGCCTGTGATTTTGTCATTGAGCTTGTGAAATGTGTATTAAAGTATAATACAGGCTGGATCAAATACTTGCAGTGGTAGGTAGAAGGGTACTACATGAAGCACATGTGCCCCACCACCAATGGTCTGTGTTGATATTTAGATCCTGTCTCCTTGTTCTAGAATGGTATAGGACTTCCCAGTGTGAAACCAGACAGAAGGACCTCTTTTCAGCAACCTCTTTTTTGCAAGTAGGAAATCTGATGGTAGAGCTGGACCTGGTAGCATGGTTTTGTAGGCAAATGCTGTTTGTACCACTAGGAAAAAAAGTCCTAATTCTTTATAGAGCTTTGATTCTTTTTACAGTGTCGTAACACCTTGGAAGATGTGTCTTAAAATAGATAGCTGTTCCCATTGTTTATCTGATTTATCTGTACTTTCACTGAGATCTTACTTATTGATTGCCACATCTTAAAAGGTAGACGGCTTTTCAACATTTAGCGTCTTGAACTAAAGGTCACTTTCCCAGTGAAATAATGTGCTTCCTCTTTTAGCTTTGGATGTAATTATAGTACACTTGACTTTTAATGACACAGTTCTATAACATAATAGTTGTGTTACCGTGTATGTTTTACAACCATTTAAAATCATATTGCAATCATTATGTCATGTAGGCATTATTTCCTTTTTCTTTCCATGTATTAGAAATGCCCCTCCTAAATATACACTATATAGACCAACTACATATTAATATCTATGTATTTAAAATGCAATACCACAAAAGTCCCTTTTGGTGTTATGGTCAAGTGTCCCAATACTTTTGTCCATATAGTGTATTTGGCTAAGGCCCCTAAAAACCTAGAGTGACAACTCAAATGTTTGGCAGAAGAAAGTGATCTTGAAATTACTGTAAAATTTGTAACAATAATTGATAATACAATGATATGATTATATATACCGTATTTGCTCGATTATAAGACAAGGTTTTTTTCAGAGCAAATGCTCTGAAAAATATCCCTTGTCTTATATTTGAGGTCGTCTTCTAATCAGAACTCAAATAGAGGTCTGATTACAAGACTAAGATACAGATCTCCCGCAGGAGGAGGGGCCTGGATAATTCTCTCTGGCAGCTTCTGGGGGCTTCTATGACAGCGCGCTGGCATCACATGACCTTCCGGTGCTTCACCATAGAAGCCCCGGCAGAAGTGCCGGCAGCAGCGGAGGTTGTCTGTGCGCATCCCACAGTTGGCTAATGTTTGCGGGATGCACACAACCTCCCCTGCTGCCAGCACTTCCGCCGGGCTTCTATGGTGGAGCACTGGAAGGTCATGTGATGCCGGCGCTCAGTCATAAAAGCCTCGGCGGAAGTACTGGCCGCCAGCAGCGGAGGTCTGCAACGCACAGACGTCCACTGACTGCCCCACTAGACACCCGGGAGTCTAAAGCACGGGTCACAAGTAAAGGGATGCACTGGTAAGTCGGGGGGGGGGGGTTATGAGTGGCATGGGGGTGGGGTTCAATGGTTTTCTGGAGGCAGAGTAGCATATAGGGGGTTAAAAGGCATACCTGAGGGCAGAGTGGCTTATAGGGGGTATAAGGCATTTCTGGGGTGAAGAGTGGTATACAAGACATATCTGTGTGGCAGATGTGCATAACTGGGGCAGAGTGGCAAATAAAAGGAAAAACAAATAATTTTTTCAATCATAGTTTTTATTAAATATGAAAAAATTGTTTACATGTGAATTAATATTTACTAATAAAACATTTTTCCTATAGGGTAGTCTTATATTGAGGCTTTTTCTTTTTTTCCTAAATTAATATAAAAATTTGGGTCGGGGGTCGCCTTATAATCAAGCAAATACAGTATATATCAACGGCAGTGATGTCATTGTTTTTTATGTGTCACTGGAAGTGCAATGCTAGATAATCTGCTAAAGTATATTTGTGGTAGCATTGATATAAAAGGCAGTTGAAGAAGGTTACTACATTGCCTCATGTTCTCCTTCGCCCCAGAAAATGCAGTAAGCTCTTATTGAGGGTCAGTGAGCAGAAATAAATTGCCGTTGTTAATTTACATCAGTATACAAAATGTACCCTAATGAGTGGTTTTGTATTGAAACAATTTGCAATTTATAGCAGAGAAAAAATACAATAAAAGGGAAAAACAATTAGATTACAGCACAAAGCATCTAGTAGATAAGTGAGTACAGTAAGGCAGATAGAGGTTGCATTTGGTGCAGAAAGTAGAGTGAAAACTGTTAGGTTAAACACATTACCTATAAGACTGATTTTGAATGCACTTAGGCGTAAGTGGAGATGATGTAATAATATTACATTGAAAGCTCTTGAAATGCTGTTTGATATAGAAAATGTTTTGTTACTATGTAATGAGCCTAAAGCTTAAAGTGAAGACAATTACACATCTGGCTTCATACTATATGTGCTGTATATCTGTGGTTATATGTGGATAGATGTTGAAGAACAGGAAAAATCCTTTTGTATAGTTTTACTGAGCAGTGTGCTTCATAAATTATAGATTATAATATAATTTAGACAATAATGAAACACTAATGCAATTATATCGTGCACCTCTAGATGTCTCCAGTTACTGCTAATTCACATGATCAAATCCAGTGTGTGATCCATGGTATAAAACATTATAACCTTAGATCTCCTCTAACACATAATCTACTACCTCTCTTATGATTTGTATCATCATATAATTAATAATACTGAATGTCATGTTAAGTTTATCAATATAATGTATCAATACGTATCTATGTGTATATACACTATATGGACATAAGTATTGGGACATCTGACTATAACACCAAGAAGGACGTTTATGACACCACATTCTAAATAAATAGACATTAACATGAAGTTGGTCCAACCTTTGCAGCTATAACAGCTTCCACTCTTCTGTGCAGGTTTTCCACAAGACTTTTGAGTGTTTCTGTGGGAATTGTTGTCCATTCATCCAGTAGAGCATTTGTGAGGTCAGGCACTGATGTTGGATGAGGTCAAGGATGTGTGAGTGCCAGTCAAGTTCTTCAACACCAAACTCATCTAACTATGTCTTTATGGACCTTGCTTTGTGCACTGGGACACAGTCATGCTGGAATAGAAAAGGGCCTTCCCCAAAGGTTTTCCACAAACTTGGAAGCATAGTATTGTCCAAAATGTCTAATGGTATACTGAAACAGCCCCATACCAATTGGAACAATGCAGTCAGGTAGGACACTTTCTCCTGACATCTACCAAACAAAGAACACGTTTATACTACTCCAGAGTCCAATGGTCACGTGATTTACACCACTCGATCCGACGCTTGACATTGTACTTGGCGATGTGTGGCTTGCATGCAGCTGCTCGGCCATGCCATTCCATAAACCTGCTGCCGCACAGTTTGTTGTGCTGATATTAATGCCATTGGAAGTTTGGAACTCTTCAGCTATGGAATCAGCAGTGTTGGCAGGACTGCCCACTGTCATCAGCAGGGGGTCCCGTGAAGTCAGTGGGAGTTTCCCCTGACATCAGTGGGAGTTTCCCCTGACATCAGTGGGAGTTTCCCCTGACATCAGTGGGAGTTCCCGCTGATGTCGGAGGCATTCCCGCTGACAGCAGTGTGGGGGGAGCGACCCGGAGGATTCAGGTCTTGACTCGGAAGAGTGGTGCTTTACCCGGCAATTTCCAGGTCAAACCCAGAGAGTTCCCAGGTATGAATATATGCCATGCAGGGAGATGTGTTCATCCAAACACATCTTCTGAATGCAAAATAGCTGAAGTAGCAACACAATATATCATGGCATGAGAGTCCCTTTAAGTTGCACCCCAGTAAGACAGGCATGTCAGTTGAGATGCAACCTGTCTAGTTTGCTGTACAAGTAATCTATCCCTGAGTAGTTATAGTTAGGAATAGTAACCGTTAATCATACACTGTATATGCTGGCTGAACACTGTGGTTGGTTGTTTCATTGACTTAAGTGGAAGTGCTACAGCACATGCGCAAGGAAGCAAAGGCAGCCAGGAGAAGAAGGCAAATAAGACTGACATCGTGTAATGCAGCAGGCATTTTACATAAAAATTAGACTGGATTGTGTCTTTAAGGCCTGATTTTTTTCTCTGTGTAAAACTAATATAGAAATAAGTAGGGGTGCATGAACACTACTCAGAAACCACGACCAGCACTAGCCATCTGTCAGTAGACCACTGGATGATAGCACCCAATACTTATCTGATCTATGGCTTCAGCTGGCTGGATGCACGTGGCTGCATGGTGTGTGAGCATAAAATCATTGGAGTAAAGCAAATGTTAGGTCCCTGTCTCTGTGGCAGCTGATGGTAAATGGAAGGTAACATTTCATAGGCAGTTTATTGTATTTTTTGAAGTGGCAGCTCATCACAAACAAATAAGTCTGGTTTTTTTCCAGCAGGTGAAGGCATATTAAATGCCATTGTTAGGACAGCCTGTTTTAATGCCTTTCTTAGTGGACCTTTATTCACTATAACTCGCCATGGATCCCAGGCAATAGTCAGGATTGATTTTCACTTATAAAAGTCACGTATTGTGAAAGTCACTCTGTATTTGTAGATAACACAGGTGGACGTCTCTCACTACCCACTTTTTTTTGGTAAATACTGAAATACATCAATTCATTACAATACCCCAATCATCACTGGAAACACAAGACAGCTCCCTTCTATGTGGAACACACACAGTGTCTCCCTTTACATTTATAACATTCATTAAAAGCTATATTGTCCTCATATAACGGTCAGATTAAAGCTTTAGCTATTAAGGTGATACGTATTGCTATTAACAATTTCACAATGTTACCAAAAAAAGTAATATGTTATTTACCTACACTGATCCGCATTTAAGCTCAATCATCAATTGCAAGTATGATTTTAGATGTGCTGTTTTTGTATTATATTGATTCAACGTGTTTTTATATGACATGTTGATCAGATAAATAGCCTGTTCTTTACAATGTACACACAACAGTCTCACCACACACACCAGCCAAACTGCTAATGTAAATATAGGTCATGTGCACAGCATATATACATTTATGTTTTATATGTTCTGTAGGCGGAAGGATACTGTGTTTTTTATATAGGGATGCAGGGTTTTGGGTTAGCTGAAGTCTGCATTGCAGTGATATGTTAACATATTATTGATCTGATTGTAAAACAGCTAATGCAAGATATTAGCGAGGACCTGACTCTCGCTTCCATTCCATCATAAACACCCACACAGTAATACTGCGGACTGTTTCAAGGTGTCATCATACTATAGATCATACTATAGATTCCACTCTCTCCACTCTATCAGTAATATGTACTTGATGTTGCTCATAGTCACAGCTCAAACACATTCTGATTACAGTACATTACTGAACACCATCTTCGTCAGACAGCTCTTGCCTTAAAATGTGTGTTTTTTATGTTCTTACATGAAGGTACCTCTCTGAGATAGTTAAACGACACATAGATATATTAAAGATGCCCTACCAACATGATGCTTTCTTCACGCCTGTGTTATTTGTGAATTGATACAACATAAAAATACAATGAACATATTATATGTCAGTGAAATTTACTTCTTGTACCATCCAGAAGGTTCTGTATACAACTTTTTGCTGATTATAAATTGCGACCCTCTATGTATATAATAAGATTGACTTTCTGGTCTTGCTTTTCATATTTTTTTTGCATTTGGATACAGAGCAATTATGCTTTGCTACACTAAATTGCTGTCACAAACATGAATTTAATTATGCATTTATGTAAACCTGTTAATGTATATGTCTTTGCCGTAATTATTAGTAAAGAAACTGATATGCATTGAGTGTAGTAGGGAGGAATAAAGAGAACAAGTGCGCTTGATGACTGGTACAAACGGCAACTTTTGTAATAGCCCTGTTGACGTTATATTGAGGCAGTAGGTTGATTGTGTGAAAATCAAGTAGTAAATTTAGTATTAGATTCACCTAAACTTCACGTCCATTCCCATGTCAAATCAAGAGTCCCCAGGGCAACCTCAGATACTCAAGCAATGAAAATATTTTGTAATAGTCTTTTGAGAAACAGTTTTCAAAACAGAATAGTCCATTACATTAGGAATCATTGAATATGATGTCTTTATTTGCACAACACATAAGTAAAGCAAAAATAAGGTTTGTCATGAGCGTCCATCCATGTGACCCCTGGGAGCTCTCGCTTGTAGTTGCATAAAACATTTTAGTATGAAATGATACCCATTAAAATCATAATATAGTGCCACTTAAAAACTATTAAGCATCAGCCACTAGTCAGAATGAAGTCTGTGTACCTTTTCTAAGCAAGAACCCCATGGTGGCACCTCCATAAATCCAGAGTCCTAGGCAGCTGCCTAATTTTTGGATATGGTAGGACTATGGTACCTCCAATGTCTCTAAAGCTCTGCAGCCTTATGTAGAGTGGAGCCTCAAGATGGCTAACGAAGGGACATTATCAAAACCCTTCTTATGAAGTCTTGTGGAAATGTAGGGTACTTTTGCACAAAGTTTTCTAATGAACAAAAAAAGGATAGGCGTACTGGCATTCATTGTTTTTGTGTAAAGGTTCAGATAGTTTGGAAATTGACATGGGTCATGATAATGGTGATGTTCCATTCATGTGTATTCAGGGGAAATGGATCTTCTGGCTAATACTCAAATCACTCTTCAGCATGGGCGTAGGAACCCCTAAAAATAGGGGGGGGGATAGCATTTTTACTGGTAGGGTATACCTGACCATTTCACCAACAGGGACTTTTATGACATTACATTATAAATACATAGACATTAATATGTAGTTGGCCCCCCTTTGCAGCTATAACGGCTTCCACTCTTCTGGGAACGATTTCCACAAGATTTTGGAGAGTTTCTGTGGGGAATTTTTGCAACCATGCCTTTATGGACCTTGTTTTGTACACTGGGGCACAGTCATGATGGAATAGAAAAGGATCTTCCCCAAAACTGTTCCCACAAAGTTAGAAGCATAGTGTTGTCCAAAATGTCTTGGTATATCACCTTCAGCTCATAAAACGTTCTACTAGATGAATGGGAGAAAATTCCCACAGAAACAGAAAAATCTTACAACCACAGATGGACCCCAATGGACACGGCCACAGAGACTACTATGATGTATTGAAGGAACCATCCAAGACTCTTAACACGTCATGCACACAGGAACATATCAACACTTAAACACTTGAATAACATACACACACATGCACACACTAACATACACACACACAATAATACACCCCAAAACATTCCCACCCTAATATACCTAGACACATGCCCACCATAACACACCTGGAAACATACTAACATACCCATAAAAACAGATGTGCACAATAACATACCCACAAACATATGCTATCACACCCAGACACGCATTCAAACACATCATTCACTTACTCTGCCTACCCCTAGATTTAACACGTGGCGCTTTTTATTAGTGATGCCCTAGACCAAGTAGCACCCCGAAATATTCTCTTGTGTCCACATGCTACATACAGTGACACACACACTCATTTTAACCAGAAATAGGCCTGGATTAACCCTAGGTGCCCCTGAGTTAAACATGTGTTACAGGGAATCATTCTCTTCCCTTTAAGTACGACATGCCTGCTTATACACACACATATGCACTGCTCTTACGCAGGCCTGCCCACAAAAACACATATATACGCTGCAATTACCTGAACATACACACTTGCCAGTACTCACACATATGCACTACTCTTATACACGCCTGCCCAAACATACATAAACTACTCACACACACATGCCTCCCCATAAATATACACTGCTCTTGCACATACTTACATAGACATATACACTATAAGACAAATACAGTCCTTATATACACACATATACACTGCCCATACAGACATACACATATACACTTCCCATACACACGTATGCACATACACTGCCCTTATATGCGCGTGCCCATACACACACATATACACACCTGCCCTATACACACACATATATGCCTGCCCAAGTGCCCATACACATTCATAAACATTGCCCATATACATGCCTCACCATATATATATGCACACACACATATCTACCATCAGACCCCCCCCTTCATTTTGCACATCATACCCCCCCTTCGTTTTGCACATCAGACCCCCCCTTCGTTTTGCACATCAGACCCCCCCTTCGTTTTGCACATCAGACCCCCCCTTCGTTTTGCACATCAGACCCCCCTCATTTTGCACATCAGACCCCCCCTCATTTTGTACATCAGGCCCCCCCTCGTTTTGCACATCAGACCCCCCTCGTTTTGCACATCAGAACCCCCCATCCTTTTGCACATCAGACCCCCCCTCGTTTTGCACATCAGACCCCCTCCCTTTGTTCTTCACATCTCTTACCTTTCTCTTCTACCTTTTTGCTTTGTCTTCCTCCTGTCCTTCTGGTTTGCCGCTCTAGTTCAGTGCAGCTGCGCACAGCTGTTTATGCTGAGCGCCGGGGCTGGGATATAAACGTCATATCCCATCGCCCGGCACTCAGTAACAGAGAGCACACTGGTAAGTGTTACCTTAAAGTTGGACTGGTTAGGGAACCCCGTGATCGGGCAGCTGTGCACCGAGGGCACTCGCCTCACTTAGAGCCCTGGGGGGGATTTCTCTATTATCGGTCCCCTCCGCATGATTTCCTGGGGGGGATCCATCCCCCCC
This sequence comes from Spea hammondii, assembly GCA_029215755.1. Lineage (NCBI taxonomy): Eukaryota > Metazoa > Chordata > Amphibia > Anura > Pelobatidae > Spea > Spea hammondii. The sequence continues at coordinate 14,280,914 of JARDYJ010000008.1, forward strand.
GTCTCCCCCGGTTCCTACGCCCATGCTCTTCAGCTTTAATATTATTCAACTAGGAAAATGCAGTCATAACATACAAACTTGCATTTGTAAGTGGAGTTGGCCAGAATTTGCATCTCTGTCTCTCTATACTGTAAAATGTACTTGCACCATTTTAGTTATTGCTGAGAATCTAGCTGGCCAAAATGTTGACAATGTGACATCCTTTGACTCTGATACTTACCTACATCCTTATTCCCAGTATTGGGACAAGAGCATAAGATGCCAAGCATTGGTTCAGCTACTTTACATACAGTATATATTTCACCTGTTGTGACATAATATAAGCACATTAAGCAGCTACTTAGGGCCCCATTGGTCTTACTCCATTAAGAGGTTGTGTGAAGACTGAAGAAAGATACTTTTCATGAAGTTATATCCCAATAAATGCCTGTTTGTGTTTCTTTCATCAATACGCCCCCTAAATCATTCCATTTATGACTCTTAAAAACCTAAAGCTGCCACTGACAGACCAAGACAGCTAGACATAAGTTTGTTTTTTGAGACTGTATTGGCAAAACATGGCTTATTGGCAGCTATACATTGGGTTAAGAGTAGGATTTTCATACCAAAAAATATAGAAGGATTGTCTCAACAGTAAAATTGTGAGTAGGTTTTGTTCACGTTACATTGTTTTAAATACATTACATACATTGGTTACATTGTTTTAAATATTTTTAGGTACAGGCAGACAGATCTTTGTATATATACATTTATCAAAATTTTCATTGGGTATTGGATGAGCCCTGGGTTGAGATCTTTAGCATAATATATAATAATACATAGATATGATTGATTAACAGTGTTATGCAGTGGAAATGTTGGCTATATGTCTTGTGAAATGTGTGCATACGTTATATTTAGCATACTGCACTATTCCATCACATCTGATCAATACTATTCAATTTGATAATGATGCGGTGACATTAAACACAAATGCTACATTCTACGAGTAAATAACAGTGTCATTATGATATTACCCTGTTAAGTAATTGCTGTGCTTTACCTTTTGCTGTGTCATGAAAATCTGAGCTCACTTCTAAGTCAACCTCTTGGGTCAAGGAAGTCTTGACAGTAACTCAATGTGAAGAATCAATACTGTAGATGTATCTTTCACCAAATAAATGAGGACGACACTTTCTATAACATATAAATAAGTTTCACTCAACATAATTTGTCTGTTATATAATGTCAGGCACAGAAGAGGCCAAAAAGAAGACAATACATATTTTCAAAGAATAAGGATCTAAAAATGGGATGTCTTTCAGAATGCCTGAAGAGTTTTGCTCGGGTGTTCACTATATATAGATTGGAGGATGAGGTGGAATTAAGTTCTATTAAAGGCACATGATCAGTATAACAAATTGACTTGATGGTTACAGTGAATAGTGCCAACTGACAACCATGGTTTCACCTTATCTAATTTGGAGGCAAGGTTGTCTTCTCCTGTGTTTGGCATATATGGACTACACAATTATACTTTGGTAACAGATATGGTAGTAACAGACCCCTGACTGCAGCGTTGACCTAACCAGAGGTGGAGCTGACTAAAGGTAAACATATCACATCTATGGAGATGTGTTTGGATGAACTTATAGCTTAGGGGAAGGGAAAGGCAAAAATGATTATGGGGTGTTATACACAAACCATGCATTTGCAAGGAGGGCACCACAAAGGGGTTAAAGTGCATATGATGGCTGGATTGTCCCTGTAATTAACAATATCTTAAAACACTCATTTTTCAATGACTCAGTTCTTGATTGTTTTGCACTCATTGCAGAAGAGGCAGCTGCCCTGTGTCTGCTGTCTTTTGGGCCACCTCAACAGCCATCATAGTCTGGTGCATAGTCTGTGCTCCTTGGTCCCAGGCCTTATACACTTTAATTTCTGAATTGAGTGGGATAAGGTCACACTGAGGTTTACTGAGGCTCAAATTGGACAAATGATAGAAGGCTAATTTACTTCTCACCTAGCTACGAGAGAGCCGACGTAGCTGAAAATTCAGCAGCTAATGAACAAGTATCACAGACATTGACAACACATGTTAAGTAGCGAGCATTTCTCACATACACTACTGTATTTTGATTTGATTGTAACATTGCCTTTGCTAGAACTCTCCAGGAATACAATACCACATTCAAATATCCATCTACACTGAGTTATGTTTAAAAAACAAAAAAAATTGGAACATTAGTGTATATTCTATACCTCATCAATTGCTATCATTTACATAATTTCATTTTTTGTATATTTATAACATAAACATAAAGAGTTATCCCTTCCTTAACACTATGTACACATTCAAATACTAACCCATATATATTGCTCGAGACAAATACTCAAGTTAAATATTGCCATGCGATATATCTGTGTTGTTTTTATTCTTATTTATGATTTAATATATGCATCAGATAACGCAGTTGATATGTCAACAAAAAAGTATAACTTCCATAGCAATAAGATTAAAACAAATCTTTACTATTATTTACGTGCGGATAAATACATTACAAACAGTCAATTTTGCATGCTTGCCTTCAGACTGCCGTTACCAGGATATTTTCTGCTTAACAGCACAGAAATTACATTTACAAGTCTAGCTGAAATCATGTGTTAAGGAAGAACTAGGCAGGAAAATTAGACAGACCAATCAGAATAAAAATTCTACCAACCAATGACAATTTAGCAAAAAATGGCCAATCGTGTATTGCCTTACATTCCAAATCAGGCAACTCTGTTGCATCTATGATTTGTCCTGGTAAGGAAAGAGTAATTCAACAATTAATTCAAGCTACCTTTCTCTCTCCGGGAGATGGCTCTTGAGAGCAAGTTCCCGTCATCAACACATCTGATCCTGACCTACCGTGCCAAACCCCTGCATAGATAGAAAAAAAAGGCTGCAATATAGAATTATGCAGGACTCTATACAACGCACGGAGCTACCGAGCTGCAAATGCTTTTGTTATGCTTTATAAAAGTAACCAGATGTTTGTAGAGGACAGACAATAGGAGATTGGTCTGTATTCCATTGAAACAAGGAGGAGATCAGACCCATCTGCATTTCTCTCTCACACACACAGTTACAAGTGGCTCTGGAGCTTGAAGACTGAATCTGCTTCTGTCGATGCTGCAGGCGCAGTGTATGCTATGTTCTCGGAATACTAAAATACCAGTTTCTGTTATTTTTATCATTTTTTTGGCTTATATGCATCCATTGTAACTAGTGTGGCTGAAGAAAATAAGATGCATCGCGCAGGAGATCCAGACGTGATCTGTAGCACTGATGAGTATGTACAAGCGGGAAAAAGCAGAGACCATTATTTCATCGAGGTCAAGCTCGTTCTGGAGGGGTGGCCAATATTAATGTTTTAGGACCTTAGGAAACATTGAATGAAGATGGAAGAATAACCAAACCGTTTGGAAAAAAAATCAAGGAGTCCCAGTGTTTGTGAAAAGTTGACAGTATTTTGGTGACGAGAAGAAGTGACTCGTATATCCTAACAAAAGGATCTTAATTGTCTGTCGGCTTTCTCAAAGAGGAATGCGTGATTTGCAGCTTTCGACTATAGAGAGGCGCATTACGTGAACGTCGACATTGGCGGTATCCATAGTAAAAGTTTATGCAAAAAACAAGCTTTTGGTCGATGTGATATTATTTTGCCTGATTAGTTCACAAGGATTCTGTTGGTAAACAATAGCCATGGCTGCTGCTATAGCCAGCTCGCTCATTAGACAGAAAAGACAAGCCCGGGAAAGGGAGAAGTCTAATGCATGTAAATGTGTTAACAGCCCCAGCAAAAGCAAAGGAAACTGCGAGAAAAACAAACTCAACGTCTTTTCTCGGGTCAAACTATTTGGCTCTAAGAAAAGGAGAAGAAGACGTCCAGGTTTGGAGGGGTTATTTCTTTATCATTATTTCATTTTGTCTTTGTCAACCTCCGGTCACGCATCATCATCACCATCATCAAGAAATGTTCTGGTTTCATCACCGTTGTTAAAGTTCCATTGACTACTTACTACCATTTGTTTAATATATATTCTTCTTCGATTTCACACAGACTCCATAAATGCTGCAGGTTAATTTCAAGTGTTGGGAGTATAAAATTATAACAGTAACTTATCATTTAGTATTTAGAAGTACAATGGTCTATTAGTATTTTCTAGAATAAAAAATATGTCTTTTTTTGCCGGTGAATAATAAATACCCTGTTCGAAACACAGGTTATCTGTCTTCTATTGTAAGTGCCTTCACAACTTCCCATCATCATGCTAATCAGTTAGGGATTGCACAGCGTTGTGTTTTTTTCTGTTACACCAAAATGTGTTATTTGGAATTTGTTATTAAAAAGTGAAATGTAAAATCCAATAAAGTCTATGTGGATGCCCTTGGATTAGAACATGTACTATGTAAAACATTAGATTTTATTTCACCCAGCTAAACTTTCTATGAAAATAATGTCATGGTTATTAGCATACCATGCATGGCAGTAATTAACATGTTTTTAGTTTATTTTCATAGCTGGCGTTATAATTTCTTATAATTTTCGGAGCTGACATTTTCATTTTTTTTATTTTTTTTATCATTTGAATAAATCAGGAACAGGCAGCACCCAGGCATCCATCTGCTGTGAACTGAAACCCCCATCATCCACAGTCTTTTTTTACTGTATGATAGGGATTGCAGTCAACCCTAGCAGCAGAACATTAATATTCGGCATAACCACTCAATTATTTTTTTTTAATATATATAATAATGTAACCTGAAATGTAAAGTTATTCCAGTTCACAACTTTCAAGTAAACTTTAAAATCTCTATCATTTTCTCTAAGCCTAATGAATAATCATTGCAACTTAATCAACTAACACAAATGGATTCAATATATATATATTTTTTAAATATCATAATGTATAGCATACGTGTACGGACAGGAATCCCTAGAAATAAATAAAGTGATAATAGATAAAAAATGTATATATATTATTTCTATAGTGTCAAAAATTTACACAGTGCTTACACAGCGCTTCTTACCGTACGTATATTCAAAGGGTATGACAAAACTAAAACTGAAACGTTTACACATTGTACCAATACTACTCAATGCTGGAACCTGGAGACTGTATATCAACTTTCTTCAAGTAAGGTTTATGTATGGCTATGGTAATAGATACAATAGATTAATGTGGTGTTAATAAGAGAAATCAGAATGGCGCTGGCACTTGAGTAGTGCGTTGGGCTACTCATCTTTCGGGATAATGGGGCATATCTGGAAATGATATCACATTGTCCTTAAATAGGATCTTCCATTGTTTAATATCAGTTGTGATTTTGGGTGATTAATGTGTTTTTCTGTTTATTCAGCTATAGTAAAAAGGTTCTAATCTATTATGTACACTCTCTGTTTACTTCCAGAACCTCAACTCAAAGGTATAGTGACTAAATTATACAGCAGGCAAGGGTACCACTTGCAGCTACAAGCAGATGGCACAATCGATGGAACAAAGGAGGAGGAAAGCACTTACAGTAAGTAGTACTTGACCTTTTCTGAACGCATTTCCACTATAGCCAGCGTTAGACGTAAACCTTTTGGCAACTTAAAGGTACATCTATCTATAGCAAATGTAATGCGAGCCCTAGGAAGCACTTTCCCTGACCCTAAACTCTCTGTTTAGTGTTTGATGCTGCATATCGCAAAGGGAAGCTGAATTCCAGGGTGTATGTGATTAAGGTCGTCGTCAACTAAAAGAATCAAATGTTATCTCCATGGAAATCCAGAGATGTCCTCTGGATTGTATTGGGTTTCATCAAAGAACATATATTCACCCACACATCTTGCCGATAATAGACATCCTGATTTCAGATCTGCCAGATACCATTAACCCTTTGCATGCTACCAACCTACTCAGCAATGTTTGTGTAGGATTTAACCCATGCATGGACGTGGATCTATTTCTTTTGGCCTAATTGTGCTGAAAAGTGAACGCAGCGCTGGCTCAAACTGGCTAATAATAACAACATGTTTCTTCCAATTTAAAATCATTCTGAAACCAATCTCTATTAACCTGGATGGGTGCGCTAGACAGTTATGTTTAGGTAAAGATACACTAAGATTACAGACAGCTTCTGAAAATCACACTCTTTGGAGATGATAATGTCTTTTTGGAACTTTGTGGTAAAAACAATGACAGATTTTCAATATTGCACTGTGCCTGTTAGTTCAAAACAAGAGGTGGAGGGAGCAGCGTCATGAAAAGAGGAAAAATATACATCTATATAAATATTATAATAATAATCCACTACTTCATAGAATATATTTTTCCACTCTGTGATGATGTGAAATAAAACAAGCAATACAAATTGTTGATTTCAAAAAGAAAATGATCTTCCTATTTTCCCTTCAAAGAGGTTTCTCTCATATTTTTGAATAAACATCTATCAGTATCAACTGCGTCATAATTCTGTTTTAGAATTGAGTAATACCCCTGGCATCAGAATCACAACCATATGAAGCAAAATCGAGGCTTCTGGCGACTGTCAATACTGCTTTTTAATCAGTTATTAGTTAACACCAGTGGTCCATGTTTTATTGATGTCTTTATTAGATAAAGTTGGGTACTTCTTAAATCCAACACTATTTGTGTTCATCGCAATTTTAAATAAGTGCCCCTAAAAAGTGCAATTACTTAAATAAAGCAAGAATAGTTTAGTCTGTTTCTGCCGTTACATGAAACCTGATTTATACCGTATTAGTAGTATTAAAATAGTATACAGTACAACAAACAGTAACCAACTTTTGATGGGTATTTTGATACATGCAATTTATACCATTAAAAAAGTTTCCTATAAAAAGACATATATTTTTTCATTATAGTCAGGATGATTTTAAAAAGTTGCGTTTGGGGATTTACAGTTACAGTTTAACTATAAATCTGTTAGAGGGATTTGGCTTTTTTTGAGGTTTTTTTTTTTTTAACATCTGTAGATTTGCTGTAAGTCTTATTCCAAAAAGCAAAATAGCTATTAACGTTCCTTATGTTACATGAACCCACATAATTATATAATGTTGCACTTTGTACATTTTCACTGTACTTTAGAAATTATGTTTGCTGTAATAAAAATGTCCATTGTATAGTGATATGAATTTCAGTTTCTGAGAAATACTAAAAGCCACTTATTTACACCCCAGTGCTTTCAAGAGTCTCCATTATGGTAATGTGAGACACCTAACAACCTTTATATAGCGGATCTGTACTTGTAGTATTTTTATATAACTTTGCTTAAATTGCTTTGATTTCTTCCAGCGTTGTTTAACCTCATACCAGTTGGTTTACGAGTGGTGGCAATTCAAGGTGTTCAAACTAAATTATACATGGCAATGAACAGCGAAGGATACTTATACACCTCAGTAAGTACTTATTTCTTACGGTTCTAAAGAGATTCCATTGACTGTGATGAATGCACTTTAAGCTATGCCCTTTTTAGCATTAGACAAGCAGCATTAAGGTTACACCAGGGCTGTGTAACTTGTAGGACTGGCTACAACTGTGTAGGACTGGCTACAAGTGATGGCTAGTTACATAGCTATGTTACAAACATATGGGAAATAAAGTGGGATAAAAAACATTTGGCTCATCTAATCTGCCCACTTTATCCTGGTTTAAACATCCTATTATTTTGAGGACAGCCTCATGCATATTTGATATAATGTTTAATTTCCTTCCCTGCATGTACCTTTAGAGCTTTTGCTGTCACCAAAATAAATCCTTAACCTCTGATCCTTAGATCCTTATCCCTTGTTCTAACATTTCTCCTTTTCTCCCTAGAGAATCCCTTTCTATAGTTAAATGTATCTATTGCATCCCCTCTCCCTTCTCTCCTCCAAGATGTGTGGATTAGTGAAATACGTCTTTACTAAAGGTTATGTTTCATGAAACTCTGGTACACTTAGTGCTCTTATGGACCCATCTAGATGTCCCCACTCGGTACCTCTTATGCAGCTTGTCTTTGCATTGTACGTAGGTGTTGAAATGAAATTATAAACTACAAATGGGTTGTGGCTTTCGTTAGATCGCAGTGGGATAGCTGATCTGCTATGCACAGAATCCTGACCTTGAATCAGGCCATCTGCAAATAATTTAGCACCTTGTTCCCCATGTGCATTGCACTATAGGAGAGACGCGACTCGAGCAATTCTGGAGGAAATTGGTAAAAATTATATCACCGGCAGGGTCATGCTTTCTTAACTCATAACATGACATTTTAATACATAGGTCCTTTAATGCCTGTGCCATATATTTATATCTGAACCTGATAATTTAGTGTGAAAATACATCTAACTAGAGTTGGCTTCAAATGTGCCATCATAGAAAACATTTTACGTGTTTAATTACTGGATGTCCATGTTATATTTTAAAAGGAACAGCACACAGTAGCACATTTGTATTTTTCACAATTCTTTGGTGCACGTTGTCTGTAGATGCATACATTTGTTGTGTATTGTGTAATGTTGACTTGACAGATAAAAAAAAAACCGTATGCTGTTTAGAAACATATATATTTAGATCTTGCTAAAAGTATTGGTGAAAAGTATGTACTCATGTTTCATATTTAGGTTTAATCAATAAACCGGAAAATGGCAATTGATTGAAAAAAAGAAAAATAATCAAGGTGTAATTGTTCTGACACCTTTAGTAGTAATACATTTTTATTAAAACATTTGAAGGTGATAAAATCAATATATTTAGACTAGAATATATTAGTAAACATTAATGGCATACCTGACCACTTTAAATTGTAGGTGATGCCTGGGGAGATATTTTAATAACGAGCTACATTTACCAGAACCATTAGTTAAGTAAACCCCCTTCATTCTTTGGGCTAATTTCCAACATAGCCCTGACAATAAGGGATAGTCTTGTTAAACGTTACTTCCCAGAATCCTTCACTAGCTAATCGATGATGGGAATTGTGTTTTGGCCATGGCTGGAAAGTCCTGCATTGCTTGATCTTGATTTATAAGCCAGGTTTGCTGTGTTGCTGATAATGTTCACTGCTCATCAGAAATAGTTACATGTCCATCTAAAGCAATGACAATCTTAAACCTGCCTGACGTTTTGAGGCGAGCAACTTCAATCAATAGATGTGGCAGCTCTTCAACAGACAATGACAGCCCATTTTTAGGTTCTTGGCTCAGAATCAGTTCTTCTTGTCCATTTTGGTGCGCCTTCAATAATATTTTTGACAGAAATTCCATTTAACACCCTTCTTGTACATTACCTAATCACAGAACACTGCAGATTCCTTTACACTCTCAGCAGTACAAAATGGCCGCTTTGCCAAGGTTCTGGTTAAATGTGCAATAAATTACAGATAGCTACACAAACCAAATATATTGCGTTCAACAAAATGCTGAGTGGATTAGTAGACAACTGAGCCAACTGCTCTTACACGGACCTATTTCATCTCGCAGCGTCCATGACTGAATTTCTCAATTCACATTCCCCTGCATAGGATGGTAATTACTTGTAAGGCACGGAATTCCCCATCTGCAGTGTGGCAGAAAATAATTCATACTTCTTCACTGTCCTAAGAGACATACCCAGAAAACAATTACAATTCTGTGAAATTGAAAAAAGGTACAGGCTAGAATTATTCTTTTTTTGTCTTATTTCTAAACACTAAATGTAAAATGTTATTTTATTTTGGGCATGTAAAAACATTTTTTTTATGCAATATGTTAATGTTTACCACTAACTAGAATATAATATATTACAAAATTAATTACTATTATTACTATTGTTATTATATGACATAATAAACTTATAAATATTAGAAGAGAGAAAAAACTATTGCTCTTTTATTTTTTGGTAGAATCATTTATAAAATATGCATATGTAACACCTTGATCCTGGTATATCTCACTTATGTGAAGATTTGATTGATGCCCTAGCGTGTAATGAGTGCAGGTTTAATATCCAAGGGCTGGAATGGACCTTACCTTTATCTTTATGCTGGTTTAGTGAACTATACAGAATTAATACCATTATTGCTCAGAATCACTTTTATTGCACCAAATAGGCAAAGATATCATGGTTAGTCGATTTAACGGTTTAGAATTATCTGCACCTACAAGGGGTGTTGCTAGGTTCCAAAAGTATCTGGGGTTAAAGCCTAATAGTAAACGTAACGTATGATACATTTTTACCTTTTTTGTATATATGCATGTAATTAATTATTATTTTAACAAAGTACAGGGGGGGTTCCTTCAAGGGAAGATTTATTATGTTAGAAAAAAGAGGTCATGATCTAAAATTAGAGGATCAGAGGGTTAGATGTAATGTAAGGAAGGTTTATTTTACTGAGAGAGTGGTGTATAAGTAGAACATGTGGTAGAGGCTAATATAGTGAGGGTGTTTAAACATGCATGGGATTGGCATATGGCTATAGTGAATTAAAAGAAAAAGACAGAGGGCAGAATAAGGTCTTTACATCAGGAAAAATAGACAGACTAGATGTGCTGAATGGTTCTTATCAAACACGATATTTATGTGTTAATAGTATATATTCCTTAATACATATTGTACTAATATTTTGCATGTAAAAAGTAAGCTAAAATAAAACCATATTCCCTTCGCCTTAGTATGGGTATCTTTACCTAGTTGCTTTTGAGCTTACTTTTTGTGCATGTGGTTTCCCTACTCATATCAAAGTGGTGCCACTTGTTTCTTTGACAGTCTGCAGGAGTACCCAAGTGACCCTGTCTCTTCAGTGTCCAGTGTAGCAGGAAGGAGTGAACAGAAATCTGTCCCCTTCCAGTTACAGATTGTGTCCTGAGTTATCCTATATAATAGGGTTAGCCCCGGCTGGATTAATTGGTGGGTTCAGTCTACTCGCTATAACATCCACTCACTGTAACCAGATAAACTAACACACTACACACGAACACAAACATTCACTCACACTCTCTCTTTCTCCTTATTTACCCCCTTCCCCTCTCCCAGGCGCCACTTACCCTAGGCTTATACTCCATGCGCTGACATACGCACACTAACATACACCAACACACATCCTAACACCAATACTAACACACACATTCATTCCAACACCATACACTAACATACACAATCTCTAACATTATATTCTTAACACACTTATTTTAATGCCATATAATGGTGCACACCTTCTAGTGCAATTCAATAAGACATGCCTGTCTGCTAACAGCATACACTTGCACTATACTATGTATATGCTAACACTATACATTCATACACCAGTATCATCCAGTAATGGACATACACACACACTATTTAACACCAAACACTTACACACACTCAATCTAACATCGTACACTTACACACGTTCTCTAATACCATACACCAACACACAGTCATTCTAACACCATACACTTGCACATACATACATATATGCCACACTCACTCTCTATCCACTACAAAACTACATTTTTATACCTGTAAAGTGAACATTCATGGCATATCGGCAAAAACTAGAAGTACAATTCATTTCCAGTCCTGAAGATTCTTCAGACAACCCTTATGAAAACTACCATAACTAATTAAGCCCCACTAAATTTGATTAACAACTTAATTGCAAAAAAAACATGAAGATCAACCTAGCCCCAATGTTTGTATTTTTATTTTGAATGAATGTTTCTCATTGGGGGAATTCTTTAGATATGGAATGTGAAAATGATGTCTCATTTGATTCCTCCTCAATTTGTAACCTTTGATTATTTCCACCAAACCTGAGATTTTTTTTAATGAAACTATTGTATTGCATGGATGCTATTTAGAAATGGGGGGTCCAGAGCTACTTAGGGAGATCTGTTGGACAGTGTTTTGTCACTATTTATAATGAGACACTGGAGATGTGTGTTTCTGCCCACACAGATTTAGATCCCTTGCACTGCTGGATCCTGGAGACAGTGGTGATATGATATCCATAGAACTTTCAGTTGTTTGGGTCCATGCTTTGAAAAAACAGTAAAAATACTTGAGTAAACAGAGAAAAACAACAGAGAACAACTTGCTTTGCTTAGAACCCCCATGGTTACCATCATCATCCCAAATGAATAGTAAACATGTACAAGAGAAGTAGAAAAGAAATGTTGGGGAGGGTTAAAAGTGTAAGGGCAGGTATATGCTACAAAGCTAGGGTAAAGGGGGCAAATGTTTAGGGGTGGGGGTGAAAACTTTCCATTTTCGTGGAAAGTCCAGAAATATACCAGCACTTTTATTTGTTGCCACTACAAAGTAAAGAGCTAGGAAGGATATTGTGCTTTAAGTTTCGTAAGTTTGGACATGAACCTATATTAATATATTAATAATTCAATACACATTTGTAGTCATAAAATTATGTACTTAAACAATAGTATATATTATTTACAACATCTTTCCTAGATTATGTACTTATGTGTTATGTTTATTCACTCAGTTAAACAAATGATCGGGTTAATCATTGCACTTTATTGAGTGTTAAGGGAATGAAGGAATGCATTAAAAAGCAAGGATAATTATTCAGCTTTTCTCAAACTATACATAACGATTTGTTCAATAGAACTCACACAAAAGCAATCATTGCATTAGCCGTAATTCAAATGATTGAAAAATTAAGTCTATAAAAGAATTTTAATCTCCCTATGCCTTATATTATTCTAAGGCTCCAGATTATTATTATATATAATATAATGTTTATATTAATGTACATGGTTCAAAAATAGCTGTTTACGTGTCTTATGATTAATAATGGATGAAAAATTTCTTAAAATAGGTCATGTTAAAAAAAAAAAGTATTTTTTAAATATGCATGTTTTACTGTGTCCTGTAAAATATTTAAGGCATTCTATCATAGTTTTGTATCTTTCGCTCATTTAATGATTTACATTCTTACATGACATATCGATGCAAGAATCATGATTTTGAAGCCCTCGAGAAGGGCATTAATGATGCAGAAACATTAGACGGACTGAGAGGCATGTGCAGAAGTCTCTTTCTGTCCTTGTCTCCTTTCTCTGGTATACTTTTTGTTTTTTCTCCAGTTTTACTGTCTTTTGTAATAAATACTAGTTTTTGATATTCACTCATCTTGGATTTAAAACAGTATAATTGCTAGAGTGTTTTCTTTTGGTGCTTATGGGGAACCTTATATGTTCGCATCCTATTTCTTTGACACAATTCTCGATCATTCAACATTTATTTTATGTAAGTGACGTTCCCTCCATAAAAATGTCTCATTATATATTGTTTTAAAAAGTTATTTACGTTATTGTAGAACAGATTTTTTAGTTGATCTCAGTTTAGGCAGTAAACATTGTTGATATACCTGTTCAGTTGAGAGTATAGATCATTGGATGACATACACAGGTATATTGTGCATATTGTGTGGTGCTGCGTAAATTGTTGGCACTATAAAAAGAAAAGATAATAATAATAATAATAATAATAATAATAATGTTGTGTGGTCCCTAATGTTGGATTCAATGAAAAATCATACAAAATAGCAGCTGTTTGGCAGTATTTTTGATCATAGTGGTTATGTTATGACACATATATGTTATATGTTTATAATATCACCCTCAGAAAGCAGGATTATTTAGTTTTTTTAATTTATGCACTTTTTTTTATCCAACATAAGTTTAAGTAAGATTAGGGGCTTTTATTGGTGCCTTTAGAAATGTTGGGTAGAGGAAGAATCATTATCAGAACTGAATGCCTTTAGGTTCTGGGCAGGGTACCAAATTAGGGACCTGATGCATAATATACTGGGTGGTGCTAATAAGAAACTTGCAAGTAGATAAATGTGCAAAAATAGGTAAACCATTTGAATATTATTATAATTATACACATCTGAAATGTATTTAGCAAGAATGTGTTTAGGCTGCCATGAGTTCTTTTGGGGATATAATTTTTAAAATTAGCTTTGCAAAGATTTTTTCATTCTGTTTTCAAGATTTACTATTTTTATAAAAATACTCAACAGCAGCAAAGGTGTCCGCCATTTTTTCAATTTAGCATGTAGAATTCCAATGGGTACATTATTGAAATCTACAAAATATTATATCAGTAAGCTTTCTCTGTAGATAGTGTTATCCATTACGATGCACAGAAGACATTTTAATAGGATGGTGCTTAATGGCAGTTAACAATTATTGGACTCTTTTTAAGATCGAAAATAGTTTTACGAATATTTAAAATGCTATTAACCACATACATATTTTTTTGCCTTTTTCCAGAAATACTAATTTACTGCCGTATGGTGTCACGAAGATAAAGACAAATGGTGCTAGTTTAGTGATTGTTTTTCTACCCCCCCAGGAGTAAACAGAGAAACAGCAGCAGAACAGATTTCAGAGTGATATAGCAGAAGCCAGGATTAACCGTGTACATGCGTGGCAATTACCACCCGCTCAGTCTTTCCTCATCACCCAGAAATGTGTATATTAAGATGCTTCCCATCAGGCCCGGACTGGGACAATAAATAGGCCCGGGCATTTAAGCCTGAGCAGCCCATTTTTATTTATTTATTTATTGTTAAAGCCCACCCTTCATGTACCATCTTTGTATTTACTCACTCATTCACACAAATCATTAACACATTCATTAATGCAGTCTCACAAATCATTCAAGCAATTCATCCACACATGAATTCATTAATTGTCATACGCATTCACACAATTCATCCACACATTTATTCAAGCAGCAACTGCGACTGGGCCCGTGGCAGGGCCGGATTGACTTAGGGGCTGATGGAGCTGCAGCTCCAGGCCCCTACCTTAAAATGGGCCCAGTCAGGACCGGACTGACAGGGCCTATGCAGCCTCTACGGCCGCATTAATGCAGGGCCCCTTAAGCCCCCACCAGGGCCGGCCTAAGGCGTCTGCGGCCGCACAGGGCTTAAAATTAAAACATTGGGGTTTTGTTGTTTTTTTTTTAACTTTATTTAACTTCCTCCATGTTAAATAAAGTTTAAAAAACTTTATTTAACATGGAGGATGTTAAATAAAGTAAAAAAAAAAACCAACAAAACCCCCCCCCGATGTTTTAATTTAAACCCTGTGCGGCCGCACACCCGTAAGGCCGGCCCTGGTGGGGGCTTCCCGGCTCCTTAGAGTGGCGGACGCTGTGACAGTTGCGGCGGGCTTAAAGGGCCCTGCGTTAATGCGGCCATAGGTAGGGGCAGCTCCATCAGCCCCTAAGTCAATCCGGCCCTGCCGCGGCCCGGCCCACTGGGCAAATGTCCGGTGTGCCCGATGGCCAGTCTGGGCCTGCTTCCCATATACAAACTCAAAAATGGCCTAGATCATAAAATTATTTCTGGAGAAATTAGCAGATCAACTGACAAAATAAACCCCTTAAAAATATTATTTACATCCTGGAATCTCAGAATTAACACTCACACACACACAGACACACACAATATTCACATTCAATACAGGGAGATACTCTGCAGGGAGATGAACAGCAGGAAATAGAGAAAGACACACATGCTAGAGAGAGAGTGACCGGCATAAAGACATACATAGGTGACCCTCTATCCCCGAAGCCCTAAAGTGGGAGGAGCTAATCCTCTTTCAACCTACACACGATTGGTCCTGACTATTGTTTTAAAGTGTAAAGGTATAACTCCATAAGACCAAGAATTATTTTTATTATTTTTATTTAGCACATTAAAACATACGTGAGGCAAAATATAGTTTTTCACCATTTGGCATTTAATTGAAAGTAGGGAGTTGACTCAGCTTCATTTTTTGAAAAACTTTTATCTGTCTGTCTGTCTATCTATCTATCTAAACAACTGTTCAGGTATTGATATGCTAAAATAGTAGCTAAAATCCCTTAAAATTGAGCGTCAACCATTTATTGTCACCTTCGCATACAGTATATAATATCTACAGATAATGGCTCATTAAACATTGTATTATCTCAGTTTTCAATCCTACCTGAAAATTCATAATTAACCTTTGTAGAATTGTATTAACCTTTGTGTGTTAATGCAATGCAATTATATTTCATTTCATTAGCCTGCTACCCCTGACCAGATCTGCCCATAATAAGGCATATGTAAACCTTTTACTGGGGGGGGGGCATAAGCGAATTGGTAATTTAACCTTAATTATAGAAAAAAATATCTAAAATATAGTCGTCTAGTGGTTAGGGAAATGTTTTAATTTGACTGTTATGTAACAAGCATAACTATCTCTCATATGTGATACATTCTTTTTCTATAATGTATCTTTGACCTGCGATTCATTTATTCAAATAATTAAATGCATTTAATATGTAAGTTTACCTAAAAAATTCAGCCTATTCAAAAGATTTATTTTTAGTCCTAACTCTGTTAAAACAGGGTTTCCAGGGTTGAGCTAGGTCATATCTTCCAACCAATTATATGTGCAGTTATGTAATATTGATTTTAAATTCTGATCCGCTCAAGGATCTCAACATGTGTAGCTCAGAGGGAAGATAAGAGCGAAGGAATATGGCAGTGACATTCAAATCCATAATGGAATTAAACAGAGAAAATGAGTATAACACAAAGCAGAAGAAATGCTAGGAGAAGAGACGATGGTGTGAAATTAGGGTTTGAGGCTTGGATGCAATATAAGAAAGTTCTTCACCGAGACGGTGGGTTAGTGGAAACGCCTTCCTGTAGAAATGGTTGAGGTTAATACCACGTGGGATGTTTATCTTATGTAGCGTAGGCGTTAGACTATTACACATGATCAAAGACAAATTAAGTGTTGAGATATTAGCACAAGTACAAAACTGGCCAAGTGGCTCTAATATGCTCTGTGTTCTGTGTCTGTGTGTTCTGTATTTCCAGAGGGACAACATTATATAAATGCCACTTTATGTCCCTTCGATTATTTGCCCCATTTTGCTTATTTAAACAATAGAGCTCCATTCCTCATATGTGTCACTGTGTGTTTGTTCCATTCCCTATATAGTTTCTAGCCATTAGTTCTTCTACATACTTCAGAGCAATAACTAGAGTAGTATAAATACAAATCAAAGTTATTTGTAATAGCGCTCATACGTGACCGTCCCACAATACAATGCTTTGGTTATAGTTTTGCCACTGGGTATGCCAATATTCATATAATCCTAGTTACTAATGTCATCAATTAAAAGATACATAAAAATACCCATTGATCTAGTAAAATTGGGTGCCACGTTATGGTAGTACAGATTGCAACCTGAGACACTTAAGGGAATTAAATGATTGAAGAAGCCTCTGCAGTTTGTGCACTTCATGTTGTGCTAAACAACAGTCATAAATTAACTCTTTAAAAAAAAAGAACAAAAATGCATTAATATTTCAAAGAAACACAACACCACCAATTGCTTTCAGGAAATCAGATAATCTTTCCATTGTTGCACGAAGCCCAATATGCGAGTGCTAAGGACTGAGAACGTTATCCAATTTGTGTAATTGCATCATTTTCTTCTGCTCTGTCCTCCACCCACCGAAGCCTGAAAATTCAGATTCGTACCCTGCAGAGCTCTCTTCTCATCCGTTCTCATTTAGATGCTGAGATGGTCAAATAAGATAACATTTCATTACAACCACATGCTTTCTTTTTGTATCGTGTATTCCTCTATGCAATCTGTGAACTAACTCACTGACTAATGTCACAATGTAGCACATATTTCCAAAATGAAAATAATTAATAATTTTTGTAAACAGAAAAATAACAGAAGGGTGTTCTTTAAGCCAATCTTAGATGTAATAGTTACTAAATGTAATAACTGATATATATCTATCTATATATAGATAGATATATAGATCAAATGTAATAAGTTTTACGTGTTTTGCTAGATTAACTGCAAAATAGATTATTTGATGTCATTAGGTAAATATATAAAATGGTTTTGTCTAAATAACTATAAGCCTTTCATATTTGACTCTTTGCCACTATAGCATGTACAGATATATCGGAACAGGTTTCATCACGTTTATTTTAATTTCTTTGGGTAATAAGAGATAGCATCATCATAAAAAAGGCAGAAACGTTGCTAGATGTGTAAAAATTAATGACAATAAAGTATATATTGAACAAATTCAATTGTAATTGAAAATCTAACTGTAACAGAAAAAACTACCACGAATCTCACAAAATAATTATTATATAAAACATGAAAGCATTTAATTAATACTGCAAAATAAAAAAATACATACAAGGATATAATAATATTACCTCCCTCTAGTAACAGATGTACTCGCACCTATAAGTGGTAATAATAACCTATAAATTCCTGCACAGCATAAGACATCCTATCCAATTCATTATGCATTATCTATTTTTGCTTGTTTATTACAATGGATTTTAGAAAATTTATAGTTATGATCATGTAGGAATTTGTGTTTCACTTTCCTGGAATCTATATAAATTACGGCACCTTTTACACCGATCATTTTGGCTTTCGGGTTACAGCGTTACTACTACCTCTTAGAATTGCAATGTATGAATTTTCTTTAAATGCCCAGGAATACCCATTAAGGTCTTTATGTTAAAAGGAATGAACATTGATACACACAAGAATAGTTTGTATATCACTGCGTCAATCAGCTAGGGTGTAAGGATTGATAAAAAGTGGTTAACGGGAGTGGAACAATTACTGTGGCTCATCTCATGTGGTCAGGTGGAAATTGTCATTAAGAGATATGCATTAATGATCATGTCTGTCCTACTCCTTTCCTCTGTCTGTCCAGTTAATGTTTGAGTATGTTGAGTATGTATATTTGTGATACTCATTAATTTGGGGAATATGATTCTGTACAACATTCTACGCATCTCAATCTCTTTCGTGCATCTGTTCCAATAATTTGAGGGGATCTTAGCTTAGAAGTGAAATCAAAATGTAGTTCTGGAATTCTTTTTAAGCCTTGGGATATTTACAGTAATAGAGCTGTCAGCTCCATCAGTCATCTGTCTACTCTGTTCTGCAAAATCAAGTTAAATAATTCACAGGTGTTCTGAAGAACATTTTAGTAACACAAAGTAATGGAAGTTAAATTCCATTTTTCTGTCAATGTTCCCTTTTTACGACTATGTGTAGGGTGTTTAGAGGTTTAGCGGTGTGGGCATCATCAGAAGAGGGGCTGGGGCATGACCATCATCTTACTTCACACGTCCAGCCACCTCACAATATATTGAAGCTCAATGCCAGGATATCGCTTCATATTGTGGCCGTTTGCTTCGATTCATTGTAAAGTAACCACGGGAATTGTGATTGAGGTCTTTCTCAAAAGTTGGGGAGCGGGGCAGCTCTCTGGGGCAGTACCTGAAAACAGGTGCCTTTATGACGTATAGAACAGTCATTATTTTGTGTAGCTGCTGCCATCACTGGGTTTTGGTACTTAAATTTTTTGCTTTTCAGCTTTCTGAAAAAGTCAATTATTTTCTGGTTATCCAAATCTCAGTTTTGGTTTATAAGAGAGCAATTGTGCAGTTTATCACTTTCTATACATGCAGCACACTGGAACATGCAATAATTGTCAAATATATGAACCACTAATTGCTAGACTAGGAACATTTGACAATTCATGTAATACAAATGCTTCTCTGGTTAGGCTACCGGGTAGACAATTGCCCCCCCTGGTCTGCTGTACGAGTCAGTTTTGCCCTATTCCACCCTGATTTGCCTGGGCCAGCCTATAAGCTCTGACCTGTAGAATATTTCTATAGATAAAAAAGATGCATAGATGGGTTTGACCCTCTTTATTAGCTAAATGCAGGCTTTACTGCTTATATTATCTAAATGGTAGCCTGGCATGCTTATTTGTGACCCATAATCACATTAATCGCTTAGAAATAATGAATTGTATTCTGTATGTTCTGTATGCCCTTTAATCAAGTCTATCTTTTTGTTTAGAGTATTCTATTATAGTTTCATTGAATGTAGAACGCATTCCATGATTCTTGAAGTACAATGTATTATCTTAAAAGGTTTAGTTAAATTAGATGTATTAATGCAAACGGGCTAGAGCAAATTAGAACTAATGAGGATATTTATCAAGGGAAGGAAGGGAACGTTGGAGCCAAATATGTCCTGTAGTTAGATTTTTGGTTAAAATGTGTTTGTTAAATGCAATTTTTGTGCAGACACGCCAGCATTGTCTGCATGCAGTCTTGTGCATTGTTCTCTTTTCAAATCTGTATATTAATGGAAATAAGGTTTATACATGTTTGGAAGTCATCCAAACAAATAATTATATCAAGCTACGGAAAGAACAGACCATGGTCTGTTTCTATACTTCCTTCCTATTTCTTTCTTTTTCTTTCTTTCTTTGTTTTGCTTTCAAAATCCATGTTCTAGAGAGGATGAGATTTGAGTACGGTATTACCCCCTTAGCTTCAAAAGTATCATCTGTTGCACATCACTTGGACTAAGATGCTAGATGCTGTAGGATGTCAGGACTTTTTGCTGGACATGACAGTTCACAAAGCAAATAGCACTATTTTGTGGACCGCCACTTTACTAGAGGCACTATATAATATCACGTGCCTATATTGATATAGAAGTTTGTAGACACATCATACTTATATATTGTACAAATATCCCTTTAAACATGCATGTGATAGGCTTAGGGCTAGTCTGAGCATTAGACAAGATCAAGTTTTTACAGGAGGAAAAATGGGTAGTGTATATGGGCTGAAGCCTAAGCTTAATTTAATTTATCGCGATGAAACTACTCATTGTGTGCTTTTAACGATGACGAGGCTGCCCAAGCACTTTAAGGCCGGCTGTATGTATGCAGCCAGACATTACATTTTCATACTCTTGTAGTGTGTACACATACTCTGCGGGTAGTAACCAAACACTGCAGCACCCAACCTACTAATGGCCCAAGGACCAATGGGCATTTGTCGTTGTGCCAGATGGCCAGTCCATGTCTGGATAGAGTAGTCCAAGCTAACAAATCATGTTAACTACAACATATATTGGACTTGGGTACATTGGCTTTACAGAAAAATTGGACTGTTTTGGTTGCACTGCCTTAACAAAAACTAGCAAGGCAATGGCAAAATGTAACATCATAATGTGAATATAAATACCATGTCCTGAGTGGTATTATAAAAGTGAAATTAAATGCAAATTGTGTTACAGCTGACCTATAGTGTGGAATAGAGTTATGTGCCCAAATTCTAAAATAACTTTGCAGCAAATATGACCAAATCCCTCTTCCGCCCCAATGTCCAAGTTCTCTCGGAGCTGAAAATATCCACTGGGTATCTGAATACTGGGTCAAATATGGGTTTATAAATTGTGTTAATAAAACACATTATTCTTCTCTCACACTCATGGTCTCTGTGAGCTTAAAGATGTGATATAATATCCCAGCACTTTGTTTTATCATTGATGCAGAGCCCATAAGCACAAGGGAGCCCCTTAAATCATTCTTGCCCCCGGTACCACGAACCCTGAGTGCAGCCCTGTGTATTTGCTCAGTTCGCCAGACGGGAACAAATTAGTACGATGGCACAAAATATCATTTAAAACAAAAAATGATACCTTGATTATGATGCTTTATGTGGTGTCAGACAAATAAGCAACTCAAGCGTTAATCAATAACATACATTTACCCAGTTTCAGCCATTCCATGTAAACTCTACGTTTTGATGACAGAAATGTCAACCCGCTCCGATCTCAAAGGTTTCAACTGTTCAGCTAAGTGGATCCAAATTTGACAGTCTATCCTCTTGGTTGCTTGAGCATGGCTGAATTGTGATGCTGGAACATTCTCCAAGTCTCCAGTATATTGGAGTTAACATTATTTTAGGGTTGGGGGAGGCGGTAAAAAGTATTGTTTAAAATTGGCAGAGCTAAGCATTTGGTGGTTTCCGCAAGATGTTATTAAGCTGTATTTGAATATTTTAGCCAGAAGTTTTAATCACAAACTGGTTGTTAAATAATTTGGAACAAGGTGGGTTTCATTAGTGTGGAATGCAGTTTAAAACAATATTAGGAGAATAATAAGTGACATTATAAAAATAAAAGATATGCATAATGTTACAAACTTAAAAACAGAATAATTCTATGCTCTGATTATCACCATACTATATAAATTTTACCTTTCTTACTACGTTTCTTACTTGTCAAGTTAAAATTTGTAAAGAAAATTTTTTTTAGCCGTCATGTACATATTAGTCGTTTTGATTGAAGCTTTCTAACAAGACTATAGCAATACTTTGTGTTTGTAAAAGCATTCCCAGCGCGTCTTTGCTGTGTGTTTCTCTCCGGTTAATTACGCTCCTGTAGTTTATACAAGGAACTGAAAAAGTTAACTGCAGAGAATTGTAATAGATTCGTGATTTTACTGCATGAAATGAAGGATGCCCTGCTATCCGCTTCGTGAAACCAGCTTGGTTTTCACGAGGGGTGGGGAAATGCAATCCTCGAGACTTAAAAGGGTTAATGGTTTTGCGTGTCTTTATTTGAGCGCAGCTTATGGTTGAGATCTCAACAGCGTGAGCCTATAAGCTTCGTGCTGAAAGAGGTTGCAACAACGGGATAAATATTCATAAAGGGTTTAAAATGTTTTCTTCTCTTTTTCAACCTACACAGTTTTGACTGCTCGGCTCCTCTGGGGATGGATATCTTAATTTTGCCCAGCAGCCTTTCAACTGACTGTAAAACTTGCCAGTTTGTAAAGAAAAGAAGGATTTACTTGCTTTACTATTTTTCGCAAAAGAAATCCTAGGAGGAAATCTGCTACCTTCACTCAGTGTCAATTAATGGAGAGCGAAACGCACAGGGCACACATTGAGCTTCCTGTGTCTCATCGCAGCATCACTGCTAATTAGGATTGGCAGTATATCAGCACTCCTGTGCCTTATTAATATCGGCCTACCATATGGAGAGTAAAAGAGCATGGCATTTCTATTATAATTATTTATTTTATTTCCCTCACAATTTAATTTCAATAATTCAATAACAATAAGTCTGTATTTTTGCAGAATTTGATTCCAAACAGGCTGTCTTTTCCAATTCTAAGAAATGCCCAACTGTCCTGGGATTCATGCATTACTTGCCTTAACTATATTAATATTACAGTGGCTTTAGTAAGCATATTTTTATTAAATTATCTTTTAGAATAGTTTAGCAATTCACACACTCACACATACATATATATATATATATAATATGTCATATAATTTGTCACACAAAGGTTCTCCCAGAAAGAGAGATTTGTACTATATAATAATTATTCCGATTATCACTAGATTACCACTGTTGCGCTTGTACTTAATTTTCATGTGTGGCTAACAGGTGTCCAAAACTAAATCCTTTTTGTGTAAAGGGTACAATGGACTTTTGATACAAGGGTATGTTTATACCATTCTCACTTATCACGTGAGGCATTGCAAAGAAAAAGGAGGGGATTTACTTATCATAAAAAATTGATGAGAAAGGGTTAAAATTAAGATAACTCATCTGTTTTGATAAATTCAGTATATTGATCTAAAGAAGGAATCCTACTTGAAAACATGGAAATTATCGCCTCGAAACCAGGAACCATATGCCATCAAAATAAATGCAACACCCAATTTCCTTGGAACTAGGCTATATTTTCCCCACTCAAGACAATTTAAGCCTGTTTTGCCATCTATATCTGTCCACCATGAATATATATATATATATATATATATATATATATATATATATATATATTTACTCACAGAGTCCATTGCACACCATTCCAAATATTCCAAGCCCGGTGCTAGTAACCAGCAGTTTCCATATAAAACACTTTCAAAAAGATGGTCAGCACTCTAGGTCTTTAAATTGACAATTTCATTTTATTCAAAGTCAAGTCGACGTTTCAGTCATTACGATATGTCCTGATGAAAGTCAGTAATGACTGAAACGTCGACTTGACTTTGAATAAAATGAAATTGTCAATTTAAAGACCTAGAGTGCTGACCATCTTTTTGAAAGTGTGTTATATATATATATATATATATATATATATATACGCAGATCTATCATAATATTAATATTTATTTAAAAATGGTTAATTGAACAAAAAAATGTGGTCCTCTGCACCCTCTTTTAACCAAGAATCTCAGAATAGCCAACTAATTCTATGGTTGCATGAAGGGTCTTGATAAGTGTCAAGAGGAGAGGTGCCATTGGACTTCATGCCTCCCATATGTCATTTATATTATTTTCTAACCTGCCACTGCCAAGGTGATGGAGGGGTGGGGGTAAAAGAAGGTTCTTGACTCCCCCACGCGATTTTCATTATCTTGTAACATAATTTTGTATGTTGCGGTCAGGGATGTTCAAATTCCAAGCCAACATTCATGTCGTTCACCACTGCTTCCAAAATGTAAAGTCTCATGCACCTGCTGACATCATATCAATTTTTATTAGGGCTTGCAACCTCATCTGAGTGTGCTCAGTATTAACCATTAACTCAACTGGCCACTTTTTAGAAAGACATACATTTAATACACACAAATATAGCATACTGATAGCATAGTGATATTTATAATAATAAAAATAATAATATAATGTATTATTTATTTGCATTATTTATAATGGCAATAATAACATCTTTGCATTATTTATTTGTATTATTTATAACAATAATAACCGCTTTGTACTATAGCTGATATGTGTGGTTATAGGTATAGGCACTATTGAGCATCACGCTGTAAAGCTGGATCATTCAAACATTTCATTCTGTTTTCAGGAACATTTCACACCTGAATGCAAATTCAAAGAATCTGTGTTTGAAAACTACTATGTGACATATTCTTCAATGATATACAGACAGCAATCTGGAAGGAGCTGGTTTCTGGGTCTCAACAAAGAAGGAGAGGTTATGAAAGGAAACCACGTGAAGAAGAACAAACCCGCAGCTCACTTTCTGCCAAAACCATTAAAAGGTAAAGTGAACAATTCTCAAGAAATTATAGCTAAAGTCTAACATAATGCTGAGCTTTTAGCTGTATGGTTCATTATTGATTATATGTGAATAATTCCTCCTGTACATTATTGCTAAAACAATGAAAGCGCTTAGACCAGGGGTGTTGAACTCTGGTGCTTGATGGCAGTACATACTCTAGATATTCTGGAGCCCTGCTTTGTGATATAAAGGTAATCGGTTTTTACTCAGTAAGGGCTTAATTGAGAAATCCATAATCGCTAATATCGGATGACTCCGATTACTATTTCCATAGGATAGAACCTAGATTCTCTTCACTCTCTGCAACTCTTGTTTCTAGTTGTCTAGAACATGAACAGGAAATAAGTATCTGTCAGCTCAGATCTCTGTGCTGCTGCTCTCAGTCGGCCCCTCTGTATGGAGAGACTTAAGGTGGTGGGTTATCAAACCCAGGTTCCCACTTCCCTCATTTGCTGTCATTCAATTCTGTGTTACCAAGCAGCCAACAGATTTGTGGAATAAATAAGGGCTTAACTAAGGTAGACTTTGACTCTGGAGCTTTAAGGTTTCTACCTTGTTAGACAGAGCCATGTTTATCAGAGCAGACCCTGGTCCGAAATATCAACATCTTAACAGGGATATTTTTATTTAAAACAAATATGCTTCTTTTTATTATTTGGTTGGAAAGTTTGCTTTTGCTACAAAAAACGAAAAAAACCTTTGCTATGTACAAATTTTAAATCTATATTGATAATATGGTGTCTACTTCATTTACCAAACCAGGCAATTGCTAATCTATACAAATATGAGTATGTTCTGGCTTGGGTTTTCCAGCTGTGCCCACACACCCTTTTATATGGCTGCCAATGAACGCAGAAGGACAAATTATTTTACTCTTGTTCAGATGTAATCATTTTTTTGGTCCAATATACTGTGACATCACATTTCTTTTATTGTAAATCGAATAATACATAATACTGTGATCATTTTATTAAAAAATACATCATTCTATTGCAGTTGCTATGTACAAGGAACCTTCCCTTCATGATCTCACAGAGTTTTCCAGATCTGGAAGCGGCACTCCTACAAAAAGCAGAAGTGCTTCAGGAATACTAAATGGGGGCAAATCTATGAGCCAGAACGAGTCTACGTAGCCAGGTGCAGGTCATACCTACGGCAATGACATATACAGTAATGGAACTTTACCTCTGGATGCTGTTGACTTCTTCTAGCAGTTTTACATCCAAATATTCAATTTATTCAGGACAAGCGCTGAACTTGGGTAGCTCACTCAGTCATTAGATCTCTGTTTTTTTCAGTGGATCCCATTAATTTAGAATGTGCTTTTTGCATCTCAGAAGGCACCAGGATAGCCAGCAAAAACATACAATGGATTAAAGCATGGAGGGGACATGCCCTGCTCTCTGTTTATATCACCTATGCTTTGTGGATAGCAAAAACATTTCACTGAACTCAAAGCAGATATGAATTTGCTCTCCAACCAAGATTAAAAGACCACTTTTACTTTTTAAAAGAAAATTGTACTGCTTATATGTTTTATAGGGGCAAGCATACAAAATGCAAAATCTGTTTGTTTTATTGGCTTAAAGTTTTATATATAAGCTTAATTAAATGTACAATTATTTAAAAGGTGCAACACTTTGATTTTCAACAAATACAGCTTTCTGTACTCTGCAGGGTCTTTAAATGCTGAGGCTGAATGCTGACATCATATTAAAACCGAAATGACATTTTAGCTTCAAGTAAACAGTGTTCCTGTGATTTAAACATGTTAGAATATATATATATATATATATATATATATATATATATATATATATATATTTATATTAGTCTCTGTTAAAGGTACAGTGGTAACCCCTAATCTATAGATGCATAATTATATACAATAGAACAAACCATTAACGGAAACCAGTATCCACCAATGTAGTTTTCTCTTAATTCCATTTTTGTGTATCATGTTAAATGTTGTGGCTTCTTTTCTAAAGGAGAAAAATAAACTGTGGAATTGAGGTGATCATTTTTATAAAAGTCTTTTTTCCAATGTATGATGTATGTGGTCATTGTAGACAAGGAGCCATTCAAGCCGCCTTTGTCTAAGCGACAAACACCTATACCTGCTATTTAATCAAAGTGTTGAAGGTTTAGTTTTTCCATTTAGATCATTCATATTCATTGCATGGGTGAAAGTGGGAAATTGGATTAAAGGTGCATGATTTGTTTGGTTTTATGCATTAAGCAATGTTGGATTCTGTGCTCCATGATATACAGTAGGGAGAAATGTTTTCATGTCTTGTACAAATGTTTATTTGTTGTATACACACAAATGCACTGAATAAACAATTTATAGTTGCATATTTTTTTAAATATATATTCTTTTGATTTGATAGACAACATTGGTTTTTATTTTATCACTAAACACAAGTACAATATTTTAGAATTAACGCAGGCTATGCATTATTTCTGTTTACATGCTAAATAATTTATTACAAGTTAATTTTATCATATGCATTTATTGTTATTTTTTCTCAATAGGACCCTGTTTATGTTGAAGCAGATTGTGCACTTGTACAATAAATATGTTCCTTCCTCTAAATTCTGTTGATTTTTCTTTTCTCTTAAAATATAATATATTGAAACAAAACAAGGGAAATAGCAATTTCAGACCATATGGATATAAACAGTCTACACACCCCTGTTAAAATGCCAGGCTCTTGTGATTTTAAAGAATGAGATACCATTACATAAGTTATGGTGAGTAAAAGGTGAAGGAAACCCTTCCACTTAAATTTAAGGGGTAGTAGAAGCATTATTAAACACTCATCTACAGACACCAGACAAGCCAGAAGGCTTGTTTTTCCCTCAGAAATCTCATTGTGCTTCCACAACCACAAGGGATTCTGGGTAGGCACATGCAAATAAGGTTAACAATTATCCACTATATAATTGTTAACCTTATTTGCATGTGCCTACCCAGAATCCCTTGTGGTTGTGGAAGCACCATGAGATTTCTGAGGGAAAAACAAGCCTTCTGGCTTGTCTAGTGTCTGTAGATGAGTGTTTAATAATACTTCTACTAAAGAATGAGACAAAGATAAATCATGCCAGAACTTTTTCCACCTTTAATGTGACCTATAACATGAACAAATCAATTGCAAAACAAGCTGGAAAAAAACTCTTTTTAGGTAGGAGTCTATTAGCATGGCACATCTTGACGTGGCAATATTTGCCCACTCTTCTTTGCAATCTGTCAGATTGCAAGGACATATATTTTAAATACAAATAATACACCAAATATCAGAGTAAATACAGATAATCAGTCTCCGGAGCAATAAAAAGTAATCTACCTGCCCCACCAAGGGTTAAGTAAACAGGAGAAGTAACACTCGCCACTAAAAAGACTGTGCCTAGCCAGGCTAGCACCAAAAACAAACAGGATGCATTTCATTAAAAAACTTCTTCAGCTGTTGTCACCTTTTACTCCAACCTCTATAATCGCTCCCCCACTCATGACTCACCTGATGACGTAGATGACCACAAGTTGGATATCCGTCAATACTTGACTCAGCACCTGAAGCATTTAGACCCCTGGTGCTTCTGAGCAGTTGGCAGGTCCAATTTCCAGAGGTGAACTGGCGAGGGCAGTTAAGCTCTCGAAGAAGGGGAAATGCCCTGGACCGGACGGTCTGTCCTTGGGCTACTACAGGACGTTCTTTGACATTTTTGTGTTATCTATAGGCCCATTTCGCTATTGAATGTGGATCTGAAGTTGTTCTCTAAAATCCTTGCCTTGCGTGTGGGTCTGTTCCTTCCAGACCTGGACCATCCGGATCAGTCGGGGTTCGTGCCTGGTTGGGAGTGCAGGGATGGGACTATACATGCAGTGAATCTTATCCATTTGATTCTGCGAACAGGGTCCAGGGCTATTTTGCTAGTTTGGCAGTGAGAAAAGGTAATTTTTAAGAAAAAATCACCATATTTTATCATTGTTTATAGTAAATGCGATGATATGATAAAAGTAATGGTATCTAAAGAAAGCCCTTTATGTGTGTTTGTGCACAAAATGAGAAAGAAGAAAATTACAGCTAAACAGCAACACTGAAAAATTTTAAAAGAGCCTTTGTCCCAAAATGTACTACGAGTAAGAAACAGTCTTGTAAATAAGGGGTTAAAACAATAAACTTTGATGTACAAAAAAAAATAATAAATAAATAAGTACAAAGTGTTCACAGCTGCATCTTATATAGTACGGTTACTTTTTAAGACCTGTCATTGACTTTCTTAGAACAGCTGATGCCCTCGGTTGCCTAAACCCCCAATGATCGCTCTCTGCAGCAGTCGTCTTCGTAGCTGAGGGGGTTTTTACTTTGTGAGATCTCATGTTCGGTAGTTTGCAATACTCACAATCAGCTGAATAATTGTATTATTCTTGAGCTTTATGCCCTGACTCCATTGAGTGCATTGATTTTCTCCTGAAAAGGGTTACTTAATACATAGAAAGCTAATAAACATGGATACAGCTAATACAACTGAAGCATACACAGAAATGCTAAACAGATGGAAATGCCTCGCTGCCAAAAGTCATCAATGTATCCATCAAGCTATATTATTTAATATATATATATATATATATATATATATATATATATATAGTATACAATTATACAATTTATAATTGTTATTCCCATTTTGTAGCAAATGCATATTTAATATGTATATTTAATATGTCTATTTCAGAGACATGCAGATAAGTATACCAGGTAGGTCACTTTTTGCCATACTGTTCCATAGGTTTCCTCATTTGCATATATATAAACATTCATAGAACCGCCCACAGCGGCGTAAGTATATTTTATTTTGGGCTTTTGTCTTTTTTATGATTTACCTTTGCAAGTCAGAGCTGTACTTTGCTGCATTGATAAGATCAGGACTGAAGCAGCTGACCCCACTTTTACCAAGCAGGTTTATGGAGGTTTTCTACTAAGTTGCTGTGTTGCTTATAGTTTCTGCATCTTAACGCTCTAAAACATTACTAATAGTAATTCTACTTATTAATTGTTGATCGAATGTTGTTCGATGTTGATCATTTGTTGTAAAAGCTTGTAACGTACTATTCTACAAGACAAGAAAGGGGCATAAGTGGATTCTATCATATTAAATGTATTCTCTTGTTTGTCATGATTACTAATGTCAATGCAATTCTAGTCAAACTGTGCAAAGGCCTGACAACAAAATGTGATTAGGTAACATTCTCCTTACATATCTTAAGTAATGCCTCTCAGGCTCATCAGGCAAACCACAGATCCTTTTAAAACCCATCAACACTACAAGACAAATCATTATCATAAATGGAAAATCTAACAGAATCAACACACTGGCAATCACTCTTCTTAGATATAGCGTACTGTTCTGGTGAATGGTTCAACGAGGACAAAAAATAAATGAATGCAAGCCTAGTGGAAAATGCATCATCCGTAAGAATATAAAATGCTTGCTAAAGGAAAGTCTGTGATCTTAAGGCCTCTTGTACATTAAGACTTCAGGGATAGAAAATAATCTAAATGAATGGACTACAATTTCAGTAGTCTCTGTGGCCAAAAAAAATAGATATAGCCAGGCCGGGACTGGCTATTTGGCACACGGGGCAAATGCGTTGTAGGCTACTGCCCAACACCCCACTATACATACCCGATGGGTTGCTGTAGTGTACAGCCGCCAGCTGGATATGCCCAGCCGCACACTAGGTGAGCATGAAAAATAATGTGCGGCCTGTCGTATACATCCATTGGCCACTGAAATCATTAGGAGAATGCTGGCCTAAAGTGCCAGGGCCGCCTCGCTAGCTAGCTCCAGTCTCGTCCTGGATAAAGCCATATTAGCCCAAGACAAAATAGAATCTTAAAGCAGATAACTGGGCCAACATAGAACAAGATGTGAGGTTACATAAGCTTTTAGGACTTTAGAGGTTTCTTTCTCAGTAAAGTATTCTGTATATACTCTTTTTTTCCACTAAGAGGAACAGCCACCCTGAACGAGAACCCTGTTTCTTTATTAGTATTCAGAAAGAGTGATGACTTTTTGGCCGTTACTGTTTCACAACCCTGATTGCTGGTATTATTCTACTTATGGTTTGCCGATAGAATGTTAAATATTCTTAAATCAAAGAGATAGGAATAGAGCAATATCTCCTCAGTCTATTTTTTCGTCTGCGATCTCGGTCCACATATTGTTTTCTTTGTGACCTAAATTCCATCTGTGATGAATTGTTTTAGCTAAGCCACAGTGGATTCCCAACACATCTGATTATTCTCTCCAGGTTCTGCACGCTGAATTCTGAATTCCCAACAAATGACAAACAGCTGCACAGATCAGTACTTTTATTTGACTCTGTGTACAAATCCTATCATCATTAAAGCCAATTTTTATAAATTAGCTTGGAAACCACCAATAAATAGGAGGCGATTTAACTGTAATGTTGTGGATAGAAATGTTAGAATTTAAGAAATTAAACAGCAAAATAATATAATACACCATTTATACACCATAATATACAAATTGCACTTGTTTTGCTTTGTTCTATATATTTCCGGTAAACACGGTGACTTGCTCCTTGCAGGTGGTATACTGATATAAACTGCTCTTCTAGAGGTCATGTTGTGTATATTGTCTTCCAGTAAGCAATTATTAGCAGCAGCTAGGACTGCAGTATCCCGGTATATAGGAAGCAAGTCACCGACTCCGTGTTGTGAAATTCACTGCTAGCAGACAGCAGGACCAAGAACCACAGTGTCACTTTTCTAAACCGACTATATCCTGGAACAGCAGGAACCTTGCCTGTTTTTCAGACCTGAATCATTTGAGGCTCTGTTGGAGCTGATCTATTTTTAATTAAGTCTTGCAGGTTTTTTTAAAGGAGTAAAATTCTGAAAATATCACATATAAAACTGCAGCTGTGCAGATAATTTGACCAAAAAATGTGAAAATGGCAAACTGTGG
The DNA here is from genome assembly GCA_029215755.1 of Spea hammondii. Taxonomy (NCBI): domain Eukaryota; kingdom Metazoa; phylum Chordata; class Amphibia; order Anura; family Pelobatidae; genus Spea; species Spea hammondii. The sequence goes on from JARDYJ010000008.1 coordinate 14,312,877, forward strand.
CAGTCATAAAAGGGGTCGCTTTTTGTCTTATGTATACAGTAAATGTATGTAATGTATTCGGGGGGTTTACTAAAGTCACTAGGATAAGGAGCCACAGTGTCTGTCTAAAGAATTGCTCTAACATAACAGAGCTAAAACACATACATATGGCTCTGTTTTCAAAAGAAAATAGTACAACCTTTTTATAAAACGTATTTTTAATCTGGACTAATAATAAGAAAAATTGGTGGGTGTTCTCATTTGAAACCAGCTAACTATGAAGTTGAGGCCATTCTTTGAGAACTGGAGCCAAGTTCAGATTAAGGAGCTCTGGGTGCTGGAGCAAATACACAGGAAGGTCCCCTTCTCTCGATTCCCTGTCTTTCTTTCTTCACTTTTTTTCACTTTTTGCCTCCTGCTGTCGTTTTTCCCCTTCTTCATTTTTCCAATTCACTTGAAACCTTTTGCTCACTTTTTGTTCTATCGTCTTTCACTTTTCTTCTATATTTTATGGCTTTAACATTTCTCCCCAACCCACACATACATATACGGTATACCTGGAGTAATTGGTGCAGGGCCCCTCAGAGCGCTGGGGCCCTTCGGCCCTGGAGGAATTGTTCCATGCGCTCTGATGTTATCCTGGATGTATGTAGACGGAGTGGCACCTTGGTTACTGGACATAACACCCAACAGATACTGTTTTGGAGATATTTGTGAGTATTATCACTTTTTGAAAAAGTTACATGACTAATACTCACTACATGTCAGATAAGAAACATCTAATTATATCTTAATATACTCAATGCTTTAAAGGTGTTCCGCCTATTATGATAAATAAATAAAACATATTTGTTTAAAACAAACATTATTCCAATAAACAAGATACATAAACAAGTAAAGTTACTCATGAAAGCTCTATTAATACGTGAGCAAAAGATATAACATTTAAAAAAGGTTAATAAGGAAAAATGTGAGTCCAATAGAGGGAGAGATGACTGCCCCCTCTTTTCTCCTACTCAATGTGCAGTGTGAAAGGAGGTAATAAAATATTAACATTGGAGGGGTATAGGCCCCCTTTCTCCCTTTCTTAAAAAAGAAAACAACCCTATGGGAAGGAAAGAAATAACCCCATGAGAGTGAAATAGCCCATCCAGAGCTTCTCCATGCCCCCTTTCCTGGTAGGTTAAAGTCAAATTATATTTTGGAGAGGTTTAATGTCATGGGATTTTATTTATAGTGGAGCCGCTCCAGAAATAGAATTTAAAGACAATAGCCTGATGCTAAAAACCCTACACAAAAATTTCAACCTGCACCCAAGTATAGATGTCTACTGACGTCAAGGGACCATGTTGGTGTTATATTAATGCTCCCATGCAAACAGCAGCTATTTTAGAATCTGCTGCCACTGGAAACGGATACAATTTTTTAGATGTCTTTCAATCCTAATCTTCGGCCCATGGAATGAGCCTGAAGATTGAAAAATTGTATTCAAGAGTATTGGTTGACAACGTTATATGGCCCTAAAGTTAGGTTTTAAACATCTTTTCTATTTACAGGTTGCATCCTTTGGGTGCCACTTACTGCTACTAATAATCTGTAACATATAATATAGTGCTAGTATATCCCCATTGAATTTGCAAAGCATTACAGCTCACGGGTTTTATTCTAATTCCCTTTACGTTTTCCTATATATTTTATACACATTTATTATATAAAGAATTACATGCAAAATATATCTGAAATGTCTGCAAGGAGCATTACATAAAATGAAAGTAAATATAACATCTACTTTTTAGCAGGATACTAAATCAAAATCTGCCTGGAATTGCTATTAATATGCTTGGTTATATTCGAAACATTGAAAATATTAAAGTAGGTTCCACTTTCGAGATTAACTTCCTACCATTCTTAATGACTTTAATTATATAGTGCCTGCAAAGAAGATGAATACAATGTAAGTCTTATTCAACGTGATGGTTTCAAAAGAAGATGCAGATCACTGTGTCGCAGAACATGACTGGGTATTTTCAAAGCTTCTGATTCTCCATAGTCATTTGCAGAATAGTTATAATTATAGCTTTGTCATTATTATCCAGAAGTATCTGTGCTTGTAAGTGCACACTAATGGTTTGTGTTATGAGTGGGGAGAGGAGTGGGCCACTTGCCCCCCCCCCGTTCCCATGCTAAAAAAATGTCAACCCTCCCCTCAAAAAAATGGGCATTACGGAACCCTTCAGACAATACCACAATATATAATCCCGCCATAATATTGTTTACGTATACACACGAAACCCAACACTTGGGTTGCAAAACAAATAGTTATTTCTTCATTAAAATGATGAACATTTTATGCAGAAATGTACCTAATGTAAGTTACTGTCCCAATTAAATATGCCTTTCCAAAAGGCTTTTTAAGGTAGTTTCTGCTTTAACATACAATTTGCAATAACACATCTAATTATGTCAGCTCCTGTAGGTTTGCTGATTGAATATTTCCCATTTTACAAACCATGGTGTCAGGCCCCCAGCCCTTCTCCTTGCCCCTTACCTGGGACTTCAGCTGGACGCCGTGCTCTGTCGTGGGGCGGACTGCGTCCCCGTCTTCCCACGGTCCTTCCAGCGCCGCCAACCACGCGACGCCCCGTCAGGCCATCAACTCTGTATGAAAAAAACCAAGAGAAATACCGTATTTGCTCACTTATAAGACGATCCTGATTATAAGACGACCCCCCAAAATCTGAATATTCATTTATGAAAAAAAGAAAAAGCCTGAATATAAGACGACCCTATAGGAAAAAAGTTTTACCAGTAAATGTTAATTCATGTAAACTATGTGAACAATTTTTAAAATAAAAGCTATGATTGAGAAAAATATTTTGTTTTTATTTCCTTTTTTTTCAACCTGCCCCCCCAGTTATGCACATCTGCCCCCTAGCTTGCCACTCTGCCCCAGAAATGCCTTATACTGCCTATATGCCACTCTGCCCCATGATATGCCTTTTAACCCTCTAAATGCCACTGTGCCCCATGATATGCCTTTTGACCCCCTATGTGCCACTCTGCCTCCAGAATTGCCTTATACCTCTATATGCCACTGTGGCATTTAAGGGGTTAAAAGGCATATTATGGGGCAGAGTGGCATATAGGAAGGTATAAGGCATTTCAGGAGGCAGAGTGGCATATAGAGGGTTAAAAGGCATTTCTGGAGGCAGAGTGGCATTAAGGGGGTTAAAAGGCATTTCACAGAGCACTCTGCCTCCAGAAATGCCTTATGCCCCTCATTTAACACTCCCTCCCCCTCCCTCATCCAAACTTACCGGAGCTTCTGAGTCCCCGGTGCGTAGTCCGGGCAGCGTGTAGAGCTCTATGCGATTCGCGTAGACAACTTACGCTGTAGCCGGGAGGAGGTGCGGCTAGCAGTGGGGGTTGTCTGCGTCCATGATGGTGGCTGAGGGCCTTAGGACAGCCCTGTAGGCTCTATAATTTTAGAAGGTAAGAAACACACATATCAAAGAAGAATTTCTGAGATATATTTCATAACAGACATATTTATGGTAAACATTCTTCAAGCATCACTGCATTTGTATATTAGAATGAACGGAGCATTGTCTACTGGAAAAATTCCAAATTGATGCCATACTTTCCTTACACAAGATGAGTCATTCTGTATTTTCTTTCCTTCCAATTTCCCGGCGAGTTAAGGCTAATCAATATTCCATGCTCTGAACACGTAGGTTCAATCAATACATTTTATTCCAACAGCAAATTCCTTTGAATGCATTAAATGTTCCTCTAAGAGGGCTTACACGAGACATGTGCAACTAAAACACATTGTCATATCAACATCTAGTCACTTGTAGGTAACAATTCTCAAAACTTTTGTTAGCCATCTTATACACTTTAATGCATATGATTAGAAGGTTATTCTTGTAGAAAATATGTTTGAAGAAGTTCTCGATTGTTTGAAAGCAAGCACCAAGGTGCATGGGTAAATTGATCCACAGTGTTTAAAATAATTCTTATATTTTCCTTGACTCTTGCACCTGTGCTGTTGAATCCGGTCAAATCATTTACAAAGCCTTGGTTTCTGACAGCATGATTGAGGATATTGGCATTGAATAATTTATTACAATATCAACAGTATGGTAATGAACTTTTACATTCTACATGGCTGAACTTCCAGGGAAGCAATACAGACGCAAGCCTTGAGGGTGTTGGAGAATGGGTTGCTTGGCAACAGCTACATTTAAAAGAGTATATCATAAGAAACGACAGTATACACAGTGAAGAGCACATTAATATTAGACACTGCATTTGCACAATATATATATATATATATATATATATATATATATATATAATATTTGTTCATGAATGCGTTAGATATAAGTAATTATTGGTTAAAAATAGTATAGGCACTAAAGTGTTAAGTTTAGAGTTCAGAACTAAACCTAATCAGTTATGTACATCTCAAGGAGTCAAGTGGTTGTGAAAATCAGTCAATGTTTAGTTGCTGAGGACCAATGTTGGTATTCTCAAACCATGTTAAATCTAAATGAACTAAGTTTTCTCTCTCCTTGTGTAAAATTGCTGATTGTTGTTTATTGGTTGAACCAGGCTCTGTAAGGGGTAGGGGGACCTCAGGACAGTAAATTAATTAGTCTGGGCTTTAGTCTAGGCTGGATCTGCCATAGGCTGCCATCAAACTCAGTATCCTTGATGTTAAACTTTAAACAAAATGGCTCCAAAATAATTACACCGAATGAATAGTGGTTTATCAATTATTTTGGTTATGCTGAAATTAAATTGACTGTAAGAACTTGACATAGCTCACATGTAACGGTTTAACAAGCAACATGGGTATTCGTATAGTGGAAGGGATGTCCCAATTTTGTACACCAATCCCCCTTTTTCATAGGCTTTGTATAGCAAGGTATTAACTAGTTATAAGAAAGCAAAAAGGGGAAGAGGATAACCTACCCCCCCCAGTCACATTTGTATATTGGGTTGGGATTAACACATTGTAATAATAAAAAAAAAGAAAGAAACCAATCTTAATTTTTATTTTTTGAGATTTATGTGTTTCTTTTTTTTATCCTATGCATATCCCCATAAAACTGAACACAAGATTGGAAAATGGTGTAGAGGGGTATTGGTGCATTTTTACCCCCCCCCCTCTCTTAGCTAATAAGATGTATGAGAGACTTTAGTTGGGTTAATGAATAGCAATTCTAAAAATGATAAAAATTAGATTCCACTGTTGTTTAATATATATATATATATATACACATTATGTATATATATAGATACATAATGTACATATTGTGTGTCTAAGGTAAAACTGTTAACTTAAGAAATGCTTTCTTTGCCCTCTTATTTTTCTAATGTATTTGCTACTGTGCAGAACATAAATAATAAGCCTGAGAGCATTTGTATGACTTCAGCAACGCTGCTGCCATTGTGCTGTTGCAAGTCATAATAATTAACTGAAGGCACCAAACTTTGGGCAATAAAGTTCAAATGGACACGTATTTTAGGTTCCTGCTCATTTAAAACATAAATAATACGCTGGTTTTGAAGCTTTTCGAAGATTTATAAATGAACCAATGAGCTTCTGTTCTTTCACAATTACTGTACTTAAAATGTCTCATTAATATAACCTTGAACATCATCATAACTTAGAGAATGGATGTCACAGAGCTTAACATAATTAATTTACGTTACAATGAAGCTTACCTATTTTAACAATGGTGTGTACATGTCATGGCCATTCTAATATTATTAATGAAAAATGTGCATAACAAAACTGTCAGAAATGCTATTATATTATAATCTAAGGTATTTTAAAGAGAAAATACTATAGAGGAAAGGAACAAAGCCCTGATGACAGTCACAGGATGGGAAACACACATCAGGATTAATGGTTTACACTTAGTACACGTTATGCTTAGGATCTCTGGTTGTTTAACCTCTGTAGACAAGCAAAGAATATACTTTATTTTAGGGCAGCTGAGTAAAATCACCTTAGTTTGGGGGAATCTAGTGCTACTCCCACAGCAGTAGCTCAGACTAAAATTTAGTAGCTTGAAGTCCACCGAACCCCTGAGATTTCCCCTTTTATGTAATTTAAGGACTGTCAGTAATAGTTACTCTACTGAGAAAATGGTGAATTAGTGGAACAGCCTCCCAGAGGTGGTAATAAGATAAGTTAAACATGTATGGGAGAGGCCTATGGCTCCTGAATCTAAGAAAATAACCTTTACAGTAGATAAAACAGGCAGACTAGATGTGCCAAATGTGTCTTCTTTGCTTTTTTATGTTTCACTTTGAAAAAGAAAAAGAGGAAACATTCCAGGGACGCTTTTCTTCCAGGTAGGCACATCTTTCATTATTACTGGGTATTGGAGCTAAACATAAGCTTTAAAGGCAGAAGAACAATGTTACCAAACCAATAAAAAAGAACCTAACAGTAGAATAAATATGCAAATGATAATTTTGCCGTTTTAGTGCCTGCAAGGAAAGCTGTACATTAATTTTACCTCTCAGACCAGCCAGGATCATATTATAATTTAGGGCAGCTTCTATTGAAGGCACTGTGTACAGCACATACACTCCCTTCTCCTTCACTCTCACACCCCCCTCCTTCCTGTCAGTTTCTTTCCTTCAGCTGCACACTTACACATGCTACCTGTCACTTCCCCTTCTTGCTCCCCCTTCCTTTTGTCAGTGTCTTCTCTGCAGCTGTACAGAGAGATCAGAGGAGACCAAACAGTGTATGGAAAAGGTGAGTGAGCAGGACAGCAAATACAGGGCAAGGGAAGAGGGCATGATCACAGACAGGGCAATAAGGGCAGAAAAGGCTATCAGGAGCAGGTACAGAGAGGACTAGTGGAAAAAGGGAAGGGATCACAAAGAAGCGGAAGAGAGCAGGGGGCACACAGGAAGAGATTTGGTTTTTTTGGCAATAAGTGCTGTTTACATATGAAAAAACTCTCCATATGCCATCCAAACCAAAAGGGCAAGAAACGAATATCGAAGAGGAAGGTCTTTTTTTCCCGGTATGGATTAAGGTTATTGGTTTCTATGTCATTACAATATCACATGTCTTAATACCAAACGCATGTTTTCAAAACATCAGTGTGCTGTAACTCTATATTGGTGGAAACTATCCATCTAATTAGCATTGAAGTCTGTATTGACTTCATATGCATTCCTTTAAAGAAGCAGATTTTTTAACAGGGAATGGTGATAGTTATCCCATGTCTATGCTATATTAAACATAATGGACACCGTATATTGGTAAGTATACTTAAGCACTCTCTCACATTTCTATAGTTTTCGTCTTGCTCTTAAACTATGAGAACAACACAGTGCCTGCATAGATGATAGAAAGTCAAATTTCAAATGAGTTATATCTCTTTAACACATTTAGACAAGGAAAGTGGTTACCCTGGAAACAAGGGCGAAATGAAAAATAGAACTGCTCCAATAAGTAGCTTTATTTTTTATTCTTTTCATTTTTTATTTTTGCGGACGGCGGCAAGGAATCATATGCAGGACACATCCTAAAGATTTCCAAGAAAAATATACTATTGTAAACTACTAGAATCATGCAATATACATCATATTAATATATACACTTTTGTATACTTTATTCATTGAAACTTTAAATTCTAATTCAGCAATTCGGAATATCAATTGTGGTAGGGGCAGTGGGTCTGAAATGTTCCTAGACTCCAAAAATGCCCTCCTTAGTAGGTAGGATTGGGCCAAAGAAATTAACCAATGCTGACTGTAGGAATAGGATTTATTCATAAAGGCTGTGTTAACCATAAAATCATTGGCGAGGTATTTAAAGGTTTTTCTAAATTTCTGTTCCGGGTTGGGGATGCACGCTAAGAAGGGAAGACTTATGTCGTATGCTCGCTATGTATAATTTGATAATGTTGAGGGAAGTTTGAGATTTAGTGTAGGTGAATGTGCCAAAAGGTAAAACTGCAGGTTCCCTGCAGTGCTGCGGGATCTGGATCTTAGTCTTATAATCAAGCAAATACGGTAAGTAATATTTGCATAACAATAATATGAAATATCTTACATTAATAAAATCAGCTATGATCACTGAGTCCAATGTACAGAAAAGCCACCACTGTATATGAGCAGCAAGTTATCACATAGAAAATCTCAAATATGTTTCAAACAAAGCTGTTTCTCCACCCAACATTGTTGTATGTGATCAGGCTGCCTGTAGCATCACTTTTTAGCAGGCCGGTTAAAAGGGTGATCATTGATCTCCCCCCAACTGGCCCAGTAACACAATGGAGGAGTGTGTCGGGAAGGGACAGCTGGTGGCGCTGCCCTGGGGTTGGCCTAGGGCAGTGCTGAGGATAGATATGCCACTGGCTACAGTGTCATCTTTATGAGATGGCAGATTTATTACTAATCATTGTATATAAAAGTCATCATGAGGGTCTCCAACTGTAACATGCTGCCCGGGACTAGAGACCATATATATTGCTGTGTCCTAAGCTTGATACTCCTTACTACAATCCTCTACTTTCATTTTAGGAAGTTAGTTTCCAATCTGCGGAGTGCCATATACAATTTTGCATGTAATCAATTCCTATAAAAAGAGCTATGCCTTAAAATATCTGAAAGCAAGAATAAGAAATCATTGTTATGGATTACGACACTCATGAAACCTGCATTGTGGATTTCTGAAGCAACTGGTTGAAAATACCAATTAATCTGTGAAGGGAATCCTGTTGATGGTAACCATGATAAAGTACCAGTTGCTGTAAAATGTTTTCTTGCAAAATGAACACCTGATGACCATCTTACGTCACGTTATTGATTAACTTTGTGATATTGTTAGGAAAAAGACAAATTACTTGTTTCCAGTATCTACAACTGATGGTACATTTAATCACAGTGTCAGTTTATATAGTACCTAACTTTATGAAGAATATATGATATATAATATAATCTCTTACATTGCTGTCAGTACTAGTGTATAGTTAACAAACAAAGTGACAGATTCATGTATTTTTTGTCACATTTTGTTACACTATATGACCAAAAGTATGGGGGCACCTGACCATCATAGCTATATAAGCTTGTTGAACATCCCATTACAAAACCATGGGCATTAACATGGAGTTGGCCTCCCTTTGCAGTTATAACAGCCTCCACTCTTCTGGAAAGGGTTTCCATGAGAAATGGTTTTCACCCCTTGAGTGTTTAAGAGAATTGTTCAGAAAATAACCATAATAATAAATGACCACCGCTGATGTATTTTGGTCACAATTTCATCCGTATGGTTAAGTAAATCTAACTATTGTTTTTTGGGTTTATAAAATCCCATATAGACATACTATAATGATAATCGCACCACAAATGATAAAATTTATGAAGCACCATGAGCAGTGACTGTTAACTGGATGAATAAGGTCATGAACAAGATCCTTCCAGCCTTTCAAGGCTTCATTCTCTAAGGAGAACAGCCACAGGCAAACAGCAAAGCAACTGTTTATTAATAAATCCCACAGGGGCTCAATTCACATGTCCATAACCTTTTTTGATGATTATTTTCAAAGTTTTTTTTTGTTATTTAGATTTCATACATTGATGTAACTAAACATATACATAATTTCATTTTTTTCATTGCAGTCGATGGTTATTGTACAATTGTGTTCTGTCTCTTGGCCAAATATCTCAGTGGTGTGAGCTTTTTGTTCAGTTCATAAATTTGTTCTCCTAACAGAGGGCATCTGTTAAGGTTCCTGAAAGCCATCCTCTGTTCCACCTCTAAACCTAACCTATATAAGAACCTGTTGTACAAAGTTTTTTGCATTAATCTTGTTATGCTCCAGCTGGAAAATAACCTCTGTCTCTAGTAGGTCATCCCAAATTGAAATACTGACTTCTACCTTGTTTTTTTCTTAACTATTCTGGTATTATGACTTCAATGAATCTCTTACTGCCTTTTTTATGTCTAGGTTACTGGTGTTTACCGTAAAATTCACCAAGGCACCCTTGGGTGAACCAAGGTCAAAATGTTATACTCATTTACTGCAAATCCTGCAATAAGCATTGAAGAAGTATTAGCACATTATCTGCCAGGTGGGTTGATGTTGTATAAGTGTATCTTGTTTTTGATCTAAATAGTTGTATCTTAAAGTACATTGTTGTGCTGTGGGAAGCTTACAAAAACACTGGGCCACATTTAAATGAAAAAGCCAAGGGTCTGAAACTTGCTTACATTACAGGAGTTGAAGGTATCCCCCTTATATGCTGCGTGTAGTACATAAATGTATATCAAAGCTCATTACCTCTATGATGTGCATAAAATATCTACAAGCATTGTCTTAATGGAGTTTATCCCCTAACACTGTAAAGAATGATTTTACCTTAAGAAAAAGGGCTCTGCTGCGAGCTTTCTGCATGAACAGTGACTACATTATTAGTTCAGAGTCGGAGACTTACTTTCCAAAATCCAGCAGATGTTATTTTATACAAGGAAAGTCCAGATGTCATCTCTTCATATACTTTTGCCGAAGGTGATCAGCTGCACCTTCCTGATAGCTGAAGTCTGCTGTTATTTTCCATCAGATGATAATCACTCAGTATTTTGATACCAGAATTTGATCACAGTCTACAAGATATTTACATGGTGTCGATAAGATTAAGCTGGAGTAAATTGGCTCTTATAGAGCAAGCCATAATATTGGTTGTTATTTTGTTAGTTAATCTGCCCGTTACATGTTGCTTATCTAATTACACTTGAATTTTGCCTCAAGTGATTACTGTAAAATGCCAGATATATTATAATGCTTGTGTATAAAGGCATATTTAATTTAGTGCAAAATTTTCTGGAAGAGTTTACATATCATTTACTTATACACAATATGACCAAAGGTATGTGGACCCCTGATGGTCACACCATTATTAACTTGTTGAACATCTCATTCTATAACCATGGGCATTAATATAGAGTCCCCACTATTGTAGCTACAACAGCCTCTGCTCTTGCATTTCTTAGATTTATTCTCTCAAATTTCAACATAAAGAGCAGGGGAGATCAATTAAATTTGGGAGAAAATATTATTAAAATTGACTTGAGCAGGATGGATGCGCTCATTATCTGTTGTATTATATTTTTCATCTGCCCACATTGGAAAATAACGCCTACACAAGGAAGATATCCAAGTGTTTGCAAATTAAAATTAAAATTATATAAAATTGTTAAATTAGTGATGTTCACCAAGTACTGCGATATTAATAGAGATAGAAAGATAGATCGATCGATAGTTGGATTTAACATGCCACCTTTTCCTCACTGAAACAAATACTTTTATTTGTGCATTATTTCCTGCCTGGGCTGCTGCATCTTTCCGCTATCCTGTACAAGGTGGGATATTGGGCTAAAACATAATAATGGGGTAGGAGTGCTCAAATCCTTGCTGTGTATTTTGGTTGGGGGGTACCATAGCCCTGAATCAGGGCAGTGCCGAGCAGTGCTCTTTGATAAGTAATATAATTTGACGTTATTTTCACTCTGCCTCCTAAAGATGCATGATGCAGACACCACATGCTATGTAGGTTATGCCAATTTGCCATAGACCCCTATACTGTACCAAGGAGAAATCTCACTGCCATTTTGGGGTCAAGAAGGAATTTTCCACTGGTTAGTACAAAATTGGAAAGAGCCAAACTGGGTTTTTTTGCCTTCTTTTGGATCAACAGCAAAAAATTAACAGATATAGGAAAGGCTGAACTTGATGGACGCATGTCTTTTTTCAGCCTATATAACTATGTAACTATGTAATCCTTTCACCTCTCCAATACTTTCTGAGTAACCTCACAGGCTTGTCTTGTTATTGGATTTCTTTTTCATCTTCTGTGGTTTTGTGCCAGTCCTTCTACTGGCTTCAGATACCTTCCATATTTGACTTTACTTACTTACGCCATAGACACCTTGTCAACACTGCAACCCATGCATCTCTGCCCACATCTCCTATGTTTACAACAAATGTGAGAACACACAACTAGACCAAAGCTGTCTTTAATATAGAATGTATTTGGTTTTAATTTTGATAGACATATGTGAATATTGTATAAAATAAAATAAGAGACAGCTTATTGGGAGGTTATAGTAGAACAAAAAAAATATGCATGCACGACAAATGTTTATAGGACTGAATAAGTTAAAACTGACAACACATAATGATTACATTAGTAAAATTAATTAAAGTGCTATTGTCCCCACCTGCTATTAATTAGAGAACAATATGCTTTGAAGTATATAAATAAAATAATAATTTATGTAGAGAAGATGATTATATAATATATGCCCTGTTTATTGTGCTTTGTTATAATTGTAAACTTCTTAAATTCTAAAATGAAACAGGCCTTTAGATTGGAATAATAGGAAATATAAAGAAATCTATGTTTTTTTCCATCGGTATAAATCTTATTAGTTTGCTATTAGACAAAAGCTATATTTATCCAGCATGTACCCTTACAATATATAATCCTGTCATCTTTGATCAAAGTAATCAGACTAATTAGCGAGTATTCCAAGGACCTTTACAATCTTTCTAATGAGAAAGTCAAAAGAAGTCAGTTATCGATAAAATAGGTCTGTGGTGGACTGAACGTTAAAATGTCAAATTACTGGCATGATAAATGAATTTGCTTTTATAATGTGAAATAAATATATACCGTATTTGCTCGATTATAAGACGGCCCCCCAGAATTTGAATATTAATTTAATGTATTTTTTATTGTGGTCCACTCAACAACTAAAAACATTTTTGTACTAATGATATGAATAACTAAATAATTTACAGTTTAAAGATCAAATGAGGGGCTTAACTAGATGAGGTCATCAATTGTCCTACATTTTTAAATGTATTTTATATTGTGGTCAACTCAATAACAACTCAAAGACTTTGTACCAATAATATACAGTAATATGCAGTTTAAAGATAAAATGAGGGGCTTAACTAGATGAGGTCATCAATTGTCCTAAATTTTTAAATGTATTTTATATTGTGGTCAACTCAATAACAACTCAAAGACTTTGTACCAATAATATACAGTAATATGCAGTTTAAAGATAAAATGAGGGGTTTAACTAGATGGAGGGTAATTTATAATCTATTTATAATCTATTAATCCATATTCTTAAGGGGTGACTGCATGGTCACAAGTAGATATATCCTACTGGGATAACATATTCATATGGAAATATGGACGTTGTTCCCAGAAGCAATTTATCTGGGGCCAATATGTAAACTGCTTTCCTATTAATTTAGGATGGATATTTTAATAGTGCAGTACTGATTTTATATTAAAAAAAGCATGATTATTTTGAAATGATTTAGTGGAAACATTTACCTCAGAAGGCACCTCAATGTGTTACAACTAGCATTATGAAATCAATTTACTGTCAACTTTATATCTCTTCTCCTTGTCCATTTTTATAAAAGCTGCCTGAGCAAATAAGAAAAAACAACAACTTGGGAAGAAGATACCTCAACAGTGAGCAATCATCTTGAAGTTAAGGATCAAATCAGGAGACTTAACTAGATGGAAGATTGTAACTTAAACTATATGAATTCTTAAGTGGTGACTGAATAATCGCAAATTAGGTTACTATACATAACTTCCTTAGATACATATAAAAAAGGTATATAATGCATATAGGTTGCATATTTTATTCCTTGTATTTTTATTATTATTATTATTATTATTATTATTATTATATTTTATTGATATATAGCGACAACAATTTATGCAGCACTTTTTACAATACATACATTCAAAGGGTCTGGTGAAACTAGTATTAAGGAAAACCATACATTAGGTAAAGATGAATAGCTCACAAACCTATAGTTTAGAGGGAATGGGGTGCAGAAAGACAGAAGGTATAGAGAAAGAGGGAGGGATAGTGCCATAGATGACTGTGGAAATTATATTAATGGCAGATGCAATATGAAAGTTGTAGCTGATAACACTGCATGCTTTTACAATTACATAGGTTGCGTTAGTGTATTGAACTAGGAAATTCTTTAATGAATTCAACTTTAAAGAATTTGTCGAATATATTTTTTTTCATAAATCCACTCTTTGGTTATTGAATAATTAAAAGTTAATATTATCCCTAATACGAAAAATAATGCTAAAACACCAAAATATGAGGCAGCATATGGTTAGCAAAGCTTTAGAAGTATTACAGGAGTTTAATGTACTGGAAGTAAGAGAAGTGTACATTATATCTCTTGGGTGCAGACCATATGGAAAAATATGCACTGACCTAAAAACTAGAGCGGTATCAGAAATGTGTGCCTGTTGGAGCGATGATTTTATAATTATGCTGTAGATCATTTCATAATAGATGAATATATTAAATGATAAAATCAATTTAGACTGTCTGCTTATTTGTATTTCATGTATTTAATGAGTTTTTGGAGGCACAGTCATGGATTAGATTCCCAACAACAATGCAGCCTAGTATTGTCAGATGCATACAAAGTTGATGCAAATGAATTGCTACGTACCTTATGTAACCAAGTTACCAGAGACAGGAAGACTGTCTCTCGAAGTGCTAGGGTAATGACACAGATACTGGCCGAGAGCAGTATCCAAAATGAGAAGCCTGCTAACTGTTAAGATTAAGGGATGATGAATCATATGATGATAATAGGTAAATTGTCTTTGGATGTGCTGCAATAAAAGCAAATTAAGCAGAAGTCCATTTATGGGGCCTCCACTACAAGGCGGAGGAACAACTCTTGTCTGATGGAGACCAGCAGCCACCTTACCAGGTCCCTGTGGAGGTCTCATGTGTTTAACAGTACACACTTAAACCAGGCAATCAGTAGCAAGAAAGTGTTCCTAATGACATTAATGAGGTTGCTTACTTTGTATGGACTGGGGTTTATTTTTTAGCACACCCTCCCATAACTTTTGGTAAGCCAGCAATGGGGTATTTCAGGTGTCAGGTGTTTGGATGAACATATCTCCTGCACGCACACTAGCAGGAGGGACATAGAAAGGGATAAATGCATATGGTGCATTGTGAAACTTACATATATATATATATATATATATATATACTGTATATATGTATGTGCATTTTAGGTAAAGTCTAAACTGTCTAACTACAGCACAACAAAAAATAAAATAAACATACAAACATCACTACATAAAGAAACTGTGCAATCTGTTATAGGAAGTCTATAGGATGTTAAGAGCTGAACCTCATTTGAATAATCTACTGTTTATTTTCCATTACTGCACATCCCTCTTATTGTTTTAACTACAGTAGACATGTCAAATATTACATTGTTTTTGGTTCATATTATAGCGAGGACACATTCGTAAGTATTTGCAAATAATGATACAAATGAAGTATCAGTTCATAATATTTGTTTTGTCAATTTTTGTATGTAAATGCTAATCTCTAATTAACTACAGGATTTAAGAAAAGTCCTAAACATATTTGCTTTGTATTTCAGCAGAATAAACCTAGCTAGGTCACCTCGGTGGAAGATAAACTATTTTACAGTTTAGTGGTTATTGATAGACCAATAAAAATGAATAACAAGCATTTCTAGGTTGCGTGTACATTATCATTTTTCTGGTCTAAATTCATTAAGCTAGTGGCATGTTTCATTTTTTTCTTACCTTTGTTTATTTTTCTACTAAAATTGACACATTGTATATGCATTAAATGAGGACTTGCTAGCATTTTTGACTGTATTGGAATGGGAAGAAAGGAGCATGGATTTGACATCCATGCTCCCTATGCTTAACCTTACAGTCCAAAAGACATTTATTTTCTTTCTTTTTGCATTGTTCTCCCTTTACCTAATGCTAATCAGCGCATGAGCTAATTTGTTATTGCAGTTAGGAAACAAGAGTTGATATACAATTACATGCCCCCATATATAAGGATATATTTATGCATTTTGAATTCTCTCTATTGAACATGAGAGTGGGGGGGTTATAGGTAGGTTGTATACCCCCTTTGTTAATTTGGTTTCTTGTGAACCCATGTTATAGGTTCTTATCATTTAATTGAAAATATAACCATATAATGTGTGAGGGCCAATGTCATTTTTAATTTTGCAGGTTTTTGGCAAGGAAATGCAAGTTTTCAGTCACCTTGTTTGCTCTCACCTGAAACTTGCAAAATTTGAAGTCACATGCACCTGCACACAACTGGCGTTTTAGTGAAATACACTTCATGTTGAGTTAAGCCGTAATTTGACTGACCACTTGACTTCTTAATGAGTATACCCAAACAATGGCCATTTCATTTTTCCTGCAATAGAAGCCCATATCTCTGGACCCTGTGGAAGGGGGCATGATTTTTGCCCAGTTCCCACCCTCTGGGTCTATTCCTTTCTTCCAAGCTTTGGCCATAATGTTGCATTTTTTTTCCCTGTCTGAAATCAACAGAGTACATCCATGTTATCCCATGTCTTATATAAGTTTACTAATTTTGGCTTTGATATGGGTACAGACCTAATCAGTCATCCAACATTATCATACCTGGGAAGCATGCAGGAGGAAGCTACCTGGAGATCTTCCTCTTCAGGGGGAGTTACTTCACATGAGAGCGGGTCTAGCCATATGTGGGGATGTGGCTAGTTACACATGGGGGTATAAAGTATATTTTATGGGAGAGTAAGTGGTTGAGTAGTAAGCAGTGCATGGGTGGGGGAATGGGCATGGCCGCACACCACTCCACTATCCAGAGACTCTGGGTTATGCCCAGAGAGTTTCCAGGTATAAACATCAAATAACATTTAGCAGACTGTTCCACTAGACTGGTGTCACCCTGTTTATTTTAGTGCATCCCTTTACATCACTTCTCCCCCTTTCACATGCACATGACAATTTCTTCATCTAGTTGACAGTTTTATGCTTCAGTTATCCATACGTTGAGAGACTGTTGACAGCAATTATGTGTTTACTTATTTTGTTGACTTGGCACAGTTCTGCTGCTGTCTTTTTTATAGATTTTACACTGGGAGATGGAGAAAGGTTGTTTCCTGTTTTAATGATTTATTGCAAGGTGTCTTATTTAATTTCAGTATCATGTAGATAGTGTTGCTATTAATAGAGATTTCATCTCTTTTTCCCAGACTTAATATTGTGCCTAGTATTTAAAAAACATACTTTTATAAACTGTATAAGATAGGGCATTGCTTGGCAATTATTGTGGTGCCAAGAGTATAAAGATAGAATAACTCATTCAGTGTTGATAGAGTTGTTACTGGTTCTTTTTTTAGCCATTTGGGGGATTGATACCCATCATATGCCCATACCTGTGGGTATGCACCTGGGTGTGCTACTCAGAGTTATCCCCCTTCAGCAGGGCTTGCCAAGTGTGGGGTGGGACTTGCTATGCACAGTGGTGGTCCTAGCCCTAGAAAGCCTTAAAAGGGTTGGGGTTCGAAGGAAGTAGCATATCATTCTCGATATCCTCTGCCCTACAGACCTACTGCTATATTTTGGATATCTAAATGCCTTCTTTCTGCTCCTCTCCACTTAACAGACCCCCAGTTCCGACTTGGAGAACCCAATTTATGTTGTTAGACACTCTCTATAGATCAGTTTCAAACAGCTTGTTCTTTTTGCTTGATCCTTTAATTTTCTCATTCTGTGCTGCACACGACCTTGAACGTTACTGGAAGGAGACTTTACAATAAAAATATGGAGTTCAATATCTTCATAGGCTGTGCTATCAAATTCAGTTGTTACGTTTAGAGATTGGTTGGATGCTGTTTAGCACAGACAGATATACATGTCGAGGAGGTCATGATTCACTATAGCTTGTTGATTCACTGAGAAATAAAATTGCCATTTTGAAGTCAGGAGGGACAAATTCACTAAAATTCAGTTGTCTGCTCAGAAGGATTGGGGGGGATTTATAATTCTACCCTGTGGGAGGTATGGATCCCATTTTATGCACCCCGTCACCTCTTCCTCTGATGAAAAGGTTAAAAGTAACATTTAAACCCTTGGTGGCATCGACCACTAATAAAATAGACACCCTTATCTTCTGGATCAAGAACAATAAGAACTATATGACAGTGTTAATAGCCACTGAACTGTATATTACTAGCCACAGGTTCAGAGATAAATGCAAAATGATGCAGTCAGTTGTGAACCTGGTGTGTGGAATCTTGAATTGAAAAGTGGAACACATGGTATATAAGAGGTGATATTGTGGGGAAGCCTAGACTAGCCTTCTGGCACAGCATTGGACCTGATATTGGGCCATTCCACTAGGTGATACTGTTAGAGTTAGACAGTCGGTATCAATATAAAGGACAATCCATGCTGCTTCACTGTCCATCAAAACTAAGTAATGTTTGGGTGTGAAATATTGTCTCCTTTTGAATCTTCTGATATATCCCTGACACTACATGATTCATTACAGAACCTGGTCTATCTACGCATGCATATACACCCACGCGTTCATAGAACAAGACGTGTGTTTGTTCTCACGGAGCATTTCATCATTTGGGCAGAGATAGGACTACGCTCAATGACACCCCGTGGTGTACAGCATACAGCACATGCTTGTTAAATGTATTTATAGGTGCTGACAGCAAAGCAAAGTCCCTTATGCTCTCTGTATAGTATTCTTCATGTACACATTATGGCAAGGCATAGGAAGTAGGGGTTTTAATTTTTAATAAATTAAGCAAAATAATATAATGCAATCAATTACCATAACTCTACTGTCCCTAATCCCTTTATATTATTTAGAGTAATTATATTTAAATTATAGCCAGCAGCATAGCCGGCATCGGATACAAATAACATCCATAACCTTTGCTATGATATATGCCCTTCATTGCCGCCGTTATGCTTATTAAAGCCAAAGGAATCACTGGGAACAAACCGGCATATTTCTTATAAGACAAATCTATTAACCGACGTAAAGGAAATGATTCTAATGTTAGAATGTTCTCTTGTTCCATGTATGTGCACATTGCTTAGCTATGTCTAGCTGCTGCGTGAAAATGGGATACACATTATGCATATCATACCCTCAGGCCCTACTCCTCTGACTCATCCAATTATGTAGCTTCTGGAAAAGGGCTGATATTTGCAGCAGTTTAACTTTAGCAAGTGATTTATTTATTCTTCTTATGGATCTTCTTACTGATCTGAAAAACAATGTATTCACCAATGAAAATGTACCGTACTTTAATTAATATGAATTCATAATTTTATTTTTAAAGCTGACAGTAAGAAGATAATTATTGCTAATTAAAAGATGTTCCTTCCGGATGCAGCAGGTGTCCAATAAAAAAGGGGCTTATGGTATCTCTGCCCACTCTAATGCTGTGCACAAGCTTCGAGTAGTGTAAGTAGAAATTGGTGTATTAATATGTAATATATTAACTAACAGAACACTCCAGGCATCATCTCCAGAATCCCCCATATGCATTTGCCCCTTTCCCACCCCAAGCTATTTGATGTGCGTGAGATGAGCTCAGGATGCGCAGAAAGCTCTACCATTGATTTCCGAAGCAGTGCTTTCCTGCCACGGACCGGGTGTTCCACAGAGGGGGTTTCTGCTACAACCTCTCCCCAAGGTGAGTAACTGATTTCTTTTTTATATGTTAAATGGCCGCACATAACAAGAGTAACCCTGCGCGATGTGACACTCAAAATCCGTAAAGAAAACACCCAAATGTGCATAAAATATAATACATTTTGCACTTATAGAATAAAAAATTATAAATAGAAAAAAATAGGAATCCAATCTCCAAAGAAGATGCTAAAATATAAGATAACACATATAGTGTAAAACATGGTATAGTGTAAAACAGCATGGTAAACTATAAAAAAGAAATAGTGATGGTTCCACTCTAAAAAAATAAATGACCACACATGAAAGTGCTTACAAAGTACACTAGATGGACAAAAGTATTGGGGCACGTGACCTTTACACCAAAGTTGCTCCCCCCTTTGCAGGTATAACAGTATCCACTATTCTGGGAAGGCTTTGCACAAGATTTTGGAGAGTTTCTGTGGACATTTGTATCCATTTAGTCAAAAGTGCATTTGTGAGGTGAGGCACTAATGTTGGATGAGAAGGCATGGCTCGCAATCTCCATTCCAGTTCATCCCAAAAGCAGTTCTATGGGATTGAGGTCAGGGCTCGGTGCGGGCCAGTTAAGTTGTTCCACACCAAACTCATCAAGGTCCATAATGACATGGTTGGATAAGGTTGGTGTGGAAGAACTTTATTACCTATCAACCTTTTCCTTTATGTCTCCCTGATCTTTATTTACCCCTCCTAATTTACAATGAAACCATTTCTTTACTAGTCCATTTTGTCTTTTTATTATTTCCCTTGTTTATGTCTCCCTCTATAGTTTTTTAACTCCTCTCTCTTGTCTTGGTACCATTACATCTCCCTCGTGTCATATTCCCACCTTGTCATATGCCCATTCCTCTGTAATATCCCCAGTTCACCCTGAGATCCCATGTCATATGCTTCACCCGCAGCCCTCTGTCAGATAGAATGGCATATTCCAGATGCCTTACTCTCTGACATATGCTTTTCGTTCAGACCCATATGATAACGCCTCTCCCTAGTCATTTTCTCCCCAGCCCCTGTAATGTTTCCCCTCAACCCCTGTATTGTCCACACAGTCCCTGTATTGTAATCTGTCGTCGTTTACATTTGCTTACAATAATGTATACAACATTTCCCATGTATTCCCTATCTTTGCTAAGGGAGTAACCCTAGAAAATGATATGAAAGACTAAACTGAGCAGGAAAGGGTTAACTATCTATACATAAACTATAACCTTTATTTAATTCAATAAAATAAAGATTTAGACATTCAATTCTGCCAGAATGGCTCCTATGACAATGTATCTCTCTTTGTTAAGTATTGTGTAGTTGCCGGAGAGTTACTGTTAGAAATCAATAGCTCAGGAGTTGATTCTGAAAATATGGACGGATGCTTCCATTTTGTAGTTTCAGCCTACCTATCGTGAAAAAGTGAGATTAGAATGCTTGTTAATGAAAGAGGTGAGGGCTGAGATTTAGCGGTCCCTGTCCATCTAAAAAAACTAATTATTAGCATTGAGCGCATTCTGAAATAGTTCTTGAATGAATGAATAGTAGAAATTTTTTTAAAATAGATGCTCTTGCTAGGAGAAACCGAAGATGTGTTTTGCCTTCAGGCTTCTTCTGCCCGGCCTAATGGATCCTCCATGATGTCAGTGTGGACAGTGAAGGGAGATCCTATGATCTTTCTCAATGGGCTCCCTGGGGTGGTGTGGGTCCCGATGCCTTGCACCGGCTGCACCCCATTTTGTTACACCCTATTGTGTTTCTGCAAGAATTTTTTTTCGAATTTCAGCATTTATTTCATCTAAGAGTTGAAGCACTTATCACTAGTAGGCTAAAAGACATTACTATATTTCTAATTACGTTTTCATCACAGCAAGATATTGTTGCTGCAATTATTACTGTATACCTGCTTCGAAGGCGTAAACTATGCTCTAGTTAATTATTAACATCAATTAATATCACTTAAAGTACATTTACTAATATGAATACACACAGGAACAAGGATAATGTGACTTTTTTGTTTATTAATTATGTATTCCCCGCAACCTCTTTATCTGTTAGTGAAAAGTGGTATGATCAGGAAGTAACACTTGTCTTATGGGAATGATAAAGTGTGAGAGACAGATGAAGTCATCAGGAAATGCTGTGTCAGCATTTCTATGTGAAAATGAAGTAATTGGGAAAAGCATTGGCTGTAGTTTAAGTCATTGATCAGAAAATGGTACGTCCACTGAGGTTTAAAAGAACTTGGTGTTAGTTGTTTAAAAAAAAAATAAGAAAAAAGCAACTATTGGCATTATAAAATATGAAAACAGGAGAGTTTTCCTTTCTTAATACTCAGATGAAGAGAGCAACACAAATAAAACTAAGCTCTAGGCAAAGTATTGAGAAATTACAAAGAAGCGTACCTTGTTTGATCAATAACTATGTTTGGCTGAAATGAAAGGTTGATGATTAGGAGTGTTAACACAAAATGTTCTAAAGCCTACGGGAAGCAGTATAACAACTTTAATTCAGTCTGCGAGCCTTGTTTCACCATATTTCTTGATATGTACTACATATTTATTTATTCAATTTCTATATATTCACCTATATTTCAGAATTTATATTAGCAGAGACTCATTGACAGGGGTCGCTGCCCTAGGCCTGGTTGATGCCCATGCTCCACTCAGACCTACTAGCTTCTTATTGTCTTGAAGATGAGCTCCAGGGTATAATGTACATGTTCCAGATTAAGGGACACTGAAGAGCTACTAAGTAGGTCTGCACAGACCTCTGTAGTCCAACAGGACCGGTTTCTGAGGCAATATCTCATCTTCCTAACTAGCTCAATAAATGTCACGTGCACCAGGGGCTGTTGCGCACTAGTGAACTGATGCACGCTTGCCATGTAGGCCTTGGTAATAAAATAGGTCAGAAAAGAGGATACCAGAAAGAAAGCTGTAACTCTTTGCAAGCGGGTAAGGATTTTGAAAGAACACTCCAGCCACCACAAACACTTTAATATGCACTTGCCACCTTGTCCCTGGACCAGTTTAGACATGTTGCCACACCAACTGAAATACCTCCGCTATACATAAAAACAACAACAAAAAAGCTTTGGGAGTCATTATGTTACCCCATTTCTTTCCACAATATTTTCTGTTGCGTTACATATAAGTTCAGCAATGTATGTTAAAAAAAGATTTAAGAACTAGCTCAAAGGTTTTCTTCTTTATTCCTGTATTGATAATGATGATGACCTTCTCCTGTTTATATTGTTCCTTTTAAAAACACATTCATTTTCAATTACTGCAGAAGTGCAGATTAGCCTTCTTTTCTTTTTAATAGTTTTCGATTTAATTACTTATAGTGTGATTTAATTACTTATAGTGGAAAAATGTTCGGCTGACCCTGTGCAAAGCAATTGTTTTATTTAGATGAATCTCATTCATTAGTTGCCTTTAACGCCAGTTCTTTCCTCTGTAAATTCATAAAAATGTTCACAGGTCAAGTGAAAATATAAATTCTCTAATTCCTCAAGACAGTTGATTACTTCAAACTAGTCATCATATTTTGACATTGCCATCCTCTGTGTTCATGTTAAACATGGTACATGTTCTTATTAGATATTTACAATCCCTGTTGGACATACACGGACATACACTGAAGTATACCATGGGACATTCACTTCAGCTGTTGGCTACCCAACCACATAATGAAATTACGTAGAATTGTGTCTCTTTTTTGAACTGTTTTCATGTGACAAAAAAGCAGGCAGGTGATGGGTTGCTGCCATATAAACTGACAGTTTAGTCATAAACACTATTCTATAAATGTACATACGGGCCACACTACACCAAAGAAGTATACCCGAAAACAGGGCCGCCTTCAAAGGATGATGGCTGGTACTGATGTACGGGCATGGGCAACCTGCTCTATCACCTGAGTCAGTGCATCAGTGTTAGTCTATGTTGTTGAATAGTGTGTGCATGTATAGAACAGTGTGGTTTTAGCGTGCATGTTCATATGGTGTTGTGTGTGTTTCTGTAAAACATTAGCATTAGTGTGTATATCCGCTTGTAGTCTTAGAGTGTGTGTAAAATGGTGTATGATGTTAGCATGCCTGCGCATGAATGCATGGTGTTAGCATTGTGTGTGTTACTGTAAGGTGTTAATGTTTGTGAGCATAAGATGTTACGGTATGGTGTTAGCATGAGTGTATGTATGTTAGTATTTGTTGTAGCATGTTTGTAGTTGTCAGTGTATGATACTGTGAGTTTGTCAGCATATGGTGTTGGAGTGTCATAGGTGAGCATAGGGTTAGTGACTCCCTGGAAGGAAGGAAAGAAGAGGAGTAGGAGAAAGAATGTGTATATATGTAAGTGTAGTGTGATAGAGTGAGTGGGTGTTAAAGTGAGTTTACATGTTAGTATGTATGCGTGTTAGTTATAGGGGGCTTTGGAGATATACCGCACCCAGAGGCAACTAACACTAGGCTTGACCCTGATCTCATAAGGTGAGCTCATGGGATGGGTGCAGCAATGGGTGGGAAAGTGGGATGGATAAGGGGCAGTCTGATGGGAGGAGCATGGGGCCAGGCATTAAGTATTTACAGACCCCAAGATTTCTTATGGCAGCCCTGCATCAAAATGACAATCCTTAATTGCACGTTACTCCTGTCATGGCAACTCGATTGGTTTCTCACCTGCCACAAAATAACCATTTAACTATTTATGTCACATACTTCCTATGAACATGCTATGAAAGCAACTTCCTTTATTTCCATTTACAAATAGATATTTAGAATCCTCCACACTTTTTGGTAAAGTTTATTAATTCTCTAATCTACACAGATTTCCTATCCCAATATATTTTGTACAAGTCGTCTCTATGAAAGAATGAAAATAATCTTAGGTGACACTTGAATCTTGCATGCAGTGCTACTAAGATTGGTATTTTCTACAAAAAGTGACAGGTTAATGGTAGATACTCCACCAGTGCAGTCACGATTAATAGTTTGCCCTCATCTTTTACACTTACAATACAATGCAATTACATGTCAGTTTACATTAGTTTCCAAAAAACTTGCTTATATTTCATATTCTGTAACTGGCATTAGTGAGCAAAAAGGTCAGCCATCTCTTTTTTGTCTTTTAGCTCTATTAGATGTTTATTCTAAGGGCTATTATTGACTTTTACTCTTTCAGAAGAATCTCATGCTTCTGAAGTTTCTAATACAAAATAACAGGGGTGGCAGTCTGTCTACCCCAAAGCGGTTGATTGCTGTGTATATCAATAACCTTAAAATAAATAAAACTACACCGTAATTATTCATTATACTATATTTGATTATGTGTAAATAACAATTAAGAATAAAACAAGAGATCAGTGCACATCCAGCAAATACTATTTAAAAGCACCAATTAGGAGGAAAAAACTTGGGATTCCATCATAGTTTATGGCCATATATTGCTTAACACACCACTATATCAAAGTACCCCAATATCTAATTTGCATGACTATACTGCTTAACAGCAGGGGACAGCTCTCCCCCTGGGCCAGCCCACCCCTACTTACCAAGGAGCTGAATCAGTGGGTGTGATTGCACCAAGACTTTCATTCAATTTAAAGTCACCTCAGGACACAATAAACAAGGCATCTGTGTGGCAGGTGGAGTGCTTAACCCTGAGGTTTGGTCAGAACCAACCAATATGCATTCAAAATACAGAAAGGGGAGCACACCCTAAAAAGCATATTCGTTCCAGGGGGTTGCTGAAATACCCAACATGTGCACACAACAAAACAATCAGCAAATACTATTTAAAAGCATAAGGCATGCATATTGGGCACACTATATGTGTATTGTATTTACTTCACAGTCCTGGAAAATACAGTTTTACAAGTACAGACTTTAAGGAGCTCCTGGCTAGACTCTGTTCACGGTCGATCAAAACCTATAAGATCTCCCAACACCAATATCTCTGCATCTTCAACAGTTCAGCACTTTTCATCCTGCAAGCACTCTCTAGGAGAGTAAAACATAAATGCAATGGTCTTGGTGATTCATTAAACCCCTGTTGAATGCATGGGCCCATTCAACCGCCACTTGACTGCCCTGCATTGAAGATGATCCTTTGCATTTTGAAAGCAGGTGAGGGGATCGTTTTTGGAACTTCAGCACTCTTAAATGAAACAGCAGCTACTTCAACTCTATGAGCTTTTTTTGATTCATCCAATCAAAAATCCATTATAATCACACAGATTCTGATACCCCAGCATAACTAGGTGGATTTATAGATGATATTATCGAATGAGGTATATAGTACCACTTAATCTAAAACTTTAGAATAATGTCATACGATATAACAATCAACTGGCAGGGTGCCTCTTAAGTGACCTCACTGATAAGGAATTTAGATTAAATTCATGAATTCATAGAATTGTATGTGTGTGTTTGTATCTGTCTGCTAACAGGTCCTTATTTTCCCCTTTGTCTCAGGAAATCACCTGTGCTAAATATGTTTTAAGAGCTACATATGGTGTTCATCATATTTCAAATTGGTTTATATGCATATATCTACAAATTAATTGTAATTTGTGTCCCTTTGTAGCAATCATTTCTTTTAAAAAATGTTTTATTTTAATCAAACTTCATCTAAATTAGAAACTGGCTTTTGCAATTTTACAGTCTGCTGCTTACAAGTCATGCATAACCCCGGGGATTCCAGAAGAATTACCTTTTCACTTCAGCAAAGGGCTTCACATTCTGATATTAACCATTGTCTTGATGCTTTCAAATCCTGCCTTGAGATTCAGGCTGTGTCGGTCTGATAAGCTTTACAGAGTCCTCCAGAATTTGAACAGTTCAAAAATGCATCACAGCGTCACATCACAATTCTTAATACACTGTTTATATTTCATAAATAAATATGATCATTTAGGAATTGAAATATGTATAAAATGTGTTTAATAGACTGTAAACCTGCAAGAGAGTTAACTTATGATCATTTTATTACAAGAGCAGAAGTATTTTGCCTGTTCATTATTGTAAGAGTGCTATGGAATCTGCTGTTGGAATGGAATGTATCAAATCCTGTTTAAAATATTTATACAGATTGCATATACTTCACTGATCACATCTACTGACCCATAATATTCCATTATAGATCCTGACCTACAAGATCCTACAATTAATACCATTTATATATGTATATGTTTATGTATCACGTTAATTAGGTGATGTGAGATTTTTCACTTAAAGATGCAGTTTTAATGGTTCACACAGCTTTCAATATGCACGTAAAAAAATGGCATATAGTATTATTGGATGAGTTGAGGTAGAGTCGGTCAGGACCTGAGCCTAGGGAGGTACACAATGCAAAGCAGGATGGGAGGTGGAACTGAGCTTCCACCAGACCCCCCAGTTCCGTCACTGAGCCCCCACATGCACCTGTAAGCTCTTCTACCTGCAGGGGCGCACATACTTGCCTATTGTTCTAGCATATCAATACCAGAATACAATGGAGCCTCAGTTGCAGCTCCTATGTCCTACTGCTCAGCTCTCAGAACCGAGGTGCCAACCAAGAGGACTTATGTTTGTTAAATGTGACAGTGCTGGAGAGACTTAGACATATCTAGATGTCTAAAAAATAAGGTTCATTCTAGACATGCCATTTTTCAAGTAAATTAACCCTTATGACAACTGCATTTTCTTTCATCAGTTACAAACCTTACAGCGGTTGACATGTCCAAAGAGTTAAACATTTTGTGGAGCGAGGCTAAGCAAAATGATATGTTAATTGCTAGTAGCTTTTTGTGACAGGTTAAGGCATTTAGAAGAAGGATAATGCATTTTATTTAAATAACTATTTCTAAATAAATATTCTACTATTTATTTACAAATTATGGTGACTTCCAGGCTGTAAAACACTGTGATGGACTTGTGCCTAGCAAACATTTTGAGCTCTTAGAAAGAGTGGCATCATAGAGAAAAGACAGGCTGAGGAGCTCAAAGAGGGTTTGTTGCTCCTAATGACAGACACATGAGAAATATGCAGTTGTGTCTTAATTTTATCTAATACCAAGCTGTAATGTTATTTTAATTATATTTTATTCTTACTTACCACCATTGGATTCAATAAATAAAAATGATTAAACAAAAAGTCAGTAATAGAATCCATACGCACATGAGAAAATATCTTGCATGTGCAAACAAATTAAATATTGAATTGAATTTTACAAATTTAGAACAGATGTATTCTGACTAAATATTTATGTTTCATAAAAAAAAAATATCTCAAAATCTGATCTCAAGAGAGTGGGAGTATACCATATGGTCACCAAATTTTTTTTCCGTATAAACAGCTTTTGTTAACAAGAAAACATCAAAAACATCCTGAAAAGATTTCAGGTACAAGCAAAAATACAAGGTAGTAAAATTTGCATTAAGATAATTACTTCAATACATTTTAAGATATTTACTTGAAACACAACATGTTATATCATGAACGTTAAAAATGTAATGCAATTGCATTTTTATTATTTCAACTATAAAAAGGGTATGTGTTCCTTGAAGATTTACATCATTCTAATGATTAAAATTCAGAATAATAAATAGCATTTGGCATCCATTATTCATAATAAAAGGACCAATGTGCTATCTATAAAAGGACGGGATGGCTATCTCCAAATTTGCAGGTAGTCCTAAAACTCTGAAGTGCTTCTATTTACTCTGCATATCTTAGACTATCAGAAGTGTATCATGTTAAGAATATTAGCCTCATAATGAATAAACAATGTGACTTAAGGGGAATTGTACCCTCTATATATTGGAGCAGGATATCCTTCATGAAATATTGAAATAACACCAATAACCATAGCCTTTGTAAGTCAACACATACAATTACAGTTCTTAATGTATATTTGTATTGCAAATACATTGTTTAGGTAATTATGCCTATGCCCTCCCACAGTATACCCTTCCAACAACAGTGCATTCCCATCCACTGAGATTCCAGTCCCAAGGGGATTGTACAGGAGTTGGTCTCTGTTCTGGAGCAGGGTACATCCGGTATGGCAGTTGTCACTTCCTTCTTCAAGCTCACACCTGATTGGCTCACACAAATATCCAATAAACAGGCTAATGTACAGCAAGTCATCTTATTAGTGAGTGAGTCATCCACCATGGAAACTGGACGAGTTCCAACGCTAGAGTGGATATATATATATATATATATATATATATATATATATATATATATATATATATATATATACTAAAGGGTCTTCCTCATCCTATGATTTACAGTACCAAAACCAGGGGGGGAGTAAGTTAATTCTGTAAATAAGCCTTCTTTATAATTTGCATTCCAGAAACATTATGAATTCCATCAACCAAAATGCTAGAACATGTAATAAAAGTATGCACGGTCAAACTGCAACAATTGTTTTAGCTGCAATTTTTCCAAGAGTTACAGTTGAGTGCTCGTAAATCGCTGAAGGAAAGTGACAGACCCCCTGAAGGCATAAGAGGTCAATTTACACAGTACTGAGGAAAGTTGCGTTCTGCTTGGTCAACTGTCTACTGCTAGTTTGGAGAAAGATTGACATGTGAGAAAGACATTGAGAAAGATCGGTTAGTTTTAAGAAACAGAATCTTGTAAGCATTTTTTCTACTTGTTTATAAAGCGTATAAAATAAATTGCACTGGATTGATTTTGTCTTGTTGTGCATTTTGCAGCTACTCGTGTATGTTGAGAATTTGACACATTAATTACTCCAAAAATGATTCAATAATATAAGAGTTATTGTGGGATATTGTTGGATCATGAAATAATAGAATCATTTGTTTATTTTTTAAACACAAATCTCAAGAAAATATCAGTCAAGGAACACAACATCAATATTCCTTAGAACATAGTGACAGCCAGGGTTATGCACGCTTACTAGTACCATAAACTGTTCTTTTAATATATCTTTAAAGGGCCTCCATCAGAAATCTTGGGTCTCAAACAAACCTAAAGACAGACTCCCCTGCCCCATCTCACTGCATGCGCCCCCAACGGCTCGACCAGTGTTTCTCCTTCTGCCTTGCCCCATGCTCCTCCCAATACCAAACAGACCCTAAAGCTTGCAATGGGGCAACTAGGCCCCAATCTCCAGAAAGTGTCCTCAAAGCACCTTAAGAGCTCAGAGATGATAGCAGTCACAAGGGTCCAGTCCTGGGTAGCGCATCAGGGGGGCTCAGTCTCATTTAATGGGATGTGGGAGCCCTGGGTAGTAGGCTGCAAGAGTAAATTAGGGGGCCCATGACAGATAAGGGAGGCCAAACCCACTTGCTTGCCTGAACCCCCCACACACAAGTACTAGTTGTATCCCATGATGGTGCTCCTGTATGGGTTAATTAATAAAAATGATGGATTGACATACAGTTGAATTAATCAATTGATAATAGATGATAAGTGCATAATTATACTGGATTGGCATTATGTATGTATACATCAGCATTTCCTCAGTATTTTCAGATACCAGTAGAGTCTGCCAAGGCAGGGTGACATAAAAGTTCGATAAATGGTCAGTCTTTTTAAGAGACATGTTTATGTTTAATTAACATCTTTCTTGGCAGTGATACAATCGGTTTAAGATCCTCAGCATTTCATTGGGCATACAGACATAAATTAGCTATATGCTTGGCATTCAGTCACTAGCATTCTACTTGATCTCACACTCTTTTAGAGCAGAATACGCACTGTATCATTTTATTACGGATTATATAACAATACAACGCAGCACAATAAATTACAAATAAGAAATTACTATAATTATTTTTGTGTGTTGTCATAGGTTGAATTTAAAGGTAACAATACAATGGATGTAAAGGCATCCAGTCTTATATTCCCAAATTATTTTAATGCCAGTTTTGGTCATAGTACAAACTTTTGGGTTAATTCATTAAGAAGCGAAGTAGTCAGTCGAGTTAATGGTTAACAGGACAGACTAGACTTATCTCCAGTCGCATGCTTTCCCATGGTTATCAGCCACAAAATAACTAATTTTTTAGTTGTTTTAGAGGACATGCATGTGCCTGCAACTTTAAGTTTTGCAAGTTTCAGGTAAGGACATGTATGTTCAATGTGATCTCACATGTCCTCATCTGTAACTCTCAGAATCCATTCCCCCCTACATTTAATACATCTATAATAATTAAATAAAAATATCAAAAATAATTAAAATAATGATCTAAGAACTGAAAGAGGGGACCCCCAGGACCCCCTATTAGCCAAAGATTGGGTAACAATCCTGTTCCTCCACCCTGTGCTTGGGGATAGGAGTTTAAAAATCTATTTTAATAGCAGTCCAAACCAAAAGCAGTCATTTTAATAGCAGTCCAAACCAAAAGGGAGGCATGGACCACAAGTCTGTTCCCAGTAGGATTGGGGGTTAAGTTTAATAAATGCCACTTGGAAGATAGAGTGAGAGCGGCATGGGATGTGTGCTCCTCCAATTGTGATTTTTCTTTACTTTTTTTTACTCCCTTCACCCCAATGGGCAGGGAATGGAGGGGCAAGATGGTGCAACGATATCCTCAAAGGGGCATTGATTAAACTTTAATCTCCCATCCCACTGGGAATGGGATGAGTGGGAGGCAAGGCTTGGGGTCTGTTCTTTTTATGTATATAAAGGGAAGGTGGAGAGAGGGGGGCTTTTGTTGAACTCCTCTGCTGCTGCAAATTCACAAGCACATATGGTTTAGTGAATATACCTGCCCAAGTTACCAAAATTTTTGTCACTACACATCATGAAGCGACAACCCCATAGAGTTTCTCCTTCAAGAAGGGTTAAATTGTCCATTTATAATACAAAGCTATAGCTAAAGCCATAAAATGTTATAATCTTAACTATATATGAGGTAGGGTCAACTCAATCCTTCTTGCAGAAGAAACCTACTGGCATTTGAACCTTCAAATTGAAACTGGAAGATGAAATGTTTCAGCATATCATAACTGTCTCTTTAGCAGGTAAACTCCATATGATTAAGAACATTTGCACTAGATTTTCAATCTGATTACAAATTTCTATGTTCCCCTATAAGTAAATGAATTAAAAAAAATCAGCTTTATTAAATATAAAGGTCAAATCAAAAAATGAAGTGAAAACTATAATGCTGATGTTGTTATATCTGAAGATATATTAAAATGTCACACATTCATCTGAGTGATTCATCACACTAAACGTGTAAGGTTTGCCAGTGGAAATGACAGTAGCAGTGACTGACATATGCTTATTGCTTTGTTTCCTTGATCAAGCATTTTTTCTTGCTTTTGCGGATGTAATTGACAAGCACATGAAAGAAAAGTGGATTTACAGTCAGTTCTAGAAAGCCCGATTGCTGTTGGTTTTCTAAAAGGTAAATAAATATCCCATCCACAATACGTTATCTAAAACTGTGAAAAAAGCATTGGTAGCAAAAGCAATCCGGTATACATACTTGCTTTTATAAGCACAACAAGGCAACCCATATACAGTGACCAATCAGTACCTTATTTACTTTATCTTTATTTACAACTGTACCATAGTGAGGTGGCACTTTAAGGTCAGTGGCCCCTGGATGATGTATGTGAGGCTGACAACTTGATATGGTTTCCCGTATACTACATTTTTGTGATCACGTATTGTATGGTCGGAAATTTCCAGGCAACAGCCGCACGCTACCACTGGTTGGTACTTTTGGTCAGAGTCCCTTAGAGCAATTGCCTGGTGTACCAGATGTCCAGTCTGGCCTGGGTATGCATGGTATGCCTTTAGGTATAGTAAAAGGTTTACATCTATACTCACATAAGCACCCCTGGGCAAATCCAGGTGGGGGCAACGGGGGAGTTTCTCCCACCAAGATAGGTGACAGCATGCCCTGGTCATAAGCAGGTCATAAGTAAGTCCCAAGTTAGTTCAGACTTACCTCTTTATTCCCATATTTTCTAGGAGAACGCAGGGTTCAGCCGGGTCACATATGCAATGTGTGTCTGGGTATGTTAGTGTGTGTGATTTTGTGTCTGTCTGAGTATGCTAGTGTGTGGGTGTGCTATTGTTTGTATGGTGTCTGCATACGTTATTGTGTGTGTCAGGCTCCCAAACCTTCACCTCGCTCCTTACCTGCGGCGTCCACCGTGCAGCTGCTCCGTCATGGGGTGGGCTGCGTCCTCATCCTCTGGTTCTTCCCGCGGCATCCGCCGCGCATCACCTTTCTTCGGGGGGTGCGCCGCGACCCTCCATGCTGGGGATGGCGGAGGGCGTCGGTGGACCCTATCTCATTGGTGGAAAGGCTGGCAATCCCTTAGAGTACTACAGGTGAGGGTGGGAGTACCTGGAAGCCAGAGGGAGGGGCTTTACTTGAGGGCAAGTATAAAAATCCTGCACACCCTTCAGTCAGTGTTTAGTTATTAAGCCTTCTAGTTAGCTTTGCTCTGCTCAGACCCAGTCCCTTCCGTGTTCAGCATATGCTACTTGATAGGCTTCCCGGCACCCGACTTTGGCATAGTTTACTGGACTTTGTGTTTCTGCTCTATCCTGACCCGGCTCGTTACACGTTGTTGCACCATTGCCGCCTGCCCTGATCTTCATTCACCTCCCAGACTTCGCTCCCAATCAGTCCTGACAGAACCTGACAGTGTGTAAGTGTGTGTGTGTTAATGTGTCTGGTTGTGTTAGTGTGAGTGCCTGGTTGAGTATGTGTTGCCATGAGTGCCTTTGTGTCTAGGTAGGTTAGTGTGTGTCTGCTTATTTGTGTTTGTCTGGGTATGTTAGTGTGTATGCATGCTAGTGTGCGGCTGTATGTTTTAGTATGTGTGCGTTAGTGTTGAGTCTCTAGTTTGTTAGTGTGATTGTCCCGGTTGATGTGTTACTGTGAGTCCCTGGATGACTTAGAGTGAGTGTCTGGATATGTTAGTGTGTGCATTAGTGTGTGTCTTTGCGCATGTGTGTTAGTGTGAGTGTCCAGGTGTGTCTGTTATTATGAATGTAGGTATGTTAGTGCGTGTGGGGTATGCTGCTATGTGTGTTAGTGTTGAGTGTCTGGTTGCATTAGTGTTGGTGTCTCTGTGCATATATGTTAATGTTTCTATTGTGTTAGTGTCTGGGAGTGTGTGCGTTAGAGTGTGTTAGTTTGTGTGCCCCTGCTGAGATCAGGTTCTGGATCCACCCCACACAGACCCAATCTGCTGCTTCAAGGGCTGATGAGGTATTGCAGAGTGGCGGCACTCACTGGATATACCTGGCCACATTCTGCCACCACTGCCTCGTCACTGCTGGTCTGGCCCTATTTGCACTGAATCTTTTGTAGTTCTATATGCTGATATCCCACACAAAACAACTGTACAAATATTCTATAAGCCAAAAACTTTCAAGATTTGAAACTGGTCTGATTAAATTTGTTTCAAGAATTTTAAAAATGTAATATTGATTAATGCTGATTTCTTTTTCTTCTGTGATGACATAAAATCATATGAAACCCTCAAAAAAGGCATTGCCATTCTTGTTTGAGCATGTTTCTTGATCCTTACTTTTTTTCATTACTTGAGAGATCCAGGAATAGACATTTATCATACTGATGATGTCACTGATGATGTAACCAAGCCTTTTTATTTTTTTGTAAATTACTATTAAATTTTAAAATTGAATATTTAGGTAAATAATGATTCATCAGCTATTAAATAAGCTGAATTTGATATTTAGAACAACTTTTTCCCTAAAAATGTATTTATGATGAATATTAGGTTTATATTAGATAATACTTTCTCTTTAATTAAATTAAACATAACGAACATTATTGTACTCTTTATTGAAAAACTAATACTAAATAACTAAGAATTAACTCTCCCAGATGTTTTATAAAGTACATAAAAATGCTTGGCATATTTGGAAACAATGATCTAATAAGCAAATACATATTTATTTATGTTTTGCGGTATGTTAATATATAGTGCCCAAGTCATGCAGTTTATTGCAATTATTCACTTTTATCACTGATAAACACTCTTCATTCATAATGTTATTGTAAGCTCAAGTTTGGTTTTGTAAGAAACGACATATGTTTAGATGGAAGTTTTCTAATTTGGAAAATATTAAATATATAACTAGATATAAATCCATTTCAATACACATATGTAGACTGTTATATACATACATACATATACATACACAATGAACAGCATCCAACTAAATAATTTAAAGAGAAACTTAAGTTTTTTTATATTTCTAGATTTTACATGGTTTTTAAGAAGCGATAACTGAAGTCAACTGCACAATGATTCGCTATTTAATACAACATACCTGTTTTAATTGAACAAGCCCTTTTACAGAGCTTCTCCACAATCTCATGAATATAGTATGTAAATGTTACACAGAGAACAAATAATAAACAACAAGGCATTAAGGGATTGTCAATGGCTTCCCTGTGCAGATAATTACATATTCTACAATAGATGTTAAAATGGCTAGCAGATGTCGGACTACACAGCTGAAATCTTGAAAAGGGCCAAGTTGTTCTTAGCTATATACTCTTCACTTAAATGTAGTCTACCAGAGCATTTTATAGCCATGGTAGGGTACTATTGCGATATCACTGGCTGACGATGTCTGGCTAATACGTGAATCGAGTCTTCAGTTTTAAAAAGGTTATTACTTAGCAAACTATTTATTAGTAAACACCACCTAAGGAAAGAGATTTTTGGAGTCAGGTATTTTAAGACTGTGTTAAAGAAGTAGGTCTTATTTGGGCTAAACAGACCCAATATAAATCTGACTAAATACCTCTGGAAAACAGACATTGATTAATTAGTTTCAACAGGGTTACGCCGCCATTTGTCAGGCCCTCTTAAAAGCAATGTCAGAACTTAATTGGCCAAATTGTTAAGACTTTGGACAGCGCTCTTATCAATGTTCCTATGAGTTGCTGTCCTGCCAAAATATCTTCAAAAGTAAGGTATAAAAAACATCCACTCTAGAACAACATCTTCGTGTTTCCCCATGACCCCACCACAGCATCCATGACCCCACCATCAGAAAAACATGTGGCAGAGTAACAAAGCGGAAAACATGTTTTGAAATAAGAACAGTCATCTAGATTTTTCCAAAAAGCATCAGAATCCTTCTCAATATGTGTGTTTGAGCATGTGTGTGCAAGTGTTTGTGTGTGAGCATGAATGTGTATGTGTTAATGTGTGAGCACGGATGTCTGAAAGGTCAGGTTTATGAAGAAGACAATTGTAGAAGTGGACAAAGAACAATGACAAAAGCAAGATGACAGAAGAACAAGAGATGACAGGAACAAAGAACCAGTCGGCAAAGAAGAAGGTAGGAAGACTTCAAACGTGTGAAGTCATTATATAAAATAATGGATGTTGGTGTGGTTTTGATTGGTGTGGTTGTGGGGAGCAGCATTTCATTCTTGCACCCAGGCAGCACAATATCTTGGTCCTAGAATCAGTGCCTTTTATGTCGTATGCATTTCACACAGGGCAAGCTCACAGGCATACGCAGCCCTTGTAGGCCTATCAAGCCACTGGCCGCATGCTGCAGGACCAGATCTGGCAATGGAGTTTGTGGCGCTGTCAGCTGCCAGCCCAACGACCATTTGCCCGGTGTGTCAGATGGTCAGTCTGAGCCTGTGCGTAGGTGTTCAATTAAATAAATAAACGTGACTTTCATTGTCATTTTTGTATAATTAGTTATTATATAGAAAGTAATAAAATAGTTGTAAAGTTCAATCATTCAAGATTTACATAAACAAATTAAACATGAACGATCTGTTTCAGTTCAACATGCATTACAATTACATTGTACTTGTTTTGACTGATTTATTTATTTAATTATTGTTTGTTTGAAGCCAATTTTCAGGTTGTACAGAAAGACAGCTGCATGCATAACAACCTAAACTAATGCAGTTCATCTTGTTATGAGTATTTTCTGTTGTTGCCATGGTAAATCTATTGTGCACAACAGTGCAACCTTTTCTTATGTGAAATCTAGCACATTGAACTGCTAATTACTCCTGGTCACGATTCACATGCTCCATATCAAAGGCTGGAAGCAGATCTGAATACAAATGCAAAGAAAAGGGTTTCCTTTTGAAAATAGATGTGAAACAATGCTAGCCCTTAAACCTGGTATAGTATGTGTGGTATAGTATAATAAAATTCATAAAAATATATATATAAACTAGTTTCACAGTTATAGACAACCATAGAATCATAGAATCATTTGATTACAGACTTTTTAATAAAGCAAGAATCCAGTGCATACCCACAGAATACCACAAAACACCTGTCTTAGGTATAAATAATGGATATTCCATGACACTATATGGCCATATATAGTTTAGCCTGCCACTACGTTAAAGTACCCCATGTTTGGGAGTCCTATCTGATTTTTCATGGCAGTATTGCTTACCAAGGAGCTGAATCAGTGAGACTGTATAGCATTTTTAACCCAATGAGACTCTCATGCAATTAAAGCCACTCTGGACACTGTTAAAGAGGCAGCTGTGTGGCAAAGTATGAGTTGTTTGAGAGCACATGCAAGAGCCTACAACTTTAAACTCTGCAAGTTTCAGGTAGGGGCATGTGAGTGCGTAAAAATATAGTGCTTGCTACCAGTGTTCCCCCTAAGCTGTGCGCTTGTGCGCGCGCACATAGCTTTTTAAGAGAGCGCACACGTCCACAAATTGTGCGCACAACAGTTTTTCCCCCAAAAATAAAAAACGGAAAAAAAAATGTAAACTTTATGCGGCGCGGATATTGTGCGCACAAAATTTTTGCTCTGTAAAAATTTTTGCACAAGAGAAATTTTCTGCGCACGCCAACTAAGAAAAATTAGATGGAACATTGCTTGCTACAACTTAATTGAACTTGACGCCAGGATACGAGAGGCCTCACTCTTGTTTTATGCTCACATAGTGTGAGGCCAGGCATATGTGTGTATGGAGAAATGCTGGCCAGTGGCTCATTGGGAATTCGCCTGGTGTGCCTGATGGTCAGTCTGATGCCCATAATAGAATAAGGGTAATTTACGCGAGTTTCCAAATGACAAAATATGTTATGGACCAATTGCACTGATTGTGACTCTATCAATGTTTTGTTACGGTGTTTTATATTTTAATAATATCTAGAGTACTGACTAGTATGTCAATAAAAGGTCCTCTGAAACATTTCTTCCTGATTGCTTTTTCTCAGATATTCAGATATTCTGTGTACATTATAACTGAATCCAATAAAAAAATCTTGAAATCCTTACATTCTATAAATTTCGCAAATAACCCAAAAGTAGTTTCTTTTAGCTTTAACTTCCTCAGAGGCACAATTTTGCCTTCAATTTAGTTGTGATTCGCATCACATTTCAACGGAAAAGCCTACTATTTTAAGAGATCGCTTTCTAGAAACCCATTACATTGCTTCCCGGGATCTGTCACAGATTTTTTATGCCCTCTTTTCCAAAGTATAGAAGTCCGTGGCAGGAATTGTTTGAGTTCTTGGCATGAAGGTAATGGAGAGTGTTTATCAGACTTGGTTCTTTATATAATGGAACAAACAAGCTGCTGGATCAGCTGGAGAAAAGGTTGTTTTGTTTCATTTAGCAGATTCAGTGCAAAATGTCCGGTCAGTTTTTTTGTTTCTAGAATAACACTTTTAGTTTACCTTTAAATGAACGAGATAAATGAAGAATGTGGTGATGAAGAAAATATATTATTTATACAGTGACAATGTCATTATTCTTTTTCATCCCTTTTGCTTTGTTAGCATCATAAACCCTTAAGATTGTAGAGGAGACAGCAAGATTCAGTAATAGTAAAAAAGGCAATGTAAATCAAAATGTAAATTTACATCTAAATCAATATTCATTATTAATGATTTAAACAGCGTTAAGAAACACACAGGGGCCCAATGGTTCATATTGTAATTCAATCTCTCTGTCTGTTCGTTTTGGAAGAACAAATGGCCAATGTGGTCCCACAGGGTACCTCAGAATAGCCAAGGGAGTGTGGCACCACAATATCTCTTAAGAATATTGGCACCTTAATTACAGTAAAGTCTTTAACCCTGTCATACTTTCCTGAAATAGAGCAAGAAATGATTGCGGCCCATCCATGGAGACTGGCTAAAGAGAAGACTCAGCCCTTCATTAAAGGTAAGACCTTTCTGCTTAACAAAGATCATCTTCCCCTCTGTGTGTAAAGAGCAGTGGGTGTTGTTTTACAATATGTGTTGCCGTTGTATACTAATCGCTTTCCCCTCAGACACCTCCCTGAGCTGATTGTTTTTGGTGGTAATTGAAATAAAATCATTTACCTTAAATATATTCTTAGTCCCCAGGTGCCTGTTGGTGTTGAGGACCTGCTTATCACAAGGTTGTAAGATAAGCTTTTAGTGTCATTGTCTAGGACAAGATTTGGTTGAGATCTCATAGACAAGAGAGATATGTTTGGCTAATATGTTAAGCCAAAATGTTTCCATACTTTCAGTTTTTGAACAAATGCAATAATTACATGAAAATATTAAATTCGGGGTACTGTTGCCGCGTACAGCTGGACACCTCTCTTATGTCCTCTTTAGCACAATTCCCCTGTCTTTTTGTACCACCTGTTTCTGTTTCCCTTTTTTAAGTCATTTTTTTTTTTTTTAGTCGATGGGTACCAATAACTCAGGCGTGAAATGTTAGATACAAAATAATTTGTGAAAATCATACCTTTCTAGCATTTTGAAAATGGTTCTATTGCTTTTGTGTTTAGCAAGTAAAAAAGCAAGAGCGAGTGCCATTAAAGTCTGTGATGCTCCTGAATGCTGCATGGTCATCTATGCATTGGGCTATTGTCTGGGCCAGTGCACTATTGGGTAAAAGAGGGCTAGGTGGTAAGTAGACTTGGGCACCAGGGGGCTCTTCGTGTTCGTCTTCGTGCTCGTCTTCGGGGAAAAAAAAATCTTCGTATTCCGCGAATATTCGCCCGTTCCTGTCTTCTCTTCGGGCGAATATTCGCGGACATTCTTCGTGCTCGTTTAATCTTCGTTTTCCTCCTGGTTGCCTAGCAGGGGTTAATACGGGGTTAATAACACATCACAGCAGCAGCAGCTGCCGTGAAGGTACGTGTGTGCAGCTCTATTGGTCGTTTCGGCAGGGGGCTGGTCTGGCATCAACGAGTGAATTGCAGAACTGCAGAATGCACTTCATTCGTTGATGGCAGGCGAGCCCCCTGCCGAAACGACCAATAGAGTTGCACACACATACCGAGGTGTACTGTCCATAGATGTTTAATAAAAGAATAGGGAATATTTTACATTTTTAAATTGATTTTGGACCACTTTACATGCCTAACATTTGCTACCTATTTACAATGGCATACTTTGCAACAACCCAACTTACTTATTGGACAGGACTGGAAAATAGCAGGACTGTCCACCAAAATCTTGGGTGTGTTGGCAGGTATGCTGATGGAAAAATGTTGGACAAGAACTAAAAAATAGCTTAGGGTTAATGTACGGTTATGTTTAAGATTAGTAGCAGTGCACTGGTTTGGTTAAAGATGGATTATGTCTAAATAATAATAATTTAATTTTAATGTTTTTTTTTTAAAAAAAATAGGGGTTTATTTAAATGTATTTTAAAGTTAGATTTATTATTTAGTACTTGATTATATTTATTAAATGTTTATAGTAGCGTTACCTACCGAGCTATAACTACCTATGTGTATTTGCATTTTGCATACCTAGTTTAGCTAAATTAGATGGGACAGGACTGGAAAAAAGCAGGACTGTCCCTGAAAAAGTTGGGTCTGTTGGCAGGTATGTGGATGGAAAAATGTTATAGGGTGAAGTGTGAGTTATAGTGTTAATGTAATGCTATTAGTGAGTGAAGGCCAGGGCAAATAACAAGGAAAAGGTCCTTGTGTTTTGTGCATTGTAAGTGTGTGTGTATGTGTGTTATGTGTGATGTCACTGTGTGTTATATGTGTTATATGTGTTATTGTGTGTGTTATGTTTGGTTGGTTGTGTATCAGAAGGAAAATAATGAAATGGAAAAGGAAATGGGAAAGGCAAATGAGTGGGCAATTGGCGACCCGCTCACCTGTTTCACCCCAGGGCAAAGCACCCAAACACTGTCAGTCTTAGACGTTTGGCAGCAGACTTCCAGAGCTCAGACACAAGGCCCCAGCGTAAGCTGGCCACTCCGGCGGAGGTAGCAGGCGTTGCCACACCGCAAACAGAGGCAGCCAGGGGGGAGAAACTGCCCTTACCATTAGGGACATTTTGGGCATGACTCTAGCCAGGAAGCGAACTGGCAGAGAAGAGATGCTGGCACCACCACCAGCAGCAGCATTGAAAAGGCGAATGAGTGGGCAATTGGCGACCCACTCACCTGTTTCACCCCAGGGCAAAGCACCCAAACACTGTCAGTCTTAGACGTTTGGCAGCAGACTTCCAGAGCTCAGACACAAGGCCCTAGCGTAAGCTGGCCACTCCGGCGGAGGTAGCAGGCGTTGCCACACCGCAGACAGAGGCAGCCAGGGGGGAGAAACTGCCCTTACAATTAGGGACATTTTGGGCATGACTCTAGCCAGGAAGCGAACTGGCAGAGAAGAGATGCTGGCACCACCACCACCACCACCACCACCACCAGCAGCATTGAAAAATTGGAAAGGCGAATGAGAGGGCAATTGGCGACCCGCTCACCTGTTTCACCCCAGGGCAAAGCACCCAAACACTGTCAGTCTTAGACGTTTGGCAGCAGACTTCCAGAGCTCAGACACAAGGCCCTAGCGTAAGCTGGCCACTCCGGCGGAGGTAGCAGGCGTTGCCACACCGCAGACAGAGGCAGCCAGGGGGGAGAAACTGCCCTTACAATTAGGGACATTTGAGGCATGACACTAGCCAGGAAGCGAACTGGCAGAGAAGAGATGCTGGCACCACCACCAGCAGCAGCATTGAAAAGGCGAATGAGTGGGCAATTGGCGACCCACTCACCTGTTTCACCCCAGGGCAAAGCACCCAAACACTGTCAGTCTTAGACGTTTGGCAGCAGACTTCCAGAGCTCAGACACAAGGCCCTAGCGTAAGCTGGCCACTCCGGCGGAGGTAGCAGGCGTTGCCACACCGCAAACAGAGGCAGCCAGGGGGGAGAAACTGCCCTTACCATTAGGGACATTTTGGGCATGACTCTAGCCAGGAAGCGAACTGGCAGAGAAGAGATGCTGGCACCACCACCAGCAGCAGCATTGAAAAGGCGAATGAGTGGGCAATTGGCGACCCACTCACCTGTTTCACCCCAGGGCAAAGCACCCAAACACTGTCAGTCTTAGACGTTTGGCAGCAGACTTCCAGAGCTCAGACACAAGGCCCTAGCGTAAGCTGGCCACTCCGGCGGAGGTAGCAGGCGTTGCCACACCGCAGACAGAGGCAGCCAGGGGGGAGAAACTGCCCTTACAATTAGGGACATTTTGGGCATGACTCTAGCCAGGAAGCGAACTGGCAGAGAAGAGATGCTGGCACCACCACCACCACCACCACCACCACCACCAGCAGCATTGAAAAATTGGAAAGGCGAATGAGAGGGCAATTGGCGACCCGCTCACCTGTTTCACCCCAGGGCAAAGCACCCAAACACTGTCAGTCTTAGACGTTTGGCAGCAGACTTCCAGAGCTCAGACACAAGGCCCTAGCGTAAGCTGGCCACTCCGGCGGAGGTAGCAGGCGTTGCCACACCGCAGACAGAGGCAGCCAGGGAGGAGAAACTGCCCTTACAATTAGGGACATTTTGGGCATGACTCTAGCCAGGAAGCGAACTGGCAGAGAAGAGATGCTGGCACCACCACCACCACCACCACCACCACCACCACCAGCAGCATTGAAAAATTGGAAAGGCGAATGAGAGGGCAATTGGCGACCCGCACACCTGTTTCACCCCAGGGCAAAGCACCCAAACACTGTCAGTCTTAGACGTTTGGCAGCAGACTTCCAGAGCTCAGACACAAGGCCCTAGCTTAAGCTGGCCACTCCGGCGGAGGTAGCAGGCGTTGCCACACCGCAGACAGAGGCAGCCAGGGGGGAGAAACTGCCCTTACCATTAGGGACATTTGATTCATGACACTAGCCAGGAAGCGAACTGGCATCGAAGAGACACTGGCACCACCACCAGCAGCAGCAGCAGCAGAATTGGGAAAGGCGAATGAGTGGGCAATTGGCGACCCACTCACCTGTTTCACCCCAGAGCAAAGCATCCAAACACTGTCAGTCCTTGGCGTTTGGGAGCAGACCTACAGAACTCAGACACAAGGCCCTAGCATAAGCTAGCTACACCGGCGGAGGTAGCAGGCGTTGCCACACCGCAGCAAGTGCAACCAGGGGGGAGAAACTACCCTTTCCATTAGGGACATCTGAGGCATGATTTCAGCCAGGAAGCGAACTGGCAAAAGATACTGGCACCACCACCAGCAGCAGCGTTGGAAACGGAAAAAGGTGAATGAGTGGGCAATTGACGACCCACTCACCTGTTTCACCCCAGGGCAAAGCATCCAAAGACTGTCAGTCCTAGGCGTTTGGGAGCGGACTTACAGAGCTCAGACACTAGGCCCTAGCGTAAATTGGCTACACCAGCGGAGGTAGCAGGCATTGCCACACCGCAGCAAGTGCAACCAGGGGGAGAAACTACCTTAAACATTAGAGAGAAAAAATTTAACTTTCCAAGCTAAGAGCTGGGTAACCCAATTTGGGCAGATTGAATTTAAGAAAGGCAATCTGCTCCATCAGATGAGGTGCCATGCGTGAGCGCTGTGGACTCAGTATGTTTCCAGTCATAGAAAACACGCGCTCACTTTGAACAGTGGTTGGCGGACATGATAGAAGCTGCTGCGCAACCCATGAGAGTGCAGGCCACACACTCTTCTTTTCATCCCAGTAGCTAAGAGGATCAACATTAGGAGCAGAAGGAACTTCACAGAGGTAAAGTTTGACCATTTCAGCAGCACTACTCTCCTTTCTGCTGCTAGCTCTGTCAGATGGTCCAACTATACTGCCAAGTGCCTCTTCCCAAAACGCAGCTGCTCCACTCAGCTGTGTTGTGCTGCTTGTGGCACTGCTGCTGATGCTGCTGCTAGGGGTAGCAGACCACATCATCTCTTCCTCCTCCTGCACCTCACCCTCCTCGGACAGCATTCCCATTTTACGCTGCCAGTCACGCACCTTGTTGACCAATTGCTCCCGGTAGCTACTGAGAACATTGAATTTCAAAGCTAGCTTTCCCTTAATTCTTGGATCACAAAGGCACGCTAGCATCATTTCGGGACTCTCTTCCATTCGCTTGCGAAGGTGTACTTTTAGCAGATCCTTCAGCTTCCTGACTATGGCTGCTACGTCAGGATGTAGAGTGCCACCTTGAACAGCCTCACGGTTTCCAAGGAACACATCCATCT
Organism: Spea hammondii; assembly: GCA_029215755.1. Lineage (NCBI taxonomy): Eukaryota > Metazoa > Chordata > Amphibia > Anura > Pelobatidae > Spea > Spea hammondii. The sequence continues at coordinate 14,356,907 of JARDYJ010000008.1, forward strand.
TGCTGCCTAGATGGGAGAACACTGGGATTACCTGGGCCAGACTGGCAGTGTTTGAGCTTAAATTTTCTGTGGCATCCCTGAATGGTTTAAGGACTGCCACTAGCTGGGCGATCACTGTCCAATCCTCCCTATTCAATGGAGAGGTAATCCCAATATTGTGCTCTGAGGCAAGATTATGGATTGCCCTCTGCTGCTCCAAAATCCTCTCTAGCATGTCTAACGTGGAGTTCCACCGTGTACTGACATCCTGACGTAGGCAGTGTACGGGAAGACCTGACCTCTCTTGCTCTTCCCTCAAAAGTTGGCTAGCCTTAACACTATGGTGAAAGTGCCCAGCGATCTTTCTGCAGCGGGACAGAACTACTGCTGCCACATTAGTTCCTTCTGACATTGCTGCCTTCACTACAAGATGGATGATGTGGGCTGCACAGCGCACACCAACAATATGACCATCTCGCAGCGCTTTCACCATATTGGCACCTCCGTCAGTTACCACAAAACCAACTTCAACATTGGTGCCCGCCTCTGCTCCCACCCAAAGGCTAAACATTTTCCTAATCGCATGCAGAATATTTTGGGAAGTGTGCTTTTCATCCATCACTTCTGCATGGAGAAGGAATGATCGGTAGCCTGCTGCAGCAACTTCCTTAGACACACCGGGCTGCCACCAGTGTGCTGTCAAAGAAAGAAAGGCATGCTGGGCGCTAGGTGCACTCCACAAATCTGTAGTGAAATGAACACACTGACCAGCAGCCTTGGAAAGCTCCTCTTTCACTGCTGCAACACAGGACCGATACAGCGAGGGGACAATGTTCCTGCTGAAAGTGGAACGTGACGGAACTGTGTATTGTGGAGCCACAGCCGCCATCAATTGTTTGAAAGGCTCCCCTTCAATCATGGAGAAGGATGCCCCTCCAACAGCAATGAACTGACCAATAAGTCGCGTTACTTTATTGGCCTGCTGTTTGGGCATCGTTCTCTTGGAGTGGAATGCCCCAAATTCTTCCAGGGTGGGCTGGGCATGCAGTGCTCCAACCTGCCTTGGTCTCTGGCTGCCAGCACTAGTTGCTGCTGCTGCTGCTGCTGCTGCTATTGGCTCAGAAGAAGAAGCTGTTGGGGTTTTTCCACGGCCACCAGCTATGCTGCCTGCACTAAGTTTTACCTCTGCATCTTTCCCCAATAGCACAGCGTTGTGTTGAGTGCTGAGGTGATGCTTCATGCTAGCACTGGTAAAATGGCCAGACACTTTCCCTCTGCTTATTAGCTTCCCACAATGTTTGCACTTTCCATAGCGCCCTTCTTCAACATTTTCAAAGTGCTCCCAAATTGGGGCGCGCATAGCCTTGGAGTGTGCCTTGGGTGCTGCTCTTACTGCTCGGGGTGGATGAACAGAGGCAGAACTAGTGGTGGTGGGACTGGTGGTAACAGTACTGGCCATAGTGGGACTGCTAATTGCTTTAGATTTGCTAGGTTTTGCTGCTGCTGCTGGTGGTGGTGATGGTGATGATCGTAGCGGAGAAGGTGGAGGCTCAGGGGAAAATTGTGCACTAGTCATTTGGACACTGCTCCCTGAGGAATCTGATTCCTGACCACTCATCTCCTCTACTTCCTCTGGCTCATAGTCTAGCTCTTCATTAGCCAGATCGAATGGAATTCCTGCTAGGCTGGAGCTAAGACTGATATCGTCGTGAGACTCGTGACTAGTAGTAGTGCGAGCAGGAAGAATAGACTCTGCACTTGGCCTCTCAGTCTCAGGCTCCTCTGCTACCTCGCTAGGTGGAGTTCCACTATGTGTAGCCCTCTCTCTGTCTTTACAAAAATTTTGTAAGGACTTGGTGGCTTGCTAGAGGTACTAGGAGGACATGGCGTGGCGGTACCAGTGGGAACAGTAGGCGCAGCACTAGTGGTGGTAGAGGCGGGGGTGGTGGTGGTGGTGGTTTTCCCTACAAAGGAATGAGATCGCTTTGGTTTGGGACCCCTCTGTGTCTTGCTGCTAATTTGGCTCTGCTTGGTACCTTGCATGCTGCTGGTGGATGGGGAAGATGCTGCTTGGGGCAAAAGGCACTTCTTTTTAGTCACTGGGCTGGTACTACTTGTGCTACCCTTTAACTTTGAACGTGCTTCTGGTGCTTTAGGCTTTCCGTAAAAAACCATAGAGCTTGTGGGCCTAGCCGCACTACTACTGCCTGCTTTTGGTGCCTTTCCTTTACTTGATGATCCTTCAAGCAATGCTTCCCCAAATGATAAGCGAGAGCTTGGCCTACTTGGCCGACTAGACTGACGCAAAGGCTGCATCTTAGAGCTGGTGGTGGTGCTGGTGGTGGTGCTGGTGGTGGTGGTGGTGGTGGTAGATGGAGCTTGTCCCTCCTTAGTCCCAAAAGGAGGATCCATTTCAAATTTTGTGTTGTGTGTGTAGTGTAGTGTAGTGTAGTGTAGTGTAGTGTTTAAAAAACTATAAAAAAATAAATAAAAAAATAAAAATAAAAAAAAGGAAAAACGAATTAAAGACAAAAAAATTAGAGGAAGTTCTCTTCAGTGCTACTGCTTAAAAAGTAAAACTATGCACTACTGCACTGTGCTGTGTGCAATCTGCCAAAATCCTAAAGTTATTGAAATTATTAACTCAAGATTAACTATTTAATAACTAGCAGTATTTTATTTTTAATTTGAATTTACACGGGCCTAAGAGCTTAGCCTACCACTATGCTAGCCTAAAGCTATATTTCCTTACTATAAGTCTACCTCTAGGCAGACGCTCTCAAACCCACTAAGCTAAAGTGAGGTTAAATCAGATTCAGTATATGATTTATTAATTAATATTAAGTTATATAATATTAATAGATTAGAACTAATTTACTTATATATTATGTATTATAGATAGAAGAATATAGATTATGAATTAGAATTTAGAATTAGAATTACTTATATTATAGATTATGAATTAGAATATTATTATTTATAATATATTATAGATTAAGATTAAAGAAGATTAGAATTATTTTAGTACTACAGCTAGTAGCTTGAAGCTTTGCTTAGTACAGCTCGTCACAGTCAATTTTTCTTGAAAAGAATTAGAAATAAAATAAAATGTCACAGCAAAACGGTTATCTTCACTGCTTGCTGCACTCACTAGCCCAACAAGTTCACTTCACTGATGGACTGAGGTGAGCAAAACACTAAGGGTACTTTTAATAAAATTGAAATAAAATGTAAAATAAATGAGAAAATCTTTGCAAAACAGTTAACGTCACTGCTTGCTGATCAAAAAAAAACACAGCACTTATGCGGCTGCACTCACTAGCCCAACAAGTTCACTTCACTGATGGACTGAGGTGAGCAAAACAAATGAAATAAAATGAAAGATTAATTAAGAAAAATTGACTTGGTCTCTTACTGTTGCTAAAACAAAGCACAAACTATAGAGCTGCAGCACCAGTACTAATAAGATTAGCTGAACTATACGCTAGTAGTAATTAATTAATATTATTACTTTTATTTATAGCTAATTTAATTAACTATTAAGATAAGAAAGAATTAGAGAATTATTGATATTACTGATTTTAGATTAGACACTAGTAGATGTTCTGAATGTCTACAGTACACTCTACACTAGTATACTATTACTAACTATAACTGACAAATATATATATAATTTTATATGAATTCAATTATTAATTATATTAATTAATATTACTGATTTTAAATTAGACACTAGTAGATGAATGTCTACAGTACACTCTACACTAGTATACTATAGTATATATATATATGACTGACAAATATATATATATATATATAATATTATAATGAACTATTAAATTATAGATTCTATTAAATTGTAATTTATAAATTCTATTTAATTTATTTAAGCAGGACAGGCAATAGGCACTAGTGCCAGCCCAGGGCAAGGGCACCCCAGTGCCACTGAGGCACTGGGTGCACTGTCAACTCAACAGCACTTACACTAAAGTTGATGACAAATTAATTTTAAAAAAATTAAATTAATCAAATTATTATTATTAAATATATTAATTAAGTAGCACTGAAGTGAGGATGAAGTACACAGTGAGAAATGGCAGGCTAAGGCTTACCAGTCTCACACAGAACAGAACAATCTCTCTCTGTAACGCTCGGATGCAGCACAGCAGTGTTGCCAAAGCAGTCACAGCGAAAAATGAATGGATCTCTCAGGCAAGCTCTGGTCTTATAAAGGCGCCTTCAGAATTCAAAAAACAGCAGCACAGGCATTGGACGAGACCCTTAGCGTTACGTCACAAGAGTGAGCTGATTGGACAGACGAGGATCAGCTCACTCCTGTTTGAAATTTTGGCGGTTGCGCGGCAAAAACGAAGACGATCACGAAGAATCTTCGATTCTTCGTGATTGTGAGTCTTCGTCTTCGCCTACGGTTTGCCGGCACTGTATTCTGTTCTACGTTCCTTTGGAACGAACAAAAAAACGGCCTCTTCGTGCTCGTTTTCATGTTCGCCCGAAGACGAATGCACAAGTCTAGTGGTAAGTCAAATTGCTTGCCTCAATAGAACAGCCTTTTAAGGTGGCTCATTAACTTGTTTTCTTTTTCTGCTTTACAAGCTACAGTGGTGGACTCTGTTGATTCCACATAGATTTGACAGAGACTCTGGCAATGATGAGAAGATCTGACATTCTAGGACATGCCGTGAGCTCTTGCAGCTGGTAAGACTAACATGAACGCGCGATCAGAGGCAAGATGGTCTGTAGTTGTGCAAGCATTTGCAAAACCACCATTATGTGTGGCCACAGAGTGTGGAACCAGCCTTTCAGTGATCCTTTCAACGAGTGAGTAAGAACATGTAGGTTTATTTTTATTGATTAAGTACCAACACCGCAGCACTCTCTCCATGTCGCCCTTCTGTCCCTTCCTCCCATCAAACAGTTCTGCTGCTCATAGACCCTTCTCTTCCTCTTGTTCCCTTGATACAACTGCTTCTTTGCCTCCCTGTTTCATTCTCCTTTTGTATGCTTCTCTCTTTGCTTAATTCCGTAAGTGTTGCAACCCCTAAATAATTCCGTCATCTGCTTCAGTCCTCTAATACCTCCCCGCCTAGAAGTTTTAAGGAAGACGCTCCCTTTTGCCACTTGTTTCACCATTCATTACTTTTACCAACCCATACTGACCGCCCCTTGCCCATTCTCCCCTCCTTATCTAACATAGCATTGCCGATTTAGTAACATTTCCCCCCCCCATCCTTTCTTTCTTCCCTTAACGGTCTGATCTCAGTGGCCATGTTACAGCTAAATGCACTACCAGCCTAAAATTGTCAGGTCCCTTACCCTTGTTAAAATCTTTGATTCCATAAGGACCATTCAGCCCATCTAGTCTGCCCATGTAAAGACTCTGGCCTTAATCCAAGTCCTTAATCTCGTTTTAGAGTGGGGGAAGGCTTTGTGCCTGGCCCGTGCGTGTTTAAACTCCCCCACTGTTTTAGCCTCTGCCAGTTTAGCTGCCTGGGTGTTACATTGATTTCCATCCTCTGATTAAAAACAACCTTTCTTTTATTACATCTAAACCTGACTCCTTTCTTTTATGACTTCTTATTCCCACATTTCTCCTCCTTTGAAAAAACAAAAAACCCATCCCATACTTTGTTAAATCCTTTGAAGTATTTAAATCTTTCTGTGACACCTTCTCTCTCTCCTATAAGGTATATGTATTTAGTCTTTGTAGTAAATTGTTTCCTGCAAACCATTCACAATGGATAAAGCCGCCTTCGCTTTTGAATCCATTTTAAAGGGATACATCACAGCTAGCTGCCTGTGACCTTGAAAACACCTTACAAAGGGTGCCTCATTTTCACTTACTTTTGCAGCCCTCCACCCCACTGTGACACAGTACTACTTAGCTGCCATGCCAGAGTGTAGAGATCACCCCATCTATTATTCTCCCTTTGGCCTTTAAGCCAGTGGAGACATGCGCAACTTTTAGTTTAGTTTACTAGAACGTCACTGGTGTGAGGACAAGCCACTTGAACTTATGGGCCTAATGGTGGAAGACCAATGCCTTAACTACTACTCCAAATCAGAGGTACAGGTTACCCATTTGAAAACATGTAAAAACCCTGGTATGTATCAACTCTCTCTCTATAACGTTCTTTATAATCGAAAATTATACAATCTTAAAAATGTCTTATGAAGTGTTCTGTAGTGCAGGTGTAATAGCCAGTTCATGCATTAAAATTGCATGATTTTGTCAAAGGGATTTGGGTCACTCTGCCAGCATCAGCCAATGAAACCATGCACCCCTCACACCTTGGAGTCAGACCTTCAGGGTGGTTGGGGGTTATTCAAATGTTACTGCAATGTGGCTTCCCTTTCGTGCTAACCTTTATTTCTTTTTCCTCTTTCGCGATCAATGCAGGAAGAGCTGCTACGTCGATTTGGAACAACTGTTGTGCCCTGGAGATCCTGCTCAAAATCCTTTGGCAACGCACAGGTTGATGAGAAGCTGGATGAGAAAATCATCTATGAAGCGCATTAGGCTTGTCAGAATAGCATGCTATAAATTGGTCCTCCACAGTCTACGCACCATGAGTAAAAATGTTACAAATGCTAAAATGTGACATTTGATTTTCAGGGAGCAGGGATAGTGAACAGGTTGGAAAGAGAAGATAGAGGCAGCACCCGTTCTTGTTGTTGGTAGTAAAGTGGTGTTTTTCTGTTCCAAGTTGATGGCCACAAAACACCCCCACGTCCGAGGGCTCAGCTAAAAGCACAGACCTGTGGGATAAAACAAGAAGTGTGTCCTGCATCAATTGTCTATTTTGTCACATTAACGGCTCGGTGGAGTTTGCTATCCCAGTTTGGAGTTAACGGAAGTATGGAAAATGCTACACCCAATCACAAATGGAGTCTTGCTGAGCCAATAGAGACGCAACCCCCACCTAGGAAGTGACTTGACGTGGCACATTAAGGAACTTCACATTTTTTATCTTTTATGGAAATAAAATAAATTATTTAAGTGTGTGTGTATTATTATTATTATTTTTTATATTCCTTTGGTATGTAGCTTTTTTAATATTCCTTTGGTATGTAGCTTTCCCTCCCTAGTGTGAGGATTCTTGGGCTGTTGTACAAAAGCAAACATAGGGGTTTAATTTGAGTGAATTTGCAGCTCTGGACAAGATAGTCCTGGCTATTTGTGGATTGTTGCTATAACAGACCACCTCAATATCAGAGGCAAGTCTACGACAGAGACCTGATTTAAACTCCTCGTCTTTGCTATACATTCTAATTGCCAAATTATTAATCCGTTTCTGCAGCGTAAAGAGCTTGGCTGGCCCTGTATAATGCATAGCTAAATCAATGAGAGGTCGCTGAAAAATCCCTGACCCTTTAATTCTGCAGTATACAGGAGCAGCACAGCCATTCTAGCAAGAGGAATCTGTAAGTATGGGCAATATGGACTCTCCCGTCAACTCAGCCAATCAGGGGCTGCCCCTCAGCCCTAGCCTCCTGATTGGTGGGTGGTGTCACCTGACCAGGGCTGACCAATCAGAGAGAGGGGAACCTGGGCCGGCGGCTGATTGGTTGCTGGAGTCAGCTGACTAGGCTCAGCCAATCAGGGACCGCCCCTCAGCACTAGCCTCTTGATTGGTGCGAGATATCATATTTATAATTATTTATGAATTATTATTAATTTTTTAAAGGATTCATTAATAACAAGACAATTTTTTATTTTTTTTTGTGCCATTGAGAGTTGACGGCCGACATTACTGGCGTGGGAACGAGCCGGCAGTAGCCGGTTCCGAACTCACAAGCAACGGGGTAGAAGTCCAACACCTTAACCACAACTCCAAGTCAGAGACAATGGGTTGCACATGTCTCTGTAGTGTATTGGTTTAGGTGTTAGGGTGATTTTAGTTTAGCTTTAGGTTATTCCCTGAGGCTTATTTTTTTTCGTGGATCACCACGTAGACCAAAATTTAAGCCATATTGTCTCTGCCCCTACAAGCCACAATTCTTTAGTTTATTTAGTGTGTTTGTTTGGAAGTCAGGCCAGCTAGAGGACTGTATTGTTTTTCAAAAGCCTGGCATCCATTCTCTGTAGCCTAATGGCTAAGGTGTTGGGTTTGGTATCTTGCGATCCTGAGTTAAATTCCCATAGGCTTCAACTTTGTCTGTTTGGTTTTTAAGTAAGCACATAGACCAAAACATAACCAATTTTGTCTTTGCCCTTACAACCCACCCTTCTTTAGTTTATTTAGCGCATTTGTAAGGGAGTCAGGCTAGCTAAAGGGCTGTAAAAACTAAAGGATTGTTTCTGTAGGGCCTTATACCTGTTCTCTGTGGTGCAATGGTTGAGATGTTGGATTTAGTTTTTGAGGTTCTGGGTTTAATTCACTCCAATTGATTTGGTGTGTTTGTTTGGGAGGAAGGCACGCTACAAGACTGCAATGAGGTCAAAAACCAATGGATTGTTTGCAGGAGACAGGTTTGCTAGTGTCAGTAGTGTACATGCTACCCTTCTTTCGTTTATTAATTGTGTTTGTGTGGGAGACAAGCTAGGTGCCATTCCCATATGGCTATATAGAGTGATGGTTAGGGCGTTGAGCTAGAGTGCCTGGGTTCCGTTCCATTCCCTTGTGCTCCATCTTGAACTTTCTCTCAGCTCTCTTCTACCTTGTATGTTGTTTGTTTGGTGAGGGAGAAAAAAGCTAGAGTTAGCAACCAGGTAGACCAAAACACAAGCTGCCCAGTTCATCCATTTAAATTGAATGATTTACTCAAAGGGATTTGGGTCACTCTGTCAGAATTAGCCATTTTCCCCACATTTGGATATTTATTTCCTCATTCACAGGCCATACAAAATCATCAACTTAAAAATTACCCCTACATTGTATATTTATCCCACCAGACAGCCCCACATTGTGTATTGATTTATGTGATGACCCTCAGCCAGCCCTACATGTAAATGAATGCCCCATTGCCCCCCACACCCTTGTGTATTGTCCTCATCCATTTTCTTTGAGAAATCCAGGTGCTGTGGTTGCAGTGGGATGTGTCTGATTGGCTGAACCTGGTCAAGTGACTCCACCAGCCAACCAGGCATTGGGCTTGAGACCCGGGGTGGGGGATTTAAGCTTCACTTGCAGCGCTTGGTTCTTTTGATGTTCATTTTCTTTGAGAAATCCAGGTGTTGTGGTTGCAGTGGGATGTGTCCAGGCCAGGGCTTATCTTTGTACAGTATTTCCCCTGTCTCTGTTTTTGCATTGGACCTATTCTTTTGTGTTTTAGTTGTTTTTTCCTGCTTCCAGCTTTGCTGTGACTGAAGGCACAAGGCGTCTCAGACCCTGTCGTCTCCAATAATGCTAATGTCTTTTCCTTCACTTATCATGAGTAGTTCTTCTTCTTTCCATAGCTTTAATACGTCCTGTTCAATCCCTTTTCTGTTGTGTTGTGTCCTTGAAGCTAACGTTCCCTCGCTTTATTAGTCTCTACCGCTTCTGCTGGGAGGCTGTTCCATTTCTCTACCACTGTAGGAGTAAAACTTCTTTATATTACATCTAAGCCTCTAGCTCACTAGTTTCAGATTATGACCTTGTTTAACCATTTCTCCTCTTTTGAAACAAACATCCCTCCTGTGATTTGTTAAATGCATTTAAGGATTTCAAGTATTTTCTCCAAGCTTATACATATCGAGATTCCCTGGTCTTTCCTGATCCTGAACCCGCTTTATTCTTATCTACAATGGTAAGTTGAACATTTCCTTTCACTGTAACTCATCTAGTACCCATAGTTTCCTCAGAGAATTGTGTTGCTTCTTTACGTGTTAGAGATACATATAGTTTATTGGTTTTGAATTGTCGTTTCAGCGTTTCTTCCTTTTTTTTCTTTTTTTTTTTCTTCTTTACTTTTCTTTTCTCCATTGTCTTCATCCCTTTTCCCAAGGCCGGTATTCTCTGGTTTGCAATTCACTTTTTACCCCTTTTTTTGGGGCTTATAACATTTTGTAGAGGTTTTTGTTGTTAATGTTGTTGTTCTTAGAATCTTGTTGGATCAGCGTGAGTTAACATTCATTGTACATTTTCCAGATAATGAAACGTCACATAAATTATACAATGTTTTGTTCAGTATAGCATAGGCAATGTAATCAAAGTACAGATTTGAAACATAAGAAAATCCAAAATGCCCGTTAAGTGCCATGTTAGATCAAATGTGAACCATTGTATGGTTTATACACTTGGTCATCCTCTCCATCTGATAAATATGTGAGTGTCCCCAACACTTCCCCAATAGTAGGTGGATCAGTCTGATTCAGTTTCTTGCAATGATTACTTTAACAGATAAAAGTAGGAACCCCAGTAACCTGTGATATTTAATTTTCATATGCTGAGGGATGGCCACCAAAATGTGCAATTGTGGTGAAGAACCTTCTTGGTAACCTCTGAATATATAATTTGTATATCTACCTGGTCTAATAAATGGTTGGGTTAATGTTATGGTTATGCTTTATAACCTCAAGGTGTTTATAGAGACAGGTACGTGGTAGCCATCTGCGGTTCGACATTGGTCTGGGGGCTTCCTTTTTGGAACTTCCAGTTAATTTTTATTCCTAAAAATGCAGTTCATTAGCATACATCAAAATCAGACATCCATGAAATGACCACAAGGCAAATCACATGGTAATAGTTTCATCAATCAAGAAACTCTACATTCTTTAAAATACTGTCATTTCTGATTTTGACTAGAGTTACTATTTAAAGTGTTTTTCAAGCAGCAGATGGCAGCAGATTATTTATTCCCTCTTTCTTGAAAATAAGCTAAATTCAGAAATATTGGGTCCCAGCACTGACACTGATGTCTGTCGAAAATCCTTTGATGTGTGACTGAATAAACACAAAAAAGCCCAACAGCCCCGAATACGTTTATGATACAGTTTAAACCTGTATCAGCAGTTTGATAAATACTTCTGAAGATATCTACAGATCAATTATCACAATATTATGTCTGAAATACAGTGATTCATGGTGTTAGTCAGCACATTTTCTGCACTAACTTGAATATTCATAACTAGCAATCCAACAAAACATATATAGAAGACTATATAAAAAAGACATGGTTTACGATATTTTAACGAGACACACCAGCCATCACATGTGCAGGAATTGGGTACACAATTATTTGAAACTAACTGTGACACTTTTTGGGGGTTTTATTAGATTAATTTTGCTATAATATATATATAGCTGTGCAAACTAGTGTGAGCCTGAGCAACAAAACAGTTATCTAGACTGGAGAGGACAGTAGTACTGTAGAGGTTACACATTGGTATCACAGACCGCCTCTCTATCTTTTCTAAGAGTGCTATCTAATCCTAGATGCCCTATTGAGTTGTAGAAACACCTAATGTTAAAAAAATGTTCAGTGCTACTTTTTTTGTGTCCCTCATTTTCTCAGATGTATTTCAGGGGCTCGTTCTTACAATTCGGTGTTTTCTGATATTATCTGATGTTGGGCACCTTACCTATGAACAACGGTAACCAAACAATAGCGGTCTTGCTATTGAAGATAAATTCCAAATCTCATCTGGTCAGCCAAAATATCAGCTTGGCACCAGAGGGTTTTCTGTTAAAGCACTTTAGCACTGTTCCTAAAGACTTTTTGATTCACATCCCATGCACGCACAATCCACTATCCAATGAGATGGCAAGACAATACCCAAACCTTTCTTTCTACAGTAAATGTAGTGCATATTATGAAAAATCTAGTAAACTCTCAGTCTAATAATTATTTCACATGTAAATACTCTACAGACACAAACATGCATACATATGTACCTACACTGGGTTGGCTCCATAAAGCTCTATCTTTGTGAAAGTGGGTGGGCTATCCACTCAGAGAGTGGGAATAGGCAGGGAGAAGAAATAATGCATGGCTTCACTGAGAAACTTAGGATAAAAGCCAGAGAGTTCCCAGTTATGTACATTATACATACTGTGAGATAGGTCTGGGATCGCCCCTCGCTGAGGTCAAGGGACAAGTACCCGTCTTCATTCAAACCAGGCAAACAGCAGTAAGTTCGTACAATCTGACACAGGGTCAGGTTTATTAGAAAGGTTGCAAAGACAAAAGAAATATAACACAGCAACAAAAGAAATACCTTGCCTGTCCGGCACTTACTATACAAGGAATGTCCCTCACTATCAGCTGGAGAGCTTCTCTCTGCCAACTTAACATAATATGTCCAGCAACCTTTACGCACATGTCTCTCCCACAGACAGGCTTTCTGTGTCCTCAGCCAGAGAGCTACCTGCTCTCCTGGCTTCCCTTTTATATCCACCCTCTCGTTCACCTAAATTAATCACCTAGCAGGTGTTAGACTCATGTGTTACTTCACATATGAAAGGAATCTAGGAGAAACATACCTCCCTTCCACCACCAATCCTACATGAATGTCACAATACACACTCTACACAATACCTGTGTGAAGCTCCTGGGGAAGTCTGGCTCCTACAGATTGCACTCAGTTGGCTACTCTGTGATCAGCTGGTCTTTTCTGGCTGGTTCACAGTTCAGTGACTGTTCTTGTTTGGTTGTTCGACCTGTGCATCAGAATAGGGATATTTACCTATTACAGGGTATTAGGGCTTGGGACATGCTGCCTAAGGTATGGAATGTCACATGAAAACTGGGTTTGGTGGCAACCTTAGTGTCATGAAGAAAGCCTCCAGGACAACAAAGTATAAGGATGCCCAGGATAAGCCTTCCAATGCCAGTTTTGTCAAGCCTGTCAAGGAGAGTAATCAATCAGACTGGCAGTCTTCAACGTATAGCAAAAAAGCAATCTGCCCTAGATCCAGTGATTCCTGGGGGCCCAAAACAGTTGCCCCTTGACCGCACAACAACACTTGAGGATTGCCACTTGCATGTCTGTTTTGGGTCACTCCCTGGACCTGCACCATTCATGTACTATGCGATCGGCATAGTGCTATACGGTAGAGGTGCTTCAGGATGGTCTTGAGATGACACTTACCTTATCAATCCCTAAGAAAATAACTCTTCCACAGAGTGAACTGATTTATTTTTCAGATTTGGGAAAATTAATCATTTCAATTCTGTCATTAAAAGGTAATGGTGCCATTGTGTCTGATTCAAGATGACCTAACAATGACAAAGCTGACAACACATACAAATTAAATTGGCACTGGCACCCTGATGTTATACTTAAATAGATTAAGACTTCCTTCTCAGATACCTGGTTTAATTCTAATAAAAAGATGGCTGGAACAGAAATGCATTAACACAAACATGTTAAAGGAAGGTTCCCTTCCCTGTGTCAACCTAAGCATATGTCTCTTGTACCACGTCATGACCCCTTTCCCAACTCATTCCTTTGAGTTTAATTAGTTTTGGAATGCCATGTGATTTGACTGGTTATCAAAAGATGAATAATATCACCCCACATTCCAATTACTGTATGCTCTATTCACAGATTCATAACAATAATATCATTTTACAAAAAAGCTAAAATATGACTCCTCAGTGACACATCTTAGATGCAACCAAACCATGATGCACAACTAGCTGCCACTCCTAGCTTATGGAGCCAATTTTCTAACTCTAATTTAATTAGAACCTATTTACATATTTTGGGTCTATTCACTAAGAAGTCAAATGTCCGTCGACTGACTAAACTTGACCAGAGCTTCGTGCCCTTGCATGCTAACACTTGTAAGACAACTTGCAGAATCAAACAAGTGCTTGTGACTTTTGAAGTAAACAGAAATGTAGTATAGGCTTCACGCTTGCGTTCACTGGTGTACAGGAGCATATAATAATGCTCTTGTGCAGCCAGCAGACACTGCCATTGGGTAAAGTTGGCTATTAATGTATTTATTTTTGCTGCAATTTGTTTGTCAAATTTGTTTTTTTTTCTTTTTTGGATGACCCCTTTCCATGGGCCACAAAATCTTATTAATCTTGCATGCACTTACCTCTCCTACATGATAGTACCACATATGCAAGTTTTTTTAGAATTAATTTTTTGTGAATTGACGTTCGTTAATTTTTGAGCTGGACTTACCAGCTCACAATCTCTCCCACTTTAGTGAATACGCCTACAGTATATGTGTTGACATAAGCAGCCTGATTAAAAGGTGTATCATTACACTGCAGGTACCCATACATTTGTTATTGCTTTTTTAGTCTCAGATATGTATGTCTTTGCAGTTGTTTCTTATGAATGTCTATGGACAGTTGGCATAATTGGTTCTTATCTGGCAATGGGGGACTCCTGGGTTTGTACTTTTATTATAAATGCATCTTTAACAGTATTTTATTATAACAATAATTGACCTGTGGGTACATGGAAACAACATCATTTTCTGCACATGTAATTCAGATTTTATTTTTTGGCCTGACTGTACATTTCATTAAACAAACACATTGTTGCTGCCTGTTGTCGCTTTGGTGCTAAATGCTGTTTGAATTAATAATTATTCTAGTGAGTCACTCAGATTTTTGAATACCAATAATGTATGTTCCAGTTCTCCATAGGGAAGTAGATTTCTAAATAATCAAGATCATTGATAAATGGCAACATAGACTGACAGATACATCGGTTTGTCATTCCATCTGTATATCCAGCAGTTTATAGTAGGGACAGAGTTAAACTTATATATTAAAACAGGTAAGAAAATATCCTCCACAAAATCCCAATACCTGTCAAGGACTTTAAAAAAAACAGGCACTGGGGGATCTTGCCCAGAAACTACAAAAATCAGACAATAAAAGGCCCTTAAAAAGCCACATAGGCGAGTGAAAGATAAGTGGGACACAATCTACAATTGTCAAGATCTAAGCAATGTTGTGCTAATTAATAGTTAACCTGTGCCTGCTTGCTTCTCGTGATACCTCTAAAGGGACAATCTGGTGCTTTACGCACTGCATACGCAATCCTGCATACGCACAAATACACTGAGAAAAATAACTGCATTTTAAATTAAAAATCTAAAGCTAGAAATATTTCCAATGCAGTTAATTATTAACTTCCTTTATTCAAACGAAGAATATCCTTTACCATATGTTATGAGGTTTATTAATATTTTTTGCACTAATGGATCATGATTATAATTGAAGCTGGAATCCATCATGGAACCCATTCTAGAAATTTAGAAAGATTGCTTTAAGGAAGGTATAGAGCATTGCTCAAAACTTGCTTTCTGTAATAGATAATTGTATGAAATGCACATTTTATATGCTCATTTACACAACTTATATGTATATTTTCCTGCTGGCTAATTGGTAACTCAAATAAAGACTTGTAGATGGTAACAAGTTCCTGACAGCCACCTAATTGCCCCATGCAAATTTAAACACACTTAAAGACACGTCTGTTTAGCAGTTCCGGCCATTAGAATGCTCACGTTCTACTGACTTTGACTAGGGGACTAACCTAAAATTTAAGACAGTATTCCATGGCTGAATAAAGAAAAATTACACTGACTTCTTACAAGTTAGCTCTCAAGAGAGCTTAAGAACACTGTACCTCCATTTTTGTTTAAATATATATAAATTAAGCATGCACATATTAAAAACGAAACTGTGATATAAGAGAATAGTCCCTGCTCTGGACAAGGGTACTTTGTGTAGCTACTGGATTTATTTAGTAGAAACACACACAAAAACAAACTCATAGAACCAGCAACAGTACTCCTATTATCCAATATCTGTCTTATATCCAGACCCCTCTGTGTTTGGGCATCAGAAGAGGTAGACAAAATGCCTCAATGGCCACATTCTATAATTGTTGGGCACAAGATGCTATCTTCCCTCTACAAATGCTGTCGCTTGAACAACATAGTCTCTTCAGGCTTCATGTCTATCAAGGTTGGGGATAGGCAGATATTTTTAACTTTCTTGGTTTCCTGGCTATATTTGTTAATTGTTCCTTCTAGACTTACTCACTCCTAGTCTAGAAGTCACTATTGGCATTGAGGTTGACCTTAAGTTGGGGCAAGAGGGTTACTGCCTGGTGTCATGTTCTTAAGAGAGCCCCTCGGTACTGCTGCCTAACTGTCGCACGCAAACTTGTGGTCTATCAAGGTCTGAGCGATGCAGAGCTTTGAGAAATATGATTTCATATCACAGTGCTCCTTTTCTATCTTGCAGAGGGGATGAGGGCAAATCTCGCTTTTGAGGGCAACCCTGATTGCCAAAGGAATTCTACTAGATGACAAGAAGAAGTTATCATTAGCTGTACCTAGACCATTGTCCAAACATTTTACCCTGCAATCACTCTGTAGCGCTGCATCTGAATAGCAAAGCTGTGACAGTTTATGTTCAACTTGACTCTTAGCCTGTAGATATAATACAAATGCCTAATTTTCGTCCCATTATTTATCATAATGCAGTAATTATGTCAAGCTGGTAAACACTGCCATTAAAAAGTTTCAGAAATAATTAGTATCTTCTTGAACTACAAAGGATACTTCATCTTGTGGGCATTTCACAGATGCTATTTCCTTATCAAGGCTGTGTAATGGATCAGTGGAATACTGATCCTCCATTTACTCCATTATGCCTATGTGAAAAATAATTTACTAAAGCTTACGTGAGGTATGTTATTCTTCACTCTGCCTTCTTTCCAACCCCTTTGCTTCCTTGTACTTGGACCTTACATTTATAGTGTGTGAGTATCACACTAGAGCCCTGCGCAGGACTGCTTTTTTAATCCCGCTCCCGCTGTTTTTAATCCCGCTCCCGCAATGTGGGTGTTCCGCTCCCGCCACATTTGTGGCCAATCACGCCCATCTCCTTACCTGATTTCCCGCGCAGTCCCGCAAGGCTGCCCTCGAGTTGTTCCCTCACAGCTTCTCTTCTCTTGCTCCACCCAGGAACAATGCGCAGTCACAGGAAGTTACGTCCGCCTTGTTCCTGGACGGAGCAAGATAGGAGACACTGTAATGGAGCAGCAAGAAGGCAGCCTTGCGAGACAGCGCGGGATTACCGGGACCCGTAGGTACAGTGCCTGACCGCCCGCTCCCGTCCGCAGCCCCAGCAAGAACGCCCGCAAGTTTTTTGGCGGGACCCGCCTCCCAATGCAGTCCTCTATATCACACTATACAATCCATAGATTGAAATTAATAGCACATCAGAGACATCTTCAGAATGCATACCTGTAAATGGTGAATGGAACAAAGCTAATTATAATGTTCCTTTTATTAGTTAATAATTTGCGGTGACAGTTCTACTGTTTCTCTACTTTATTATATGTTTAGACTTTTATCTCCTGTATAAAACAACATAGGTTCTTTGCAAGAACATATTTAGCTGTCATTGTGTTGAATGCACAAGTACCTTTAAATGCATGTATTTATACAATTAACAATAATCCATGTTCAGTCCAGTGACTTTTCAGCTTGCGTTATCATCACTGATGGAAATGGAAATTGGATTCTGCTAGCTAATCCATTGCTAATGGCTTCACTTCATAAATATACTTTATCTTCATTAGAGCTTCTGGCTTACAGTAACACTACAATTCACAATAAGTTCTGCCCTTTAAGACTCAATTACCCAGCACGGTATAGCTCATATTTTGATTTATCGTTATCCAACATATCAAGACATTGTGCTTAATATTAAAGCAAGCAAATGAAAAGCATGGGTTCCCCTTAAAGGGACATTCCAGCCATTATAGCTGAGGTGTGTCATTAAATGTGGATTGTGTCTCTTTTGCAAATGAATAGGAGGATTCAAACAGTGTGTCTGTGCTGTCTATGCCCCAATCAGCCTCCCTGTGCCATGCTTGCCCCCAAACAGCTTGCCTGTGCCATGCTTGCCCCCAAACAGCTTGCCTGTGCCATGCTTGCCCCCAAACAGGTACCATTTTTGACCCCACTTATACATCCATGCTATCACACACACATACTCATTCCTGCATCTCCTGGACGGTACAAGAGACGTTGCTCGCACAGTGCAAGCAACACAGAGGTAAGCAGCGGGCCAGTGCAGAAGAAATCACGGGGTTTGCCCGGCCCCCTAGAGTGGCGAGCCAGGTCACAGTTGCAACCCCTGCAACTGTAGTTGCTGCAGGCTCATGGGGCAGCTGCTATGGGCCCCCCAGAAATTATGGGTCCGGGGCAGCTGCCCCTTTTGCCCTGCGTTAAAGACGGCATTACTATGCATTTTTCCTCAGTGCGGCTGTCAGGGACAGTACTCTGTCCCCTTAATGTAACTAAGTGAAATCATGCAACTTAATATATGCTATATTATTTTTTGCAATCAATTTCCATAAAATGTTGCTAAGCAAGGAAGGGAGGGAGGCAGGGAGGAAAAAGAGAAATGCGTCCAAATTTGTATTTTATAGAATGTAATGCACAAATGAACGTGCCATCAAATCCGATATGAATATGAATTATCTTTGTCCAATATACTTGGATATAAGCTTCGTACTTTACTAAGTAATACTTTTCATTTAGCTTTGAAAGAATTCATTATAGCCATTTCAATACACAAACAAAATAAAACAAAGTAATTACTTAAATAAGTCTCAAAATCTCAAAAGCAAATACATGTTTGCTTTCATTGTTTACTGAAAACTAATTTAACATTTTCTTTAGCAAACTTTATTTTGCTGACATACAATGCATTTTGGAAATATGGCTCTATTTTTATAAGAAACTGTATCTTATAAATGGTAACACAATCTAAATCTGGAAGCCAAAATAGTAGTTGAGACACTTTAAACAAACAGAAAAGAGTATGGTGGAGGTAGTAAATGCTAAGGAGTTAATTTAATTGTGGTTGATTAAGTGGCTCTGTATGTCCATGTATTTTGCTGGTGATCCAGGGTAAGAATGTATTGTGTGGTTGCTCAGGTGGATCAATCCTTGGGTTACATGGGTAGATGATTATCAGCCTTTTTTATATTAATATGCGGCTTCACTCAATGAGTTTGATGTCACCTGACTGTTTGGATATGGATATCAGTGACTGTTTGGTCTATGGTCTGACAGGGAGTGGTGACGCCGGACCACTTTAAAGGTATCCTGTGATGGAACCAAGAAGGAAGAACACCTATGGAAAGCCTCAGGTAAATATTCCAACACACTGCTTTACCTAACACTGCTACCGATCCACACAACACTAGGTACCATACCCCCTGAAAATGGAGAAAAAAATCCCCCTTTCAGTGGCCAGAAGTCCAATTCCTGTAGTTTTGTAAATGAATCAGCTTATAAAAACTTGTCCAAACAAGCAACAACTTGTGAAATTTTTTTACAGTATTAGCATTTTTCTATGCATTGTAGCTAATTCGCACTCTTCTCAACAGAAATGCTTCTAGTTCCATTGCACAGAGTGACCAAATTATTGTACTAAAAAGGGGGGCTGCAACTTTCATATAATGAAGACTATCTACATACGAATTAACCATAATGCAGTAGTTTGTTCACTACAGTTTAGCTTCACTCTTTATTAATGGTTTTAAACAAGAAAATTAATAAAATGTTAATGAAGTTGCACTGCTGCATTGAAAAAACACATGTGAACTACAGGAGGAGAAAACACACAAAGCAAAAAAAAAGGGCCACAAAGTAGGGATTCTACACTGACGAAATTTGGGGGATTAGTCGAAGGACAGAAGATAAAAGGTTAAGGAGAGGTAGGAAAAATGAGCATCTAGGAAAGTAACTTCATACATGGGTAAAATGTTATGGAGGAGAGATAAAAATGGTTAAGGGACAATTAAAAGGGCTGGAGGTTGGCTAGTGAGGAGGGATAAAGTGGTTAAAGAAAAATGATTGCAATGATTTAAGTGAGGGTAAGAGTTTACAACAGAGAGAGTTGGGGAAATGTCACTTGGATGGTAAATTGGACATGGTAAATTGTAAATTTATTAAGGGTAATAGAGTGGGGGGAAGAGGTAAGACAAAAAAGGGAGGGTTAGTAAGAGAAATGGTAAGAGGGTAAAAAAATGGGAATATCAATATGAAAGCTCTAGTACAGATTTTTCAAACCATCAGCCATCTTTTTGAACTTTGCTGAATCTACTAGAAAGATCTAGAAGCTTGTTTTATGTGACAATTTTTGATAAATATCCTTTGAGGCATGGTCTTATCAGTGTGCAATAGAGTTAATGTTTAAAGGCTGATAATTCATGTGAGACAATAATTCATTCATGACCCAATTCATTGCTTAAACTGAATTTTTGTATCTGAAATGCCAATGATGCTTAACACCCTCTGGCATTTACAGGGTAAATCATGCGTAGCACAAGGTTTAACTCTGTCTTTGCATTAATGTTATTTTTAAAAAGTAGATCTGTATTCCATGAAGTGGTAATGAGTTTGGCCTCCAAGTTGCATTGTGCAAAAGAAACAAACCAAGTGTTTAGAACCTTCTCTCTTACGTCATTTATGTAACATATAAAAGTCCTATTTATATAGGCTAGTTTAATGCTTTTGTATTCATGTTTCCAAAGTTGGCATTTATGATGGCCAAATGTACTTTTTTATACATCTGTTAGGCACATCACCAGGGCCGTTCCAGCTCTCGAGGTCTCTGGGACCTGGCCACTACACCACCACTTGCCAGAGAGCACCAGTAGCCATCCAAGCTATTGATGCTAGGAAGGAAGCAGGCAGCATGGTGGCTGTAAGTATAAGAATAAGTAGGTGAGGATTATTTTTTGGCCAGGGGGTTCCAAATGCCATATATTTAGGAGCCCTAAAGGATCTTAACCTATCCAAAATTGGACGTAAACCAATTGATGCATTTACTTTCTTTGATCTCATTGGGCTAAATTAAATAGTCTGATTTAATACAGGCTACTAAAATGTAATCTAGTGGCTATTATAGTCTATTGGAGAATTGGTAATCTGCTAGTGGAGTACCCCCCTTCAGATAATAGGCTTTACATTATTATACCTAGTTCATACATACAGTACATTACTACCAGTCCTCCAGGTGCTGTCTGACTAGTTGAATTTAAATTGAACAGAAGTGCCAAGGGAACAACATATATCCCCCAAAAAGTGTTTTAAAAGCAAATTGATTTAGGCAGGCTGTAATAACTTATATCTTATTTAACTAATACTGCACAAAACATTACGAAATTGAATATTTAATGAATTTAATCAATGCACATGTTTTATGTTGTGTAGATTTCCAAATAATATATTGCATTTAAAATGTAATTGAGTGACTTCAATTGGTGATGTTATTGTGTTTTGCAGTATGCATTGGAAATATCCCATCAAAGCATATGATTATTTCACTGATTGTCATCACCTACATTGAAATACCAGTATTAAATACACTCACTGGTCACTTTAGTACCAGGTTTGACCCCCTTTTGCCTTCAGAACTGCCTTCATTCTTCGTGGTGTACTTTCTACAAGGTGCTGGAAACATTCCTTAGAGAGTTTGGTCCATATGGACATGATGGTATCACGCAGTTGCTGCAGATTTGTCGGCTGCGCATCCATGATGTGAATGTCTCGTTCCACCACATCCCAAAGGTGTTCTATTGGATTGAGATCTGGTGACTGTGGAGGCCATTGGAGTACAGTGGCATTTTTGTGACATGGTGCATTATCCTGCTGGGAGTAGTGGTCATAAAGGGATAGACATGGTCAGCAACAATACTCAGGTCGCGTTTAAACAATGCTCAATTGGTACCAAGGGGCCCAAAGTGTGCCAAGAAAATGTCTCCCACGTTATTACTCCACAACCACCAGCCTGAACCGTTAATACAAGGCAGGATGCATCCCTGCTTTCATGTTTTCACCCCCTCGTTCTCACGCTGCCATCTGAGTGTTGCCTCTGGAATAGACTCATCAGACCAGGCAACGTTCTTCCAGTCTTCCATTGTCCAATTTTGTGAATTGTAGAATCAGTTTCCTGTTCTTACCTGACAGGTGTGGCACCCGGTGTGGTGTTCTGCTCCTGTAGCCAATCTGCTTCAAGGTTCAACATGTTGTGCGTTCAGAGATACTTGGTTGTAATGAGTGGTTATTTGAGTTACTGTAGCCTTTCTGTTATCTCGAACCAGTCTGCCCATTCTCCTCCGACCTCTGACATCAACAAGACATTTTCGTCCACACAACTGCCGCTCACTGGATATTTTCTCATTTTCGTACCATTCTCTGTAAACCCTAGAGATGGTTGTGATTGAAAATCCCAGTAGATCAGCAGTTTCTGAAATACTCAGACCAGCCCGTCCGGCACCAACAACCATGCCACGTTCAAATTCACTTAAATCCCCTTTATTCCCATTCTGATACTCGGTTTGAACTTCAGCAAGTTGTCTTGGCCATGTCCACATGTCTAAATGCATTTGCTGCCATGTGATTGGCTGATTAGATTTCTGTAACAAGCAATTGAACAGTTGTACCTAATGAAGTGGCAAGTGAGTGTAGTTGCTTATAAAACCCAGTAGTGTTTTTGGGCTACAAAATGTTTTTCCATTTTTGACCTTCGGTGCACTCAAAAATGAAATAGTCCACATACAGAATGGTCGCGCTTTTGAAACAGGAAATTGGTTAAATGTGTTTGTATGTTTACTAACAATAATGTGATGGTAGAACTTCTGCATTAGGATCCCAATTTAACTCCTTAAAAATTAGGTGCAACCTATAACTACTGTAGGTCTTAAGGATACAGGATGGAAAACAGGTTTTGAAGATGCATTTTAGCCATATACAACCTTATCTCATCAATCCCATTTCTTTTGAGATGACCCCTTTAAACCAGTAGAGTCCAGCAGGCCCTAGCAGCACACAATAGTTGAATAAACTCCCAGGAATTTTGTCTGAATACAGGGAAACATGGCAAATGTGGATCTCATTATACAAAAAACTATGAATTTGAGATATACAAGCAAAGTCTCGTAAGATGGGTAGTGATATCAACCAACATCTACGATTGCACTAGAGAGGTATCAGTCCTATTTAATCAGACAACTTTTAGCCACACAAGTCTTTAATAAGCTTCCCTATCCATAATAATTTGAAAGCTAATGTTAATATCATTTTGATGCTATCTCATAGAACCACATAGTCCACCCAATGGTTTCTGGTGCCCTATATAACCTATATTTCACCCTACCCCTTATATTGAACTAGTTTCTAAAAAGTTTGTAGACACATTTAACCATATTTCATATTAGACAGAAAGTTGTACATGGTTCCTTGAAATTAAATGCTAATGATTTTTATTTCCATTTAATATATTTCTAAACTGTATTCCAACATTAGGAATACAATTTGTTCTCTTTAAATGTGTTTTCCACCATTCTTTCAGCCTTTGATAAGCTGAGACTCAACATGAGAGACAGGTGCACTTAGCAGATAACATTCTATGCAATTCAACAAACATTACTCATTATTATGCTGGTAGGGGGCATCACAAAAAAAATTAGAAACTTTTTATGTAAACCATTCATTGAATCACAGGCTTCGTCAATGAAATGAAATGTGCATTTTCAAACAAGCATTCCGCCCTGGATGAATATGTCTGGTAAAAATAAATAGAATGTTTATTAGCATTTGCAGCTGACAAAATTACACAGTGTAATGTGAATAATATACTCGCTAAGACAAATTATTATAGCCATGCATTATGCTTTGAGTATTTTTTTTGCAAATGAGGTTTTAATATTTCAAGCCTCCATCTATTTTAAGGGCACAAACCCACTGAGCTCAGACCCAGCTAAGTCAGGCTCTGGAAACCACCCCCAGACTCTAGTATTGTGTGTTCTTCCTGTTTGGCTAGATGACATTGGACTTCCAAGCAGGCGTGATGTCATCAACTGGGCGGAGCTTGCAGGTACATTGAAAGGACTTAGTAAAATGTGCCAATTACATAAAGAAGTGACCTTTGCAGTCCATTACTTTAAACAGGACAAGCAGTTAGTGCCACACTTGGCTTCAGGGAGCACAGGAGAACGTCTTCGTGGGTCTCCCGGTCTTGGGATTTAAATGTCCAGCACATGTACCTTACAGGCGTTGTAGAAATCCCGGATTGGATCCTGCATAAATCTAGTCTCTAGCAAAATCTGGCAGGGACTTTCTACTGGGAGGGGGAAATGAGCATTGGCCCTCCCTGCTCTCCAATTGCTGCTACTACTACTACTACTACTACTACTACTACTACTACTACTACTACTACTGTTGTACTATAAAAGGGGGTAATATACTCCCACCCCACTGGCACCACATGCCCCCAAACAGTTACACTAATGTGTGGGGTCACATGACTAGATGTGTTCTATATCTGCCAGCTAAACTTCATGGGCTTCAGAACTGATTAAAAAAAGTATCCTAACCGTAAGCTGCCAGGAATTAAACAAATTATTCATTGGGGTTGGAGGCGCTGGTGTTGGGGCTCCCCCTGGACAGCGAGCCCCCACACAATGAGGAGGTTGCAGGGGCTCCCTTACTACAGTAAATGCAATATGTTTTAATTTATGGAGGTGAACAGTTACAGCTGCCTACAGGTTCACATTCATCAGTCAGCACCATACTTCTGCTAAATTAGTCTTTTCTCTACAGTATAATATACAATATATGTATATTGTGTTTTTATCAAGTAATATGTGTGGTGATAATACTTCATACTAGATAATCCATTTAAAGGATAATACTGGAGCAATATCATAGCTACATTTGTTAAAAGGCCCATACTTCCTACTATGTGGCTAAACAGTTCCGATGAGAAGCTTTTGTTTATGCTTCTTCTGGGAATTTTAAATGTGCTGCGTTTGTTTTAATTGAGCTTTTGTCTTTACGTTTTCCTGTAGTTTACATTTCTCATTTACTGCAGTGTTGCAAAGAAGAATGATAGTCATATAGAAAAGAAAATAAGCAAATCAAATGATTCTGTATTGCACTGTACTGTATTGTTTTTCCTACCACCTTGAGATGTTTGTGTACATTAAATAATATCTTGTAATATAACCAGATAGTGTTGAGTAATTAGCAGTCAAAAGAGGCATTAAATGATTAGTGGCAACACGTACAGATCAGACAGATCAGAGATATTACAGTAGATATACTAAACACTTATGTATCTTGACCCCATCCACAATGTTATTTTTTCTCACCATCTTACTTTACAATTTCTGTCTTCATGCCAATAAAAGAAAAGACAATTATCCAGTGAGTGGATATTTTCCATCATCAGCTTCTAGATCTGTTATTCCTCTGTTTTACATGAGTTTCGGTTGTGTTTTGAGCGAGGCATCTCGTGAAGAAACATTGCACACAGGAAACATAGACCTGAATTTACCTTTACAAAGGTCAATGGACCATATGCTCAATATGAATTACTGGAATTTGCAAGGAAAATTGAGAAAAAGGGTGTAAAATGGTGTGTCTGTGGTGTGTGAAGAATGGTATGTGCTGGATTGATTGTGTGTGATTGTAACATAATTGTAAAATTATGTTTGTGTGTGTTAAAGTAAGCATGTGTGTGTCTTTGTTAGTATGAGAGTATGTAGGAGTGTGAAAGTTAATTACTTGAGGGGGCACTCAGCTAAACCTGCCCCCCGGGCCAGAAGGTGTCAGTCCTCCCCTGATCCTACTGTATATACATTTATCTTACATCATATGACCATAGTTTTCATATAGTGAATTTAAATCACAAAACACTCTTGTTGGGGTTATAAAAACAAAACTATTAATAGAGGCTCAGATACTTAGAATTAATATAAGGAAGTTTTATTTCACTGAGAGGGTGATAGAGGAGCAGAACAGCTTCCACTCCAAAGCTTAAATGGCTCATACAGTAAGGAAATGTAAACATACATGGGATAGTTATATGGCTGTCCTGAATCTAAGCCAAGACCAAGGGCTGATTAAGGTCTGACTTTTTAAAGCATGAAAAGACTAGATGGGCCAAATTGTTCTTATCTGACGTCAAGTTCTGTATTTCTATGTTTCTACATAAACACATAGGTTGCACCACCAAAATGTATCTGACACTATCAGAATATTTCAATAAAATTATGATTTTTTTTTGTGATTTTGTATGAAAAAATATAAAAACCAAGTAACCAACTTGTGCATGTGAATACCATTAACTTTTTATTTAAATTTCTTTTAAAGACATCAATGACTACAGGGACGTATAAACTATACTTTTTATTCTTCACAATCCTGTCCACAGTACTGTCCACTACATATATTAATGGCCCCTCTGCGGAGATTGTATCTATCACAGAAATCTATTTTTGTGTCATGCCTGGAGACAGTAGCAGACAGTTAGATATAATTTCCTGCAGCATTAACAATAAGAAGGGACAATGGAAAAATCCCGTAGAAACAACTGATATCTTAACCGTTAGATTTCCACTGTTATTCAATGCAGATTGATAAACAGAGCTGGATGGATAGCAGTAGAGAAGACCAGTGCTTTCATTATATGTATGATGCTGTAATTTCCCTCCTCTCTATCCTTGTATTAAAGACAGGATTATTGCTATAGGACACCTACAATGAAGGACATCAGGATGGGAAACAGCAACAGTTCTCTTTGATGATAGAAACTGAACAAAATATGTATTGTGTAAAAATTCACCAAAAAAAATGTCAGGATGAACAGCAAGTAAACTTCTAAAATCTAGATGATTGGAGATAATATCAATGAATGTGGTAATCTGATAAACAATGCAGAGGTTATAGACAGGAACACATGAATTGTCTAGACACATTAAACAGCTTGTTGACACATGGTCAGAAATGTCATGTGCTTGAAGGCATATTATAGATGAGGGCTTTAATTTATACTGACAGAGCACGTCTGAATAGGAAAACATCACAGAGAGAAGCTCTGATTGTTCTCAGCAGATGGGGAGGTATGAGTGGGATTGATACCTATCCATAGTGTAGCTAAACATAAACTATATGGCCAAAAGTATATGTACACTTTTCCTTATTAATGAGCTTATGTGTTTCAGCCACACAAATTGCTAACAAGTGTATAAAAGTAAGCACATAGGCAACCATCTCCACAGACAAACTTTGGCAGTAGAGTGGGCTGTATTGAAGTCCTCAGTGCCTTTAAGCGCAACTTTCTCACAAGACACCACTGTAAGTAATATTATTGTGGAATGGAAGCATGTAGGAGTAAAAACAACTCAGCCACAAAGACATAGACCATGCACACTCACAGAGCGAGGCTGCTGAGTGCTAAAGTGCTAAAATAGCTTTATGAAAAGCTTCCATGGCTGAGCAGCTGCACGCAAGCCGAAGATCACTATATGCAATGTCGAGCGTCAGCTGTAGTGGTGTAAGGCACACCATCACTGGAGTCTAGGCAGTGGAAACATGGACTCTGGAGTGATAAATCGCTTTACTTTGGAATGTTCATTGTGAACCATGCCATTCTCATCCAACAGCCTCACAAATCCTCTTTTGGCTAAATAGGTACAACACACTCCAAAATCTTGTGAAAAGCCCTCACAGAAAAGTGGAGGCTGTTATAGCCACAAAGGGGGTGCAACTCCATATCAATGCCCCTTGTTTTTGAATGGGTTGTCCAGCAAGCCCATATAGGTGTGATGGCCAGGTGTTGAATAGTCCTCAAGTCAATGAGTTGGTGTGAGCAGAGTAATGTTTAATGCAATTGCAGATGTGAGTTGGTAGTAGTTAATATGTGAGCTGCACATTTTGCCCAAATTCCTCTTAAGTGAATAGACTCAAGTATGTAACCAAAGATTGTAGATGAAGACAGGGAACATTCTGTTATTTTTGCAATGAAAAAAAAAAAATCACATTCCTTATTTTCTTAAAACCAACACTGTGGCTGTTATATGCTAATGAAATCATGCATAATCCATTGATCATAGAAGATTCATTGTGCTTTCAGATATTTTTACAATCGCTAATGGGAAGATTAGTATGTTTACTTTAATCTGCCATAGACATTTGAGCTGCCTGTATACAAGCCAAAGCAGAATCTCAATAATGCAGTTATTATCACAGAAATACATCACAAAATATTTTCTATCATTTTAAATTCCAATGATGGGGAAAATGATGTTACTAGGATCAATTTTGTTCAAATGAAACACATGCACAATTGTGTACATTGTATGTAAATCATTATAGCTTTTATGATAAAAACATAACTAAAGATTTCAGGCAAATATTACTATTTTCTCATAAATGGTTTACATTTAAAGATACTTCTGAGATATAGACACAATTTAAGGCTGTTCAGGGATTTTAGAACAAGAGTGCTTTATTTAATGGCATATTCAATCCTCTACTTCTGTCACCTACTGGTAAGAATACGGTACTGAAGCCTATCTAAGATATATTGTAAAAGATCAGAGGAACTACCTAAACATGTTTTATCTGCCCAGTTTTATCACATTATAGCTTTTGTTAAACACACGATTATTGCAAAGTGTGTGTGGGAGGTTCAAGAAGGTCTGTGGTGCTGGATCCTTGGTTAAAATGAAAGTAAACAGCAGTTTCAGTAAACTAAGGGATCTCTAGTACAGCAATGTTATTTCAGCAATGTTATTTCAGCAATGTTATATTTGTTTCCAAGAAACTAAGCTGTATTTCCACGTAAAGATTCTCAGGGGGATTTTTTTAAATTTCTCATTCTAAAGAAGAGAAGGTATTAGTGAAGATGCTTTTTTGTAAATTAAATCCCTCAATAATCCCTCCTCATTATATATTCAACAAGTGAACCTTTTGGTTCTATTCATTAAGAAGTTGAGTGGTCATTTCAGTTAAGAGTAAACTCAACTGACCAGACTTGAATGAGGTTACATGCAATCCTATGCGAACACTTGCAAAACAACTCACACTATTTGGCAAGTTTGTGTGAATATGGATTCACATTGAGCAAACGTCAAGTAGAAAACTTGCATGTCCTTGTGTGAAAAATAAAAGACCTCACTCTCCCCAAGCCAAATAATTAACATCAGGATACCCTATTAACAATAATAAAATAAGCCCTAAGGGATAGGCCCCAACTGTATCCCCTCACCCCCATCCAATGTCTAGTGAGATTGGGAGGTCAGAAATTAGCTTAAAAAAATCTCAGTGGCCATCTATGTTCGCAACCTCATTGTCTCAGTGGAGTCTATTTATGTCAATGAAGAATGCATCACATCCTGTAACCAGGTGAGGTTGCTGGTGCACAACTATTTCCAATCGTTACCATTATGGAATGGCTATCTATTTTTTTTTTTTTTTGCATCTTTTTTTGGTATGTATGTTTTTTATTTCCATAGTATTTTTTATTAACGTTAAGCCCCCTTACACATAACCAAGAGATGTGGGTTAGGAGGGGTATGCTTGGGAACAGAGCCGGCCTTAGGCGTTCTGGCGCCCTGTGCGGACTACTCCTCTGGCGCCCCCCTCACTACCCCCCCTCTCTGCCCCTTCAAACTACCCGCCCTCTCTGCCCCTTCAAACTACCCCCCCATGCCCCTTCAAACTACCGCCCCTCAAACCACCCCTTCAAACTACCCCTCCCCTCTGCCCCCTCAAACTACCCCCCCTGCCCATTCAAACTACACCCCCCCGTCCCTTCAAACTACACCCCCTCCCTCTGCCCCCCCTCACTACCCCCCCTCTCTGCCCCTTCAAACTACCCGCCCTCTCTGCCCCTTCAAACTACCCCCCATGCCCCTTCAAACTACCGCCCCTCAAACCACCCCTTCAAACTACCCCTCCCCTCTGCCCCCTCAAACTACCCCCCCTGCCCATTCAAACTACACCCCCCCATCCCTTCAAACTACACCCCCCTCCCTCTGCCCCTTCAAACTACACCCCCCTCCCTCTGCCCCTTCAAACTACACCCCCCTCTGCCCCTTCAAACTACACCCCCCCTCTGCCCCTTCAAACTACACCTCCCCTCTGCCCCTTCAAACTACACCCCCCCCTCTGCCCCTCCAAACTACACCCCCCCTCCAAACTACACCCCCCCTCTGCCCCTTCAAACTACACCCCCCCACACTTACCTTGTTGCCGGAGTCCTGCGGTGAGAGCGGGAGGCATCCGTCTTCTCGCTCTGCCGGCATTTCATGTTGAGAGCCGGAATAGTCCGGCGCTCAACATGAGATGCCGGCACAGCGACGGAGTCACGGAGAGTAAGGGGCGCCGAGCGGTTGCCGAGAACTTCACGAGCAACCGCTCGGCGCCCCTGACCGGGACATAGATTTAAGCATCGTTTTTTTTTTTTAACTTTATTTAACATGAATGATGTTAAATAAAGTTTAAAAAAAAAAAAAACGATGCTTTAATCTAAGTCCCGGTCAGGCGCCCCTGCAACCATGGCGCCCTGTGCGGTCGCACAGGTCGCACACCCCTAAGGCCGGCCCTGCTTGGGAATTATACAGAAGGTATAAAAAGTTATTATCCATATTATCCACTTCACTGTGCACCTGAGTGGAGACCATCAGGTTAAACAAGGCCTCCATCTTTTTTTGCTTATTTTTCACTTGTTTCATTTTATATTTCTTATGCCGATGGGAAGGAGGTATAAAATAGCAGGGATGTATTTACCTCAGGTGCCTAGACCTAATGCAGGACAGCGGCCCCAACTGCCCCATCTACAGCATGCGTCCTCACTGCGGAACGCCAGGACATGGCATCATATCCCTGCACTCCATTTTTTAACGTGCAAAGTGCCTTGTAATGCATCCACTGGATGGTGTAAATGGGCTAGTTGGGGAAATCAGAGATCTGCTTTGTAAACAGCCAATTTTTTTTTCTGCCACTTTGGAAAAGTAAATGCATGCGATCAGTTAATATAATTTGTAAAAGTGTTGTTTACAAGATTTGCAAGATTCTCCCAACAAGCAAATTTGAGAGATAAGATTAATGAGTAAGACAAAATGTTGTCAGTACAGAAAATGATAAACAGCATCCACCTCAAGATAGCCTGACTAATATCATCAATATTGAGTTCAGGAGAGGACTAGAAGGTCAAATAATGATGGCAAAAATAATAATAATCTTTCTTAAAGGAGAAAAAAACATATATCAACATTAAAGAATATTTTTTATTTATCCTTATATCCTATAATCACACAGGTTTGATCATTGGCCCAGTTGCTTTTTTCTCAGAGCAGGGAGCATTGTTTGGACAAACCCACGCACCAACCACTTCTAGGCTCCCCAATTGTGGTCAGAGCACACCATTTTTGCAGAAGGTTATGTCCTTGGAGAAGAGTGAAGAGACAAAAAAGAGAGAAAAGTGAAGAACAAGAAGATGCAGGACACGGAAGTAGAACTGCGGGACACGGAAGTAGAGCTGCTACGCATGGAAAGTGGTCATCCAAAAAGGTAGGGAGACATTCAGAGAGCATGAGAAACACAGTGAATGTGAGAGAATGTGGATGAGAGCGTGAGAATGGAAGTGAAAGAGCCCGTGAATTTTGGACGACAAATAAAATAAACATTTTTAAAAGTGCTCTGTCTCATTTATGCGGGGTAAACGTGAACCGGACCATACCTAGTGAGTGATGCAAACATAAACAGTATATCGGTTTGTTAACTCATAAAATCATGAAAGGTAAGGTATTAATAGTAGTACTGGAGAGACACAAACCAGATTATTCTTGACCTGCCCGATATGGATGTGACATAGCAAGAAAGGAAATATAGAAAACAACTGGGCATTTTATTTCCAATTTATTAGGGACTAAAACCTTTAAGACAATGTTCATTGCTAGGATTAAAATATCCTACTGTGTTAAGGAGTTAAACAGCATTCCATTAACCCACTACTTACCTTATAGTACATATAGTTACTGTAGAGCATACAGTTTAAGGGAATCAGATCACAGAGGAAGCAATAGGGACTCATGTGGCACATAGCGATACACAAAATGAAAGACATTAATATATTTTTATCTTGATTGATCAGCTACTTTATATCTTTTTAGTTCTTCAAAAGCAGTGCATAGTCTCTACGCTTCTGTAGTGTATGTGATAAGTTGAAGACATAAAATGAGCATTAGTTATGGGATTCCTCACTGTTGTTCCAAATGACACTCTCTTTAAAGGTGGATACTATTTCATCTATTCACTAAGAAGTTGAGTGGTCAGCTGAGTTACAGGTTGACTTGAATGACCAGACTCAAATTTACTCTGAGAGCTGCCATCTTGCTCTGTATTATTATCTTTATTAATATTACCTATTGTTTATTAAGTTCCAACAAATTACACAGCTCTGTACGATTTAAATGGGGCAGTTAATACATACATAACAAATACACATTAATACACACAGATATATCAGGAGTTGAGAACGTTGGTTGTGAGCTTGCCATCTACCCTTATTATACTTTTACACAAAGTTCCGGGCAGGAATGGTGGGCTTCTGTAGGCCTTGCTCGTGAGTGGGTAATTGAAACACAAGAAGAGAAGAAAAGAGGCAGTAGTAGCACTCTTGTAGCAGAATGGGGTTAGTGGTTTCAGGGCGCAAAAGAGGATTATTAAATATAATAAACAGAGGAATGAGGCTTTGTTGTGTTTGTTCTGACATTGTTGTTATGGCTGTTTGTTATGATGTAAATGTTTTTAATTGCTGTTCTGTCCTCAAAGAGTCACGGGAATAAATCTGGCATGTATGAAAATGATTTCTAATAAGCAATACTTATACTCTGTTTACTTACTAGAACAACAAATGTATAAAATGATCATTCTTTGAGAGGCATGTGAAGTGCCTTCACTTATCACATTGCCGATAGCAGTTTTTTTTGCTGCCATTTTAACTGAAGAAGCCCACTAAGAACTAGTATATAAAAGGCTATTCTCAAATTTATACAAGCAGTCATGAACATATGATTTCCTGACAATATAATGTCTTTTACAACCAGAGTGGAAAACATTTCGGTGTCTGCATGATGTGTTACTGACCCGACCAACACCAATAGAGTCAATTTCACCCCATGGGGCTCTTCAATAATTCTACCTGCACTCATATCTTATAGGAAACTGTGTACTGCTCATGCCATATGAGCTACATGCGGTTTCAAAGTGCTTGGGATAGCATTCTGTAAGAAAAACTAATCAATCGAGGGCATGAAATATTCATTTTACTGTACTTTCTCTAAACTTTGGCTAATTGCTATTCCCAAAATGAGAATATATTATAAAATACTGCGTACCATTATATAATACAAAATATATACACTTGAAAAAGGTGTACATTTCCCACTTTTTTTTTTGCAAAATTAAAAATATAATAATATAAATTGCTCTGTATACCCTAACATGTGAGATCCTATTTGGATGAGGGCCAATAATCTAGTAAAGCGGCACTTCAGCCATTATATGTATGTGATAGTTTAAGGTCACCTGTAATTTAAGTTTATTATTTTTTGGGGGGTGAAATGTATTAAGTCATTTGTGTATTCATAAGATATGCTATAAATCTTACGTGAAAATCAAATCCACTAACATGTATCATGTTAATTGTCATTAATGGAAGTAAAGTACAATTTTTAAAATACAGAATGTTTGCTGGAAAAAAAAGTAGATCTTATGCTTAAAAAAAATGTATCAAAGTTTTCCTCAATCATGTTATGGCTCTTAATAGCAACAAATGATTGACAAAATTGATTGATCAAAATTGTTTTATAGTGATTAAATATTTTATGTGTTCTCAGATAAGCCCTGATTTTAAACAAACAGTCAAATTATGGATTTGATTGATGGCTTTAATTGGAAACATCTGACATTTAAAGGGTAATTTGATCTCCAGTTTGTATTAATTCAGGCATATTTGAGATTATCTACTATTTTATTCAAAGCATGGAAAGTGTAGTGGCCCTGCTATTTTTAATATGTGATTTCTATTCTTCTACAGTTGCAGAATCTGTAAATTGCAGTTTTAATACGTAACAATGCATGCTTTTAGAATTATGACAGTGTTTTATGAAACATTTTCACACTTTTAGTAAATAATAATTTTTAATTTATGAGGTTTCATAAATTTGAAACATCTTAAATTTATGCTTCCTGGATCTAATATCTAATTCTAAACACCAATGGCAAATACACAGCATTTAAAGTTGAAATGGAAAGACATAGTCCTGCAGCTGCAAGTGTTTACCAGAAAAGTTCCTCTGCATGTTTAATTAACGCTTAAAGGGAAACACTTCTGATAAGATTTCCATTCACTGTTCACTAAACAATGACTAAACAAGGGACCAGTCCCTGGTGCAGGAACACCTACTAGCTTTTGGTGCTTGAGCACCATACTATCCTTCAATCCTAGTGAATCCTAATTCATAGCGTGAAACATCCCACCTCACGCCTCAGCACTTGCACCATCATCAATACTTTGATATCATAAAGAGGATTTGGTTCCATAACATCGGAAAGAATAAATTGCAAACAAGGTGATTAATTTAATATGCCAACATTTTTTACATCATTTGGCCAACCTGAGTCATCACTGAAAATTGGCATATTTAATACATCACTTTGTTTGACATTTATTCTTTTTGTTGTGGTTGATCCAAATCCTCTTTATAGTTTTGAAGTCTTAGTAAATCCTCACCATCAAAACATTCTTGATACACTGGACACCAAGGTCACCCTATCTATATCACCCATTGCTACACTAGAATGAGGTCATAATTTTATTATTATTATTATTTTTTATAATCTTTTAGAAGGTTGAGTTGGTTTAACACAGAATGTAAGGAGTTTCTTGGCAAAGGGATATTTGATTGTACAAGAAGTCACATGCAGATATTGCTGGCCTGGAAATGTTGAATCAGGTAGAAGTAGATTTGTTGCTTTCAAAAACGCAGGTTGTGGGTTATCAAGAGTCTATATTGTATGGTTCTCTGGTGGGTTTTACTGAGCTACAATAAGTGGAGGTCTGACAAAATGGATTCTAGAATTGTAAAAAGCTAGGCTTGCATGGTATTGTTGAATTAGGTTACTATGGTATGGTTCAGTTTACTATCTAGCTCTGAGGGCTCAGAAATGTTGTCCATTATAGCACATATATGGTACCTTATGATCCATGTTCAACATATCTCTGACCACATAATTCCCAAGTGCTCTTGGCATTTCACAGAATTCTCATCTTTTGCTGGGGTATTCCGTAATGTTTTGGTAAACTGGAATTATACATCAAGTATAATAAAGACAAAATTAAAATAGATGGACAGCTAATTTGAAATCCATACAAAAGAATTGTAATGAGTTACAAATATGTCTTTTTGTACAACAGTAATTCTATGTAACATATTTCTCCTCTGTTTAATCCTTATTCTAACATCAAAAGACATTCAAATATTACATTTTTAAACAAGGAACATATGTCTGCGTATGCCATTTGTAAGTAATAAACATGAGAAACATTTGACTTTGTAATCCTTACAAAAATGCAATAGTGGTTTTGGAACCATATGAAATATGTAACTGAAATAAAAGTAACCATTTTTTTTATGGAAACCATGCACTTATTTACAACACTTGCAACTTCTATTTTTTGTATTGTTTGAGTGTCCATATGTATGCTAACAAGGCAGTTAAAACAAACTCATTGGCTAAATTGAGCTGTAATGATATGTTCTTATTTTATGTTGGTGGTATCTAAAAATGACCAAGGATATTGACAAAATGGCTGAAGATATTGAAATTAAAAGAACAATGAGTGGGTTACACACTGTGTGTTACAGGATATGCTTTGATACCAGTATTTTGTGTCCTGAGTGCTTGATGGCTCTCACTTCCCTATTAACAATCCTCTGTCTAATGGCATCTTTGCACCTCTCCACCCACTGTGGTGAGTAGGGTTAAATTGCTTTCAAAATTCCTTTGTAGAAGCCCAGATCTTGCCTCTCCTACTTCATCCCTTTCCCTAGGCTAAACATAGGGCTTGAGAGCTGATTATTGCTGGATGGCCAATACTAAGTAAGTTATTATCTTTTCTCCCAAAGGTTTTAGACTCTTCTATTGCCAAAGGGAAGGGCAGTGATGTGCACCGCTTTCTCTCCTGGGACACAAAAGGTTCTTGCATTCACTTGAGGGACTTGAGTGGAGGTATGTGGGCTTGAGATGTGCCTCTCCGAAGAGTTTTTACACACTTCACCCAGTGGGCGCAGGAAGGGGGCATATTGTATTTAGTTTACTTTAACCCATCCCACTGTTTTGGGTGTGGGAGAAGAATAGATAGGATAGAGTCAGTGTCTCCTATAGAATTTTTTGACTACATCACATAAGGTGATTTTATTACCCCTTCATCAATTGGTATGGGGAAGGAGGGTGAGTTGTCACTCCCCTTAGTTAATACTGGGTTTTAGGGGCCCTTTCTTGCTTATTTAAGTTTTGTTTTTAAAAAAAAGTTTTATTTGAATGTGTATGTTATAGGGGGTTGGGTATATTTTTCTTTTGCAAGTTACAGCTGATGACACAAGTTAGTATATGAAATCATGTAACCTCATTCGAGTCTGCTTAGTCGCATTAACCCCGGCTGTTTTGTTGTTTGACACACATCAAAATGGCAACGTGGGATCTAGTTCATATTTTTTCAATACTCAAGGACCCATCTGTCGTATTTGAATTGGGCAATGTTATCTCATGTTCTGGCAGGTTCCCTTCAAAATATGAAATCTTTTCAATCGTAGTATTTATCATCAGTTGTTATTGTCATTGGGTTTTTATTCTCTGTATATGCAGGACATCAAAAGGATGCCAGGAGTTCAAGTTCAATCAGTGTCCATTTCAACCTGCAAAATGAAAATATTGTTGGCTGGTGTGATTCTAGGAGACAATGGAGACAAATTACAATAAGTCTTTAAAACACTGAAAGAACATAATGAACAAGTACATCGACAAATTTACACTTTTCAGCTGATTTAGTGCAGAAACTAAAAGATGTCTGCCCACACCATTGGCAAGCTTACATCCTGTTTCAATAAATTTAGAGTCTATACAAAATTCTTGTTATGCTTTTTAAACCAATCACTTGGCCTGAGGAAATTAATAAAATGCGTCTTAAACTGCTCATACATGAAACAAAGAAGATAACTGAGAAAGTGCTGATGGTGCAGTTTGGTCTTATCACCATAGCAACCATTGGAATGGACAAGGCAGACCTTGCTAGTGGGAGCCCTTGCCACCATGGGCCCTGGAGCAAATGCCCCTTATGCTCATTGACGATTATGCCCCTAAATGTATGAAGGAAAGGCAACAGATGATTTAACAAATAAGCCTTTCATGAGTATTTGCCTTAAATACCCCTTAAGATTAATATATAAACAAGTAAAGAATATTACCAGTACAACTGGTATAAATTAGAGGTTTCCCTTATTACGTTCACCATGGGTGGCCTTTTATAACTATTAAGGAAAAAAGATGCTGGCCTGTAAGACATTATCCATATTTCAGAAATCATCTACTTAAAAGAGTTAAAATACTAAGAACAATCAACAGCCAAGAATAGCTAAAATAAATCATGATCTTTATTGGTGCATTTTCAACCCTTTATACCAAGAAATGTAACACGATAAGGACTTTGGCAGATCTGCATTTCAAGTTCCTAATAGTAATATTTTGTTTTACAGTTTAAGAATATGTGAAGAGAAAAGGCTAAGCGAGTGAGCAAAGTGTAAATGTAAAGATTAGCTTTTTGTTTTTTTGCCTTTACAGACGATAGACCCAACACACTCGCTGCTGCAGAAATGCATAGTGAATTTTATACCACCCCAGGGACAGGCAATGCTTCAACCTTACTAGGTCAAGCCTGTTGTGTGTTCTTGGTTTTCAAGTGTCTATTGGTGAGAACCCAGGCCCCTGTCACCAAGAGATGCTTCTTCGTAGAAATGTATTAAGTTGTCGCTTCATTACCCATTATGCATTTCATGGAAAATAAATATTTGAATGTATTATTTCAAACAATTCCCAATAAAAAAAAAATCCCAGATAGAAGATTAGCAGAAAGGAGCAAATAAAACATACAGGCTCAGAAGAGGAAGCTCAATTTACCCATATTTTTAATAGAATAATTTTTTTCTATTTTCCAGCAGCTCAGTAGCATATGAGCTCCCTGACTGTATAAAGCTAGTATAGGTGGCAAGCTTTCTTCCCTTCGCCTTCCTTCCGTGACTGACAATGTTTGTTCGTGTTCATGCCTTAAGTGGTAGAAGCAAACTTTGCATTATTTTCACCCGTTCAGTGGGCTATCTGCGTGCCTCTAGACCCACGGGGAAATGCAGGAAATCATTTGCCATATTCTGCTGGGCCATTATCCTTCCTTTGTTCTCCAAGGTGGAAATTTTTCTTCCTCTCTGATTAAAGGTCCAAGCCTACCATAGTAATTATTGTAATGTAAAGTCAGACAGATGTATAAAAGTAAGCTTTTTTTCCTTCAAGGTGTCTCACCTGGTCACAAGGTAGCATGTTTTTCCAGCTCTCTTTCTGCTGATTGAAACTTTGCATTGGTTCCTATAGCAATAAGACCATGAATAGATCAAATAGATAGACATAGATAGTGTCAAATGGTCCATCTATTTTGCCCTTTTTTATCACTTTTAATTATCAAACCTTTAGGATAGCTTCATGCATATACATAGCCTTCTTGATTTCCTTTCATTATTCTTTCTCTACAATTCTTATTTTCTAACATTGTTATGACAATACAAATCAAGCTACTAAGTATTTCCTCCAAAAGGCTTGCACTTGTTACAAAACATTTAAAGGTAAGTTGAAAACAAAATATTGACAGGCCCCATGAGCAGATCCAGGAGGGGGGGCAATTGCCTCCACCTAGATCAAAGGCATTTTCTTGCATTAAGAGGTAACTCCAGAGTCCCAAACTTACCTCTCTATGTTCTGCAAGCACAGGGTAAGTCAGTTGAATATATATGTGAATGTCTGGGTATGTTAGTATGCGTGTGTCTGGGTATGCGAGTGCGTGTTTGGGTATGTGAGTGCGTGTTTGGCTATGTTAGTGTGTGCATGTCTGGGTATGTGTTTGTATTTGTGCGTATGTATGCGTCTGGCTAACATACGCACACGCTGACATACCCATACACAATAACAAACCCCAAAACACATACACACTGTACATATACATACCCAGACATACACACGCTTTGCGTGACTACACTGAACTCCCTCTCCTGTTGGAAATCTGGACTCTGGACTTACCTCTATATGCCAGCTCTCAGTGGAAGCAATTGCCCCCCATCATATGCCTGGGTGTGTTAGTGTATACAGTATGTGTTTGAGTGTGTGTCTGGGTAGGTTAGTATGAGTTTCCTGGTGTGTGCAATAGGGTGAGTGTCTGGATGTGTGCATTAGTACGAGTGCCACTCCCGAGATCAGCCTCTGAATCCATCTCTGCCAGACTCTATGCTACATCAGAAATAAAGAAACAATGCAACCGTTATTGCTGAATAGCAAGCTTTTGTGTTAATTTGTATTTCCATGTATTACTGAAGATCCAGGTTTATATATTATCAGAATTATTATTTTTATTTATATATGTATATATATATATATATATATATATATATATATATATATATATATATATTTCACCAACAATCTATAATACCACAATTGGAGCCAACAATATCTACCTGTGCTTAGAGAGGGTTATCACTAATATGACCATCAACAATATGATGAATATGCAACAAATGTGTTTTCTTAAAAAAAAAAAGTCAAAATTGCTAATTCTGAATGGATAGATTTTGTCTGAACTATCCATGTGTCCTTTAGCTTGTTACTGCAGGAAACATATCCTCTATATGAAAAATTAACCAAGGCTGCCCTCTATGCTTCCAGCACTGTAATGAATGAATGCAATTATGTACTTGACTTTGAGTAAGAAGATCAAAAAATTAACATTTATTTATAATACTTTTTTATTTCCTTTCACTTGCAAAACACATTGAATAAACAGAGTGCATCCAAGTTGCCAGATACTGATAGTATGAGCAGCAAACCTATATGATTTGAAATAAAGTCAATTTATATATTCAATAATGCCTCATAATAACTCATGTTTTGCCATGTTGGGAGCTAATTAAAGGCATTTTTGTTGTCCTCAGATTGCTCAGAAAATTTATCATGAAAAGTATGGGGACTGGAAAATGTTATTTATTTATATGATGATTATTTATATGATGGGGCTCAAAAGGATAATTACACATTAAGCTACAGATACACATAAATTTACAGACCCCGTCATGTTATTTTTGTTAATCTGCCTTGTTTTAATCATTATTTTATCTGTTATAGTTAGCTTTTTATATATGTCCAACATCATTCTCTTTACTCATTTTCTTTTTATTCCCTCTCATTTATTAGTTCCACTTCCACAGCTGTAAATTCTTAGCACTTCAACTGTTGCCAGATTGGGCTATAAGACCGAACTTGTATGTTTTTCACACTTTGCTAACAGGACATAGGATGGGGACAAAGACCCAAAGGTAAAGATGGGCTCGATTCATGTCAAGAAATTGAATATATATCCCCTCAAACTGGACACAGGATTGAGGGCAAAACGTGGTTGGGCTCTGTGCCTTCCATAAGTAATAAATGTGTATTTTAACCTGCCACATGGGGGGGGGCTCTCTGTGCATCTCCTTTATTTAATAATAAGGTTTTGCCTCATCAGTTTTCTTTCAGCAACTGGTAAATTGCCACATGACATAAAAGCAGGTACTGATAGGTTGTTGCTATAGAAAATCAAAGCAGTCTTAAATGTGTCTGTGTTGTGGACTATTTAGTCAAGTAGATACCTTTTTATTGAACATAGAAAATAAGTCACATTTTTGGTCCTCAGATGGCCCTTATTCAGTGCAAAAATCCTGGCAATCACTTCCTACAAACATTAAAAAGAATACATCAATTTGCGATTTTCAGTGACCACTTAACATGTTGACTACCATAAACAAATCTTGTTGATGCTTTAGGGAGTGAGTTCTAAGTGCACTTTTAGAAGCTTCTGTCAATTACCTTCAGTGAACAACACCATCAGGAATTGCAGTGTACTTTAAAAGAAAATACTTCCTATCTTTACATTGGCAGCTGTAAGAGACATCCTGTTTACTTTGGATTTGCCTTGTTATACCTATGTTAACATATAATGTTTTTTAAATTTGCGGTTATTTGATCAAATTCATCCCAAGGTTTGTATCTTTTGCCTTGTGTGCCCAGTTGTCATTTTTTTTCAGTGGTATAGATGTGTATTTCTCAAGGTACTGTACGCTGTGTGCTTAGCTAGCTAGTGTTAGATGAAGCAACTCACCTGACGTTTTCCATGAGTATCCTTCCTGTGAGGTTCCTCCATTTACTCTTCACAATGTCCTAGCAAAACTACAGACCAAGTGGGTTGGTGACATCATCCAATGACGTCCGACATCACTGGTGTGAAACCAAGTATTGCAAGGATGTGATTTTTGAGTACTGTGACGTCCGTACTTACTTGATGACATTACACGCTACATTGTGTGTCAAGCCCCAGGTGGTTTCCACGTCATAAGGGAGGAGGCTGGAGAATGCCAGAGGATAATGGGTAGACAAGTATTCATGTTAAAGCTTTGGATAAATAAAACAAGTTTTAAGCGGACGTAAAACAAACAAGTATGTATTACTTACATAGTTAATTTTTATTAAAAAAAAACATTTGGAAGGGTGGTAGGAGTTCACTTTAAATAACCATGACACAAAGCCTAAGACTACACAACACCAAAATGAATGGTCATATGTTGCCACTTTGTCTGGGTTAAGTAAAGGGTCAATTTACTGCCTAGCTTGTCAGGGTGATCAAACCAAAATGTAACAGAAACACTTTCAGTAGGGTGTGGGGTTGAGTGTGTTCTGTTACCTGGTAATCACCATTTCATGTCCTTATGGTCCTACACAGTACTTGATATTAAAAAGAAGAATTTTTTTATTTTTAGCTCAGTGCTTGCAAGCTCAAACTTTTTCAGACTATAAAGCCAAGCTTTAATGTAGCTTCCACAAAAGTGTTGTGGATACATGTCCTTCAGTACCACCAAGATGCTTCAAGCAATATACATATACAAATATGTTGAACAGAGTGAATTTAAGAGATTAGAATATTTACTGCCTGGTATAACACTTACATTTAAAATCGTCAGTAAACACATTATATCATATCATGACATGACGACTCATCTTACTTCTATAATTTATGTCCACCTCAATATTTCCATAGATGACCTTTTCCCCACCGTTCACTACACTTTGAGACAGGGATCTACCATTCCTACTGACCAGTACACATTGTAGCACCATATGTTCTAAGTCTCAATAGATATCTTATGTTATTGACTAGGTGGGATTGTACCCCTATTATCGTCAATATGTATAGACCTAGCCTACACACAATTTTGCTGGAGGTGCCAGATTATTATTATTATTTATTGTTTTATATAGCGCCATCAAATTCCGTAGCGCTGTACAATGGGTAGACAGGACATTACAAGTAGTATGTTACATTACTAATTGACTAACAGAGACAACAGGTAAGGAGGGCCCTGCTTAAAAGAGCTTACAGTCTAGAGGGAGTTGGGTGTATTACACAATAGGCAAAAGTGCCGTTGTTAGGGATAGACCAGCCACACTAGTAAAAGTATTGCAGGAGAGGGACTAGGAAAGGTGAGCTAAAGGAATATGGGAGTATGGGAGGCCATCAGTGTGCTATGTTGTAAGCATCCTTAAAGAAGTGGGTCTTGAGGGATTTTTTGAAGGAATAAAGGCAGGGGGAGAGGCGGATAGACCGGGGGAGGGCACTCCAGAGGATAGGGGCAGCCCTTGAGAAATCTTGTAAGCGGGCATGAGAGCTAGAAATTAGAGGAGAGGATAGAAGGAGATCATTCGATGAGCGGAGAGACCGGTTAGGTGTGTATTTAGAGATGAGAGAGGAGATGTAGGGAGGGGAACCGCTGTGAAGGGCTTTGAAAGTAAGAGTGAGGATTTTGAAGCGAGTCCTGAAGCTCACAGGCAGCCAGTGAAGAGACCGACAGAGGGGAGAGACGTTAGTAAAGCGATGGGAGAGGAAGATGAGTCTGGCAGCAGCATTCATGGTGGATTGTAGAGGGGTGAGACGGTTAAGAGGGAGACCGGCTAAGATAGAGTTACAGTAGTCAAGACGGGAGATAATCAGGGCATGGACAAGAGCCTTAGTGGTATGCTGCGTTAGGAAGGGATGGATACGGGCAATGTTTTTAAGATGAAGGCGACAGTTTTTAGAGACAGACTGAATATGGGGTGTGAACGAAAGGTCGGAGTCAAGGGTGACACCAAGACAGCATGCATGAGTAGACGGGGAGATGATGGCACCATTAACATTGAGGGAGATAGATGGGGGAATCTTAGAGTTGGAGGGAGGGAAGATGAGGAGTTCAGTTTTGGAGAGGTTGAGTTACAAGAAACGTTCAGACATCCAGGTAGAGACAGATGCAAGGCAGTTAGTTACACGATCTAAGACAGAGGGAGAGAGAGATCAGGGGAGGATAGATAGATCTGGGTGTCATCAGCATACAGGTGGTAGTGAAAGCCAAAGGATGAGATCAGTTTGCCAAGGGAGGAAGTGTAAAGAGAGAACAGAAGGGGTCCTAAAACGGAGCCTTGGGGTACCCCTACTGAGA
Source organism: Spea hammondii (assembly GCA_029215755.1). Classification (NCBI taxonomy): domain Eukaryota; kingdom Metazoa; phylum Chordata; class Amphibia; order Anura; family Pelobatidae; genus Spea; species Spea hammondii. The sequence continues at coordinate 14,400,513 of JARDYJ010000008.1, forward strand.
GAGGGAGGGGAGGGGAAATGTTAATGGAGACAGAAACACTGAAGGTACGATCAGAGAGGTAGGAAGTGAGCCATGAGAGAGCAGTATCATGGAGGCCAAGATCATAAAGCTTTTGAAGGAGAAGAGGGTGGTCCACCGTGTCAAAAGCAGCAGAAAGGTCCAGTAGGATTAGCATGGAGTAGTGGCCCCTGGATTTAGCAGTGAGTAAGTCATTAGTAACTTTAGTAAGGGCGGTCTCAGATATCAGATACCCAAAGTTAGATTGTAATTTGCTTAATCCTTTGTGATCAAGAGTACTTGCAGTAATTTTGACAGCTACCGACATGAATCTGACATTTGATTGGAATGGTGGAACACAACATAGAAAAGCTCTAACAGCTCGAGGGCCATATCGGAGTCGATTTAACAATTCTGGTATCTACTCCAGAGACTCTCCTCAGAGGTTCCATTTACTATAGGGTTTTAGGCCTTGGTAGGACTACTTTGCTACTTTTCCTCAGATCATGAGGAAAGAACCAAGACCTCTTTAATGGGGTTCTTCATTGAATAAATGAATTTATTTTTGTACTTAATGGTTATGTACTGTTGAATAGATATAGAATTCAGATGGTTCTAGGCACCACTGTCATTGTCGTTTGCTAAAATTAAGAATATACAAAGAAATGCTATTTTGTTAATTCAAATGACGAAAAAAAATATGGTACTGCTTTGTTTTGTTATTTTGTATAACAGTTGTATAGTTATACCACTAGTGGTCACTGGTGCACTGTCAATTAAATTGTTAGAATAGAAAGGAATTGAAATAATCCTATGCATTAACTAGATTCATTCTTTAGACTACTATTGACAGCTGGTATGTTATTTGAGTGGAGGACTTTATATTACTTTAAAAAATGAGGCATAATGTTCCAAAGACTGAAATAATTAGCCATGAAAAGTGCACTGACACAATATGATGGCACAAACATATACAGTATCTCACAAAAGTGAGTACACCACTTACAGTTTTGTAAATATTTTATTATATCTTTTCATGTGACAAAACTGAAGAAATAACACTCTGCTACAATGTAAAGTAGTGAGTGTACAGCCTGTATAACAGTGTAAATTTGCTGTTCCCTCAAAATAACTCAACACACAGCCATTAATGTCTAAACCTTGGCAATAAAAATGTCCAAATTGGGCCCAGTTAGCCATTTCCCCTCCCCGGTGTCATGTGACTCGTTAATGTTACAAGGTCTCAGGTGTGAATGGGGAGCAGGTGTGTTAAATTTGGTGTTATCGCTCTCACACTCTCTCATACTGGTCACTGGAAGTTCAACATGGCACCTCATGGCAAAGAACTTTCTGAGGATCTGGAAAAAAAAATGTTGCTCTACATATGATGACCTAGGCTATAAGAAGATTGCCAAGACCCTGAAACTGAGCTGCAGCACGTGGGCAAGACCATACAGCAGTTTCGCAGGACAGGTTCCACTCAGAACAGGCCTCGCCATGGTTGACCAAAGAAGTTGAGTCATATCCAGAGGTTGTCTTTGGGAAATAGACATATGAGTGCTGCCAGCATTGCTGCAGAGGTTGAAGGGGTGGGGGGTCAGCCTGTCAGCGCTTAGACCATACGCCGCACACTGCATCAAATTAGTCTGCATGGCAGTCGTCCCAGAAAGAAGCCTCTTCTAAAGATGATGCACAAACAGTTTGCTGAAGACAAGTGGACTAAGGACATGGATTACTGGAACCATGTCCTTTGGTCCAAAAATAAACTTATTTGGTTCAGATGGTATCAAGCGTGTGGGGCCGCAACCAGGTAAGGAGTACAAAGACAAGTGTGTCTTGCCTACAGTCAAGCATGGGGGTAGGAGTCTCATGGTCTGGGCCTGCATGAGTGCTGCCAGCACTGGGGAGCTACAGTTCATTGAGGGAACCATAAATGCCAACATGTACTGTGACATACTGAGGCAGAGCATGGGCTGCAGGGCAGTATTCTAACATGATAACGACCCCAAGCACACCTCCAAGACGACCACTGCCTTGATAAAGAAGCTGAGGGTAAAGGTGATGGACTGGCCAAGCATGTCTCCAGACCTAAATCCTATTGAGCATCAGTGGGACATCCTCAAACGTAAGATGGGGGAGCACATGGGGGAGTGGAAGAGGACTCTAGTGGCAACCTGTGAAGCACTGGTGAACTCCATATCCAAGAGGGTTTAGGCAGTGCTGGAAAATAGTGGTGGCCACACAAAATATTGGCACTTTGGGCCCAATTTGGATTTTTCCACTTAGGGGTGTACTCACTTTTGTTTAGACATTAATGGCTGTGTGTTGAGTTATTTTGAGGGGACAGCAAATTTACACTGTTATACAGGCTGTACACTCACTACTTTACATTGTAGCAGAGTGTAATTTCTTCAGTGTTGTCACATGAAAAGATATACTAAAATATTTACAAAAATGTGAGGGGTGTACTCACTTTTGTGAGATACTGTAGATTAAAAAAGAGTAAAGTGGGTCTACAGAAATTAACCAAGAAGGGGTAACGATTGCCCCATTTCTCTACTCTACTTTAGTAAATAGACCTGTATGTGGCCCATTCTTCCATTTCCCCAAAACGGGAAAGATGACTCTTGGCCTAGAAGCAAACTAGGAACCTCTCTTGCACTATATAAAGAAAATGGTGCCGCTAAGTACGTGGTACTTAGCTGGTACTATTTTGGGCCATCTATTTATGTACTATGTAAGTAGCTGACAATCTAAGGGTTAAAGGTTTTTATTGGTGGCATAGTTACTTAGTCAGTAGGTTACTTAGTAGTGTGCATGTGTTGTAGGTGTGAGCTGAAGCAATGAGCTAGAAAACACTTGTTCCCTCTGTGTGCACAGCCTGCGGTGCCAGCTTCTTCACAGCTGTCCTGTGTCATCTCACCCAGGTGGACGCAATAATGTCTGATGCCCCATACATGAAGCTGTGAACATTTACTGCCGATTCAGATTCTGTTTGTGTCATCGATATTTACGTGATTATGTGGCAGCAATGATCTAAGAGTAAGGTAGGTGGGTTGCCACACCGCCAGCCCTGTACACAATCTCCAGGGGACTTCCAGGTTGTGAAGAGAAGCTGGAAGAGCTAAGGAAGATTTGATAATAATAGGGAGCATGTATTTTACTATTATTGTACATTTTTAGCATTTTTTATTTTCTTTCCATGCATTGAAAGTAATATTACCAATATAACTACTATTATTCCTTCCTTTATTATTTCAGGCATGTTTAAAACTTTAGTTTGTTCCGATTACATAGATATTTTAATTCCACTTGCGTTAGCAATACTTTTGTCTAATATAGACTGTTCGATGACCAAAATAGACTTGTATGTTCCCAAAAATTATGTGAGAAGGCGGGTGAAACAAAGTGTGCTCTTATTTCATCAATATTGACGTTTTCATGAAAATGTGTACAGCTGACAACATTCTATAGAATTTTAAATAGAAAGTCTCATGATAGCCATTATTTAAAATGCAAATAGGGCCTACCATGGTAACAACACATCCAGTACTTCGTTTTGCTTACTATAGTAAGCAGCCTGTGTATTTAAATTGCAGTTGCTTACACTGTGCCTACACATTATACAAATTCTGTTTTCCTTGACACTTGCTGAAGAACGAACTACAATTAATACAGCCTGTTAAAGCAGACAGCATCCAATTAGTTATCATCCATTTCCAAATAGAGATGGTAGACACAAAAAAACGCATGGGGCTTGCGTTTTTATTCAGAAGAAAAATAGATACAAACTACGGGTTTTCAAAGAAACATTTTCCTCACAATAGCAAGGATACTCACTTGACCTTTAATGTGAAACGGAGTGTTAATTTTTCTCTGTCACCTCTTAATTGCTCCCTTATTATGCCGTTCAAGCAGTTAATTGCTAGACTGCGGAAAAGAGTGTTTTCAAGAAGAGGAAACACCAGAGTATGGAAGAAACAGTATGCTAAAGTAATTGGGTCTGAACATGAGATGTGGTTTTACTTTTAATGGTAGCTAGAAAAAAATAATAGAGGAAGTGTAATTGTCCCTATTGTACAAACAGTGCAGAGGTCACTCCCCTGATCGAATTCATAGGCAACATTTACGTCATTTTGTCAATTTCTTAATGCAGCTTGTAAAAAAAAATTTAAATTAAACAATTATTAACTCTTTCAACACTTTCAAACAATATAATCTAAAAAATAGTTTCAAAAATTACATTTTCAACTCATGTGACACTGATTTTAATGTTTAGCGTAGAACACAACATATATGTGTTTTTATTTACAGTACATGTGTTATAAATTATGAAAAATGTACTTTAATGTTGTGTATCTATATGTGTGATCTAGGTATCTGAGCTTTGAGGGGAGAAGATTCAGGTTGTCTGGCTTAAGGATCACCAAGCTGAAAAGCGGAGCTGGCTGCTAGTCTAGGGTGGAAAGTGAGTGGAACTCATGCCACTCTGAGTTGGTGCCTAACTATGCCACCCCCTCCCCGCAATCTCTGTGCCGTGGGATGAAGGAGGTTAAGATCTATATTAACCATTTGGGGAGGAATGAAGCTCACCCCCTTCATTATCTATAATGTGGAAAAGAATGGTTGACTTAACCCCCTCTTGGTTATTAGAGGGTCCTGGGCAACGTTCCATCTAATTTTTCTTAGTTGGCGTGCGCAGAAAATTTCTCTTAAAAAAAAAATGTTTTCTTTTTTTGGGAAAAACTGTTGTGCGCACAATTTTTGGACATGTGCGCTCTCTAAAAAAGCTATGTGCGCGCGCACAAGCACACAGCTTAGAGGGAACACTGGTCCTGGGATGTAATTTTCTCAATGTATGCATTTTTTTGTTAAATATGTAGCTTATGGGGTATTTTGTGAGTTAAAAGTTATGTGCGTTATGGAGGTCAACCTGAAAAAACTCAAGCCCAGTCATTAACACACAAGTGCTTATGACTTACGTTGAGTCACTTTTCAGTGAATAGACTCAGAAGTATATTTTACGTCAGTCATCCATGCTCGTTTAACACAAACTAAACACCCCCCATACACAAAAAAACTGTCACAATTGTGATAATGATTTTTCAAATGCTGCTTTGGTACACAGTACAAGGAGGTTTTATCACATGGTGTGAACTCTTATGAACAAAAAGGTGCCTTTTCTTTATTTCTATGCTTTGGGGGCTGTTTAAAGTCCCTTCTACTGAGTATACAATAACATTTGCTCAGATTCCCAACAAGTCTAAGTAATTGCTCTGGCTTGTGTTTTTCAATTGCTATGTAGATGATTATTTCCACTAGGCTTACCGTTTTTTGTCATCTTCTCTAGTCAATATTCTTCAGTGTGGCCTCTGGAGACAATGAATATGAATAGAGGTATCCAATTGATCATGGCAATCATTCAATGACAGAGAATTTCAAGTGCCTGTCTAGGGTCCTTTCAAAAGATTAACTTTGCTTTAGAACTACCTGCCATCAAGCATTTGTTATCACTCACAGATGTATCACTACAGCTTGTTAACTAAATCAGTAGCACCAGAAATTTGTATGGCAGTACGCTTAATGACTACAAAGAAAAACAAACATCAAGCATGCTGCACACACAGACAATTTAACCAAATCTTTGCTTTCTTGTCTTGCAGGGTTTTTTTTGTTTTTTTTTTAAATCACTGGTGGACAAAAATGGGCATTTCAACCCCTTCAAGAAAAGAAACAACTGTGGCAACATTATTTCAAGAATCATGTTCTAAAAATAATTTCGATTCTGTACATTTTTAAAGGTGCTGTCCCGCTTTGTGAAATCATTAACTGCCGTCTCTAGCACATTAAGGGGAAAAAATTGTCATTTGTCTGTGAAGTTTTATTCAAATAACCGTTTTAAGTGGAATTTGTTAGCAATCACTGCTGGCTTTTATGTCATCACCTCACAATTAAGTGTTCCTGATAAAAACATGTAACTAAGCCTACATTTTACATCAGTATAAGTTATTTCTCGGAAGGGTTTTGATATTTAACAGCATTAGTAGTTCAGTATATAATGTTGCATTCTAGCAGACTAGGTGGAAAAGCACATTCAAAGGAGACAAAACTGTTGTTACCTTTGTACCAGATGGTCACATCATATATGGAGAAATGTGACAGTGGTGTCCATTTTTTTGTGACATAGGTAGCCAATATTGTCTCAAAGTAACCAACTGTAAGCTTTCATAAATGAAGATAACATGTCAAATAACAAATATTTACTCTCTACCAAAAAACGTTTATTTGTGTGTCTGAATCCCATATTATATGTCGTATGTGATCCATTTATAACCAGGTGCACTGTCTGGTGTATGACATTATATTGTGTTGCTCTGCTATATAGGGCTATCCCATGGAAAACAAGATTATAGGCTGTGAGATCATATTGCTTTGCTCTCCTTCACTACTTCACAAGGTGACAATGTGGCAGTATCCTTCTAAAAATGGGAGGCATGATTTTATAAGGTCCATAAAGACATGGTTGGATGAGTTTGTTGTGGAAGAACTTGAGTGGCTTCACAGAGCCCTGACCTCAATCCCATTGAAAACCTTTGGGATAAACTGGAATGGAGATTGCGAGACATGCCTTCTCATCCAACATTAGTGCTTGACCTCACAAATGCTGTACTGAAAGAGTGGGCACAAATTCCAACAGAAAATATGAGAGAGAGACAGACGGAGACAGACCAGTACCAGAATTACAACTCCATCATGTATCTTAAATTACCAAATAAGGAAAGTACAATTTTCGGGGGAGTAGTTTACCACTTTTTTAACACACCTCCCTGTCCATGACCTTATTAAATTAAATTGATGCAATCCATTCACATTAAACAAAAAAGTGTGTATTTTATTTGAAACAAATTGTTCATTATATACCTTTAACCCCTTGATGACAATTGCCGGTCCGGGCACGTCACGGAAAAACAAGTCGTTTACGACAAATGACGTGCCAGGACCGTCATTTGTTAAAACGGGTAAAAAAAATCGATCCGTGATCGATTTTTAAACCCAAACGGCGTTGCTGTAATGCCTCGACCTCGAGGCTTTCAGCAACGCCACGATCGGCACCAGGGGCCATGTCTGGCCCCTCCCCGGGGCGTCAACATCCGCCATACATTGTATGGCGGCGGGCGCCCGTTTTAAAAGCGTTTAGGAGGCGATCAACGATCACCTCTTAAACTTAAATGGTGTCGCTGGAATGCCTCAATCAGGAGGCATCCAGCGACACCAAACACTTACCTCAGGATGGACTGTGACCGCTCCGCTCAGCAAGATGGCGGCGGCCCGGGAAAAAAAACAATAAAGAAGAAAAAGTTCGCTAGATGGTCTCCAGACCCTCTAGAGAACTTTGGCTCCACTTGCAGGTTGAATACAGGTACTGCATTCAACCATGCAAGTCAATGGAGCCCAGCTTTCTAATCACAATGTGATTAGTAAAATATTCAAAAAATAATTAAAAAAAAAAAATGGGAAAAAAAATGTGCTAACATTTAAAAATAATTATGCAGTGTGATTAGTAAAAATAAATTAAAAAATAAAATAAAATTAATAATAATTAGAAAAAAATAGTAAAAAAAACAGTAAAAGGTAAAATAATTTAATCAGGGGAACCTTCAAGTTGAAAAAAAAAATTAATTTTTTTTTAAAAAAGGCAAAAAGATAAAACATATATATAAAAAATATATTTTTGTGAGCAAGTCCTAAAATTAGCACATTAGCTTAAAACAATTCTTTCATGGAAAGAGTTAAAATACTGGCATATTAAATGCCCATGGGGTGTCTACTTTAAAAAAATGTATGATTTGATGGGGTAAATTGAATTGGCCGGGTTCAACAATGTCCCAGTTAACACGGGGGGAAGGATGGCCACACATCTAATTTCCAATTAGAAAAATGCACACGTACCAAATGTGGCCTTTTAGTTCCCCCAAAAAATGACAAACCCATGCATGTGGGGTATCACTGCGCTCAGGAGATGTTGCTGAACACATATTGGGGTGTCGTGTGACAGCAGCATATACCAGGAGCTGTAAATTCATACATAACATAGGTGTGTGGGGGAAAAATACACACAAAAGAATACTACTGCAAACTTTGAAAAAATGCTGGTGCTAAAATGTGTGCATGCAAAGAGTTAAAATACCAGCATTTAAAATACCCTGGGGTGTCTAGTTTTCAAAAATATATGGTTTTGTTGGGCACACTGAAATGGCCCGGCTCAAAGATGTACCAAATAGGGCATGGGCAGTGGATCCCCAAATGCCAAAGTTCAACATTGAAAAATGCCCATGTCCCAAAAAATGACAAACCCATGCATGTGTGGTATCACTGTACTCAGGAGATGTTGCTAAACACATATTGATAGTGACATATACCAGAACCTGTTTATTCATACCTGAAGTAAAATGTGTGTGAAAAAACAAATGCAAAAAAAATTACTACCATAAAGTTTGACAAAGGCTGATGGTAGAATTAGTACTTGGAAAGGGTTAAAATACTAGCATTTGGAATACCCTGGGCTGTCTAGTTTTCAAAAATATATGACTTGATGGGGTAAATTGCATTGGCCGGGTTCAAAGATACCCGAAATGGCACATGGGGGGAAGAATTACCAGATTTGGAAAAAATGGCTTTGAAATAGCAAAACGCTACCTGTACTTATTGCCCCATAATGTGTAGAAAAAAGCAAAAAAACATAAAAACATTGGGTATTTCTAAATTCAGGACAAATAGTAGAATCTATTTAGCAGGTTTTTTCATTACCTTTTATAGATGAGTAAAAGATTTTTCAACTAAAAGTTAGAAACGGTCATTTTTTTCTAAATTTTTCACCATATTTTATACTTTTTTTAATAGTAAATAATATGATACAATCAAAACAATGTCATCTAAAGAAAGCCCTTCTTGTCCTGAAAAAAACTATATCTAATGTGTGTGGGTTCAGTAAACGGGAAAGAAGAAAATTACAGCTAAACACGAGCAGCGCAGAAATATTAAAACGGCCATTGTCACGAAGGGTACAAAAAGTAAAATCAGCTTTTGTCACGAAGGGGTTAATCTGCAGTCTAGAACGTGTTTATTATTTTTTACTAAAATACTGCAATTCTTAAGTCATAGCAAATAGATTTACACATTTTTACTAAATATACTGTGATATATTGTGTTACTCTTGGAATGTAATTCTCTTTTTTCACTGAGATGCTTAAACTACATGAAAACCTAAAACGTTACAACGTTACTTTGAAAAACAAGAAATGGTCTGTCTGTGTTGCGCTAATAACATTTGGGTGGCACTGATCATAGGTAAGGTCACCAATCAACCAGGTGTTCGCATACTATTCCGATTTGGGGCAATTAAAGTGTAAATACACATTTTCTACCAAAGGTTAGTTATTTCATACTCAATTACCCAAACAGCTTCACCCTACTTTGAACCAAGTAAAGTAAGGACAACACTTCCATCTGCTCTCTCAATAGGTTCCCTGTAGCTTTAACTTCGATCCTATTCATTTTTTTTTCTAAAGTAGTTAAAGCATCCACCTGCCTTTCACTATTAAACTCCTTCACTGTCACCAAAGATGAAAGATGGACATTTACATCAAGCACTACTCCAGTATTCCCCAACAGAAAATCTGTAATAATTATAAAAAAGCATAAGCATTGTCATCTCTTTGCTACATTTAAACTGGGAAAGTTAAAAGAGACAGATACGCTGTACCATTTCTGTTAAAAAGTGATGCCATACAGTGGTATAAGAAGACACTGTGAGTTAAAAAAAATTGAAATGACGGTGACTTTCTGATATATACATATAATGTAGCTCTTTCTGTGCTTTTTAGTGTAAATCATTTCCATTCTAGCCTTTTGAGGCATGCATTGTGTCACTGATGCTTGTGGGTTTTTTTTTAACCCACGTGTGTATCTTTATTTTACAATCTTTACAGATAAGAGGCACAGTACTCATAGATCGAGATCATGTCACAATAATGTCCACTACTTCTTGATGCTTTTTTGTGAATGTGTTTGGCAGTAGTTCTCTTGTGCTGTTGTGTGTTTGGGTATTTTAGTTATCGCTAAAACAGTAAGTCTTCATAACAGGGATGGACACCATATGAAATAGATAATATGCTACATGTTTAAGGTGTGACACAAGATTTTATCTGGTATCCCTACCCATTGCTGACTGTACTGCACCTGTTAACCATTCGATGAGACCATGCTCTGATCACCAAGTGTCTATCCTACAACTCATTGCTGTTCCTAGGCACACCTGATGTCATCATGGCTTAAGAGTTTACCACACACTTCTACAATATTCTACCTTGTCCTCATTAAAAAGTAGATCAATAATTTAAGAACATTTTCATATTAAAGTGAAGAGTTTTCAGCATATAACATTGAGATGTACCTTAACGTCCAATGTCCTTTTGACTTTGCAAAGAGGTTCTGGAAATATAACATCCTAATTACATACATTTTATTAAATAGGTAGCTCTATTACATAGTAACCACAAGAAATATGACCGAAAGCACTAACATAAACAGCACATGTAATGTAATAATTCCAGAATTCAAAAAAAAAAAATCTATCAACCTTAGAACAAAGAACACAGCGTGACCTTACCTGTACTGCACCAAGTCCTAGACACTTTTATACATACGTTATGTAGCAGCAGTCCCCTTAATCCATCAATTTGCATTCCCCCATCTGCCATTTTTGACCCTGAGTGTTAAGGTTTCTATTATATTATCAGAGGCACACAAGGCACATGCTCTGCTGCTTTGACGGCTAGTTGAACATAACATTGTATGCTATGAGCCCTAGTTACATTTCAGCAGATGTACCTGGGCTTATCGATGGTTCAAACCCCTTTGTCTGATGTTTAGTGCTCTTCTGATTTAGTCATTTATGGTTTTCCTCACTTGCCAGCTAAAGAAGAAATCTTAGCAGAACACAAACAGCTTAATGAAGGATAATGCTTGATTTGGAAAGGGTTATAGATAGAACTGTGTCTAAATTAAAGCTACTGTCAGCTACTGTAGATTCTGTAAAGAACATTTCAAGTGTTAATATTTTCCAGCCATCTAGCTGATGTGTTTCTCTTTAAGAAAAAAATAATAACATAGTGCAAGGATGACACCTGTACAGCTTACCATCTCTGTAATGGCCCCTACCTTTACTTATGAGTCTTATCCAGCCAGCATGCCAGTGGTGGTGCACATTGGCAGATAGACACACTGCTTCCTGACTGCTAAAGGTCCCCTGAGCACTGGGCGGCAACTAAGTCTCTGAGAGTGAAATTCTGAGACAGGCGTTTAAAAGCTGTAGTCAAATAAACTATGGATGGTCCAGAAAACCATAAATCAAGCACCCAAAATCCCCATGTAAGTCCACAGGCCAAAGAGGAGGTACATGAAGCGGGAAAAACAACCAATAACCATATGGTGTGTTTAAGACGTGTATGATTTGTAGTGAAGTAGAGGTCAATTTATTCTTAATCAATACATCTTACAATATACTATAAAAAATACATATCTTGGAATGTAGTGTGTGTTACGATAGACCTTTAATGTCCAATCGAGTTACCTTTGGAAATTACATAATTTATCAGGGTTTGTAAATTTTTGCAGGTCCAACAACAAATGATTATGATGCCTTCCTTATCGGTTTTTCAAACGCATAAGTGCATTTCTTATCTGGCATTCATAGCAAGTTTCTTCTGCACAGGAGTAATAAAAACTAGAACTATATTAACCATTTAGGAGAGCTGTCACACAAAATGCAAATGCCTATGAGTCTGCCTCATCTGGTGTAAGATACACCTAAGAGGTCTCACATTTCTGTCCATTTGTGCAACACAAATTACCACTGCATTATCAGTCATTATCAGAAATTTTTTTTCAAAATCTGTAATTCTGTGTTTAACCTTACAGTCATTTAAAGAACGTGACAATCAGCAACAGAATGTAATCAGGCAGGCTGTGAGAGGTCATACAATATTTTGAAGAATATTCATCCTCATTTGAAATTATATTTATTTTATTAAAAATAATTTAAGCCCCAAGCCCTCTTGGCCAGCATCCTTTCCAAACTGGAGTCCTCTCTCTTTTTCGATAACCAACTCCTAGAGTGTTCAGAAGCTGTACATCTCCAAAGATAGGCTGCCCTGTGCTCTATATGAAATCCAGCCGTAGTGGAACAGCACTTAGAGAATATATGTTTGTACCTGCTGGCAGCACCCCTGCCAAAAAATACATGGTGCTTCTGACTGTGTAAAATCAGGAGGCAGCTGTAAGTAACTAAGGATTTTTTTTTAAAAACAAATAAAAATGAACCCTGAAAAAGATAAGTATGGCTGTCATAAACAATTGTATTACAGCAAAAATAAAAACAAAAAAGTATTTGTCTTTTTGCATTTTCTCTGTTAATATCTGCTTTTTGGGGGATTTTTTTTTCTAAATGATCAAGGCTGTCCACGGGCAAGGCAAGGGGAACACTCCCCCCGCCGCTGGAAATTTTGCACCCCACAGCATCAATGCTCCTGCAGGGCTATTTGAAGTGGATGAGGCTTTCAGGCAATTTACAGGATTTTAATGAAAGAAGAGAAGTTTAAGAAATGATGAGAGCTTTAATGAAAGGAACAGAGGGGGATAACAGGGAATGGAGGGAATGCGGGGGTGAATGATGAAACAAATGGAGGAAGGAAATCAGTTGATGCTGATGCAAACTAAATTATGTATACATATACATTTAATTAATGTTTTTTTATGGATCTGGACCCCAAAAATCTTATGATCAATAAAACTATTTATTATAAAAATGTACACACCTCATTCACTTAATCTGAAGGGCATGAATTCAAAGGACGAAACATTAACATCTTAGGTTACATTAAAATTTCATGGAAAATCAATAAATAAATAAAAGGTTGTGTCATTTGACCCCTGGATCGGCAATCCCTTGCAAAATCAAATTAGTAAAGACCAAATTAATTTCAATTTGATGCCCTTTTAATTGTTCACAGGAAGGGAGACAAAGTGTGAGGCATGCTCTAGAAGACAGATGTCCACACCATAAACACAACTATGGCAATAGAGGCTAATTGGAACCCTGGTAAGCTGTGTCAGTACAGGAGCCAAGGACTTCTTATGCATAAGAAATAAGCCACTCTCTTAACCCTAGAGGTGGTCCCTTCACAAGTCAACTGTGGGTGACACCGCTGAGCAGCATTTTAAAGCCATTCCTGTCAACAAGATGTCAAGTGACCATTTCAAGAGATGGGTCATTTAATTTATTTTGTTATTCTTGTCTTATACTTAGCCTCGTCAAAGAAAGATTCAGATCTTAAGGGTTCAGTAAAAATGTTGTTTGTTCATCTAGGGTTTCATGTTGATACAGAAAAAATAAGTTCTGGAGTGACAAAAAGTCAGTCTCAAAAGTATTATCAGTTGCATTTATTCATTCAATTAAATTAAGACTTGTTTTAGTTTTGGCCGGTTAAACCTCGCTATAATTAAATGTTGACATTTGTTGACTTTGTTTTTAATGGTTTGGATGTGTCCCTCAGCACTCTGTAAACTTGAAAGTAAAATTGAACTAATTACCCGATGAATACTCCTGTGAAGTGCCACAAGATGGCAGTCTATGACATACCTTTCGTTTTCCGTCTAGCTATCCAGTAGGGAGTTCCACCATTCTCAAATGGCAGCAACCCCAGGTAGCCTGGGTGACATTTGCTTCATATTATGATACACACTAATTAATCATTAGCCATCCCTGAAGTCTTCTTAAAAAATATCCCTTGCAGAGGGTTATCTCAGTAGGAGCTTCCAATGTTGATACTGTTCCGCACACATATGTTCAGCTGCTGCAGGACAGAATACTTTTATGGGGTTTTCAGAACAAATCTTCTCCAAAGAGTAAGCTAAACAACAAAAAGTATTGGGCTAAACTATTAAGCTTTGGTTGACACCGATTGCTTGGTTGCAAACTACAAGAAATGTGAAAATTTTACTGAAATATGTGGGAAACTCGGTACATTCAGTGCAATTCAGTTTTCCTTCATTAACTGTTTATAATCCCACAACAGGGAGTGTCACAGTTGATGTATCCAGAAGTCTCTGTGCTGCTGAGTTACTCTTACAGCCATCTGCCACTAGCTGGTTTCTTAAATGAACATAGACACCACGGGGATAAAGGATTATTCAGTGATGTAAAACACTCACATTGCTTCCCTTTCATAACCTTTTATTTTAACGTGTCAGTAAAAAAATGGAACTCTTAGAAAGCTAGCTTTATTCTAAAAATATGAAAGGTAGCATTGTGTCGTTCTATTATTTAAATCTCAAATTGTAAATTTACATTATGGCAAAATGAATATGAGATATCTGCCTTCATACAGAAACTAAAATTCTAGATCTCGCTCACAAAGTAGCATCGAATTAGTGGTCCGCCCTCTGGATTAACTGGAAAATTAAGGAATTTTAGAAGTAATTTGGGAGTTTTAATTGATAGTACAGTCTGGACCAATATCATGGAGCATCCTTTTCTCAGTATAAATAAAGGTTTTAGTTTTAATCACATGCAAGTCTCATGTAACAATATTTGTACATACGAAGCAGAGCAAAATGAATAAGAGCAACATCCTAAGAGATACAACATATAAATAAACCTTTTTCTGGTTTATTGAAATATAAATTAAATGCAAATTATGTAACCATTCCTTTCAACTTCAAATCTAGATTTGATCGTACCTACAATGCATGAGGGAGTAAATAGTAAATATGAAATTCACTTAAGTATTTTGTTTTGTGTATAATTTTGTATTTCACAAATGTTTTAACGTAATGTTTTGTTAGCTCTTCATTAAGTAAAATTAAATATATATATATATATATAATCTTGAGTCATGCCTCTATAGCGATATTTGGCCATTTGTAGCAGCTCTGTCTGAGTATTTTGGAAGATCAAAAGAAGAACAACCACTGAGAGGGCTGCTGTCCGTAGCAAGAGAACCAATCTCCATAAAGAAGTGAGATTAGATGAAGGTTTGAAAGCGTTCCGCAAGGTCAAGGGGGAAAGAGCCTCTGATTTGGTATTTTATTCATTACTTTTGGTCTTTTGATCAGCTTCTTTTGTGCTATAGCAGCTAGAAATGAACCTCAAGGGTTAACTTTTGATTACCACACCAGAACACAACTGTGTACAACAAAAAATGCATCTTAATGAAAAACCTAATGCATCATGGATTATGTGTGCAGGCGTTTGAATCTCTTCAGTGGACTCATCTATGTACCCTGAATACATGGTAATAATTGTATATATATATATATATATATATATATATATATATATAAATGGAAGGTCATATCATATGTATTAGACATGCACCATATAGCTGGGACATCCTATTGATTTTTGTGGTAATAAGACTGTTTTTAGAACTCTTTCTAAATAACCATTATGTTCCTTTTATGTCTTAACCTCAATTTACTGTACCTTCACACAAAATAGTGTATACTTAACTGAATAATACACCAAGTTTGTTACACAGAACAAGGTCTTCCAGCATCAAACATAGAAAAAAAAAAATATATATATATATATATCAAGGAGTATTGGCAAGGCTCTGTAATGGTATAATAAAGCACTATTTTCAGAATAATGGAGAGGCAGAACATTTTTGACTTGTGTCTACTCAACCTTTCATCATTTGCCAGGATTTTCTACTACCTATATATACTATTTATACTACCTACTACCTATATGGGCATCTTTATTCTTCTTCTTGTTCTGCTCTTGCCCTCCCTTTATCCCCTGTCCTGCACCCTTTCTTCACCAAGTGTGGCCAGTAATATGTGGGTAGGTGTAGCCAATTAGTGGTTTGCCAATGGCTGCCATATTCTGGCGTGATAAAGAAAACAGATATTTTTTTATTGCATTTGAAATAGTGTGTTCAGATTATCAGCTTTGTTGCACATTTTTGTCTTAAATTTTGTATTCTTCCTATATCCTGTGCTCAAAACCACCAAGGAAATTGGCATTTTACTAATACTAACAATATTTATTATTTTAGCTTTCTACATAAATGCTTTAAATTCCTATTGTACAGTGCTACAGATTATGATGGAGATATATGAACAGGCTATTATTAATAATGATAATACACAGTACAGTAATAACAGTATTATTATTATTTTACATTTTAAAGTTTGGAATATGTAGCAAATTTACTTAATTGCTCCTGTTCGTGGGGTTATATGGCTTATGGTTAATGTTAAAAAAAAGGCCATATCTGACTGCAATTGGTAATTTCTGAAACTTCAGAAAGTGGCAGCAGCAAATCAGTGCTACCAGCATGTGTTGGGCCACAGCGGCAGCTAAAAGGAGACAGTGTGACGAGCGCGGTCGCAAGGCTAAAATTCAAATTTTAATGAGGTAACGTGGTGTCCTTGGGGCAGCTATTGGCAGGAATTTACCTAATATAAAGCCATGTTTTAGGGTTTCCCTCAGCACTTCTGTCAACACACCTGGAAGCTGCAGCCCTGCCTCCCACCCCCATTATAAAAAAGTCCTTGATAATATCAATTAATTGTCTCTCATAAGGAAGGAAACAACATTTTAAAACTAGCATTGAATGATGTGCTCCTCCATCTTGTCACATAATATTATTTACTCATTTATGCGATAAAACATAGCATTCACAGGTAGGATTATGGGCAATAGAAGTTAGCCTGAACCTACAGGCCTGTTCGTTCACTGTGATTTGTTTTGCACATATTCATTTTCCACTGTCTATCAAAATTATTGTTCAAAGCCTCAGAATCCTGTTACTGTGATTCAGCACAAATTAGCCTGACCCGTTCCACGTACATGTATTTGTAGTCTAACCACTCTGTGCATTGTTAGTACTGATACAGAGCAAGCATAATTCTATAGTATGGAAAACATCAAAAAAAATATTAACATATGTACATATGATTTGGATAGAATTGACACAACAGATGCACTGTTATGAATTATGTGCGAACAATTATTTAACGTATATTTTTAGAGTGAATATATGTATATATAATCTATATGTGTTTCTGGAATATGTGTAAAAAAAATAGTTTTTCACATCTGTACCAGGAAACACAGTTTATAAATATTCTCAGGAAAGAGTATGAAACAGAGTTTTCTTACTTAATTTCACTTTGGGTTCCATACAAAGCCTTATATCTTGCCAAGCCATGAAGACATAAGTCTGATATTATATATAGCATTTATTCATCTGCACTGGTCATTAAAATGTATGTTCAAGCCACAATTTAATAATTATTGCACTTCTTCTTGTTACAAAAAAGGCAGGTGTCATGCCATGCAATGATTGTGTAGATAATGTTACAAACTAAGATTTTTAGATGTTATATAGAAAAATCATAGATCAAGCTTTGTCATTATGTTGTTTCATGTATATGATTCTCCTTTACTGTGAGATTGTATTAGTCATTGTAAATAGGAAATTCATTGTAAATTAAGCCTTCCAGAACTTGGACCGGGGTGTTTGTAAGGTTATATAGGGTTCAATACTGACTTTGCTACTTTTGTAATCTGTCAACCAGATATGAGAATACTAAAATAGATTTATTTAAGAGAATATTTTGTGATCCTACATCTAACGGCATTTATTCAATTATTACTGCAATCGGTAACCATATTATTCAAACAAGTAATCTTGGGCATGGGAGATTGTTCATCACCATTCATCACATGGCCATGTCTTTCTTGCCCAGTTCTTGACATACTTGCAGCCAATATAGCTATGAACGGCATTAATAAACTATGGTGACTCTCAGCATCCCTTGCTGGAGCAGTGATCCTGCCCTGGTTTCATTACTTTCTAGCGATTAACCTCTGGTTTCTGACCTTTTGCTTTGGACACTGGCTTTCATATATTTGCTTGCTTACCTTGGTACCTCGTTTCGTACTGGCAGATTTTAGATATTGACCCAGCTTGGGCCTTGACTCCGACTCTGTTTTTGATGATTGGGACCCTGATTCAGTCATTTGTTTGACTGGCATTTGTCCTTGGTCTAATCTTATCTTTGCATGTCATGTTCTTCTTCTTTCTTTAGCTAGACTGACTTAGATCAGCGTCTGCCTCAGCTGTGTGCTTGACCACAAAAACTTCAGCCCTTTGCTCTCCAGCCCAGCCTGCGATCTGGTTCCAAGAGTTGAAGGCAGATGGAACCCAAGTGGCGAGGTAAGGCTGCAGCAGACAGCCCTCGACAATCTGACTCAACCAGCACAGTGCGGGCTTCTGAACAAGTACCTGTCCCTGCACAGAG
Organism: Spea hammondii; assembly: GCA_029215755.1. Lineage (NCBI taxonomy): Eukaryota > Metazoa > Chordata > Amphibia > Anura > Pelobatidae > Spea > Spea hammondii. The sequence goes on from JARDYJ010000008.1 coordinate 14,418,885, forward strand.
ATTCCTGCCTGGCCCAGTAACCACAGCTGTGACAACTGCATTTAGATAATATTTGAAAACAAGACCTTCTTTTGCAAAAGGATAACAATTTGATAGCGTTAAATTAAATCCATACCCATGAGCAATACACTATGGTGGTTATGTATAAAGAGCAATTATGGAGCAACATAGTACAACTGGAACAATCAGCAGGAACATTAATTTGGTGGCCATAGTAACAACACCACTTTACATTAATTTACATTCAATACATACTTTTGTATCATAGGTGTGATTCTTTTCATTCCATCTTCGCAAATTGCTGATAAAATTCTGGGTTCTATTTTAGGCTCCCTAATTACAGTTTGTGATATTGCCTGCTCTAAAAACAAATCAAAATATGTCTAAGAATCAGCTAAAGCTGTTTGTTGGAATGGTTAAGTGCTCTGAACTCTCATAATTAGCATTATGTTCTAGTTTTAAGTCAGATAATTATGCTAATATTATTGCAGAAAGTATCTCACATATTTCTCCAAATTATATGCTGTGATCATTGTATCCAGTTTAATTTGGTAAATTGATTATATTTTCATATCCCAAAGCTATCCTTTTGGGGAAAGGCATTGTCAGAATTATATAATTTATCTGTGTGCACCTACAGATATCAAAAAGTGTCTTACACCAAGGTGACGTGCTTTTTGGGAGTCACGAGGGATCCCCATCATGCAACAGGTTCCGTAAAGACCCCAATCGGGTCTCCTGCCACAATGCCTCGACGACTGATCCCCCATTATGCTGCAGCCTTGATGACAGATAAACTGCATTTTTTTAGCAACAGAAAGGGTTAATTTTCATTTTCTCAAACATAATGTTACTTTATAAATGAGAACAGTAAATTAATTTGAGATCAGCAAAATATGAAAAGACAGCCAGATTCGACTATCCTCATAAAACGAAACATTCCAGAATGATTGGATTTTCTAACGTTTTCCGCCAAATTACCAACATCTGAATCACATGGCATATACCACCTTTCATGAGCTAATGTATCCTTTATTAAACTTGCAGCTCCATTTGTTATATATCAAAAACAGATTTCATTTTGTCCAGTCTTCCTGACTTTATTTATTAACAACGCTAGACGTGGTACAGTACCATAATCCCATCTAATGTATTACAGTTGAGCATCGTTATAGCAAATGAAATTAACTACATTAACATGTCTGAAAGTTAGAACATATTCTTTAAAATAGAATTTTACTTTATTTACTTTATTACTTTATCTCCATTATGGTCAAAACTTTTAGAAATTCTTAGCAGTGGCATCAAATCCTGCAGAGTTACCCTTTTGCTCTTTAAATGTTAATCCAATTCCATTTTAAAATAAAAAAATCTGTTTATTTTTTGGATTATACATTTTTAACACAAAAGTGGAATTGCATACCCAGCAAACCTGCCTCCAGATATTCCTGCAATATTTCCATTTTATTAATTGGAGGCTGTTTTTTTGAAGCTGTACCAATTATAAACTTAATCCGATGGCAAGCTGTGCCCTTGTTGTATGTTTGAGACATTTCATCTGAATTTTTTAATTTTTGTTCACTTTTTAACATTATTCTTTGGTTCAGAAAGCAGTGCAATAGTAGGCATAATAACAAGAGTTATTAAACGGATATAGCTATATATATATATATAGGCCTTGAAGTTAGTCAAGTCATAGAGGTAAGTCGAGTGGTGTTACGTTGGGCATTGCAAGTGTCCTTTCAGTTGAGTTGTGTTGCCATCGAGTTACTGTGCAGTTCAGCTGATTTTATCAGAAGCTGAGCTAGCCATGTAATTCTCAGCTGGTTTAGTTAAATTGGTCAGCCCTGCTATTTTGAATGGGTCTTTGATTCAACTTGCATACTTAAACCTTTTGTGAATAAAACTGGGAATTGCAAAGACATATACAAATGCAAGTGCTGCACTAAAACTCACAAAACATTATTATTGTAATATATAGTGCCTACAACTAATAAATGTACACATATATATAATACAATTACACACATGAATATATATATTTGTGTTTTTTTTTGTTTTTTTTAGATAATCCGTCATTAAAGGGACTCTCCAGCCATCATATGCACTTCAATGGAAATGACAGCAGAGTGTCCGCTATAAATTAATACTTTTGCCTCCTTGCAAATTCATGGAGGGATTCAGCCTCTATATATATAAATGTAAATAGAATATATATAAATATATGTAAATAGTATATACGGTATATATATATATATATATATATATATATGTAAATAGTATATATATATATATATATATACTTAAACAAAACATAGCGGCAGGGATGTATGCCGCCCTGTATAAAAATGTTTTGTTCTTGTGTGTTTGGTTTTGCCGTACGGATTTTGTTCTCGGTGCACCTGTCACCACCTTGAAAACTGGCACTGAATGCATCTAAAATGTGCAGTCATGTGGCAAGGGTCGGAAAATTGGATAAAGAGACTATGAAACAGGTTATAGAGTATCCCGGCCAACATTTTATTGCCTACTACTAATCTTTCATGTCATATCCCCTCTCAAAGCTTGGAACATTCGGTAATTATGCCCTGATTATCTGCTATTCACTGATCTACAAATAGAACTAGTTAGTGGAAGCAGTGAGCATTGAATCTCATTGCAGCTGTTATGGAGAAAAAAAAAGGCTACAAAAATATGGCTATTCTTTTTTTTTTTGGTTGCTCTATATTTCTGTCATTTTGTGGAATCAACAGATCAATAATCATCATCATTTGTAGCATTCGTCGAAAAAGAAATTTCATATCTCTTTCGGCTCAAGTGCAAATTAATAGGCAGAATGTAAAAAATGTATTATATTGTGTATTGTATGTATAATATTACTGAAAAGAGTACATTTTGACTCCCACAAAGGCAGTGGTATCAGGATAAAAGAAAAATGGGACACTTATGCGCTTTTCCTCCTTAATATGATTAGAAGCACGATTATACCCTGTTCATATTACACAAGAGGCGGAAAATGATGCATTGTTATCCGTGTACTAACTGGCCTTTTTCCATAGCAAAAATCAAATCTTCCTTCTTATTTGAATTATAATGTGTGCCCATGGTATTAAAAGCTCTAATTCTTTTGTGAATAATTTGTTCACCATATGTTGTTGTGCACTCCATAAAAAACATTGTTCACTCTATCAAATGTTGTTTGTATGTTTGACAGCTCATTACCCAAGAGCCAGACGGAGTGGGGCTGTCGAAAACTGCATGTCACTGTTACTCACCGCAAGTCTCGGATTTCTTCCAGTCTGCTTGACATCTTTGGATTGTGTAACAATTTTACTGTGCTGAAAAACTGATATACAAGCATCTGCACAGTAAAAAGAATACATGTGAAATGAATAATACTAACTAAGCTAAAAGTATAGTATTACTTTATAAACCATTATAGAAGAAATCACTTCTTGAAATATCATTGATCATTAAAATAATGTCATATATATTATATTGTATTTTATTTTAATATATATTTTATAATGTAATATATTGAAAAGTGATATATGTTGGTGTAACTATAATGTAATGATAAAAATAAAATGTTTTAGAACAAAATACTTAGCTTATTTATTAAAGAACAAAGTAAAATTAAAAAAGATTGCTTGACACGTTGAAACTGAGGATATGATGTAATGCATGTACATACTGTTCAGTTTACGAGACTGAAAATACATAACAAGACATTACAAATGAACAGTAGTAATTAAGTCAGTAGCATTAATCCTTGTGAGTGTGTTTGTTGTTTAATTGTGCTAATTATTGGTTGGATTGTGTTGGAAGACAAGATGGATTGCTTGTAATGATAGCTATCCAGTAGATGCTAACAGGGTGGATCCTTACGACTACTTTGTTGAACATTTGCATTAATGTAGTCATCAAAGTAAATGCTTCCTGTTTTGTTGATGAATAGCTTAAACTATGTACAAATTGCCAAAAATAGTTTTGTTTTAGGCCAAAAAAAAAATAGTGGATTTTATATATATATATATATATATATATATATATATATATATATATATATATATAAGAAATTTGTATTGTATTGGACTAACGTACCATGTTAAGGATGCTCTTTCAAGAGTAGCAACTTTTTATCAAGTCAACAGCAATACTCAATATTATTATCTAAAATGATTGAGGAAACTTGGATAGTAAGCACCCCTTTACCACACAACTTCAAAATAAAACCCACAAACTCTGTGTATGCACTACAAAAAATATCATTTATAATGTATTTTTATTACCAATGTTTCAAGTCAATAGTATTTCCAGTACAGTCCCGACCGATGGTGGCTAGAATACTGGATTTTAGTTATAGCGCATCAGCAAGGGGGAGTGAACTTAACACTAATGCTAGAATTAACATGCATTAAGAAACTCTGTCCTTGTCCTTGCAAGCTTACCGTCTATTAAGAGGTTGACAGGTACGAGAGGTGAGGGACTGTTTGGCTGAGGTCATGTGGAGAAGTCATACTCAATACGGTAATCCTCAACAATGAATCAAAGTTCATTTTGTCCATGAGGTAACACAATAAATCCAGAAGTTATTGTTTCTTCTTTTACCTGCAATGGTGTTTTATCTATGTGAGGAGAATCTCTTTATCCAATTGTTTCCAAAGTAATAAACACACGAGGCAGTAGACTATGGAGCGTGGATATCAAAGTTCCCTGATTTGGAAAACATAAGTAGTAACCTATTTTGTAGGGGTGCATACCAACAAGACAGCACATCTATGGACAAGAGATTTCATTTCTATAACCCAAGGGGAGTCCGGCTAGTTAACATCAGATCATATGAGTTGGAAGTAGAATCTGATACCTATTTTTTGTATAATAAAAGTGCAATAGGGGAAGTGTTTACTACATTTTACTACAAACTCATATTACCCCATGAATAACATTTATCTCATGCAATCAGTCCACTAACAAGCTTTTTGAGGCTAATTAGTTACTTAAAGGGAAACTTCCAAAATGTTTATTACTAATGTCATGTTAAAAATATGTGTGTTATCTCTGTTACCTCAGCTCAAGCCACTAGACAAACACTCTGACTCCTTATGAAACTGTCTGGGTTACCCAGCCAGGATCTTTGACTAATGAAAGTCTATGGAGGAATGGACTTCATTAGCATTGCCATAAAGATTGTAAGCTTGCGAGCAGGGCTCTCTCCACCTAATGTATTGGTTTGTCTTAGTCTGTCAATTCTTGTCTTGTCATACCCCTTGAATATATGTATTGTATTAAGTGTTGCGTAAACTGTTGGCGCTATATTAATAAAAGATAATAATAATAATGTGCTGTTTGAGCAAGGAAACGCATCCAAAATATCACACGACTGACAACAATGGTCTACAGACAAAGGATGTTTACTTGAACAAAATGAGATGGGTTTTCATGAATGTTATCCAGCATGAGAAGAAAGAAGGACTTTCCCTTATACATATGGCTCCATGGAAAGCAACTGGCAACCACAATTTTTAAGGCCTCCCCCCCTATTAACCAATAGGGAGGGGGACAATCTGAAAAATATAAACATCCATAAAAGGTACTTTCCATAAAGGAAACATAAAAAGTAATTTTCAAGTTATCACTTGTTTTTGTTTCCAATACTCATGAGAAAAGTATAGTTAAAATGATACCATTTATTGGCTAACTGAGAATAACTACTCATGGAATGCCGATGCATCTAAATAATGCACAAAGTTCAGTTTCATTAACACAATTGTTTTAGGTAGGAAACATAATAACTCATCATGATAGAACTTAGTTAAACAGTGTAACTTGGGACTACTGAGCATTTTCTGTAAGGTTACACAATATTATTGCATGTGATATTTAAATATTTTCTTTTTCATGTACCGCATGAAGAGAAAAACTGTCACTTACCAGCTTGGATGAATTTGGTACGCTTGACTTAAGTTTCCTTTTGATCCACACTGTGGGTTAAAATTGTTCGTTATGCCCCTCAGGGTTGACCATTCACCCATTTAAATATCCATTACCAAATGTTTGGGTTAGAGAATTCAGAATGTCAGGATAAATATCCTTATGCAACATTCTACATTGTTAAGTTAGAAAAAGCCTTAAACATATTTATCTATTGAACTTTTATATTTCTTGATATATGAAAACAATACAATTTAACTGTCAGTCCCTGCGATCCAAACACTTTTCATACATATTACTTTTGGAGGTAAACTGTTAGAAGAGTGTAATAACTGAAATGCGTTATGATTGTTCCTATCACATGACTCAATTAACATATTGTCTACCTAGCTTGAGAAACATGTTCAGTCACCCATGACATTTCTCTCAGATGTCTTAGAGAGAACATATGAATGAACAAAAAGTAATTTTTACTGATATCTCACTAGCATTTTACAGGTAAGTTTACTAAAATTCAAGAGAATTTTAGTAAACTTACCTGTAAAATGCTAGTGAGATATCAGTAAAAATTACTTTTTGTTCATTCATATGTTCTCTCTAAGACATCTGAGAGACATCTGAATTTTTGCCCGCCCTCCCTGCCCCTCTCCCACCCGCCCCAGTGTTGTCCTAATATATAGACAGTTAATTACCAGATCTATTTAAACATGCCAGTAGAGGGCACCAACTCTTTGGATCCCTTTAGTACCCACTTCTCCCCATTAAACCATTCCAAATACCATCCCTCTCCATCCCTCTGCCATCACAGCTATCCCAGTACCTCTGCTCTGCTACTTCTGTCCCCCACATATTCCTCCCTATTCCTATCACTCGCAACCACCAAACTTAACCAACATGGTCAACCTAACCAATTTTATTCCCATCATCTCCAACCATATACTCCCTCCAGTCCTTAACTGTTTCCTAACAAAGGCTCTCCTCCTCACTTATCACCTCTTCCTTTTCCCGTCTACAAGATTTCACTCAAGCTGCCCCATATCTCTGGAATCTACTTCTACTGAACTTTCAGCTTTCACCCTCCCTCCCAACAGTCAACAAAAATCCCAAAACCCACTTCTTCAGAGAAGCATTCCACCTTAGCTGCTAAAACTTCCTTGTCATTGAGACAACCACCACACTACCTCTCACCCTTTCTCTGTGCCTTATACCCCCACACTACCTCTCACCCGTCACTGATAACCCCGCACTACCTCTCACCCTTTCTCTGTGCCTTATACCCCCCACACTACCTCTCACCCGTCACTGATACCCCCCGCACTACCTCTCACCCTTTCTCTGTGCCTTAGTTTGTCACCCATTTCCCTCTAGATTGTAAGCTTGCGAGCAGGGCTCTCTCCACCTAATGTATCGGTTTGTCTTAGTCTGTCAATTCTCGTCTTGTCATATCCCTTGAACTTATGTATTGTATTAAGCGCTGCGTAAATTGTTGGCGCTATATAAATAAAAGATAATAATAATAATAATAATAAGAGAGTTAGATTGATAGCGCGACTTACTTAACTCAAAATCTCTCCACAGCACCACAAAGACAACTTGGAAGGCATCTTATCTACAAGTCTAGTAAGGTGCTGCTGAAATTGGTCAATGGTAGTTGATGAGTTAGACAACTGTTATCCAGTTTGTCAGTTGAGTCTTTCAGTGGAGTAAGAGTCTGAGTCTTTCAATCCTGTAAAAAGGACTCTTTCAAGTCAGCTCTAGTCGATATTCGTTAAATAGATGAGTTGCTATGCTTTTCATAACAACTATCTGCTTTGTGGTAGTCATGTCATCTTGAAATTAAGCTGAGTTGGCAAGAAAATTAACATGTTCATGCTACAGTAATATATGTACTATACCCTGAACCTTTGCAGGTGATATTGCAAATAAGGAATTAAAAATTAAAAAATGAGGTAATAACTATGTTTGTGGCTCAGCTTTTCTCTGCGTTACAGAAAAGCTGTTAAGGTAGTAAGATAAAGATCAAAATATAAAAAAGACTCAATGTATGACATTAATGAGAAATATAAAAAATATGGTGTTGCATAAGAAGAAAACTTGTAGAAAAACCATGCCATAATCCTTTCCTTTCTGTTAATATTCTAAAATAAAATAATAGCAATGGTAGCAAAGATTTTAAAATTGTCAGCCTAGAATTTGTACAAATTGTTGAAAATGCAAAGCAACACCTAATTTTCAGATTAGTCTTGTGGAAATGATTTACGGTTAAAGACTATATATAATAAATCCATGTGTTATAATCCATTAAAGGCCAGACCGAATCAATGGTTATGCTTAGAGAAGGCTGATTTTCTTGGGGTTTGTTTGCAAACATCAAAAGGGAGGTTCAGTTGCAATTTTAATTAAGAAGCCTTTGCAGTTATTAAAACGTGATGAATACACAAGGGTGATCCTCAATTGTACTGTTTTATATTTACAATAAAATGGATCATTCAGGATCTATGACCAACAATGTGCTTTTGCTGGTGCCGAGGACACTCATAAATAGATAATGAGTAATAAGCCTTTTGCATGGTTTGCGAAACAACCTTATCAACTGAGTTATGAGAAAGTAATGAACCATTTCCTTTTAGCCGGTGTACTCAAATTCTTTGGCAGGCCTGTCTTCCCCATAGGGTAAAATGAGCAACCCACAGGGACCCAGGGACCTTTTGCCACCAGTTTTGCTGCCGGGTTATTAATTTTAACACATTTTCCAATATCGTTAACGTGTACAAATGTCTGAAAATGAGGAGGGACCCCAACAAAATAAGAGTTCAGAATTTCTTCTCCTCTCATTCACTCTTATTCACACATTCACACTCCTGCAAAGCCTCACTCTCTCTCATACTCTCTCAGACTCTCATTCACTCAGACTCTCTCACACCTTCACCACTGACCGCTTCAGTTTCCCACAGCCCAGTTTTTTCTCTTGCCTCTTCTTGTTCTTCTTTGTCTTCATCCGTTTCTCCGATTCGATTAGAGGAACGAAGCAGAGGGCAGTGTGCAATGTATAGAGATCCACTTTGTAATAAAAAAACATTCTTAAACCTTAAAACATGGTTAAACCTTGTGCTTATTGACCCTGGCATGACCACCATTGCACTCTTTAACCCCCTTTATTCCAATGTTCAGGCTAAATGAGTCATGAGTAAACCCAGGGGTGTAACTAGAAGCCTCAGGGCCCCGGTGCGAGAATCTGTTAAGGGGCCCCCAACCCAATCTACCCTCCTCTCACACCATCTACCCCCTCTCCCCTCCTTCTCAGGCTATCTACCCTATCCCTACCCCCTTCTATATACATTTTTTTTTTTTTTTTTATTTCCTTTTATTCGCCAACCTGACCCCCCCCCAGTTATGCACATCTGCCCCAGGCTTGCCACTCTGCCCCCTGATATGACTTTTAACCCCCTATATGCCTCTCTGCCTCCAGAAATGCCTTATACCCCTATACGCCACTCTGGTTAAAAGGCATATAATGGGACAGAGTGGCATATAAGGGGGTATAAGGCATTTCTGGAGGCAGAGTGGCATATAGGGGGTTAAAAAGGCATTTATAGAGACAGAGTGGTATATAGGGGTTAAAAGGCATTTCTGGAGACAGAGTGGCATAAAGGGGGTTAAAAGGCATATCATGGGGCACTCTGCCTCCAGAAAAGCCTTATGCCCCCCCTATATGCCACTCTGCCTCCCCGATATGCTTTATACCCTCCTATATGCCACTCTGCCCCATGATATGCCTTTTAATCCCCTATATGCCACTCTGCCTCCAGATATGCCTTTTGACCCCCTATATGTCACTCTGCATCCAGAAATGCCTTATACCCCTATATGCCACTCTGGCATATAGGGGGTTAAAAGGCATATCATGGGACAGAGTGGCATATAGGGGGGTATAAGGCATTTCTGGAGGCAGAGTGGCATATAGGGGGACACACTTACATACACACATGCCGATTTTTTTGTTTTTAACAAATACAAAAAAATATTATACAGTTTGTACAAAAAATACATTAGTTTACTGACCTTCTACTTCTCTTGATTTCCGTCCTCTGGTAGCTGCACACTGTTCTCTTCTCTATGCTGACAGGATGTCACTGACACGACATCCGGTTCTCCAGCAGTCTGAGTGCGAGGGGGCGGAGCTTTCACCCTTCACGCTGCTCCCATCAGATGCGGCCATCAGACTGCTGGGAATGTAATCTAAACGGCCGATGCGTGCTGATGCCGCCGGCTGGAGCTACTTTAACACTTTTTTATAATGTAATAAGGCAAGCTGGATCGGCTTGCCATATAAAGTAAAAAAAAAAGTATTAAAGCAGAACCGGCCGGCGGCCGTTTAGATTACATTCCCAGCAATCTGATGGCCGCATAGTGATGGGAGCAGCGTGAGGGGTGAAAGGTCCGTGTGAGGGGGCGGGGCTTTCACCCTTCACCCTGCTCCCATCACTAGGCGGCCATCGCACACGGCTGCTGGGTGCTGATGCCGCCGGCCGGCGCTGCTTTAATACATTTTTAACATTTAATATGGCAAGCCGGACCAGCTTGCCATATTAAATTAAAAAAACAAGTATTATAGTAGCGCCGGCCGGCCGCATCAGCACCCAGCGGCCGCTTAGATTAGATTTCGGGCAGCCTGGGGGGGGCAATTGTCCCCCTGCCAGTGCTACAGTATATACAGTAATGTAAAATAGCATTAACCTGGTTCTATCTCCTTTTGTTCCAATAAACATCAGTTAATTGCAGAACTATAGGCTGCCATTCTTCTCAACCACATATATCCACACAGAGATATCCCACATGCAAACATACTGTCTGCCAGAAATACTGTAATAATAATGTAAGTCCATATGAAAATATCAAAATAAACCATGTTATAATTGCATTTTTAGAGAAATAAGGATATAGAAACATTGATTTTATAGTTAAAGAAAACCACACATTGTACACTTTTCTTCTTGACCAAAAAAAACGCAGGGTGCTAAAGAGTAAAACTGCATTAACTAGGTGGATTCATGAAAATTTATGTCTAGGCTTTAACCCCAACATCATATCTGACCACAGTGATCAGCTTCAAAAGGCATTTCTCTTTAGAATATCTGTACGGGTGGGATTTTTTTCTCTGTTGTCTGATCCTCTCTGTGCGACTCTAAATTCCAATAATGTCTTTTCATTCTATAATTCCCTTTTAGAAGCAGAGCGGACTACTTCTGGAATCAAGTTGAATTGTTTAAAATATGAGCAATTACTTTATATGTCAGAAGGTGCCACTGTAGCAATGCCTGCTATGTCATGACACCCAGCATCTCAATGTTACGACGAAAAGTGCATATAAATGCACATAACTGCAACATTACAAAAAAACAATACAAAAAATACTGAAACAACATTTGCATCATAATATTCTAGTAATATCATAACATATACATGCTAAAATAAAAATTGATTTCTTGATAATATTGCAGAGCAACAGGGGGACTCACTGACAGGGAGTTTTTCTTCAGGCAACAAATTCAAGGGGCAATGTTAAACAAGCCTAAGGGTCAAATATCTTGCAAGATATAGACAGAGAAAGAGGTCAGATGGGTGAAAGGTTGGAGCAAGATGCAGTCAGGGTTGTTGAAGCTCAGGCAGTGGGTCTGGGTGCCAGAGACTCAATAACAGGAGACTGCAGAAATCACTGGGAAAAAGTCCAAGGCAGGCACAGGAACATCAAAGCATTTATAGGTATGGTGAGAGGGTTTAAATAAGGTGCCAATATCTAGAAGGGCACCTCCAGAGGGCATCTCAATAGCTCCCTTTCTGAAGTCAGTCTTTGATTCAGACATGGCATCTTCTACTAAGGGCATCCATGATGTCTACAACTATTCAAGCACGTAACTGCCCTGTAGGAGGTATGCAACAGGTGATATATCAGACTGATAAGTGTAACAGTAATATCAGCGTCATTTGGTACTTGGAAATATATCAACATTTCACTTTGCATCATTCCTTGAATTGTGCTATGTTGTGATTATAAATTGCTAAGCATTCTAAAGGTTTTGCTAACGGAGTGACATAAAGTCAAAACTTTATTTTCTGTATCCCATAGCAGCAAAAACAGTAAAGAGATAAACAAAATACTGGAAACTAACAACGCACCAATCTGGAAAAAGTAGTTATGTTGTAAGAGCATGAGGTCTGTTCCTTCAGACTTCTGCTTCAGTGCTCCCTAGCACTGTGTGCAGGTGATTGATGCTGAGCTCCAGGATATCACATCATATCCCGGGCTCAGCACTGAAATCATGCTCACCACGAGGGAGCACTGAAGCAGAGATCTAAAGAAACAGACCTTTGGCTCCCACCACAAGACTAAGCAAAAAGGAGAAGGAGGAAAGTAAAAGATGTGGAGAAAGAAAAGTAGATGCGTGAGAATGGGATAGGATGAACAGAAAATGGGGAGGAGAGATGAAGAGAAAGGGAATAGTTAATGAGAAAGACGATAGATGGGGAAATAGGCATGGTGATCAGAAAGGGAGAGATGATAAGAAATAATACCTTTAGCATACCAAGACATTTTGGACAATGCTATGCTTCGAACTTTGTGGTAACAGTTTGGGGAAGGCCCTTTTCTACTCCAGCATGACTGCCCCAGTGCACAAAGCAAGGTCCATAAAGACATGGATAGATGAGTTTTGCGTGGAAGAACTTGGCTGGCCCGCACAGATTCCTGACCTTAACCACCATCGAACATCTTTGGGATGAACTGGAATGGAGATTGCAAGCTAGGACTTCTCATTCAACATCAGTGCCTGATCTTACAAATGCTCTACTGGATGAATGGGCAAAAATGCCAAATGAACTCTCCATAATCAGAAGAGTGGAAGCTGATTATGGAGAGTGGGACCAACTACATATTAAAATCTATATATTTGAAATGCAATGTCATAGAATTTCCTGTTGGTGTAATGTCAGGGGTCCCAATACGTTTGTCTATATATATATATATATATATATATATATATATAATCAAATTAAGGAATAATATATGTATGAAATAATTTTTGCTGGTATGGGATACAATAAAGAAAGTGTATGCATAATATGCGCTTCCTGTCTGTAATAACGCCCAACATTGTTGACAGTGGACCATATTAATAGCACACTAGTTTGTTTTCCTTATTAATTTGTATTTTTTCTTAATTTATTTTTACAAATTTCATTTGTTTCAGTGAATTTTAGCCCTGCATTGTCCTTGATACATCAGAAACATTTTGAGCCCTTAAGGATACATCTTGTATTAAAACACATCTGAAAGTCATTTTGCTGTAACAGATATTTGAAGCCTCTTCTTGAGGATGTGAATACGTTTTTTTGGAATTGTAATCACCCAGAACATGTGGAAGGTTATGCGGGAATGATTTCATAAAAATAGCTTGTGTTTTTTCCATGCCTTTTTGATTTACACAGTTATAAGAGCTGAAAATGTAGATTCCGGTTTGGAAAAAGTACCTAAAGGCATATTTATCCTATGCTACTATGTCTTCAAGGTCGTTAATGTGTGGACACTAGTCAATCCAGTGGTTCTTAACTGTTATTGTGCAACAAATATATACAAACATACATACACTTTATGAACTTGGGGTCATTACTTGATGTGTGGTTGCATCCAGAAGAAGAAAGTAAAAGGCTAGCTTTCTCTATGACAGGCTACGTATAATCACTTTAGAATATATATAATTACTCCACTCAACCTCTTCTTGTGTAACTGATTCAATAACTAACAATGTCACAGGAAGGCTAAGCTCAGAGGTCTCCCTGTGTGAAAATACTATACATGGCTGAGCATCTTGGTATTTAATTGCTTGTCATACTGCCAAGGTTCCATATTCAATCTAGCTCCACAGCAACAGATTATTATGAAGGAAAAGGTACATTTCTAATCTTATTCTACATAGGTACATATATGTCAGTGGTGAATTGTAATAAAGCTAAACTTAAATTAGTTTATTTTAATAATATTTAAATAAAAATGTAAAAGATTTTTTTTGTTCTGGTTTGAAACTTTCTTCTAGACTTGCACATCGTTTTCCTACGAATGCGTTTTCGTGTCCAATTTTACTGTTGCCGTCTAAATAACGAATGAATGAATGCAACATTGGACTAAAGAATATAAAAACGAATGTGCGCAATACCAAAATCTTCGTTCATTTATTTCGTCACGGCGGGCTTAATTTGAACTACACTAAGGGGAGGAGAATCTCGCTATTTTAATTGAACTTCTTTTAAGCGTTTAGTTCTTGTTTCCATGGCAACCCGGGCGGACAAATGGGATTTCCGTAAATGTTGGACGAATTTCGTCTGAACAGAAGCCGGGGACGGATGAATGGTGTTGAATACGAAGACATTTTTTTCCCCACAAACGAACACAAAAACAAACTTTACACCAGCGCCCAAGTCTAATGACTTAATAAAAAAAACCCAACATATTAATTTGCAGAACTATAAATATGACAATACAATGTGTATTTTAATTTGTATATCAATCTATCTTTACTGTGATTATATATTATACATATATCATGAATTAATTTGACCTCTTGAGTTCCCATGGAATTTGTATGTATTTTGAGAAATTTGCATTATTTGTTTTTATATATTTATATATATTTTTTGTTTTTATATTGCATTTGTTTAGTGTTGCGTACAATATTTTTAAATATGTATTTATGGTGAAATATATACACAACTGATCTAAAGTTGTTGCTCCACAACTTCCAAATTTCCAACAGATGTAAACATTGTACATACACAGTTTGTTCTAAGAGTTACTGTGTGTTTTTTTTATATATATATATTTTTATTGATTTATTTTTGCTCATTGAATTTCTGAAAGCTGGGAGCCAAATGCTGGTAAATCCATGCCAACTAATCTTTTGTTTTTTAAAGATAATGCAATTAAAGGATACTGTTTTTATTTCCTATTTCATACAAGCAGCAATGTGCTTTAAGTTCTATGTTTCAATGCACAGCTGATTGACTTCCATGAATAAAAAAAAAAGAAATGCCCATTCCAAAATTATTTTTGTTGAATGAAGAACGTATTATATAACTGAAATGTTTTCATATAAACCTAAAAGATGTCAAACCCACTCAAAACAAATAACTCAATAAATCCCTTGGAATAAAAATATAATTAAGACCATAATCTTTCTTATTAATTATATTTAATAATTACTGCTCAGTACATTGCTTTCCTTTTATTACTTAGCAATCCATAGTCTGAAGAAATCTAATGCCATCATATTTAGTGTTCATTAGAAATTTTATGAAGCATAAAATAATTAATGTGATTAGCACTCATAATAAACTCCAGTACACACTGTGATTTGGCTGTTTCAAGAATTATGATTTAACTATATGTTATCTACTTTCTGATTTTATACCCATATGTCTACACACTCTTGAGAGTTGTGCAGTTTGATCTGTACCTATATAATAAGGTGCTTGCATTCAAACACATAACCCTTCTTATGTGAGTTGTAGGCAAACTACCTATAAAATGTAACTGACACACACATACTAACATGCATACCTACTCCAACACCATACACTAAGATTGACATACTCAATGTAACAACATACACTTGCATATACATACATGCATACATACATACATACATACAAACATCCCTCCTCTCATTTTCTCCTTCTTTTCCACTCTCCTAGGGACCACAAACCCTAAGCTCACATTGACACTTCAACACCATATGTTGACACAAACTCATGCTGCAGCCACTGGAGCAGAAGATTTAGTGAGTATGCGACGCTGTCGGCCACCGGCTCACTGGACATTTGCCCAGTGTGTTAGATGGCCAGTCCGGGCCTGCCATACTCTTACCAATAAACACATACTTACGTTTATACCATGCACATACATACAAAGATCTCACCATCTCTCTCTCATCTTCAGCTGTTTGCAGAGCTTCCTCTCACCTTGTTCTTCTTTAAATACAGAGCCCTATTTTCAATGAAACAAGCATCCTATGTGCACACTGTTGTGCTGCTAGTACCAGAAGACCACGTAAATCATGATGCAGGACCCTGTTGGGCACCTTGATTCCTGGGGTGCCTGAGTGCCATGCACCCACCACACCTGCATTAAAGTGCTTTTGCCTCAAGCAGCGTGACTTAGAGCGTTTTGGTTTCTGTTGTTCTTCTCTTATATGTTTAACTCATCTTGTTAATGATGACTGACTACACTCTTAGTTTCTTTTTGTTTTTGCTACTCTTATCTCTTTGTTGTCTTAAATACTTACTCCTTCAAATCTAATCTATCCCCCTTAGTATTAATAATATTTTCTCTACCAGACCTATCACCATTTTTTGTGCAGACCATATCATCTCGCACCTTTTCTCTACCACACTTCCCTATCCTTATTATTATCATGACACATTTGATCTTCATCTAGAGTATAATGTTGGCTTCTTTTATTTCCTCATTACCCTTGTTTTTCACTCTCATATCACTCAGACAGCTTTAGAAACAGGATCAATCAACACATTTCATACAAACTTTTTACAGATGAAAACAACGTACAAACACAGTTTGTTCTAAGATTCATTGGAATCAATTATTGTTAAGCATGCTGTATGTGTTCCTTTCTTTAACCATTTTAACTTGGAACAGACTGAAATACTTCAAATAAGAAAAGAATACTCTTCCCTATATTGTTTTTGATTGATGGTTATTATAAGCGTGAAAACAAATGCATTTTGAATTATATTCAATCTAAAAGGTAGTGATTCCCATCAATGTCACGTCTCAAAAAGCATTCTCCGGTGTTGCTTAAGTTTCTTTTTTTCATATTGGCTGCAGGAGGTGTCTACTTGGCCGTACACAAAAGAGGAAGCTGCTGTGAACAGATGTTTTGCTTACTTTCATGATCTAAATAACATGATAAAGATGGGCACAATGGAAACTAACAATAAAAGCTTGCTTTGTATTTAATATTGATAAAAAGTGGTCTGCATGAATAATATTGTATAAGGTTTCTGGAAGAACCAAAAATCTCAGATACATGTTAGTTGTGATACGCTATAACCTATCGGTCTGTCTGTCTATATATCTATCTATCTAGCTATCAATCTATCATGTTTTTTAATATCTTCTTCACATTATACTTAAGGATATACCACACTTTCTGGTTAATTATCTTGTTATGTTTCTTCCTATCACATCTACAGGTTGAATAAACTTTCTTCTCTAAAGGCAAAAGTGAACTGAAACTCAAGACATTTCAGAAGAGGGACGCACTGTAGTACAGGCTACACATTTGCTGCTGCCTGTCTGTTGAGTTGGTCTCGTCCCTCTTTAGGTTATTTTTTCCCACAACACCACTCCTGCAACCTGGGAGACCCAGAGAACCCGGAGAGTTCCCAGGTATGGTATTTAGCTCTTATATGTTGCTCTTCCAATAAACATATTATGTTCAAGAAGTCTTTTCACAGACATGTTTTTATTTAGAACATTTTCTTGTTTTTAGAGCTGCTCACAAGATTAAGGATGAAATAACAGTATGAATGTTTATTTTTTTGTACACATTCCTGGACATGAATTGAATATCCCTTACATAAATCTAATTCAATCATGGAAAAAATAGGGAACTGCTGTTTTTATCTTCTCAATACCTCCATTTTTTGTTTAAGTCAACTTGTAAGCTATCAACAGCTAGTGTTTCCAAGATCTTCTGATAAAGACAATGGCTGATACTGTATTGCCTTCTAATAGAATATATATTTTTTATATTTAGTTACTACAGGTGGAAAATGTATACCCTATGACTTTACCAATGTATTTCTAGCAAAGGAATTTTCCCAAATCCAATAATTCATTAACTGTGCATCACACTCTAAAAAAGCGGGACTATATTAAGTAGCCCTTGGGGCTTCAATCATCCAGCTACAAGGCCTTATTTCAACAAAGATTTTCAATGAATAAAGTAGAGTTAGGATGTCTGTTGTTAGGTACTTATGCACAAACACTCTAGATTTTTCTTGGAGCACAACTAGAATTGATGAAAATGAATAGCATTTTTGCAGTTGACACATATGCATAATGTAGGTTCTCAAGCCATTTTACTAAATGGCAAGCAAGTGTATTTATAAATGAGTTTATAGAGCATTTGTAGATGTCATGTTACAGAAGGTTGCCTAGCAACCACGTGCCTCAACACTCAGCCTCCTAAAAGTGCCTAAGAAAATTTCACAGAGCCATTAGCTCCAAATGGCTCATTTTTAATTCAAATGTTACATAGTATAAGCAAATAAGAAAATGTTATTTTAAGATTTTACACCTAGCTATTGGTATGATTGGTTGAAATTGTACAACTAGCAGAAATATACGGTATAGAAGCAGCAATGTAAACCAGATTATCTTCAAACTATGCCAAAAACAGTATTGACTCATATCCAATTGAAAACCATGCATAGGAGTGCGTTTTAATTAAATTTGATTATATTTGTGGGAGAAGATATGTTAAACATACAGTGCATACCTGAAAATACCATTGCCATCATTTTTAAGGCAAAAAAAGTTCATCTAGAGATTAGAAATTCATAGAAAATGTTATAGAAAGGTACATTTTCTACGATATGATCGTTCGACTAGGCTTATAGAACCCATATAAATCGATCAATAAGCTGAATTAATTACAAAATTCAAGTATAGAATTGCATCATTTGAATCTTGTAACCTGTTTAACAGATGTTATTGTTTTAAGGTTGGAGGACAAATAAATCCCCTTGCTCAAAAAAGGAAAGTATAAATGCAAATAAAAATTATTTCACATATCTAGCCTTTAGGCAAGATTGCTGTTTTATTGTTGCATAGGGCAACCTAGGGCTAACTGCCACCATGTTTTAAAAAAGTTTCTGCATGTTGGCAGCTGATTTACTCTTAGATCATCTTGCCAGCATCTCAAAAAACAGCACCTTTCACTCCCCTTCCCCTCAAAAAAAGTAAAAAAGACAAACACTAACATATTTATACAAATAAATATATATATTTTTTTAATGTCCTTACCCATAAAAAAATGCATTTATGTAATGTGAAATAACACGTTATATCACTGCACATTACTGTTGTAATTTTATACTTTTATAAATAAAGTGTTAGTGAAAATACACAGATAGAAGGTAGTGCTGTTGTCTAGCAATAGGCACACTTAAAGAGGAAAAATTGTTAAACTATGCATTTATTCACTTTATGATAACAGGGGGAAAAAAAGGGGAAAATAAGAAAAAGAAAAAAAGGAGAAAGGAAGATTAAAGCAAAAAAAGCTCCAAGTATAGTATTGATATAAAATACTACTCTCCAGAAACCGATTATGTATCAAAAAGTACATGGAAAGTAATCCATATAAAAACTTCAATGGGCACAATATTTGTTTCCAAGTTGTACTGTGTAGGAGATAATCTAAGGTTTTGATTTCAGGATGCCTGTGATGATCGAACTTGTTGCGATTTTCAGTATATCATGCAAACAATACGCCTGTGTGCCTGATATTACACACGGTTATATATGAAATACCTCTTAAGTCTTCCTCTGCTGTTTGGAACACTGGAAGCATTGAGTATTACGTTCAGACATATCACAGGTCACCCCTCCTTTCCTAGCAGTGGGTTTAAGACTTTATTAATAACTTTGAAATTAATGATCTG
Organism: Spea hammondii; assembly: GCA_029215755.1. Lineage (NCBI taxonomy): Eukaryota > Metazoa > Chordata > Amphibia > Anura > Pelobatidae > Spea > Spea hammondii. The sequence continues at coordinate 14,438,556 of JARDYJ010000008.1, forward strand.
AGGCTAATTCAGCGATTAATCAGCAAAGATCTATTCAGGCCAAAGGAGATTTTGCTTGGTTTCAGAGTGTTAGAACTTAATGTATTTTTACCTTTTTCAACTAATAAACGGTCATTAAAAATTATATTTGTGCATATTGTGACATTCATGTAGGATTGGTGGTGGAAGGGAGGTATGTTTCTCCTAGATTCCTTTCCTATGTGAAGTAACACCTGAGTCTTCCACCTGCTAGGTGATTAATTTAGGTGAATGAGAGGGTGGATATAAAAGGGAAGGCAGGAGGGCAGGTAGCTCTCTGGCTGAGGACACAGAAAGCCTGTCTGTGGGAGAGACATGTGAGTAAAGGTTGCTGGTCATATTATTGTTAAGTTGGCAGAGAGAAGCTCTCCAGCTGGTAGTGAGGGACATCCTTTGTATAGTAAGTGCCGGACAGGCAAGGTATTTCTTTTGTTGCTGTGTTGTTATATTTCTTTTGTCTTTGCAACCTTTCCAATAAACCTGACCCTGTGTCAGATTGCAGAAACCTACTGCTGTTTGCCTGGTGTGAATGAAGACGGCGCTTGTCCTTTGACCTCAGCGAGGGGCGATCCCAGACATACCTCACAATATTTAGATCTATGTTAACCCCTTAACGACCTTTGCCGGTTCAGGACCGTCATGGAAAACCGGTCACTTAATGACCTTTGACGGTCCTGAACCTGCAAAAAATTAAATAAGCTTAGAAAGTGATCAACGATCACTTTCTTCGCTTAAACGGCATTACTGTAATGCCTCGATGTCGAGGCATTCAGCAAGGCCGAGATCGGCATCGGGGGCGATGTCTGGCCCGTTGATCGCCTCCTAAACTTAAATTGTGTCGCTGGAATGCCTCGATCAGGAGGCATCCAGCGACACCAAACACTTACCTCTGGATGGGCTGTGACCGCTCCGGAGAGCGGTCACAGCCGCAGCTGTCGGTGATCTTCGCCAAGATGAAAGAGTTCGCTAGATGGTCTCCAGACCCTCTAGAGAACTCTGGCTCCACTTTCAGGTTGAATACAGGTACTGCATTCAACCATGCAAGTCAATGGAGCCCAGCTTTCTAATCACAATGTGATTAGTAAAATATTCAAAAAATAATTAAAAAATAAAAAAATGGAAAAAAAAATGTGCTAACATTTAAAAATAATTATGCAGTGATGTCACTAGATGAACCATCCAGTACCAGCAAAATGTGTAAAAAAATATTTAAAAAAGTATTAAAAAAATAAAATAAAACAAAAAAATTAAGTTTATTATTTTGAGCAAGTGCTAAAATTTCTCAAAAATCTCAACAAAGAGTTAAAATAAAAGAACTTCAAATACCCAAGGGGTGTCTAATATAAAAAAAAATGGCTGATGGGGTAAATTGGAGTGGCCGAGCTCAAAGATAGGGCATAGGTACATACTGACCAAAATGGAGAAAAAAAGCGCACTTCCCAAATGTGGCATTTTAAATCTCAAATAACACGACAAACCCATGCATGTTGGGTATCACTGCACTCAGGAGATGTTCCTGAACACACATTGTGGTGTTGTTTGACAGTGACATATACCAGGACCTGTATATCTATAAATAAAGTACAATTTGTGTGAAAAAAAAAAAAAAATTACTATTACAAAGTTTGACAAAGTGTGGTTGTATAACTGTTGCATGGAAAGGGTTAAAATAACAGCATTTGAAATACCCTGGGGTGTCTAGTTTAAAAAAATATATGGTTTAAATGGGTTAAATTGAGTTAACCGGCTTCAAAGATGTTCCAAAGAGGAGATGGAGGCAGACTGACCAGATTTGTTAAAAAAGGTTTGGAAATGATAAAACGCTGCTTGTACTTATTGCCCTATAACTTACAAAAAACAGCAAAAAAACATAAAAACATTGGGTATTTCTAAACTCAGGACAAGTAGTAGAATCTATTTAGCTAGTTTTTTTACTTGCTTTTTTAGGTGAGTAAAAGATTTTTCAAATAAAAGTCATAAATTTTTATTTTTTTTTAATTTTTCACCATGGTTTTTTTATTTTTTTTATAATAAATAAGATGATACGATCAAAATATCGGTATCTGAAGAAAGCCCATCTTGTCCTGAAAAAAAACAATATATAACTTATGTGGGTACACTAAATGGGTGAGGAGAAAATTACAGCTGAACACAAGCACCACAAAAGTATTAAATCAGCCTCGGTCCCACAGGGTACAAAAAGAAAAAACAAGCCCGGTCCTTAAGGGGTTAAAAGAAAATGGCATGCTTAATAGTAAACAATGGATTTGTTTCTGTTATGCAATTTCACATATCTCCATTTATGATTTTAGCATAAAATAAAAATATATATATTATAATCAGAAGACTATAGAATTAATAAATGTAAATTTTACATTCTTCTTGGTTGGCAATAGATATTCTCTTAATTACAAATTTATATAAATTATATTATCCCCAATAAGATGAATTATCTTAATCCTCTTGTTGAAAAACAAAATGTTGCAGTTTGTTGTACACATCTGTTCCACGCAGGGGTTAAATCAATATTTTATTTTATTATTTTTGCAGACAAATGAGTTATCTAATTATACGAGTAGACAAGACTAATGTATCTTGCAAAAAAAAAGAAAGAAATGAAAATGAAATTATCCTATTGTGTAAAATTACGCTACATTTTTCTTCTTCCTCTGTCTTATTCAGCTAGCTGTATGAAAAATGTGGGATACTTAAAGGGGTCTCTTGTAATCAGTGGGATCACAGACAGTGAACAAATACTGCCCTAATGCATAAATGAATAAGCAATTACATGACTCAACCTCTACTTTAGTATCTATTGTCTCCTTTCACTCTCTTTTACCTATGAGCAAATAGTGTAAGCAGTAAAACTGGCCTGAAAAAAAATATTATAATATGAATGTTAACAAGATGCGTCCCATACTATTTTAACATATTAAATCCAAGATTACAAAATTATGCTTTGAATTGTTGTAATCAAATTTGCATTTTCTATGGCTACCCTTCTTTGAGAAAGCTTTCTTAACACATCTAAATTGAGCATGAATTTTCCTCCATAGCGCTCACTAATTTTTAAGGGTTCTTTTGGGAAAAAGTCAGTATTGAATAAAGGGTTATTTGTGTTTCAGTAACTAGTTATCTTGGCTTAAGGACATTGGATATTAATGAAAAAAAAATAATTCACTTTGAAACACATGGATGTCCAGAGTGGAAATCGTATGGGTGGGTGCACTAAAAAGGTATTGGTAGATAGAAAGGGTTAACTGATGAACTTAGACACATTTGCTGAAGAAGTGAAAATGCCATGGTTTTATGAAGAAGAACACAGTGCTTCTTCTACTAATGTTATGCAGAGTTTATTACTGAACCATAGATTTACTGGAAGAATTCTTATAGTGGAGGTGCTATAATGTATTTTTTTTATTTAAAAATGGTTCAGTGTGAATAGGTGCAAGATATCCAGTACGTTGAAAATCTGGGAGACCACAAGAAAGGACCATAAAAATTGCTATGATGTCATATTCCGGCGCTCAGCATGAAATGCCGCCACCGCAACCAAGCTAGAGGCCTTGCGGAGGAGACAAAGGGGCGCCGCGCGGTTGCTGAAAACTTCATGAGCGAAAACCACTTGGCGCTTTAATTCTGATGCTGCCTGGGCAATCCGGGACGTGTGGTCACCCTAGTCTGGATATGTTTGTCTGGATGTATGTTAGTGTGAGTGCCCCTCACACAAACACACAGCCTTTGTTCTTGTGGGAGTTAAAATGATCTACAGTTATTAAACATTTGTTTAATTCAGTAACACTTTAATTCCTTTAAAGTAGAACATAATATTTATTATACGTGACACCAATCAAATAAAAACACCATGGTACATCTATTAGGCATCTATTTGTTGATTTTTTATTTTATATGCATTCAAAAAATAAGCGCACTAATAATTTTTAGTCAATTCTCCTTTATTGAAGATATGCATACTGATAAAGTAGATACATACAGTGGCAACATTGTATTATATGCACAACATAATACAGAGTTGGAAAAATGTGCGACCAAGGACCCGTGGGAGAACATCAGACAGGAAACATGAAAAATGAAACCTGACGGGGTCCTGAGTTGAACAGCATGCCAGGGTCATCAACTACAGTACATGTACAGGCAAGTGACATAGAGCGGAGGAGAAATCGAGACGCGGCATGGACCGCGAAATTACAATGTACAATCGTAATATGAAGAGAACAGAAGAAAAATGAAAACAAACGGAAAAATAAAACAAAACAAATACACTGCACAGCCGAACTACCGGAGGTAACTCGGTTAAAAGAAGTCATACAAGCGAGCACTACAGATGGAAGACGATATCAATGACATGTGTCCCGGCGGATAGGGGGCATGACGACTGAAAAGACAGTAGGGGTATCAGGGCCGCAAAGGAGTACCGAAACCCAGGTCAATCATACGAGGAGAAGAAATAAAGGCCACCAAATCCTCCATAAGGTAGGTGTAATTATCCCTGGAAAACCAGGCACCGATGGGGGGGGGACCCGGGGTTTTTCAAAATCGGGGGATAACTGACTTCGCGGCTTGGATCAGTTGCAAGGACAGGGATTGCTTATAGGAGCCAAAGGAGGACTGGGTATGATGTAGAAGAAGTATCGCAGGGGAAGGCTCAAAGTCGGGGTCAGCCACCTCCCTGATTACCGCTCTGACCGTCTCCCAGAAGGGGCGGATGTCATGGCAATCCCACCATAGATGTAAGTAAGAGCCGTCCGCGGCTTCACATCTCCAACACCGCGGGGATATTTGGGGTAGGTAATGGTGCAAATCACGTGGGACCTTGTACCAGCGCGACAGCAGCTTAAAGGAGCATTCCTGAACCTTGCTAGAAATAGACCCCTTGTGTGTGAGCAGAAATATCTGATCCCATTCAGGCTCCGTGAGCTGGATGGACAAGTCCCTTTCCCAGAGGCTGAGGAAAAACGGTTTGCCGGTGCAGAATTCATCAATCAATAGTGCGTAAATATGGGAAAGAAGGTGGGACGGCTCAGTAGGCAATACACAAAGTTTTTCAAAGTTGGTCAGCGGCCTGGTAAGATGGGCGTTTGGTAAAAGAGTGGAAGCATAATGTTTAAGTTGGTGGTGTAGAAAGGTAAGCTGAAAGGAGGGAGGAGCCTGCCGGAGCAAGTCCCTCAGGGGTCGGAATTCCGCACCCTGAAGAAGCAGATACAGTCTGATATGTTTAACCTTGAGCTGTGCGCTGAGAGCCCTAAAGTGAGTTTGAGTGGCAGAGGGTAAAGCAGGGTTATGCGTGATGGGGAACAACGGACTAGGCGAAGTTGTGAGATGGCCCCGGGAGGCCAACTTCAACAAGACACGCAGTGAAGCCGATATCGTGGGGTGGGTCGGTAGCGATTGGTGCCGAAGGTGGGCCGGCAGCCAAGGAACCACCGAAATGTGATGCAACATAAAAGAATTCTCTAGGGAGACCCACAGCTTCGGGACCTCCAACGACCACTCCACAACGCGACGAAGGTGGGACGCCATCCAGTACCACTCAATGTTGGGGACACCGAGGCCGCCCCTATGTTTGGGCCTTACCAGGTGTATAAATGACAGTCTGGGGTTACGATCACCCCAAACATATCTCCGAAAAATTCTGTGGCAAGCCTTAAAGTATGCCCTAGGGAAGAAGATTGGTATACATTGGAGGAGGTAGAGGAATTTCGGGAGGATGGACATTTTCAGTACCCCAATGCGACCAAACCACGAGATATGTGGGACCACCCATCTACGAAGGTCCACAAGGACCGAGGACAGTAAGGCCTCATAGTTCAGGCGACGCAAGTGAGATAGATCAGCAGGGATCCATATGCCCAGGTATTTAATCGCCGAGGACTGCCAACGAAAGGGAAACAATCTAGCCAGCCGATCTCTAAGCGCGTCGGGAATATTGATCCCCAAAATTTCAGACTTTTGAAAGTTTATTTTATAATTGGAGATCTCTCGAAACGTGTGGAGTTCTGTAAGGATATGTGCAAGGGAGGAGCGTGGTTGTGTCGTGATGCATAACATATCATCAGCATAAATCGCCAATTTATGAGTATGGTTCGCTATGGGAAGGCCGGAGATGTCCGGATTGGCCCGGAGCGCGCAGGCTAGAGGCTCCATTGTCAGAATGAACAACAATGGGGACAAAGGGCACCCCTGTCATGTGCCATTTGTAATATGCAAGGTGTCCAACAAGATGCCATTAACTTTGATCTGGGCCGAGGGATTAGCGTATAAAGCTCTGATTTGATTAAGGAAGTTACCCCTTAGGCCAATAGATTTTAGGGTTTGAAATAGGAAGGGCCAGGCCACTCTATCGAACGCCTTTTCGTCGTCCATGGATACCAGGGCAAGAGGAAGTTTGTGGGTATTAGCATACGTGATTAAGTTTAAAACCCTGATGGTATTGTCCCTGGCCTCCCTCCCAGGGACGAAACCGACCTGATCCCTGTGGATGAGAGACGAGACAAACGGCTGGAAGTGCAGGGCCATCACTTTAGCCAGTAACTTAAGGTCGGTGTTAATCAATGAGGTCGATAATTCGAGCAGCATTCTGCATCTTTCCCTGGCTTAGGGATGACTACGATGTGAGCGAGGTTGGAGTGGGGGTCGGGTATATGACCCTCAGCGAACAGGTTAAAGAGTTTCGTCAAGTGGGAACCCAACACCGGGAAGAAGCGGCTGTAATAACCACTAGTCAGGACGTCTTTAACAGAGCTTTTACCTTTAGGGGTCAGTTTCAACGCAGTACCGACCTCTTCGCACGTGATCGGGGAGTTCAGCGCGTCTAAGGCCTCTGGGGCTAGCCGCCGCGGTAAGTGTTTACAGAGATAGGAGTGTATAGAGTCCGTGAAGAGTGACGGGGAGCCTCCCGGCGTGAGTAAACTATACAAGGATTTGTAATAAGCGTGGAAACATTTGGCAATGTTGGCGGACTCATGTTTGAGCGAGCCGTCTGGAGTTCTAATTTTGGAAATAAATGATGAATTCCTCTGCGCTCTGAGGGCACGAGCAAGCAACTTGCCCGGCTTATCACCCCATTCATAAAACAATTTCCTTGTCAGCAGAAAGGAGCGTCTGATCCTACTGTCTAGGAGGGTGGCCAGTTGTTCCCTAAGGGCCTGCAATTGAGGGATGATATCAGGGGCGAGCGTGGCTTTATGGGACTGCTCCAGGCGGTGTATATGGGTAATAAGGGAGAGGATATCAGCAAGTCTAATCTTTTTAAGGGCGGCTCCTAAGATTATCAAGTGCCCTCTAATCACGGCCTTGTGAGCCTCCCAGACCGTAGAGAAAGGGAGGTCATCAGACGAGTTGTCCGCAAAATAATTTTTAAGGTGTTCTGATAGGTCCACCAAGTGGGTAGGGTTGTCAAGGAGGTTTTCATTAAGTAGCCAGCTCCAAGGTTTACGCAGGGACTGCGACAATTTGAGGGAGAAATATGTGGGGGCGTGGTCGTTGAACGAACGGATGCCTATGCCGGACGAGTGGAGGCGTAGTAAGTGGTGGTGCGATAAAAACAGCAAATCTATCCGAGAGTATCTGTCATGGACCGCAGAATAGAACGTGTAATCCCTGACATTGGGGTGTTGCGACCGCCAGACATCAACCAATTGATTAGCGTGAAGAGCTGTTTTAACTTTTTTAATATGCTTAAACGGAATATGAGAGGAGTTAGAGAAAGAGTCCCTGGAAGGGTCCAGAGCCATATTAAAGTCTCCACCAAAGACGGTGAGGCCATCCTGGAAGTCCCCAAATTTAGATAACATGGTGCTTAAAAAGAGGTGTTGGCCGCGATTGGGGGCATAAACATTACCAAGTGTAACCTTATGATTGCCTAGATACCCTTTAAGAAGAAGAGCCCTGCCCGCTGGATCCCTCCAGATATCCAAGAGCTGGAAGGAAAGCGACTTATGTATGACAACAGCCACTCCTTTGGTTTTGGAGTCGGGGGAACTGGAGAGGAATGCCTGGGAGTAGCGGTGATCGGTGAGTTTAAATTCCTTCTGAGCCTTAAAATGTGTCTCCTGCAAAAACGTGATATGCGTCCTGGAGGAATGTAGGTAGTAGAGCAATTTAGGGCTCTATGAACCCTATCAAAGGATATTGCAGTCTCAGCGGCTCTGTTCAGGGCCTTATTGAAAATTGCCTGAAGAGTTGCAGGTAGATCCGTGTGTGAGAAAGATTCGGGCAGGCCACGAACCCTGAGATTATTCCTGCGGCTCCTATTAGCAAGGTCCTCGAGTTTACAAGACAGATTGCGGATCACAGTCGATTGATCACGCAGATGTCAGGGAGTCAATAGTTTTGCAAACTTGGGGCTGGTCGTCTTCAAGCGCTGCCACGCGCTCTCCAATATGGCGGATGTCCGCCTGAATTGCCGTAAGGCTAGAACGAATCCCCAAAGAAGCGCGATCCACAATGTCACTGATGTCGACTTTAGTCGGTAGCATGTCGATTTTCTCCCTCCAGGAATGGAACGTCGGATCCGGGGAAAATGCGGCAGAGGGCGGAGCGTCCTCAGCGGCCACGTCGCTGACTGGGCTTGCAGGAGAGGATGGGGGCCTAGCAAAGGAGTCCCGCGAATCCTGGTCGGAAGGAGCTTGAAAGAAGGAACGCACGGAGGTAAGCGAACCCTTCCCTCTCGAGCCTGAAGGCTTCGGGGTTGCCGGAGGCTTATTATGTTTGCCCATGCTGATGTGTGTAAGCGTTTCCGAAGCTAAAAACGAGCCGGGGTAGCCGGAGCTCAGGACTTAAGCGTCCATCTTGGGTGCCAGGTATCCACGCCCCCGCGCACTAATAATTTTTATGTTTCTTTTATTGTGTCCCGCAAGAGTGTAAACAAAATCTACAAAATTCAAAAATATATTATCAATCTAAAAATCTCTTACATTTTACAGAAACATGCTGTGATGTAAAGCGAAGTTTGTGTATCTCATGCAAACTCATTGCAGACTTTGCAAAACTGGGTTGTTTGCACTTTCTTGTCTCCAATGTCTTGGAAGCCTACATTCAAAATCAAGAGTAACCTAACATCTTGCACCCACATTTTAATGCACGTTTTAAACCCAGGGATTAGTCAATAAACCCTTAGGTCATTTTTTAAAGTGTTTTTTTTGGGGGGGGGTCGTAATATTCTCTATGGAAACCTATTAATTAGTTGCAATCCCATGGTCATAATACAAGTGCGCCTTAAGCTTTCTTATGAAATGTTTGTAACTGGGCAACATAAGTTGAAGGAAATTTTTTTTTTACAGTAGCTGCCTACTTTAACATTTTATTAAGATTTGCAATCATAACACATCAGTGAACAGGAATGTGGGTGTGTTGTAGGTTTTTTCTTCTTGCCCCCGTCAGGCCTGCTTTTGTGGCACTGTGGCTCTGACAGTATCACACCTTTTCTTTCATATTTCAGCTTAATGCTTTCCAAGGACTCCACAATTTTCTATTTCAGTTCCTGTATGCAGTGCATGTACAGCCTATCTCAGAACATTATTTGAAATTGATTTTTTTACTTTACAATCTCTCCACTATGCACCTTTTGTTGATGACATTCTCGCAGTCTAAACAAGGATCCACAGGATATGATATCCTTTTGATGAAGGACCTGTAGTCTTGTCTTCTTACAGTACAAAATATGTACCAGTCGAGTAATCATGCTTAGCGGTAGTATTCCACTTTATCATTTATAACTGATTTTTGTTCTTACACTATTCTACCTTCTTCATACTAGGAAACTTTCTGAATGAGCTGACCTTTTCAAAGACGACTTTGACATGAATGTTCATTTATGTTAAATATAAAATTTCACCCCAGCCTCCTCATCCTAGAGATACTCGGCAGGGACAATTTTGGTCTTGATGGCGCTTTACCCTTTTTAACATCGGCAGTAGCTCCATGTCAGGAGGTAGACAATGTCGCTGGTAAACAAAACAGGTGCCTTGCCTTTAGCAAAACACCACTCCATTAAAGTGACACTCCATTATCCCAGGATGCCCTTAAATAAACAATTCATATGAAAGTACTTTGTAAGTACCTTTGAGAAACTGCAGCTACAGAGCTGCAGCTGCCTTCCTCCGCTATAGCCTAATGATTCTTGCCAGCAAAGGTCTTAACAGAGTCCCAACCGCTGTGTTTATGAGCCAGTGCTGGAGCTGACTGAAGGTAAGTATATCAAGTGCAGGTTGATGGGTTTGGTAGAATAGATCTCCTGCACACAAACTAGCTGAGGGTGGGGGGGCGACAAATGCAGAATACTCTCATGCATTTGCAAAATGGGCATGATTTAATTTAAAAGGAAGTATTATGTGCATTGGCGTTAACATAAGGGCTGGAGAGTCACCTTAAGTAAAGCCCATTGGTAAGGTAAACACTTATGTTCATCTAGTTTTAACAAGCAGTTCATTTTTAACATGGTATTTATATGATTTTGGAATTGTGTTAAAAAGGGAGTAGAATATATTTATTTTGTATAGACTAATTTTGTCTAGATTTTTATGAAAATTCCTTCATAAGACAAATCTTCTGAGCTACTACTTTCCCTAGCGCCTTGAGCTAACTCTTGATAGACAAGATCCCAGTGCGGTATCATAAAAACGTTATGGACTTAAGAACAGTGGTGAGCTTGCCTGGGAAGCAGAGAGGCAATTTTCCCCTGGGCCTTTCCAAAATTATTTACAAAGGGCCTGGCTGACCTGGACCAGGCCCGTCCGAGTCACTGGTGCTTTGTAAACAATTATGGACCGGCATATGGAGACAGGAACGAGCAGGCCCACGTAACACAAAGTTTTAGAAACATACCTTTATTTATTTTTCTACATATTTTTTTCATTTACAAATATAGGTGGCACTACTATATAATAAACTTAAAGGGACACTGCCATAACAAAACATACATTACACATTTTTACAAATATAAACACTCATGTCTTCAATGTAAATTATGCTAAAATAACAGACAAAGAAAATGTAATTTTCTCTAATGTTTGCTTTGATGCAGTGAGCTTTTTTTTCTTGCATACATGGCATTGTGCTACCCAGACATGATCCCTTGTGTAAGCCAACTTCTTGACTTTAATTATAAAAGCACAAAGACCTTCTGTAGTTACTGAAAAGCGGATACTGCAAGCCAGAGCTTTCTATACAAGACTGTATGTTTTAGACCTATAATACAATACACAGAAAAATAGAGTGAAGGGCTTAAATAACTGAATGGAATACATGGAGAAGCTGCAATTACAATGCATGACATGTAACAGGCTGCTTTACACCATTGTTAATAGCATTAGAATATGTTAAATCAATTGTTTTCATTTGTTTCTGGTTCATGAATCTAGATAGATAGATAGATAGATAGATAGATAGATAGATAGATAGATAGATAGAAAGGCATTAATCTATCATTGTCAGCGTGTAATTGTTAAAAATATACCATTTGCATAACATTTTGTGTATTACTTTTTTTTTATTGCCATGCTGTGATGGCCACCCTAAAAAATGACATGTGCATACGGTGCAATGCCAGTAAAGGTGCCAGCCTATATGGAGTACTAGGAGGAACAATACCAGTGGTTCTGTCAGGCAAGGCTGACAAGGCATTGATAGAAAAATGTTACTTCCCTGGTGGGCAGTAACTTGGAGCTGACTGACCTCCTACCTCAGCCGCACTGGCTGAGGTAGGAGGTCAGTCAGCTCCAAGTTCAGCCTCTTAAAGACTGTAAATCTCTTTCTGTCTCATTCTCTCTCCAGTTGGTTCTATTTAGTATATATCTCCTGACACTGAGCAGGTCAGACAGCAATCATACAGACAGCATGTCATTGTGGTAATTCTCTATCATGCTGTGTGGGTCATAACGCAGCACCCAATCATAGTCTAGCAATGATGGCATTGATTTGATATGTATTGGGGTAAATTCTAGAACTCTGCACATGGACCAAAAACAATTTGGACAAATTTTTCATTTCATTGTTGGACCATTAAGTTTTGAACAATGAATTTTGTTTCCTGACGTTTTGTTTTGGATAAAATTCGGAGGTCTTTTTACATTCAGAAACTAAATTTGTTGTCACTCTCATTCATGCTCTCACACTCTCATCCACTCTTTCTCTCACTGTCATTTACTCTCTCTCATGCTCTCTCTCAATATCTTCCCTACCTTCTCCGCCAACAGCTTCCATTTCCCTGTCTCCTTTTTTGCAGCTTCACTCCTTTTCTTGCCTTATTTTTGTTCTTCCGTCTTCTTTCATCGTTCACTTCTCCCTGTAATCCACTCCATTAACCAATCCTCCCATAGTGCTTTTGTAAAAGCTCTGCCCTTTTGCAGAAGTACGCCAAGAAGCCAGAATAATGAAGACAGATTCTCGAAGAAAGAGAGGTGCAGAAACGCTATCCTTCCTCTTTTTCTGCAAATCCATCTGCAATATTCTGGCCTCTATGAGTACCACATGGGCACAGATTCTCCCCTGTTCCTCCAATGGGGGAGAGGATGTGCGAAGGCTCTGCACTTTTGGGGAAGCGCTCCGGGAGGCCTGTTAATGAAGCTGATTCCAGAGGGGAAAGACAACAGAAAAACCAGAAGACGCAAAAGAGGACAGGGACACGGAAGTGGTCAGCAGAGAAGATAGTAAGACCCTTAGAGAGAGTAAAATTTTGAGAGCAACAAGACAAGAAATGCAAAAGAAAACTTAGAGCTCTCTGCTTCGTTTTTGCCTTTGTTTGTTAGGGGTCCCTCCTCCTTTTCTAAAAAATTCATACTAATCTGAATGCACAAGTCCAATAAAGTTTAATAAATACTCATATTTTTTTCTGTATTCATGATTTAATATGATTTATTTATATGTGATATTGTTTTATATCACTCATATTTGACAAATATATATAACAATTATGTTAATTATAACAAATGTTACCGTTTTGTATTGCACACTGCAATATTTAATTTTTAAAAAACCTTTCTATATGCTTGGTACTTATTAAAACTAAAAGGAAAAGTCTAATATCCTACAGAACCTTACTTACAATTAATGCATATTCAAATACTTTGTAAGTACTTTAATATACATTCATTATACTAGTCAACAAATAAAATAAAAGCACTACTAATGACTACTAATATTAAACATAATTATTGTTATTATTTGCTTTATTATTTGTGCATGTGAAATTAAAATCGAGTGCAAATAATGTACACAAAAGAAATATGTTTATGACCAGTAGTTTAACCAGTTGAATGCTAGAACATTTTGCAGGGTTAATTACACCATAACATATGAAAATTACAAAAACTAGAACATAATACAGTATTTGTACTATATGTTCTATGAGATATTTTCCATATCACATGTACCTAGATGATAAGCGAGATATTTCTCTTGGACTGAAACCACAATTTTAAAAGCAGATTTTTGTGAACAGCAGAGGAGTTTTAAGCTGAAAGAGCTGAAATGATAAAATTAAATTATTGAAGATACTTGCATCTACACTTGGATCATGTAGACTACATGGCCTGGAGCTCCTTTGATATTGCTGTTCTATTTCTGCTATGTTAGATCATAGTAAATCTTTACCAATGTATCCTCAATACTCAATGGTACAGATTTATATATATATATAGAAAGAAAAACCATATTTCTTTTCAACAAAAAACATCTGGAATTAGAATGATGGATATAGATAGATAGATAGATAGATAGATAGATAGATATGAATCATTATTGTCAGTATGTAATTGTTAAAAAATATACCATTTGCATAACATTTTGCTTTTTACTCCTTTTTTTATTGCCAAGTTTATGTATGAATGTGACACTAGGGTTGATGCTAGACCTTAGCGAACAGACCAGGAAGAACGTTCTGCAAAGTGTGCATTTGCTTAAACTAAATCCTCTAGGCATTAAGAGTCTTCACACCATTTGGTCTTGAACTGATCCTATAGCGAGGTGTACACACCAATGACAATAAAGAGCCATCTGGCAAAGTTAACTCTAGACAAACAATGCCAGACACAAGTGAAAAGAATGACAATGATTTCGACGAGCACGTGAAATACTATAAACCTTTTCATTTAAGCCGCTTCCTGCCTTGATAGGTAAACAAACATTACATGCTCCTAAATAGAATGCAACGAGATAGAACCTTGCGATGATTTATGTGTTGCTGAAACAAATCTGCGTAGATTATATTAACAAGAATCATGGGGTATGTAGACATTTTCCCTGGCCCTACACTGTCAGTGTGATGTACTGGAAGTCTTTATTTCATTCAGCCTGGGCCTCTCGCTGGAGAATTTTCCTTCAAGGCTGTTCTCATGCATTTCTCATCACCTGCTGAGGCCTTTATCATGGACAGAGTAGAGTAGCAGCAGGGGACAATTAGAGAGGAGTTCATACTTTGATCATTTGACCATATGTGAATACAACAGCTGACCACATGTTTGAAAAGACAACTCGCTTGCAAGTATTTAGAGGCATAACAAAAGAAAGCATAGATACTGAAATCTACATTTTAATTATCTGGCATAATGATCGTTACATATATTTTCACGCATTTTGAAAATGTAACACATTCCAGTTTGTTTACTTTTTAACAAAAAAGTTGCTTTTAGCAGTGTTTTTATGTGTCCAGTACCTTGAATTTAAAAATGTTGCCGCCTGTTTTCTCCCATTAAAGTATTTTGATATATATATATATATATATATATATATATACAACTATTCACTCCCTGTGTTAAAACAAAAAGTAACATATGTAAAGTTCCAGGTTGACTCAAAAGCTGGTATGTATTAATTATAGAAAGACATATAAAGGGCATATATACAGAAGACACATTGAATAAATGCGGGCCAGCAGCTCCACTGTCCCACAAATTAGCATTTTAATGAACGGCATTTATTTATTAAAAACTATAGAAATTTTACTATGACTGTTTTGTCGACAATTTAGTTAAAGTGTTATTTGGTCACACAAATGTTGATTTAAGTACTGGAAAACCACACTTCCTTATTGTGGCTAATATACGTCATGGGATAGATTTACTACGATTACTCCTGTATGAAGGAAAATGGCTCTTGAAGTATTGATTATAATGGCAGCCAAGAATCCATCTAGCCACCATTAATCAAATCTTGATTTAAGTTATTGCTAAAAAAAGTTACGTGTCTATCCACAATTTTACTAAATACGTCCTGCCACCACAGCTGAATAGTTACTCAACGTACCCATTTTCTTAAAAACACTTCCCCCATTTTTCTCATATATCATAAGTGAATCGCTTCTACTGTAGAAAAACATACATTCCTACCGTCCATTCTTTGGTACGTTTCTAATCAGGTTCTTTTGTAGATCATGTTCGGAAACAAGCTAGTGGCAGAAGTGCAATTGGTCAGTAAATGGACATCAGCAGAGTTAGATTCTGAATCTATCAGACCGTAGGCAAATTATGGCCCTTCACTATTACATCCATGTTGGTTTGAAGATGATCTCCATATGCTGAAAGGGTTAATTAATATAAGTATGGCTGTTAGTACATAGTTATGGTTCATATCTGAGCTCAGCAATCCATTTACATGGGTCTCTTATTCTGTACAGCAGGGGGACAATACATTTACCATTCATCTGGAATACTGATGTGCCTGTATGTTAAATAACCTTCATAGCTAAGAACGCTAGCTGATACAAAACTTTCTCTCTACAATTGCTTTTGCATTTTAGCAGATGAGATACCGGTGCAGACAGTGAGCTCCTGATTAGCCCCGTGGGGTTTGAAGCCCCATAACAACGTAGTCAATTCCCATCCAACGACAACATGACGTTAGTTTTTTACTTACGTTTTTTTAGAACTGGTATAATGAAATAGCAGAGATGTACTTAGGCACTTACAGTATACATTACTTACATTAGATGAGGAACAATTAGTACATATTCACTGTAATAGGTGGTATAATAGATGCTACGTAAAACTAGTCAGTATTTAAATTCTTTACATGAAAAAAATGCTTATTTAGTAAATTATGCAAAGTCTCTTACAGATTCCCTACATAATCTGGTATCAACGGGACACCCCAGTGTCAATGCAGCCTCCTGAACAAAGAATGCCTATTAAAGTACACTGTAAGTACTTTTAAATGTATTTGTTCAATTTGTAACAATAATAATAATTTACTTACCTTTAACAAGAAGCTGCAGCTCCAGAGCTATAGTGGTACACCTCTTCCATGATCTGATGCTTGAAGCAGCCATGCAGTGTCAGGAAAGTGCTCCTGTTGACAGCTGAAACTGACTGGCAGTAAATTTAACACGTGGCGCAAGATGTGTCAGCTGAACACGTCTCCCACATGGCTCGTTGTGGGGAAATAGGCAAAATGTGCATGGGGGAATTCTGCAAAATCCCCCATGTAATTGCAAGGGGAGCATCATGACAATTGTGAGGGATTACTCAACTATCATTTGCATTAAAGTGCATATGATGGCTGAAGTGTCCCTTTAAGTGTTAGTTTATCAACTGACAAAAAAAGCAAAACAAAAAGTTTAGCTCATACTCTCACACTTTCTCACACTTCCATTGTTGTTCACTTTCTTCCTCACACTCATGGTGGTGGCTGGCGTCTATGTTTCATGGAACATACTGCAGAGCATTGCTCCACTCCACAGTTTACTTGCAGCAGGTGGGGAATCCAGATTCCTGACTGGGCCTATTTTAAGGTAGGGGCCTGGAGCTGCAGCTCCATCAGCCCCTAAGTCAATCCGGCCCGGCCCACTGGGCAAACGCCCGGTTTGCCCGGGCCTGCACACCATAAAGCAAGACAGGCTAAGCACAAACATGCACGTTACCCAAGCAAGCCAGGGAAAGGGTTATGGGAATATAATTTGGATGCTTACAGCATAAATAGTTGTGCATGGTTTAAAGTAGACTTGGGTGCCGTTCAACTCTTCGTGTTCATCTTTGTGCGGGAAAAGATCTTTGTATTCCACGAATATTCGCCCGTTCCTGTGTTCGGTTCAGGTGAATATTCGTGTACATTCTTTCGGGTTTTTTTTTCTTCGTTTGTTGTAGAAAGTGTTAATACAGGGTTAACACGGTACTCCCTACGCAGCAGCTTTGGTGCCAGGATTTTAAATGTCCGTACGAGCAACACTATTGGTCACCGGTAGGGGCCTCCTCTGCCATCAACCAATGAAGTGCACCTGCACTTCATTGGTTGATGGCAGACGAGCCCCATGCTGGCGACCAATAGAGTCGCTCGTACAGACTTTTAAAATCCTGGTGCCGCATATTGGCTGGGAGAGACCACTGGTCTCCCCGCTCCAAGCGTTAAAGGTCCATACAACGACCAATAGAGTGGCTTGTACAGACCATGGTCTCCCCAGGCCAAGTTCCACCGTCAGGAGTTAAAAGGCCGTGCAAGTGAGTCTGTTGGTTGCCTGAAGGGGCCTCCACTGGCATCAACTAACTGGTATTCGGGCTGAACAATGAAAACGCACCCTTCGTGTTCGTCTTTATGTTCGCCCCAAAACGAATGCACAAGTCTAGTTTAAAGAACTGAAAAATGCAGCCATTTTGATTTTGAAGAGAAAGAATACATATTTTTTTGTATTGAGCATAAAATACAGCGCTGTATACAGCAATGTAAGTTAGCACTGAGAAAAACCTAATTGTGTTTCAATAAACTACCTTTATTAGCAGACCTGGATGCTGCCATTGATTTCAGTCACGTGATATTTTGGGTGACTCTTCCGGCGCAAACACCACACTGAGCCAGGGACAGATCCAGAGCATAATCTCAGGAGGGGGATTTACACCCGGGCACTCAAGGTAACACAACCAGTTACACCATTAACTCACATGCACGCAGATACACAACCAGACACTCAACACTAACACACATGGACACACACACAGACATATCCACACTAATTGTCAAATTCACACGAATACACACGCACACATACATTCACACTAACACAAAACTGGACACACACACATGCACACAGACACACTCTCTAACATACCCACACACACTTATATATCGAGACACACAGACACCCACATTAGCAGGCACATCTTGATACTCACACTAACGCACACACACAGACACTCACAATAAAACAGACACTCACAATAACACACCCAGAAACTCATATCAACACACTCATCCAAAGACTCAAACTAACATACCCACCAAGACACTCACACTAACACAACCAGGCACTCAACACTAACACACACACAGTCACTCACATTTTCATGCACACACATGCACACACAATAACATATCCAGACACACACACATAATTAGACACACGCTAACACACCCATACACACTCAAACACATAGACCCTTATGTTAACACATACCGACCCAGATATAAAATAACACAACCAGACACATTAACACACACTGACACTAACATAACAACTGGATATACACATTAACATACCTGGAGACACACAGACACCTTCACTAATAGACATCCACACTAACATACTCTCTCACACACATTAGCATACTCAGACACACACAGTCACAGACACTAACATACCTAGACACACACATACATAAGCAGAAACACTAACATATCCAGACAAACACACACCGACAAACACACAAATTAACACACCCAGACACAGATACACAGTCACCACACTAACATACCCAGACACACACACATAAGCAGACACACACACAAACACACAAACTAACATATCTAGACACACACAGACATAAGCAGACACACATTAACATTATCAAATACACACTAACATACCCAGACAAACACATACTAACAAAACACACAAACCCATACACACACACAGTCACCACACTAACATACACAGATACCCAAACACACCAACTGTCACAAACTAACAAACCCTCACAAACACATAAGCAGACACACAATAACATACCCAGACACACTCAGATACAGACACTAACAAACATGGAAAGTAACATACCCAGACACAGACACACAGTAACCATAATACCAGACACAAACTAACATACCCAGACACACAAAACTCACCATTGTAAAGTCCCAGCCCGCCCTTAATGCACCTAGGGGTGCGAGATGTTGCGCTAATACTTCGAAGTCAGACAATGACTGACATATAACCTCCTAGAACCTACTAATAATGCTACTGTCTTTCTCGTGGGGCAATCGGTCATTGATCTGCCCATGAGCTGGCAAGAAAACAGAGCCAGGCCACATAAAAATGGTTGATATGAAATATCCTGAAAATACTGTATCATGCAAAAACTAGAAGGGTTTAAAAAAGAAAACAGCTCAATATTTTAAGACTGTTTTTAATCTGATATTAGTAATTCCCTTTAACAGGAGGATGTGATGTCTAAGCACAGTTTTCCATAGTGGGTTAGTTGGAAAGATAAGAGGTCTCCTTTATAACAGCCCACCATGCACACTCACCATTTTTATCATTTTTAACATTTTTTCTCAGTTCTATACACAGAATGAATCGAATCAAAGTCAAATCAAAAGTCTTGTCTCTCATTATACTGTAGAGAGAGGTCACCTTAGTAAATGGGGAGATTGAAACTACTTTTCTTGGAAATACATGTAGCTGCTTCAGAGGCCAGTGAGGTCTTCTACAAGTTGCTTTGAGGGTTTATGGTACAGAGAGGGGGTTAATTCTGAGGCGGCAACATGCTACCCTTACATTCCAAGTTCATTCTTAAAAAACTAAAAGTAGTCAAAAATTGGCATCAAATGTTATCACCAAACGTGTGGGTTCTAGAATGCAAAGGAACTAGAACTATTTGTTTCAAATAAATTCAGAGACAGAAAACAGGGAATAAGCCATATATAAGGAGAAGAAGATATTTCAAATTATTAGGGGTGTATTCATTGCTAATGTGTTTAAATATAAGACATGTCTGTACATTCTATGTATAAGTCATGTTTTAATGCTGTTTATTTCTGTTCATAATTAAGTATAGTTTTGAAGTACATTTTTTAATACTTGGATTTTCGTTATAAATAAAGTGTTGTTCCCCTTATTTTCTTTAAACTGAAGTTGGATTTATATGAATTAAAAAATATTTGTAGAAGGGAAAGACAAAAAGTCTACGTATTCTAGGGGGTGTGCCTTTCATTTCATGAAAGAAAAAAAACGTTATTATTATTTTCCTTAAAATGGGAGTAACTTTATGAGAACTTAGATATGTAATGTAGTATGCCCATCGTGCATCAATTGAAATATATAGCTGATTGATTTTGGATTTAAATTTTAGCATCAAAATGTTTTCACCTTTCCATTATGTGGTGATGCATTGTGTTAAGATTATGTATGGAGAACTTTTGTCTCGGGTTATACACTAACATGGAATTAGAGGGCCCACAGCACCATGATGATTCTTGAATGGATTTGCAGATACAGTCCAGTGTCTAAAATAAAGTTAAGAACTCTGGTACCGTTTAAAATGGGCAGATCCATATATTAATTCTTTTAATTTGCTAACACGCAAGAAGTGTTTCCTCCTCTGTCTATACTCATAGCATCATGTACAGCGCTACCATGATGAATTAACTCAGAAGTGAACTCATTCCTCCCAAACTGAATTGAAAGGAGATGAATGGGAGCTCAACACATAAACTTAAGAGGTAACATATAACCTGCAAGCGGCAGTTCAGTTCCATTGACATCCAGAACTGTTAGGTTTCAAATTGAACTGAAATATATTTTTGAGCTTTAATTTTATAGAAACATGATTAATAAACTCTTTGGATATATAGTTGTGTAAGCTAAATAAATGTTTTAAAAGTTAGGAAACTGGAACTGGCATTAGAAAACTTTCAGTGGATTTCCTTCACCAAAATACTCTTTTGGGAGCGAAAGTATGCATCATTATGTAGATACCAGTTGTAGCCACTAGATGGAGATTTATAAATGCAGCTTACATTACAAAGTGTCCTGTGGTACCTATCGGTATTGCACTGACTAATCGCATTCTTAAGAACCATATGTCCATTAACTGTACAATGCATAGAAGTAAAGCTACCAGATGATTTTTTGTTGGTGCTGCAAATTTTGGCCCACTGCAAAAGTAGCAGACAAATCTTTTTTTTCCAAAATACATGGAAATATGGAATTTATAACAAAATAGTTTTTCATCAATATAATACCTACTACAAATATATATATACAGTCCAAACAGTAAGTGTGGGGGGGGTTTGATGAGAAAATAATAATAATAATAATAATAATAATAATAATAATAGAATAAATACATAGATAGACAGACAGGCAGGGAAATAGATATAGATATACATAATAGGCCAGTCCAATCTTAGATATCTAAGTATAATTAATGCAAACAAATATTAGAAAATATTCTTTGTATGGGTGTAGACTAGGTTTGGTCAAATTACTATTGTAAGTATTTGTTTAATCATTTTTTTTACAGAGGTGCAATCACCTAATAGGACAATAGATCAGTTGCATCAGTCAATATACATTATGATTTAACCCTATTGAGAGAAGAGTGAGATCTTCCACACCTTGGTCTTCAATAGAGAGAAACAATCTATAAACGATGGGCATCATTGCATAATGTGTTATGTATTATTCTAAAAGCATGTCTTGTTTGTGACTATGGGGTCTCACAGCTTAAAACAGTAGGGCACATGAATCCAATTAGCATCTGTAAAGGTCTCTCATCAATCTCCAAAGACTAGTGTGAGTAATTTATTATAGGTGAAGGCCCACTGTTTGCTTTTGCTGCTTTATAGGTACCAACAGGTCAATAAACATGCTTTAGCTTTGTTGTATAGTTTGTGATTTCAAGACAGCGGCTTTAATTGAACTAAATGCAATGTTTTGACTGCTTCATATTTGCTTTATTATGTGTATCTGACACTCCTATGCAATGTAGACTATACATTGATACAGCGGATATAGCACCTTCCATAGTGCGGTACGGTGGATGGGTTTTTATTATACAGGCACAGTAGTATTAGCAAGTTGGTCCAGGGAGGAATCTGATTGCCACAATGGAATCAAGAAGGATTTTTTTCCCTGTTGTGGCACAATTGCTAATTGTCTCACATGGGGCTTCTTTTGCTGTCTTTTGGATCAACTTTAGAACTTTAGAGGTAGGTATGTGTGAAAGGTTGAACTTGATGGACTGAAATCTTTTTTTAACCTACTATACTATACTATACTGTTGAAAGATATTATACATCAGTAAGCTCTATGCTTTATTTTAAACCAAAGATAATTTACAGCAATTGTTATGTATTCTTGTTTATTAGCTTTTACTTTACCCCGAGCAGGGAATAACGAGGCAGCCAGTAGCCACCTAATGACGTAAAAGTGGCCGACGGCTGTATACGACTGAGCATATCGAGCTTATACTGCAGCACCAGATATGCCACTGGAGCAGATGGCCAGTCTGGGTCTGATCCTAACTCGTGCTCCCTTTCTTTGCACCAAGGGAGAATTTTATCCCAAAGGGACTGACTCTCTGCTCCCTAGTGGTTGACTTTATTTAACATTAGTACGGGATGAAAGTCCATAAGGAGGCTCTAGAACACCATCGCCTTTATTAAAATCTGTTGAAAATGAACAGCTGATTGGAGAACGAGTGAGCTGTACCCTGTGATATATATGTTCCCAGCAGAGTAATCAGACCAATGAAGGTGCAGATTGAGTTTTAAATCATGCAGGTAGATTGTTATCCTTTATGCAGCCTTATCACTATGCTGTGCGAATACACCATAAAAGTAAGCTATGATGTAATTAAAATGGAATGTCCCCTTGCAAAATAAATGCAAACAAAATTTGGTGTATTTACCATATTGCAAGACTAGAGAGGTGATTTACAAATGCGTAAGATGTAGCTGGCAACAGTTTGTTTTAGCCAGACACATGGGAATCATGACTAAGGAGATTTGCATAATCTATTTATTTTCCAGCTGCTCTGAGTCCTGATGCCCCTAGATAAAGTGACTCCTTTTACACTTTGCTTGCACCGTTGTACTTCACACATCGGTGCTGAAGCACTAAAGACATTCCAGAGCCAGAGGTGACCAAAGAACCATCCAAAATAGAATAAACTGATCAGAAAATTACTAAATATAAGTTTAAGAGTTTAACTCCTTGAGTCACAACTAGAGGAATAACTTATTAACAAGCAAAACAAAACAATACAAAAATGGTGAATGTTCCCTGATTGCTGTAGTTAAATTCCAAACTAAATACTACATTCTAAATTGGAATTAAAAAAAAAAAAAAAATGTTAACAATATTACGATATCTACCACCACAAAGTTGAACATCAAACAATAAAGCCATCACATGGCAAACTTTAATGTATTTGCTAAAACATATTTCGGGCATGCGTGCATGAACTTATCTAGTCTATATCTCCTAAACCTTCTTTTTTATATTATGTAAAAATGGGTTTCGCTTTTTCTGTTACATTACTTGAAAGTACTTGAAAGAAAAATGTATATATGGGTGAAAATGGTATAGACCTAAATGCAAGCCTTGGCTGCTAGCTGAATAACTTTGCAGGGAGTAAAATAACATCAATTATATCAAGCTGTTCCAGGACCATGAGTGGACATTTCGAAGGACTGTGTTTGCCCTGTTTTTTTTGCCCTGTTTCTAATGACAACACCTGTAAGCCATTCTATGCGTTCTCGTCTCTTTGCAGTGTCAAAGTGAGACACGGACATTGTGCTTGCACACTCTCTCCATATTGTTTTTGGACCAGTGTAGAGAATGGGTCCCTTTTTTCTTTATCATCATTCTGGCAATTAACCGACCTCCAAAGTTTAGACAGTGACTCTGGTCCATGGTGGTTAAGGGTTTGTGTCAAATGTTTCATGGCTAATGTAGTTATCTGTAATGAAATACTGTTTAGGCATTTTTTCCTAAAATGTTTAAAATGAACCTACCAACTTGATAAAGACCTCATTGTGAGGTCGAAACATTGTTGCTGTCTTCCTTTAATAAATCTGCCTGAGCTGGAACCCTTGAGTGCCTGGAGCCTTTATTTATTTTATAATGAACCTAAGGCATACCAGACATTGCAAGCGGAAGTATTCAATTCAAAAAGTGACATGTACCTAGAACTAACCCACCTTACTAGAAATACATTTTGCTTATCTTTTGTTAGATGCTTGTTGACTTCCAAATAATACTACGCCTCTATGCCAGTTTGGTTACAGATGACTTTCTACATAGTTTGCTTTTTTTTATACAGTCACTTTAAATATTAATGTCATATTATTATGCACAAAACTTCATTCTGGTAATGTGTTTCAGAATTTCTTTTTTTTTTTTGAGATTTCTCAAAACTATTAATCGGAAGGGTCAATGCAGCAATTAAATATACCCAGTGATGCAGAAAAACCTGTCAGCATGAGCATTTTAAATTACCTGGGCACACCTATCGGATTTCCATTCACTTGGCATAAATTTGCTTTGCCCCACAAAGAAACATACATTTCATACATAACAAAGACCATTTGACAGCTAGGTACAACCTCCCTCACTTGGGGGTTATAGGCATCTCTGAGGACTTTTTAGCTTATGCAAAACCCTGTTCTCGATGGGAGGAAGGGAGACAGGAAATGATAATCTCCTGTAAAGTGTAGGCTAGAAAGGAGCCTTCAAAAACAAAGGAGGCTGGCTCTTTGCTGGCAGGAGGCTAACTGCATTCTTTTGTTAAATATTAACATAACATAAAGCAGTAGAGATGGATGTCCATCAGCAGAATAAGAAGGAACTAAGTGAATATTTGAAGAACAAAGAGATGTCTAATTAAAATTACTTAAGAAAAAAATAATCGGGAATACCATTTATAACACAATGCACACAAGCATTTGATTGATTTTGGAGTGGTAGCGGCGATGGATTGTTTTCCCAACTTACTGTATATCCTGGGCATGGAAAAATGATGTGCAAAAACAATCCATGAATATTATGAGGATCTATAGCCAACTTTAACCAACATAACTTTGGTTCTACTCGGCTGTAGCACAGTAGAAAACTGAACAAGTTGGGATTGCCTTTGGCCAACTACTTAAAAACTATATTTGATAAAACAAAATTTCCATTATATCCTAAGCCTGATGCATTAGGAAATGCAAAGTATATAGTAAGGAGTGGTTAATGCCATAAAGGTAATATGGTTAGCATAATTTTACTTTTGTAATTAAATTGTTTTCAATTAACACGTGCTAGCAAATTCAATTGATGATTCACCTTCGTCTTTAATATATTTAATTCACATAAATCAATTACATGTTAAAACTGCCTTGAACTGGGAACATCCTAATTTACTGCTGTTCTTTTGATTGTTGCGGAGGTGGCTCTCAAACACCCTTGAAGGAAATAATTTGCACACGATAAAGTAGACTGACTTTTTATAGCCGATTTGTATGCTTTATACAATCAAAATGACATTTATGACCTAGGGATGATCGTCTGGTGTCTCTTACATTTATAAACTAGGGATGATCAGGTGGCTTCTCTTACACAATTCTGTTGAGTTATTGATGAAGTTCAATGTAATATATTACATTCTATTTACATATTATTTCATTAAAAAAAGTTTGTTCAGAGATCAATATAATAACCGTACTTGACATATTATTTTATTAAAACATTTTTTTTATGAAAGTTAACATTAAAGCAAAAACACATATAAATATAAATATGGCGTGACTGGTTAGCAGCAGTCACAATAAACATATGAATCCATTTATAATAACAAAATCAAGTAGTAAATAGTTAATGCTTCTTTAGAGAGCTTTTATTAAACATTATACCAATTAATTTTGATCGTCCTATACAAAAATCCAAACTACAATTCCTTAATAATTCTATCAATTCCTTCTGCTATTCCAGAAAACTTGATAAGCAATTAACTACCTTTCCCAGCTGGGTCAATAAAAGAATGATGGAACGTCAGGGTTAGTTTTTGCTGCATTCCCTTTTGACACTGTCACCAACACGTGCTAATGTTGACTGTGTCAGACATGAAGCCCATGTATATTTATCACAACAAGGTCAAACCACACAAGCAGCTGGATACAATAATAATGTTTAAACAGATCTGAGGGGAGCGCTAGTCACATGACTCGATACTCTGGGGAATACCATATATGATTCTTAGTAATTTTGTGTCTGGTGTGACCACTACCTTGCAATAACAACTTGTATTATAATAGTGTGAAAGACTGAAACCTTCAACGTTTTTAAAGCTTATGTGTCTTTACAACTTATGAATATTGGTCTACTAAAGGTTATTGTGTCTTAGGAGCAATATGGCGACATCCATTTTTGTTAGTTTAACAAACAATACAAAAGAAATCGTCAAGGCCTATTCCCACCTCTTGAACACATTGCTTTATATATTTTTCACAGTGGGAAAAGAGTTCTTGGGGCTTATGAGGTTCACCAGACCCATCTATAAATACATAGTAGGGGCTGCCAAAACATACTGTATAGTTTTAAACCCTTGACCAAAGTATGGATTTTACATAAAGTTCTTTCCTTACTCAATGAATCCCATCATATCTTCAGATATAATGTACCAGTTCAGTAAAGGTCAGTGTATAATGTCTATGATGTTTTACTCAAAGACATATTTTGAGTACACTTATATTTTCAGATTCTCTTCATTTCTAGACAGGTATATTTCATTTGCTAGTATGCTGCATCAATCAGATTATTTTGATTATATATGTTTCTTTCCAAACCTAATACAGCAGGGACGAGAAATTGAAAGTAAGCATTGTGGATACAAATGTTACACTGTAGACAAATATGTAAAATATAAATGTTTGAAGATTCCGTTTAAAGAATCACAGATAAAAGACTTGTCATTGATCTAATACATCTTTGTACATTCCTTGCGGCTATGCATGATGTATAATGGGATTGCTATGGGCCAAATTGACAATAGGGTGCAGAGTGGCTTTTCACTTGCAAACTTTTCTCATTAAGTCACGTGGTGTGAGAATGCAAATCTTAAGTTATTTTTTTGTTAACAGACAAGAGGTTTTTTTCTCCCACTTAATGTTACTTGAAAGAACAGGGTAAAGTTCATAACAAAGTTCAAGCACACTTTGGCAGAAAATAAAACAAGATAAATTAAGTTGTGCTGGCAAATTCTGGTTTGTTTTATGTCACTTAAAAATAATCCTCACTTCTTCAAGGGTTATTCCCACGTGTCTTTGCAATTTGGTTGTGGATTTTGTTAGTGTAAACCTGCACATCCAGGTAAAATTGTTTGAAGAAATAATCTGTAGGTAGAGTGATCAATTATAATAACATGAATATTTTTAAATTGTGTGCTGTTTTAATCAGGCATTTTTAGTATTCTATGAAGTATAAAGTTTCTCTTTAAAAGTAAGTAATTTTTTTTGCCACTTTTAGTGTGTGATGTCAGTGTTCTGACATCATATAAGATTTGACAGCAAGTCAAGATGGCCGACCTCAATGCTAAAAGTTTATTGGGCCGTATTATAATGCATATTAAAACACTCTAAGTGCATTTGTGGAAATGTATGTATTTATTATCCTCTCTTTGAGTAGTCACAGGGCTATTGGATAATTGTCTAGCATGTAATCATGCTCAAGAAAACTACTGGTCATAAATTAGTTCTGGCCTTAGCTACGTATATCCAGTCCCCCATAACTAGGACAAAGGGAAACTTAAATAGGGAATCCAATTTATTTATAAGACTTAAATTCATCAGGGATTAACTAAAAAATGTAAAAGTAACTTTCAAATGTGTGTAGGGAAGCATTGGATGGTGCCTGAGAGGTCAACAAGCGTGACGAAGATATGCTATTTGTCTTGGAAGCTTGTATTCTAATTTTATTCAGCCGAAAAGGGTATCACCTCGATTTAACCAGTCTTCATTAATACAAAATGTGTCACTTTCCAGGATTTTGAACTTTATTTCATATTAATAATTCTATAGAAGCATATTTTAAAAAGCCATTCTGCATTGAATTTAGGACACCCCTTTGGGCACTTAACACAGTAGAAAACCATCATGGGAAATAAAGACTAATGCTTTTCCAACTTATCTTATACCTTATCTGCTTTCCATGTTTTATTTATTTTTATAAAAACATCCTTTCAGCACTGGTGTTTTCTTTAAAATGTGAGATAATTAAAAATTAAAAGGCATGTTAAAATCCATATTTAGGCACCAAAACCCTGGCAGAACTCTATGATACCTCTAATATTTAAAGTAGCATTATCTATCAGTAATTCATATATAATCTAGGAAACATGTGTTGTCCTTCAAGACGGGAGTTGAATGCCACTATGTGGAGTATGGAGACAGGAAAACAGAGAGGTAGGGACATACCTGTTGCTTCAAAAAAATGTTATTTTTATGTGGCAATGCAGTAATACTAAAAGTGTTTCAACTGATGCCCTTTCACTGTTTACAATGCTAAAATTAAATTCTTAATGTAATTGTTCAGTAACACACTCCAAATAAAACATAATACTAAAGGTAATGTGTGGGCTGATTAAGTAAAAGGGGTGAGGGGCATATTTGTATTTATTTTCGGCACTTTCAAATAATTTATATTACAAAAATAATATTGCTAAAGGAGTTCAGGAAACGATCAGTATACAGAGACTAGAAGCATGCATATATAGGCTGATATTTCTCAAAAATATAATTATATACATCATATGGAATGCCATGGTGTGGCCAAACTAACATTATAGTAGATTAATGTATATGAATAGTTATGTGATCCTATCTATAAAACTCTTAGGATATACCCTTAAACAACTATGGGGCTAAGTGTAATAAAGAATAGCATGCAAAGGTATTTTATCAATCGGTCTCATGAACTAAGTGTTAGCAACTAACATGATCAATGTGTAATTAGTTACCAACATTACTAACAATCAAGTGCACGGTAACACAAGTTCACATACACTCAAACTATATCTAAAGGTTAACAAGGTATGAACTGCTCTCCCTACAAGCAACATCTTAATATATAAAGCAATTTACATTAAGAGGCTTTTTCAGACATAAATATAATTGTAAGAAGTTGGAGATACCAGAATACACATGTATTATTATTTGCTTTCTTGTTATTTATTTTTATAATTTGATACACAGTATACAGCAGGTATCAACCCTGTTTGTGCGGTATGAACAGTTACTACAGTCACTATAGTTACATTATTAAACATATCTAAGTAAATGAACCATTCTCTCTCCCTTCCTCCAGAGGCTCAAATAGTCTATCATGTCCACTACCCTATTGTCTTCTTTTTAATTGATTTTAATTTCTTAACTCATTAAGAATCAAGTCACAAGCCTAGAATGAAACCTCAGCATGTTTCACAAAATGGGTCATCCACATTTACATCTATAGGTGACATAAAGCCATCCAGAAATACCATAGGATTGGAAGTACCCGGCTCAGTGTTCTTAGAGCAGTCAAGATATCAGATTAAGTACCAGGAGAAGGTGTGTGGATGCTCTGATGTATTTTTTAACAAATTTGCCATTTTGAATTACAAACAAATTTTGGGACTGGTTTCCTCATAACCCTGGACATACAGAATGCAGTAAAACTAAAGAGAGGAGGGATTTGCAGTGAACTTGGGTTCACAAAGTGATTATTAAACAGTCAGCATACTCTGAATTGTGAGGGCTCTTTTGGTCTTTATAAAACTTCATAACTAGTTAACCCACCCTAAATGTAAGTATTCGGTGGAGATCTAAGAGAAGGTTCACAGTGCCAAAGTAACTGACTGTAGAAACTCCAACATTGTTTTGAAAGGAAGACAGATTGCTTTGAGGAACTTATTAAGGCTGTTTAGGAACTAAACAGGTATTGTGAAAACTAGTTATGTACCAGAAACACTTTAGAGAGTGTATTGTGGGAATCCTGCCCAAGGGCTTTCTAGTCAACTCATTTCCACACATAACCAAGCAATATCAACACAAAGGAGCAGATTTACAAAGAGGTGGAATGTTGGACAGTGAAATCTCTTGTATTATTCCGTGAAGCCTATTCAGCAGAGGCTCTATAGAATAACACTGAAGTTTTCACTCTCCAACTTTTAACCTCTTGCTATATCTACCCCATTGTGTTCATGTGGAGATGTGATAGTACAAACACAATAGCCTTGGACCTACATTGCCAAGCAATCCTGGTATTTAGGCATGGATGCCTCAGGGTAGGCCTTTGGGCTTGTGCTCATCAAACCTATTTTTACAGTAAGGGGTTGTGTAGAATGCAGTGACCACCTGCAATGTCAATTAACATGCAGAGCAAGGTAAATTAAAGAGTTAGTAATTAGGGTGTTTTAGTTGTTTAATTCACATTCTAAAACACATAGTATAGCAGGTTTAGGAAAGAGGTTTCTATTAAAAGGCTTTGTACTGGGTGAGCTCCATGATTCAATGTATTATTTTGCAAAACTGTTCAACAGAAATCACTTAAAGCAAAAACAAAGCCATTTCTGACTATAACATTTTGAGATAGCCATCCATTTAAAGAGAGCAAGTAAATTGGTATGGATTACATTACATATACAGTATATGTATGTTATCTGCACATTGGAAAGGTAGCCAAGAAGTGATGTAAGTTAGCACATTGAAGTTGGAAATGAACAACATGATAACAATCTCTCAAAATGCTAATTAAGGATTGCATCAAGTAAAAAGGAAAGCTCAAAAAGTGGGTGTAGGTTCCTCGAGGATTGGTAATACTTAAAAAGTGACATCCACCTTTCTGTTTTGTCTTGTCCAATATTATAGTCCCACAAAGTCCCACAAAGTAAAAAGTTTTCTAGATATTTTTTTTTAGATAAAAATGTCTTATTGTGATCTATCTTTTAGGTATATGCGTCTTAAGAAATGGCCAAACACTCAACCATAGAAGAAGCTACACCATCATATGTAGATAGTTTGCAAAAACCTGCATAATGTATCACAACATAACCTACAACAGTCCCTTGAGACTGTCAAAAAAAATGCCTGTATCCTAATTTTTGAAAAATTAGTTCAAGAGCTTTAAATGTATTTTAGAATATGTTTTAATATATGTTTTAAAGATTTTAGTTATCGAGCTTCCCATAATTTGTCTTTTCTTTTGTATTTTTCTTAATGTAATTTTACATTGTATTAGTAGTTGTGTAATGCACTACTGACAAGTGTGTATGTTTTTTAAAAATATGTCTTTGATAATTTTAGATGCCTGACCTCAGCCTTTCTTTGACTCTGAACATGTGCCTGTGACCTTGAGTCTGGTCAGTCCATGACTACAAATTATCCTGTCTGTCTTGGTTGCTCTCAGGGCAGCTGCTCTGCACCCAAACAATTCCAGGTGGCTTTTTATAATTGGGCATTAAGATCTTGGAGCAATTGGCTGTCTGGTAAGCCTTACATGTTCTACTTCTAATTCTAGTTCTAGTGTTCCAGTAATAACCTGTATTCGCCTATAAAATTATGTAAAATGAAACATTGCCAGTGAAATCAAGTGCTTTAAAACATGTTGGTTAATGCAAATTGAAATTCTTTCCCGCAATTTCCACTAATAATCTACTGTCATCTGGACAGAATTGGAAATTAAAATCGGCTCTGGCATTTGTGGGCAATCCGTGCTGCCATGGGAATGGATACACGGCCTCGCAGGGCACGCTCACTCTCACAGCATGTATCCAGCGCATGCCCGTATGATTTAAGACCAGATCTCACACATGAGTGGCAGTAAACGTAAGTAAGTAGAACCAAAGGGTTTGCCAGATTGCCAGTCTGGGCCTGGCTGGTGGTAAAACAGCCATTTCTACACTTTCTCTAAATTCCTTAAAAAGAAAAACACCACCACTCTTACCTCTGCCCCCACAGTAGAAATATAATTATTATTTATAATACGTTAAATAAAAGTTCTAATAATAAGTTATATTGCTACTGTGGGAGTTAGAGCTAGGAAGGGTTTTGTTTGGCTTTTTCTCTTTTAAGCTCACCTATTCCTTGTGTGTTATTAGGAAAAGGTAGTGTTTATTTTCCCTTTTCAGTTTTTATTGAAATAAAAATATGTATTTTTGAATACATGGCATTGATGTGCATGTGTCCCATGAACGTTGGATCACTTTTCTCTTATTTCAACCTTCCAGGCTGGCTCCTAGTCACATTTCTGTATATATATATATATATATATATATATATATATATATATATATATATATATATATATATATATATATATATATGTTTTGTATTTGGTGTGGCATGGGTTAAATAACCCATGTATGCATTTGGAATGCGTTAGAGTTCATGCATGTATGATTTCTTTCCATTTCTAATGTTTAATTTATCACAGGCTATCCCCAAGGGCTTACAACACTGTCTCATTGTAGAGTGCTGAAGAACATAATGATAATAATAATATTAAATGTATTGGCTTTTCACATTGTTTTCTTGAACAAACTTTACGGTATTTTTTATATTATTGAGATACATTATCAAGGTTAGTCTTTGAAACCATCATTAATAGTTTTATTTTTTATATTCAATTATATATTATTATTATTTACAGTAACCATCATTAATAGTTTTATTTTTTATATTCAATTATATATTATTATTATTATTTACAGTAACGAGAAGACCATCATTTGTCATTATCAAGTCTGTTTATATTTGTAGTTTTATTTTGTAAATTAGCATTTTCATAAAATTAATTATGTTAATAACAATGGATTGTTTATGTTTGTAAGAACCATTGTGAAAAAATGCATTTTTTTATCAGAAACATCAGTAGCTTAAAATCTATTTATCAAACCCTTGCATGTATTGCAATAGATAACCTCCAAAATACTTATTAAAAATAGATCCCGGATGTTGTAAACTTGGTGCACTAAAATAATAGAATCAAAATACAAAAAATGATAATATTTAAACACAAATTGATAAAAAATAAATCTTGGAAAACCTGTGCTGGGGTTTGGGATAAATCTTTTCACAAGTATAATTCAGATTAAATAGTTTGCCATATTTTGGAATGAATCAAAGACTTCATTCATCCTCAGTATAGTTGGTACACGGCAAAACAAGCTTATACACTTCCACATCTAGTAAAACACAGAATCTGAGAAACATGTAGTTTCAAGTTTAACCCCTTCGCGACCTTTGCCGGTTCAGGACCGTCATGACATGAAGGTCACTAAATGACCTTTGACGGTCCTGAACCGTCAAAAAGTAAAATAAGCTTAGAAAGTGATCAACGATCACTTTCTTCGCTTAAACGGCGTTACTGTAATGCCTCGATGTCGAGACATTCAGTAACGCCGAGATCGGCATCGGGGGCCATGTCTGGCCCCTCCCCGAGGCGTCAACAGCCGCCATACATTGTATGGCGGCAGACGCCCGTTTTAAAAGCGTTTAGGAGGCGATCAACGATCGCCTCCTAAACTTAAATGGTGTCGCTGGAATGCCTCGATCAGGAGGCATCCAGCGACACCACACACTAAATAAAGTTTATTATTTTGAGCAAGTGCTAAAATTTCTCAAAAATCTCAACAAAGAGTTAAAATAAAAGCACTTCAAATACCCAAGGGGTGTCTAATATAAAAAAAATGGCTGATGGGGTAAATTGGAGTGGCTGAGCTCAAAGATAGGGCATAGGTACAGACTTTCCAAAATGGACAAAAAAAGCGCACTTCCCAAATGTGGCATTTTAAATCTCAAACAACACGACAAATCCATGCATGTCGGGTATCACTGCACTCAGGAGATGTTCCTGAACACACATTGGGGTGTTGTTTGACAGTGGCATATACCAGGACCTGTATATCTATAACTAAAGTACAATTTGTGTGAAAAAAATAAAAAAAAATTACTATTACAAAGTTTGACAAAGTGTAGTTGTATAATTGGTGCATGGAAAGGGTTAAAATAACAGCATTTGGAATACCCTGGGGTGACTAGTTTTCAAAAATATATGGTTTGACGGAGTTAAATTGAGTTAACCGGCTTCAAAGATGTTCCAAAGAGGAGATGGAGGCAGAATGACCAGATTTGTTAAAAAAGATTTGGAAATCATAAAACGCTGCTTGTACTTATTGCCCTATAACTTACAAAAAACATAAAAACATTGGGTATTTCTAAACTCAGGACAAGTAGTAGAATCTATTTAGCTAGTTTTTTTACTTGCTTTTTTAGGTGAGTAAAAGATTTTTCAAATAAAAGTCATAAAATGTGTTTTTTTTCAATTTTTCACCATGTTTTTTTTATTTTTTTTTATAGTAAATAAGATGATACGTTCAAAATAATGGTATCTGAAGAAAGCCCATCTTGTCCTGAAAAAAACAATATATAACTTATGTGGGTACACTAAATGGGTGAGGAGAAAATTACAGCTGAACACAAGCACCACAAAAGTATTAAAACAGCCTCGGTCCCACAGGGTACAAAACGAAAAATGAGCCCGGTCCTTAAGGGGTTAAATGCTACATCCATTTCTATTACTCTTTTAGAAGTATGTTGCAAGATGACATGCTTTTGTACGCCCTTTAATGAAGCCCACATGCCCATAGTGTTTGTGTGTTTTGAATTATCATATTGCTTTGCTGGTATTTGTTACCTGAACTATTGAATGGATTCTTTCAATATACCCCAGATTTCTATATTTAGTTAATTAATCTTTTTAGACTAGTAATGAGGTATATTTATTTCAATATGTTTAGGTCACAAAGACGCAAGTTGTCAGTTAAGGGTTTATTCGACTGACCAGCCTTGGCTTTAAAAGTTACTACAGCCTTTGTGTAAGATGTACTACCATATACTACTGTACAATGACATCAACTATTTTTTTAAACAGTTTTTACATAGCTTTTAAACGTAGGGTTTTAATTTGCCATCATGGTTTACTAATATATACAACATACACATTACAGATTGGGAGTAAGAGTTATCAGCCCTCGCTTCCCCATAGGTATCACGCAGTTATACACACTAACGCTAACATATTCAAGCCAACACACATACTAACAGACCCACTCATTTCAACACGCACACTGAGCACACACTCACTCTGTCATCGATTGGCATACTTACACTCTGACACACGCAAACACACTTGCACACTGTGTGAGCTGCCTCTGTTTTTATAACTTCACATTATGTGACCCCACTCTGCTCCTGCCTCTATGAGCTGGCCATCTTAGGATGGTGTCTATTTTTCAGTATTTTTACTCTACACATTTCTACTTCCTAACCAGGGGACTAATAAATAGGAAGAGCAGAAACTGATTCATTCACTTTCTATCCACAAATATGCTGCATTTGGATATCTACATGATATTACAATGCATAAATACAACAGTTTGCAATTAGAAAAGATTAAAATAGCCTCTAATATTGTACAATATAGTGGTTTTCAATAAATCCATTATGGCGGTTCCAATGGACTTATCCTGCTGAGTGCTTACTTCTACTGCTTTGGACTCAAATTATTCTTCATGCAAAACATCCCATCAATCATATGCGCAACATACAGCAGTTTATCAGTGGGGCTGCCTTGTGGTGACTTAGGGTAAAGAGAGCAGATTACATTTTATTAAAAAGCATGATTTGATTGATTTATTGTGAAAGAAAATTAAGGTGTATGCATGGGAATACATGTCATCTGGTCGTCATCCGATCACCAGGAGTCTGTCTGTTGTCTACCACTGATTTAATTTTCAGGAATCCTTTACATTATAAGTGTTGTCTATAGCATGAGACATATAGAAAAATGTATGCTACAATGAGATCTAATCTAGTATAGTGACAAGGAATCAGTTATAACATCAAGAGTCTACTCCAGTCTTAGACGTGTAAGAAGAAACACATGTCAAACACATTTGAAGTACAGAACTTTAACTGTCTTCATATGTCGATATATATTGGAAAATGTGTTAACAGTACTGGTCAGAGATCCTTGTTATGTGGAGTCTAATATGTGTACTTTGGGGCAGAGATCAACTTGCTGTTGTAAAAAGATGAGAAAAGGTCTTATGGGACAAAACTGTAAACATTTGTAAACAACTGTAAACATATCAAACTATCAATCTACCATTAAACCATTTGGGAATTTGAACATTAAGAAATGCAAGGCAATCACTTAGCAATCCTTTTATTTCAATGAGTTTGTTAAATACTAAAATATAATTTTAAATTTAATGCAAAGCTTATTGTCGTACCAAATGGCGTGAATAATTCTGCTTAA
Source organism: Spea hammondii (assembly GCA_029215755.1). Taxonomy (NCBI): domain Eukaryota; kingdom Metazoa; phylum Chordata; class Amphibia; order Anura; family Pelobatidae; genus Spea; species Spea hammondii. The sequence continues at coordinate 14,474,854 of JARDYJ010000008.1, forward strand.
ACCTGTAGATTACATTGAATTTTTAGATCAATCTTACATATGCTGTTGTACAACAATACTAAGCATCTTTATTCTAAAACTCAGTTCTTACAGGTTTGCAGAAACTAACTTCTTGATTTTACTGCAGAAACATTTTGTCAGCCTCATCTAACTGTCATGCCAAAGAGTGGCAGGACAATACACTTTGAAACTTTTACCCTTGTGAACTGCTGAGCCTATGTGTGTCTCCTCCGAATGAAGCACAGGGCTGACAAAAGGGATTTAATTAAACATCAGTCGGAGTTTAAAAAGGTATACACACTCGCTAGACTGCTGCCTGCATGAAACAAATTCTAATGGTAGATTTACAAAAAGTTTTTGCTTATAGCACTATAAATAGTCTAAATACTATACAACTTTTAAATGAGTCATTTCTACCATATAACAAAAAATGACCCTATGTGATTAAATGTGTAATTTGAATGTGTAATGTATAATAATGCTGCCATGTTACTTCTGATTAGGTACACCATTCTGATTCTCAAGTACCATCATCTTGACGGGCAGTACACAGGTGGCTCCATAATCAGCATATGTCGGAGAAACAAACACTAATAGATCCATCTGCCCTTATTCCTGGAAGAAAATAGATACAAGTGTTTTATTATTTTAATAATCTTGATTAATCTTGTGCCTAGTATAATAAAATCTAACACTATTTGAATATATGTAAACCTACCATACATAGCTGAAAGTAATGTGTATGTGTTACTGTTTTACCATTTTAGCTGAAAAATGCAGTGCTTCTTCTTTTTAAGCCTTTAGGCGTCAAAAATATTAGTCAATATGGTTCTAGCCCTGATGGAGAAAGAATTAGTCGAGCACCTCCCAAATGGAATGCTTCTAGAATTTCTTTTCATTTTATGGAATCTCAAACGCATTTTGTGTTATTGGAAACAGAGCGACATTCTTCAGAATGGCCTTCTCTAATTATTTGCAGCATCCATCTGTCTGTGGAAGTATTTGCCATTTTTCATGGTCCTGACACTGTCTTCTTCCTGTGATGTTTGGAGGTATCATGTCTGTTTTCTAGTTTCTTTGAAAGGATTAAGCGAATCAATTTCACTGTCTGTTTTCATTTTCCTATCTTTTAAATCTATTATTTTTAGGTGATGGGTAGATTATAGCAGATAAGTAAAACAAGAGTGGATACGACATTAGCAATAACACTTCATATATAATTTTCTCTTCTCCAGGCTGTAAATGAATCAAGGTAATATTTAATTTACTTACTTTACTTTTTAAATATGGTTGAGATATTTGGTTCTTCTAGTGAAGGGTGTTTTCCCCAACTGGCGAGTTTAAGGAAAGGTTAATTCCCAAACTTCATTATGCATAATGAAGGACCAGCCTCAGTGAGCTCCTCTTCCAAAATAGGCTGATTTGCCCCTATATAATGAAAAGTTAACATGGGAAAATAATCTTGTTTACTTAACCATGTATTTTGCAGGGCAAACATAACCCAGTAGAAGACCACTGGAGTTGGCCATCCATAATGTATAGTATTCAAGTCTCCTGGAAGATCATGAATTAGAGACTACAGCAAAGTGAAGAATTTACTACATGCTGAACTTGAAAATGTTATTTTTAGGGGGGGTAATATTTTTGGGGTTTCATATTAGGAAGCCAAGTGAATAAAAATATTTCCACAGGTTGACCATCAACACTAAGGCCTATTGCTGCAGTAGAAAAAAATATCTTTAATGTGTCACTAACTGTCGCAAATTGATTGAAATGTATTATATTATGATGTTGTGGTGAAAGGCATGGTTAATCATCAAACTAGTGCTAGAATATGGATGACTTGCATAGATAAGACTTAACACTGTTACTGATTACTTCTTCAGATTCTGTACAAATAAAGTTTATAGTTTTGATTTAGTGTTACCGTGTCTCAACAGCTTGGATGACTTGATACCTTTTACCTTAATAGTGTTACTTTACTATTCCTTTAAAACTCATTTCAAAAAGGCTTTAGCCATCTTTTCTTCTAAAATTTCTCAATCTATAGCGGTTCAAATAGTTGTACTCTGGATCATCTGAATGACGTGACGCTAGAAATGTACAATATGTTCCCTTAGTATTCAAATGAACTAATAATAGTATTTGCTACACCTTTAATTCCGCACATTATTTGTGAAGAACACTTTATAAGCCCCGCAGTTCTAAATTCCTCAGTGGCAGACTACCAGTAGCAGAGGACACTTTGGGGGCAGTGGAAACACAACTATAACAGCAGGGATCCGTCTTAAGACTTTGAAGAATGAGGTGCTGTTATTGCAAGAATTGTTTCTGACCATTTTATTGCACATTCCTTATTAGAAATTCCCAGCCTCCTTGTTCTTAACTGTACTAAAACAAGATTGCATCGTAGGGAGCACTCGACGCATGAAATAAAATACTTGTTAATTTTTAAAATTAATGTATTTTTAATTGATCATACCAAATACGTGTTAATAAAAATATTGTTTTATCATTACAGAAAATGTATGTGAATCCTCATATTTAAACATGGCTTGGTTTTATTATAGTTGAGGTTTAAACATTAAGCTGATTGATATTGACAGGTTCAGCCTGCCTTTGTAAGGGTGAGGTTGGGAGAAGGTACGTATTTCTGGACGTTCATTGCGTAATGCTGGCTGTGCCACAGTCTGCCACCGATCCATGAGCTTAACTTTTAAACTAAATATCTCCGAAACAATTACATTGAATAAAAAACAAAAAGGAACTATAGGTTTTTTAATAAATCAATCTATTTATTCTAAAAGCTGTGTCAATGATTAAAATCCTGAGAATGGATCTCTGAATGTTTCAAATTCAGTGCCACCAAATGCTCAATGACCTAATAATTGAATAAGTCTTCTACTTTCTAAGATAAAATCCTAATTATAATTCTTAATAAAGTTTAACTGATGTGATGTACAAAAGTTTTACTTTACTGGTAGTAAAAGAGTAGAAGATGAGTACAACAGCCTTCCAGCAGAAGTGGTAGAGTTTAATACATGAAATTTAAACATGCATGGATAGGCATATGGCTCCTGAATTTAAGATGAGATCGAGGACGATTATGTTTTTAGTCTTTACAGCAGGAAAAACAGGCAGACTAGATGGTTGGAACGGTTCTCATCTGCCGTCAAATGTTATGTTTCTATGTTTTTATTCCATGAAACAATCTTTTTACGGTGAATATTAATTAAAGCGATTTGTAATAACATGGAAAGCATAGAACCAGTACTTCGTTTACAAATTATATACCACGAACCCGTCTTATTTCTTAAACTAATCGATTCTCCAAGTGAGTTAATGGATTTTTCTTGTGGAAAATTGTTCATATAAATTAATAACCAAGCTTATAATACATTATTTAGCAATTAAACGTAAAAATCATATATTTAGTGTCTTTTGGTAATATTACATATCCCTATGTTTTGTTTCAAAATAAAAAACTATATGGAAACGGTTTAGTATGCTACCAGCATTATATTTTTTCGTGTCTGTAAATCCATTTAATCAGTTTATTGTTGGATCACTTCATGTGTTCCATCTTACCCAGAGTAAAATGTGTTACACAGGTATGCCTTTTTCATGGCTTTTATAGAGTAAAATCTTTTGTCTATTCAGCAACATGAATCACATGCATGGATAAGGCCAGTGGCCTTCACCAGAATTCAGGGCCGAACTGGTGATAACGAGGTGGCCCTGGCACTTTAGGGCCAGCTTCTGCTGCCAAATGACATAAAGTGCAGCTGCCAGCTGGATATGCATGGCCGCATGATATGTTCCTGTGCTCACATAATGTGCAGCCAGGCATTTCCAGCCAGTGGCAGAACACTAGAGCGACAGATAGGATGAGAATGGGGTGCTGTCGGCCAGCAGCCCACCTGGCATTTGCCCAGTTTGCCAGATGGCCAGTCTGGGCCTGTCAAAATTGCTGTAGGAATATACAGATTTACAAGCTCCTTTTCACCGCTAACAGCCCAGTCATGAGTAGCAGGTTACAAGGGACCAGTGCCGGATAGCGGGTTGCGAGGGCTCGGTTCCGGGGAGCAGGCTGAGAGGGCAAACGGGATGAAGGAGGCTTCTGCTTTCCTGGGCCTCATACACAAGTACTGACTTGACCTTTTTGATGGAAGCCCTGTTTCTAAAGTGTATAAAATTAAGTACATGGTATTATAACACTATTAATGCAGTATACTATTGTACTGTCGCAGTTATCAATAATGCCCTTGGAACTAGCAAATAAATAATAATACATTTTAACCCATTAAGCACTAGTGGGATAAGTCAAAATTTCTATACAAGCTCTAATGGAATGTAAACAGTTAAAGTATGTAAACATTGCAGAAAATGCCATGCTACCATTTTACGAGACAAAAAAAAAATGAAAAGCTAGTCTTTTTAGAAAACATCAAAAAAGAGCAATACAGTTAACACTTTATTTTTAATGTGGCTCTTTTTCCGGGAGTGCTGTTTTGAAGCCATGAGTGCATGCAAATAATAAACTTCCAACTAATCTAATGAAAAACATGCATTTAATAACATTTTCATTTTATTTACTTGCAAAGTAGAAACAGTGCATTTGCAGGACCACAAAAGAGTTCTCAAAATTAAACCATTTTTCAAAAGACATAAAAGGCACAATTTGTTATGTGAGATCTCACTTAACGTTGTCATTATTATTATTTCTTGGCAGAACTGTATCAGGCTAAAGATTTTAACCTAGAGTGGCTCTTTTTTCATGATGTAAGAGACAATTGTCTTTAACAGTGTATATATGTCTGGCTACATTTATTATTGGAGTTTGTAAGGAGTGTTTTAAGCGACAGCAATTCAATGAAAGTATATAATATCAATTTACAATGTAATAGTAGCTATTTGTATCTCATTTTGGTTTCTACGCCGTGTGTTTAGAACCACCTTAGAATATAGTCACGTAAGGCAGCTAAATAAAAATACTGATTTGATTTTGTTTTTCAACAATAAAATTGTCCAATCGTTGAAATTGTGGTTCTTTTTAATACATTTAATTCCCTATATACTTTTTTAATGTTAACACATCTCCGTTCTTTTCTATTATTTAATGTGGCTTTATTTAAAGGGGATACAGTTTCTCTCTCAGTTACAGTGAAGATACTATGTAAAGCACATCCATCCTTAGATCTTTAGAATGAAGGTGGGTGAATGAATGCTATAGACTTCACCATCTCAGTCAAACCAGGAATACGTATTCTAAACCTATCCAAATATTGCTTAACTGCAAACCTTATCATCCAGTACCCACCTCCAACCGGTAGAGGATAGATGGGGTTTGTTTCCCAGCTACATCAGTACATGGGTTGGCATTATAGGTTAGAAAATACATAATTGCATTTTTTGGTGGCAAACGAGTTACCTCATTATCTTATTATGTGAGGATATTATTAGCATCCTTCCAGAAGAGAGATTTTGAGTTAGCAATGAAGGGGTAATGTCTGAGTGAAAACCACTTGGGTGTTCATCAGGGCTGGCGATGATGGGGAAGTGCTGGACCTTTGGTGCTAGCAGCCACCTGATGGCCAGCAGCCACGCAGGAGGGTGACTAGAAACTAGATAATTGCCCAGGTCCCCCAGCTTCACCAAGCAACATGTCACACAGTGCCACCTTTGCCACCAAACAGCTTGCAAGTGCCACATTTTCCCCCAAGAATCAGTGCATTCATAACCCTAGCTGTGCCATCTTTCCCCCCCCCAACAGGTTGTTAGTGCCTTCTTTACCCCTTAACCATCCTTACATACACTCTGGAAAACGTACACAAGTTTACACATGGTAACACACACATGCTTACACATACACCTTTACTAACATGCACGCACACACTCATTCTAACACACACTCCCTCTCACACCACTTATATTTATACATTTATACTCACACACAAACACAACACATACACATTAATGCTAACACACAAACCCTTATACATCCACACTAATGCTAACGCACACTCCATCACCACTTACACATCTATGCTCACAGGCAGACACTTACACATAAACATTTATGCTGACACACAAACACTTACACAAACACATCTATGCTTACGCACAAACACATATTCATCCATGTATATTTCACATACAGATTTATGTTAACACACTTATTATTTATTGTTTTATATAGTGGCATCATATTCTGTAGCGCTGTGAAATGCACATTCATACTCATATACCCTTATACATAGACATTCATGACCACATACATACATATATACCCCCTTCCTCCTGCCCGCACCCCCTTACCCTTGCTGCAGTTTTTGGTTTGGTGCTCGCACATTGTGCAAGCAGCCCTTGTTTCACAGCAGGGTAATGTAACATGACCCGGGTGCGTTCTTGTTTCCCTGTGCCAGTTCAAGAATGTTTAAAAATGTATCTTACGACCTGAACTGGCCCCTGTAAAATGGCAGGGATTAATAGTGTTTTTTATTTCTATTTACATACTTTCATTTTATTCTTTGGTTTGGAAACCATATAACATGTCTAGTTGTTTTGTGAACTGCCTGGTTCAGGGCATTATATGTAATGTTTATTGTCTATATGATACCTGGCTATACATTTCACTTCTAACAGATAAATAATTAGATATGTTAGATGGATATTGTGTATAGCTTTTATTTTGTTTTTTTCGTTATACAGAGCGATACTACCATCAGCAAATAGTTATCAGAGACAAAACAAAACTCAGTGGCCTGAAAGACAGTGGAAGACAATAATGACTAAAACATGTTACTTCTACTACAAGTAGTAGAAAAATAGACTGACAGTAAAATACAGAGGGAGTGGAGAGACAGTATTAAGGATAATAAAAGCTGAGGTGTTAAATGGTCCCTCTCATACAAGGTCACAATATCCTAAACAGAAATCCCTTTAGCATGCACCTCTTATCTACAATGTTTTTGAATCTTGATAGTAGTCTTTGTGGTGAGCCTGATATCCTTTTGGTCGGTTTGTTGTGATCAGTTGGTAATTAACAAAAATGCAAATCACATAGGCTGTATTTTAACTAATTTAAAATTCAAAATGAGACAGTAGTTTGCATACTTGAGCCAGCATGTAACAGTTGGGACGGATCAGGTTTCAGACTCTTTTGAAGGATGTTTATGGAACACTTTATTGGAATGGTTATCTTCCCTGCAAGTTCAACAACTTAGACTTAGATCATAAACAACTAGTCTAGAACAGTGTGAGACACAGCCTTATATGACAGTATATCCTCCAAGGAATATTAGGAAAGAGTTAATTACTCAGAGAAGTCAGAATAATGTTGAATATTCACTAACAGTGGTATTACTTAACGCTAATTAAAAGCACATGCTAGCCTTCATTGGAGATTTAGTGCATACGTTAGCTGAGTATCCCCTTTAAATTAATATTTTTTGGGGGGGGGCAAATGCATGGCGGGATCCATTAGAACCCCTCTATACATTTACACTGTTTTCACTCCCGTCATCCCCTAGGTTTACATGAGATGTGTTCCTCTGAACACAGCTCCTGCATACTAGCATGCATGCATGGCATACTGACAACCAGTCAGTTCCAATGCTAGGAAAGCACTCTCATGTACTGTAATATGCTGCAGCGTTGGTGCTGCAGTATTCATAAACAAGATAAGTGTTGTTCTTTCATTGTTATTCTACAGGCAAATGATGCACATTAAAGTACCAAGGAATGAATTTAGTGTGCATTTGTTGTTGCCTTTAACATCTTAGGCCATTACACATTTATAGGCCATTTAAATTTAACACAAGATATATGGTAGCGTCTGAGTACATGAGTGAGGCTACTTTATTTTGGTATCTCTCCGTTTCTTTCTTTCTGTCTGTCTCCAAAATAAAAACAAAGCATAGGCTTGTAGAAATGTTACTCTAGCCTTGCTTTCCAAATAGTGACGATTAAGCTGGCACAAATAAAATTAGAATGCTTCCTAACACAAAGCTTTGGTAAATTTACATGTACCTAATTGGCCAAACCATTTTACCACTCATAGCATTAGCATTTAGTCTCAGCAATTGAAATAAGCCAAGGAAGAAGTATTTAAATTGGAGGCTTTATCATTGTAGATGGGAATATTACAGCTTAAATCTGGGCACATTCTGTCTGAATATTTATCCTGACAAAATGTGCCACAAAAAATGATTGTGATTGTGTATCAACTTGCAATAACGTGAGAGAGTACAAACCTGTTTACTCAACTCCTAATATCTAATACAAATTGGTAGTCAGCAGGAGTTTGCAACGGCTTTAACTTGGCAGAGGTTTTGACACTAACTAATGGAAATAAAGGGGGCAAACCAGATGCTCGCTTAAGGTGAAAAGAGAATTAACGGAAAAGTCCAAGAAGGAAAAAAAAGTCTATTACATGTATACAGTAATGTGAAATGCTTAGTTTAATGAAATTAAATATTCATCTCATCCCAGTATAGAAATAACTTTTGCTATATATCTCTGAACTTTTAGGTAGTTAGGTAAATGGGTAGCTACATGGATGGATGGATAGATAGATAGATAGATAGATGTGCACACTATTCAATATATCATACTCTTAAGATCAGCACACCTGCACAGAGGTCCATGTCCATACTACCCCCTGTACTCTTAGGGAAACTCCCAGTGCCTTAAAAGTTGCCAATAAGAACATGATTGAGCACCTTTTTCCTAGGTTCTGCTATACCCAGGACAGCAGCCACTTTCATCCATCCCTTAATTACACATGTAGTCTGTTTTTGTTGAGCGAAGTTGTGAACAAACCAATATGTTGACCCATAATGTAAGAATAATGAAAAAAAGAATACGGACCTGTATATGGGAGGAAGTACAGGGTCAATCGGTCAGCAAATAAATAAATGAAAACATTAAGTCCTGTGGTTGTTCTTGATAAAAGTCACATGCAGGGACTAAAACACTCCAAGTTACTTTAGTATTATTATTATTATTATTATTATTATTATTCTAAAATATGAAATAGTTGCTTCAGTATTATTAAAAAAATATTAATATTGTTAATTTCCTAGGTTTAACCTTGATCTTAAACCTGCTGCCAATCTTAAAATTAAAAGAGGCCATAAAATCTCTTCCTAACGCGAAACGTCAACCCTAAATTGTTTTGAAAAACTATAGTTCTGGGTGGGAATGTATTGATCAGAGACTAAGAAAAATGCAAAATATCTATCTATTTATTTATCATGATTAGTTATTGAGTCTTGTTTTGGTAAACCCCACAGGTACCAAGTTTGTGGCTTACCCTTATATTTTGTTCTCCAGGAACACATACATGTTTTTAGGTGGATAAATCAATAGATTGATAGATAGATAGATAGATAGATAGATAGATAGATAGATAATACAAGCATAACCTGGAAATACATTAGAAATGCCTTTTAGCTTATAATAGCAAGTAAAAACAAAAATATTCTCTGTGGTCACCATGCTCTTCTATAGAAAGGTTATTATTTATTTTACGCTATTAGATGTGGTCACTGCGGTCTCTCTTATTTCTATAGAAGGGTTACTGTTTTTATTTTTTTTGCTATTACATGGAAAAAACTTAGCCTGGGAATCCTAATCAGTAGTAAGAGATTCAGCAGGAGGTGGTTGGCTCCCATTCGACCCAATCATCCAGTCAGAGATAAATCCTCACAGTGGGGGTTATGTTGAAATAACAGCAAAAGCAAAAAAAACAAAACTAAATGTACAAATAAATTTTAGGTCCACTAAGGTTTTCATCATACAAGTGAAACGTGACGGTATGTATTTTTGGTATTTGGTGTAAGATATCACTGTGGAAAAAAAATATATATAACAAACCATGGGATGTTAACATGTCAAGAGGTAGCTCCAAAAAAATCCTTCACATATCACATATTTATCGGTACACACATAAGACTATGCAATTCAACACAAAGATATCACCTGCTTGCAACCTAGAGAAAACATATTTGTAGAACAGCAAATAACACAGAAGCAAATTTAGATATTACAGTATTTAGTTAATTATAATAATAACTAAGATCGTTTCCATTTTATAGCACAAACAGGTCAGCTATAATAAAAGGCAACCCGAACATTTAAAATACTATATTCACTTATACAATGAATAAAAAAGGTCTATATAGTCGTTATTGAAAGCTGGTTTTTTTCAACTCTAACTAGTATTTTCTTTTTTGGTTAACTCATTAAGTACCAAAGGAATATACAAAAGTGTTGCGTTGAGCTCCTCTCTGCCGCTCAGATTTATAGCATAACGGTCCTCAATGGGGGGCATGGTGGCAGAATAAATAAAGCGGCATTATAGCTGCAAATTGTTAGAGCAATCCTGAATAATCCAACCTATTGACAAATTATATTTGAGGTATAGCTAAAGACATATTTTTTTTCTAACACAAGAAAAAGCTGATTTAGCTCGCAGCACATTTTTTTAAAGATGATTTCTGCATTTTTCTTAAAAAAAAACAGTACTAGAACATCGTGTTTGAATCAGAGATACAACACATCTTTACAAATGACCAAAATCATTGCATAGTATAGAAACGAGCCAATAGTGTTTTCCTTCCGGTGCTCTGGAGATGAAAGTGTTGTACACAAGTTAAGCGTATTCAGAAGCAGGGAGGAGAAAGGCTCAGAGCTCCTCTGAATCATCGTAACACGCAGCAATAGGGTGTGAGTAATCTAGTGAATGACAGAAGCAGTACGCATCTATTTTGCCTTTTGAAGCACCTGGCCCTTTATAGTGAAGTCTCTCATCTGCAACAGTGTTTACAAGAAAATAGCACTAGCATGCACAAAAATACATCTAATCGTACTCAGCTTCAGAATTATACTTAGACATTATTTGTTGTCAGTTTCCTTGGAGATAACAATCAAAAGCCTTCAGTCCAAAACTGTATTATTATTATTACACGCAAATAATACATATATACATACATATATATATATATTATTTTTTCCCGAAATAATTCATTACAAAATAAATGTAACAATGTAGGTTAAATATGTTGAGATGTATGTCTCTTAGGAATGGCACTGTAAATTATTTAAGAATTCAAAATATTATAACTACAGTTATTTAGGTTATAACACACCTGGGTAATTTATAAAATGTATTTTTAAAAAATTAACTACTACAGATTTATAAAATACGGTTCTACGGGCAGCTTATTTCTTTGTTTCGCCATGGACGGGTTAATATATTTTTTAAGATGAAAATATAATGCAGTGTGTGATACATCACTTAAACTATATTCCCTAGAATATGTCTTTACATTTTCATTGGAAACTTGAATGTGTTGTAATGGAATATTTTTTGCATGATTGTTATCAAGTATTTACAAAAAATAATTTTATTTGAGAGCAAAACATAGTATTTATGATCTTATGTCTTGCTGCATTATTTTTATCATATATTAAAACATGTTTTTCTCTGTGTTTTGAAATTAAAATTTGTGATGAGTTAAATTATAAAAATACTAGATATAACTTAACTTTCATTAAAGTGTCCTGAGAGTGTTTAACTATTGAAATCAGAACAATAAAAGTAACTAAATAGCATTGAATAGGTTAAAAATACAGGTCTCCATTACACTAGTGTTGTCTGAGATTGCCGATGTTCTCTACATAATTATATCCATAAATTAAATGTCTAATCCTAAAGCCAAAGTTTTGTCCTGTCTATTCTTATTTTTTCTACATTGTCCATAATATAAAAAGTGTGGCAACATTGCATTATCATTATTCTAATCCAAACTTTATGTAAAAAAAATTTCCAATATTAGAGAATTTTGTTTACCAATGTGAAAGCTACAGAGGTCCAACATATGCACTAATTAAGACTGCAGAAAACCAATAAAATTTTTGAGATAAGAAATATTAGGAATACACAGAATTGCATTCTTCCTCCCTCCTCACTAAACATGCTTTTGAAATTAAAATGTGATGTTTCTGTGTTTATTCTTGCTTATATGATATGAAAGTGATGATGTATTTATGGACAGAAATAGTTTAATAAGATTAAATTTTTTTATGTTTTTTATATGTATTTTTATTTCACTTGGAAGGAATAATATGGCTGTGGATGAGATCCAAGTCAATCAATCTTTGAGTAGCACAAGAATAAGCAAAACTATGTTTTGTAATATCTTGGCCAGCCACCTCACACACAAATTGTTGATCCAAAAGCTAGTGAAAAAAATCCATAGCTATTGCAACATATTTTTTATATGTTTCTGTGATGCACCAGCAATTATCGCGTGACGAAAATCTATTACGTCACCTTTACAAATACCTAATAGTTTAATCTAATGTGCATTTAGGAAGCAATTGTCAAATCTCATGGCAAATCTTTTTTAGTAGGCCTTCAAATCTCACTGTGCTTATTTAATATTTTTGAATATGGTTAACTGTATTACTGTCCTCTTGGATACCTTGCTGAGGATAATTTTTCTTAAACAATCACTTTTGAGACCATATAGTGATTTTCGAGTGAAGCTATCTGTGCTGCACAAACAGCTTAAATATTTTGAATTTGGCTATTTTAAACTGTAAAATCGACAGAATAATATAATTTGGGCCTAGAGACAGCACTGCATTGACAGCTACTTGTGCATCTGTTCATGTTGATGTAAATTTTCACTATTTCATCATAGTTAAGGCTAGGACACCTTATACATCATGTCATCTATGTTTTACTGTACAATAAATCTCTACACTTATTAAAAGGCTTGCATTTTGTGGAAGATGAACAATAAGCACTTTCTCTTTGATGTGCATGATATTAATGTCATGGTACCTCACTGAACAGATTAGAAATATGTGCTTGAAAACATTGAAGGGCAATTTAATTTTACTTTATGCCTACAAAAAGCTGCATTTAATCTTAAAAGTCTTTTGATATGAACCCATGTTAGTGGAAAGACTACAAAAATTATTACAAGGTTCTGAAAAGCTCATCGTTTTCAGATATGATCATTTTTCTACATCGTGTTAAGTAAAGGAACTCATTAGTTAGACAATTTAAAATTGTTTTTTTTTTTTCCAAACAATAAATTTTAATGCTAAAGCAGTTATAACCAAAAGCTATACAGAGTTTTGTTAGAAAACTTCTTTTTTTTCATAAATATTGTTCAGTTCCCGGCACTTGTATCAATAATTAAATTACAAACGATAAATATGGCATCATGGATATGTATTTACAAAAGTTCTTACAAAAAGGCAACTGTATACTAAACTGTCACAATCTGTGTATGAACATCACATTCCCATCCTGAAAATATACCAAACAACAGCTTTGACCCTATAAGACAAGGAATACATTCACAAGTGTAATGCTTTGAGAAAGTCCAAGACATAACAAGACTTTGGCACGGTTTAAGAAAGTGAAATTTTAACACCAAAGGTAAAGGAAATTTCCTAGCAGTTAAATATGCAAGCAATAAAAAGAAAAGGAAAGGGAAAAAATTTAGTTTCTTTAAAAAAAAAAAAAAACGTTGGTAGAATGAAGCAAAATGTAACAGAATACGGGGAGTGAAATTAAAATGCCAAAATATATTTCAAATCCTGAGAAACGGGCACAGTTAGGCCAGAGCCTTTATGTTTCGGGCTAAGAAAAAAAAAAATAGCAAAAACTTCCCGGTCAAATGTAGTTTAAAAAGATGAAGCCCTATTCTGTTGCTTGTGTCATAACTTCCATTTCCACCTTGGTCAAACAACCAGCTTGATTTCTGTGATAAGTCTCATTTGATCCACATATTGAGCCTGATAGCGCCTTTGTACATATTTATCAGACGTACCATTCATTAAAATTAGGCGGTAGTAGTCCCGGATTGTGGGTGCTACTGTTAGTCTGAATTGTTGCTGAAGTGGTTTTAGATGGTTCCTCACTGCTGGCAGAAACCATTGCTGGTGGTGTGGCAGATTCGTAACCTGAACTGGCAGCAGGGGATGAATCGGACCCTTGAGATTCATGAACCTTAGACAGAAAGAAAAAACACAATATTTAATGTAGACATAACTCTCCAAAAAATGTCATAATATTATTGGCAAAAGCACTTCAAGTTTTACATGTAAAAAGTTTGCCATTTTTTAGGACATGGTTAAATTCTCTCACTTCTACAACATTAAATCGAAGATCATGCATAAATTTACACAATAACACAATAAATGTTTTTTACTCTAAAGGTTGCCATAAAAAACACTGATACAAAGTGTGTATATATAAAAGTAAGTAGCATTATGGTAAAGTAAAATTTGAAAAAAGGTAACTATTGTTTTCCACAGCACAGAGCTCTCTCTCTCTCTCTTTCATATTATATATATTCACATTTATGAATATATTTTTAGTATCATAAAAAATGGATAAAATAAGAAATACATATTTTAGAACATTAAGTATTTTGAAGCTTGTGTGACATAAAATAAGCTTACCTTCATGTGTTTTCTTAGAGAGCTGGGGTGTGTGTAGGATTTATCACACACTTTGCAGATATATGGTTTATCTGATGTGTGTACATGCATATGTTTTTTTCTGTCACTGCTGTTAGCAAACCGTCTATCGCATCCTTCAAACTCGCACTTAAATGGTTTCTCCCCTAAAGAAAGAACATATAAAACGTTAAAAAACTGAAAACTTTAAGAAGTGTATTTACAGTCGTCTTTCTGTTACATTTTACCTTTTTTTTTTTACTTTTCTGATTTAAGGTAATGAAATTCACATTGTTGGCACAGAAAAGAAAATTTCCTGCTTAAATATTTCCATACGTTATCTGTGTATCGTGCTGAAATATTTAGCATGTCAAGTTGACACTTAATAAAATACAAAGGAACACCTATACAAATCCTATAAACCAGGGTAAACAGTTCGATAATTGTTGTCTTACAGCTAAATTCAATTTGTTCATTGTTACCTTACATCTATGCCTTTTCAATACAATGACTGTATATTAAAAAGTGTGAGACACGGATCAAAGTCCTCAATAATATAAAAGCATATATTAGAATAGCAAACCATATCAGTTCAAAAACCCAGATGTGTTATGAGTATTTTCTTCTGACAAGAAATTAGTTATTCTTTTTGTATATAAATTCATTTTGCTTGCAGAGTTCAATTAAACATAGAATTCCAAATAAAAATACTTTGACAAAAGTATCACTGCTTTAATTAGGAGATGTGCCAATCAATAGCAAAAAAGAACGGAAGTGAGTGAAAATTAGATTTAATTAGCATTTCTATAGTTTACTTAACAGAAACTATGCAGGGAACCAAACTGGTTAGAAGCAAATCCTCACTCAACAAATTCGTATTTGTTCTTAGTAAACGAAAGACAGGCCAAAAAAAAAAGGATGAACTAGCCCTATAAAGACTTTTTTATTTTTTATTTTTGTATGATTAAATTCCTAAGGGTAACGCCAAAAGACAAGATACGAATGATTAGAATTAAAAAATATATATTTGCATAAAATATATACTTTTTAGACAGCTGTTATAGTCATCAAGTACATATACAACATCTATAAGTCTATATTAAATATAATTAAATATACATCTTCTAATATATTTTAAATGTTTTTTTTTATTCAAACAAGTATTCAATGTCTTACCTGTATGAGTTCTTTTGTGGATCTTCAAATTTTCTGATCGTGCAAATATTTTCCCACATCCAGGGAAAGGGCATGGAAAGGGCTTCTCACCAGTATGTACTCTTATATGATTAACCAGTTTGTATTTTGCTTTGAAGGATTTACCTCCTCTAGGACATTCTTCCCAATAACATATGTGATTAGTTTGTTCTGGTCCCCCTACATGTTCCATTGTCATATGTGTAACTAGCTCATGCATGCTACTAAATGTCCTGTCACAGGTTTTTTGAGAACGATTCATCGGTGATTCCTCTAGCCATTTGCACGATAATTCTTGTTTAATAGGTTGCCTCATATACCTAAAAAATGCCCCTGGGCCATGGTGAGCAGCCACATTCATGCTCATGTTCATGTGGTTGTAATTGTGGAATTGGGCAGCGGCATAATGATCTGTCCTGGGGCTGGGCACAGCTCGGTAAGGATCGGGCCGTCCAAAAATATCTCCACGAAGACCCAAATGCATTTGACCATTGACCACATGTCCATTAGGTGAAGTGTGACTGGAGCTTTGTTCGTGCAGCCCTGGGAAAATCAGGTGTCCTGGGGGTTCTGAGATTCCAGGGGGGCCATGGCTAGCAAAAAGTCCATGTTGACCACCTGGAGAGGGTGTATCTCCAATTCCAGAGTTGCGATTTCGGAAAAGAAAATCTCGAGTGGAGTTAAAGGCTGCGCCGCCATAAGATGGCACCTGCCCACCATGGTGCCCAAGCGCATTGGCATATCCGGACGCCTGCGGGGTAAAAGCTGAGCTCTGGCTTGAGGAGAGATCATGACTGGCTGGACTGAGCTTAAAAGCTGCAGCATGTGAAGTTTCCGCAAACGGATTAAGCCCCATGCCAGCATCTCGGTTGGACATTTCATGATGGCGAGTTGCCCCAAACCCACCAACTCCCAGGGTGGGAAACTGTGGTCCTCCGTCTAATAGCATTGTCATGAATGACTCTGAGCAGTTCAGACCCACTCAATGGTCAGCACTGGATACAGTTCATGCAGAGATGTTGGTTAGGAAAATAACTTTTCTTTTAATTCCTTTTGCTTGAGAAAATCCAGGAAACAGTTCACCCTCTCCAACTGAGTAATGTCCTTGGACTGATAAAGTCAATCACTCACTCCTCACACATAAACCAACTCAGGAGGCAGTCTGAATTGCACCAATAGAAACTCAGCTGGGGGAGTGTCATTCGAGCCCAGCCCCAGGCACCCATTTGCCTGTGAACTCTTGATTGACAGAGTTTAACATTGAATATAGCAGATTCACTAATATCTGTGCACTGATTGGTCTGCTCAGGTTTAGTATTTGCAGGTAAGCTTAACCCTTACAGTGCTGAAAGCGCCTAAGATACTTTAAAAAAAAGAAATGCCGCTGCACCTCTCAGCACTGCATGTGTTAATAGATTCCACAGAGCCCTCATTTTCATCTGCAGTATCCTCGGTTTGAAGAAACCGTTAACAATCTTCGTAAACATTGTGGTCCTCTGATGAGTCTTTGGAATGCTAAACCGTTATCTTTCAGTGATCCTAAGTAAATTTCAATATCTGCTTTCAAAATCAAAGCCACCGAAGATTCTTGCAGTGAAGAAGTGTGTGAATTTGCAGTGCTGTCACTGCATGGTGTATAGAATTATTTTTCTAGCAGTTGTTAAATCCTTGTATATGTGTTGCGCTTGTGATTGTATTTTGATACAAGTTTGCGTATGCTTTTCTTGCTTTTAATATTATATTTGAAAAAAAACCAATATGTAGACAATGTATATATGATGAGAATTTGTATTTGTTCTTTGGACATGTTTTGCCGTTTCAAAATAGTTTTTGTTTGCTCGTTTCATGATTTGTTTTTTTTAGCGTTTAATATTTTCATGTTGGGCCTGCATGAGTATCGTTCATATAAATGTTGTTTCATCAGAATTTTGAGGACTAAAAAATGTGAGTCAAATGAAAACTCATAAACTAGCCATTTATCTACTAAAATTCTCTTAAAGCGATCATTTTTGTCAAGCTCATCTCTTATTGTGGTCCTTTACGAAGGCTGCCGTGAAAGCTGCCATTTCATTTATAATCATCAAAGACTCAACTGTTTCTTATTGTGGAAGAGAACAAATAGTTAAATTGATTGGTATACTAAAAGGAATGTGTGGGGGGAATCCCTGTTGTGTTTGTTTTCTGAGTTAGGATTTTAAACTTCACAGAGCGGTCATATGGAAAAAAAAATGCATCTCCGCACACAATGCATTCGTCATATAGACTTGCACAGATAGCTGCACTAATGCAAAGGGGGGGAAAAAAGGAATTTTTTTGGAAATACAGCATTTGTCTAACAATGGTTATCAGCTTTAGACAGCTCTATAAATCCAACTCTTTTCTTTATGGGAAAGCATTTTCAAAGAACTATAGGGAGCAAGATTGGGAATAAAAGAAAGAGAGAAAGATGGCCGTAATTGTAATATCCTGAGATTTGCTGAGCCCAAAAGTCTGTCTATTGAGCCACTTTCACAGGATTGTCGCTGTCTCTCTGCAGGAAACATAAAATCTGATCAAGTTCAGAGACGCATTGAGAGACTGCTTCAAGCAGAGCTTTATAACTGCAGTCTTTTCACATCCTTCCCCCCAATCAGCCCCAGGAAAGACTTCACATTCTTTATTTTAGAGTTTTGCAAAAAAAACCAAAAAACTCCACCCCTATAAAATCAGCTTCAGTAGTAATACCATCTTCCATCAAAACCAATCAAAATTCATGCTACACATCCACCAAGGACACACTAAAAGTTGAAAGGTGAGTCCCTCTTGTCTTAAATAATTGCATCTTAATGTGTGTGGCTCGAATCTTGCTTGCTATATGCTTAGACTAACTGGTCATGGTATAGCAGGTTTTCAAATGGAACGGGAAGATGTTGTGATCTTAGGTTGCAGACTGCACAAGAGCTTGGGTTTTTAGCTGCTATGCATGGGAAACTTGGTAGGTTTATTTGATGGACGCAAAGCTTATCCCAATGCAGTAGTAGGCTTTGATGTTCCTTTGGTGAATGCAGCACATTTCAAATGTCCTCCTAGTCACAGAGACTCCTATAGAAGGCAGCAAAGGTTTATGGTGATTCTCTTGTTCTTTCATAGGTGTCAGCAAAGTTTTTCAAACGTATCCCCTTTCAGTATTTTATTGGGCTGTTCCAAGCAAATTGCTGATCTTGGTTACCTGTTTATGTGGCTATGTACACACTCTATACGCTTTCAATAAGAGAATTCATTAGCTCAGGCATATGTTCAGTTGTTTCAATGACAAAAAAAAAGACGTAATTTAATTAGACCATCAAGTGAGAATATGTTGTGAAGTGTCTGTGAAGCTGTGGACCTAAAACCTGCATGAAAAAAATAAGCCTTAATGGGTCAAGAGGCCATTGAAATACAGAGTTTGTTAATTTCACAAATTTAATTAAAAACAATTTCATTTACAATCCTAAATAATATATATATATATATATACGTATATACATATATATACACATATATCTCAAAACTACACATAATTACTTGTATGTAGATATAGAGATTGTTGTTTTTGTAACATCCTTGGTGTTTAACATTCACTGTTTTCCTTTTTATTTGAGTGGGGGGTGTAAGTCCAACCAGATGTGTGAAGTTCTTGGCCGTTAAAATAAACACTCTTTAGAAAATAAAATGTAAACTTTACAGTGTAGCCTTTTGCCAGACTTCTAAAAGGTACTGCCACCCTTTTCAACACATCAAAATGTGTAACAGTGGAATGGATCAGGTTAAAAGGGAATAGTCATTTACAGTAGTACAGTATTTTTTTAAGGGAAAAAAAAACTAATAATGTTAAAAGATAAATTAAAGGAGATTTTAATTACATTATTGTGGATTTTTAGCAACAAAAAAATATAACAACGACTTACCTGTTTTTTATGCATTTCTTTTAAATGCCGCCATGAATAAAATTTGTTTTCCTGGAATATTTTGCATAATTGTAGCTTGATGTATATGATCTCAGATGATGTTAATGGCCAAGTACTGTATGTGTGCTTAGGAATAAAGACATTGTGACTTGTTTACATTCAATATTACATCTCTAGTTAAATAAAAAGATTTTTGTCAAAACAGATAACTTAAAGAAAAATTATTGCACATTATAAATTCCCTTACTTTGAACTATTATTTTAAGCTATCATTATTGATATACATAGTATGCAAGAGCCATAATATTAATTTAGTTGCATAATATCTGACATATCATTCAATAATTCCAAAAAAAACAAAATAAAGCTTTATGTGTCTTAAAATTATGACTATTAAATATATATTAGTGCTCTTTCATATTTGCTAGAGAATTTGCATTGTGGCATCTTATAACGTAAATCATTTTAAAGTCCGGTTACTTTTCAAAAAAGTAATATTTTCAATACAATGACATGTTTTTTTATGATTTCTAAATTCATAGAACCACTGAAGCAGTAGGATAATTAAAGGCAAAACAAGAGCAAATTAGACATTATCACTGTGTCAATCAATAGTGGTATAATCACATGTACACTTGAACTTGAAGATGTATTAAAGTAAACAAGGCTATAGATCTGAACAGAAACGAGCTGTATTTGCTTTTCTAGTTGAAGAAACTATTTATCATGAAGAACTCAGGAGTTTTTTTGGCGGATATAGACATGTTTGCCTTGGAAAATACAGACATATTCTATTCTAGCTAAAACTCACTCACACTCTGTTTCTGCTGAAAGGAACGGGTAAGCCAACCAAAAGATAAGCCTCATCTGTTACCAATGGCCACGTAAGGATTATGATCTTTCAAGCAAAATAGTAGCCGATAATGTGTGGATTTGTAGGTCTCATCATCAAAAATAAATTGGAATTATAGGGGTTGTTTATCGACTTAAAAATTGAGAGCCAGAGCGCAAAGCACCAGAAAGTATGCTTTTACGAAAGAATCACATTACGATGTTTGATGTTAAATAGATAAATACTTTCTTCAAAATAAGTTGTGGTTGTTTAGGTGTAATGACAAAAAGAAAGCATGCCCACTACATAATTATGCAGTGATTTGACAATTTGGCTTCAAGATGGGAAATAAATACAATTTACTGATTAACAAAAATGTTATAATATAAGGCCTTCTATTAATAAAAAGGGTCCTTATATGTAGGCCGTACTTAACATTCGGTATGTGGTGTTTTGTTCGAAATTCATGGCCTATGTACATAAAACAGGTCTAATAAAGTTTTGCTTGTCAAAATGAAACTGGAGCTTAAAAATATTAATGTCTGACGTAGTTGCTCATCACACCTCATGATTCTACACAATGACAGCAGCGACCATGTAGTAACAATACTGCTGGAGCAGTCATTTAAGTTTAAATATTAAAGGCGCTAACCATCCATTACAGATTTAAAGAATATTCATGTTATGTGAATTTTTCCTCTACTTTTCAGGCATAGAATTATAAAAAGCATATACTGTTGCTAATTACAGAAAGAAAAAAAATATATGTAAGTATCCATATGCTTACAAGGCCTGTAGAATTTTGTATTAGAATGCGTGTGACTTCAGTCCAGTAAACACTAAGCATAAAAGCTGTTCCCTTCTTGTTTAGATGTTTCTTTTGTGTGTGGTAACTTTAGCTGCGGAATAAAAGAAAGTTGAGAATATCTCAATCAGTGACGAGGTGACCTCTGACCTGGATGGTGGTTTTATTGTGTTTCTTCTTTTGCGGGGGACACACAGTGTATTGACCCTTTCAGCGTGACTGCGCCCTGAGGGTAAACCACAAGCACCAAACTACTTGAAGATATGAGAGCTGAGTCTGCCGTTTCTGTATACCTACACGATGGAGTTGGGAAGCGGGTACATACTTCCATGCTCCAAGTGTCCATAGGTTCTTTTCATGGTCTCACAGTTCCACCAATTCAGTGTACAACTAATCTGTTCCAGTACTCTTTAGTATTAAACTCAAACAGTGGTTAACTTAGTAACCAATGGATATTGGGAGCAAAGAAAAGCAAACTTAAAAAGGTGATGTCAAAGGTGATTTTATATATATATATATGCAGCCTTGGCCACCGGCGTTTATAGTGTAGACGTGAATACAGATAGATATTTATATGCATTGATATACCACATATATATATATATATATATATATATATATATTTCATTTGTTAGTAGAGATGCAGGCAGAGAGAAAAGGGGAGTTAGATTGATCGATCGATAGATTCTAAAAGCATCAAATGTTATTGTATCTTTGGTCTTATATTCAGGACAGCCTTAAGCATGACCCACGTATGTTTAAAAACCATCTTTGTATTACTCTCCATTTACTGCTCCATTTATCTGTTATCCTCTTGGTAAATTAAAATTTCTTTAAATGAAGCATCTACTTTTACACTACTTTTTGTTAAATTATGTGTATACATGTTAATATATATAAAGAAAGATACAGAATAAAGAAATGGAAAGATACTGCAACATTTTTCAATTGATTTGGAAACTTAAACAAATTTTAGATCGTATATAGATAGAAAAAATATAGATAGATGATACCATCAGCTCTATCAGCCTAAACTGTCAAGATTCTATAAAGTAGAATGTATATATCAATATATGGACATTGTTAATAGGTAGATACAGGGAAGTCATTTATTTTAGTAGTATGCCACTGGTTTTTCAGAACAAAAAAGTTACCATATTAAAGAAACAGAAACATAATGCACTATATTTTCACTTTCCTTTCCTATGGTGGCACTAAATGACTTTTGTAAAAGTGATTTTACTTAATAAAAACAGGAAGAGTATTAAACATAATCTAGTAAATTGTATTAGGTTTCTTTTCATTTGCATATACATTAAATAATCTAGAATTTCCATGAGTGACAGGAATTTACAGACTTCAGGGCAACCACCTCCTAAACTGTTGGCTCTAAAGAAGGCATCAAAGACAATAGGGCTTGATTGTTGATGTTTACCTTTCATCAAGAACACCCATTTGTCTTTCGAATTCATGCAAATAAACACTGCATAATTCTGATTTAACTATTCAATTAGCTTATTTGATACGTTGAGTGTGTAATACTCAGAAATATCCCTATCACAAGGAAGACAAACCGATCAACATTTTCTTCTTCTACTTGTGCTAAATATTTCAGATGACAGGTGATGCATCCAAGTAGGATATTTACGATAGTTTATGATGGTTCATTGTTAAATATAACCATAACCTTTCAATATTGTCCTGATATGAATGTTGCTCATAGTGTTCTGTTTACAAATCAATTAACAATGATGTGCTAAACATAGTCATATTTTTTATGTGTTATACTTCATATTGGCAGCTCCATATGAGTGGTATCTAGATCAAAATCAAAGTCTCAAAAATGGGCAGTTAAGTTAGTCCCATGAGCAACGGAGGTCTCCTTTGGACCATGTGGTAAGCCGCCTGATTGTGTGCATGAAAGGTTCAAATCCCCGAGGGAGACAGGCTAAGTCTCTCCATCAAGAGAAATAGAAGAGTTGTGCCAGAATCATGGCTTCTCTGCTAGCTAAACCTTTACTACTCTTGCATGGGTATATAGTATAGTTCCCCTGGGTCCATTTTCAACTTTTTCGGTTTAGAAACTTCTCCATTTTGAAGAAGCCATTAGTGCTATTTTAAATATTTGATATTGAAAAACTTTGCCTTAGAATGTACAAAAATGTAATTTCCAATAATTTCTCAAACTCAACACTCAATGTGGTGGTGTTACCGATATGGCTACATATGATGACCAAAGAATGTAGCTATTACCACCTAAAAACGTTTAAAATTACATTACTGAAGCATTTATCTTCAAAATGGGAAGGTGATGATCATAAGGTTAACTGCATGAGCAATAACTGGGAAACCTGTGTCCTGTAAAGACACTAGCTATTAATGACTGCTATTCATAAAGTTGTATCATAAAAGTAATGGTTTCAAATTGTTAACATGAAGCAGTTTAGATTATGCACTCACATATGCCATAAAACTAGTATATTATCATAATTGCACCTGATTGATTGCGGATTAAATGGGTATACTATTTGGTATCAATTATACAAAATTCCATAAATCAAGATTACTGCAGATAATATCCTAAAACTATCTTATTTATTCTGTTTAATTGACTCTTTTAACCCTCTGTGTGCCTGTGTGTGAGCAACACATTGCAAACTACTCCGGGACCTAGAGAGTTAATAGATGTATGAACACGACTCAGATTAGACCAATGAATTACTGGATAGAAGGACATAAAATAGGCATAAAGGTGCATTATTTTGCACACAATTATTGGTGGAAATAAATTTGTAATAGATTACATTTGTTATAAAATACAGTGACTTGATCACTTAAAATACCTACCAGCTTAAAGAATATATTTATTTTCATAAACCCATTGTTTAGTGTTTGATTGTATTAAAAATAGAGCTCATTAAGTATTGATTCTTCAGCTGCAGAAAAAAATAAAAAATCATTAAGAATTTCTGCTTTTTGCGGGTTTTTTGGGTAAATATATACAACAAAAAACCACAGGGGAGGTTGATTCAGAAAACAAATGTTTTCTTGTTTTTATAAAACATTTAGCTCTTGTTCTACAAGTACATCAACAGGCACCCCTCTTTTTCTTAACCGCTAATCACTATTTCTATTATAAATCACTACAAAAAAACCCTCCAAGAAAATAGATTACACCTAGAAAGATGCTAAATAAATAAAAAACAATCTTCCTACTACCCACTGAGAGCTTTTAAATTCTAAGAAAGGTGAACATATTTCATATATTATGTGCAGTTCAAAATACTTTAATAAGTCGTATTCTTCACATATTTTAGAAAGCATTTAACATACAAAAAAAACACAGAACAGCAATATGCAGCATACAACCAACTCATCACCATAAGAGTTCTCACAACTAATTTCACAACAAAGAAAACAATTGTTTATTTTTATTTTGTGCATTTCCTGACTTTTTAGCAGAAGTCAACAAACAATCCTTACTAAATAAATAGTGAAAGCCTTTAATTAGTTACAGGTTACAATGACAATGCCAGTCAATTAGTATTTGTGTGCATTTAATCCTGTTAGTCCTATTATTAGTTGTTTAAATGTAGCCCAGATCATAAAACCTATTTCCTTTCAACACCTAAGACAGTCTGACCTTCGCCTTGACCTACTGACCCCTTTAAAGAGACAGAGAGACATACTGAAAACTAAGACCATACATCTCAGGTTTCTATGCTTACTGATCTATATTACACTTGAACATGAATTTTATAGGTTCAAAAAAATGTGACTGGCTTTAACAGTTGGTTGTTTTTTTAGGTAAAAATTAAATGTATTATTTATTTTATTGTTAATATTATTATTTATTTGATCCTTGTAGTATTTTTATGCTGGGATAAATAGGACTTGGTTGGAGACCACAAAATAGAATCTCTGAATGTCGAGTTAATGTCAGTTCTCCCCTTGTTAGACAAAAGAAGAAAAATTTGACATGTGCCTTTAACCCACGCATCCTTTCAAGTCATCTTGATGCTAAAAAAAACTGCATATGTTTTTGACACCAAAAATGAAATATAGAACTGATACAAAAACATAATAATAGAAGCCACACATCTGTCTTTTTTTTTTCAAAGAAAACATATTTCTTGAAAAACATTTAACCCCCCGGATTATCCAACATGAAGAATCGTGACTCTTAAATAGCTTTAAAAGTTACAATGTCATATCTGTCACAAAAATGTGTAAGCAGTAAGGAATCTGTTTTATTATTTTTTTTAAAGTAAGTTAAAGCTATATATATATATATATATATGCTATAAACTGTGTAGCATCCTAAATTTGTGTTTTTTTTAAAAAAAAAAATCTATTTCAATTTGTATTTCAGGGAATGTCAAAAACCATATAGAAGGCCATGAATCCTTATTTTCTTGGATCGTGCAACACTTTTCAAAGCATAGTGTGATATATTTTAGAGAAGAAACCAAGCTGTGAAGGTTTGCGTGTCTTCCTTCCAACAAACTAAGCTCTTGTCAATCAAGCCAAACCCCGGCCAATCACTATGTCTCTTTTTGGAAAGCTCATAATCCTGCTGTTCTTTTATATATTACACTGCAGCATGTTTAGATGCATTTTTCCTATCACTTTTAGGGTTGTGAATTAGCAGCGCACAGTGCTGCCTATCCATCTTCTAAAAAAGCTACTTGCTCTAATAGTACTTATATGCAATTTTCCTTCGCTTTGTTGACTTTGCTAGAAAAAAGGTATTGCGTGTCTGTCTTTAATGACAATGGAAAAAATATATATATATATCAATATACGCGCTTACCTGTATAGCGAGGACCCTTCTTCCCATGCATCATTGTTTACAATAGTAGGCATCTCCAGCATTGTATTTAGATATTTAATAAAACCCTCCAACCAAAAAAATGATTACTGGTTTATTTTTTCCCTGATTCAAGTATTTTTTCTTGTGCAATGCAATTTACTGTATGTTATATGTAGCATCACTCCCAAAGGCTATATGAAACACTGTAAAAACATACCAGAAGCAGAAAACACATCCCCATGAACTGGGATATTTGATGATTTGAAATTAAAGATACTGTTCCACTTAGAGAAAGCGATAACAAAGTCCTTAATTTTCATTTTAGTTTTTGATTTGAAGCTTTGAAAACCGCACACAACTTTTTTCAAATTCCCTTGTCCTGTAGTCCCTCACCTTTTCTATCATTCAGACGACCTCCTGATAGATTGTAAACTCACAAGAATACGTCTCTCTTTCCCTTCAGTACCAGTATGTTTTAACATAAGTTGATATTATTCATTTTGTAAACTCTCGTATTTTTCATGTTATTGTTAATTTGATTTCTCCCTTATTGTAATAGCGCTGTGGAATCTGCTGGCACCTAATAAATAAAATGTAATGTAATACAATGTAAAAAAAAAAGCTGTTTTTAGGGCAATGACCTCTTGGTACCTGGTTTTATTAAGTGCTCCCAACAAAACAATTATAAATTAGGAAAAACTTAATTTAATAATTATTTCTGCAACATGTTTGGGTATTCAACACTACAAGGAATCTGTTTTGTAATGTGTTTTATTGTTAAAAGAGTTACTTTCGACAGGATAGGAAGAACAGCACCTTTAACAAATGCAATTTATTTTTGTCTATAATATTCAGGAAAATAGAGGTAAATTAAAGAGAGGGGGTTATTCACAAAACATCTATGCTACCTAGCTAAGGCCGCTCAATGGGCATGGGTGTCAATTGCTTTTATATTGGGGTATCGCTGGTATAGTTCTGCCTGAGCGGTAAATGGTTACCTTATATATGTTCCAAGGCCATAACCAATACCTTTGTTTCTTCAGTCTTTTTACCAGTTGAAAAGGCTTATCTTTTTTGGACCAAGTGTGTGTCATTAACTGAAATTTCTAAGCAAGATCAGATAAGTCGGAGTTAAGGCAAGGAACAGACCTTACCGAATAACAGAAATAAATACTGAATCTATATTTTATACAACATTTACACCAATACTTTTCAACATTCTTTTTCATTATTATTATTATTGCTGATGTTACTCTAGACAGTCATATCTGACAAGGAGAAAAAGTTTAGTAGTGCTTGTATGAAATATAATCTCTAATATAATAGGTTCTATTGATCTACAAAATTGCCTGTTGCCTCCTGCTAACACATTGTTACAGTCTCTTACATATTCGATTGCATCACTTGCTGTTTTGTGGGCATTTTGGTTTGTAGAGCTAGGCCGGGGGGGGGGGGGGGGTTTGGAGTTTGATTTTGTCCGCTGTAATAGAAGATTTGGCGTCAATGATGACTGAAAGGAGCTTCTTCTCACATGCTCTGAATCCTCAAACCATTTTTAAAGTGTGTGAGGTGCAAAAGGAAGACATACACACCCTGCGTCTGTCAGACAGCGGCTGAGGAAGCACGCCTCTGAATTCAACAATCAGTCCGCAGTGGTCCTTCCAAATCTACCCTTCCTCCTCTTACAAAAATACAGAACAAAGACACTAAACCGC
This sequence comes from Spea hammondii, assembly GCA_029215755.1. Lineage (NCBI taxonomy): Eukaryota > Metazoa > Chordata > Amphibia > Anura > Pelobatidae > Spea > Spea hammondii. The sequence continues at coordinate 14,502,626 of JARDYJ010000008.1, forward strand.
ACTATCCCCCGTGTCTCAATATTAGTTAGTTAGATGCTGCTTCTTCAGGCTCTAACCAGTTTCTACCTTGGGGGGTCCAAACACATTCAAATCTCCAGCAAAGAATGAAAACACAGCAGTGGGCTTTTTAACTTTAACCCCTTTGCTTCCTAAGTAGACAGTTAAAGATTTTTAAATTGGCTATTTTGGCAAAATGAGTTAACAAATCTTCCTTTAATTTCCACAGTATATATGTTATTCATGCAAATAAGGCATTCGCCACATTTTGTAAAGTGCAAGAAAAATATTATTTTCCTGTTGTTATGTTACATATTTCAGGGGTCTCCATTTTAGTTTTTTGGCTGATTTGTCATTGACATTATATGGTTAATGAGAATATTGTTTAACGCAGTTTAACTCATTGAGCTCATATTCAACATACTGCATGCTAATAGACTCAGATTGCGAAACACAGTGGCACTCAAAAGGTTAAGCTGCTTCCGTTCTAATTCTTGTCCCTATAATCAATTAACAATTTACACCTTATATACCTTGAACGTTTTTAGGACTAGCTTCGAAATCTTTATGTCTTAGGGCTAAGGACTGCTTTGGAAAATTGTGAATGTAGCTTTTTTTTGTTTAATACAATACAATTCTCGGCATTGTAGTTCAGTCACCCATGGATTAATGTGTTAGTTTATTATTGCATACCTAGTGAAGTAATCCTCTGAATAATGCGGCGTAAAAGTCTAGCTGTTTTGTAGAGTCAATCACCTGATAACACGGTGACCCCACTTATTCCAATAACCGAGACAAGTATATTTATCCCACCTTCAATGTAAATATACATGCTGCTTCTGGTACATAATGGCAGGTGACTATTAGATGCTGTCAACAACATTTTATTTTAAAGTTGATCTTGTAGATATAATGTACATAGCAAGTGTTTTTTTAAATAGTATTTTTTCTCTTTAAATCACGTTAACTCTATATTTACTTTACAACTCTGGTATATCAGATGTTCATTTAATATAAGATTTTAAATTAAATGCTGCATGTGTCTTTTTTCTTTTTCTCATATAATATCCCAAATTGTATAGAGTTATTGGATTCACAATTTACGGTCTCATTCTGAGCGACAGTAATGTTCTTCTTGATATTCTCCCTAGCACACGAACTTTATGACATATCAAGGTTATTAGTAATACCTAAGAAACATGTGTTTTACTGCATAATAAGATAGGGCTTCAGAAAGATTAATTGAGATGAAAGGGAGGAGAATTTCAAACTTGACTACAGGAATAACACATTTCCAAAATATAGAATATTAGCATGTACTGACATATGCTATATATATTACAACATATCCACTACAAAAAGATAAGTAAAGTTAGTCATAGTTTTTCCCTTGCTTAAAACCTAAAACACTCCTAAACCTAAAAAATTTAGCAGTCAAAGTTTGGGGGGTTAACAGATATGATCAATGGCCAATCATTATTGTAGATATCACACTTTAGCTATATATATATATATATATATATATATATATACTTAAATGTTACCGCTCTTTAAACTGATGCCACGTACATAAATTATAGTACAATAGTGCAATTATATATATATATATATATATATATATATATATATATATATATATAAAATAGTATAGTAGAATATCAATGAATTCATTAAGTTACCACCAGGTATGCCAAAAAATTGTGCAAAAATATTACCAAATTGCATAATTTTAATAGTAACACTGTGTGTTTTGGTATGACTCCTTTGGACTTTTGTTTATTTAATTGGGGGGAAACAAAAAAAGACGAGATTAGTACCAATTTGTTTTTTTAACCGAAGCAACTATTTTACTATGGCGAATAAGGTAGGGTAGCACATTCATCTATCTATCTATCTATCTATCTATCTATCTATCTATCACTAGATAGATGAGATAGATATAATATAAAATTGATCGTAGACAATAAAATTATCAGAGCAGCGAGCAGGTAGCTTTCTAACTGTTGCTGATCTATACCCACACGCTTCCTTTAACTAAAGGTTGGCTGAGAGTTAAAGGAGTTTCTGAAGAACACACAGGGAGCAATATGTTTGCTTCTAATGAATATATTTTTGTGCACATTTTTTATTTAATATAAATCATTGGTGTGGTAGTATGAGTAAAATGTAGCTAATGGAGTGATAAAATTAAATTACATAAAAATAGACAAGATATACTTAAAGTATTAATGTAGTGATGGGTATGTGTGTGTCTGTTCTGCCTTTTTATACACAGAACATATATTGACCTTGGTTTTTTAATAGTTTATTCAGTTAAAAAAGAAAAAAAAAAAAAGAAAAAAAAAATCGACATAAGATGACAGAATCAGTTGCTTTAAAAATGTGACATGATGTGAATATAATTCAATATAAAAGAATTTATCGGTTGTATGAAATATTTAATTTCATTAATTCTTTAAATGAGAAGTAAGAGGTGACAGATATTTAGGGAGTAGTCACCAACTACATTGGGACGATATAAATACTTACAGGGACTAACCCATCCTAATTTACAGTCAGAACTATACTGTAAAAAAGTACAATAATACATTTACGTAATTTCTGCAAACAACAAAATCTTTCCAATTTGGAAAATACAAAACATGAAACTAGTTAAACTGGTTTATCTTATAATTGTTTTATTTTATTTTTTGTGATAAATCAGCTCACTATGTTTACAAATCATTTGTCATTTTTTTTAAATATATATTTTCCTTTTGATGCTTTTTTTGTTTAGCCACTCTTTGTATATTGTGTATTATAGACTAAAACCATGGATGAAATAAATATATCAAATTGCACATTTAATAATTTAAAATATAGGTTACTAAAATCCCAAATGGCAAAATCAAATAGATTTGATAAAAAATAAAAATTGTCGTATTATTGTTTTTATTTAGTTTAACAAAGACATGTTAAAAAGTTAGTGACAATGCTAGCAACAACATGCTAGTTAGTCAGTTAAATTGTTAAATTAACTAAATAACCATTTTGGGTGAGAATACTTTTAACTATTTTTTTACTGGATTTATATGGCTACAAATTTCATTGTCAGCTAGTTAACTAGATCAGTTATCATAAAAATATCTCTACCATTTCACAATATTTCATACAAGTGATATTTGTTTTAAAAAAGTAATTTCTGCATATAAATTACTTATATGCTTCAAACTTTTGCAATAGCCTACTTTTATTAATAACTTGTGTTCTGAATGTGTTTGCCTAAAAAAACCCCATACATATTATTCACTTGCGTAATATGTATAATTAATTCCAACTTATCATAATTTATATTTTAAATTAATATTGAATATGAGCATTTTTCCTCATATTTCATACACCTATATAATTGTAGTATTGATGTAAAATATTATGCTTCCAGTAATGAAGTGGATATTTTCATGTAAATGCAGTTAGAAAGATATCACATACCAATTTCAAGGTGGACAAATAATACCCATGATACCAGTATTAATAATAATTTCACCATACACAGTGTTTCAAAACGACTAAATCCGATCTCTTATCACAAACAAATCACAATTTAGAGCTATTAAATGCTATTACATTTATAGGTGCATATCAATGACTTTACTGATTTATTTGAATTGCATCGTCAAGGTAAAAGATAGGGACACCTATTTTAAGCACATTTACAGAAATATAGGTAGTATATTTTTATATATATATATATATATTCATGGGATATTTTATTAATAATCCCAGTATATAAACAGCAAAAAACCTCCATCTATTAGATGGATGTACTATTATTGCTTTTGTGATTTTTGATATACAATTCATTAAGTTAAAAGCTACATTTTAGGATGTATTTACCTTAATATTAAGTGAGGTCAATGTCCCTTTATATACTCAAGGTCATTCAAGTCACTGATTGTAAAATGACATAAAAGGGATTGCATTGAAATATTTTGCGCTTTTTGTATAAGTTATTATTATCTACAATGCTACAAACCACTTGTACATTGTTCAACAATGTATTGATGTTTTCCGCAGAGTACAGAAAGGAAAAGGTGAAGAGTGGACAGAGTATCAATGGAAAGCTATACTGCCCTTGTGGCTCTATTATCCCTTGAGCTGGTTACCTGTATCAATGTATACTTAGTAAGCCTTTGTCAAATGTTCAGTGCTCTGGAGTTCAAAGCCTTCTCAATGAACCATAAAGAAGCTATCATCAAATAAATGACAGAAAATCTGTAATTTACAGTTTATTTCTAAATGGAAAGGAAAAAAAAAAGTTAAATAACATTTGATCCCTTAACTGCATATAGCTGTTTCAAGGTGTTTTATCTAAACACTGGATGTGAGACAAACATGAATTTTTGTCACTTAATTTTTTTAAAAAACATATCCTGCTTTGAAGTGTAAAACATGGTTCTATGCGACACATCCCTCGGTGCTGCTGATGAATATATTTCTCATGTTTGTGTTTTTAGTTAGAGTAAATTTGTTAGGCGTTTTATGTGTACACAGTTTGGCTAGTTGTTTGGAGGTTTATGCCACTCTTTGAAGCCGCCCCTGATATGCAATGAGTTAAAAGCATTTCTGCGTACCATTTTGTTAGGATTATTATCAATACATTTTTAGATTAATAAAATTAAAATCTACCTAATTGTATTAAATTCATCTTCATAGCTATAAATTGGATTTGTCAAGGTATTGCCCATAACACAATCAAATCTTTACCATTTAGCAAGCATTTACTCTTCCAAAAGGACAGAACAAATATCATAAAGCACAATTTCACTGCCGTTTATAAATTATCTAACATTTCTTTCAATACCGTCAAATCAGCTGGCAGTAACATTGATTTACTCTATTTATTTAATATCATTCAACCCCAGTAGAATTCTATCCTATTTCCATTCTACAACTAAACAGAAATTCATTGGCGGTTGATTTTAGTGCCATAAGGTTTATGTTACAATAAATAATTAGGGTCTTCTGTTACTAATGATTTAGTGGCATATGTCTTTATTGGCCTTTAATAATGAAAACCAGATTCAGGATACTAGCTCCAGCTCTTTTAATTAGAATTTGCATCATGCTTGGACATTGATTTGCAAATTGAAGATGGTGTGAGTGTTCTTCAAAACAAGTCTGTTTCATCTAAGACTGAACCACCAAATTGGTTCTTTCTATATATATATTCATCTCTGTCCCTTTCTAAAATGGGTTACCTTTTGCTATGCCTGTAAGACATATATCCTTGCTTTTAATGAAGATCCCTAATGTGTACATGAGGCCTCAATAATAATGCAACCAGAGCTCTTGCTGGGTATTGATCACTGTACAGTATAACGTATCATGCATATCTTACCAGAGACTTGAGCCAACCGATGCACCAGTACTGTTACCGTCTTCAGCTTTTCACAAATTTAAAAAAAAAGTCTACCATGTTAACAAATGAAGCTAATCCAGGGTCACTGAACGATTGAGCACTGTAAACTTTTCTATGACATGGAAATAATATATATATACGGCCATGCCTGTGTCGGAAGGCTTATCTTGTGTGCTGGGTGGTTTAGTGGGGTGTCTGGCATACACACATGAGGTACCTAGTGTTCGTATGTTCTTAAGTATATATATATATATAGGATATGCATTAGTGACAGCAGTGATTAAAGTTCTGTGGACTCAGACCCTAGCTCTTGCACAACCTCCACATAGGTCTGCTGTCAGGAAACTGGGTCCATACGGACGACTGTAATAGCCCAGCGCGCCCAAAGATGGAGTTCAGGAGTTCAGTATGCAGTAGCGGAGTCTCAGGACAGGGCCTGGTGCGGACAATTCCTCAGAAATGATGTAGACATTTATGGAGATCATTTAAAACATTAATTACATATCACTTTATTTCGTTAATCGTGAATACGATTGTAAAATGTTACAGGGATGTCTTGTTATTTTACAACAATTGTGAAACAAATTCATACTATGCAAAAAGGTTGTGATCAACTTGTTGAGGACAAAAAAGACTTAATAGCATGACTTATGGCTCATCCCTACTGCACCATAGTGCAGGCTATTAACTGTTCTTGGTGAGTTCATCACAGATCTTTTGTTGAATAATATTTCACACTTTGAGGATCTCTCGAGTCCACCTAAGTTTAAACATGGAGCTCCTTATTCATCTGTGCTTATTGTTGTCGTACCTACCCGGCCGGCTGGGGTCCCTCGGCGTCCTTCGCGCCCATCCTCCTCGTGTGTTGCCATGCGTGCGGCGCGCACACGAGGGGGCGTGTGTATCGGGCAGGCACGCCTTCCTGCCACTGTCAGTCCTGATCGGGCTGCCGCTACATGTCAGCGGCGATCGAAGAGACGATCCGCCGCTACATGCTCGCGGCGCCCGACCAGTACCTCTTCTGCCTGTGCGGCGCCGCCGCGTCGCTCGCGGCGGCAGCACAGGCAGAGAGGAGATTGTGGTTAGCCGCCGCGGACATGTCGGCGGCGATCGAGTGTTCGATCGCCGCTGCCTGTCCACGGTTGCTGTCTCTTCCTCCCCTGCCTGTGTGGCGCTTCCGCGTCTTTCGCGGAGGTACCACAGGCAGTAGGGTTTGTTTTGGTTCGTTGTCATCGCGACGACGTTTCTCTTGCGCCGGTCGCGATGACGTCATCGTACCTGCTTTCCCGCCATTGGTCCTATTTAAACTTCCTGGTCCTGTGTTTCCTTGCCCGTTCAACGAGTCCAAATCATTGTTCTCGGGGTGTTTGTTTCGCTTGTGCCTTTTGATTGCTATTCTTGTGTATCAGACCTTGGCTATTGTTCCTTGACTACGATCCTGCGCTGCCCGTCCCGACCTTGGCTATTGTTCTTTGACTACGATCCTGCGCTGCCCGTCCCGACCTTGGCTATTGTTGTTTGACTTCGCTCCTGTGCTGCCTGCCTCGATCCCGGCTTGTTTATTGGATTTGCTCGCCATTTCTGCATTGTGGGTCCATCACCTGCGGTGCCTGATTCCGTAACAATTGTGATACCAACTGAACCCCACTGATGAGGTCTATGAAGGCTGAAACATATGCCTAGAGTTGTTGGTTCCCTCGTGCAAAGAAAATTTGTTTTTGGACTGCCCTTGTGGCAGGCTCAGACTGATATGTTAATGTAGATTTTCCTCTGTAATGGCACAAGTGAATTAAGACTTGAGACGCTCCCGAGCAGGGATGCACCGTAGCGCAAGCTAGTAAGTTGCTGTCCGTTCTTACTGAGTTGGCGTCAAACCTATTTGCATAGTAAAGATAATTGGTATATGCTCTTCCTGAATACATTGGCACTTGGTATAATCACTGGGGAGGACATGGTGGTATCGTATCTTAGATACACTAGCGTAAAGTATAATGGGCTCTGACTGGCCAGTGCATCATATGTATATTTATGCCAGGCAATACTGGGAACCACAGATTGGTTCATAATCACAGCATCACATAGACTTGTTCGTAATTCAAAAGTGGATTACTGGAAGCATATACTTTTTTTAATTAGCTACCACTAGGCAACTGGAACAAAAAAAGTAAATTATTTCATATAATCAGAAACTATACACTATCTAATCATTGATTTGCATAGTTATATGTTTAATAGTACTTCTAATCCCTTACTGCCTCTCTCATTTGTAATACTTTTTTTTCTGTTGTCTGTATCTCATGCATTTTCATAATTAAAAGGTGTAGGTTTCAGAAAGTAAGCCTTGTTTGTGTGTTTTCAGAGACAAACATAGTGGAAGAAACACGTGTGGCAGGGAACTAAGGGCAAAGAGAAGTCCATGAATTGGAGATTGCAGGAAGGAGCAATACGTCTCTTACTAGAACCACAACTCCTTAGTACATGAGCGTATGGCCAATAATTACCCACTAGAGGAAATAATTTCACTAGTATTTACAAACCTAGATAAAATATTTTGTTCTTACCATAAGTCATCTCATGTACAATACCAGTAGGTAGAGCTCCTGCACACTCTAAACATAGTGTTCCCCATGGAAATATAAAATGTGCCTAAGGGAAATACTGGCAGAGAATAACGTATGTTTTGACGGGTTATAAAATGTTTAGTGTAATCCACATTCTTCCTCATAGACATAAGCAGGAATCACCAAAAAGTGTTGATGCATAGATTAGAGAGGCATGGGGAACTACATTCAACACCCTCAATAAGTTGAGTAGGTAGTACATGGGTAACTGTAAACATCATGTCTTCAGGTCTTCAGATTCCACTTCAGCCTCACTCCTTGACCTCCTGGTATACTTTATCAATACAGAATATGAAAAATAATGATTGCCAAGAACCACAAGTTTGCTAACTTTCCAGGGTGTCCATGAGATAGAATAATAAAGAAAAAATATATTAATAATATGAACTCTATATGATATGGACGTATACATGCTCAAGTAGCTTTTGTTCACTAACATTTAAAGTGGTATGCACTTGCATTTTCTTGAATGGAACTCACATATATAATGCATTATACAAATAGTTTTTTAAGTGCTAGCAGGTGAGGGCATATGGCTTTAGATAAGTCTGGTCATTCACATTATCCACTCAACCTTTTTATGAATAGATAACAATCTGCCTTAACAAGGTGATATTTCTCATTGGGCCAATGTAGAAAAAAGGAACTGTCACATTATCCAGTTATGTGTTAATTTAAATATACTAAGTAAAATGAGCCCTACTACTGTAACCGGTTCCTTTTGAAATTCAGGCTGTTTGTTGACAAATTTAAAGTTTTTTGTGTTTTTTTTTAAACATTATTCAATGGACATAAAAGTACACCTATGCAGAATCATATTTCATTATTCTAACTATAGCCAGGTGATGTTCACAGGATTTTGTTTACTATTTTTTTATCTGGGGGAAAAAAGGCTTAAAATGTATTTTGCAATGTTATTGTTATTGTTAGCACCTGTCTTTGTTGAAAAGCTGGTTGTTTCATAATTATATAGTAGAGAAAGCATTCCCAAAAAGGATCCAGAATGCTTGGTGAACATATTCTGTCTGCGAACTATCTTCCCATTTTCAATGCATTTCTATCAGTGTCATTATCCAAGAGTGTATGCTTCTGGGTGATTCTAAAGTGTTATTAGCTGCAGTTCTACCCTGAAATTGAATATATGTATTTCCTGTTTTATTGTTACTGGGGAGCAGACCATACTTTGCTTAAGAAAACAGATCTGAAAGTTTACTGAAGCAAATTGAGACTGATCAAAACGCGGTGGCCTCAGTTTAAATTAAAACTTGTGATAAATGATGAGTATAATTTATTATTCAAAGTCCGATACACTGCATCCTTTTCCAAAGCAATTCCAGTTACTTCAGACGTGCACCCTATTCATGACCACTGACTTTGGGACATACCTAACTAGCTTATTCCCCTTGTACTTTTAATTGATCGTCTCCCTGCTTCTTATCCAATAAACCTATTTTTTGCAACTGATAAGCAATAGTAGGCTCATTACTCTGGAATATACTTTTTAGTTGTGACTGGACAGCTCTAATATTGTCTATCACAGAGAGAAATAGCTCCAGTGCATCAGGCATTTCACTCTCGCCATTTTTAAGTGCAGTTATCCCACAAAAGGTTTGTGATCCTCCTTTGTAGCCTACACCTGACAGTATAGTATTTTAAGGCAATGGCTAACATGTCTGTGTGAATAAGTTACTTAGGGCTGGTCTTCATGACAGGCAGCTCAGGCAGATGCTTGGGACACCTGGATTGGGGAACACAGAGGCTATGACCCAAGAAATTGTCCCAAAAAATCCATACAAGATATCTATACCTAAAGGCTAAAAAAAAAAAAGACATGACAGGGGGTGTGGTCTGCATGCTCATCAAGATAGCAGCAAACACCTGCAGCTCTGCACAGCAGCAAACTTCATCAAAGGTTTCCAGTGTGATCTATATTATCTTTCGTACAGAACATTGCGCACCAACGCAGGAAGAAATCAACAAGAAAAGTCCCTTATTTCTTTCAACTGACGGGAAAAAAAGCCGTGCCTCACACGCCTGCCTGAGAGGTTGAAGATAATGCTGAATCTGAGGCCTCACTAACCCAATTCACTCACGTGGTCTCCCTCGAGGTCTCCTCTTCAAGATCCTGCCTTGGACATCTCTTTACTATACGGGACGTGTTAAATCAGAGCATCCATCAGAAAAAATATCCAGGAGATTGCGTAATACAACCATTGTATTACCGATCACTCCCCAGGAAGGGGATTTTGTATTATTTTCTTTTTTTTATAGTTTTATCACTTTTTTCTCAAGGAACATTATGAACTGGTTTTTTTCTTGGCTTCCTCCAGGGACAGAGCCAGTTCATGAGTGTGATGTTCATTCGGGTAGAGTCTCTTGTGATGGTGGTGGTCTTTACCAGCTCAACATCATAGGCACCCACCTAGGTATCTGAGAAGGTGGGCTGGCCATGACTTGTGCTCTTTAAAAATAGGGACTACTTTAGAAATAATGTCTACAGGGAGACCTTTCCTGTCAACATATGGCTGGCACATAAGGCAGTCATGAGGGGCCATCTGGTCTTCCTACCTTCAAATATGATGTCATTTGAAAGAAGTATTCTTTTTGTTTCAAGAGCATAAAAACAACCCACAGGATGTTACCTTACACAATGCATTTCTAGCAGCAAAGCAAGGGATACTACTTAAATTAAAACAAAAATTACACCCAGAACAAATTATTAACGAATAAGCTGCAAAGACAGGTAGCTCAGACCCGCACATGATAGGGGAAAGGGTACACAAGTGAATGAACCCTAAAAACACAGCTAATACATTTGCATAGTATTATGGCAAACTATATAAACTTAGGATATATCTGGATACACCTCAGCCATATGAGTCCTCCATAGGAGAGTACAGTACAGCTCCCACAGCTGTAAGGGGAGCAGAGAGGGAAATGGTGGAACCACTGGGTGAGGAGGAGGTATTAGAAAGAACTGCATAGCTGAAGACACAGTGGTGGATAAATTCTCTAATTTTTACTATTAAAATATAACTCTATACTGGCACCGCATCTCTGTAGAATGTTTATTCAAACCATGCAGATCATGGAGTGATCATGAAGTGGCCTGCTCCCGTGTCTGATAGGATTGGATCAGGTAGGACTCAGAAAGGGCATTTGATCACCTACACTGGGATTATATGAGTATTAGCAAAATACTGTATCCCACCTTTACGAAGGTAGAGTTTAATAACTCTTTTGGGATCTCAGTGGGGCAGTCGCATTGAACAAATTACACAGAACTTCTACGAAAAGTGTTTTTCCGCTAGTACTTGTTACCCGAGTAAGCTCTGTTACCAATGTAAACAAGAGAATTGTTACTGATGTACTTACTGCTTATATTGTTTTCTTCCATGTGAGTGATGAAACAATTGTTTATTTCTTTTTATTTCTTTTTTTCTGTATGACCTGTTTCCCACGTGAAACTGTTATTTCTACCATTTTAACACATAATTAATTTACCTTGATGTTGTAATATTGATGAAGACTCGTTTTCCCCCTATGTGCTGTACTGTATGTGCGTTCTGTCCAATGATGATGCTTAGTGACAATGCAATAAAAAATGAAACGATATCAAATATCAAACAAAAGTCAAGTATGAATTATAAGAACTTCCCCATATCAATGCATTTGTTCTGAGTAATTCTAGCTTTTTTTTGAATTGTACATAAACACACAGGAATCTATTTTTCTTTTTTTTCTTTTTAACAAGAATATGTCATGGCTGTGGAAGTCAACACAAGTTGTCCTACAGGCGTTGACTTCTATAGACAAGTCTTTACTGTTGGATTTCAGTTCCAGTCAGTAACAATCCATTTTTTTTTAAGTCATCCATATGTAGATGACTTGTCTTCTCTTTCTGCATCACCTGTTTTAGCTCATAGTTTCATTTAACAGGTAACTTGTTAATAATTGCTGTTTTGTGGAGACCCTCTCTTTTTATTTAATACAAGTGTACTATGAATGGGGAAAAATAAATAGAGGGACGAAACCTATGACTCTCCTTAGTGAGAAATCCTTTTTGGGTAAATAGAGGGAGTCTGCATTTTCACTGTTGAATGTAAATTCCTTTGAAGTGGAACTAATCATTTAAAGGATAGTTTACGTTGTCCTAACAACGCAGCTGAATTGAAAAGGCTCCCTTTTTGTTAAAGATGTGTTTTCTTTCTTTCAGGAAAAACTGATGATGATACCCCTTTCACACTCTGTCCTCCCGTATCATAAATCTTAACTCACTGCTACCAAAATCTCACTTTAAGATGCCACAATCTCAGTAGGGGACAAACTTTAAAAAAAGCTAATATACTTAAGGAGAGTGCAAAAGTCTGTATAGTGGGGAGTTAGAATACATAGTGTTAGAGAAATAGAAAATGTAACTAATGGTTTGAGGGGGGAAGAAAAATTACTTTCAAGCTAGGGGTGGCATCTTGTTCTTCCCTCAAATACAAGCAGAAGTAAAAATATATTTAATGTTTTAATAATTAAACAACCCATAATATACAACTTAAATGGACTTTATTGCGTATTATAACTGTATTTGGTAATGTGGCTCCATGACCCCCAAATGCATTTGCCCCTTCTCTTGACAGATATTTGCATTGCAAAATATGCGCTCTATAAAATCTTCCTGCAGTGATATACCTACCACTAGTCAACTCCTGTGGTGGCTGAGGAACTTTACAAGCAGGGGTCTTTTCAGACCCCCATGTGTATGCTCAAAAAGGGCTCCCATTGATTCTCATGGGAGCACCTTCTTGCCAATCAGAAGCTCAAATTGTCAGAGCACATAGGAGGAGGATAGCTTCTGAAGCAGAACTGTAGCTACTACATCAGGTAAATACTTAAGAAGGAGTATGCATATTAAAGTACTCACAGATGCGGTATCAGGGGCATCAGACTGTCCCTTTGAACTGTCAACCCTCTTTTATTGATTGAATGGATCAAGAGTCTGTGGGATTCAGCAACAGAATAACTAGGTTTAGATTAACCAAGTGGCACATGGAGCAATTGTTCCAAGGCCCCAGAGTAGCAGGAGTCCCCATCTTGTAGTAGACTTACTTGATTTGTAATAGCCGACTGCTGTAATAAACTGTGCTGCCTGCGAGCTCTGGATGTGAGCAAGAAAAGAGGGACCATGTTTGTATCCTTAATCTGGACTTGATCATTATTTATAAGATAAAGCAGGGTTTGCCAAGTTAGACCTCAGGATGCACTCTACAGTGTTTGCTTTCATGTTTTATCATGATTTATCTGGCAGTACCGGTGGATTCAGCTAGGGTGACCACATTGGCCATATTTTCCAGGACATGTATAATGTTTTATATATTGCTGAGCAGCTCAGATAAAATGCTGCCCTGCAGTATGGTTGATGTATAACTGACTAATTGTTTCCCTTCCATGAGTCTATACACCCCACATACTGCAGGGCAGCATTTTATCTGGGCTGGTCAGCAATATGTAAAAATGATATGTGTTGTGAAAAACATGGCCAATGTGGTCACCCTAGATTCAGCAGACTACAATAAAAAAAAAACAGTATAAGTGCAACCTGTGCAAGTGAAAGGACATTTATGAACACATGCACAGGTGTGCAGCTAAGAGCCCCTGGTGTGTCTAAGTACCAATGTTAAGATGATCATGTGAGCCTATGGATGTGCATATGTCAACAAAAAACATTTATCCATCAGGTTCAGGTGATTAGTCCTAGATGCTGGCAGCCCCATTAACACTTAATGTATTTTCTGCTTCCCAATGCTGTGCTTTCCAACAGTTTCTTTTTGTATATGCATAAATGCACACTGCATGTTTGCATTAAAAGGATTGTTTATTAGACATTTTTAAAGAGCGCCCAGGATCATAACCCTAAAGATATTTTACACTTTTATGTAAATATCCTAAAATATTTTACAAACAGTTAAGGTGATAAAAATGAAGAGATTTTCAGCATATTATAAATTGTCCACACAACTGATAAGCTGGAAAAAATAGCTGTTATTTACAAAACAAGTGTATAGCTGCATTCGGGGAAACAGAAAAGACTGCTGTCGCAAATTTGGGGAGAGGGTGTGTCGTGGGGCCAATCTACAAAGAAACTGATGAAGAAAGAAGACAGAAAAACAAGAAGAGTCAAGAAAAGTTGAGCTGTCATGGCAAGGAGTCAGGGGCACGGAATCAGTCACTGGAGAAGGTAAGGAGACATTCAGAGAGCACTTGAAAGAGAGTGAATGATAGTGTGAGAATGTGAATAAGAGTGGGTGAGAGTGTAAAAGTACATGAGTAAGAGTGAAAATATCAACAAAACAAAAAAGAAAATCCAGAGTTCTTTGCTTTGCCATCCTCATTTTTGGAGATTTGTACAAATTGCTGAAATTGAAAATTTTGTTAAATTGAAATTCATACAAATCTGAATGCACAAGTCTACTGTACACAAACTCTCATTCATCAATTATGAATGAAGTTATATCAGTCAAAAAAAAAGATACATAAGCTGCTAATCAGAAATATGAAGTCAGGTAAATGTTCTAAGAATTTGAGGGGTAATAGGTGATTAAATGGCTTATTAAAACAAGCATAGGGACTTTTCTTAAAAAAATTACATTACATAAAGATGACTTTCTTCAAGTGCTGTAATGGTGTTCTTATGAAATTTCCCCCATAACTGTTTGATCCAATGTGTTAAATAATGTGTCTAGCTTTATGTATGCAGTATTTAATACCGTGCATACACACACAGTTTTTGAACAGATTTCCACTTATAAGATGGTTGGGCTATTACCTCCAGTCCTGTTGTCCTACTTAATAATACATAATTGCAGAAAATGTTAAAATTATGTATGTGGAACAATTAAAGTACATTTTCAGCAGGGGTTCATATAGCTAACAATGAAGTGGAAATTTAGCCTTTGCAGATAGCCGCTTATTAGTATTTGAATGGAAAGTACTTGAAAATATAAATGTATTTATCTATCGACAGGAAATGTAAAAAAAAATCAATAGCAGGCTTTAATTTTTTTCTAAATTCCAAACCTCTACATGCAACCTCTCCACATGTCTTGGAACTTGGATATAGTTTACTATTACTTCCTTCCAAGCAAAAGAATGTGACAGTGTTATAATATAATATCAGTAACAATGAGCATAGTCCAGAATTATTGCAAAATATGTTCTGTGCTTTAAATATCAGGCATGTCAATATAAAATAGCACCTTTTGAGTTGCATGCTTTCTGGTAGACTGGTTTGAATAAATATTTCCTCTCTTTTAGAGGTGCAGATAATCAATAGATTGTTCTTTATCAGCGACATATTCAAAATGGCTTCTTCCTTGTGAGCCTTCCAGAGCTTGCAAGAGGAGGACCCTCTTCTCCTTCTGTACCACTATGCTTAACGTCTGTTGATGATATTTAAACTCTTATTCACTTTCACTACGGAATCTGCTGTACATCTGTAATGTAATATTGAGTAGACAAGTAATAAAGAAGTATTAAACCTATGCTGTCATTTTAAAAATTAAATTTTGAATAAAAAATTCTAACTCAGTAGAGGTTGCTGGATTTCCCATTAA
Source organism: Spea hammondii (assembly GCA_029215755.1). Taxonomy (NCBI): domain Eukaryota; kingdom Metazoa; phylum Chordata; class Amphibia; order Anura; family Pelobatidae; genus Spea; species Spea hammondii. The sequence continues at coordinate 14,518,249 of JARDYJ010000008.1, forward strand.
TCCCTTCAAAAAATTAAGATATATGTAAATGGTTTTAAAAATAAAGAGCAGTTTATAATTTTGTAAGTAGTCATTTTCCTTTTTCTATAGAAAAAAAGTTTAAATGACATATACAACAATTGTGGATTCATTGCTTTATTTTACTTATTAATTATGTAAGTGTTAAGATCCGGAGGCCTGTGTAAACCAATCTGTGTCTTTTTATATCAGTTTGTTACTTTTAAGGTATTAACTGTACCTCCTAAACGGACGGTCTCTAATCCCATTGAAAATAATGCATTTTGAGCCCATACATGTACGGGCTTTGTCAGTAAGGGGTTAACATCTCTGCTTGAACAATAAACCAAGATGTAATTTGGGCTCTGAAGAGTAAAGCAAATCCCAATTTGCATCACTAACCCAATATGTATAAATACAGTTTGTTATAAAATACAAGAAAGGCTATTATACTATCCACCTTTCATAGCATCTCCATCCCCACAGAAAGTAGGGTTTCATGTCCTTTTTTTCAAAAGAAAAAAAAAGAACCCGCAAACAAGCTCCAGACTATTCTGTCCCCAGACCATTGCCTGACACTTTGCCCCAAAGACACCAGGGCTTCCACACCTGAAAGGATTGGTGAGTGCCTCAATCAGAGCAGCCAACTCCCACATTTGGTGAATAAAGTCCACCTATGAGCAGACCTTACCCAAGTCCTGGACCCTTGTCCTCCAAGCTCGGACTATGCACAGTATAGTTGCAAAACAGATCAAAATAGTTGCAAAATCTCTTAATCAGTGGACACTCCCATCAAACATGAATGAAGGTGCCACAGTCTGAACAGCCATGAAAAGAAAAATCTGATGGCAAGCTATAAATCTTAACCAGACCGGGGTGAGATATCACCCCTTCAACACCTTATAGCCTTTTTCCTTGTTTGAAACATTGATAGAGGTCTTCCCCATGTGTCCAAAAACCTCCCGCTATTGTTGTAGTGAGATTTCCCGGTTTAAGTTGCGTTCCCATTCCATCATGTACTTGGTTAGAGAAAAAACTAGGGGATTTGAGGAGTAAGTAGATGTGTGATACGCAAACCCTAGGACAGAGCGCTTCCAGACAGGTCTTCTAAGGGAGTGGTGGCCCAGATGGGATTTACATGGATTTTGAAATATGAGAAGCACGTGAGTGCGCTAACCCCCACGGTGTCTTGCAATTTATTAAGGTCCAGCAACCCTCCCTTCTCTAGTCAATGCATGACCCCTCAGTCCCCTGAGGTATTTGGGAAAACAAAGGCCTTTTCAGGATAGCAGACAGGTTTCATCTTCTTTTAAATACATATTTTGTTTTAATATAATGGCAAACCTACTGTAAGTAAACTAGAAGGCTTAGTGCAACCCTGGATATATATATATAGTGTTCAAACATTTATGACATTTTTAGTAAATTCTTACATAATTTATAAATTTGAATTTGCACTTTCTAGTGGCATTTGTACTGGTTGGTATCAATTGAGCTCCCGGTGAGTCTCTTTGTGAAGCATTCATATGAGCCAAAATAAATATTGTATAAATAAAGCATTATGAAAATAATACCATACCTACCAACAGTCTAGATTTTCAGCATTGTCCCACTGTTAACCGTTTGTGAGCAGTGCGAATCATGAGATCCTTCATTGACCAGTTATGGAAGCTATAAAATCAAACCTTTTGGACCCCCCATATGGCCTCTAGGTCACAAAGAGGCTACTTAGATAAGGCATGGCTGCCCCGGATATACCCACTTCTGAGGTTGTCCACTTGCCTCTCTCCCACTCTTGCCTCATACCCCCCAAAAAGGTTTCACAGGTTGGACATCTGAAATGATGAGGGATATGTATTACCACATGATAAATGTCAACATTGTTTAGCATCTATAAGGAAAAAATCATTGAGCACACTCATTTTCTCTAGCACAAAGGGGTTAAGTTAAAATTTTTGATTGTCTGACTCTTACGTGGCTTAAGTAATGAGGCGCGTTTGATAACAAAAAATGAACTTTGCATTTTGGCAGCAATACAGCAGACTTGCTTCATCACTGAATATTTCCTGTGGAGATCTTCCAAGCAGCATACATTAAATTCTGCCTGACATATTTCAAATGAACTTTGTGATGGGTAATTCAACCTGAACATGTCTTGTAGGTATTTCTCAATCTCAGCACTTATTATTTCATTGTTTGCAAATCTAAGGGAAGCTGTGTGTGATATTCTTTTATCCACACTGCAGAATTTGCATTAAAAGAAAGCAACATTATTAGCAACATCAATATACATGATTTTTCAACAGCAAAACAATGTGTGTCATCCATGCGTTCCATTACAAAGGTAAGGAGAATGCTATTTGCTGAATAGTCAGACCATTTTTTCTATGGGGAAATGATTCCTTAACTTTAGTACAAAAAAATGCAATTATGAAGCGCTAACAACTCTACAAGCTCTGTAGAGATGTAGTTGAGTTTGAGTGATCCTGATGAGTACATGATACTGACTACTAGTGGCATCGCTGGGGAGCTACTGCGGCTAAAGTATATTTTAGCCCCTGAGTCTCCATTCAGGGCAATAGGACAGTTGGCGAGATCATAGATCACCTTCTAACCATAAAGGGAGCGCAGGGTTCCTGCTCTCTTGAAGAGCGCTGGGCAATTAATGACATATCTCACCCCTCAATACCATTGGGGTATGTGGGGGGGGATCCACCCTGGGTGCCACACACCAGTGAGTGCCACAATTGCCCCCCTGGCAGTCCTAAATTGTCCACAAAGGGCCGGTCTGACCAGAATTTTATGAACAATGTTGGACTGGCTGAGGGAGATAGGAACAGAGCAGAGTCACATAACGTGTGTGTTCAAGCGTGTGCAAATGTGAGATTGTGTATAAAAATGTGTGCCATTGCATATGCGAGTCACTGGGAAAGAGGCAAGGAAAAAGATTGGGACGGATGCCAAATGTGATAAAGAATAAGACAAGAGATAGGGAGAAAGCAAAGAGATAATGAGATGAAGGAGAGATGTGGACAAAGGGGAGAGAAAGAGAAGCAAGGGAGATGGAGAGATATGGAGAAAAGGGATAAATGAAAAAGGATGAGAGATAAAGAGAAATGGTTCTTAATTTGTAAGGCTATATGGGACACTGGAGTCGCCCCTTAATGTCTATAATGCTATAATTTCCATATGGCTGATACAATGTTACTCCTGATTTAGCTTTCTATCAAAATTGAGATGTATAGCCCTTTAATTTATTTAAGGGGTATATACCGGTACAACAGGTGTGGTAGACATATGACAACCATATGCAGCATGAGTCTTCATAAGAATTTTATTGGTGTAAAAAAAATTCCTTCCTCTGTTTTTGGTAACGAATGGCCAAGGTCATGTCAATTTTACAGTTTGTCCATACCATTACATGTTATTAAAGGATTGCTTTTGTTAAAAAAATAAAAGAATGTTTTTGTGCATATCCTATGAAAGATGGTATATAACATGTATTATAACACATCAGCCAGGGGCATAACATAGGCCCCTGCAGCCAATGTGGTGCTGGGGGTCCCCAATGGCCTCTTGGTGCATAAGTAGATCCTTTGATGCTGTAATTAATGATATCTGCTGCGAATACATTTTGTTATTATTTATTACCAGACATGTGCAAGATGTTTGTTACCATATCACACTGGCTTATTACGCACCACTTGCACTTGCTTTGAGCCCCATGGAGGTTATAGTCCCGTCTAGGTTTTATTAGCTCCATGATATAACTGCAGATAATCACGTTTTGATTTCACACACGTGGAATGACATGTAGAAACACAAACATTCTGATCAACAGTAGTGCATATACAAGGGGAAACACAGTTTGCAGAGGAGCCCCCATATTTTGTATTACACCTCTGAGTTAGCTAGGTGAAGTGTATGATTTCACAAGATCTTTGTTAGTATGAAAGTATTTATATCACAATTGTTTTTGCCCTTTATAACATAACCACACTTCTGGAATAAAAATCTAAATATATTCACAGTCTCTTCTTGATTATTGTTTATTAACATACAAATTATAGATAAATAGTGTACTCTAGCACAATTGAGCTCACTGGTTCATACATTTTAAAAACATATTGATTTAGAGTTTGACTGCATGATCTACTCATCCCTTCCTACAACTTGAAATTATTCTTCCTTATCCTGGAAGAAATTGTGACGGTATTCTTCAATGATGAGCCAATGATCTCCAAAAAGAGATGCAAACTGTAGACACTCTATACAATACCTTTACTGGTTTAAAACATTTAAAGAGATATATGTGTATTAGTAAAGTGTTCACATTATGGTCATAGCCAGTTAATATCCCAGTTCAAATTATGTACAGGAAGACTGAGCTAGAGGTTGAAGGACTCACTATCTTTCACTGTGCAGAACACATGATGCCTAGTTGACACGACCCCTATGGAGATTTACATAGGTCTATCTTGAATTGCAAGCACTGTTAAGTATGAGAGTGTGACGTAGAATATTTGTAATATTAATACATTTTTTGTTAAGATATAATTGGAGATATTGATAAGTCCATTGCTTATTTTAGAGATGAACCTCCTTTATTTCTTAAATCCACATTCGAGTATCCTGTGCACATTTTAAATATTAATTAAATAATAAATAAATAATGATTTTTCGTCAGCATTTCTACAACAAACATTGTAATTAACAGCATTATTTAAGCTTGACACAAAATCATTTTTTGTTTTATTGATAATTGCCGTAATAATATAAAGTAATGTAAATAATAATAAAACATATATTATTACAAATATTATAATCTTAAATGTACAGATGCTCACGCATGCAAGATTTAAGCACATTAATTTAAAAACAAATTTGCTAAAATGCTAAATACTTGCAGTCATTCCAAGATTTCCATAATTAATTTACTAATGACTAAAATGTCTTATATTCCTACAATTTTCAGGACTAGTCAGTCGTAGACTATATGATCTTGAAAACCTTTCCTTTCTGTGACATGATGAAAAGATACCTTTTGTTTTAAAGTAAGAAAATATTCTGTCTCCAATGCAAATTATTTGCACAGGCAGGGGGGCTTCAAGCTGTCTGAACTATGATTCCACAATACAAAGCATATTTATGTTTAATTAAGAAAGGAAGAAATGTCTCTGTAGTGATATTTCACAACCGGTATAGCAGGTCCATTTACCAGGAATAGTGATGTCTTAGGTAGCATCTATGATTGACCTTTTTCTATTTTCCATCTAGAACGATCTACCCTTCGGTTTGTCACAAAGGAGTCAACAGGGAGCCTTTTATTTGAGCAATTTAAGGAGTTTAATAAGAACTTCATTACATCAATTACTTGGTGAACACATCACAGTTTATTTGCAATTAGTATCAAAATGTCTTATTTTTTTGCTAATATAATAGAGCAGATGTAGACACAGAAGGAATACTACGCATTCGTGAAACATGACTCTTTAAACATATTAAGTCCTAGAAATGATGATAGAAGACGCCAATGGTGCAATGGATCCAGCACTGTGGTAGTCTGCAGGTGCCGGAACAGACTGTGTTATCCTTATATTTATAAGAACTTTTGCTCTTAATTATTAGTAATGAAGTGTAGTGTAATGTAAAAGAGCACGACTGAAGAAGCAGCATGTTTTAATGAAATACTATGCGAAAAACAATATTTGTTTGTACATTAATATACAAAATAGATAGATGCACACAGAAATATATGTTTGTGTGTGTACTGCTTCCACTCTATACACATATGTACACATATACACACACACCAATATTCACAAATATATATATATATATCACAATGGGTAGTTTTGTGTGCACACCAGAGTGTAAGCCAAGCTTTTCTGACACAGAAAGGGTTAATATTAGTTGAGAAATCTTGGAAGGAATCAAAGCCATATTTAATTGGGCGAGACTAAATATTTTAGTGGCAATCCAGAAGAACTGTGTTTAACAACAATATTTGTTCATAAAGTCTTTTAAGTACTGATTTGTTTTTGGTTAGGTGGTCTGCATTTTTCAAGTTAAGTGTATGATTTGATTGCTAACCAGAAAATTAACCCATTTGTACTCAATTAAATGACTATTTTTGCTATCTGACCAGGGGCAGGCCCCTAGCCATTTCCTCCACGACTATATTCTTCACTGCAGTGGGGTGTGATATGATGTCATATCCGATGCCCCATGACTTGAAAGTCTTTTAATACTGTCTATGATAGCTTTGATTGGAGAATTACAGTGATCACATGACCAGGGACAACACTATTGGTTCCTTTGGGACAGCCTCAGTTGTCTACAATGGAAACCATCTGATAGCAGCAAAATGTTAGTCCACCGTTCCGTTAAAGGCATAGTATACCATCATAATAGATTTAATATGACTTCATTATGTGGCTCATCATTATGGATATGAATTGATTAGCCGTATACCGTATGTTTCCTTTTGGATAGACTATTAAAATATTAAAACACATTATAGTATATTATGTGGTTTGGGGTTCTTTGAAAATATATTCATAAATTATATAAATATACAATTTAGCATTTAATGTAAAATGTGTGAAGTTACAACACTAATCTTTTTTACTAAATAAAACCGATATATTGGTACATTATTATTGTACTAAATTATAGCCATGTATCACTTGAAATCTGAATGTGCTTGAAACCAATATCATACAAAAGTAAAAAAACATAATGGATGCTAAAAAATGTATATATTTTAATATTTCTTATTTATTTTCTAGACTTAAAAAATATCATAAACTCATCTTCCTTAACAAAAAGTTAAGCTATGTTGTGGAGGCCAGACTTTTATTCACATATGAATATTGAAGAGGTGACTATAAAATAGATGTGAAACTATTCTCTTATAACCCATGAAATGGATAGAAAGATACTCTCCCACAGACATAATATTGTGATTTGGGTTTTTTTACACCACTGCAGCTGCTTTATTGTTTTCTTATTTTGATAATTATACGCTCTCATTTATATTTTTTTTCATCAGTATTTGACTCTTATGTTTCTCTTATGTTCACAAAGTTCTAGAGGAACTGCCATTGAAAATATCTCTCTTCTTCAACATATTATAATGCAGGTTATTCCTCGCAAAGAAAATATCTAATTTTTTCCCAAAAAAATTGCTGCCATTGGTGTCAGTCATGTGCTTCTTCTGGTAACTTCACCTGCTCAAACACCACGCAAAGCAGACTCTTTATGGCAATGCTAAAAATTGAATTCCTCCATTGGCTTCATTCCTCTCATTAGTCAGAGTACAGGCTGAGTGATTAAGACTGAGACACCTTATTGTTTACTACAGGCAGTATGATAAGTGGTCAGGATGTTTGTCTAGATTTTGCTAAGGTAAGAGAGCTAAACCACATACAGATGGCTAATATAGGGCTGCCTGAGAACATAATGTGCAAAGAATAAAACAGCATGATATTTTTGAAAACTTATTTTTAAGCTGATGCTCGTAATAAAAAACATTGCCGTTTCCTTTGAAAGTATATGTTTAGCCCTTTTAGTCATAACTCATGCGCAAAATGTGGACATTACAAATGAACAAGTTTTGTGTTCGAAACACATGGCAAATCTATGATAGAAGAGATATTACCTAGCTTTTTAAATACCTACCTTAGCAAGCTTACAAAATATGTTACAGTTTTAACTTATACCCAGGGCTGAACTGGGGATAATGAGTTGGCCCAGACACTTTAAGAAAGAAAGAGAGATATATGGAGGAAAGAAAGAAAAAGAAAGAAAGAAAGAAAGAAAGAAAGAAAGGAGAGAGAATAGAATGAAAGAGAAGAAAGAGATAATTGGAGAGAGAAGAAAGAGGAAAAAAGAGAAGAAAGTGTGTGCTATTTTAATCATGGGCACAAATTATAGTTTCAAGAAGAATGTTCTTCCTGGGGCATACTTTTTATTGGGATGAAATATATAATTTACTTATAAACCACAAAAATGTTTATTTACTTATAGTTTGGAACTATTTCAGAATTAAGATGAAAAAATATTATTGATGAAACCAATAATATAAAGGTTATTCCAGTCATTGAGAATGGTTTGGCCGGTCTGTAGCTGTTACAGTGTTAAGATTTCTTATAACAGTTATAAACAGATCTCTAAAAGGTATATGATTCTGCTGCAAAAAAAGCAGAGCCAGACAATACGTCTTGACTACCTACTACAGATCTGAGAATCTCTTGATATAGGGGGGGAAAACCAATTACTGGACATAGTTCAGATTCTGGCAACACTGTAAACACTGTGAAACTGCAGTTATGATGAAATACTACACAATCACTCTTTGTTATGCTTTGTATGTTGGCCTTATAGGAAATATGGTTATGGTATGAAAACGGATTCATTTAGTATAATGGCTGCCTGTACCCAAAAAGCTTCACTTGTACCCACAATACAATACAATAGTGGAAGAAGATCCTGTATCCTGAAGATCTCCTGTTTTTGATTATTTGTTTTCCTGCTTTTGGAGAGTATATCCCTTTGTTGGACGATGTTTGTGACAAAATAGGCTTCTCTGGAATAAGACATTGGTGTTGACCTTGAACCCCATTTCCTGAGTGCCTAATTTTAATTTTTTTGTATAGTTAGAAGATGCCAACCAGAATCTCTGCCACCACTGAAAAGTTATTTGAAATGCCTACAAGATGATGTTTCTTATACATATTTCTAAAACAAGACCAAATTGCTTACATTTTGGACAGTTCTACATTATTGTATTAGTAATTGGTTTTATCCCATTGATTTTCCCACTGAACAATACGTGAGGTATAATAGATAAAAAATAAGGAACATACCATTTACCTCTTACCTGTTATGAAAAGAAGATTAGCAACCTGAAAAGGCTCTTTCCACAATTAACCGAGAAGGATTTACTGAATTGATCTGTTCTCATTACAGGGGTGCTTATTCTCTAGTAAGCAAGGAAGTAAAAATATCCAGCTTTTGTTTATATTATAAAGATTTGGGAGGCATTTTCTAGTTCTGTATGGTCCGACACAGCAAGCAAAATACTTCCAAGCACCAGTAGAAACAACATATGATTTCTTGCACTATGCACTACTACTACATACTTTAATTACATTTTCCCTTTATTCAATCAATACAATGGTCTGCATGCCTCCTCTAATGCATGTAAAGCAAGAGGGAATAGTGGTCATGTGGTAGTATCACATTGTTCCCAAAGTATGCTCCATACCTTTCTTGTAAGATGTTTTTAAATAAAGATCTTTAAATGAGATTACACTTTTCAAAACATTAAGTGCTACTATGATATAACAGTTCAAAAGAATTGATTTTGAAAAAAAAACTAATTGAAATAAATGATTTGATTTTTATTATATTCTTCAGCATGTGTTTACTTTTAAAAAAGGTAATAATTTGACGGTAAAATAACCCAACTGTTTATGAGATAGAGGGGTTCATCCCGGTTTATGTTCAGCACAAGACTACCTCTCTATATAAAAAACATTAAATCCTTCATGTTCTGCTGTCACAGAAAATTCTCCACAATGGCCTTTTCTACATATCAGATTATCTATCCTTTAGGAACTGTTCAAACCACCATCCCTCTTATTGGGTATAAGGTTATATAAATCTACCTTCAGTTCTTAGATATCGCGTAGAAGGTAAACATTTATTAGACATGCTGTCTCTACTACTGGTTTATTCAAAGCATAGGAAGTCCTTGTCACAATGTCCTTGTCTCAAGATTACCGCACTAATAAGCACCAAAATACTCTTTTTTGCAGGTGTAAATGAACACATCATTAAAAACTACAATTTGCAGTCAGAAAAGAACATATCACACGAAGCATAGTAAGTCCAGCCTCTCGAGTCACATTTTGCATATGCAATCACATCACAAGAAATCCACATGCTGTGCACAATGGAACAAAAAGGAAGCGAGAGACGGAGACACAGGGAGAGGGAGGAAAAGAGAAAGAGAGAGAGGGAGAGAGGGGAGCAAACCTACTGTATGTTTTGGGAGAAATCCAGACTCTTATACACCTCTCTTTCTCCAGCTATCATTCTTTGTGCATTGATTTTCCCTATCTTATAACGGAACAGTATCTCACACCATATAATATGAATTCTGTATCCAGTACTAAAGCACCAATCTAAATAAGGTGCTGCGTTCATTTTTCGTTCCGGTGGGTTATGGATCACGCCTTCTTTTTTTTTTGTTACACGCAAACTTTAATCCACAGGGGTCTAATCCTCCAAAAGCAGACATTTCAGACTGAAAGAATGAAGCTCCATTAATTAGAAAGTGCGCCAGTTGTAGCCAAATGCCATTATATTAGTATGCAAAGCCTGCAGTCAGTTAATCTGAACAAATCGTTTGTTTCCTTAATTGCCCTCTAAGGGCAAAAGTGAAAAAATAGCACAGAGGAATAATATTCAAGTCAGTAAGACTTTCAATATATATATATATATATACCATTATTTAACAGACATAGTCTTTTGTAAATTGTATCCCCAATGCACCGTATGAAATGCACCGTATTTTTTTTTAACAAGATTCTCTATTATTTGTAACTAAATCATCTCACGGGTTATGTAAACATTAGGCGCTCATGTAAAAATTGTCTCAGACCACATGTTACGCTTAAAAGAGCATCATTAAAATAGACATTGGTGCTAAGGGAGGCTATTTAATTACAACACACAATGATGCACATGCCTGTACAATGAATGCAATGATTTGATTGTTCTATGGTATATGTAATAAATATTATTTGTGCCCTTCTACTAAATGAGGCAGAAAGACATCTGGAAATTCAATTTAGTACATCCAGATTTGCTAATTACCAGTCAACTGAAATCATTTTACTATTAAGTCACGGATGCTTAATATTTTTAGAATAAAATCTAAAGATTAATGATTTGCATAAAATAACATTATTATTATCAATGCATCTGAAAATTGTATTTATTTATTTACGTATCTATGTATGTTTTTACCCTAAATCTAAATATGTGCAAACAGATTTTCTTCTGAACCTCTCACCCAATTCTTAGAAGGGTAAAAAAGGAAGAAAAAAAAACACAACTCATTGGTATAAAAAACTTGCACATGCACAAAGACTCACTCACTCCAAAAAGGCAGCAAAAAAACAAATTTATTTATAAAAAATGCGTTTGAAATCACTATGTTTTATGCCTCTCTCTGCCACACCACCAGAGTGAGGCTGAAAGAGGCAGAGAGGTCAATGACAAAGGCGATGTTCACTAGCATTGCCCTTGACATCGTGTAAGTGATTGGCTCTTCAAGCAAGTGCATCCATGGAAATGCCTCCTATTGGCCGTTGCTGGTCTGCCTGTGTCTTTCGGCAGCCAGCAGCAGCAGTCCTGTCGCCAATTGCGGATGCAATTATCTCCAATTGGCAACGATAGAGGAGCATATATTATGTCCCTGGGTGGTTTTGCGAGGATGTAATATTGGATCCTCTTTAAGGGGTTAAAAAACCAAAGTAGAGCATAATGCCACCTGAGCTTTCCACATCAACGCTTTTTACCTATACCCCACGGGTCTCATTATATCCCGTGAACCTCACGTGAGCCTGAGCTGGAGCGAGTTGACCGTGAGTATCGGCGCAAATGCTCTGCTCATCAGGGAATGCATTCAATAGAAAACAAATCTATGTGGTTTAAACCAGACAGACACAATGTGGCCTATTGTACAGGGGATATATTTTTATGTTTCAGAAGTGAGGGGCAATCAGAGAAGGTAGATATGCAACATAACACCTCGGGTCTAAAATGGGACAATCTCAATTAAATAGAAGTTGTTTTGAGGTGAGTGAAAAGACTGAAACTAAAAACACCAGTGAAAACTAGTGAATCACTAAAGGCAGATGAATGTAAAAGAAGTATTGCTCATCACGGATTACCCTCTAAAAAATATTTCAAACAAAACCCTTAGCATCATGCATCATTTTCCCCAAAGTATGTATATGTTCTTTTATCTAAGAAATTAAACAGAAATAATATTTCTTCAGGAATCTCCCCTCTCCCCAGAGATACACACTGACTTGAATTGAGACATTAAAACCAAATTACAACATTCTCATATTTTAAAAAGTGCGACCCAGTGGCGTAACTACAGGGGTCCCGGTGGTCGCAGCTGCAACGGGGCCCGTGCCTCCTCCTCTCCTTGAACTGGTTTAACATTGTTTATAAAGGGCTCTTTGGACCAGGACTGGGGAGAAAGGAACAGGATGCTCGCACATTTCTTCTTCCTCCTCCTCTTCATACTCTTCCTCCCCGTCTTTTAGAAGTACCCTTGATAAAGCCTCCCCCTAACCACACCCCAAAAACAAAAGTGTCCCTCTTTGGCCAATTTAAATGTTGGGAGATATGTTTTGGTTTTATTATTTACAAAGACACATTAAGGAGATGAGCAGTATCACTAGAAAGTGATAATTTATCTTTTTACATTTTAAGGAATATGGACATAGACTAAATCTTAAAACGAGGAAGGGATTATACAGTATCTGATCCTAAACACCCCTTTATCTTTTCTTTGGAAGTCATATGATATCATGTATCATATCACAAATATGAAAGCATCCTTCCTTACTGGTACAACACATATGATGGTAAATGTCAAATCGGAGAAGCCAAATGAATGCACATATATAGTTGCCCTTTTGAGCAACTGTCGATTCACTTCATATATTCTCCAATATTTTACATCCACAACAGTTCCTCTGCATGATATTCTTTTTTGCAATTAAATTCATTTTTAAGAGCTGCTCCTTTGCATCAATACACTTTCTGTAATTATTCTCAGGAAAAAGGTTTAATTAGCTTTGATGGAAATATATCCCCTCTAGACCTCAGACATTATTACTGATTTGTAAATAAATACCATAATGATTGTGTTATTAACTAAGGGTTTAGATAAAGCCATCAGTATGAAAAGATTAATTGAGATATTAATAAATATACTGTCAGTTTTAAAAAAGGAAGTCATTCAAAAAGTGACACATTTATATATCGTTATTGCTAACTAAATGAATCAAATATTCTTGTTTCCAAACTTTTAGCAGTGCATGAATATCTTGTTCTGTATTATTAAACTGTTGGGTTTCATTTGCACTATTTTATATAAACACTGAATTAAAAAAATATATATTTTTTATGTAATTTGTTCTTACTAAGGTATCAGTAAGAATAGTAAGTACTGCTTAACAGATAATTTAGAAAACATGCTGGAATCATATTTGCCTTCCATAAACATGCATTGGATTCGCATAAAGCGACCCCGACTCAAGGACTGATTAAGTTCTGAGTAACTACATCAGAAAAAATGTGCAGACTAGATAGGACGAGTGTTTCTTATCTGCTGTCAAATTCTATGTCTCTGTGTTTCATATGAAGAACCTTACATGCAAATTCAACAGTCTGCTATTTTGGTACACATTTTTAACAGCACTCTTAACGAGCAAGCACAACATCCCTATTAATAACACAAACATACTATATATATAACACAAACTGTCCTGTTGAAACGTACCTTTTAGTCACACATTATGAATCTCATCTCCCATAATGAGTTTATGTTACCATTTTCCAGCTACACAAACTCTTAGACCGGATGCTTACGATGCACTTTTAGTTTTTATCCAAATAAAATGTATTGTAATGAGCAAAACTAAAGTTAGTGTGCTTGCACTGGTTAATTGTAATAGCATATTTCCCACTGTTGCCCCTTCATAATGACATTTTCCTCAACATTTCAGGTGTTGCAGGGAGTGGCAGGCCATCCGTGGAAGTGTGCAGGATGAGAGGCATGGTCACCTGTCCATCCTACTTAAATAGCCACCTCACAATACTAGCATCTCGAGGGCCAGTCAGGGGAGGTCAGAGGCAGTGACGTACTTACGTACATCAGGGGGAGTGGTGCAGAGAGGTATGCTTTGTGAACAATTTTGAACCAAACCAGGCAGGCAGGAACGTAGCGGGGTCATGTAACGTGAACTTACATGACCCCACAGTTACATGTGTGGCTGCTCAAGGCTGGAGGGAAAGCTGTGGTTGTGGTAAGGGGTAAATAGAGGAAAGGAAGCAAAGGGTAAGGGAGACTGCATGTATGACTGTATGTTTGTTAGAGTGAGTGTATAAGTGTGTGTGAGCATGTATGAATGTGTGTGTCAACATGCATGTGTATGTTTAAGTGTGTGAGCATATGTATGTGAGCATGGATATGTATGTGTGTGATCATGAATGTTTGTATGAGTATGGTGTAAGTGTGTGTGAACATGAATATGTATGTGTGAGTTTGTGTGAACATGGATGTGTAAATATGTGTGGTACGTGAAAGGAAGTATTTGTTAACATGAGTATGAAGGGTGTAAGTGTGTGTTAGTAAGTATGCGTGTGTAAGTGTGTGTTGGTATGAGTATGTTAGCCTGTGCAAATGTGCGAGTGTGTATAAAAATGTGTATTAGCATGTAAGTGAGTTGCCAGAGGGGGTGCCAAATACTCTTGGTACGCCCCTGAAAGGAACATTTCCCAACCGACCCAATTCTTAGCAATGCCCGCAAAGGTAAGACAGTTGGGCAGCTACTCAGAACAGCATGGGACAAGGGAATTGAAACCACAACTCTCCTGCAAACTACCACACCGATCTCTCTTTAGTGCATAAACCTCAAAGACTGGGAGTGCTACTGAGCATGTACATACTACTACCACTACTACCACTACTACTACCACTACTACTACTACTACTATTACTACTACTACTACTACTACTACTACTATACTACTACTACTACTACCTGCAGTACAAGAAGCCAGGGAATGAGTACAGTAAATAAATAATACATCCTTCAAACTGTCTTCCAGTATATGCAAAATGGACTACAATATGCTTTAAAAAATAAAAGTACAATTTTGGACACTAGATTGTTCTTTTATGTTTCTGCACAGATATTTGCCCCTGTAGCCATTATGTTAAATATGTCTTTGATTAATATTTGAGTTTTATGTGAACTCTGCCATTCAGTAGTTGATATAATTCCAAACACAGTAGAAATTTGAATATCCTTAGATAAGGTTAATCATATTATTAACCACTGGTTAGTGAACACTAAATAGACGAATATTTACATTGAGCACGTTAAATATAATTATAATGGCACTAAAGATACTAAAAAAGGAATGAAACAGGTTTTATCAGTGTCCAGATAAAGATCATTTTTTTCTTTCTTTGGGCAGGGTAGCAAAAGAGAGAGTGTTTGGGGTAGTCTATTAACAGGAATGCAGATTAATAAATAGATCAATCTAAATGTCTCTAGTCATATTTAGGCAGGGTATGAATGTACATAAAACTACAGAGAGAAAGAGACAGATATAATGATATGATAGATAGATAGATAGATAGATAGATAGATAGATAGATAGATAGATAGATAGATAGATAATAGGTTGATAGATAGATAGATAGATAGATAGATAGATAGATAGATAGATAATAGGTATATAGATAGATGATAGACAGATAGATAAATAGATAGATAGATAGATAGATAGATAGATAGATAGATAGATAGATAGACTGAGTAAATAATATTACAGTCACTAAGTTTTTTTATTTTATAGGGAACAGTTTTTGAAAATGTGTCTTGCTACAAAACCACCATTTCAATTCCATTGTAACAACCTTACAGAAAAATAGAAGGTTCATGTTGTTTCCACTCCATCTTCTTCCGTTAGATTTCCAAAACCACAGGGAATATGCCTGTGTATTTATATAGCTGTCCAACTTGTATCCATATCCCCGTTATCACTGATTTCTATGAAGTTCTATGCAGTTTCACCAGTTTTTGCTGATGTAATTAATCACTGTCACTAAACATTCATCTGCTTACTTTATATTTTTCAGTAATACTTCTGTATAGCAATTTTGTTAATTACAACATGTTAAATGGTAGAAATGCTAAAAAAAAATAAGAGCATTTTAAAAAGCTATGGATTATATTAAAATGAACAGCATACAGAATCTGCAATTAAATGTATTTCTTCAGGAAACTCTGTATGTTACTAAAACAAATCTTTTGTTAAAATCTTCAGATTGTATCTAAATTTTATAAATTGATGGTGTGTACAGGTTGTGAAAAATTATTAGCTGCGCATAGTTATTTTCTTCAGACATCATCATTGTCAGAATACTGAATATACTCCACAGGAGGTTCTAGAGAGCAGTATTTATATGCTAAGAAAATATCTGAATGATTTTCTGTCAGTAGAGTCTTCAAAAGGCAATTTTCTACATGAAACTTGCTTTAATGTATTAACTAAAAGAGACGTGAATAATCAGAGAGAAAAGGGCTGAGTGTGATTAATTATCTGTTAGATACATAGATAGATAGATAGATAGATAGATAGATAGATAGATAGATAGATAGATAGATAGATAGATAGAGATCTTATTAGTTAATCACACTCTAACTATATCTTTATAAATTTGTACTCTAGCAATTAAATAAAACATTAAAATGTTTTGTAACCAAAAAAACACTTAAAACCAGTGATATCATATTTATTATAAATACTATAAATAGTTAAATAATATAGAAATACTTTTATTTTGTAAGCATTGTGTTTATCTGGTGTTTTGTTTTATTGACGTAGAATCATAATTATATTTTGAAACGAATCAGCACCGTATAATCAGTTTATTTTTTTCCACGTTGAGCAATCAAATGAGGTTTAAACATTTTAGTGCATAAATAAAATAACTGAATATTAATTTTTTTTTTTACTTTCACAAGACAATAAATAACGTCAAAAGACAATAAATATGTTGGAAACAGCATATGGTTTTTGCTTAAATATGTTTTCAAATGTCAGATATTTGTGATATTTATTATGTGTATTATTTATTTATCTTTTTTATTTTTTAATTAATTGGTATTAAAAGCTTTAACAATAGTAATTATGCAAAGAAACAATTGAAAAACATTTCAACAAAACCAAGTTTTGTTTGTGTTTTAATCTTAAAAATAAATTAATAATGATATTTAAGATTACATTTATATCAGCATTATTTTTGCATTAACCACTAATTAATATTTTAAATATTAATATAAAGTATTGATTACAAGTTTTTTTTACTAAACAGTGTGTAGTTTATAATGCATTCATTTATTTTTTATATTCATAGTTTATGTACTGCATTGATGTAACCATATTATTTTATAGAATTTGAATAATCCTTACTTACAAATTAGATATTGTTTTCATATATATATAATTTTTTTTAAATGGTATTTAGTTCAACATTATTCTTGATTAATATTTATTAAAAATACCATAAATATAAACTGAGATGTATACAGTGTAATTAGTATATCAAGAAATACATTGGGAATACCAAACGTAAAAGAAAAGTATACAAACATAAATAGTATATTAACCCTTTCATGACAGCCCATACATGTATGGGTTTACAATGCATTGTTTTTAATGGGTTTAAGGACAACCCATTGTCCTTAAGGGGGTTAAAAAAGCAGGTGGAAATTTATGGAGTAGAATGATAACAATATGCATTGTTTAAGCAACTTTAAATATATATATATATCTATATATATATATATATATATATATATATACACACACATATATATATATATATATATATATGAAATACAACATGATATTTCAAGCTTTCTGTCTTAATTACTGACAAGAGAGGATAAATAAAAAAATATTATTTCAGTTTCAAATTAATTAAATACATTACATTTCTCAGTGTCCACAAAATCTTAAAATCTGGAAAAATTTAAGTTTTTTATACTGCATAAACGAGAATATTTGGGTGTTGACAAGCAATAAGACACTCCACGATCTGTTACTCATACGGTTTGATAACCTATTGAATTGTTAATTCAGCTTTTTCATGCATTGAAATGTTTCCAAACAGAAAGAATGAAACTAAGGGAACTGACCTTTTTCATGCCATGTTACAATGTGATAACACGCTGACACACAAAGGGTAACAACTAATGAAAAAGTGTTAGGGGTTTATACAGATTTGTATATTTTCTTATAGGGATGACACTTAATTAAAAGCCTGTTAAGATGAGAAAACAAATGTTTTCAATTTTAAGAAATTGCACTGAATTAAGATAGTATTGCTAGTGCATTTTTTTATTATTTTTTTATTGCTAGTGCATTTTTAACAGAATGCAAAGACAAATTTGTTGAAGAGTATTTATTATTATTATTATTATTATTATTATTATTATTATTATTATTATTTCTATGGTGCCATAGTTTTCAACAACCCTGTAATAAGAACAGCATTATTAAAATGAATGTCAACTAAACTTTTTATTGTAGATAGTATAATTTATACATCGTTAGGAGAAAACCTGCATAGATCAAGTGATAGTTTATTTAAGTACTTACTGTGCATATTAAATGTTATTAAACTGAATATGCTGAAACCGGATTGTGGAGATAAAAGGCCACAAAGGTCATTGAAGAATGTGACAGTATATGTTAAAGTTAAAATCTAATGTAACACATTTTATCAAACGTGTTTGCTTGAGATTGTTAATTGATGACTGCAGAAAAATACCTGACAGGGGAGTGCAGGAAAAAAGCTTTTATATAATTTTCTACACCCCTTGCTGTCAGAATGGTCTGCTCTCTTTCTCTCCATCCACTCTTTATTCTGGCAGCAGCTCCTTCACAGGCAGAGACACAGTTTGCATGCTGCAGACACAAGGTAGTTTATTTCAGCTTGGGTTATTTATTGCAGCTATGGTTAGTTACTACTCTAGCTCCAATGACTCTCAACCAGTACTGTATGTTATGTATCATGGGAAAGTGAGTACAGCTGGAGTGTGAAAGATTATTTTTTTATATCATTATGGATTGGCACTGCAGATGCTGTGGAATGCATATATAATGATTCTCAGCCATCCATTTGGTTAGCTGAACATCATGTGATATGTATTAACAGCACTTCAAGTGTCAAATGTTAGCCACAACTGCTGGAACAATACCAGTAAGTGTCCTATTTTGGTTCCAAGCCTTTATGTACCCCTTTACTACCCTCTTACTACCCTTTTTTTGTAATATCTCATAATGTGTGCTGTAGATCATAGAACTGCACAACATAAATTTCCTCATGTTGTGCAGGTACATACTGGTTTGTTAGCTACTACTTCTACCATGGTCATACCATGGTCATAAAACTACAAAAGGAGGTATTGGAGTGGAAGAGAGCACTGATAGGGAGGATATCAACCCCCTTGAAAAAATCCTGCAGACCCCCATGATTGTGACATGCAGTCTAGACAGACTGTTTGCTAATAATGAGTAGACTTGGTGAGTCTTATGCTTAACTACTTGTTTGATTGCCACCTGAATTAGCGCTGTCTCAGACAGCTAAATCTTACATTTATACCAGACCGAGGGACCCACTCATCTTTATTGGAAACCAAGGAGAAAATGCATGAAGTAGATTCAGCTGTACAGGTTTAAAGTCAACAGAGCACTCCTTTTATAGCCTCCTATGATCCATGCTCACAAGACCCTACCCATCCTATATCGGTAAAAAAAAACATCTGCACAACCCACTCTAATTTGAACTCCGGGCACTGTGTATGTCAATGACATTTATACCTGGGAGCATACCCAGGAGCTACCCAGAGCTCTTCCTTTTCGGGATGTGGGTGGGCGGGTCTACTGACATCAATGGGCAGTCTGCTGACATCAGTGAGCGCTGCACTGATGTTATGTGCAGGAAACCCGGAGAGGTTCCAATTCCGAATTGCTGGCCTGGTATCAAAATGCTACAGTCCAAATATACTGTTGACTCTTCTCAGGCGTGCAGCTACATGCTATTCGTTTACAGCATGTGGTTGCATGCTAAAGGCATTTGCCTGGTGAGTCTAATAGCCTGTCTGAGTCTGTGGCAGAGGATACAAAAGCACCATATCGCTGTGCCACGGTAGAGACAGCTTGGTGTAGCTACATATATGTGTTCCTGAACAAGCCCAGGACAACCACTGCCCCTGCAGTTGTATCTTAACAAATTCTTCTATAGTTAAGCATCCCTGTTTTTGCTACATCTATGGACTGATGTAAATTAACTAGTCCAGTCTCCCTAATCTGAACCCAGTCTTCTACATAATGGATGCATACAGTCTAATCCCAAAATTGTTTTAGTTATTGGAGACAATAAGACTTTTCTGTCATGCAATCCACTCCTTAGACTGGCTCTACTAAAAGCAGGGAGTATTGTGTTCCAATGCAATGTTCTTTATCTGGTTCAGCTAGTCCTTATGGCTGAGGTATATACATTTAAATGGACCTTGGGATAAGCTATTTATTAAATGTAAGCTTTTATTTAAAATTATTTAAACTTTTAGTCTGCTCAAGAGGATTTGATTGAGAACACAAGCTCACATAGGTTACCGGAAACTTTCACAGCCTACTGCATACAGATGCCTTTAATTTTTCATTTTGCCTTTGTTTCATTGAAATACTATTATTGATATCAAAGCTACTGTATTTCTTAAGCACTGCAAGGATGCTTTACATTGCTCCGAAGTTACAGGACAATAACACGGCTCCATGCATTGTCTATTTCAGATGTGTTCCGGTGTCCCATACAATAAAAGATCTCTTTGATATTTAACCTTCCTTAGAAACTCCTTAGGTTCTATTTATGCAATGGTGTATAGAATTTATAGATAAGAAAAATCATTAGTGGTGCATGGTTATTACTGAGACATCGCTATTGTCAGAATACTGAGATTCAACCCCAGGAGGTTTTGGAGAAAATTATTTACATAGATGCTATTATCTGAATGATTTTCTGTCAAGATTGTCTTCAAAGGAGAAACTTGCAGCACTAGATCTGAATGTATGTATTAAAGATGATTGGTAAATAAACAGAATAGAATTGTTATTTGCTAACAAGCCAAAGAATGAAGCTAATAATTGAAGGTGTTTTCTTCTTCAAGTAGATAATACATAGAAATATCCATGTTAATAGGGTCTTTTTGGTTAATTGATCTTGGTTTGGCCTTAACATGTGAACAAATGCCAATCATTTTAGTCATGTTATAAAAGGGTTTTCAACACCCCACCTTTTCTTTAAAAAAATTAATTAAGGATTACTACTGTAAAATTATATCTGTGCAGTAGTTTTCAGCAAATAGATACAGGTCTGTCTTATTCCAACCACAAATCTATCCCCAAGCTCATCCCTAAGCTGTTCTTCTTCTGTATCAGTATTTCTTGACACGGTGCATGCCATTTGTACTTTGTGCCACCTTAACACCCGAGGCAGCTGTCTAGTTTTTATATAAGGAAGGCAGTACCAGACTGGACTGATAAAGTTGGCCCTGGCACAGCACAGTGGCCAATAAATCACATGCATGCAGCTCCATACCCTACTTTAACAGCACATGGCTGCTTGCTAAAGACATTTGCCTGGTGTGTCCAACAGCCTGTATGAGCATGTGAAAGAGGATACAAAAGCACCACACCACGGTTCCACTGTAGACAGCTTGGTGTGACTATTTACAGTATATTTGTTCATGAACATGCCCAGGAAAGGCACTGCTCCTACTGTTCTGATCATAATGTCACCAAAAATTACTTTTTTGGGGGAAGGGGAGCTTTTTATTGATGCCTTCACGCTGTAAACCTGTTAGCGTTTCAGATTAAAATTTATACACCTTAACATTTCATGCATGCCTTTTTGATATTAAGATCTTGTGTAAGCCCCACTTGTTGCATCTATGAAGTATGGCCCCTCCAATATCAGTGAAATATAACAAACCAACACAACCAGGTCAAAAAATAGAAGCTTGCATTTATTAGAATAGTACAGGTTTTCCATATTGCATTTTTTATATGCAGGACTTAATTTACAAATTCAAATAAATTACAATCAAAGCATTTAAAATAATTAACAATAGCACTTTGTAAGTATGTTTGGTGATGACCTCAACTGGCAAACTGTTGATGATGTCCCTACCTTATTTCCATGTATGCTACCCTAAATGTGCCAGGTTACAATTTCAGAGCCTGATGTATTGTTTAACATTTCATCTTTATCTGATATCTGCATCCCCTGTTGAGTGTTATTCAATCCATTGATGTAGTTGAAATTCTCTATCGAATCCCAGTTCCATCTTATCTCATCCCGACTGTGTATTATATAGTCTTTTAGACTTTTCTATTTTAAAAGCAAGTGTTTTACCTGTTAAACTCTCATACAGACCTTTTTTGGGTGGCAGAACTGAAACCTCAAAACGCTCTGGGTTTAACCAGATAAAAGAATTGACATTGAAAGCTAAGGGATTTCTTCTTCTATAAATACAGTGTTTAAAACAATCTTCCCTTTTTTGCCAGTGGGAGTTCTTGCTAAAGAGGCTCATAAGAGAATGATTTTTGGTATAAGTAGGAATATATCATGCTTCTGGTCTTGGTGGTTTTTCAAATACAGAGGCTTGAATAATAATACGCTTATAATTTACATGGATATAATAAAAAAAAACATTCATCCCCTTGATAGAAGATCAGGAACAAGCCGAATGAGCAGTGTTAAGTAAGGGATCCCATTCCATAAAGTAAATCTAACATCAACTGGTAGTGTATGTGACCTTTTAAATGAGAGAACATGTTTAATGGGACAATCAATCTTTAAAACAAAAATGCTTACATTTCAAACTAACCGAAATCATGTCCAGGCCAAACCTCTTTCTATCCTTCCTTAAGAACTTTATACTAGAAACATAAAATGTGTCGGTGGATAAGAACTATTCTGCCCGTATAGTCTGTGAAATTTCTGAACACTTTCATTAGTTCCTGGTCTTACATCTAGGATAGTCCTATGCTTATTAGTGCTTTTGTGTAAATGTATATTAGCATATGTAAGTGTGTGCTAACATGATTGTGTATGTGTTAGAATGAGTCTGTATGTGTAACAGCGTGTGTTAATATGATTTAGTATGTGTTGCCATAAGTGCTTTTGTGTTTGTGTTAGCATGAGTGTGTAAGTGTGCATGTGTGTGTTAGCATGAGTGTTTGTGTAAGTGTATGTGTTAGCATAAATTTGAATGTGTTAGAATGTGTTTCAGTATTTGTGTAGCGTATGCGTAAATTTGTGTGTAAATATGTGTGCCAGAGCATATTTTAATTACTGCGGGGTGGGCAAGTGGGCAATTGAAAGAAAAACTGAATGCTACAATAAACCACTGATTCATTGGTGGGTTCTCCATATTTAATCACATGTACTTTACCCGGGCCACTGTGAACAGCTAATATGTATAGGATTTAAGCTGAAATAGATGCATCATCGCAACCATATGTTTAGTCCATAGTGAAAATTATTATATTTGTTGGCTTGGATAAAAAGTAACTATGGCCATTTACTTGCTTTAGTTTACACTTAAATACTTGTATTTCATATACTAACTCTTTTATTGTGACCCAAAGCTTTTGCTTACTCATACTTATTCTGTTTGTGCAGAGAACCTAGAAAGGTCATATCTTAAATTAAAGGTTAGTGCATGTATCCTTGTACCTTGTATCTCACTTAATTTGGTTATATAAGAAGAGTAATACATTTAATTCTATTACCTTTGGGTCAACAAAAAATAAACAAGACCTTGATTTTCTTGTCTGAACTTGGGATGACAATCTTGCAAATATAGAATTCTGTGGACAATGAGTTCTAGATCGTACTGGACAATGTAGAAATTGAACAGCTGAAGAGATATTTTTCTTAACAGCCAAGCCATTCTTTGTATTTGCTTTTGCTAAAATAGCTTCTCTGGTATTTCACTTTTCACAGCTACTCCTGAAGAATCCAAGGCTCATTTTTGTCATACAATTATATGTGTGAGAAAATTCAAAAAGCTGATGTGGAGAGAGATGTTTATGTTTTTAATTTGCACTGTATTGATCTCTGCAATCCTCATCTTTTTGATGGAAACACAAGAAGATTGTTATCAAGTCTTCATATTTCATATTTCTCAGCAGCCTCACTCACTAGTGTTTTTTTTCATTTGAAGTATATGAAAGTTCCTGAACAATGCCTTTTTTTACAGGAGATTTCACAAACATACTAATTCATTATTATTTTAGCATATATTCCTTAAACCTTTTCCCTTGTCTTTATAAAGGTATGAATTATTTTGACCCTTTATAAGAAATATTGTTTTCCATAAATACATGTATATGTATGTGCAGAGCTTTGACTACAGATAGAAAATTTCCTTTTTGAAGGAAAACCCTCTTTGACCATGTCTATTTTTTTCTTCATGAAATTCTTGGATATATTTTAGCCACAAACTCTAAAAATGCTTTGTAGAACCTTGAATAGCATATAAATGAGTTTTGAATGTTAATTCCTACATTAAAAAAACAGGGATAGGCTGTTGAACAGTTTTCTGGATGCCTGGAATATTATAACCTTGTGTCGTAAGTGATAGGGCCTAATTTTACCAATTAGCGCTATATATTCATATTAAATTTCATGGTTTTCTTTTAATAAGATTCCTTTAATCTCCACTCTATAAATATCAATTACGTGGAATTGTTTGTTGGACCTTTTCATATTTACAAATCTTTCTTCGCTAAGCCTTTTTGGAATCTTAGTGAAAGCAATGTTCATATGAAGTGTTAGTCCAAAGAGCAAATCCTTCACCATTCTCGAGTAAAAAAAAAAATCTTAAAGCTAAAAACCTATACATATTGCATATAAAGGATACGGTTTAAAAAATCTAAAGGTTGTGTTTTATTTTTGTAGTATGATCACATGATGCAATTTTCATACCAAAGTAAAATATTTAGGCATTATGGTATTTTGCACCACAATCCATTTTATAACTGACTACAATATTATTATATATATTACTATATATATAGTTTCTAAATCCCATGAATTAATATCAATGAGCATTTTATGGAAGAAGATGGTGGCTCTATGTCACTGCAGTATTACACAGATCCAGTGACCCTGTAAGTATCCTCAACAGTTCAATGGATTTACTTTGAATTCCCTAATCCATTGTATCCTATTGTGTAATAAATCAGAGACATTCCTTTTTTTTTGTTCATTATCTTGAGCAACTGTGTAATACACTTACTTAACCCAGAATGTTCGTATGTGACTGTTTGTCTACAAATACCTTTTTAGCAGGAACATGTTTTTTGCTATTGCAATAGCTATCACAAGTCTTAAATGAATCTTAATTTTTTTGTTGTATTTTATTCATTTTAATATTCGATTAATTCATGTTATTCATCACTTAACAGCTCTTTGAAGTAATCATTTTCTGTTTTGTTTGTCTTTATTTCCTTAAAGGCCCTCAAAATATCAGAGTGTATAAAAAAAATGTACGAGTAAAAAAATGTGCCATTTTATGCGTGGACATATTTTGTACACAAGTATATGCCTACGTGAAACCATTTTTATTCCAACAAAGCAAATGGTTTCCTACTAAAATTAGGGGGGGGGGGCATTTGCATAATCATCCAAACCGCATTAAGACTATTTACACATAGTCTGTTGTCTACAGGCCTCAGTAAACACAAATTTAGTAAAATGCAAATGATGTTTCTATACTAACAAAACTGGTTTGCTTTAGTAGGGTTCTTGGATATTGTCCATAAGTATGCATGTTTATGTTCTAATCTTCAAATAATCCTTCTTTTTTTCCTAGCTTTCCACTGTAGTGATTAGAGGTTACCACCCTGCAGGAAGTAAGGGTTGCCTTGGCAACGTAAAATATCTGCTCCTGGCTTAGCGGAATTCCTACTTAACAGAAAACAACGTTAGCAAATCCTAAGCTTTGATTAACTTGCTTATTTGTTTTAGAAGACTCCCACCTGTGAGGTACCAATAATTTATCACTCTAACATGTTATGCCTTACTGGCATAAATATTGCACTATGAAATATTTTTTATTCATTATAAACGAGTGCACCTGTAATTCAACACTCCTAAATAAAGAAATAGAGCATTTTTCGAAAATATTAAATATCTTTCTTTTAATACAAGGAAATTGGGAGGCATAGCAAATTATATGAGGTCTACAAACGCAAAGCTTTCACAATACTGACTAAAATATCTATGACTAATATCTACTTATTTTAATTTATTTTTCTGGTATTTGATAACGTGGTGTTGTGAAGAAAGAAATTAAATCTATCTGTTCAAAATTATAGTGGTTTTTTTAAAATATTTAGTCAATTTGCTGCCTATTTCTGGCTACTACCTATTTTGTTTGATAGATACGTGAAAATTGAGCATATTATCTCAGATTTTTTGATTAGGTTGGGTTAATATTGTTTGGCACCCAATACATGCTGAGATCTCCTTTGCAGAGGGAATGTTGAAATGATGAAAATAATACAAAAGCAGTTTTTTTTGCCTGTGACCAAATATTAAAATTAGTCACTAACGCTGAGATTAGGTTAAATTGTTCCACATGTGTTTTTAAAATGATTTCATTTTCTAATAACATAATTAAATGTGATTATAAAACATTGTTCTTCGGATCTAACAGCTGAGCTTTAGGCAGCCATAGTTTTTATGATTGTGGACTATTCTGCTGTATCAATTATCTCATGGAATTGGCAGCTATTTAAGTAATTAGGCATGGCAGGGTGTACATTGTATTGCAATGCTTGAACAGCATTATTGCAGTGTATTTTTGTGATTTGATTGGCTACCATAAATCAAGTATGTAATATAGAATAATTTTTTTTTTTTTAATTCAACAGATTTTAATTCTTTCTTTGTCATCCAGGCCCTCATCTAAATTAGGTGTAAATTCACATACATGTTGTAAAAAACCCTTATTATATAACATGCCCATTGGATTTCATCGGCTAACAAATATGTACAAACAATTTGTAGTAATAACCTATTTGTTCCATTTTTTATGATTCCAGCAATGTGAAAGCACCTATTAAAACATAAGAAGAAATACTTATTTAAGGAAGCAAAAAGCATGCTTCTGTATTCTTTAAATACAGCCAAACAACCCTGATTAAATTATCTAGAACATTCATTAGAAATAAAACACAACACTAAACACAGATCAAAGGAATTTGAGTGTTTTGGAGTGGGTATTGTGATATCGCTTAATGAAATCTTTCTTTATCACAATGTTTTCAAAAGTCAACTAAGTTCTTAAATGTATGGTTGTGGATAAAACTAAGGGTCTGTGGCCCTATTAGATAGCCAACCAACTAGTTTCTGTTTGGGGAAAAAAATAAATTACATTGATATAAATATTCTTAGAAGCACAATATGTCATCCTGCACCATGTGAAATGTTGTCACATACAGTATATACCAAAAACTATTCAGCGTTAGCCTCAGTGTTCCAGTAAACTACCAACCACTAAAAAAAAAAACAGTAAAGCTCGTTGGTGTGACATGGGGACAAACCCACTTAGGGAAGACATACTATTAAGGTAAGTGCATTTTATGGTATAGCTTTGGAAACAAGGAGAATCGGAAATGGGAAAAGAGGGAGCCATTAAGCATCCTGATTGTATTTTAAAAAAATTATTATTATCATTTAATAATAAAACTTGAAAGCCTATTTTTTAATACCTGTTGGTCTTGAAACATCGTACATTAATTTTACATTTTCACAAATATATGTCTCTTTATATGTGGTTTTAATATGGGATTTTAATTGTATTTGGGCTAAAGCCGAGAAGTTCTGGAACACTGAAGCTGAACCAATAAACAGAAACGCATATATATATATATATATATATATACTTATATACTGATTGCCCGAGCTGTAGAAACTTTGTACCAGATTCACTCCATTGTTGCTCAATAAATGCCCCAAAATGGTCTACTCTGCTGCACTCCTTTTTTGTTACTAAATCTAGTCTTAAACAACTTATTTTCTCAACATATGAGTTTGTGTGTACGAAACTGAACATTTTAGATCTTTTCAGGGTTTTCTAGACCTTTTTGGTCTCATTCTAAACCATTCGTTTTCAAAACTATTGAGTTTGGATGAAATTCGAAGGGCTTTTTCCATTCTTTTACCTGAAATTTGTTGTTAGTCACCCTCATTGACACTCCATGTCAATGTTCTCTTGCACACTGTGTCTGAATGTCTCCTACCACTTCCGTGTCCCTGTCTCTGTTCCCGCAGCTCTGCTTCCTTTCTTACCTCTACATGTTCCACTTTCTTTGTCCGCTTCTTCTTACGCGTTCTTTTTCACCAGCTTCTCCGTGAACCACACCTTCTGGCGCACTTCAGCAAAAGGGCAATTGGAAGAACGGGGGGAGAGGCTTTTCCCGTGACTTTGTTCTTTTGCAGAAGTACTCTGATAGGCCAAAATAATGGGAGACAGATTTGTGGAAAAAGAGAAAAGTGGTCAGCAGAGGCGATAGGGAGACATTGAGACAAAGTTGAACAAATATGACTGCACAAGTCTAGTGTTTTCTAGTTACTTTAAGTGACATTTGCGGTATTAGTTAAGATTTCTCACACCAACATTTACTGATCTATATTGATTAATATAAGAACATATAGTTTTAGGATTGCTAACTTATTTTGTGCTGTATATTTACCTTCATTTTAACAAAACCTGATTATACAGTACCCTGCCCCCTTACCAATTTACTCATTGCTTGCAGGAAGTTCCATT
The DNA here is from genome assembly GCA_029215755.1 of Spea hammondii. Taxonomy (NCBI): domain Eukaryota; kingdom Metazoa; phylum Chordata; class Amphibia; order Anura; family Pelobatidae; genus Spea; species Spea hammondii. Next base: position 14,546,991 of record JARDYJ010000008.1, read on the forward strand.
TCATAGAAATAAATGTTTCATAAATGTCATATGTTTTTAATTATTAAGATGTTTCTACATTGATATTTCACATCAAATGAGTTATCACACTGTCTAATACTTGAAACCATGGGATAGCTGATGCTTCACATTTGACATAACATTAAGCTATTGATTAGCATAAATAGAAGCCTAATTAACCTGGTCAATCTATGGACTGTGCATTAATATGAAGTTGAATTCCCGTTACAACTTCAAAATGACCTTTATACTTATAAGAGCACCTAAGGGCATTCAGTATAGCATGACACTGAGAAATACCTACTGCATTTTAAAGAACTTTGCAGTAAAATTTACAAAAACAAGTTATAACTATATTTCACTTATTTTGTCAGCTTTTAAACCTGGTAGATAAACAAATGAGATGATGGTTAGAAAAATATCTACACAGTTCCACGTTTGTTTTGATTATCTTAAAGTTTCTAAAAATAATAACATTCATATTCAATAAATATTGAATAATATTGAATAATCAATAAGTATAGTTATAATAATTAATATTAATAGATTGTTCCTAGTACCAAATAAAAAGGTAATCATATTACATTATATGCTGGGTTATGGTTCAGTTAAGTGCTAGTGTAGAATGATTAGTACCTGGTCTCCATTGCGATCTAAACTGATAGGGTGGTAGATATGTGCAATAGCCTCCCAGCATTAGTGGATTTTTGCCTTTATACCAAGAAAAAAGAAGAAGAAGAGACAGCCCTGAATAGAAAGTGGAATATGACAGGAGAAAAGAACCTTTTATCCATCTGCTAATTTTTTCTGATTTATCTACAAATCTAAAAATTGTAGTTTTAGTGTGGCACAACACCATTTTCCTAACATTAAACCACACTGATTGATGATCACTGGATCCCAGACACTCTCCTAAAGTGACATCTATCCCTTTGTAAAAAATAAATATAGCACAGGTTGGTTATTGTATGCCATGGGATTTTGTTCTTCTATGTAACAGTGTGGTCTGAGCTACAATAGGAGGTATGTTGCATATTTTAAAGTACCGGTAATTCTAGCCTTGAGCTCGTTCAGATATGCCTGGCAGGCATACAGGTTTGTCCTGTAGCATTTTCCATAAGATTGCCAACAAAGGCTTTTCTATGGCCACTAGAATATCTAACCTACCTTATCCTCCATCATTGCTTAATATAGCCGTACTTATAAGCATGTAAATGAAGATTATGTTGGACAACATTGTCTGTTTTAATATTTTATTAATCCCAAGGTTTCCAGTAATAAAATGTAAAGTGACTATGGGATTTACCCACAATATATGTAATCATGTCTTCAGAGCATTATTGATGCAGCCAGATCAAATGTTTTTGAAATAATAAAAAAAATAGAATACCAAAAGTTGGAGCTACTTTAGTGCTATTGTTGGCCAATTAGTGAATAAACAAATATAATACATTCAAATCTCATTGAAACGTACAACGCAATCCTGTTTCACTGGATGTCCATTTTATTTTACCAGTACAACTGTACCAGCTCCTATGACACTAACGGATATTACTTTTTTTGTAGCTGAGCCAGCCACTATGGTGAAGCAATGGAACCAGGACCCCATGGTTACTCACAGAAATGTCACCTGTGGCAGTTGGAACAATAGCAAGCTAATACAGAACCAGTCAAAATCACACCAGTCAAAAAAGATGAACCTCAAGACACGTTACGGGGCAACCGGTACATTCCAGCCTCTCGAGCTGCATGCTGTCAGCTCCTTTGAAGTGTTGTTTCTTTTATGAAAATGAAGATGTTCATTTTGCAACTTCAGAGAGTGCAAACTCTGATTTGCATGAAAGTAAAATGCATAAATAATGGCATTCCTTGTAACTTAGAGACTAGTTTGGCAAGAGCAAAATCTAACTTTATTTTACATCAAAGAGGCCATGTTAATTTCGGATCCTGTAGAAAATTTGAGCACACATTACAAAAGGGAATAAAATGACCCTAGTTACTACAACGTTCTACAACTACTAAAGTGAAGAAGAACATGGATGAAAGGAAATATGGTTTTACTGCTAATAGGAATCTGTGACGTATAAAAAGGGATAATTACTGTCTCTGACACCACCAATAAAAATAATTTATATGAAACTACCCTGAGAGTACTCTTACATGCACCTGTAAAAAAAAAAAAAGTACAAAGCACTTACCTGACCTAGAAGTGCCAGTCCTGTTGCTGCAGATCCCTTCCTACCCTATAGGTATATAAAGCAGCCAATCAAATTAGGTTGTGGGTGGGGAAAGACGCAAATGTACATGTGGTTCTGCAACATCTCGTTTACAAAACATCATCATGAAAATGTAAGATATAATATAAGTGTATATGATTGCTGAAGTGTCCCTCCAAAAACAAATATTTTAAACATTTGATAGTAGTCATTAACCTAGTAGTCATTGGTAGACTTGTGCATTGGGATTCATAGGATATTCAAATTTAACAAAATGTGCAGATTTTCTCAATTTGTACAAATCACGGAAAACAAGGCCAGTCCCTGTCTGCTAACCTTCTCTGCCGATCACTTCCGCTTCCGTGTCTCACAAAGCAAAAAATTAAAATTGTCGCCCTAATTTTTTGGGTCCACATTCACTTACTCCCTTACACTCTCTAGATGTTTCCCTGCCTTCTCTGCCGACCATGTCCACTTCTGCTGACCACTTCCACATATTCTTCATCTTTGCCTTTCTCTTCACTATTCTCGGTGAAAAATTTGTCCGAATCATTTTGGGCCATTTGCACATGTCTAGCATATAGCTGCCATTCACAAAACCTCGCTTTGCCGATAATTGTTATTGTAACTAAATTTTTCTAAATTATTTCGAATTACAGTAGCTGCCTCTACCCCCAGGAATTACAAATTCTAAGTAAATTCAGTGCTCTCGACGTTTTTACTTTTGTTGAGCGAGAATGTATCCTGAGTTGATGAGCTTGAAGAAGCTTTCAAATGTAAGGCTGTCATCATCCCTCGACTTCAAACTGGGCAGAGTTGCCCCTAATAACAGTTTCGCAAAATCTGAAACAAGAAATCCCTGAAATAAGAATCTAATTGACACTTAAGAAGCCAGTTGGTTTACCAGATCTGTATTGAGGTAAATTCTCATAGGAAACCACAGATATTAGTACCATAGCTGTCAAACACACTGAGGCGTACAGCTAAGGGAAGGGTAAAAAAAAAAGATAAAGTTGTGTTAGGAGCAATGGATTTAATTGGCCTTACATTGGCCCTCCTTACCTGTTGTCTCTGTAAGTCAAACTGTTATGTTATATACTACTTGTTATGTCCTGTCTACCCATTGTACAGCGCTACGGAATTTGATGGTGCTATATAAAACAATAAATAATAATAAGTGATGCATATGGTGAGTTTAAAGTAAAAAGAGAAAGGGTTAATATGTTGGTGAGTAACATAGTAACATAATAATTTAGGTTGAGAAAAGACACAAGTCCATCAAGTTCAACACTGACACTGTTTGTGAGGAGATTTTGGTCTTTTTTTAGTACATAGTAAGTATATTTTTGATATATGCTATCACTCTCGCCTGGGCAAAGGGCTATCCTTTCTCTCTCTTTTTCAACTTCTCTTCTGGCCCTTTACTCATCCTAACCAAATTTTGCTCTTTCTTATTTCACGCCTTTCCTTTCTCTTTTCTTTCATTTTTGTCTCTTCACCGTTTATATTCCCTTTTCACCTTTACTCTGCTATACATTATAGTTGTCCTCTGTAAAAACTCAGACCCAAACTCTTAAAGAGTGTCCAGTAAACGGTGCAGCAAAAGGTGTTAACACTAGATCCAATACTGTGTAAGTTCCTTAATATTATAAGATGGACTAGAATTATATTTTGTACAGTAAGCGGCTGGATCCCTGGCTGTAAAAGGTTAACAAGCCAAATCCTTAAGGCTCACTTTAAGCTATTATTGGTCTATTGGCAGGTGTCTGCCTAATGCACACAGATAGCTGAATACTTTAGCAGATGCTAAAATCTTTGCTGAGTAGGATTAATTAAAATTTGCACAGTCTAGCCTTTTCTAATCAAAACAACAGAGAAATAAAATAACTTGGCACATTTTGTGAGTGTCATTTGCACTGTTGATTGCAGATATGTTTTACACTTTATGTAAGGTATATTTAGTGGTTGTGCCATGTCAGTGTCATACAGTAGTTCAATATAATTCAATTACAACCAAACATTTAATTATGAAGCAAATGCTTACTATTACTGTAGTGGCAGTGTAAATGTATGTGCAATATTCCAATGCAATATATATTATTTTATGGTTTCTAAGGCAAATGGGACATGTTTAATAATTGTTACTACTTGCCAAAAAGGTAAGGAATTGAGGTCATCTCAATCCAGATTGTCACTGAGGTGTGTCCATAGGACCATAGACAAATTGCAGGTATTACTTGATCATAAATATGAAATACTACTTGTACTGTACGCGCTTACCCCACCTTATACAATTTGTACAATAAGTTGTGCCAAGTGGGGAGGGCTTCCATTAATGAGGTATATAATTCTCTTTAATTGTGAAATGTACATTCTTTACTCACAAAATTGATGAGTACCTTAAAGTTATATCATTTCCCTCTAGCTGTATAATAATGGTAGTAAAACTGTAATTTATAGTTAATAAACTTACAAGATTAGGTCTTTTGACACATTTTCTTGATCCAGAATGCTTGCATGGAGGAAAAGAACAGTCTACTCCTCAAAATTGTATTTTTTATTTTTTTAGGCATGTAAGAGTCTATTTAAACAAGCATTTAACTGCATGAAAAATGGAGCATGCATTGTTTCGTTATGGAAGCTAGAAAATGTTCCTCCTCCCCTTGGCTTTCTCTATTGCAGCCAGGAAGCATTAGTAGGTAAACTCCTTCATAAGAGCGACCCCATTAAAGTTACTAACGGAGCCAATTGCGTGTATGCTAACAAAACATCAGTATTCGGATAACATACATGTGAATGGCAGCTATTATTCCCATTGATAATTAAGAGTCCAGCTCCCACTGACTAGAATTGGAGTTCTACTGAGCTTATGCAAGAAGTATATTATGGCCCCTGTTTTTAGAAAAGGCAGCTAACGGAGGAGACAGAAGTCCCTGAAGCCCCTAGATGGCAATGGTGCTCCTGGACCAGGCCAAGGTTCCGGGCATGGTGTCACCTCAAGTGTAATCTGTAGGTTCCACGAGCACCACTGGTCTGGCACAGTGCACCTCTTATCCTTCAAATCACTTTTTATCTGTCACCGACCCTGCCTTGTTACCCTGGATGGCGGTGTAGGGACTTTTTTTATATTCCAGAATAAAGGGCTAGGGGACATAACAGTACTTTTTCTCCCTCACGATGCACTTTTATTTTTGAACTGCTCACTTGTTTTGATCCATTTTTGTGTGCTTTTCTGATTTTAATTTTGCACTGAAAAGGCCATGATAGAACTGGATCCCTTGAAAATTTGCCTATGGGCTACCCCCTCTCCCCTTGCATGGAAGGACCAAAAAGATCAGGCCCATCTACAAGCCTTTTGGTCTAGGAGGGAAGGGGTCATATATTTTATTAAGCAGTATAACTCCCAAAAATGATGACTGTGGGACACCCTTACAGGACACCAGCATTTTTTTTTTACCCAACACTGACCTCTGGGCTTAAATAAGAAAAATGTAAAAAAAATAATGCCTAAAAACTCTCAGGGTTTTTGCCCCATCTCAGGATGAAGGGGCATATTGTAGGGTCACATAGTCTGAAGCTAACTCCTTCCTTTACCCTAGTCATGTGGATCGTGGATCTTATCATTCAAAAATATATTAGCTTTCAAATCAGTTATTTCATTAGTTTGTAGGTACGATAAATTAACAGGTACTAAAAATAAGAAAAAAAAGAATGGTAGGGGGTAATTATAATAGGTTGATTTTAGTGCATCTAAAATGCTATTGAGAGGGAAAAAAATCAGTAGAATGTTTCAACTTCTGGTATATAGTCACAAAATTTACATTAGAGTACTGTAAGTAGGCAGTATTAAATTTTATTTCAAGACACGGAGGCTCATATTGTGCATTTAACCCTTTCTTTACTCCCAACAGCAGCAAAGAAAAATACAACATTAGTTAGGAAAAAATTCAAATAGGAGTGTACAACATAACCCCTCCCACATAGCAACCATCACATAAAAGGGCTGACACATCCACAATCCTCCTCTTTCTTTGCTGCTCCCAGACAGCAGCTAAGTATTTTTCTCCTTATATAACCTTGCAATTTCGTGTTATTTCGTGTAATTTTGGTGTCTTTATGGTATGTTTGGGTTCTGACCGCGTGCTTCTTTAGTAGCTCCACGGTCGGAACCTCCTCATTTATTTTCTGTTTTTTATTAACTTTTATTTATTAATTTTCTTTGTGCCTGGTTTTCCTTTATTTTGCCTCCTTCTGACCTGTGTTGGTTTTCCCTTACCGTGCCCGTTCTTTCTACTTACCGTCCGGTCCTTCCTATTTAGTGCCTCTCGGTTCTCCGTCTACCATGCCCTTGCCGCCCTGCCCTCCCCCTCGTGGGGTTCGTGTCCCCTCCCTCAATAAATTGGAACATTTTGGTCAAGGGACCAAAAATATCGAGGTGCTTGTCCTGCAGGCTAGGGTTCGCAAACCGTTAAGCAAGAACTCGCGCAATAAGCTTCGCGCTGAATGTCCCCGGCCTATCATCCCGGGCAAAGTTTGCGAAACCCCGGTGGTGGACCCTAAAATGGTCCAATTCCTAGCTAAATCTGGCTGGAATCCTTGTAAGGGTCTTGAGTCTGCGCTTAAAGCCACGCAGGACAAGCACCTCGATATTTTTGGTCCCTTGACCAAAATGTTCCAATTTATTGAGGACTGGGTAGAATCAGTATCCCCCCTGATCTGATGGTCCTTTGGGGCTGGGTGCAAAGAGCTATTTGCATAGCCGGAAGTACTAACGCCTCTCTGTCTAAGTTGTCCAATCTGGCTCTTACGGAGATGGGCAGTGAGGCCCAAGGCTTCTTATTTGGAGATTCCTTTATCAAGGATCTCGGCCGTTATGTAGTGGCCTTCACCGCGCTGGACAAGGCGCAATCCTCTATGAGGAAGGTTTTCAACCCTCGGGTTTCCACCAGGGCTGGCAGAGGCAGGAGCCGTCTGTCCGGCCATATCTTCCAAGGCTCATCGCGTTCGAGGCAAGGCTCCTACTCACACTTCCAGCTCCATCGGCCCACCTTCCAAGATTCCTATAACAGGCAACCTTTCTTTACTCAACGAGGGCGCCCGTGGAGAGCGAGAGGACAGCGCAGATCCCAATTCGCCCGCAGACCTACCGGTAAGTCGCTTTTATTCTCACCCTTCTTCCCAGTATCCTGTAGGGGGCAGACTCACCCATTTTTCACAGGTCTGGCGGTCCATAACCTCCGACGCATGGATCCTCCAAAGGGTGAGAGGCTATGTCATAGACCTGGTAGGTTATCCTCTGTCTTCTCCCCCTCTGCTACCCTTCATTTTTTCCCAGCACGACGCGGATCTCGTGGACTCCGAAGTCACTTCCCTGGCACAGAAGAACGCCATAGAGCGAGTTCCCCCAGTTCCTTGTCCAAAAGAAAGGTGGTGGCCTTCGTCCGGTTATCAACCTACGGCACCTCAACGGGTACGTCCGTTACCGTCATTTCAAGATGGAGGGGATCCATCTTTTGCGGGACCTACTCCTCACAAACGACTGGATGGTGAAGATAGACTTCAAGGACGCCTATCTCACAGTTCCGGTGGCGGACGAGTTCAGGAACCTCCTTCATTTTCGGTGGCGCGACGAGCTCTGGCGCTTCACTTGCCTACCTTTCGGGCTATCCTCGGCGCCCTGGTGCTTCACCAAACTTCTCAGGCCGGTGGTAGCCCTTCTCCGTTCCAGAGGTGTCCTGCTGATCATCTATTTGGACGACATGCTCCTCATGGCGCCGGACAAGGAGACTTTACACCTGCACATGCAATGGACGTTGGATCTGGTTCATCGCCTGGGTTTCCTCATTAACGAGGAGAAGTCCCAACTTACCCCGTCCAGACGTTTGTAGTTCCTGGGGTTCGTCGTAGACTCCGTAGAGGGCGTTCTCCGCCTGCCAACCTCCAAGATCCATTCAATCAAGAAGGAAATTCGGAGAGTCCTTCATTTGCGAGTGATCTCGCTTCGTCATCTGGCGCGTATTATCGGCTTATTGGCGGCCTCCATCCAAGCGATATTTCCGGGCCCTCTTCACTACAGGGCTCTTCAACGACTCAAGATCCATCATCTTCGCCAAGGTGCATCCTACGCGGACAGGATCAGCTTGGACGATCAGACCGTGACGGAACTACGATGGTGGCTGGTAAACATGTCTGCTTGGAACGGTTGGGGTGCGAGGTGCGGCGAGATTTCCACAGGAGGCCCTTGGTCGCAGTCGGAGACCGGCCTTCACATCAATTGCCTGGAACTTCTGTTTTTTTCCATGGATTGCATCAATTCCTGCATCAAGTTAGCATGGACAATGTGTCTGCGGTGCGCTACATCAATTGCCTCGGGGGCCTCGGGATCCGCTACCCTGGCAAATCTGGCCAAAGATCTCTGGTCGTTCTGTCTGGACCACAACATCATGGTGCAGGCGGAGTATATTCCCGGTCTTTACAACTCAGTGGCGGACTGGAATTCGTGCTACCTTACGGATGCCAGCGACTGGACCCTGGCGAGGTGTGTATTTTCATCTATTATGGCTCTGTGGGGCCCACTCCGCATAGATCTCTTCGCTTCTCGCTTGAACTCCCGTCTCCCACTTTTTTACAGTTGGCGGCCCGACCCGGCTGCTCTGGCGGTGGACGTCTTCCTTTAGGACTGGTCCGGGGAACGTCATTACGCTTTTCCCCCCTTTGCAATGATTCCCAGGACGCTCCTACAGATCCACCGCCAACAGGCCTCCTTGGTCCTGGTAGTCCCGTTTTGGACCTCCCAGTCTTGGTTTCCCACTCTTCTGGATATGCTAGTGGCAATACCTCATCTGCTCCACTAGCCGAGCCCTCTACTTCGGGATCCCTCCGGAGCTCCTCATCCTCTCATCCAGGACAGCAGCCTTTCGCTCTTGGCATGTTTGGTTTCCGGGAGTCCGGGCGTACCTCAAGCCTTTTGGTCTCAGCTCAGCGGCTCCTGTCGCGAGCTTGGGCTCCAGGTACCTTGGTGCCTGGAACGGGATCTGGATCCCTTTTCAGCCCCTTTGACCTCCGTTATTCACCTCCTTACTCACCTTTTCGACCTGGGTCGTGCTTACCGAACTGTCAATCTGTATCGTTCTGCCATCTCCGCGGCGCACCAGGGTTTTGAAGGTGTTCCTTTCGGCCAACATCCCGTCATTTGCCGCCTCCTTAAAGGAGTCCGCCTGTCTAGGCCTCCCCGTCCTCGGTACTCCTCCACTTGGGACGTTTCAACGGTATTGAACATGTTTTTAGCTTGGCCAATTCGGAACTTTCCTTACGCCACTTGTCGGCTAAGTTAGTTATGTTGTTCTGTCTCGTTTCTTGTAAACGTGTCTCGGATGTACGGGCTCTTGACTGGAATGCCAGGTCCTTTGTACCGGAGGGGGTGCGTCTTGATATATTGCGGCGCACCAAGACCGCGATTCGGTCAGTTACTTACCCGGCTTTCCCGGCTAATGTGGCTCTCTGTCCCGTCGCTTGTCTCCAGGAGTATGAGGCCCGCACTTTGAGGTTTCGTACTGGGGATTCTCCTCAGCTGTTCTTGTCCCTACGCTATCCTCATCCGCCTATTTCTTCGACGACTCTGGCACGCTGGATTAAATGGGTCATGGGTCTTGCTGGTATGGACATTTCTAGGTTTGGGGCTCATTCTGCTAGAAGTGCCGCAGCGGAATCCACATTTAGGGAATTCTATTTTAAACCCATCGAACACCTTTTTTCTCCTTTACTTTCCCAGCTTTGAACTTGCACAATATGAGCCTCCGTGTCTTGACATAAAATTGATGGATTTTACTAAAACATGACGTAAAGTCATGATTTTATGAAAGACACCGAGGGGAATATTGTTCCCACCCTCTTTTTTCTTGTTTTGGGTTTTGCTTGTGTTGGTTTTCTTTGCCCTCCCTTGTGTTCTCGCTGGGTTGTGTCTCTAACTTTTATATGTTTCATGGTATCCTGTACTTTGCTTTTTATGTGTGGGCGGCACTGTGTTTTATCATCCTGTGTATTTGGGGATTGTTCGCTTTATTTGCTGTTACGGTTTTCTGTCATTTGTGTTTTTCAGGTTGACCTTCCCCATGTCCGGCTGCGGTTTTGCGGATCAGTTGCTGCGGTTTGTTCTTCTGACCTCTGGCGTTTGGTTCCAGTGTTCCTGAGTTGATGTCGCCTCGGGTCCTATGTTGTTGGTTCTGGACGTTTTTCCTTTTCTGAGTCAAGTTTTCATCGCAGCCAAGAAAGAGGAGGATTGTGGATGTGTCAGCCCTTTTATGTGATGGTTGCTATGTGGGAGGGGTTATGTTGTACACTCCTATTTGAATTTTTTCCTAACTAATGTTGTATTTTTCTTTGCTGCTGTTGGGAGTAAAGAAAGGGTTAAATGCACAATATTCGCCTCCGTGTCTTTCATAAAATCATGACTTTACGTCCATCAATTATCAGCTACTGCATAATATATAAACCCATAAATTAATGATTTCATCAAAAGAGATTAAAAGTCAGAAGAATAAAGTCTTCCTAAAAAATAACTTACTGCATTTTCCCAAATTGCATAGTAAGCTGTAAATATATACCTAAATAAATATGGACCATATTTCTAAACAAATTATTTGGACATAATAAAAACAAATGCTAGACTATACTAAACTATATTAAAGGTACATGAAAAAAAGTTCAATATCCATTTTATATATCTAAGAATAGAGTAGTCATCTGAACAACCTCTTTGTGACAATAGCTACATCTGAGATGGGACCCTCGGTCAGAGAGGGCTAGCAATAGTCTATAAGAGAAGGTTTGCTGACTATAACTGTCACATCCTCGTTTTGTTTGGCCTCCAGTTATTGTGACCACCAGAACTTAGCTGCTTCTTCCTTTCAAAATCAAACTGAGGAAAATCTAGAAAGAAAAAAAAGTGTAGAAAACTAAAGTTGCGATACAGGCCACAGGGTTGGTGCAGACTGAATGCATTCAAAAAACAAGCCAAGGTTGAATACAGGAGAACCAATGACACACTTAGAACACCCAGAAGATCACCACCAAGGGTCACTACATGGGGGGGGGTACGACAGCTAGTTTAGGTAGAGGGAAATGGAAGAAGACACCGTTAAGGAACTAGAGCATTGGAATGTCAAAATGTGCACATAAAAGAACATGGGACAAGAAAGGCCTGTGCGCAGGAGAATGACATGAATGTGTTTCCCGGGTTGCACCGCAGACACTTCAAGTCCTGAGGAGCCAGACCCAATGGTTAAGAGGTAAGGTCATGATATTGGGCATAAAGAGTAATGAATGTTGTTATGGCGGTAATGGATGCAAGAAAACGAATTTTCAAGAAATTAAATCAGTGTTTAAGCCTCTGATAATTTTGCATGTCAGTCCAATGATTTTGCTTAAAAATAAGCAAATTTTGACTGAAAAACAAACAGTAGAATTAAGCTAAGGTATAAGCACTCTGTTTATTAATAGGGTTAAGAGTACTTGTAACGTGTCTGTATTAAAACTGGGTTTATTTCTAAATAATCTATAGCCATTTATTGTTTTGACGTCTTTAAAATGTTTTAAGTTTTATGTTTCACATTTCAGTAGTTAAGAATCAATGGAAACTCAAAACTGACCTCTATTGGTTGATACAGGTTACTGCATGTTTTTAAAATTGCTGTAATATTTGCTAGTTTATGTTATTATTATTATTATTATTAATTAAATAATAATAAAGCTCATGTTATATCATTCTGCTTTTCTGTACAACGCTCCAAGGTGCATGTTTCATAAAAGTAAAATGTGTTGTCTTTATTTAATTTTTATTTTCAAAATCATAGTTAAACTAAAAATGGAAGAAGCTCAAATATTCTAGACACCATTCAGATATCATCTAGTTTATAAGATTTATGTGGATTTTACTACAGGTTAACAGTTGCACGGTATTAATATTAAAACTGTATCTCTAAACAGGAAACCTATGGGGTAAGATTAGATCTAAACAAAATTAGCTTGCCAAAGCAGTATCAGTATGCTATTAAAAAGGTGCTTCCCCATTAAAACATCATTGTTCATGTGCCTATTTAAAGAATACAGCTGCATGATTTAATTCCAAGAATGACCAAAATGTATAGGCAGTTGTACTCTGATGTACAAAAATAATATCTCCTAAGCAAAAAAAAAAAAGCCATTGATTACAGCATAAAAAGTTTTATGTTTTAATAAAAGTGTATCCAAGACATCATTCATGGCTTGCTTTTCTTCATCATAACCTTTAATGGTACCATATAAACATTTAACACCAATTCATATTCATCAACTCGTAAAGTGCTCAAGCTTATATCCTTATATGCTTTATAATTAAATATGTTCACCTAGATTTGGGGTAATTTTAAGGGGACATTATAGTGTACTAAAAACCGTAAAAGTAATATCTGCAATTATTTAGCTTCACAGTGTAAAGACTGCAACCTGCAGGGATATTGAGCTCTGCTATCTGAAGGACAAATCATGTGTGAAGTACAGTACAGTTTTAGAATGAATTGAAAGCAAGAGGCGTGACTACTAGTTAATAGCATGTCAACGCCATGGATTAGTTCAGGTCCTCTTCAGTTCCCTGAAAGGGTATCACAGCATGAAGACAGTTTTTTGATGCGCTAAACTTTAATAGCAGAGATGGGGAAGTCGAAGCTAGTTTCTCATCTCTTTAGTAACATTTTGATACAACTAGTTGGAGTACAATAAAACATTTATATATATACCGTATTGTTCTGCACTTGTTTCCCTTAGTTTTATTTTTAGGGGCTGACTGCTTTCGTCCACTTGTCCCACTGTCTTCTGTCAGGCCAAAGGGTGGACTCTTCCAGGTACACCCACCTGCCACAATTGGAGGAACGGGGAGAGGCTGTCCCTGAGACCCCACTCCTTTGCAGTTACATCCGCTTCTGGTTTTGCTTGGGAGCAACCATTGGTACCCTCTGTACTTTCCACAATATGTTGGTCATATTTTGGCCCACATTTTCTAGAATTGAAAGTACCCTCGTCATTTTCATATCAGAAATGCTTGCTTTTTGGTCTATAGGTCTTGTTTAATTTTGACACCTTCGTACTGTATATATCCTCGCTTAACTCTAATCAAACATCAGTGAATAAAGTAATTATTGAAATGGTGCATTCAGTGCTCTATGATATCCAGTAAGAAAACGCAAAACCATGGTATTTATCGAATTTCACCAAAAGCCTATTTTTTTAGTTAAGAATTTATTTAGATTTTCATTTACGTTATTTGCTATTTAATACCAGAATAATGCGCTGATGGTCTAAATAGTGGGAGCTTAGTTTCTTTTGATGTTTTAAATAGAGGCAGAGCGTGCGCAGCTAACCAGTACCTCCAATGTGACCCTATAATGCAGCCTTTTAACAGTTTCCAAAGGCACCAAGCAACAACGATTTGGTGTCATTATAAACCATAGAAATGTTCTAGAGTCCTTTCAATTATATTTCTTTCCCTCCGTCTATATTGTGGAGCAGATCATAAGAGGAAGTGATACTAACAGGTACTGAGAGCTTTTAACACATTTGACACTTCAATAACAATTTATGGAACTCAATTTTTTCTTTGAAAGGATTCCTTCGAGTGTTCATGGGAAATGTACAAAATAAGAGAAATTGCAACAGTGACAACTGATAGAGCCACAACAAGCTAACTAAAATATAGTTCTGCTCTGTAAGAATGGGATAAATGATCATTTAACATCTCAGATTTAGAGATTATTGATTTGCATATGAACAAACTGCTTAAAGGGAGCTATGAGTGATTTTATTTTACGCATTCTCATGTGTTTTTATAGTTCTTCTTGTAATGGTTGAATATGTTTTTTCCGCATTTAAGGGTCCACAAGTGGGTTAGGGAATTTTAATGTGGTGTTCAGTGGATATTACAAAGATGATAGTTGAGTTAAAGAAAAATGTATGTTCCAGGAACACACGTGAACCAACACTCTTGAAGAAACCATGTGTATGTAAGTGTGTTAGCATGCTTGTGTATGTGTAAGTGTGTGTGTGTATTAGCAAGAGTGTGTATGTTTAAGTGTGTGTTAGCATGAGTGTGTATGTGTAAATGTGTGTATTTGCATGAGTATGTGTGTGGTTTTCCAGGATTTATTCTTGATGTTGATGTTTCCAAGATTTTATGACTGTACTCGCTTCAATACAGTTAGCAGTAAAGAAGATCATGCTATGGCGACCTCACACCACTGAAAATAACATCATGATTTTTTACTTACACAATATGGCGGGCAGCTGCCCATAACTATTGAAAACATTAAAATGTATGTTACTTGATGCAAGATGTATATATTTCCCCCACAAGTCATATAAAGGTTGGTGGGGGGCTTCCTGCAGAGTCTGCCTTTGTTTTATAATTTGTATTGAGTTTTGTTATATATATCGTGTAACGTGATTTTTTGGGGCAAATTTAATTATTTGTTTAGTAAGTTTGGTGACCTATATGATTTATGTAGCACACAGCAATTTAGCTTTTTGGTGTGAAGTTAAATAATTATGTTGTGTATGTGTTTATTAGCATGCATATGTGTGTTTATTAGCATGAGTGTGTTTTCCAGGGAACACATTTCCACTGCTCCAGAGTATAGCTAAATCATTTCATGAACCTTCCGACACACAGCATTGCTTCCAGACGCAGTTGTCCATATAGTGTATATACAGTTTGGAATGTGCTTGTACTCCTGCACATTCTCACTCATATACATGCACATACATTTCTGTTTTACATACGTATGTTTTGCCTCCTAAGTAATATAGTGAACCAACAGCAGCAGGGGCACCCCTGGCACATGGCCAGGGACTGTTCTGATTGGATGTATGGCTGGAATTTTTTTGTGGTTCCAATGTAATACAGACCACAATCATGTGGTATGTACAAATATATACAAATTCGAATAGAAAAGCTCCATCATTAGAAAAAAACAATATTACTATATCTGGAACAAACATTTTTGTGCTTATTGATGATAAGAGATCCAAGATAAGGTTAAAGTAATAAAAATAAATAATTATAATTAAATAATGTAATATATATATATATATATATATATATATATATAGATAGATATAGATATAGATATAGATATATATATATAGATATATACACAGTATCTCACAAAAGTGAGTACACCCCTCACATTTTTGTCAATATTTTGTTATATCTTTTCATGTGACAACACTGAAGAAATGTCACTCTGCTACAATGTAAAGTAGTGAGTGTACAGCCTGTATAACAGTGTAAATTTGCTGTCCCCTCAAATATAACTCAACACACAGCGATTAATGTCTAAACCTTGGCAACAAAAGTGAGTACACTCCTAACGGTAAATGTCCATACTGGGGCCAAAGTGTCAATATTTTGTGTGGCCCCCATTATTTTCCAGCACTGCTGGTGAACTTGGGCATGGAGTTCACCAGAGCTTCACAGGTTGCCACTGGAGTCCTCTTCCACTCCTCCATGACGACATCACAGAGCTCGTGGATGTTAGAGACCTTGCGCTCCCCCACCTTCTGTTTGAGGATGCCCCACAGATGCTCAATAGGGTCTAGGTCTGCGGCCCAGTCTCCAAATGGAGGGGATCATGCTCTGCTTCAATATGTCTTAGTACATGTTGGCATTCATGGTTACCTCAATCAACTGTAGCTCCCCAGTGCCGGCAGCACTCATGCAGGCCCAGACCACGACAATCCCACCACCATGCTTGACTGTAGGCAAGACACACTTGTCTTTGTACTCCTCACCTGGTTGCCGCCACACACGCTTGACACCATCTGAACTAAATAAGTTTATCTTGGTCTCACCGGACCACAGCACATGGTTCCAGTGATCCATGTCCTTAGTATGCTTGTCTTCAGCAAACTGTTTGTGGGCTTTCTTGTGCATCATCTTTAGAAGAGGCTTCCTTCTGGGACGACCAGTTTGATACAGTGTGCGCCGTATGGTCTGATTACTGACAGGCTGACCCCCAACCTCTTCAACCTCTGCAGCAATGCTGGCAGCACTCATAAGTCTATTTCCCAAAGACAACCTCTGGATATGACGCTGAGCAAGTGCACTCAACTTTTAAGGTGGAACCTGTCCTGTGAAAGCGCTGTATGGTCTTACCCATGTTCTGCAGCTCAGTTTCAGGGTCTTGGCAATCTTCTTATAGCCTAGGCCATCTTTATGTAGAGCAACAATTCTTTTCTTCAGATCCTCAGAGAGTTCTTTGCCATGAGGTGCCATGTTTAACTCCCAGTGACCAGTGTGAGAGAAATAACACCAAATTTAACACACCAGCTCCCAATTCACATCTGAGACCTTGTAACACATTAAGGAGTCACATGACACTGGGGAGGGGCTAATTGGGCTCAATTTAGACATTTCCACTCACTTGTACTCACTTTTGTTGCCAAGGTTTAGACACTAATAGCTGTGTGTTGAGTTATTTTGAGGGGACGGCACATTTACACTGTTATACAGGCTGTACACTCACTACTTTACATTGTAGCAGAGTTTAATTTCTTCAGCGTTTTCACATGAAAAGATTTAATAAAATATTTTTAAAAATGTGAGGGTTGTACTCACTCTTGTGAGATACTGTATTTTTATATATTTCTATATATGAAATATTTTTTCACACACTAAAGAGAGAGATAAATACACAAAAAATACTGTATTTGCTCGATTATAAGACAAGGTTTTTTCAGAGCAAATGCTCTGAAAAATACCCCTCGTCTTATAATCGGGGTCGTCTTATAATCAGACCTCAAATAGGTCTGACTATGAGACGACTAAGATCCAGATCCCCCGCAGCTGCAGGGGACCTGGATCCTCCTGTCTCCCCCGCCCCACTTACCGGTACTTCTGAGTCCCCGGTGTGTAGCTGGGGCAGCGTGTAGATGCACCGGTGCGGGGAACTCTGATCTCTGACAGTCGGGGAAGGTCTGCGCGATGGACGCAGACAACCTCCGCTGCTAGCCACGCCTCCCTCCGGCTGCAGCGTAAGTGCGTGGGATCTACACGCTGCCCCGGCTACATGACAGGGAAGTCAGAAGCACCGGTAAGTTGGGGGGGGAGTTATAAATGGGGGCATAAGGCATTTCTGGAGGCAGAGTGCTCTGTGAAATGCCTTTTAACCCCTTAATGCCACTCTGCCTCCAGCAATGCCTTTTTAACCCTCTATACGCCACTCTGCCTCCTGAATGCCTTAAACCTCCCTATATGCCAGAGTGGCATATAGGGGTATAAGGCATTTCTGGAGGCAGAGTGGCACATAGGGGGTCAAATGGCATATCATGGAGCACAGTGGCATATAGGGTTAAAAGGCATATCATGGGGCACAGTGGCATTTAGAGGGTTAAAAGGCATATCATGGGGCACAGTGGCATATAGGGGGTATAAGGCATTTCTGGGGCAGATGTGCATAACTGGGGGCAGGTTGGAAAATAGAAGGAAATAAAACCGAAATATTTTTCTCAATCATAGCTTTAATTTAAAAAAAATAGTTTAGATGAATTAACATTTACTGGTAAAACTTTTTTCCTATAGGGTCGTCTTATATTCAGGCTTTTTCTTTTTTTCCTAAATTAATATTCAGATTTGGGGGGTCGTCTTATAATCAGGGTCGTCTTATAATCGAGCAAATATGGTATATCACATATTTATAGAAATATACCCTAAAAAGTTTATTTATGTAGCAGTTGCCATTGGTGGTACTATGAAAAAAGCAGGGAGAGAGATAGAATTCCTGCCTCCCTTTTTCTCACCTCAGTCTACAAAATCTGCATCATATACATGACACCAATCTAGGCCCAATTTGTACATCTGTTACACTTTGATAATAATGCTAAAAGTTTTATGGTAGAAATTACATATTTTATTATTAAAATATTGCATACTGCTAAAACATGTTTCTGTAATGTAATGTATGTTGTGTTATCATATCATTCATTAGGAGTATAACCAAAGCAATAAAAAGATATTTGCCAGATTTGTCATGAAAGTAAAATAGTCACTGTATATACTTGTGGCAAATTTCTCATACAGGACATATGAGGGAAATACGAAGTAATCAGCTTTAGATTTTGAAATTGGTCAGAAGTGTATTATATGTATGAATGCGTATGAACATACATCTACAATTTACAATAAGTTATTCATAAATGTCTTAATATTCTAGAAACATTCATAAAACACAAAAAGTGTTTCTCCTTATGTACAAGTATTTCTCATTGTGTTAAAGGGACACTCCAGCCATCATAAGCACTTGAACGCCTGTGATAGTTGTTGCAAATATATCAAGGGATTCTGTCCCGCATATCCTTTTGCATCTTCTTATCTGCCCTCCATTGGCTGAACACATCTTCTGCTGTCCGCACCCACGTGGGGTACTTCTAATGAGACCCATCCAACACGCATGCTCACAAAACTCCTGTGAAAATGTGACCAGGGACAACTGTGGAGCTTCAGCTTCTCCTAAACGTTACTTAAAAGTACCTTGGTATACTCACTTTTCTGGTGCGGCTGGCTGAGACACTAAATTGTTATTATTGTCAATTTTAACGTTATTGTTAATTTTCCCTCATCGTAACGGTACTATGGAATCTACTGGAACTCTATAAATAAAATGCAATGTAATAGTTATATTGTCTTAATTTGTTCTTCTTCATGATTTTTATAATGACTCCCATTTATTATGTTTGACAGTTACTATACGCTAATTTTATTTCCTTATTTTAACTTTGCCATCTATAATGTAATTTGTTAATTTGTATTAGTCCGTTATGTAATGTTTTTAATAAAACTCCTCAGTAGGTGCGAAATCTGACTATACGTATTTTACCAGGAAGGATACATTGAGGTATCTTATTTTCAACTATGTCCTGGGTTTACAAGCATTGCATTGTTACAATAGGTTAACATATAATAGTAGAAAATAATATTAAAATACATACATAATAACATAGGTTGAAACAGGTTAGAAACAGGTTAGAAAACCTAAAAAATAAAAAATAGCCAACCATGATTACAGGTGCATTTTGTATTGAGGTACGTTGACAGAGATCAGGGATTTAAGACACTTTCTTTTTGTATTGTGGAATAGTAAATACAGTTCTGGAACTGGACCTGAGGTTATAGGAGATGGGAACAGCTGGGGAGGGCATGCTACTCAGGTAGGGTGAGAGCTTTCCAGAAAAGGTGAAGGGTGCGTCTGGATTCCAGCAATAGCCAGTTCAACTTTCCAACATGTCACAATGGTGGGTCATGTAAATACATTGTAGTACAAAGTGTCAGAATGAGTTAAACAATGTAGTAAGTTTATGAAGGTGGGTTTGCCTCACTGATGCATATACTACACTCTCACATTCAATAACCAGGATATGCTGTACTATCTGTTTCCCTACTGCGGAGCTCAGGCGGGATTTGTTTCCACACAGGGTTCTTGATCATATATATATATAAAATCATGCAAACATTTTTATGACACTTTTCAAATGATACATTAAGATAAGAAAACATGAGTATTAACAAGCTGTATTCTGGAATGTCTGTTATAGGTTTACCGGGCAGAATATTTTATCTGCAACCATATTAGCAATTGTAGCAGGTGGAACATTGATTTAAAAGAAAGATTATTTTATACACTTAAATATCAGTTTATTCAGATTTTTCTCTGAAAAAGAAGCATGATATTTATATATCACTTATGTTCCCAAGTTGTCATGTTGAAAGAACAGTCTCTTTGTTGATGGCTTTTGTGCCACTTAGAAAGAATTACGTGTTCAAATAGAGACCTGAGAAGTTTTGAACAAGCCCTGTAGAAGAAAAGGTTTCCTTTAATGAAGTGGCGCATTCCTCCTCCAACATCAACTTAGCCTTATGTAGTTTGTTTTCACCGTGCTTAATCACTGACCAAAGCTGCAGTGCGGACCACCAGTTCCCAATAAACCATAAAAGACAGATCAGAAGCTATTGTTCTTTTTTGTAAGGCTTAGTAGACAACTACTGAATAAACCTGTTCAGTGAGAGGAGAGCAGAGACCTTACAACCAGACTAGTGAAAACGACATACGCAGTGAAATATTAATCTAGATAGGGACTAACCATAATGTATATTGGAGCAAATTATTATTATTGGTAGTACCAACAAGTATAATAATAATAATTATTATTATTATTAGATCATCATCATATTCAGCATCATTATAAAAAATAACCACCAATCTTAAGTTAAAAAAAAGATCCTGATATTATGAAATATTTTAAATATTCATCATTGTTTAGTGTTGGATTTTCTTTTCTGGTAACCCGTCCTACCAGCAAAATAAACAAGTAGATTTTCATACAAACTTAAAAACGTATTATATAAACATGTTAAAACATAAATTAAGTTCATCCACCAGAAATCACATTGAGATCATTAAGTTCCATCAAACCTCTAGAACCTTGGTATTTACCTGTAGGCAGGATATGGATCAAAAGGCATCTCCTTGCTCAGCTGCAACTAAAAAAGGGAATGTGTCGAAAAAGAACAAAACAAGAAATGGGCATTAAAAATCTCCAAACAATAGAACTGATGTAACCAAATGATTGTTTGCTTCTTTACTGGGATATAGCATTGTGATGGACAACATTGATGATGGACATCAATATAAAGTAACTCAGCATCACAGAATGTTTGAGGAGTAACTAGATATTAAAAATGAATCCTATTTAATTACAATATATATCCAGCTCATACTATCTACATAACACGTTCAAGAATTCGTGGAATTTGTGAGGAACATGGGCAAAAATACAGGGGCTTGGCTAGAAGCAGATCTAAGGACCATTCAGTGGAAAATGGCAACATTCCCTTTTCACATCTTGCTAAACACAGTTATACTTTAAACAAGTGAATATTTAGTGTTAATACACTTTTTATATTGTGTCTACTTTTTATTGCAGTTAGTTGACAAGACTTAGTGAGCTCACTAGAGAATGAATAAGAATAGTGAGACTTTGGTGGCAGTTTGGTAATCGCTTCTACAGTATGAACTGTATATAATATTGAGTGGATGGGAATTGTTTATGGACTACTTTGCAATTGTCTATTTTGTAGTGATAACTGTATCATCTGTAGGCCTCTATGTTTTGGGGGTCTTAACAAAATAAAGTCTGTATTTAACTTCTTTACATGAAACATTTTGTAGATTCGTGTACAAAGATGAAACCAATTAATTATAAAAAATCTAAATAGAATTTTACAGAGTATTTGTCCCAAGCAGTTCATAGTTCAAACTAGATGAGAAATTCATTAATAGACTGATTCCAGGTGACTTTGTGTATACCTCCTAAAAATCATATCACAAATTATGTAAATTTTTACACTATAAATAAGCCAAATTTTTATTTTAAATATATTTTATTTTTTGTAGCATCAACATCCAATGTCAATATCTTAAGGCTATCCTTACAAAACATTGGATTGTGCAATAATGTTAACTAAAATATCTCTACTCCTGGTTTGTTGGAGGTCCTTGATGGATTGCAATATTTATAAATTTAGAGTTATTGATGTTAGCTTGTACTTGAGTAAATCAAGATGTCACTTAAATATAATGATGTGACTACAGTCAACCCATCGGTGGCCATGCAAATACTAACAGTCCAAAATTGGCAAGACAAAAAAAAAGTATACTTCTTGATGGACCAAGTAATCTTCACAGATAGCTGAGATATGATTTAGGCTGCTGTCACATTTGTAACTCTTTTTTTAACGCTATAGAACATTGGATATGACTCAACCTTTGCGTCACCTTCTGAATCTCCTCTATTTAATGGATGATGCATAGTACCTTTAATATATTGATGGGCCTTCAGCAAGATTAAAGGATTAAGTAATTTAGTGATCAGTATGCTTAGTCTATTTAGGTTTAAGTGGCGTGGTTGGGAGAGTCCTTCTTTAAGTTTTTGCCAGTGGTTAAATGTAGTGTTAGTTAGCCAGAGGTAATGCAAGGCTTCTCTCCAACTGCTCAATTGAGTGTCTGCTCCACAGGTGGCAATAGTGTGTCATTTCTATTCTTCACACTCTTGAATTATCTGACAGCAAAAGCTACTAGATAACTGATCACTCCAGACAAATATGAGATGCAGTATGAAGTGAGAAAACTTTGAAGTTGAGCGCCTAAGCATTTTAAAACACATCCATATGCATTCTTTACTTTAAACTTCAACTCTCACATCAAAAGGATTCACAATCAATTATGGCATTATCTTCATTCACAATATGACCTAATTTCATTCTCTCTCTTATTTTTTAAGATAACGCTTGCTTTTAATATATTTTCCACTAATTTAAATCCATATTTTAGGTACATTGGACAAAAATATAATCTAATTTGAAAATAAGCCACTATTTACATAAATATTTATAACAAGATAGGGTGTCTGAACACAACAAAATATATTCAGATTATTATATTCATATATAGCTAACTTTATACAAAGTGGTTTGTTAGTTGCTGTATACCATGTTATTATCAGTAATATTATTAATATTAGTAGCATTATTAGTATTATTAACATTATAAACAAGAGATGTCCCAAAAAGATAAAACTCAAAGACAATAGAGCAATAATGCAATAGACAATAGATGCAATAGACAATAGACAATAAATGCAAAAAAAAAAGAAAACCTAAATAATATGAGCTTCATTACAAGCATTCCCCTAACATATAGACTCATTACTATGGAGCAGCACTTGTCAAATTTTGCTTTTCAATGAAATAGCAAGTACATTTGATGCAAAATGTGAAAATGTTTACAAGGCATGTGTCCAATGCAAGAGGAAAGTCAACAATTTTCAGTAGATGCATAAATTTGGCATTCACAACCTGAAAGCTTTAAGTTTTGTTTTTTTCTTTTTCTACAGCGGGTCTTTCTCTCACCTGCAGACCTCATGGGGAAACACTGATTGCTTTAAATCTAACATTTGGAGTAACCCATTCACAAAACTTTCTAGCTGTGTGATTCAAACTCAGCCTCTCTTTCCTCTTTTTGTTCTCACAAGAAAATCAATTCACTTGAAGAGCCTCTTAATCCCATTTTTGCAATCAACAATTGCCACTTGTATATCGCTCTAATAGATTAAGAAGTGGGATGATGCGGTTGTCTGGTCTAATTCCAGCCTATTCAGGTAACCACAGCCCTAGGCACTTTATAGTACCAAGTGTAGAACTCTACAGGAAGACTTTTGCTATCATAATTTCCTGTGGAGCGATGCACTACACCCACTGAGTACTCTGAATTACTTTTAATTAGCCCCGACAACCACAGAGAGAAGAAATCTTGCAAGCAACAATAACCAACTCTTTGAGCACTATTGTCATGAACTATTTTTTTGCATTAGAAGAATAGAAAAGGAGAGCTGTGGAACTGCAAAACACACATTTATTTAAATGATGGCAGCCTCCCATAAATCACGTGTAAAACAAAAGACAAAACAGTTTAAGTGGGAGAAAAGGTGAAACGGACGCCCAAAAACAGTCACAAACTTCAAATTAAAAACTTTTCGGAACCACGTTGCTGCTATGGTTACCAAGGACCAGTACATGCTAAATGGTTTCAAATGGGAAAAAAAGGTATATACTCTCTACCAAAAACTATAAATGCTAAAACTTTCATCAAAAAATAAAGGAAGGGGTGTATTAAATAATACATTTATAGAAACTTTTCGTTTAAATCTCAAATAATTGCACAGATTTTGCTTTGTTTCTGGATAGAAGAGTTATGTATGTACGTATATGTCTATGAACTTTCATCGAAAATGTGTTGGTATTGTTGATTTATTTTTCTTTTCTTTTTTTAACTAATGTCTTAAAAGCTACAAACACCCAATTTGACACTTTCTGCATAAATCAGGTATAAGTTACTCAAATCAAAGTCATGGAATAAAAAAAAAAACTGGCAATGGGTTCCTAATTACAGGCAGCAATATTAAAAATCTAAATAGATATAGGTTCTCTTCTTTAGGGTTTCAATCACAGCTCCTACTCTTTTTACCTTTCTGTGTTCACGAAATAAAGAGAACAAAGACGGAGCCCCACTGATTCGAAACTAGCAGAACAGACCAACAACAAGGCACAACTGTTCTTCATGCATGACTAGGATTGGGATAAAAGCAAAAGAAAAAGACTTCTGAGAGAGAGAAAACAACAAAAGAAACAGGAGTGCTGACAAAACTTTGTTTCTTTCTACTGATGCAAAAGAGAGAAGAAAGAGCTATGTTCTAAAGGGGGGGGTAGAAAATAAAGATTAACAGCCAAAAGTAAGAGCTTTCAGCTTTCTGCCTATAATTTATATTTTGTCTGGTTTAAGGGATGGCCACAAGGTATTTTTGCTTGCAGGCAATATAGGTTATATAGTTTTTACAAGAATATGGGAGGTATAAAAACAGTGAAATAAGAAATCCTAGCTATAATAGCCACCTGTGAAGTTTACGCCTGTAAACAAAGCAAAGGTGGAACCGGAAAAGGGTCCAGAAAACTTACTGATACTCTAGGTTGTATTAAGATGAGTGATCAGAAAAAGTCAAATGTAACTCACTTGACTTAGAGGTATTTGGCCCTCATGTGCTGCTGATCACACCAACTACAGCTTGATTCTCATTAATGCCTTGAGAGGCGGTATAGAATCTACAAGAAGTATTGCCAACAATGAAAGCTTGGGTCAAAAGTAACACCGAGAATGCACAGGGGATGCATATGTCTGATTACAACAGAACTGATTGTCTTTATTTTTCAATACCAGACACCTGTAACATTGTACAAACCTTCAGGAACAGTTAAATGAGTGTGCACTCTTTATGGCTACAAATAAGAACAGTTGTTAGCCGTTTGTGTGCTAGAGAGGTGACAAATATTCATACGTTACTTTTAGGTTAAGACAAGAACCTTAAACTCTGTTAAATGGTAAATGCTTGTCTTGCTAAATAATATATCTGCATAAAATAAGACCATCATTTTCACAAGTAAACCTGATCTCACACTTTAAATAATCTGCATTTGCTTTCCACACTTCATGTAAAGAGCTTCACGCTTTTTATGCAATTTACAAATTAAACATAATTAACACAGTTTGCCTCGTTGTAAAACTATTATTTTGTACTGTGAACACATGGCATTATTATGGCTAAAATAGATTAATGTATGCAATAACTTTTCTTCGTATTGTAATATTGTCAGTACGTTCAGAGTTTGAACCAGCGACCTTGAGCATAAGTCGTTTTTCACCTATCTGTATCAACACTAGCAGACTCTGAGGGAAAATCAAATAATCAATGGTTCTTATATGCCATCTTTCCTTGCTAAAGCATTGCTCATGGTCCTGATTTGTGGATCCAGAAGTTTGCATGTTGTAACGTCTTCTGATTTTGTCCACTGGCTTTAGGCCTTGTTCACTTATTTGTATTTGACCTTGCTTAGACTCAATTTTCCTGTCTAATCCCTTCAGTACCTCGTTTGTCTCTTTGCTTATCTGGTTACTGACTCTGGCTTGGACTTTACTTGCTCCTTTGTGTTATCCTTCTGTACCCTGATCTGGTTTCTTCTGTGTATGACCTTGATCAGTCTGAGTATATACCTTTGCCATGTGCTCCTGCGACATCTGCAGTGCATTCCCGCCACTGAAACGTGCTATGCGAGCCTACCACAGACATCTGCCACGTGCTCCTGCCTCAGATATCTGCCCTTGCACTTCCGCCATAGACATCTTCCCTGCACTTCCGCCATGGACATCTGCCCTGCACTCCTGCCACATCTGGCATGTGCTCCTGCCATAGACATCTGCCCTGCACTCCTGCCATAGACATCTGGCATGTGCTCCTGCCATGCTCTTGCCACAGTTTCCAATCTGCCTAGTACTCCTGTAGTCTGCCAAGTTCCTGAAGCAGGCACCGGTCAATCTTGTTTCTTATCCTTGATGGCAGATGGCACCAAACAGTTGCATTGAGGTGGCCTTGGACAGCTGTCTCCTACCAAGGACTTTGGAATTTACCAGCCAGACACTGTCCATGCACAGAGACTCCCGCCTGACCTGGTACCTACATACATGGTACCTGGTATATATAAATATACACATTTGCACTTGCAGACCAGCTATTTCTATACTTCTACAACTTACAATATCGTACTCTACACAGGTTGTATTATTTAGTTATTTTTTTTTAAATGTAAACAATAAAACCATTTATATAAAACGTGTTTCACTTTGCTGTCCTAATAGCTGATGTTCCCATGTATGACACACAAGAAGCAGTCCCATGTCCATTAAAATAGAGCTTCATAGCTGTGAATAATGACCAGTTTTATTGAATGTTATTTTATTTTCTCCTATAGGATGGTCATTTATTAAACTTCGAAGACTTGACAGAAATGTCAAGTAGTATATGGTTAATGTTTAAATTAGATATGGCTTAATTAATGGTTGTATTTCCTATGATAAAGTTAACTTGTGTTGTATTTAATCATTTTTGGAAATGCAGGTGTGAACCTAGGACACCAGAAATGTACTGACGAATACTGTATTTGAGGCCTTCCAACTATATTGTTATTGTTTTAACGATGACTTCATACCCTTTGTTCTAAACATATAGTTTATTTATCAAATAAAATGCATTTCAAAGACACCAGAGCAGCGCTGCGTTAGGTCCAACCCCCCCCCCACTTCCCCATTAACAATAGTGCGTGCCCCTCGACATCAGCAGGACTGCCTGTAACTTTAGCAGGGGCGCCCACTGACATCAGAAACACCATCCACCGACGTCAATGAGACTGACGTCAGCAGGATCTCCTACCCCCACTGCACAAGGGGGGATTCCATATTGCCGGAGCCAGTTAACAGGTATAATAATGGTCTATAGCAATTTAGTGGATAGCGATGTCTTCTTTTGTGCCTCTTTGAAAGTCTATAGTTTTTTATGGCTATAAAGTAAATCATTATTTCCAAATGAAGGTCAACAAGTCATGGAAAAAATATAAATATATGGTTTGGTTAAGACAAAGAGAACAATAAAATAATCAACAACATTTCATGAAGAATGTAATACTGTCAATCTCACGGGCATAAAAAAATTGCACGGAACTCCCATTAAAGAATTCAATATCACTGTGTCCAGTGCATATGGTCTATTACTTCTTTTTATATTCATTATACACTGATTTGTATAGCATCATCATATTCTGCAGAGCTGAATGCAAAACAGTTTGTCATTAGCTTGTTAAATAAAAAGAGCTGGACAGACAGCATATTTAGCAAGTGCTTTGTGTTGAGCGAAATTATCATCTTTGTGTATAAGCACACATATGTATGTCTGTGATTTATTACAAGACAAATGTTTTGTCTGCTCCTGTCATAATGATGTGTGATCCGGTGATTCCGCCTGACATAGTTCTGTCTCTTTGCTGGTAATCATTGTTTTACAGTTTCCATATGCTATACTGATTTATATACTCTGCATTTGTTCCCAAAAATCCTTCCTATTATTTATGCTTAATTCACTACTGAGCCAGAGTGACAGGATTGTAACAGGGTGAATGTAATCGCCCTTATGCACCAACATAAGATACTGTAGATAGCAATACGTCTCTAGAACTGTACACTATACTCTACGTGAGGTCTGAGATAGTTGGAGAACCTACTTCCGCTACTAATGCCGCTAGCTATATATCCCAGCAAACTGCTTGCTTCTTCTGAACTTTATTTTTTTCTTTAATCCTATGTCCCTTTTTTCTGTTGTCACTGACAGAACAGTGCCCTCAATGCTATATTCTGCCTTGGGATTTTTATCCTTTGTAGCGCCTCAAAAAAAAAAACCTTACCATTAAGACCTTCTGTAATATCACTAATAAAAATATTAAAAAGGATAGATCCCAAATCATGATCCCTGAGGTACCCCACTAGTAATAAGACTAATGTTTCTAGGACTTTTATAAACCTGTATGTTGAGCAGAGATCTAAGAGCCTGTAGTCCTCATGTAATTCCTCTTCTGGAGGCTACAAGGTTAATCCAGAATTAATAAGAATGAGATATGAATTCTAAGCCACAATTGTATGCAAACAATATATGTGCAATGGAAAACTGGAAATTAAGGAATTAGTTAACTATATTAGGAAGCACACATTTGTATAATATTTACTGTAGAATTGGAATTACAGCATTCTTTGCTAGGTCACAGAAATCCAAGAGGAAAAGGAGATGCGTAGAGCAAAGATATAAACAATCATCCTGAGAAATTATGCAGAACAGCCAGAAAAAGATTTATTCACAAATAGAACTAGGTCCATCTATCCATCCATCCATCCTCCGTCCATTATCTTTTATATAAGATGATTACTGGTTATTTCCTTTGGGTCATTCAGGGGACCTCATTTATCTGACATATCTGTGTCTATAATCCCTATGCTATGTAAGTAAAATGTGGACCTCACTCCAGGGGACCATATGGTTGGTAATAAAATGTATAAAAATATTAAATATTCTAATATGGCATTTTTTTGTATCAATGTAATGGATTGTTTTTTAAATCAAGGCTATTAAATTGATATCGTTCTGTACTTATGTTTCTAAATATAAAGGGATAAAGTAGCATTTTATGGGTCCCTTATTTGTTATCAGACATGATAACAAAACAGGACCCTTGCATGAAGGAACAGTGTATGTGAAATCAGAAAACAGAATTTGATAGCATACAACAGCTATTTCTCCCATCTAGTCTGCCCATTTGTCCCAACCTGTCCTAAAACTGTGCTAGGTCCTTGGTCATGCATTAAACTCAGCCTTATTCGCACCTCAAGTATTTAAATTCCTTTACTTTAACTCCCTCTACTGCTTTTGCTGGAAAGAAATTCCATTTATCTTCCACCCACTCATACAGTAAAAATTGCATGCCATGACCCTCAAATTTTAGACACTTTTCCTAGAATTTCTTCATACAAAGAACAAATAAACTTATTAGGTGAGTTCCATTCATTTTAACGAGCATAACACATTCTCTGCTAAAGGTAAAATGCCCACGGGGACTGTTCTAATAGATGCTTGGCATGTTATATTAAATGTATGTATCATCTGAAGAGATATATGGATCTTGAAAAATATAATTCAGTTTGCTATGTTTTATTGCCACATGATTGGACATTTAGTTTTCTAGCGTTGACCAAAAAGATTAGCAACAAGAGATAATTGAAACCTGCTGTCAGACACTAAGACTGCCAAAAAACTGTATATATAAGAGTGAATGAATTTAGAGATGCTTTGGGACACTAGAGACCTTCATAGTTTTAAAGATATTATATATATATATAATATATATTGAGATATTTAAAGCCATATTATAAAAATCTTCCCCAACATAAGATATTTAACTCGTTAGCCCTAAATTATCTGTTAGCAGTGAAAATAATTTGGAACAAATAAAAAAATCCCTATAAATCATAATACAAATGTAGGGTGTGTGCTAGACAAACACCATAACTGCTTATCATGTTGCCTCTGGTAAAAAATAGTATGGCTCAGTCTTAAATCACCCAGCTGGACAGTGTGAGTAATAAAAGTCAATAGAGGAATACATTTTATTAGCATTGCCATAAAAAATTTGCTTTGTGTGATGTTTCAGCATGGGAAGTCACACAAAATATCACACGACTGGCAACAATGGCAGCCTCCAAGTCGACAGATAAAAGATGTTTATTGGAAAAAATTTGACTTTGTCAGTGCCAACCTACATTACCGTGTACAGCACTGTATGTTGTATGTATGTTGTACATATGTTGTATGTTGTACATCATATTGCCAAAGTAATATTATGTACAAAACCATGAATTATATTTTATTATATATGAAAGAACATGGCATGACTGATAATCCAGTGCCCCTTCATTCTGGTAATTGACACTTAGAAAAATTCCTCACATGCTTCTCTAAATGCTAAATACCAACATAATTAGACATTCTTGGAATACGTTCACAGTATGTGGCTCAATGAGAATTATGTTTTTTACAAGGGAGTGCAGAACATCAACTTTTAATAACTGTAGTTAGTAAAACTTCTGCATGTATCAATTGCACAGATTAGATATAATGTACTGAGATCCACTGCCATGGATTATGATGGCTTTTATAATATAGTTAGTGCCAACATTTTTTTGCCTTCCTCTGGATCAACACAGTAGGCACACAATAGGTATATAGGTTGAACTTGATGGACTTTGGTCTTTTTTCAACCTTATGAACTTTGTTACTTAACATGGCGTCATTTACTATCCGTATCAACAATGACATATTAATGTTAAGGATGCATTAGGTAAACTAATTTTAAAAGGGAACAGATTACAAGGAATGCGTTATATGCTCCCAGTGTGGCAGAGATGCCATACCAAAGACCACCAGCAATATTAAAAACAAAAAGAAACCCCTTACTGTTCTTGTGCAGGCCATTTTTCATTCAAGTGCCATCAAGACGAGGTACTTTTTTTAAATATGTTTTTTCATTATTATTACATTTATTTTTTTGTATGGCCCCTTTCCTTGGGATGGGCTTCTTGGGCCATTACTGTTTGGGCCATTAAAAGATAAGGATTTTTTTCCTCACCCAAAGGGTGCTTGGTTAACCCTTGCCATAGTGTCATACCCTCCATAGTCAATGCAAAGAACATGTGCAAGAGACTGAAGTTTGTGGTCTGTGCATATTTATTACCATCCACATCAGGATGATCCCTGAGCTTTAGCTATGTCTGTGTTTCATAGCCAAATTAGTTGCAGGGAGTCTTGGCCAGTACAATGGAAATCCATGGTCAAGCAGTTGATCGGGATCCAAGGCGTTTCTACTGGAAGCAACAGAACAAGTTGACACAAAAAAAACCCGCTTTGATTTGGTAAGGAATTATGACAAAGGGGGGCACAGAGGAAGGAGGTATGTAGTACTTATAGCAGTGGTGGCCCCTTCCAGGGAAGGATCATCTGTTGAGGGCACTCATGGTACCCTGTTACAACCCTGAATGACTCAATATAGAGATTCTCCTGCGATGCACATTTGCTTTGTAGGTATTGGGCACAATTACTACACTTCCTATAATTAATGAGTTGGTTACTGGCCTCCTAATCATCTCAAAATGTTTGGTTTGCGTGTGACTAAAATAATGTCTAATGTATATTCAATTGTGCCATGCGATTGGGATGTGAGGACATTTGTCACCATTTGTAATGCTCATAGCTGTAAAATTCACTTGTGGCACAACTGATGGACTGGGGTTCTCGCCACCGACCCCAAACAACTTTTTTAGCTATAAATGTTAATAGGAGTTTGGCCCAACTCTTTGGAAGACCAGTGCACAACTGTATATTATTTAATAAATGCTTAACACTAAAACATTTTTCTTCTAATGCCGTACCTGAATCCAAATACTGGTGGGCAACCAAAAATTCTCCGTGTCAGTACATTTACCTCTCTGGCTGCTGCTACAGCCTGCCTACCTGCTGTGCTGCCTGGACACTCTTCATGAATCCTACATGGTGCGTATGTGCACACTTGTCAAGAGTTACTGCTGTACAGAGGAATGGCAGTTCCAGGTTCCGTCAGTAGCGTATCTAGCGAGGGCAGTCCGCCCCGGGTGCCGCTCATCAGGGGGGTGCCACCAGGCCGGCACCCCTTCCAGAGATGGACAGAGATGTCCACCGCTAGAGGAGCAGGCTTGCTTGGAGAGATTAAGTATCTCCCTCTAATCGGCTTAAAGACAATCAAGGGAGTGGGAGGTCTGTTAACACAGACCTCCGATTCTGCTCCCTTGCGATGCTCACGGCAACTTATGCTGTGCGTCGGGATTTTATGTCATAACCCCGCACACAACACTGAAGCCATGCCCACCGCCTTCACTGCACAGGAAGGACAGGACACAGAAGAAGAAGAAGAGCCAAGAGGACGAACGAAGAGGAGGAGGAAAAGTGACAGTGACAGAGGAAAAGTAGGAAAACATTCAGTGAGAGTGGATTAGTAAGTGTGTGAGAGTGATGGGTGTTATGCTGTAGTTTATGCTGAATGTTTGTGAATGAGTGGGATAGCATGGCATAGGGAGGCTGTAATCACATTCCTATCATGCCCAGGTTCCAGCATGTACTGGCTGCCTGGGCATGATAGGAGTGTGAATGCTGTTAGCAATTATATATATATATATATGTGTAAGGTTTGTGGGGTTGGAGCACAGCGCAGAAAGACACCAGGTGAAGCAGCAGACACAAAACCAGTAGATAATGCAACAGCAATGATTTATTTACTGAAGCAAAAAGGAATAGGCAAAAAGCAGTACCGTTAAGCAATCCGCAGTCAGGGGTAGAGAGAATCAGCAAAGTCCGTATAATCAAGCCAAGGTCAAAGTCCGTAGAATCCAATAAACAAGTGTCCAGTAATAAGGGAGAGGGCTATAGCAGGTAACCAGAACAATCAAGTAATGAATGTACAGGGCTGCAGGTTTAAATAGCCTGCTAAAGACTGACTCCTCCTATAAGCCCTCCTTCCCCAATATACCATATTAATGGTGACTGTCCGTCACCTCTTTGTCCCGCCTCTCTGCCTGCCCACCTGCGTCACTGGACCGCAGGACACGCCTCCCCACTGTCAATCTCCTTCTGGCGTCCGCCCTACACGGCGTGCGCCGTAGGAGAGGTCGGGGATGCGGCCTATCCTCCATGGATGCGGTCCGCAGCCACGTGGTATGCGACCGCGTGGGCCGCGGACAAAGACACCGGAGTCCAGCGATGTCCCCGCCGGGCGAGGACACACGCGGACGAAGATGCCGACGGCCAACGAGGTCCCCGCCAGGCGAGGACACACGCGGACGGCGGGGGTGAACGGTAAGTTCCTAACAATATGTAAATGGATTAAGCTGTATTAGTCCAGTAGACACGATGTAAAAAAAAACAAAATTTATCCTCACTTGTTTAAAGTTGTAAGCGCTATCATGTTGATCAGTATTGCTTCAGACCTGATGAAGGGAGGATAACTCTGGAAAGCTTGCCTTTTAAATATTATGTTAGTCCAATAAAAAATGTATCACCGCATACACTGCAATACTCTGGTTTTTTTACATTATATATATATATATATATATTTATTTATTTATTTATATATATATATATATATATATATATATATATATATATATATATATATAAAGCATATATTCTAAAGATGGTCAGCACTCCAG
Source organism: Spea hammondii (assembly GCA_029215755.1). Lineage (NCBI taxonomy): Eukaryota > Metazoa > Chordata > Amphibia > Anura > Pelobatidae > Spea > Spea hammondii. Next base: position 14,580,502 of record JARDYJ010000008.1, read on the forward strand.
GTCTTTAAATTAACAATTTCTCTTTATTCAAAGTCACGTCGACGTTTCAGTCATTGCTGAATTTCCTCAGGACATGTATGTATACATATACATGCTAGAACCTGGGCATGATAGGAGTGTGATTGCTGCTAACATTTATATATATATATATATTTTTTTTTTATTATTATTATTATTGTTATTGATTTTTTTGTCTAATTTTAGTGTATTACTTTTAATAAAAGTGGGGGGGGGGTTGTTTTTAAAGGTGGCGGGGTCTTTTTCCGTTTTGGTCAAGTGAATGCTGAATTTTCAGTTTCGGTCCAGAATTTTCATTTCGGTGCATCCCTACTAGTATATACTAAGCCAGACGCTGAAGTGGTAGGCCTACACCACATAAATGTTTGGCTTAGTATATAGTGATAGGGGTTATGCTGCATTATTGTCAATGTCTGGCTCAATGTATAGTGATAGGGTTATGCTGTACCACCGTCAGTGCGTGCCTCAGTATATAGTGATAGGTGTTATGCTGTACCCCGTGAACGTTTGCCTCAGTATATAATGATAGTTATGCTGTACCACCATCAACGTTTGCTTCAGTATATATTAGTTATGCTGTACCACCGTCAATGTTTGCCTCAGTATATAATGAAATCAGTTATGCTGTACCACCATCAATGTTTGCCTCAATATATAATGATAGCAGTTATGCTGTAACACCGTCAATGTCAGCCTCAGTATATAGTGATAGGTGTTATGCTGTACCCCAGTCAATGTCTGCCTTAGTATATAATGATAACAGTTAAGTTGTACCCCTGTCAATGTTTGCCTAATGATAGAAGCTATGCAGTTTTAAAGTGTGTGGGGGGTGCCATATACAGGACCCGCCCCAGGTGCCAAACACTCTAGGTACACCCCCGGGTCCTGTACAGCCTCCTCTTACAGACACCCTCATGCGTTCATTGCCTCAATTAAAAATTTTTTTTTTGGAGTACTATTTAAACCTCCAGAAAGCATCTGTTAGTTGCCTGAGATAATGCCTGGCTACAGTAATTCTTGTGATCTGGTTTTGACCTTGGTTAGTTTTTCGACCATACTGTCTGTCTCCTGTCCTGACCATGGCTCCCCAATGGGTACTGATGGGTGTATCTTTCAAAAGCACTGGTTTATAACTCATTAATCTTCATGAATAAGCAGGCTACAGGCAAGGGGATGTTATTTCACACATTTTTTTTCAAAACATTTCCAGTAGATTCCAGATGTTAACATTAGACAGCCCTCTAAGAAACACAAAGTTCATCCTCTATAATAGTTTGTGTATGATTATAATATTGTACTGGCAAAATACACTACTTATTTCTCTTATGACATATCCCATAAATGTTCATGGCACTAATGGAGCAATTACGAGTGAAATTGCAGATAACATTTCACACATTCTTGCAGTGTCAAGCTGAGAGTGAAATTAATCATAAAGCAAAAATCTGGTAGGAGTCTGCTATTCTCAGATTTTTGGTACTTTTGATCCTTAAACCTTTGTTTTCCCCCCTCCAATAAATTCCTATTTAAACAATGAATTGCTTAATATTTTATTTAATTTATGAGGGAGTAGTTTATATGGGGTAATCTCAGTATCTTTTCTCACATTTTAATGTGAAGTATATATGCTGTATATTTGTTTTACCATAAATGTTTTATAGAAGCACATCTATTACATTTTGAGTGGTCATTAAGAATGAAGAAAGGCAGTGGCGACTCTAGAAACAATATATAGGGGGGGTACACAAGATACCACAGTCAAACTGGGGGGGCATTAATAATTTCCACCATTAAATCATACCACTGAAAAAACATATACCGTATTTGCTCGATTATAAGACGAGGTTTTTTTTCAGAGCAAATGCTCTGAAAAATACCCCTCGTTTTCTAATCGGGGTCGTCTTCTAATCAGACCTCAAATAGAGGTCTGATTATGAGACTAAGATCCAGATCCCCCGCACCGCTGCAGGGGACCTGGATCCTCCTGTCTCCCCCCCAACACACACACACTTACCGGTGCTTCCTGCTGTATTGCCGGGGCAGCGTCCGCTGCAGCCGGAAGGAGGTGTGGTTAGCAGCGGAGGTTGTCTGCGTCCGTCGTGGATACCTTCCCCGACTGTCAGAGATCAGAGTTCCCCAACCACCATATTCATAACCCCATCACCACAATCATCCCGCTCCATCTTCATGCTCCCTAACATAACTTCTCATCATCTCTATACCCATGCTTTATTTTACATCATCTTAATACCCATTTCCTTAGCATGCCCCCTTCATACAATATTCAACAATGCTTCATTCATTCATACAATTTAACATAGCGGAGTAATAAGAAACCACAGGGCTGTGAGCTGACTTCACAAGAAACATTGTGACAGGAACGGCCTGTACCCCAACTGGGTACACCCGCCAGACGTTGCTTCCTTCTGCCCATAGCCACCAGGAATACAGAACTTAAATCGCCAAGTTAAAATAATGTCGAAGCCTGTAGAAAAAATTGATCATCAGGAACCTCAGTGGCACTAACATAGCAATACAGTGCTTTACTGTGATGACAAGGACAGCATCAAGGCTTACTCCGATAACAAGATTGAAGTAAAATAGGAATTGAGTTTCATTGAAAACACACCAGTAGTTAAACAGTACAAGGAGGTAATTTAAATACAATAGTTACAGCAATCCACGTATAATTCTCCATCAGGCCCTCCTTTGCATGCTGCTCAATATTTGCACTCGGCCCCATCTCAGTCAAATAGGGGTTCACTATTGTAGTCTGTGGGGCAGATAGTAAACACGGGCTGACTTCTGACTGAAACCTCCTGGATATCAGATCTTCGTGCGACTACTGGCCATGGAGGTCTCTGTCCCGTAAGTCCTGACCTGATGGAGAGTAATACACCACACTTAAAATGGGGAAAATGAAATTCATTGCCTAAAAACGAATGCAGCAAAATCAAAAAATTAGTAAAAATCTATTTCGCTTGCCATACACAAGTCTAGCGCTTGGCATTGCGTATGTGTGCAGCTGCCTGCTGAAAGCTCCTGGTGCACAATTGTTTTCAGAAGTAGTTTGGAACTCTGTTTTACTGCCAATGTTTGTCTATGCGGATGGTTGCCTATGTGCTTGATTTTATACACCTGTTCGCAATAGGTGTGGCTAAAACACCTAAATGTGTCCGCAAACTTTTGGTCACATAATCTACATAAAACTAAAAACGCAGTTTAACAGGCTTTACTTCTTGCAATATACCCCTTCTAGATTGTAAACTAGTTTGAGCCACCTCACATTTTGTTCCTGTAATTCAAAATTATTGTGTTATGCATTGCTTGTTATGTCCTGTTTACCCATTGTACATCTCTTTAAATTATGATGGTGCTATATAAATCAATAAATAATAATAATACCCAGTCCCATTTGTGAATTCCCCAATAAATGTTACACATCCAATACAGAACTTGCACCTCATTATGGGTCATAATTTTACAAGAAAACCAATGCCTGAATAAAGATATCATCAACCTTTAGTGGCAACAAATAATGAATTCAAATTGTCAAATTGTGCAGGGTGTCATTTGGCTCTGATTTGTTACTAGTGGATTAAATGGTATCTAAAATGCTATTAATGAAAATACGGTAATACAAATATTTTGGCAGTGAACTGCCCTTCAACTTAAACTTCACCCTTCAATGTATGATCAACAGACTTCATTGGCAGTCAATGGTTAACCTTATGGTGGCGTTGGTGTAGAGATACCCTGTGATGTGAAACACCCTGGCAAATGTTGAGCTTTGTTAAGATACAGAGAACGGTGACCTCTACTGGTAGTACCTGTAACTACATGTCAGTAAATATAAAATATCTGGATGGTATGGCCAGTTATGGCTACTGCTTTTTAATAGTTTGGGTAAAGGGCATGAATTAATTCAACCAGTCAAAGACTATGAGGGGCCATTAGGGACATTATTTTAAGTAGATGATAACACGTTTCACTACATGATATATGCATTTCACTAAAACTAAAATAATGTCCCTAATGGCCCCTCATATGATCTGGCAATGTTTTATATAGACTATAATAGTATTACTACTGTTATTATATATACAGTGCACATTTCCATCTAAATTGCTGGGACAAGTTTTCATTTCATCCACTGCATTCCAGAGTGGGCCCTTCTAGCACCAATGGTCCCTGGGGCCTTTGTCCAGTACTTTATCCATACTCTGGTAGTTAAAGGTATAATAAAAAATAGGTGCCGGGTTTAATGTGCACACACATAAAAACCCTTCAATTGTCAGCTATAGACCTCAAGCACTGACCAAGCCTTATTATATCAGGAGCCCAATCCATGATTGGTCTTATTGCCAGGCAACTCAGCCAGGTGCCTATGGCATCTGGACGAGGAAGGCACAGGTGGTCACTGTGGCGTCTGCAAGGGTAAAAAAAAAGCATCAGCAACATTTGGTTCACATAAAAGTTATGTGCCTATACTGGCATTCTGCATGTTAAAAAACAGGTGACAAAGGAGATTCTTTCCTGGGGTGCTATTCGGTTGATTACGACCCTGTTCCAGTCCTTACATTGTATCTCCTGTTTTTGTTTGTTTATTTAAGATGGGCACTGCCACACGCCTGACCAAGCCATCCCTCAGCACATAACTCAGCAGCTGCCACCCTTTCTGTTGAATGCCAGCATATGAAGTCATCTCACAGGACTATGCCTCAGACAGATGTGCTGTGCCGGGTACAATACACTATGAAAGTTGTGCTGACTTGGCATAGACCTCTGTAGTGTAAATGTACCAGTTCTGGGAGATCTGAGATACATTGGAAAGCAGTGCACCCGGAAGCCTAATTTGCTGGACTTGCCCCTGGACTTGCCGCTCTGGAAAGCTAAAATATCTCCCGGCGGAGATGTGAAGAGAAGAAAGACAAATTTACAACTGGTTAGTCCAAAATACAACACTTTACTATAACATTCTCACTAACCAGTGGTGGAATATTTTTTTTGCAATGAACACAATTAGAAATAAATTAGATTAAACATCAAATAAAAATGTAATTTACTTAAAATCTTCAGGGATGAACTGTGGATGTTGTGCCTATATGTACTTGGTTATGCTGTTGATGACTGTGCCCAGCCAGCACTGTGTTACATCCAGGGCCGGCCGAAGACTTAACGCCGCCTGGGGCGAAGTTTAAAATGCCGCCCCCCGCCGACGCCGGGGGGGGGGGCGGCATTATCTACCCCCCCCGGTACTTACCCTTAAACAGTCCTGCGGCGAGTCTCCCTGTGCTGCCACGGTGCCGGCTTGTAATGCTGAGCGCCGGAAATTCACGTCACTTCCGGCGCTCTGCATTACAAGCCGGCACCGAGACCGAACAGGGAAACTCGCCGCAGAGGAGAGAGAGAGGGGCGCCGAGCGGGTAAGCGAAAATCACTCGGTGCCCCTCTCTCTCTCCTCCGCTTCAAAAAAACCAAAAAAAAAACGCTTGGGGCGGCAAAGTGCCGCCCCTTCTGAAGTGCCGCCTGGGGCAATTGCCCCAGTCGGCCCCATTGTAGGGCCGGCCCTGGTTACATCATTCCTTGTGTATCATATTATTATTATTATTATTTATTTCTAAAGCGCCGACAGATTCCGCAGCGCTGTACAAGGTGAGAAGGTTACAGATAATGACAGGTACAATACAACAATTGACATATAGATACAAGAGGAATTAGGGGCCCTGTTCCCGCAGGAATTTACAATCTAGGTGGATTCAATTTGGCATAAACTCAGCATTGTATGGAATTCAAAAATACATATGAGACAGCCGAAAACACCATTTAAAACAAATATACTGTTAGGGGAGCACTCAACTAGGCTTTCAAATGTACATACGTAAAAAGATGCAAAATATACTTGTGCAATTTATCATTTGCCCATTAGGTGGCAGCGCTTGCACATTAAGAGCAGGTAGTCATTTTCTAGGTAAAAGAAGATGTTAAAAAGGTCTTCTTTTTTCCTTACATTAAAGAACTTGCGACCCAATTCAATATCATATTTCTAAGCACAAGTCTCACTACATCAAATTTATCTCTATGGAATTAAGTAAACATAGTTGCACTGTCTCCTAATTCCATAGCTATATTGTACATACAGTATGTGTGTGTAGACCTCCACAAACCTATAGAAATCTATATGGTCCAGACACTGCAGACACTGTTTTAATATCTCTACTTCCTCCTACCCTAGTGTTGTTACACCACAATACAACCATATGCTAGCAGCAGTTCTACATGAGGTTGCTCCTTCATCTCTCCACCACCCCCCCATCATGGCATTTCAAACAGACCCAGAGACTACTGAATTCTGAGGAGGAAGCACATGTACCCAAGGACTTTGTACGGTATATTGCAAATGCATGCACCTTTTAAATACCTCATCTCCCCAAATGTCATTTTTCTCAACCTTGTGAGCAATTTTAAAAATACAATAGGAAACATCATCCTCTCTCATAATGCTACTCATATGATACCTCAGTCTCTTTGCTTGCTAGCAATCACCCTCAACTGCTTTAGTTATGCCACCATTGCAAGGCTTCTGGTGTCCTCTTGTCCTCCCATGCCACTTTCTTCCTACTTCACCCTATTCCCTCATATGTCCTACCTTCTATTCTAGTGTTCTTATATCTACCTTAACCGATCTACGTAATCTCACTTTTTCTGCTGACATGTTCCCATCCTCCTTCAAACACGCTATAATCTCTTCCACTTTGAAGAAACCTTCCCCAGATCCTACATCCTTGTCCAACTACTAACTTATCTCTCTTTTGTCCTGTTCCCTAAACTACTGGAATGCTTAACCTACAATCACCTAATCCAGTTTCTTTCTTCTGTCTGCTTGCCCCTTTAACAGGGCCGGACTGGGTAAGTGCAGCCGATGAATGGATATGCTCACGGCATTTGCCTGGTGTTCCAATTGGCCAGTTCGGGCCTGCCTTTTGACCTCCATTTTTGCTGTGACAAAAACTGTAGTCACCTAAATCATTAGCAATCTTCTGACTGCTAAAACAAAAGTTCAGTTTTCCTTCTCCTTTCCTTTTCTTTTTTTTCACTTTCTTTAACCTTTGACATTGTTGACCATCCTTTTATGCTGCATACCCTTCATTCTTTTGGCCATACCTGGGAACTTTTGGGCTCCGGCTACCCGGAGCTGTCTCTTGCAGGACGCGGCCAGGACTGCCCACCCACGTCAGGGGACCGCCCGCTGATGTCAGTGGGCAGTCCCGCTGACGTTAATGGGAGTTCCCGCTGATGTCGGAGCAGTTCCTGATGGCGTTGGGGGCGTTCCCACTGATGACAGCGGAAAACATTTAAAGGGAAAATGGGCAGGGAGCGGGGCGTGTCAAGACCCCGCGACCCGGTGGATTCGGGTCTTGACCCGGAGAAGCAGTGCTCACCCGGCAATCTCCGGGTCAAACTCGGGGAGTTCCCACGTATGCTTATGGCGTTCACAACCAAACTCTCTCCTGCCTAACTTTACTTAGTGCTAAATCCTGCTGCCTCACCTGAAAAATATCTCTCACATTTGTTTTTTTCTTACACAAGACAATACTAACATAGTAATTCATTACTGTCTAGATTAGTTCAACTCCCTACTAATTGGTCTTCCCCTATCCTGCCACCTCTCCAATCTATTCTGAACACTTCTGCCAGGCTAATAACCCTATGCTATTGTGCTTTATCTGCTGTTTCACTATGCCAGTCCCTCCTCTGGCCCCCATACACCACAGAATTCAACTTAAACTCCTTGTACAACACTGTGCCATTTATATCTCAGAACCCATCCTCTTTGCTCTGTCACTTATCGTATTTCTTTTCAGCTGGTTTCACTTCTCCCCGTTTGGATCTCCCAAGATTGTACACGTGCTGTTCTGGAATGACCTTTCTCGTTCTGTCAGAATCTATCTATTCAAATTTGAATCACGCACTAGAAACCCACCTTGAGAAAAGCATGCAATCTGTCCTCATACCCAAAACCTGCATTCGGAAAGAAGCAGGAGTGATCCAAAACTACTAATAGATTTTCAGCTTGCAAGGGCAGTGCTGTCTTCTCCGTCTGTACTAGTATTAACACATATTAATGTTATCATCATTATCTATTTTGTCAATGTTGTTGTTAGTTTCCACTTCACTTTTGTGCAATGCACAAAAAAGTTTCAAATGCCATTTTTAGGGCTGAACTTGATATTTTAAGACCAGAGGCTACGTGCCAAGCTCTGACACACAGCATGTAGCGTCACATTAATGCTCTGGATCTGCTGTATAAGCCGCAGCAATGGTTAGTGGCCCACTCAATCTGGCAATGCCAACAGGGCATTGGCAAGTCCAGGTGTGAGGACCCTTTCTACCCCTGGTCTGTGTCCTGCATAAATGCATTTAACGTTTGAGGGACTTTCCTTTTAAATTAGTGTGGACTGATTTCATAGTTACTCATAGAAGATATGAGGTACTCTACAAGTGGTGAATTTAAAAACACTTATACCGTATTTGCTCGATTGTAAGACGAGGTTTTTATCAGAGCAAATAGGTCTGACTATGAGACGACTAAGATCCAGATCCCCCGCAGCTGCAGGGGACCTGGATCCTCCTGTCTCCCCCCCGCCCCACTTACCGGTACTTCTGAGTCCCCGGTGTGTAGCTGGGGCAGCGTGTAGATGTCTACGTGATTCGCATAGACAACTTCCGCTGCAGCAGGAAGGAGGCGTGGCTAGCAGCGGGGGTTGTCTGCGTCCGGTGCGGGGAACTCTGATCTCTGACAGTCGGGGAAGGTCTGCGCGATGGACGCAGACAACCCCCGCTGCCAGCCACGCCTCCTTACGGCTGCAGCGTAAGTGCGTGGGATCTACACGGTGCCCCGGCTACATGACAGGGAAGTCAGAAGCACCGGTAAGTTTGGGGGGGGGGTCAAGTGTTAAATGGGGGGCATAAGGCATTTCTGGAGGCAGAGTGCTCTGTGAAATGCCTTTTAACCCCCTTAATGCCTCTCTGCCTCCAGAAATGCATTTTTAACCCTCTATACGCCACTCTGCCTCCTGAATGCCTTAAACCTCCCTATATGCCACTCTTCCCCATAATATGCCTTTTAACCCTCTAAATGCCAGAGTGGCATATAGGGGTATAAGGCATTTCTGGAGGCAGAGTGGCACATAGGGGGTCAAAAGGCATATCATGGGGCACAGTGGCCTATAGGGTTAAAAGGCATATCATGGGGCACAGTGGCATTTAGAGGGTTAAAAGGCATATCATGGGGCACAGTGGTATATAGGGGGTATAAGGCATTTCTGGAGCAGATGTGCATAACTGGGTGACAGGTTGGAAAATAGAAGGAAATAAAACCAAAATATTTTTCTCAATCGTAACTTTTATTAAAAAAAAATAGTTTAGATGAATTAACATTTACTGGTAAAACTCTTTTCCTATAGGGTCGTCTTATATTCAGGCTTTTTCTTTTTTTCCTAAATTAATATTCAGATTTGGGGGGTCGTCTTATAATCAGGGTCGTCTTATAATCGAGCAGATACGGTAGTCTCATTACAAACTACAAGCTAAGCATGAGTTACATGCAAGGCCAGTGACCAGGGAGCATGCGTAGATTTATACCCCAACAAAAGCACAGTGCATGTTATGCCACTACAACCAAGTGACCATGATAATGGAAAAAAAAGATACAAATTTAACAATTTTTCTTTTGTTTTCTGCATGAACAAATAGAAGCAATCTCAAATAAACATCAAATAGGACCAAGTAAAGCAAATCATTGCTTCTGTTTGTTTTAGTACTAAAGGGTGTTTCTGTGATCCTTGCCTGTTGCTACTGGTGGAAAACGAATCCAGGAAGAAAAGAAAGGAGAGGACAGACAGAAATGGAAGTAAAGGTACAGAATATGCATACCTGCTGATGCTGCTACGCCATCATACTTCTTGTGGAAGGACACGATCTTTGCTGTAGATGTGCTGAAGATATGCTGTAGACCAGGGGTAGGCACCAACATAGCTCATGGAGGACATTTACTGGAATCGGTGGTGGACAATTAAATGATGTTCAATGGGCCTTCACAAACCTTGCCACGGACGCTGGTGTTCTCGTATGGACACTTTTATAGACCCTATCGTTCTCCTGGTGTTTTCCTTAAAGTGCCAGGGCCACCTCATGATCGCCAGTCCGGCATTGATGTTAGCCCAGTCTGCTATACATTTCTTCCTGCTGCTTTTCCTAAACTTAAGCAGAAAAAGAAGCCTCCACATAAAAAAAATGAACTGAATTGTTATAGAAACATAGACCTAATACTGTTTTATTTAAATGTTTCCCCTAGACAATTAAGACATTGGCAGTCTTGCAAATGAACAATAGCAATCCAATTATATATTCATTATAGAACAGGGTCTCACTAAAGAAAACAGCTCGGGCTTAATATGGATCCTTTTTCTTTTGGTATTCAGTAAGTATGCTCATTAAATGAAATATATATTTATTCCATATGTATTTCCAAATATAGATAAGTACATTTCTCTGAAGATTCAGGATAAATTACCGCTAAGTCCACTCTTGCACGTATCATTATTAAAAGGAATCTTTAAATGAATACCTTGCTGCCTCTGACTTTGCCACATACTTAAATAATAAAATTGAAATCAGATGTGAAATATCTCCAAAGCCTTTCTGCTGCCCTTGCCCTCCCTTTGCCTCTGCATCCACCAATAGACTGAACTCTCCTTCCTCTTCTACCAATTCTCTGTTGTCGCTGAAAATGTGGTTGGTGCTCTTCTTCGTTCTTCGTTGGTGCTCTTCCTCTTGTCCAGCCACATGCCCCCTCGATCCTATCCCTTCTCATCTTACCCAGTATCTACACTTGTCCCATTGTTAGTTCTTCGTACCGGTTCCAAATTGTTTATAAAGGGCCTTTCAGACCTAGACCACTTCAGTCCAGGTCGGAAGGGCTCTTTCTACACTATTTTGAACCGGCACAAGGAGACAGGAACGTAACGTGGTCAAGTTACGTCATGTGACCCCACAGTGAAAGAAAGGCTGCTCACACAGTGTGCGAGCAGCCGGACAGGAAGCTACTGGAGAGGTGAAAGTTAAGCGGCGGCGCGAGAGCGCAGCCACTAACCCCCTTGTGAACTACTCTACCTGTCTAAGCCAAGAAGAGGAAACCTTGGCAAGTGGTTCTGCTGCTACATCATCATCTATAATAACTTTGTTTTAAAAAGGACTTTTTTTTTTTTTTTTTTTGCTGTTGTTGTTGTTGTTGCTTTTAGCGCTTTTATCCTACCCCTTTTAAGTTTACCTATATGTTAGTTTGTATATATATATTTTTGATTGTATGTATGCTTCTGAGTGGCATAGCTAAGTTGTTTGGGGGCAATGATGGCACACACAAGCTGTTTGAGGGCAATGATTACACATACCAGCTGTTTTGACCAATAAGACACAGAAAAGCTGTTTGGGAGCACTGATAACCTGGGGCAAAGGCACTTGCAGAGATTATCCAATGCTATAATTCCCTCAATGTTAATTGTGCAATCATCTCCCTGTCCCTTGGTGTCACCCTTGACTCTGACCTCTCATTCGCCCCCACATCCAGCCTATCTCAAAAATCTGCATTCATAACTTTGCCCACATTCATCCCTTTCTAACATAAAATGCCACTAAGGTTCTTGTTTATGCCCTCATTGCCTGCCTTGACTATTGTAACCCTGTTTTAGTTGGTCTCCCTCATACCTGTCTTGCTCCTCTACAATCCACCATGAACGCTGCTGCAAGATTTATCTTCCTCACCCATTTCTTTACTAACACCTCTCTGTTCACTGGCTGCCTGTGCGCCACACAAATCATTTCAAAATCCTGACTCTTACTTTCAAAGCTCTTCATAGCAGTTCCCCTACTTACATCTCCTCACCCATCTCCAAACACACTCCCACCCAGTCTATCCACTCATCCGATAATCTCCGTCTGTCCGGTGCTATGATTTCTAGTGCTCATGCAAGCTTGCAGGATTTCACAAGGGATGCCCATGTCCTCTGGAATGCCCTCCCCCGGCCTATCCCCCTTCCTTTGATCCATACAGAACTTACAATGACGTTGCTTCCATCTTCCTTTAGCTCACCTTTCCTAGTCCATCACCTGCCTTTGGACATGATGATGCTATGTAAAACAATAAATGATTCTTATTATAATGAATAAACATACTATATTTTTATGAGTTTTCCTGATGTACCTCTCCATATGGGGGCCGGGTGTTATGAAGCACAATTGGGTGCAGGAAAAGGTGGTAGGACAAGGGGGCTAATTCCACACCCCAACCATAGAGCAAAAGGCTGCCTAGATATCTTAAACCTTGACCAAATTTGTAGAGTTTAAAAGCACAATTATGAGTCTGTGTATTTAATCTCTGCACGCTGCATTTCTGCATTTAATATACTTTTTGTGTGAAATAATAATGTACCCTGTTGTTTGCATTACCATAATACATAGATGGAAACAAAACACCAAGCCTAAGTATGAAAGAACTGAATTATTAGTGATAGCCATTCCTAAGCAACTGCAGAGAGAAATGAATTCTCCCAGTCAATGAATTCTAAGTACGTCTGGGTGGCAAATGTCCAAAACTGGTCTGCTGCAGCCATTTAAATACCCAAATCTGGAAACCTTTCTTTAAATAAATATATCCAAAATGTTAATAATTATTTCAATGCTATCCTGTGGCATAGGTTAATATGGCCACTCCACTTTAAGGGAGCTAACTTTATGAGAAATTATGAACAAATGTCCACTTCACATACGAGCAGATAGGACTCACTCTACCTGCACTCTAATGCCTTCTTCATCCCTTTTTGGCAAACGCCTCTTCTACATTACACCACCTATACATTAAATAAAAACATGTTCAGTCCCAAAACGCCTTATCTGTTTCCTCACATTTTATTAGGCTTCATTCCTGCAACTCCATTTCGATTTCCTGGGTTATCCAAACACTTCGACAAATCAAAACCCTGCACCCATATCCTTGCCAATGTCCCTCCGTGAGTGCTTATTCACAAATGCTCTCATAATTCTGACTAAATTACTGACTAAATTTGATATGATTCAATATTTATGTTGACTCAGCTTGCCTCTCATACATAATCTCTTACCAAACCTCCTTTCATTTATTCCCTAATCATCATTAACTCTACTATAGGTTATTTTGCCCAAAGCCTTCAATGGCTCTGATGCCATAAAACCTATGAGTTCCTCCTGAATTACCTTCAATTATTTGTCTGATTGTTCGTGACACTTTTGTGTATTATGATTTCTTATTCACATTCCCAACTTTGATGTCTTATTCCTTGCATGTCAAAATTCCCTTATTCTACTAATCCCTGTCACTTCCAATTAAAGCTCTCCTGTGTATCCATCATCATGCTCCACTGTAGTAAGCATGTGCCCTGTATGAAATACCATATGATCCAGATTATAGGTCACACCCTTATAGTTTGGTGCCATTTGAAAGAAACATTTATTTTTAAAGAGAAAATACACATTAGTAGAAGAGAAAACAGTAATTGATTTAATGATCAGGAACACGTGTTTTTTTTTTTAATTTTTGGTATTGATTATTCAGTTAGCCCTGCTTTTGATAGCATGTGTTGTATGCTCATAGAAATATGGAAAACCATTATGTAGTTATAAATAATGAAGGGGAAAGGTTGAAGTATGGCGCTACACTATTTGCACCTTAGTTAGAGAGTGCATCATGAATTAAAAGGCTATAAAGGATGGGGGCTACAATACACTCTCCAACTAAGGATCCATTAAGAATGAATGTAGGGACCTTAAAGGGCTTCAAGGTTGGGGACCACATAGAAAAGCAAACCACTTATGATTAGAGCTTGCCTTGTATGTGTGTGTGTGTTTTAAATTGTATTATGTAGGACTCATCAAGGAGAAACATTAAAACAGAGGCAATTACCAAATTTGACCACTCTCACACCCCCTCATCTTTGCAAACCATTGATGTTAACGTTATGATCACAGAATGCGTTGTGACACTGGTAGTCTAAGACATTAATAAGAATACAGCAAATGTGTTAGACTTAAAATAGTTAGCTATTGTTTTGGGTGCTGCATTTTTGGTGAAAGGTTGAAATTGATACTAATGTGTTCGTTAATGGCACCTGCCAAATACTTGTTTCTGTATTCTGAAAATATCTAGCGATTTCCAATAGCATTTCAAGGTCGACAAAGTGTTATTATATACTTGATATATGTAGTTCTTCTTTGGGAAACGAGGTAAAAAAAAGCGAGCGCTGAACCTCTCAGGCCACCCGGATCCTGCAGTGACAGGCGACAGGAAAAATTCCCTTGTTCCTCTGTAATAAATTAAGGTGGATATTTATTGGGTGATCATTACCTGGTACTAACTTGAACTAGGTGTTCTATGATGTCATTAAAATGTGACTAAAAGTCCCCATGAGATATGTTTAGTCCACAGAGAAACAGATACGTCTCAGTAAATGATCTTACCGACTTTTAAGTGGATATTAATTAAATGTTTGAAATACAAAAGCGCGTGGGAAGGAAGCATAAATGTAGCTGTTTTGTGGCCATGACGTGTTGTAATTGAAGATACTCCTCGACTTGTTGATATATAGACATTATACAAGCTGAATCCTATTAGACCCACATTCAGGAAAGTCTAAGTGTAAAAATAAGTTATCCTGCTTCAAAGAGGGGAAAAAACTGCTCAAGATGCAGGAAACTATAGCTGTGAACAATTATATTTATGGTTGCAAATCATCAATGTTGCCATGGTGATGGAACAAAATGTTAATCAAAACGTAACAATGTAAACATTAAAGTAAATGTTGTTTCTGCTTTAACCCTCTGTGCGCATGTGTACAACACTCCACATAAAGATGCCCACAAGTGTCATCGGGGCCTTCAGACCTCTCAGATGGATCCTGGATTGAAGACATAACAACCAGTGATGATTGTAAGCAGAGTAACACCAGGTTGACACTCAAGTTCCTTTTAGGATTACATGGACATGGAAGTACTATAGTGTATTTTACCTAACTAGATGCCCAATGTGCATCTTAACAGCCCAAAGTCATGTGACCTGGAACCAGGGCCACCAGTGGAACCAGGGCCACTTTTAAGGCCAGCAACCACCTGATGTCATAAATGTGGCCAATGTATTTAATATTGAATTTAAATATTGTAATCTTCATTACAGGAAAACAATTTTTACTGCAAGAGGTTTAGTATTTAGGGCTACAATGAAAAACAATAAAGGAACATTCAACCAATAGGAGCTCCAAGGTCATGAGAAGTTTATGAAACACCAGTTAAAGCCAAAAAAAATCTTCTAAACGCCACATCAGTGTTTTCAATTTTAAAATATCAATATTCCTTTTAGTATTGATTTGCGCCTCACTCTTTAATCCAAGACCCCAAAATCTTTTTTTGGTTTCAATATATTTTCAATGATATTTAGTCATTTACTATTTAAAAATACAAGGGCTGCATCAGCAGTAACATTGGCTGTTGGTGTATGTATGTATGTATGTATGTATGTATGTATGTATGTATGTATGTATGAAGGCATTTCTATAGGGATGATTCATCAGCACATTAACACAGCCATTCTAGATGTAATCTACATTGCCTGGGAAAGAAATACCCTCTTTATTTTAGGGATTACCTTAACACAATTGGTAGCATGGTGAAGCCAGCAGAGGGTACCACTGACATAAAATTATGAAATTGTAGCTGATGTAAGCACAAAAGTGATATTACGTATTAAGTTTGTAGGCACGGTTCCCACGTAAACATTATATCACATTACTCATATGGAGAAAGCACTTCTGAGGTCCAATAAAACGTGTGGAAACGCTTTCTTCTTTGAGACCAATATGGTTATATCCATTGTCCTTCTTTAAAAAGGTAAGCTCCTTCTTCAGGACCCAAATCCCGCTTTTCTACTTTGGTGTCTCTTTTCTTCCTAAGACCAAAAAGCAA
Source organism: Spea hammondii (assembly GCA_029215755.1). Taxonomy (NCBI): domain Eukaryota; kingdom Metazoa; phylum Chordata; class Amphibia; order Anura; family Pelobatidae; genus Spea; species Spea hammondii. The sequence continues at coordinate 14,596,567 of JARDYJ010000008.1, forward strand.
AAATACATTACTTTATACTTTTCTTCATAATATATTTTCTATTACATAAGTAGCTATCAATAGGTCACATAGTCCCTGTTAAGTTATCTGAAAAGTTGGGAGGAATTAAATACTTGAACAGGGATAGGAAAACCTCAGACCATCAGACACTGCTGGGGTGGCCAACTATTTGTCCATGAAATAGGCCAAGCTAAATGTACAAGTCAGCGCATCTTTGGGAAGAAGGTCCCATAGATGATTATCTCAGGCATTAACACACTGGTACTGCATGAGACTCTAGCTGGGTTAATGTAGCTAAAGCACACCAAAAATAAACACATACAAAGTAATACATTATTGCATTCTGTATAACGGAAGCAATGAAATAACAAGTCACACTTGGCGTGAATGGTGCTAAGGGACAGCAATAATCTACACAACAATAGCAGTTACACGAAGAGAAAATCTCCGGTGCAATCACCGTGGCAAACAAGAGACTGTTCCTGCAAATTCCGCCACATTTAGTACTTTGCGTCATAATTGCTCCTTATCTCTGACCCCTAGAGAATCTGACATATGATTACAGGCAATTATCTTACCTAATCTGCCCAAAACTTAATTATGTAACTTAATTATGGATAGTCTTATTTGTATTCTGAGCATTCCTGAATGCATCTACAGTTCTTTGACCTACCTACACTTCTGGGTAATAATTCCATTAATCAGATATCATCTCTGTAATAATGGAATCATATTCCAGACACTAAAATGAGCTTCTTCGTTCTAGGCATTTTTCTATCAAATCACACAGGCAAAGCCCCTTGTCCCTTTCAGGATGTGCATATATGTGTATATCTTCTGCAGGAAAATGTGTAATAAAGGCAAGTACTCTTGCAGTCAACACACATGCATTATAATTGCTAGAGAGAATACCAAGTAGTGATCAGCCATTGGCTTCATATTGCTTAGCCAGATGCAGATCAGTCACTCATGGTTTCACATTGCCAACATTTTTTTTTACAAATATGTGTCAGAAGGTCTAAGCTTGTAAAGCAATGTATGAGAATTGATGTGATGTATTGTTAAGCTATTCTGCATCATACAACAGTCACCACAAGGGGTGAGGGTGCCCTGCCAATTTCATCATTTCAAATTGAAAGTCATTAGAGAAAGAAATATGTAAAGCACTCTATTGCAGCAATTTGCTTGCTCTGGGCAAGGAAGCAGTCTGCATCTGGAGCTTGTAAGTGATGCTGGGCTCGGTTTGGTACCTTTGCTACCTCCTCTGCTTGCTCAACACACACACACACACACACAAACCTCTCCATAGATTGTGAGGAGCAGAGTATGGGGGAGGGAAATGAGATAAGTGTGGGAGGGAGAACAGTGATTCCTCTCTACAGCAGCACTGAGCTGTCCAAATCACAGAAATAGACACAAGGGGAGGGGGTACGGAGACAGATCCATCATTGTATCAGCATCCTGAGGACCACAGGACATAAGACAATGATAATCAACAGGTAAATGAATGCTCATTGATTTGCATGTTCCTAATCTCTTTTTTAACTGTTATTATTCAGAATGCTTAGGAGAGAATGTGTTTTTACAGGTAAAGAGGACATATGGCTTTGCCAGTGGATTCAGGATGCACGTTGATGTGTTGGATCTGTGCACTGCTGGGCTTTGTGATTTAGTATAATTTTACCATTAAGAATAAATGTATGCATCCTGTAATGAATAATGCATAACCCCTGCCGAGTAAACTGCTCTTTTAATGTCTGTGTTCACATCATAGGCCTCCTCGGTATAGAAAATGAAGCTTTGGTTTTATAGTCAGCATGTGAAGTCCTTGTGGGGGTTTTTTTTTATTATTATGCGAACTCCTGCATGTGATGCTTGGATGATGGACGCCAGACATTGAACTCTTTCTAGGAGTACAGTGCATCTTGTAAGGAAGATGTAAGATCTCTCCAGTCTCCGTGTATATTGCTATCTGAGCTGGGACACCCACCTGGGTCCACGTTGGGTGGAGGTGTGATTTTGGGTTTGGAAGCCACCATGCAGAGGTTGAATGAGCCCAGGGCCACTGCAAACCACAGCCACTTTGCAGAGGATGGATCCCATTCTATGCCTGATACGGTTCTAAGGATATCTCTCATCATCTCCCTCCTCTTCCTCTCTCTCTTTGGAAACATTATGTTACTGGTGGTTTTTCATCGCAAGCCACAGTTGCTCCAGGTGGCCAACCGATTTATCTTCAACCTGCTGGTGGCTGATCTTCTGCAGACTGTCTTGGTGATGCCTTGTGTAATTGCTACCTCCCTCCCTGATATCTGGCCTTTGGAACATGGTCTTTGTGGAGCTGTGGTGGTCCTCATGCATCTCTTTGCTTTTGCTGGAGTGAACACCATCACAGTGGTTTCGGTTGACAAATATCTGGCTATCATCCATCCTTTGTCATATCCCACCAAGATGACCCCAAAACGAGGTAGCCTGCTTATCACCTGCACTTGGATCTTCAGTGTTCTCCAGAGCACCCCTCCTCTGTATGGATGGGGCAAGGTTGAATTTGATCTTCACAACCACTACTGCAAAGTCTTGTGGGCTTCTAGTTATTCATACACTGTACTCAGTGCATTGTTTTCCTTCATCTTACCAGTGAGCATTATGTTGGCGTGCTATGGAATGGTGTTCAGAGCAGCCAGGAGGCAAAATGCATTAGTGCACCCAGTCCAGGCAAATGGATGTGACAGGTCTGATGGGACAAGAACCACTGCACTAAGCACAGTTGACAAAACAAATCCTCACCGACCTCTTTACCACTGTAAAGCAGCCAAGGTTATTTTTGCCATTTTATCATCCTACATAATAAGTATGGGTCCTTATAGTATTCTCAGCATTGTTGCATCCAGTGCCAATTTAGTTATTCCAAGGTGGGTAACATCACTGGTCCTGGTGCTCTTTTTCCTGCAATGTTGTATCCATCCATATATATATGGATATATGCATAAAAGTTTAAAAAAAGAGTTCCTGGTCCTCCTGCATGGATTCTTCTGCAAGCAGGTACATCCCCAAAATGCCACCATAGACAGTTATATTATTCTAACAGATGGAAGAATATTTCAATCTCACTTCTCTACTGGCCCTACAGTGAAATTTATAGAGGAAGAGACCACTATTTCTGTAATAACTGGGAAAAGTATGAACAATCTAAAATTCAAAGACAATAAAAAAGAGATTAGTTCAACCACTATATCACCTGAAAAAGAGTTAAATCCTCAGATAAGTGAACCTGATATACCCCATCTTGTTAAGTGTTAATCTTTTACCAGTGGAAGTTTCTATATTAAATTATGGGTTAAAATATCAGGGTTGTTTGTATTAAAAAAAAGGGTGGCTGTGGGTTTAAAAATAGTGGTACTGTGTTTGAGTACTTTGTGCCAATAGGTGCTTTTAAGGAATTATTTCACAATATGGTTGCAACTTCTTGGGCACCGAAAAAGCAAATTAATATATTAAAACATAAAAAATGCTATTTGTCTATTATAGTAGGTGTTGTATATTTATAGGATGTTTTTTTCTATTAAAACATGAGATGATGGAGCTTCAGAATAAATGTCTGATATTATTTAAATTGTTTAAGGCAACTAGAATAAATATATCATTTAATTAGCTATTTAATTATATATTTATTTACATTTTTACATTTTGGGTAGATGGAAGTTGAGCTAATTGCTTTAAAGTCAGTTGCTTGACTTTAAAGGGTTCTAAGGTAGTCAAGTGTCATGTAAAATAGGTACAAGAGTCAGCCTCTGTCTTTTAAATTTTCTCAAAGCCTGGAATGAAAAAGGTATATCCTCATTGCCAAGTAAAATGTTCTGTTTTTTCTAAATTCCAGTTAATGTCAGAGGGCATCCAATTTATCAGTGAATCAAAGTGGGCTTATAATTGAAATATTTTGTATAGAGATGTTTAGAGCATTTATAGTTTCTTTACTGGTGGTCTTATCGATTGCCAGGTATGTTAAGACACATGACTGGCACACAAAGTCCAGTTGGCTAGACAAAAAATGGCAGCTGGTGGTGAAGCTGTTATTATGCCTAAATCATTTGAATTATACACTTAATACTAGACACAGAGTGGTAGGGCTACACTAAAAGGAACATACAGGTACAGGAACAGTCAATTATTTATAAAGGGAATAAAGGACTCTAACAATAACATTTGTTTCAAGGTGATAATAGAAATAACCCACTAGAGAAAATCATTGGCCAAAGATGATACCTTTTTGTTGGGTCAACAAAGAAAAATATATTGAGTCACATAAGCTTTCCAGACCTCGGACGTCTCCAGATTAACTAAGGAGCATGAATAGAATAAGACAGTGAGTGAGGGAATGTTGGCCCGGTTAAAAAGTTCACCTTCAACTAGAGACTCTTCTCTTTGACCAGTATGGCTGTATCACATTTCTTGTTGTTTGATTTCAGGTAAAAAAGTTAAATCAGAAATTAGTTTATGTAATCCCATTAATTATCAAACATAAAAACATCAAAATGTATCAGGCCCTTGGACTCGTCCAGGGCTGCTCTTAGAATTAGGTGAGTCAAGACTGGTTGCTATTTGTTTGAGAACTTGCCATGGTCTAGTCTTAGATTCAGTATAGCCTTATGACTATCCCGTTCACTTGTTGTATTTTAAACATAGACTGTTCTCCTATTCAGAGAAGTAAAAGTTCTTTACACTACATCTAAGTCTCCCAACTCCCATGTTTTAGACTATGACCTATTGTCCTTACCAGACCTCACCATCTTCAATGCTAATGAGGCCTTGACTAAACCCAAGTGTATATCTTTATACAATCATCCCAGTTCAAGCAAAAGAAAAGCTCAGTGACTGCAGTCTCCTTCCAGCTTCCATCTACCTTCAAATAAAACTGTATATTAACTTGTAAATGGCGCCTTAATTGAGAACAATGACTTGATTACCAGCTACATAGCCCATACATAGCAAAGTGGTCTCAGACAGCCAGCTATGTTATCTCCTACTTAGACGTCTTAAATGCAAGGCTCCATCTGGGGAAAAGAGAAGCTGGCTGATTTGCAGCTTCTCTGTGAACATAAAAAAGCAAAAAAATAATCAGATTGCTGTCTTAGGCAACCATCAGGTCAATGGAGCAGGTAGCCAACATGGCGTCTTTCTAATATGCCAACCAACTGCTGACCTTTTGTGAGATCACCTAGAATGCTAGTTAAAATGTATAACGTGTATCTAACGTTGTTATCTAAGTTTAACTATAGCAAAACTGGGAAATTTCTTCCGTCTTGCCATAGGCAAAGATATGTCCTGACCGCAGTAATTAAAAGGTTAAAAGTAGGTGTTGGGCAGCAGCCCCTGAAAAAGAAGTGCATTTTTCCATGAATATACAGACTAGCGTGCAACAGCTATGCATGTATTCTGCAGGGAGGAACCAATGCATACAATCACTAGATTAAATGATCTGTGTATTACTGAGAGCGGATGACTCTCAATTCTTTCAGGGAGATTTGGCCCATTCTGCCTTATAAAGTACAGGGTTAGAGCAAATATGTTGCAGGCAAGGATACATTTTATTGCAACAATGTACAAATGTAACATTAAAAAAATCTTTTTATTATAAATAAATGGGAATCACAGACCAGGTAACCAAAGTCACCTTCAGGGTTCTGGGCACATGCTCTTGTAGATACTTGCTCTTCCAGGTTGCCCTGTGGATTTATCACAATTGCTGCAGAACCTCTTTGAGAAGCTAATTTTTGCTCTTTAAGATGCCAACGATAGGTGCCAGCTCAGATGTCAGAGTTTATAGGGGTTCTGCAACAGCTGTAGACTTGTTTGCTGTGTTGACTTCATTAGGCTCTTCGGGAAAAGCCTAATGCGATCATTTCTGTACCTCATTTATGAAAACAATTGTATATATACAATGAAAGATACCACAAAGTATTTATTTGCTTTACATAAAGACATAATCTTTCTGATTCTCTATGGAATCTACTTCTAATTAGGAAAATAAAATGGCACATAGAATACCAAATACAATAAATTTGTTTATTTTTTAATGTGTATATATATATATATATATATATATATATATATATATATATATATATATATATATATAGTATATATTTTGCATGTATGTAATTTATTTGGTGTCAAATGTGAGAGAATTTTATATAAATTCTAATAAACTAATGATTTTAATTAAAAGTGAAAACTGAACAATTGCAAGAGTATTTGGCACAAGTAGAATACTATAGTATATGTAAAATGACATATGTCTGGAACTGAAATTGTTAATTCTTCCCATTCAAAGTATGTTTTACACATTAACAGGTCAACCCAGTGTCTGATGTGAGCAGACTTTAGTTCTTAAGGGGTGCATTTAAGCAATATTTAGGGATATGCTTAGTAAATTGCATAATGGTACACAATGTTAATTGATCCATTACAAGTTTGACCCTTTAGGGTCTTGGTTGACAGCTGTATTATGCATTACAAGGTACAAGATTACAAAAGTTACCGGTGTGCTAAATTTTTTTCACAAACAGACTGCTTTTCGTTTCTCCATGAAGAGGCAAGATCAGAACGGTCGATGTAATAGAATACATTTTTATACACAACATGACTACTGAAAATGCAATGAATGATGAATGTGTCCCTGTGTAGTATTACGATATTTGATGGTCATATCTGAAAGATGTTCGATTTATGATGCACGTATAGTCATGATATTATATCAAAATAGGGTTTTTTTTGTTTTAGGGGTGTCGTTAGAGGAGTGGCTAGGGGTAAGCTTTGCCAAAATATTTTATATGACTTTGTGACAAATTTTATATAACCGAGTAGATCATTTAGGAGAATAGTGTATTTTGTTTAGACAATTTAATTTAGAGGCATTTCTTCTACACACAGTATTGCGACGTTGAGGCCTGAAGAAAACTGTCTCAAAGAAAGGGGCATCAGAGAAGGAGAGAGGGACAGAGGGATGTGGGTCCCAAAAGGCAGCAGCAGATTTACCTTGGGTGCTGGCCTAGGCCTTTCCCAGGGCAGCGCTCCCCCCAGTTGCCTCCCTAGGCCAGCACAAGTCACTTCCGAAAGGGACTAGCCACCTAGCACACTGGGCAAGGTGCTGCAGCCTGATATGCCCAGCTGCATACTACGTGAGCATAAAGTACCAGGGCCACCACGTCATTGACAGTCTGGCTTTGTTGCTGGGTATAAATGTATCACAGTCCTCTACAGCGCTAGTAGCTAAAATTATTAACATTAACATCAGAAAATAGTTTGTAAAAAATGTGTAAAAAAAACCCATTATTCTGCTAAATAGCCAAGTCCATATCTATGAAAAGATAACAGTGGAACATATGAACATACAAGCCCTACCAACTAGTTATGCCTCTAATCTAAAAAAGATTCCGCTAAAAATAATATAGCATGATAACTAGAATATTTAGTGGCTTTTTACACATTTGCACCATTTATTGTTTCTTTAGATCCTTTTAGACTGTTGACAAGCTGATGTCCAATAATATGATGGTACTTATCTTTATTGTCTAACGGGGAATTCAGTCTGCATGCGTCAAGCGCCATCATAGTCGATCCTAGGGAATATGAGCATTCCAGAGAAGGAAAGCTGGACACGATCAATACAAACCATGAATGAAAAACATAATTAAGCCCAAGGCAATTTGGAAATACTATAGTATACCTATCTGTAACCTTAAAGACTGTTGATGTTGCTTAAATGACATTGAACAAAGCTTGACTAGAGAAGAAAATATATAAGACGAAACAGGGGACAAAGAGAAGGAAAAAAATCAATCATTAAAGGTCAGTAAGCAAAAGGCTCCTTGAAGCAACCACGGTTGGACTTTTGGTAGCATAGTTTGCATTATTGTGGACTACTTGTGGATTAAATAGTAGGTCAAAAAAGTAAATATTTCATATGTGAGCCTAAATCAATGAAATGTATACCTAGACTTACCTTATTTTCTTACAGAGCTTGTTTTCATGTCTAACTGTTAACTAAAGTACTTAAAGATTATGGAAGATCTTGTGATCAATCAATTTAAATGTCCATTTACTATTTCATTGAAGATGGTACAGATGCCAGGGAAAAGCACTGTGTTTAATAATTTAAATATGGATTAGAACACTGATATTCTCGGCCTCACATAACAGGGATAAAATCCTAGGAGGGTTTAAGTCAAAAGATAAGTTAAAGGAATAGATTAGGTTTTGGGACATAAAAGCTTTTTATGACTAAACATGAAACAATATATTATCAAAACATACCAGAAAAAAATGTAATATGCACACACTAGAAGAGTGAAGGGAAAGGGGAGACATGTTAAAAATATTCAAATATGTTAAGGCATTAAAGACTTTTACCAGAATTATAAAGTGTGATTTAAAGTAAATGGGTGGAAACCTGAGGGGTTATGCAAGACAAAAGGTGCAAGTGAACCTAGAGGAATTGATGCTGTTTCAAAGGTAAAGGGTGGTCACAGCAAAGATTTTGTTTCTTCTTCCGTTCACTTTGCATTTTGTTAAATGGTAGAAAAACTATTTTTGAAAGCATTTTTTCACACTTGCCTAATATTTTGCACAGTACTGTATATGTATACAGAACACGAGGAGCAAGCCACGCGTACAGACATGCACTCTTTTTCCTCTTTCTTCTGTCTCCCTTTATCTTTCTTTCTTTGCTGGAGAGTTGTGGTCTTCACTCTCTCACTTCATTTAATACATTTACAAATGAATGGGGTGATTTTACTCAGAACTTCTATATAAAGTACAAGTACCTCAATCCTTTGACCCAATGCAGTGTCGGGAGCACGTCTCCATTGTGTGCACTGCATGACAGCAGAATCCCCCCCCCCCTAACAAAATGAATGGCCAGATGAGAGTTTGCTCGGCTTCACATGCCTACTTAAGTACCATGGACATTGTAGTCAAAGGTTCGGAGGAGTTGCTTAAACAGAAAAACAGCATTCTTTTTGGTGAGGGCAGTTAAAATTCAGTGTTTAGCAATATGCATTTTAATTTAAATCCTGATTGGTTTATAGTTGGAGCACTTTAGATTTGTTATTCCCTTTGTGGAAAATAGGCATTAAAGTCTTTGTATATAATGTTTGTACAAAGCGCCCGCCTCAATCAAACCTAAAAGTGTATGTGAAAGGTATATTTTGAATTAAATAAAGCACGCCTGCTCAGCTATAAATAATAAGAAAAAGCTAAGCAACGCGCATTTCTAGGAATGGTTATTAGACGGCAGCAATCATTTTTCTGACAAGTCATTAAAATTCAGGCTGAGCGGCTCCATTAATTGAGGGAAAATGTATTGCTCTGATCATTTTTTCCCCCTGGTCGTGAATGTTGGTTCAATGTATCCATAACAACTGTCTAAGGAGGAGAGACGGTGGCCACTGAGGGTATAGGAGCATTTTTTTCCTCAATTGTTTTTGGGATCCGTTTAATATGTCATACTGCAGAATTTCAATACTTTTATTTTTTTACAATGGGAAATTCTGAAGGAAACCCACAAATTTTACATAAAGCACCAAAGAACTAATCAAATTAACATAAGCAGGAAAAAAAATGAAATCGTAGCCAGAGAGGTGGCCCACAATGCATGGATTCTCATTGCTTCAGGTGCTTTAGAGGAAATCACAGGTCAATTCAGAGTATTCATTGGCCTACCACTGACTCTTTTGCAAAGACACATATATGTTGGCACAGGGCATTTTATTTGTATACAGTATCTCACAAAAGTGAGTACACCCCTCACATTTTTGCCAAGGTTTAGACTTTAATGGCTGTGTGTTCAGTTTTTTTGAGGGGGACAGCAAATTTACACTGTTATACAGGCTGTCCACTCACTACTTTACATTGTAGCAGAGTGTAATTTCTTTAGTGTTGTCACATGAAAAGATATAACAAAATATTTACAAAAATGAGAGGGGTGTACTCACTTTTGAGATACTGCAAGTTCACAATGCCTGATGTGGGTTATAGACATGCTTATGTATTGCCTTTCTGAATATAGTATATACTGTATAATATTTAACCACCATTATAAGCAAGTTTAGTTGATCTCTAGTCTAGTAAAAGACAGCAGCTGATCTCAGTAAACGTGGACGAACACTTATACGAGCCCCCCTTCTACAAATGACTGCACTCAGCACATTAAAGGTTGGAGTCTAAGGATCTTTATTGCACAAGTCTTAGGCAAGGCTACAAATTCATGCCACATATTTTGGTCTGTAGAACGCAACTTTTTTTCTATAAAATGTGGACCCCAGTAATCATCACATTACAGTGCGGTCCTATGAGTATGTGCTATCTTATGTACAATATTAAACCTGAACAAGAAAAGACAGACATTATACTCTGCACACCTAGTGAACACTTGAAATATGTAATGTATTATAAAGTACCGGATTAAAATGTACAATCATTTAAATAAAAAACACAACCATTCTAAAGAATACAGAATGATCTGGATGGACAAAATCAACTCTTTCATATATAAACCTTTGATTTAAGAATATGTGAAAGGCACATGAGCCATCTGATTGTTATTAGCACTATATCTGTTTAACCTCACTATGTGTTTATGCAGTGCCTTATTGCATTAGCAGCATAACAAGAGATTAATCTACACTACGGACATCCATGTTCGAATGCACGGATCATGATCAAATGATCCAATATACACGGTCATCACGTTGGTGGGAAACGCATTGTTTTAAGGCCCTGTTTAAAGGAAAGGGAAAAAAGAAAAAGAAAGAAGGAGAACATGACAGGAATGATGTAAACACAATTTCCCAAAGTGCTCATTGGGTCAGAAAGTCTCTTTGTGCCATACAAACTTTGTGTTTCCATGTCTTCAAACAAAAAGCAGTTTCCTTGGTCTGTGTGCGATCAGTATGCGGGCTATTTCATATTAATCTACTTTTACGACACTGTAGATTTTTTTCACAAACCAGTAACAAGAGAAAAATCCAATGGTGCCTATAAGGAAAAAAAAAACAGTGTTAGATACATAGCATGAACAAATTGTAGAATAGAAAAAAAAAATATTTGGCATAAAATGTTTATATTTGTAGTCAGTGATACATTTGAGGCCAAGGATTCCCGACAGAACACTAAAAAGTACCTGAAGCCTTAAAGGTCCCAATTAAATCAATCACTATTCTACCTGCTAGAAACGTCACCTTAGAGCCATTTGTCACCCATTTGTACTTTTTGCAATACCAAGTGTGTTAAAGAGGACTTGTCAGACAGTAAATCTATGATCAACCAATAGTGTGTTCTTATTTAGTGGAGATTTAAGTTTACTGGCTGTCATTGACAAAATATGTTTAATTACATTCCTGTCCTTTGGTCACACCCCTCTTTTCAAAAGGTGGCAAGAACCAATCACCTCCCACCAAAGGGGAGGGACTATCATACATGATGTATACGACTGCTCTTGTATTCAAATATGGCAGATTTCTAGCAGATATCTATCTATATTTTACATTAATCTGTAAACACGGTTATACATCTGTATTGGGTGCACTTGACCAAGAATATAGGCCTGGTCACATGTCCCCTTTTTGGTCTTGCATACATTGTATTGTCTCACATCTCTGAAAACCATGAACCGTCAAGAGCTGCGGTAATTAAAAAAAAAAAAAAAAAAAAAGCTATTCTGAAAAAATCTCCTACTCCGAGTCTTTGGCAGATACAGTACAAAAATAGAACAGCTGAAAATGTGTAAAGCAGGAACTGTCTAAACATACATTAAGCTAGTAAAAACATACACTCACTGACAACTGTCTTTTGCTTCATTTCCCCAGCAGATTGGAATTAATTTACATTTTTTTTTTCATTAAGTGGTCTTTTCCCTAATGTAGGACACAGCCAAGAATTTTACAGCCTGATACAGCGAGGAAACCGTCTGCATTTGCAAATATTTACTGTGCTTAAAAAGGAACCAGTAGTCACAGCAACTGCAGCACTTTAGGCTCCTTGCTGGCTTCCAGATAAACAGCCTTCTGTATAATCATTCTGGACGATGCAAGGCGAAGATAAAAATGAAAGCGGAATCTTCCTATTTCCTCCGGTGAAAGGCACCTTCCAGAAGACCAGGAAACGCTAAACAGGGCGTTTGTTCTTTTTCAGGGATGCTGACAGCCAGTTTTATGATGTCAGCACAACAAGCATATAAAACAGCATCACGGTATTAGACAAATGTAATGCATCATTTGTAACAATTTCCACTAGATTAGATTGTAAAATCTGGACAGCGGAGTCCTTAATACATTCTGGCTTTGTTTAAATGTCACTATTACGGATAATAAGAGAATGCTATAAAAATAGCAATTTTAGGGTCTCATTTGTGTCCCAATACTTACATATACGATGTGTGTATAAATTAGATATATATATAATTTTTTTTTAAAAAAGTAACCATGTACACATATTTTCCCCTAAGAATAATATATATATTAAATAATTATAAGTTATGATATGTTTTTCCAGAGAGCTAATGCTAAATTCTGCCAGTTTCTTGCATGTGCCCTAGATTCAGGGTTAACCTTTAAGGCACGCTGTGAAATAAATAGTTCTAAGAACTGTTTCCCTAATTGGCAATTACCTGTAAACAGGAAAAAAATTAAGACCATGATCATGGTGTACCCGAAGTACAGAATGGTGCTTGCAGTTCCTGTGATTTGAAGCTTAGAGAAAAAATAATGAACAGCGTATACAAAAAGGTACACGGCAGTGAAGCCACTCGTTAGAAATGATCGCCACCACCAGTGATAATCCTGCAAGGAAACAAAAAAATATAGAATTACTAAAAACAGTCAATCAGATGTATTTATCAACAGCCTCTGGCATTTCTTTGCAGACAATGTAACTTTAAATGCAGTGAAACAATAAGTGTGAATTAATAATGTACAAGTACATTTGGAAGCATGTGATACGGCAATATGTCTTTATTAAAAGGGAAACTCCAGCCATTAGATGGGCATTAATATATGAGAGCTGAGAGACATTTCTGGGGGGGGGTTACATTTTCAAATGCATAAGGGGATTCTGAAGTATCCCTCCTACCACAAGGCAGCTCCAGCGAGAGCCCCATGCGCATGGGAAGAAATCGCTTCCATTGATTTTCATGGTAGCGCTTTCTTGCCACCGATCGGCTGCTTCAAGCAGCCAGGCATTCAAAAGAATTGTCGGACAATTCTTGCTTTGGAAGAATACATATTAACACTCACAGAGTACTTTAATATGCAATTCTTATTTGGTGGGACTGTCCCTTAAAGAATGATGCACACAAAAGCATCAGTAACCACTTAAGGACCAAGGACGTCCTCCGCTATCTTCACTGATCGCCCAGTGTGCAGCATTCATCCTAAAACATGCATAAAAAGTGAAAAGGTACAGAAAAAAGAAAAAAATCTGTGTTCCCATTGAACTTAGGCTTGCTGTGGGCCACAAAAAAAGGTAAGTAGGACATCTTAGAAATCCTCAAGTGATGTGCTTTCAGGGAACATGTAGTTTGCTTATTTTTTGGGTGTTTTGGGCAGTTTTACTCCCAAAAGCATAAGGTTTTCCCCCTCCTGGCAAAACCGCATAGCGCATTTATGTAGAGTCTTTGTGCCCAGGAGAAATGGGAAATTAATGCTTTATGTATTTGTTCTATTTAGCCCAGAATAAGGACCATCTTGGGATGTATGCTTAAGGGGTTAAAGTGGTTGTGGCGCTAAAGCATCACATAAAACCTTACAGTTTGAGCTTTAGTTTTTTAAAAGGGAAAAGTTATTGCTACGAATAGCGTTGCAGACCCACCAATTATTTTAAGGTGCCATCACCCAACACTTATAACAAATGCCAAGAGCAAAACTAGAACGGTATATGTTTGGCACAATTTACTAAGTGTTGCGATTGATAGTTATACCCAAAGAAACTCAATTATTATACATACAACAAAAAAATCTATTGTAGTACAGTATACATATACCTCGGCACATAGATGGAAGTAACAAAGCAAGATGGTAGCCTCTGAGCAAGTGATCAGGAGTATTATGAATACCAGAAACAGGAACCCAAACATATAGTACATTTGATGAGACCTACAAAACAAAATATACACAGTGAAACATAGGATTGTGACGAACACAATGTTTAGGTGACATTTTTATGTCACAATTTATTGTGCAACTTGCACATGAACATGAATTCAAGAGGCAGACACATAGCAACATCAGGAGCACGGCACAAAACATGTGATTAACAGAGAGACAAAATGCTTTATAGCACATCCCTACTGGCCCTGCCAGAAACATTAAGACTGGAGCACCCAAGGGGATGACACTCAAACTCTTCTGATATTTGCAGCCTAGATCAACAGGCAAGCACGACATTTTAATCCCTTCTTCCTTTTACCGGCGGAGCGCATCTATTTACAGCCAAAGTTTGATAGGATGTGTACGCCCTTCAATATGTTTCACAATACTACTATGCAAGACACACACAATCACATCTCAAGTAAGGAAATGTATGAGCCATCACTTACCAAATGCTATTGAGAATGAAAAACAGCTGAATAAAAATGCACCCAAATGGTAGAATGCCCCCCATAACTATGCCAGGGAAAGGCTTTGTGAAGAAGGACTGCCGTGGAATCTGACGAGGGATCTGATTTATTCGAACGGGGTGCTCGATTGGCTATAAAAAGAAAAAGAAGTTTTAGGCTTGTGCAAAGTGTCCAAAAAAAATAATAAAAAAAAAATAAAAAATATATATATATATATATATATATATATATATATATATATACATACATATATACACATACACACACATTTTTACATAGCTTATAGCAAGAAATGCAAAACACAACATACCTTTTCCTTGAATCCAAAATATGCCCCAAGAAATGTTAATGGCACAGAGATACCAAACCACATGGCTAGGATGGCGACCAGCGTCCCAAAAGGAATTGCAGCGGAAGAACCATTTTCCCATAAGATAATATTCATAATAAAGAAATCCGCAAATATTATGCTATAAAGAGAAGTAAAATTAAGTTAAAATGGAACGTAAAATAATGTTTTAACATTAATTTACACATTTGCTGGGTGTTTGAATCTTTGTACACAAATATACACATCAGTGCCTGACCTCAGATATACTCTTTTGGCTGAATGGGTGCAAATTCCCACAGAAACACCCCGAAATCTCAGTAGAGTGTATGCCCATGGAATGTCCATCAAGGTCGTATAGAGGTGTCCACATACTTTTGGTCAAATAGTGTATCTGCTTGTAAATAAATGGACCACTGACCATTGAGTATTGGCTGCTCAAGCATAGTTTGCTGCAGTGTAGTGCATAAACATACACTATGTGAAAATCTAAGAACAAATGTTGGGTTAAATCTCCAAAGATTATAAATGAATCTGTGCCAGGAACAACATGTCCACTATCAGAATATGTGTATATTTGCACAGGCAGATACTGATGGAACGTGCATGAGAAACAGGCTGCAAAAGGCTACAAGTGTGAAGATCACATAGTTATGAAGACACTTACCCGGGACATAAAAGTGCAGTCAATAACACATTGCTTTTCCATTTCTCACCACCAAATGCTACAAAAGAAAGAAAAAAAAAAAAGGGAAACTGTTCTAAAGTCCATTAAAAGTGCAGTTTACTGTTCTAAACAGCCTCACCAAACAAAGAAACCACTGAAAAAGATCTGCAGTCTGAAAAACAGTTTGAAGGCATACGAAGAAATCACTTAAGAACGGTCCAAAGAAGAACCAACGTGATCTGCTTAATATATGGAAGCTAGCAAAGGTGAGCATGTCTACTCTTCACACAATGTAGTAGGCATGTCCTCAACAAAGCATTACAACTGTAGTTTGGACAGGCCAAGCTTTATGTACCATTTGGTTTTCCTGTAAATGTTAAATGTCCAGATAATATTGTGACACATACTTTTCACAGACATCAGCAGACCACATATACATCACTTACTCTTGTACATCCTTGCAGACACGTAACCAGCAGGAGTTCCGAGTAAGACCCACAGGACAACAGCACACGTCATCAAGGCTCCTCTGTTAGCAGGTGACAGAAATCCAAGGCAGGCTTGAACTTGAAGAGCAAAACAAATATAACTCGTCATATGCAAGTCACATTAAGCGTATATCATGTTCGTAGGTATACATATATGTGGGCTTTCACTGCAGCTAGATCTAAAATGTCCAGATCTGACCAATGCATTCTAACGGTGAAAAGGGGTCTTCAATAGATCTCGAGGAAGAGACACAGAGGGTCAGAAGGCTGTAACGGAAACAAGTTTTGAACTAGGAAGTTTTTTAATTTTATTATCCTAGAACGTGTTAAAGCCAAAGACTCTCTGGTCTGCTCACTGCCTAATCCAGAGCTTAGTAAACAGATACATTTGCAAGATATTGTTTATTGCTGATAAGTACCACGTGGATTAATGCAGATGGCACTGTAAATTTAAATGACAAAAAATAAATATTTCCTGCTCTATCACCTTTGATCGTTAACAATTAAACACACCAGCAGGTACTGAGAACCAGGACCAGGAGTAGAGACATACTTACATAATGTAATAACGGTCATAATGAATATTTGGGTTCCTTGACCGAGAAAAACAGCAAGCAACATTCCGTTTTTGGGGGGTCGGAATACATCCCCATGAACTAATTTCCAACCAAATTCTTCTTGCGCATCCTCCTGCGATTAAAAGTGACATTTTTTTTTTTATAAAACTCGTGAGCATTTTGAGCGTTAGACATTCAGGTCGCTTAATCATTTAGAAGGTCATCATAAAACCTACCATTGCATAACAATCAGTTAAACCAATAAAATGCGAGTCACATGTCACTGAACTCAACTTTTGAGATACATGTATGTAGCTATGTTATAAAAGGTGTGTGTGTGTGGGGGGGGGTCTACCTATCTGTATCTAAATGTATTCAAAGACACAGATAAACCAAGTTAAATATAACATATGCCACGGTATACTCACAGAAGAATCTATTTGGTTGTATCTGGCAATATCCTTGTGAAGTGTTCTTAACATTATCATAGCAACCATGCCAGAGAGAAAGAGGACAATCACCAGGGAATTCATGATACTGAAAGGAAATAAAACAACCTTAGTA
The DNA here is from genome assembly GCA_029215755.1 of Spea hammondii. Taxonomy (NCBI): domain Eukaryota; kingdom Metazoa; phylum Chordata; class Amphibia; order Anura; family Pelobatidae; genus Spea; species Spea hammondii. Next base: position 14,613,782 of record JARDYJ010000008.1, read on the forward strand.
AGCAACCTCACTGTGGAGAAGGGGTTATGAATAATAAAATGTATATAACCAAGGCTGGATTTGCTCTCTTAGTGGAGGCTCCTGCATGCGCAGCCCCACCGAACTTCTACCCACTCTTGGCTGAGCATAACACTGGGCCATAAGTCGCACTCCCTCAGTCTCCACATGCCGAGCCTTAGGGCTGGGATATGATGTAATATCCCGGCGCCTAGCGTGTGGGTGTAAGTATGTAACCATGTGTAAAGGAGTTACTGTGGGTGTAAGTATGTCACCGTATGGGCGTGTGTAAAGGAGTTACTGTGGGTGTAAGTATGTCACCGTATGGGCGTGTGTAAAGGAGTTACTGTGGGTGTAAGTATGTCACCGTATGGGCGTGTGTAAAGGAGTTACTGTGGGTGTAAGTATGTCACCGTATGGGCGTGTGTAAAGGAGTTACTGTGGGTGTAAGTATGTCACCGTATGGGCGTGTGTAAAGGAGTTACTGTGGGTGTAAGTATGTCACCGTGTGGGCACGTTGTGTGGCGAAGTGATGCAATTTCCAGGGAGGATGACTTCCCCGCATTGCAGGACCCAATTGGATCGCCGCTCCGTGCGAGCAGTATGGACCTGAAGCAATTGGTGCAGGGCCCCTTAGAACGGAGCAGCCCTGGAGCAATTGGTCCGTGCGCACCACCGTTAATCCAGCCATAACACACACGGATTAATTCACTACCGAAGGAGTTGACAGGAGGTGGTTATGGTTTAATCTTTATGTTCCAAGGAGCCAATCCCCCGTGAGCTTCTGCTCCAAGAATGGCTTGGATAAGCCTATATAAAGCATATGTAAATCAGATTTATTGAAAGTCACCTATAGCATCATGCAGAGCTAGCGCAGCCATTCTTGCAAACTCACACTTCAGGAGAACCAACTCGGAAAGTCCTTAAAATAACTAGTAATTCATGTATTATTATTACTTACCTGAACCACTGAATGTTAGTGTGAGGCATGGATTCTAAAATATAATCCCAACGGGACGCCCACTTAATGGTATTATTCTCCTGGAAATAAAAATGCATACAGAGCTGAAATACTGACTTCAAATATGAAAGCATAGAATTTATAAAAACGACTTTGCTGACAACGACCTATCACACAACAGTGTATTCAGCTCATATGCTTAAACCAAAATGTTATGGAGGTGGCCTTTAACAATAGAAAGCTTTTAGCACAAGTTTCTTTTCCATATTTAAACACCGGTACAGATAACATTTTAAACTCATCTAAATTTCTAGTTAGTACTAAAGCCTCACAGCGTCGCCTGTTTATTGCTGTCAGAACGATATTTACAGCAAATTCTGGGATTAAGGTTCTGTTACACAGATAACAGGGCTTTATGTTGCACATGGTGATTATTTCAGTGTATAAACCTCAATAGATTGAATGGGTGCCCTTATGCCCATACTATGGCTCAGGGAGGAAGCGAGAGTGTGCCAACTTATTCAAGTAAGTATACAGACCAAATGGGGAAACCTTTTGACTCAATTGTTTTATTGGAAACACAAATAAATAATACAGCAGGTAACCACTTACTTGAAATTTCACAGAATACGTGTAAATCACAAGCAAGTCACTTGTATGCTCTTGAGGAATTTCCATCGGAGGGCCATCACAATGTAAATTATTTTCATCAGTATGTTTGTAGCTAAAAAGCAACAGAAGAAGCAATACAGAGGTAAATCATGTAATTAGAAATATATATACACACACACACACATACATATATACATACACACACACTTTCATCAACAAAATCACCGCGAAAACTACCTTTTTGGTTCCAGCCTTGCAGTAACCAGTCGTGCACCATCCCAGTTTTCTCCGTTTCCACTGTGATAGGTAATGGTTATATCAACATGATTGAATAGGTAGAATGTGTTCTTTTTGTTGAATTCAGACTGTTGAAAAATAGAATTTCAATACAGGAGGAAACTTTCCTTTTCACAATTCATTTTCCAGAAAGTTGGAACTGATAAGGAGAAGGACTCTAAGACAGCTAAAACTTAGCTTCATGTTTAATGGCTCATGCTCAGTGTCCTAGCTTTGGGATTGACAAAAACCCGTCAAACTCTAGGGTACCTAGAGAAACCATAAACATGTACCCTCAGCATCACACACCCTGATATTTATACAGGAACCCAGGTTTTTTTTTTTTTTTATTATTATTATTACTAAACAGGTAATTTGTCAGGTAGTTCCTAACTATCCATTTGTATGTGTACCTAGTCTGTTATCCGAGCCCAATGTAGTAGCCCTGTGGTGAAGAATAGAATGGCCAAGTCTCAATAACCCAGCCAGACACTAATGAAAGTCTATGAAGGAATGGTCCTTATTAGCATTGCCATAAAGAATCAGCTGAGTATTGTGGCAAGACCGGGATTTTGCCTACACACATCTAAATTACAACATACAGCACTGTATTTTATGCTCTATTGGTTTTCAGTATCATATAACCAAGCATGTTACCCTCTAATAAATAACACAATAAAAACAGGCAACGGACACACTTTGTCCCTACGTACATTAATAACACAGGCGTCTTTTACTCTCCCATCTGCTGTAATGGCACAGCCAATGGGGAATCCAGGACTGCAAAATTTCTGCCCATCCTCCACGTCATAACACCATGTCACCGGCATATTGTCTATAATCCTGTACAGGTAAAAAGGAGACCGTATAAATTCATGAAACATATAGGATATTATTGGATAACTGAAAAAACACATTTAAAAAATATTGCATTTACAAGAGAAACAATAGTAATGTGATATACATCCATACAGGATACTGGTTCCTCTTCTCAGATTAAAACTATATTGAACCTGACACATCTATTCATACAGTAACACCATGTGAGAAAGCGCTTACTCTCTAATTGCGTAAGAAACACAATCTGAAAATCACTTAATTTGTTTTAATGTAACATATTCTATGTGGAGTTTTTTTTTTTTTCTCCTTTCTCTCAGTGTTCCATCCCCTAAAAAACAAATAACAGCTCACCAATGGTGCTGATAATTCAAGTCAATTCCTTTCTTGATGAAGTCCAGAAGTGAGGCATCATCATTTGGTTTATAACGCTTGGAACAAGCTTTCGCACACGTCTCCGGAACATTGAACTTAAACTGTAAAACACAGAAATTACAAACGAATGCGGGCCATGTATCGGCATGAATACTACATGAGCATATACCGAAATCTTATCTCCAGTGATAAAAGAACAAGGTACACCAGTGGAGAAGACATATATATCATCTATTTCCCAACCACTGACAGATAACTTGTTGTTTATTGCACTTAATACAAGCAACACTGTTACAATTTTCATGTTAAATGCATATCGGTCCATGTTTGCATGTCTCCAGCGCATTTTACTTCATGCAAATCACCACCGCAGCTGCTTCACCCGACCGTCCCTTTAAATCAATGTGAATTCTAGGCAAAGCGGCTTAAACAAAAACAGCCTTTTATGAACCTACAGACACAAAAGTAATTTGGTTGTAGAAGTTACTGATCAATTTTTATTACACCATAAATACCGGTACTTTGTTTTACCTTAAACTGTTCCTGGGAGTTTTAAATTACCTTGTATGGGGATGATGCTATTCTTTCTCCAAATAATACTTGTCCAAGGTTCTCAGAAGCGTGCCGCTCATTTTTGTCCTTACAAAAGTCAAAACTACAAAACAAAGTAAAAAATAGTTATACTAAAAGGTTCATACAATTTTACTATATTTTTAATATTGTTTACAGCCTTTTTGCCAGTAATCTAGAGTAAATACATAAAAAAAGGACAAAACGTGTTTATTCCAGATACATGGTTATGGTTTGTCTTTAATGCTGGGGGAGAAAACTGTAAAACATTGTAAGCTCATTTGAGCAGGGTCCTCCTCACCTGTTGTCTCTGTTAGTCAATTTGTTATGTTATTTACTACTTGTTATGTCCTGTACAGCGCTACGGAATTTGATGACACTATATAAAACAATAAATAATAATATAACATGCACTTTTTTTTTTTTATTTATAAAAAAAAAAAAAAAAAATCTTGTCCCCTAGGAGCGCTGCACTGACTTGGCTTTTATGCGACTCTGGGAGGTGCTCTGCTGCTGTATGAATGAAACACTATGGAAGGCTCACAGAGAAGCATTCAATCACAAGTCTGAGATGGAACATTTGCTACACTGCAACAATGAGGCCCCAATATTGACAATAAGTATAACGTGGATGTGCAAATTGCAATGAGATGACATACCGCTTCTCCATTATAAAATACCTTAAATTGCCCTGAGCAACACACAGAAACTATCAATGAGCTTCCAAGATCAAGTTAGTAAGAAAATATGTAACTGAATAGCTCACCAACATGTCATTAAAAAGCGACACATCTCACATGCGAACATTTAGGAGGTTTTGTTGGGAACAAAAAGGGTGAAATCAACCACAACGCGCAAAATGACTATCACACCCATAACAGACATGTAGAAAGGAAGCCCCCAGTTCCTCCGCACCAAGGAAGACTTCTTGCTTCTGGCACCTAAAGTGATGCGGGTTTGCTATCTTCTATGAAAAAATTGGGCATGGGAGAGCAAGAGAGCGGACAAGAGAGATGGCATGTGTCACAAGAAGAGACATCCAGAATTAGAGGCAGACACAGAATGAGTTCAAACACAGAGAAAAAAAAGTACAGGAATGAAGTTAAAAAGGTTAAGTAGCAGTTTGCTGAATAAATACTTTTATTAACAAATAAAACATTTCAGCCAATCACCTGCAGGTAGCAGTGAATTAAGGTTAAGGGTCTTCATGCAGGTTTTGGGGACGCACAACACATAATATGTACTTACGCATCATATTCATATGGAAGAACAGATTCCACAGAGTCCAGGCGGTTCACAAACACCTCAATTAGGGACTAAAATAGAAAAAAGAACAATAAAACATCCACTGATTGGAAAATCTGAAACAGTAGAAATTCAGAGACACGAATGACTTCAGTGGAACTCTTTATGTCATCACTAGAAAAATGTTTGGCATCACAAACTCACACATTTTCCTCACAGAATGCTATCCAAGTGCATCGTATAGAAACAGTAAAGTGTTCCTTATATTACTTTTCTACCAAAGTGATAAGGGGGATATATCGCTGTCATGGTATATTTTATAAAGTGACATTGTCATTGCCTTTCTTTCTTAATGTCAGGAACCTGTTTCATTGCACTCCTGTTAAAAGTACCAGCGCCTTATGCACCTGTTTGCATTACAAACATCATACCCCTGGGAATTATGTAAAGTGCTGCTTAGTCAGTGACCAACAGGCACAATAAATACTTAAGGGTCTAACCGCTGAGGAGAATTTTTTTCTAAATATAAAATCATAACTTTGAGTAGCATCTCAATTAAGAGGCTGTAACACGTTTCACTGCAAAGTGATGACGAAAGGGTTAAGTACGCATAGCCAGATTCTGGCAGTGCCGAGTGTGCCTGACCCTTGACCCCAGCTCTTCCGGATTAACTCGTAGCCCGTATTAAAAAGTCTGCAAAGGGCCACCTATTCCCATCCCGGAAGTGGAGTGGACTTTAAGCTCCCTTCCATTTCCTCCAGTTCTTACCTTACAGTTCTCCGTCTCTTTATTTACTTCACAGAAGCTTACAGGAGCCAGACCCGGAAGATAAAATGCGGCGCACCAGTCCGTACAGAGCAGTGTCAGAAGAATGAATAATCGTCTCCTCTCTGTCATATTAACCTCCATTCTCCGGAATGAGGACACCGGACACACTGCGAGTCAGATGATGGCAGCTTCTCGGTGACGCCTACCCGCCGCTAATGCTGCTGCTAAGGGTTTCGGGCTAGATTGTGGGTGACGTCATCACGTTGCGTGCTCGCCCACGGCTGTCCGTTGGCTCTAGGAGTGGAGACGCGCTTTGTATTCCCTTCCTGGGTAGACTCTTATGATATACATGCGGCCGTTTGAATAAATGTCTGTAAACAAGGCCGGCCCAAGGCAAAATGCCGCCTGGGGCGAATTTTAAAATGCTCTCCCCCCCCCCCCAATTATCTACCCTTCTCCCCCCACCCTTGTACTTACCTTTCAGCAGTCCTGCGGCGAGTCTCCCTGTTCGGTCTCGGTGCCGGCTATGAGGAAATCTTACGGCACTCAGCATTACAAGCTGGCACCGAGACCGAACAGGGAGACTCGCCGCAGAGGAGAGAGAGAGAGAGGCGCCGAGCGGGTACTGACAGCTTGGTAAGTGAAAACCACTTGGCGCCCCTCTCTCTCTTTCGCTTTTTAAAAAAAAAAAAAGGGCTTGGGGCGGCAAAGTGCCGCCCCTTCAAAAGTGCCACCTGGAGCGGTTGCCCCACTTGGCTCCATTGTCGGGCCGGCCCTGTCTGTAAATATCAACAATTACAGGGCCTTAAGGAGAAACCACGGGGCCTGACATCACCAAGCAACAAGTGCCACCTTTACCCACAAACAGCTTGCCAGTGCCATGTTTGTCCCTTAAACAGTTTGGCAGTGGCCGTAAATAGCTTGACATACCATAACAGACACACACTAGCATACATATGCAAATGCCATACAGTAGCATACACTACACACATGCACGCTAACACAACACTCATATACATGTACAAACGTACTTACAGTAACATATTTTGGCATACTAACACACACAAAAAGAGCAAGATACTTGCACACTTACATACAGTATCTACACACAGTGTATCATACACACAGACTAAAATATTTATTTGAAACCACGCCTCTTGGCTCAAGAGGAGGTTCTGCACCCTCAAAATCCTTACACGCTATGTCTGAGCATCCCGCAGCACCGGCCTAGTAGTACATTGGGGGGGGTAGAGCTTCCGCTAGGGGCCCACAAGGGCCTCTTTTATACCAGTGTCTCTACGACTGCAAGGTCACATGACCCAGCGGTAGCGGAGACACTGCGGCCAAGCCCTGGACCCTTAAACTTGTACCAGTTTTACCCCCCTGATGGCGGCCCTATGCAGAAAATAGTGTCCTTACACATGCCGCATATTATGCCAAAAAACAGCAAAATGTATCTTCACTTTGCAACAATTGCCAGCAGCACGTCTGGTGTTAGCTGAGGCTATTACCCCCTCTAAAGAATACAGGACACACAACAGCTCTAAACAACGGCTTTACTGCATATAAATCAGCCTGATTCATAACACCTATACAAAACAATGCGATTCACCCGCTACAAGTAACACAAACCTACTTAACACGCAGTGCTACGGATCCTACTAACAAAACAAGTCTGACGCCTACATAAAAAAAGAGATGCGAGGTGGCAGTTCCCCTTTAATTGCCATCTAGGGGCAAAAGGGACACCATGAACATTTAAGGGGACCCCACATGTCATGAATCACACGCAGTGCATATGATGGGTGGCGTGTCCCTTTAAATTTCTGCCGGGGTTTAATAAAACCCCGCACAAAATGTGTCCTCATTGACGTTAAAATGGGAGTTTTCCTAACCAGAGATTGGCTACTTTTACCCCCCTAACCTCGGAGAGGCAAGAAGTTTCTTAGTACTGTAAAGTGGGAAGTTAATGCTAGTTATGGATTTATCGAGATCACTGTGAGGACATTCCGAGTCCACGCAAAACAGAGAGACGAAGGTAAAGAATGTGTATTGAAAATGTTTTAATAAATAACACAATGGTTGTATCCACGTAAAGCAGGCGCGCGCCTATATATGATCCCGAAAGCTACTATAAAAAATAAAACGTTAATTAAAATTGGACCATACGTTAAAAATACGATCGCAACATTCAATCTGATCATTCCGAAACGGAATTTGTTATTCCCCGCCAGACAGATGGCGACATTGAAGGGCGGGGCACAGCCCGGAGACAGCAGTGTGTTCGGACGGGTCATATGACTACGTGGCTTCATTACCATTCGTCTGTTCTTGCATCCGGGCATAGCGGCCTCGTTTTGGCACAGTGACGTCACTCCTATTTAAGTTATCCGCATTCTTTGTTTGCGGTCATTTTAGTTGCGTGTCGGAGGTCGGTTGATTCGTGTGGCAGGTAAGGGCCGATTATTTGCGTGTTTCGGTTTATGTTCGTAGCGGAAAGGGGTTAATTGCGGGTGTAATGTTAAGTGTTGGGTGCGTGAGTCTGTAGACACCTCGCTGGAGCTTAGTTTTTAAGTAGTAGTAGTCGTCTTTTGGTGCGGGGGAGCGACGCCATTTTGACGAGAGCATGGTGCCTAAAGATTAACGACGAGCTCCATGCATTTTAAAACGATTCGCCCTAAATCCTATCCCTGCTACGTGTGGGGGTTACTGGTGCTCCCCTCGGAATGTTATTTGAGGGGTTTTTTTTTTGTGTCCGGGCGCCTCGTGAGGTAACTTCATATAGTGTTCAGACCCGGGTTTTATTTTTTTCCCTTTCATTTGTTCTGTATTGTCGGGCAGATAATCTTAAAACTCCACGATAGACTCTGCCGCTCCGTCCCGTGTATGCTGTGTGTAGACACCATTCCATGCTCCTCGCCGGCCGCCATTTTGTGGCTGGGGTGTTGCCATTAACCTTGCTGTAATAGCGTGCGAAGGTTTTTATCATCCCTCAATAGCTTATTTTGAGACTTAAGCTTCGATAATTAGTCCTTTTGGTCTCTGAATGAAATGAAACTGATTTTTCTCGAAACGTTTCCCGGTAAAAATTGATCCATTGCTATATTTATGTGGAACCACAAAATATTGCGGGAAACCTTCGATCTCTGGCCTTTTTATTATGAAGTTAAAAATGAATGCGTAAAGTTCTAGATAAGGAGCAGTTGCCTAGGAAACAAGTCGAATGCCCTTGGGCATTGCTAGGGTTTGCTATAGGCCTTCTCTTTGTACACGTGGCCCATCTGCTGGTAGCCTCAGAGGAAACAGACGTCTGAGCCCAAATGATGGAGCCCTTATATAGATTTCTTTGCTTTATTGGTCTAGTATCAGAATGGCCTTAATCCATGGAATGAGTTTACTGTGATTATGATCAAGCACTGGAGCTCCGAGGTGGGCAAAGGTTTTAGCCGAGGTAGATTGTTTAACTACAGATCCCTGAACCATGCCTGGCATTGGAGAATAGATCTGGGTTAGACTGTATACGAAGTGTGCTTTCTAGGCTGCGCTCAGCATGCGGATTACAGCTGTTACTGATCACTTGCTTTTGTTTCAGGTATACTGTTTCATAATGGTGGAAGCAGACCGCCCAGGCAAGCTCTTCATCGGTGGCTTGAACACCGAGACGAATGAGAAGGCTTTGGAAGCGGTGTTCAGTAAATATGGGCGCATCGTAGAAGGTACGTTTATTTGTCAGTCTGTTAGATTGTTCAAAAGCGGTGATGAACACTTGGCATTGATTCAAGTCTTGAACTGATAAAAGCCAAATTGTCCTCTAAGAAGTTCTGAGCTTTTGTCCTAAGATGTCTGTGGCAGGGTGTTACTGAGAATATCAAGTGATAATTTATAACCCTCTATCCTTATTTTAGTTCTGCTAATGAAAGATCGTGAAACAAACAAGTCCAGAGGGTTTGCATTTGTCACATTTGAGAGTCCAGGCGATGCAAAAGATGCTGCAAGGGAGCTGAATGGGAAGGTATGCTCATGTCTTGTGATTGGAAAACCTGTTAAAGGCTAGCTTTACTTTAAATGGGCACGATCATATGCACGTCAATGTATATGGTAGGTAAGTGACCCCTTTAATACTTTCCCTGTGTAGAGCTATTCTGTATACCCCCCATATACATGTGCCTTATCTGGTTTTAAACCTCAATGACTGGAATTGTCTTTTTTACTATAAATGAGTTATTTTTTTATACATTACACGGGTCCATTTTCTCTTGTCATAGAGGAAAACCTTGCGGCATTTGCCCTTTATAATGGGGAAGTGAGGAAGCTCAAACCACCTTTCTGTTTAGTGAATAAACCCCAATGTGGGTTATGGCATGGCACTGTGGACTAGCTTTTAACAGCTGCTGGATTAATATATTTAACTTTACTTCACTCTGCAGGCTTTGGATGGAAAACCCATTAAAGTTGAGCAAGCCACTAAACCAATGTTTGGGGTAGGAAGTAGACGTCCACCAACCTCTCCCAGAAGTCGTGGTCCCCCAAGAGGTCTCAGGGGATCCAGAGGAGGTAATGCAGTTTATCAAAAGGGAATGTTTATAGTTGTGTATTTAATGCTGTTACACAAACTCAAGCAAATGGTGCAAGTGATTGTAATACCTGTAAGCAGTCCGAATTCCTTATTCTAGCTAAATAAGTCACTCAGGCCTTTATTTTGGATGCTCGGTTTCTAATTCTAGATAGTCACTCTGGTTGAGTTGCACAAGTGTATATCCTACAGGAGCGTTGTCTAGAACGGCAGTAACTGTAAAGAATAAAACCAGGTGCTTTAGGTACTAGCAGTATGGAGTGACTTTCTTGATGCTTAGAATTTTTTTTTTTTTCTGTAGGTGGCTCATCAAGGGGGCAAATGCCACTAAAAAGAGGACCCCCACCAAGAAGTGGCGGTGGCCCTCCACCTAAAAGATCTGCTCCCTCAGGCCCTGTTCGGAGCAGTGGGATGGGTGGACGAGGTAAGAATATTGCAATTTGTTACTGTATTGCTTGCATTTAGTTATACAAAAAAATAATAAACCTATCTCTGCAGCGCCGCTGTCCCGTGAACGTGACGGGTATGGAGGGCCTCCACGCAGAGAGCCGATGCCATCACGCAGAGATGTTTACATGTCTCCTCGAGATGATGGATACAGCACAAAGGATAGATATGATAGGTAAGGTGATGTTAGTATGCCTTATTTACACATTTTGCCTTTTAAGAGTCTCATCCACAATGGTTAATTAAATTTTCTGAATTTTAACAGTTACTCCGGTAGAGATTATCAAAATTCTAGAGATTCCAGAGACTATGCACCACCTCCAAGAGATTATGCGTATCGGGATTACGGGCATTCAAGTTCACGTGATGACTATGGATCTCGGGGATATAGGTATTTTCTATTCTTAAAATAGCTTTTTTTTTTTTAACATTTTTAGTCTGTTTGCATAACTTTTTTTTCTGATTTCAGTGATCGTGATGGCTATGGTGGTGGTCGTGACAGAGATTATTCAGATCATCCAAGTGGAGGTTCTTACAGAGACTCGTATGAGCCATATGGTAAGGTGTCATTTTGCTAAGTTTTCTGTTTTACAGGATACTTATTTGCGCACAGTGAAGATACAAAATTCATAATGGCAAATGGAACACTAATAGCTTATGTGGGGCAGAGGCAGACAATACATACATCTCACATGGAGTGCTAATTTAAGTCCCACTACAGCAAGAACCAACACCTTGCCCCAATGAAGCAAATGAAACTCCCTGGATATCATGTGGCAAAATATATCCTCATAAAGCTGCAGTACTGGAGATCGTAACACAAATGAGACGATTAAGTGTGCCTTGTCAGTTAAAACAATCTATAGATATAACTAGAAAAACAAAAAAGCCATTCTACTAGCTTTTCAAACATGGCAGCACTTACAAAAACCCACACCGTACAAGAAAGTAAAATAAGCTGCAAATATCAAAGTAAAATGTCATGTGTAACTTAGTGTTGCCCTATTGCCTGACCATTGACCCTGCAGGTAACTCACGTAGTGCTCCACCTGCACGAGGGCCCACACCATCATATGGTGGAAGCAGTCGTTATGATGATTATGGCAGCGCTCGCGATGGATATGGAGGCCGAGACAGTTACTCAAGCAGCAGAAATGATATCTACTCAAGTGGGCGAGAGCGTGTTGGCAGACAAGAGCGTGGACTGCCACCTTCAATGGATAGGGGATACCCACCTCCACGTGACTCTTACAGCAGCTCAAGCCGTGGCGTTCCCAGAGGTGGTGGCCGCGGTGGAAGCAGATCTGATAGAGGAGGTGGCAGGAACAGATACTAAATTCAAAGGCATGGACCAAAAAAAAAATTGTACAAACAAATCAAAATGGCATTTGTTCTGCCTCCACCAGCGGACTACAATAATTGTTTTTTTTATTTATCTTTTTTTCTACCTGTAAGATTGTCCTCCATGAATTTTAGCCCCTTGGGAGGAACTTTAATTGCTTAAGCTTCACATTTTGTTAGATGTTTATGCTATGTAAATGTGTAGTTTGAACTATGTACTAGTGTTGTGTTTTTTTTTTTTTAGTTTTTTTTTCCAAAGTAAAGTTTCACTGAAACGCAAAATCAAGCTTGCTTTTTAATGGTTACCCATCGAATCCAAAGGAGACCAAGACATAACAAATGTTTCTTGTAAATTAAAGTGTGCTGCTTAATCTGAGCCCACGTTAACAAATGTGACTCCAATGGGCTCTAATGGATCGTAAAGCTTATGTCCAGTAAGATCAAAACAATGGATAACGCTGACCCACCCTACATACAATTTCCATGAAACGGGACGGTCTGCCCACTTGTAAAGATTTTTTAAGTCATAATCTACGGTTAACCGAGTAGCCCCCGTAACACAGAAGCTGCAAAACCGTATGTGCTGTTACTTTCAATGTGTTTGCAAATCTGTAGTGTCACTTTCAAAGGAATGATTCTAAAGGCTAACGGAAGAACCAAATCCAAAGAGGCCTCAAAAGATCATGAGACTAAACCAAGTGAATCTTTCTGCTATAAACCACCAAATGCCCAAGAAACTGCAATGAGGGGTAAGCAAAGACAACTAGTTTTTTTTGTACAGTCTAAGTCATATCCACATTGTACAGATGTACTGTACTTAATGGAAGTGAGTTTTATTGAAACGTGGAAAGGCACTGCTGGATACCAATTCTAAACAACCGTATTCTTGGAATAAAAATAACCAATTAGACAAATGGATGCCTTCGTTTGATACAGGGGCAAGATTTCACAGATACTAAAAACCCATGTGAAATGTGCTGTTTAGGGCCGTCAATGTGCCGTAACTATCCACGGATGTCAAATCAAAGCATAAAACACGAACGCAGCTTGTGGCCACGTGCATACTTACGATGAGAACCCTTGGTTCAAAAACTTGAATGATATTCTGAAGACCCAACAAATCTTATTCAAACGTGGCAATTCTCAATGGAAACTACATGCCATAAGTTGATCCCAATGTTCCTTTCCAAACAAAACGCTGTGCAGATGTGGTAATGTACGTAAGGGTGGGTATGATTGTTTGGAGCGCGATTTCTCATGTTGCGTGTTTGTTCCAGGTTGACGTGACGTCCTGAGAGCTGCTGCTTCTGAAGGACCCACCTATGGTTTAGTGCTTCTGGTAAGACCCTAGTATATTGGCGTATGACTTGTGATTTTGAAGGCACTCTTCAGCTTCTGTAAAGCAGTGTCCTCTAGCGTGTTAAAAGAACTTTAAAATTTCCCTCAACTTTCTGCTCACGGGACTGTACAAATTAGTTTCCATGACAACCTGTCAGATGTGCCTGTTTTAAAACTCAAACATTGACATTGTTTAATCTTTTCTTTAGGAATATCCCTGTGGAGCTTCAGGAAGTGATGGTTTGAGATCATCAGGTAAAGAAAGGTAAACTTGGCCAAAAGCGGATGTGGCCTGACACGCATAAACTGGTAAAGCTGGTGTACGGTCACGAGACGGTTAGGTGTGATGGCATTTTCACCTATGCTTTTCACTATTACACCTAACTGAAATCTAAGCAGTTATACACTTGGTAAGATATACAGGTATGAACTAATAAAGGGGGTGAACAGGCATAAGTATGTAGGGTGCAGGAGAGGCTTACTAAACATTTAAGTACAGTGATTAAACAAAGTACAAGATGAATAAATCTCGCTTATGTTTGGAAGCTTTCATTCTGAGTGGTAAACAGGTGGCCGTCTAAAAAGTGGTAGAGGTTAATAGTCACATCGTGTAGGCTTGTCGCCAATGAGCAGCAAGATATGGAGTGAATGGTTCTTATGTGAGCCGCTTTAAATTGCTTCCTACATAGTATTTACCATACTAGGGATACAGATGAAGTTGCAGGTAAAGCAGCCATGCCTGCTAGTCTCGCTGGTCCGCTATACCTGTAGGTGACACGAATGCTTGGCCCATGGCCCCCGGTCTATTGCCATTAGCTGAATTTATGTTCCCACTAAAATCACAATCAAGTTGGCAACAGCGAGTTTTCCTCTCAATGTTCTTCAGCTGGACATCTGCTACAACTGCATTTATACCATGTTTTTTGATCTTTGTACATTCATAATAAAATCACTACTTTTTTTTTTTGAAATGGCATTGTGTATTATTTGTGAAAACTGCGCAAATTAGATTTTTTAACAATGCGGGCATTAGAAGTTAGACTGCTGGTGCGCTTGTCAAGTTCTGTTTTGCTTTCTCGTCCATCCAGTCTAACAAATTTTACTAAGTCACATCCAAGATCAGCAGGAACTCTCTGAAGTCCCTGGTTCCTGTCTAGATCATACTTTTTTTTATGAAGAAGAAAAAAATCACATTTAATATTTGGCTGAAATTCAGTAAAAATTTCCATAAGGCTCTTGTAGTAAGACTCTAGCACTCCATGTTAAACTGCAGGGGCTCTGGTGCATTTTACGCGATAGAGGTATTTAGCAAATGTAGTTTTTCATGCAGCTTCTCCCTTAGCTGTCTTTGATGAGTAAACATGTCTGCACGTGCTTAGAATGCCAAGTGAAGTCGGCTAATTCCACGTTTCACAGGCGTACGTGTGATCGGCTGCCGCTTCAATAATTCAAAACTCGGTGTGTAAAATGCTTCATTCATGGAGTTTAATTCCTCAGCTGTGGTAATGACACAACTTGGGCCTCTATGCAGTAAATTGGAGTTGTCCTAAATATGTAGGGAGGACATCACTCGGATAGCATTGACAGCAATAGTTTGACGTGTCAAATACAAAATGAGGACGTGTTGCCATACCACAAACGCGGGACTTGATGTGGGAACTCCTGGCGAGTGAAGGGTCGGATGTTCTGCACTCTTGAGCCTAGAAGTAGGCAGGGAGTTGTGAGATTTATCTTGGCTGGGTATGGAAGGTGGTGGGTCCGGGTTACATTTAGCGTATAGTGTATAATCTCAGTTTTCAAGACCTAAGGATCGACATGAAATTACTTGTGTAGCGCCATTGTATTAAAATGCTGCGCATCGGGTAAACGGGACGCAAGTATGTGACAGAAAACAGGCGAGGAGGGTGCTGTGCAGCTAGAGATGTTTGCTGTGTTTAGAATAACGGTAACAGGGCTGGGAAGCACAGAGAACACGTTGGTAGCGTTCTATTTTCAAGAAGACCGCAGGACAAAATATAAACCCGGGATATCGGGTTATGTCACGGCATTTAACGTGGTGTTTTCTGTAAAGAGATGAGTGAGGGGCAATGTTTTTAAGCAGCTCCTGTAAGCAGACAAAATGTTCTGTGTGGGACGTTCATGCGTGTGGCCCCAGAGCCAGAGGAGCGAGAGATACGGGGGCCACCCTGGCAGAAATTCTGGTAAGGGGCTGAGCATCTTTTTAGATTAGGTCTTTATGTGGAGGAAATGGATAAAGCAATCTGTAGCTTGAATATTGAGGCAAATTGGGCATAAAAGACGATCAACTATGAATCTCCAGGTGGATAATGGGTGTCTTATCCACACACGAGTACTTGTCCCGGAGGGCCACAATCAGCTGCTGCAACAGGTCCCCTCCCAAAAAAAAATTGGCCTCTGTAAAACATGCCGATATATCCGTTAAAAACGTCGCATCGTAGAAGACTAGACAGAATCTGCCATTTTACTGCGTGACTGCTCAGACGCTAAAAGACGGTGATGCCACAGGGAGGAATCAGAATAACACCCAATGGAGGTCTCAATTTACATCTAAACACTTTTCATTATAAACTAAGGGACTGATACACTTTTGTGGACTACAACTCCCAAAGCACTCAGCCAGAAGGAAGATAAGCTGCAAGTATTTTTCCGTATATTTGCTCTGAAAAACCCTTGTCTTATAATCAGACCTCAAACAGAGACCACAAGACTGATCCAGATCCCCCGAAGCGCCGCAGGGAACCTGGATCCTTTTCTCCGGCAGCCGGTGAACGCCTGTGCAATGCGCGCAGACAACCTTCGCTGCTACCAGCACTTCCTCTGGGGCTTCTATGACGGAGTTCCAGCGTCACATGACTCTCTGGTGCTCAGCCATAGAAGTCCCGGGTAGCAGCGGAGGTTGTCTATGCGCAGATGTCCACCGGCTGCCCCACTTGACGCCAAGGAGTCAGGAGCACGGGGACAAGTCTATGGATCCATCGGTAAATTGGGGGCGGGGCATATAGGGGGGTATAAGGTATATCGGAGGGGGGGGCAGATTGGCAAATAGGTAATAAGGCATAGCTGGTGGGCAGAGTGGAAAATGGGGTATAAGGCATATCAGGGAGGCAAATTGGCACAGAATTACAATGCATCCCCAGACTTGTCCCCCATGCTCCAGAATCCCTGGTGTCTAGGCGACCCGGAAGGTCATGTGACACCGCTCAGAGCAGAGGCGTTCGCTGGCTGCCAGCATTTGCTCCCATTTAATCTCAAACCTCATCCTATATTTGAACAATTTGATTCAACTAATCTATTTTATTGAGTAGTTGGTGCAGCCCTGGTTATCATGGATTAGTTGATAACTAATTTAACTTCCTGAACATCTAATTCTAGCATCTTAAAGCTCCAACATTTCTTAAGGTCAATTTGTTAAAGGGAGAGCTGCGTATTCGCTCCTTCACTTCACAATGCATTGTGAGGGGCCAACCCCAGAGATCTTCTGTACCAGGAAGAGCTTGGCTGGCCCTGTATAATGTATAGTTAAATCAGCAACGTCCACCACTCCGTCTAAAGAAGAGGGACTCTGACTACTTATCTGGCCTAGAAACTGCAGCCCTGCTGCGGCAGTTGCCCTCTTCCTCCGTCATGCCTGACCAATTAGCAGTAGGAAAGAGTTCCCATTAAACCCAATGGGAGTATTTACAGTGCTGGAGGTGATGGGACTCTGGTATATCACATATATCCTCTATACGGAGAAAACCGCCAGGATTTGTCCCTCATTATTAGTGAATGAACCCCTTCTTGTTAAGCAACTTGGCCTGAAAAGTAACAGCCGCCATGGAGTAAAGCAGCTGACATCGCCGCCACCGCCGCCTTCAGGGTGTCGTTCGCATCAAACAAAAAAAATAAAGATTTTACCTTTTATTTCTAATTCCACACAGAAAAGGAATAAATTCTTCCATGACACAGAAAAAGAAGAATTTATTCCTGTTTTATGTGGAATTAGAAATAAAAGGTAAAAAAGTTTTAAATTTTATGTTTAGTTCTAAAGAGCAACAATATATCTTTAGCCTGTTTGGGAATTTGTTTCCCTTTTCCGCCTCGTAATACATCCAGGTTCCCGTTACCGCGGGCCAGAGCTCCCATCGCGGGAGTCACCGGTGTTTAAGCAGGGATGCCCTCGTCGCGCCAAAAGCGTGTGGCTCCGGCGGAAATCAGACGGTTAGAGGCAGGCATTGCGAGGTACCTGAGGAGAAGCTGAGAGCCGGCCGGAGACGGAGCCGCGCGCTTCCTGCCTGTCGCTCTATATGGTGCGGCGCCTGCGAACGTTAGCCCGACCCGCGCAAAAAAAGGAAGAAGTGACGCAGATGCGATCGCAGAGGCGGCTGACTTGTCCGAGCTGCCCGGCACCGCTATGAACCCGGAGGAGCAGGCCGTCACATGGCTCATCTCCCTGGGGGTATTAAACTCTCCCAAGAAAACCATCTGCGACCCAGAGGACTTCTTAAAATGCAGCCTCAGGGACGGCGCTGTGCTCTGCAGGCTGATGAACCGGCTGCTCCCGGGATCGGTGGAAAAGGTAACACGTTTCGTACATCGGCGATCGATGCCTTTCTTTATCGTGTATGTATTACCGGGGTGACAGAGGGCTGGGAGACGCCCTGCTCGTATATGCAAACCCAGGTCTCAAAAGTCTCTTCGCCAAACCACGGCCCAATAATTCGTTTGAATAGAGAAAACATTTTGGGGGTAAAACCTTCTCCGATTATTCGCAACCTATTGAACCAACGCTAGGAACGGGCTAGGCCACCGGGGGCTACAAGGGGTTAATAATTCAGAAGCCGCAGCGAGTCCCGTCTTGTCAAGTGTCAAGGTTTTGCATAATTTACAGGTCACGTGATAGCGCCGGATTTAGGTTAACCCACTGAGTGCCGGTGCTCTGTCAGTAGGTTATAGGGGGCTGGTGAAACGCCCTGGGAGTTTAATGCAGAGGCTGGGGAATGGGGCAAATATCTCTCCAAAGATAGGATGCTCAAAAACCCATGGCAAGTAATCTGGGGAGGGGAAGTAAAGCCAAGTGGCCCCATCAGCTCCTTGTCCCCATAACTAACCTACACATTTACACCCACACTCTCACGCTTACACACTCGCCCTAACATACTTCAACTATCAGACACGCTTACACCGAATGAGGCCGGATCTGCACAAAAGCTGCAGCTTGCAATAAAATCTATCTATAGTCTATTGGATGAATCAGATCAGCTAGGACTATATATTTATTATTAATCATTATTTTCTTTTTTAAGATATGGAGGTTTTACAGGGCATGGGAAGCCTTAACTGGCCTCTGTACCAACAGCAGAGATGGGGAACTGCTGTATTATTATGTAATTATTACATCATATTTAAGATAATGCATGCAATAGCTTAGTGTTCCTTAAATTTTTGTGTCCCTGTCCTGTATGAATGCATTGGGGGGCTCTGCAGAATCCCTCCATATATACATTAACCTCTTCCACAAGAACTGCCCCCGCTGAATGTAAAACACAAAAGCATTGCCAAAAGACAGGGCCATGCAGTGGGCAGTGTGCTGCAGCTCTGGAGCTGAAGCTTCTCCTAAAAGTACTTTTTACTTTTTTTTTTCTTTGGTAAAGAATGCATATCAAAGTCCTCTCATGCGCATTGTTTATCGGTGGGCCCTGCACTAGACGGTCCCTTTAACTAAATAAGATTTGAAGAGCTGCAGGTCCTCTGCACAGCACTAAAGAGGCAGCTCAGTCTTCAGGAGCCGTAGATGCCATGCATGCTTTCCAACATTTTTAATGGGGGAAGGGAGCAAAGTGGCCATGATCAGTATTCACACGCTCACACTTTCATCGCTGTCCTCGCTTCCTCCTCAGAGTTTCCGCTCTCCTCGTATCAAGTCACAATGTTTTGATGTCCGCTTAATGGCCTAGACCAACAAAGCCTCTGGCGGCAGCAGCAGCAGCCCCCATGCTTTATTAGAAGGGGCATTATGCTCCTCAGTGGGGCAGTTATTTCTGGACCATTTACACCATGGCAGTCTGTGTTTAGCCAATGCTATATATCGCCATCATATTCCGTAGCGCTGTACAATGGGTAGACAGGACATGACAAATATTATATAACATAACAGTTTGACTTACAAAGCTCGTGGGTGCTAAATATGCTTGTTCGTGAATGAACTCTGTTGCATCAGAGTTTTTGGGTCTATTCACTTAGTAAGGGTTGCAAAGCATCTTGTTTATTCACTGATACGTCACACGTGAGTGATGAGAGCTTTATGACGAAAAAAATGACAAAACTTCCCCGCAACCTTTAAAAACGAATGTATGAGGTCCATCCAATGGGCGTGAAGAGAGCAGTCAGTGAAAATGACATCAATCCGCGCAGAATATATAAACTTTTTCCCAGATCAGCCTTTTAGAATCTCCTGGCTCAACAAATGTCGCGGGAGGGGGGGGGTGTCTCTAATGAGTTCACCTGTGTGCATGCATGGTATGCACCCATTGTTTTAAATCGCAGTTTTTCCAGCCACTGATTGGCAGCTTCAGGCAGCCAATCAGTGTTGAGAATTGGCAGACCGTGGAGGAGTCTGCCAAAAGTATTTTATTTTGTAAGTACTTTATGTTTAGTCATAAAGGTAAGTATCACGCCGGGCAGCAATGAAGTGAAACTGCTTCTATAGATAGAATACCTTTTAGGAAAAACAGTCCTGCTTTGGTATCCCGCTTTTTGTGTTGGCGCTCGTGGCCAAAATAAATGTATTTCAGTCTTTTAAATCCATAGTGCTGATGAAAAGTGTTACATATTTTATTACACAGAATGATCTGTTTCTATAGAGATGCCAGCTTGTGGCCCCCTCCTTCTCCTTTTTCGTTCAGGCAAATTACTTCAGACTATTATCCAGCAGGTGGCGCCAAAGCACTGCTTTCCACCCAATCACGTGGTCTGTGTTAACATGTTTCAGCTTCTCTGTGGTATTGTAGCCTCAATCACTCTGCCTGCTTCCTGAATGCGATGTTGTAATCCTTGCACACATTGGCAGATTTTCTGGGCTGCTATTGGTCAGCCCCTTGTGAGTTGCTGATTGGTCCGTAGAGGTTTTCCAGCCCAGTTTGCTTTCTCTTCCTGTCACTGAGAGTAGATTGCATGAGTGATGAAGTGGGCTGCCAGGCTGTGTGAGAGGTCAGTAGCACCTGGGATTCTTTCCTTTCGATCGTATCTCTTGTCTGCTGGAACTCGGATACTTTATCAACAGGTCTGGGTAATGCAATTAGCTCCTTCTTAAAAGGTACAGTCCAACCATCATATGTACTTTACTGCATTTGGTAGCCAAGGGCCACTTTATACATTCTAAATACATAGAGTCCTGTCTATACCCTCCGACTTATGCAGACAGTCACTGCCTGCCCGCTTCAGCCCTCGTTCAGTGACATTTTCAGGGAGTCTAATGGGGTTTTTATGGGAGCTTCTTCCTGCCTTTGATAGCCCGCTTCTATGTCTCTGAGGATGGGACAGTATGCTCCAGCTCTGGAGCTGCAGCATCCTTGGCAGAACGATAACTCTGATTCTTTTTTTTCTTTTCTTCTTTGGCAATGTAAGGGTTAAGTGCCAGCTTTTTGCCGTCCAACAGTCTACTATATCAGATAAGTAAGTTAATTCCATACGTTTTTGTTTGTTTATGTAAAATGTATACATTTTCCTGCAGGATAAAGGCGGTTCTGTTTGTGAAAGTAATGTGATGTATGGTATTGTATTGCGTCTGATGATTAGAAACTGTTTCTTTACGACATTTTCTCAAAATATATTTGTCATTCCAAATTTATTTTAATTTAAGATGTTGCCTGTATGGCCGCAACTACCTGTTTTTGCATTGAGATGCTTTGTGGTTTTCATTCACACTTTAAGGCAGTTACCTTGTTGTACCCTAAAGCGTTTGCCCTGTTTAATACATACACGTTTAGCGCGCATAACTCATCACCACAGCTCCTAGTGTAGAGGACTGCATCGGGATGCGGGTCCCGCGGGACCTATCAAACAACTTGCGGGTGCGGGCGGTTTTTTTAGGTGTTGCGGGCGGTCAGACAACTGCGGGTCCCAGTAATCCCGTGCAGTTTCGCAAGGCTGCCTTCTCATTGCTCGCACACAGAGTCTCTTCTCTTCGTCCGCCAAGGAACCCAGCAGGGTCACGTGAATTTACGTTGCATGATTCTGTTCCCGCTTCCCTCGGGCGGGACAAGAGAAGAGACACTGAGTGCGAGCAACGCGAAGGCAGCCTTGTGGGAGTGTGTGGGAAATCTACAGTTTAGGTAAGCGGGTGGGGGAGTTTTATGAACCAGTATGAATGAATGAGTTGTGGGAGCGGGATTAAGAAAACAGTCCCGCGCAGGGCTCTATCCTAGTGCGCCATTACCACATCCAGATCACTTTGCAAGTAGTTTGATGAAAATAAACTGCCAATTTCACACAAATGCACAATGTTGTCACAATAGACTGTGAGCGACTGTCTGAGGGTTGACCGTGACCTGGTGTGCCAAGGATGACTGAATGTAAGTGAATGGAGTGGATGAAGTAAGCAGACGACATGGAGAGAAGTGAAAAGAGGGCCATTGGGAAGTCTGGGCAAAACTGTACAGGACATGCAATAGCAGAGGGTCTTTGCTCACACAGTTAGGGGTAGATGGAGAACTGAGTGACACAGACAGACACATGATGTGGAGGAAATGCTAGTGGAGAAGTTCTAGTATGTTTCTCCACACCCAGTACGGGACAAGCATGAGTATAATGAGAACAATCATGATGATGGCCACCTAAGGGGTCCCAAGTTTGGGTATCAGGAGAAACTGGCGATTTTCATCCTGCAACACAAGGCCATACTGTTTAGGACTGAGAAGGGAAAAGGGTGTCACTGAGATGAAGAAGTGGGCATGGTGGCATCAAGAGGAATAAGTGTAAGATACTAGTGAAGAGGAAGATGACAGGTGTGAAAAGAGCTGTTACTCACCAGCACCAGGAAGGTTGGATGCCACTGGAGCGTCAGTATAAGTTAAGTATGCGGCACTGTTGGACGTTAGGCATTTGCCCAGGGTGCCAGAGTGCCAGTCTGGGTCTATAAGCAGCCAGACGTTGGCAGAAAAACACCCCCATTAAATGAATGGAAGCACTTTCTGTGTGAGAAATGGGCACAGGCAGCAGGAGGTGTGTGTCCAAAGTCCTATAATATTGGGAATAGACTTGACGTTCAACTTGGTGTTTTGTTTTCTGATAGAATAATTGATGCCATTCTATTTCCGTGCGTAGCACAGCTGTAGTTATTTGAGCTCACATGTTAAACATACATTGCACGGCTAATCTTTTTGTGATAACCTTGCTTCTTAAGTGTTTGTGTACGTAGGTGTAGGCGATAACACGCTTATAAAAATGATTTCATACTGTGTCTTCGAGATAAGTTCACCCGTAAATGTCTTTCCTGCATATAAGGTAGTTTTAGGACTTCTTACATTGTTGAAGTAAAAGTGGTATGGTCCAGAAGCAGATTGTTGGGATCTCCTCCAGAATATACACTCACTGGCCACTTTATTAGGTACACCTGTTCAATTGCTTGTTAACACAAATAGCTAACCAGCCACTGACATGGCAACAACAATGCATTTAGGCATGTAGACGTGGTCAAGACAACTTGCTGAAGTTCAAGCCAAGCATCGTAGTGAGGAAGAAAAGGGGATTTAAGTGACTTTGGGCATGGCATGGTTGTTGGTGACAGACGGGCTGGTCTGAGTATTTTTAGAAACTGCTGATCTACTGGGATTTTCACGCACAACCATCTCTAGAATTTACAGAGAATGGTCAGAAAAAGAGAAAATATCCAGTGAGCGGCAGTTGTGTGGATGAAAATGCTTTGTTGAGGTCAAAGGAGAATGGTCAGACTGGTTGAGATGACAGAAAGGCAACAGTAACTCAAATAACCACTCGTTACAACCAAGGTTTGCAGAATCCAGAATCACAACACGTCGCACCTTGAAGCAGATGGGCTACAGCAGCAGAAGACCACACCGGGTGCCACTCCTGTCAGCTCAGAACAGGAAACCGAGGCTACAATTCACACAGACTCACCAAAACTGGACAATGGAAGGCTGGAAGAACATAGCCTGGTCTGACGAGTCTCAATTCCAGCTGCGACATTCAGATGGCAGGGTCAGAGTTTGATCTGTGGGTAAGGCTGATTGAGCTAATATGAGAAGATACTGAAATCTTGTGCTTTTGAGGACTGGAGATGATTGCATTTGCTGCGAAACAGCGCAAGAAGATTATACCGGCACACAGAGCACCAAATGATTTAGTTCTCTCCTCCCCAAATTTCCAAGGGGATCCCGAGAACCTTTAGTCCTATATAAGAGACTGAAGCGCACCCTGCCAAACAATGAAGGGAACGTGATAAACGTAATATGCTGTTACAGAACCTCTCATTCTGAAGATTCCATTCTATTAGGAGGTGGAAGGGATTGAGATGTTAAATTCTGCTTGGGTAAGGATGATCTGATTGCAGTGTAGAAAATTGGTGGCTGAAGACTAAACAAAGCAAGAGTTCAGCGCACACCCAGCAGATACCGCTCAAAAAAACCATCTAGCTAAGGTATAAATATTGGGGATTAAGTCACACTTTATGGCCATATATTGCTTAGCCGGCCACTACATCAAAGAACCCCAAGTTTGGACATAGGAGTGGGAAGAAGCGATTACTTTTTTTTCTTCAAGAGGGAAGAAAATCGGAGCAAAGCTGGGGAGCAGTATGTAGGGGTTAGGAGTTCAGGTTTTAATGTTCAAACGATGAGGAGCCAATGGAGGGACTGGCGTAGTGAGGATAAGAACCCAAGTCTCCCAGAGTTATTCAGGACGGATTGGAAAATGGTGAAAGAGGTGGAGGCCGATTAGCAGAGGGCTGCAATAATGCATGTGGGAGATCAGTGTCTCCGTGTCTTGCATGTGTTTAGTGCGATACTATAATTATTTGTAGTTGATCGGTCTGTATGTTTCAATCTTCCATTGTTCTTTGTAGTTTTTTCCGGAGCCCAAGAGTGAAGCGGAGTGCCTAGAAAACATCCGGGATTTTCTGAAGGCATGCACCAGTCTGCGGGTTGAGGTGAGTGCTGACGGAGATCACGTTTATCTGTAATGGATAAAGTCTAGCAGCCTCCACGGGACCAAACGAAATGTACTCGCGGTAACATGTTAAATAATAGATGCTTCGTTGTTTAGAATTACACGATAGGGAAGAAATTGTCCAAATGAACTCAATATGTGATTTTAGGATGGAGATTAATCTTCAGAGGATGATCCGTATTGCGCTGTGATGAGCATGCTGCCCTGTGACTCTTTTTCAAAAGACACTTCGTTAATGCGCTTTAACGTGTCTGGAGATGGGATTATTTGTCTTTTAATGAAATATCGATTGAGTACATCACGCTATGCAGCAAAAAAGCCAAATTAATCGGAAATTGTGGTCTGGCTCAACATATGCAGTTAAACATTTAAGCAAAACATGGGTAGCGTTTTGTTGTTTGAAGTAGGGCTGCAACTAACGATTATTTTCATAATCGATTAGTTGGCCGATTATTTTGTCGATTAATCGGATAAAAAAAAAGAATGTAAATTTTTCATTTTACATAATTTAATAAACAAATGATGTTAAATAAAAACAGCAGAATAAAAAAACTTTGATAAAATGCATTTCTTGTCTTCATTTCCCAACCAGCCCCCCCAATTGATGCACATTTGAGCCCAGGCTTGCCACGCTGCCTCCCACATATACCACTCCACGCTGCCTCCCACATATGCCACTCCACGCTGCCCCCCACATATACCACTCCACGCTGCCTCCCACATATGCCGCTCCACGCTGCCTCCCACATATACCACTCCACGCTGCCTCCCACATATACCACTCCACGCTGCCTCCCACATATGCCGCTCCACGCTGCCTCCCACATATGCCACGCCACGCTGCCTCCCACACACGTCACTGTGCCTGATACGCCTTATACCCCGATACACCACTCCGTCCTCCCCAGACATGCCACACTGCCTCCCCACATATGCCTTATATACCTTATACCCCCAGATATGTCACTCCATCCTCCCCAGATATGCCTTATACCCCCAGATATCTCATAGACCCCTCAGAGTCACAGACCCGTTCACAGCACACTGACACCATACTTTTATAAATAAGTACTGGGTTAATCTTCACTGCCCCCAGGATTTAGATTCCCCTTAGTTTGGCCCCCCTTTACCTCTAACTGCGCCTTAAGTTAACTTTAGTAAATTAATCAAATTAACCCTCAGTCCTCATCATTGAATTAACCCTAAACACCCCATTAACCATAACTACCCCTAAATTAACTCTAAATACCCCATCAAAACTACCCTAAAAACACCATTAACCACAACTGCCTCAAATTAACCCCAAACACCCCATTAACCACAGCTGCTCCTAAATTAACCCTAAACACCCCATTAACCATAGCTGCCCCTAAATTAACCCTAAACACCCCATTAACCATAACTGCCCCTAAATTAACCCTAAACACTCCATTAACCATAACTGCCCCTAAATTAACCCTAAACACCCCATTAACCATAACTGCCCCTAAATACCCCATTAACCATAACTGCCCCTAAATTAACCCCCACCTCCCCTAACTTTCAGCAGCCCAAATATTAATGTTATACTTACAGTTAGATGAGTGTCACAGCCATGTGGTTCTGGCCTTCTGGGAGAAGGAAGGGGGCGGGGCCAGTTGTCACAGTGATTACAGGGAGGGGCTGGTAAGTAGGAGCTGCTGCTGTGAGTCACTGAAACGGATTATATAATGAGGGGGATTTTTCAGAGCGTTTGCTCTGAAAAAACCCTCATTTTATAATCGATAATAATCGATTGAACTAATCGATAATGAAATTCGTTGGCAACGATTTTCATTATCGATTATTATCGATTTTATCGATTAGTTGTTGCAGCCCTAGTTTGAAGTGTTAATATTGCGATGCGAATGAAATGATGTTCATGTGGCTGCACGTTTCTGACATTGCAAAGTTTGACTACAAATGTATTTAAAGCAACCGAAGCGCTCCTGTAGGAAACACCTGGTCGCGCAGGGAGCTCCATCAGCAGGTCACAAGACCCAAAAGTATTACACCCTTCTCTCACACGGCCACTCTCTCCATAGCTGTTCGAAGCGAGCGATCTCTACGCCGGTGAAAATTTCTCAAAAGTCCTGAGCACTCTTTCCGCCATCAACAGAGCCACCGAAGGTAAGAAACACCGTCCTCCTCTTCCAGTGTACAGAAGAACACACTCCTGGACACATTTGCTAACAGCTCTGCTGTCCGTCTTTTCTGTTTTGTATCACTGACCACGATGGGTTGGTGTATTTATTTCAGCTGAATAACCTGCAGCTTAAGGTGTGAATAGGAAAGAATACCGATTACGTTTCAAGTATTCAAGGTTATTACTTATTTTTATTTAAAATGCACAGTTTTTAATGCATACACTTTGGAACATGCGTTCTTTAGTTACTGGAGTTAGAAAACGAGGCTTATCTTTCTATTTCTACCTCCCCAATGTCTAGTGAAAACAGGACGCATACTTAAGTATGCTTTCTGCTCATGCTGTGTAGCACTAGAATGTCCCTTCTAGTTCATGTTAGAGGCTTGGCTTGAAAGGGTAGCTGCTACGATGCTTCTCGAGAACCCAGCATTCATAATTATTTGTGTATTAACTTCTTTCCAGATCAGGCGTCGGGGAGACCATGCTCCCTTACATTATCACAATCTCATAGCTTTGCAGCCTGCACTCCCGTTAGTTCCCAAGGAACAGATTGTTCTACGAGAGTATTGAAGAGGCAATCAAAAGCTCTGGTAAGTTTCCTCCCAAGTGTGACCATCTGCATTTTGCAATTATGGGACAGATAACGCCTTTGACTGGCTGCGTTATGGATGTTAATTGCATTAATTTAATGCGGAGCCACTAATTACTAACCTGCCATGTGGCGGCTTATTTTGGACATTTTTGAATATCTAAACCTTCTATTTTTGCCGGTTTTAATGGATATGGGACGGCCTCTACTACCAGCCTGTTTCCCAAAAATAACAACCTTCGTTCTTGCGTTTAGTCCCTGCTCAGGTGGAGCGTTGGGCTCCCCAGCTAAAAGATCTGACACCACCTATGCTGGAAGGTGATTCCTCGCACTTATCATTCCTGTAATAATAATTTTTTAAAATATTACACTAACTGATGCAAAGAGAAGCTCAGTCTGAGCATTAAAACTGAAATTATCGAGATTTAAGACCAATTTTTGTCCCTTTGTTTTTACTCCTCAGCTTGGATGCTGTTTTGAATTTTTTTACTCTTACGCTGTATCTGATGTGTCTAATAGTGTGTTTTTTGTTTGTTCTGTAGACTATGAGCTCATGTTTTGAACCGTGTATCGTGTTTTGTGGGGAGGTGGAAAAACATTCCTTGTTTCCCAATTGCTTGTCTGTTTTTTTTTCTTGGTAGGATATGACAGGGAATGGCAGCTGTCAGTTAATTGTGAAAGCGCGGTTTAATTTCAAGCAGCAAAATGAGGACGAGCTCTCATTCTGTAAAGGGGACACCATCCACGTCACGAGGGTGGAGGACGGAGGCTGGTGGGAAGGCACGCTCGGTGGCAAAAGTGGCTGGTTCCCCAGTAACTACGTGAAAGAGGTGAAGCCCAATGGTAAGAGCTGTTTGATTATCCTCTGAATTAAAGCGTTCCACCGAACCGCACCAAATACGAACTGTGCCTTTGTATATTTTAATGGTTTTTAGTTGGCGGTAGCAGGAAATGTTATACACGCTTCTGGGGCTTTTTGAATTTGGGAAAAAATGCCAACAATTTGCTTTTCTTTACTGTGTAAATATTATATAAAGATCCAAATCAAACCTTATATTTTGGGAGTTCTTTACTGTGTGTATGTGTGAATATATAATCTGTGTGTGTGTATATATATATTTGTATTTTGATATAAATATCCCAAAATCGACTTTTGTGTGTAAAAGTCAGAAGGCGTTTTAAAGGTTAGAATATCACTAAAGAAGAATGCATGTTAAGGTACTTTCTGTACTATGATTACTTTTATGTGTACCTTAGGCTCAAGGTACGGTGTCTGTTTTGGTTTGATAATTCTCAATACCGATTGGCTGCTTGAAGCAGCCAATCAGCCGCAGGAAAGCAGTTTCCCCACGTGCACACATGGCAGTCCAGACCCCACCCCGGCTTTAGTATTGTGGATTTTTGTGCGTTAGAAATAGGGCTGAAACAACGAATCGATAAAATCGTTAATAATCGATAACGGAAATCGTTGTCGACGATTTCCGTTATTGATTAATCGAGTGATCGATTCGTTGTTGGCTCCTTTTACTTACCTCCGCGAGCGTTCCCTGCTTCCGCTACACGCTCTGCACTGCGTGACGGATGTGACGCGTTCCGGAGGTAAGTATTCTTTATGTCTGTGCGATTCGCTCTGTGCGAGTGGCTCCGTTCGCACAGAGCGGTTCGCGGGGGTGGGGGTGGGGTTTCAGGGGATGCAGGGCAGGGTGGGGGGGCAGGCCAGGGTAGGAGACTGAGTGCAGGGCAGAGTGGGGGTGGGGGTGCAGGGCAGAGTGGGGGTGGGGGTGGGGATGCAGGGCAGGGTGTGAGTGTGGGGGCAGGGCAGGAGACTGGGTGCAGGGCAGAGTGGGAGACTGGGTGCAGGGCAGAGTGGGGGTGTGGATGCAGGGCAGGGTGTGAGTGTGGGTGCAGGGCAGAGTGGGTGCAGGGTGTGAGTGTGGGGGCAGGGCAGAATGTGGGGGCAGGGCTGGGTGCAGGGCAGAGTTGGAGACTGGGTGCAGGGGCACAGTGCAAAGTGCTGGGTGCAAAGTGCCAGGGCTGGGTGCAAAGTTCTGGGTGCAAAGTGCCAGGGCTGGGTGCAAAGTGCTGAGTGCAAAGTGCCGGGTGCAAAGTGCCGGGTGCAAAGTGCCGGGTGCAAAGTGCCGGGTGCAAAGTGCCAGGGGTGGGGCAAAGTGCTGGGTGCAAAGTGCTGGGTGCAAAGTGCAAAGTGCTGGGTGCAAAGTACCAGGGCTGGGGCAAAGTTTCTTGAACAGTAATAGTCCACCTCTTTTCAGAATGTTTGGGGTTATTTTGTTTCATAAATATTGTGTTTGGGTTTTTGTACTTTGAAAATATTGTTTTTTTATTACATCATAACAAAATAAGAATGTTAATGTAAATTTTAAGTTGTTTTTTAACATCCAGTTCATTAAATTATTTTAAATAAACAAAAAATTTGCATATTGTTTTTTTTTATCCGATTAATCGATTAATCGAAAAAATAATCGGCCAACTAATCGATTATTAAAATAATCGTTAGTTGCAGCCCTAGTTAGAAATGTGTGTTTTGCACTGCAGGAAAGTTCCACATTTAGTCAACACTACACAACGCAAGGTACTAGGCAAGGTCTGACATTCTCCTCCTGAAATCATTTGATGATTATTATATGAATTATTGCACTGTGTGCGTTAAACACATTCTTGTCATATTATTTATGATACATTCGCAATGTCATTTCTCGCTATCTATTTAGACAAACCTCTGTCTCCGAAGGCCCTGAAAGCGAGTGAAACGGGTCAGCTGACGAAGAATTATTACACTTCAGTAAGTATGCTTTGGATCGAGTAGTATACACAGCAGCTTGATATCGCTTTGTAACGGATGTTGATAACCGTTACGGACAGCTCTACATAACCGTGGAATAACACGAGGTTATGAGTTAATAAAGAATCACTCTTTTTCCCAAGGGTGATCATAAGGTGCTCAATATATGGTAACATTAATATATATATATATATTAAAAACCACATACTGTCCTCCTTTCCAAATCTTAGAAAATATGGATGGGTTGATTCCCCGCCTCAGTCCTTGGAATAACGGATTAAAACACTCCAGATTGCCACAGATTAGTGATAAACACACCAAAGAATTGTGATGACTGTGTTAGACCCAGAGGCTTTCATTTTCAGTCTTGATATTTTGGGTGACTTTCCCTGCTCAATCATCACACTGAGCTAATTATTTGACAATCCTAATGAAGGCCGTTCCTCTTTAGACTTCAGTAAATCAGATGATTAAGACTGGGCCATTCACCATTCTATTGTTCACCACAGACGGTATGATAAGAAGTCAGGGTATCTGTCTAGTAGATTGGGCTACGAGCTGGGATGGATATGTATATATCTAACATAAAGCAGCTTGAAAATTTTACTTTATATATATTATATTTTAAATTATTACAGGTGTTGCAGAATATTCTGGAAACTGAAAGAAGTTTCTCCAAAGAACTTCAGTTATTGCTGTCCACTTACCTCAGACCTCTTCAGTCCTATGACAAGTAAGTAGAGCGAAGTTCTTGCTTGGGATCCTATGTACTATGTTTTTGTGCTCTAATGTGTACTAAATTGGCATAGTTAGGGCCAGAGGATCAATGAAGGGTCTGAAGCAGTAATTCTTACACCCGCTTTATCCAAAGCTCCATTAGCATTAACAGATGACCTTGATCCCATAGGGAAGTTAAGAGAGATTCTGTGAGCTAAGACATTATTATTCAAATAATGTAAATATGGCAAAATTCAAAAAATAACTCTCTGCATAGAAGCATAGCCTGGGTTGAATTTCACTTTACTTTTTCTAAGGTCCAAAGAAAGGGAACTCTGATCATTATCTGTATGATGATCAGTTCACATTATTTGTTGAGTCACATGTCTGAATATTTTTAAACTAAACTTTTTTTTTTTTTTTTTTGTTTCACAGTACAATATAAATGAAAATTTTTTGTTTTTTTCCAGAATCACCTCTGGGGACATCCTTTTACTTCTTGGAAACTTTGAAGAGATCTGCACATTTCAGCAAACACTGTGTCAGGCGTTGGAAGAATGTGCAAAGTAAGAAGTACAGACCATAATATTTAGCATTGTTGGTAGTTTTTCTCTTTTTTTTCAAAGGGGTTAGATTAGGAAATCCTTTAATGAAATCTAATCTGTATATATGTGCATAAGAACCAGGGGTATTGTTGAGAAATGACCAAACAAAATAATCTCTATCTCCCAAGATTGTTGGGGCCTATAGATGCCTGGCAATAAAAAGGTGAACACGTAGAAGTATATGAAAGCAGCTTTTCTAGAACTTTCTGCTACTCAATGAAAGGACATAAAACTGTGCAGATGTGTTTTTGGGCACTGTTACTTTGAACACAATCTTTGAGATTAAACAATATAGCAATCTGTCTATAATCTGAATTCCTGGGGTGTATCATCATACCTGGGAACATTCAGGCTACCCGGAGCCCTACCTTTTTAGAATGAGGGTAAACGGTCCTGCTTCCGGAGGGGGGGCTGCTGCCGAGAAGTCCCGCTTTACCTGGAGTCTTCCAGCAAAACCTGGAGAGTTCCTATGTATGTTTACCACCCATAGCTGCTGCTGCATTGTGGGTCCTGTCTTGGGTAGTGCAGAAAGAAGTTTAGAAGGGGTCAGGTATGGCGTAGGAGGCAAGAAGTTTTGGAGTACTGTGCACACAGGGTGGGTTACAGAATAGTGACGCGGTAAGTACATCCTCTCAGTCAACAACTAGTGGCTTACAAGGACATTTAAGATCCCCAAAATGTGAGAGCTTTTTGCCTAAAAAAAAACAAAAAAAAAACAACAAACTCATGTTTCTGTGATCTTTAAACAGATGCACCAGTGACAGCTTGAATCTCATTAAAGTATTTGGTACAAATGTCAGTGTTTATACAGGCCAGATCATCAGATGGTTATTTGTCACAGAAAGGGAAGATCGGAAATCACATTCTGTAAAAAGAACTGAATAGTGAAAAGATAATCATACTGCAGGGTATATGCAGCTGGCTGTGATCTCAAAAAATGCTGGCGCAATGGCTATTAGTAGCCCCAAGCATTTAAAAGATGACAGCTGCTGTCATACAATTACTTGAAATTATTTGATTTGTTTCCATAAATCAGCTACTACCAGGCCCGGACTGGCCATCAGGCACACCGGGCATTTGCCCGGTGGGCCGGGCCGCGGCAGGGCCAGATTGACTTTGGGGCTGATGGAGCTGCAGCTCCAGGCCCCTACCTTTTAAAATAGGCCCAGTCAGGACCGGACTGACTGGGCCTATGCGGCCTCTACGGCCGCATTAACGCAGGGCATAAGGGGCACCTGCCGCGACTGCGACCGGGTCCGCTACTTTAAGGGGCCGGGAAGCCCCCGCACAGGGTTTAAATTAAGACATCGGGGTTTTTTATTTATTTATTTATTTTACTTTATTTGTTAATAAAGTAAAAAAAAAAAAACGCAATGTTTTTTAATTTAAGCCCTGTGCGGCCGCAGACAGCCTAAGGCCGACCCTGGTGGGGGCTTCCCGGCCCCTTAAAGTGGCGGACCCGGTCGCAGTTGCGGCGGGCTTAAGGGGCCCTGCGCTAATGCGGCCGTAGAGGCCGCATAGGTCCAGTCAGTCCGGTCCTGACTGGGCCTATTTTAAGGTAGCGGCCTGGAGCTGCAGCTCCATCAGCCCTGCCGCGGGCCCGGTCGCAGTTGCTGCTTGCTCCGGCAACAAGGTAAGTAGGGTGAGGGAGGGAGGTGCAGTGAGAAGGGGCAGAGGGGAGTTAGATAGTGAGAGGGGGTACATAGTGAAAAGCGGGAACATAGTTAGAAGGGGCAGATAAGATGGGGAGAGGGGCTAGTGTGAATGCATATGAGAATGAATGAATAAATGTGTGGATGAATTGTGTGAATGCGTATATTGCTTGAATGATTTGTGAGACTGCATTAATGAATGTGTTAATGATTTGTGTGAATGAGTGAGTAAATGCAAAGATGGTGCATGAAGGGTGGGCTTTAACAATAAATTAAATAAATAAAAATGGGCTGCTCAGGCTTAAATGCCCTATTTTTTTGTCCCAGTCCGGGCCTGGCTACTACCTTTGTGTAATAAATCCCTATATCTTGTGAGAGGGTGCACACAAATAGTGAATAATATCACCACCACAATAGTAAAGGTTATTGTATATGCATTCACTTCTAGGCATATCTGCCTTACAAAAAAATGTAAGCAATAGAAAAAATGAAAGTAAAAAAA
Organism: Spea hammondii; assembly: GCA_029215755.1. Lineage (NCBI taxonomy): Eukaryota > Metazoa > Chordata > Amphibia > Anura > Pelobatidae > Spea > Spea hammondii. The sequence goes on from JARDYJ010000008.1 coordinate 14,647,335, forward strand.
AAAAAAAAAAAGGAAGAATGTAGAATTTTGTAAATGGATTTTTTTCTCAAGTGTCTGGGAGCCGTCCCAAGAAATAATTGTGAGCTGTTACATTATCAATGATGGAAGCGTGCATTTATAGCTTAGCTTTTTCAATAGAAATAGGAGTTATTTAAAGTGATAATTTGCCGCTATTGTTAAACCACCAAGGCAATGGAATACAGTTCTCGAATCAGCCACTAGATGTCAGCGTAGCCCAATTGGTTTGTTAATGATGTGAAAGCTGCGTCCTTTCTGTTCTTGTGCAACTTTACTTTTACCAAACAAAGGTGCTGGAGTCCAATGTCCCGGCCGAGCGGACCGGCAAAGCAGCACAGTTTCCTTTCTCCCATTAGATCATGAAAGTTAACTGCGATAAGTAGCATTCATCCCATTTAACCCATTATTTTCCTCTGATTGTTGCGTGTGTTTCCAAGTGTACGTCTGAGTGTTTGGGACATTTATATGTCTGCCATGCTGTATTTTATGTGTTAATGCATCATATGTGAATTGGATGATTTTATGAACTATTAAGAGCATAATGATAGTCAATCATCATTTTAAAGCTGTTCTTCGACCCACAGTGACTATTGTATATATCAATACAGTGATTTATTTTTGCATTGTTTCCTCACAGGCTGCCAGAAAACCAACAGAAAGTTGGAAGCTGTTTCCTGACTCTTTTCAATCAGTTTAAGTCTTTGTACCTCGCCTATTGTACTAATCACCCCATGGCTGTCAATGTCCTTACACAGCACAGGTTAGTGGTATTTATGTGCTATTGAACCACAATTTTTGATTCTTTTTGTTTTGTTTATTGATCTCTGTTGTAAACTAGCATGTCCTGTTTTACTGTAACTCCAGTAAATGACCATCTAGGTAAGCATAAGTCGGAAAGTCCCAGAGGAAAAATTCAGACCGGGATAGCTTCCCCAGTTCTGTTCTCTAATAATGGTTCTAAACTTGTTCCGCTTCTGTTCCACAGTGATGAGCTGGAGAAATTTATGGAGTCCCAAGGAGCTGCAAACTCAGGCATTCTGATGCTTACAACAAGCCTTAGCAAACCCTTCATCAGGCTGGACAAATATGTCACCCTCCTTCAAGAGCTAGAAAGACACATGGAGGTGAATGTCTGTTGTTGTTTAACTTGTCTCGAGCAGACATCCTACAGCGCTACACACTAAATATATCTATTTAATGAGTTTTAGAGATTATCACGCGTCAGATATATGTATTAAAAAAACACACAGAGAAAGGTGTCTTACCTTCCTGTTTTAAGGATCTGGATGATTCTATCCATGGGTTATCACTGCCATGTTGTTTAGTTGCTAATTGTTGATTGGTTTATGCATCCTTTGTAAGGGTGATAAAGATGGTAACGGACAGGAAATTGTTCATATAATCCTAGACATACTGCTGTCAGTCTCAGCTTCCACGACTCTCAGAGTAGATATCACCAAAAACAAGTACACCAATTGATGTACATAAAGCACAATGTTTAGGTTGTTCTAACAACACATTTCATTGTACAGAAATTCACGCTGTTTATGGGTCCTGGACGATAACATGGAATTATACGGGGTTTTACTTTTTCACCTTTACCAAAAATGGATAAATGAGAAGTTATATGGCTTATATGTCTCAGGTTAATTTTAATGTTGACTCGTTGGTGGTAGTGGTATTATGACAGTTTTATTTTCCTGCTCTTTAGGTCGATTTTATTGCATTTCAAGAATAAAGATTTTTTTTGTTCCTTTTACAGGAAGCACACCCGGATCACAAAGATGTTCTAAGAGCCATGGCGTCCTTTAAAGCTCTTGTGGTAGGTGATGTCAATGTCTCACTTTGTTTTACGTTCATACTCCAGGCAATGATGGCAAGAGGAGTCAGGTTTAGCATTTCTACCACAACTATGATCTGTTTGTGTTGTGGAACAAAATACAAGAATGCAGCTATTTATAAAATGTTTAGACAGCATTAGAAGTTCCACAGAAAGCTTGTGGATTAGACCTCTGAGAATCAAGGGGAAATATTGACTGAAAGCAAAGGTAGACACTCTGCAGACTTTTATAGGCTACAGCAGTTGTAGTTGTAAAGTCCTCCCAATCACATAAGCAACTCTGGAATCTAGAAATTTATGTTCAGGATAGCCATATGCCTATCCCATGCATGTATAAATTCACTTACTATGTTAGCTTCTGCTGGAAGGCTGTTCCACTTATCTACCACCCTCTTAGTAAAGTAATATGTAGCCGGCCAATGCAATTTACCCCATCAAATCTTATATTTTTGAAGACTAGAAACCCCAGGGTTTTTAAAATGCTAATTATTTCCATGCACTAATTCTACCACCAGTCTTTGTCAAAAATCGCGGTAGAATTTTTTTTTCAGTTATGAATTTACAGCTTCTGATATGTCACTGCAAAACACACCAATAAGTGTTCAGCAACATCTCTTGAGGACAGTGATGCCACCCACACATTGGTTTGTCAGGCTGTTTGGGGGTAATAGGTCACATTTGGGACATGAGCAATTCAGTTCTTCAACTTGGAATTTTGACATGTTGAAAATTCTGCCCCATGTCCTATTTGGGGAATCTTTAAAGCCAGCCAATTCAGTTTACCCCCAAATATATATCAAACCATATATGTTTGAAAACTAGACACTCCAGGGCACTTCAAAAACTCGTATTTTAACCCTTCCCATGTCCTAATTCTACTACCAGCTGTTTGGTAGTAATATTTTTCCCACACACACATTGTACTTTAGGTATGAATTTACCGCTCCTGAAACATCTCCTGAGTACAATATAACACTTTTATAATGTACTGTGGCATTAGGGCGCTAATAATAATAAAAAAAAATACTGTATCGGCCGGTACCCAAACCTTTTCCACAAATAATTCTTTAATCTTTTCAAATGTTTGCCCCTTCATAATTTCTCTTGGGAACACGTAATTGTCACATGGCAAGAAAGCGGGAACTGATAGGTTGTTGACATATGCACTAAAAATACTCAAAAGCACCAACTGTAGGTAGTTTTCTTAAATTTCAAAAAAATGTGTAGGTGACAATCAAGATGTAAGTAATGGCAGTTTTTTTGGATATACATTCTGGAAAATAGTCTGATGCATGCGGACTGCTGAGTTAGTCGTATGATATAAGGCTACTTTCACATTCTCCTCACATGAGAAGCGTGTAGGAGGGTTTCCTTTGATGGCGGTGCATGGTGGTTTCAGTAAACACTCATCGACTCCAGCAATAAAAATGCATCTCTCATTAATGTGAAGGTTAATCATAGTTGGGAAACAAAGGTAAAATACAAAAGCCATACAGATTTGCTATTTTTGGAGAAATAATATTTCCTAGGTTTCATTGCTTCTCTCGTCACAAAATATATTTTGAAATCATAATCATCTCATCTTTTTTCTAAATTGCCAGATGGGGTCTTTATTCTTTTTTGTGTGTGCATATTATTGATTTTTTCAAAGATAGCCGTTATATCAACTGACTCTGTCTGTCTGGGTTGTTATAGGTCTTTCAGGGATGTTTCATTTTGATTAAATGTAGCTGGACTACTTAACCTCTCTAGCAAAGCAAAAATGGAGAAGCTATGTGTGAAAAACTGAGTACACCCTTGCTGCTTTCATAGAAATTAAGATGGAGATTCCTCCACAACAATGTGAGAGACTGATAACAGCATACAGAAAACGTATACTTCAAGTTCAAGTGGTTCTTCAAATTATGGAATTGTAAGGTGTACGTACTTCTTCACACATGGCTTCTCCATGTTGGCTTTATTGAATGAATTATGACACGGTGTAATATGTCATGTGTTGTTCATCTTGGGTTGTATTTACCTAATTTTTAGACCTGCTAAGGAATAGATAGTTGCAATTATTTCCTGTTGTGTAAAACCATAGAATTCATTTTTTCACATGACTGTATCCTATAGTGAATCGTTCAGACAGACCTATAGGCCAAATACTAGTTTTAACGCTGTTTCATAGGACCCTTCTCAATAGCACGGATATTTAGGATCTCCGATTAGCATAAGTGTCCTTGGAGGGCAACAAACCTGTCTGCACATACGTTTTAGAATCCTGTTTATACCTCTCCCAAACTACTGTAAAGCTAAACAAGAAAATATATAACATGTAGCCATCACCTGTCTGATACTATTACCATGGTTTAGTCCAGCTGCTGCAGGACTACATCTCTCATAATGCTCTTTTAGCTAAGGACCTGGCGGATGAGTATTGGAGATGTAGTCCTGAGGCAGCTGGAGGGCCGCAGGTTGGACACCCCTGGTTTAGTCGATACAGCAGTATGGGAAGATCTATTGCTTACCCTATTGAAGGATTGGTACGCCTTTTTACTGGTGAGAAAAAGAAACCACAACCGTCCCTGTCTTACTGTGTTCTGTTCATGAGGGAGGGAAAAAAGTGTTTCAGAGAAAACAGGAAAGCTGGAAACTGTGTTTGCATAGAAATGTTCGCTTTCAAACTGCGTGTTAACGGTCTCTGTTGTTTCACTTGCGTGCTTTGTCATTTGCAGCCGCATGTAGGTTATTGCTAAAATATTTAACAGGTTCTATAGACTTTCAATCACTAATGGCGAGGACAGGAAGCTTTCTAGGTTGGTGTTTGCTAGGTAGAACTGAGTGACAGATTGAAGGTTAAGAAACTTAAGGGGACAGTTTAATGTCCCAGGGAGCTATTCGAAGAACTTCAATATGCATTATTGAAAAAGTAAATAAAATATGTATTTACTTTAGGTAGAAGCTGCAGTTCCCTGACCCACCGTTGTCTAACGACTTTCTCTAGTCATTTGGTTGCTTGAAGCAAAGCAAAAATATCAAAATCTTGTCATATACAGTTGTGTGAAAAAGAAAACACACCCTCTTTGAATTATATGGGTTTACAACAATGATCTGTTCCAGGTTAGCAAGTCTAAAAGTTGGGTAAATACAACCTCAGGTGAGCAACCCACACATGACATATTACAGTGTCATAATTTGTTCAACAAAAATAAAGCCAAAATGGAGAATCCATGTGTGGAAAAACTAAGTACACCATTAGTGCTTCCATAGGAATTAAGATGGTAAGTAGCAGACAGGTTCTGCCAATTAAATGCCCTTGATTAATTGGTCGTTGGCAAGTGTGATCACCTCTATGAAAATCCGAAGTTTAAGCAGTTTGCTGGTTTGGAGCATTCAGGTGTTAACACAATACCAAGGAGGAAAGATATCAGAAATGATCTTAGAGAAGCAATTGTTGCTGCCTATTACTCTGGGGAGGGTTATAAGGCCATTTCCAATCAATTTAAAGTCCATCATTCTACAGTGAGAAAGATTATTCAAAAGTGGAAAACATTCAAGACGGTTAACAATCTTCTTAGGAGTGGACGTCACAGTGGGTGAACACATCGGCCATGTTTTCCAGGACACACATTTTTACATATTGCTGACTAGCCTAGATAAAGTGCTGCCCTGCAATATGGAAGATGTATAACTGACTAATTGGTTCCCATCTATACACCACACATACTGCAGGGCAGTGTTATATCTGGGCTGGTCCTCAATATGTAAAAATTGTGTGTCCTGGAAAACAGGCCTTATGTATACCATAGTATTCTACCGTCAAGTGTGAGGCCATCTGTCCAACAGCTTAAGCTTGGCCGAAATTGGGTAATTGGGTCCCAAACACACCAGCAAATCTACAACAGAATAGTTGAAAAACAAAAGAATCAAGGTGTCGCAGTTGCCTAGTTAAAGTGCAGACCTCAACCTGATTGAAATACTGTGGCTGGGCCTTAAAAGACATTTGTATAAACAAATATCTGCGATCCTCAATGAACTGAAGCAATGTTGTAAAGACGAGCGGGCCAAAAGTCCTCCACAATGATATGAGAGGCTCATAAAGTCATACAGAAAACGATTACTTCAAGTTATTGCCAAAGGTGGTTCTACAAGCTATTGACTCATAAGGTGTACTTTTGGTTTTTCTCACACGGCTTCTCCATTTTGCTTTATTTTTGTTAAATCACGGCACGGTGTAATATGTTATATGTTGTTCATGTGCGGTTGTATTTATCTAACTTTTAGATCTGCTAAGGAACAGGTGATTGTTATGGCCTTATATGCAAAACCATAGAATTCAAAGAGGGTATATGTTCTTTTTCACACAACTGTATATCAAAAACATCTTATATTTCATGTTGCTACCCATAGTTATACTTTCTACTTTACCGCCATAGTTATGTGTAATAAACCCAGAGAATATAAGCAATGCAATCCATAGGTAAGCTATCACATTTGGTGAACACAATAAATCTAATGCAGAGTCCCTTATCTGCCCCGGCAAGGGCAGATAGAGTTTGGCAATCACATAGATTGGAGAGCCACGTAGGTTTTGCGTTTGGAACATGACATGGCGTTATCTGAAGAAAGTGGAATGTATTCTACGTGTTAGTGATGTATTCTGTACATTTCAGGCCCAATGTCAGGACGTGCGGAAAAGGAAGCAACTGGAATTGCAGATCCTCTCAGAACCCATTCAAAGCTGGGAAGGAGATGACATTAAAACACTGGGAAATGTTACGTACATGTCACAGGTTCTCGTTCAGTGTGGAGCAAGTGAGGTATGTGTTGGGTCAGGTCAAGCGCTAAATTCAAATGTAGTATCAAGCTGGACCCGCACCCTCTCTTTCAGTGTGAACATTGCTTCTTAACAAATGCCACAGAGTTTTGTTTATGGCTGGGTCCTCTGTTTTTTTAGATTGTAGGTCAATTCTAATGATAAATTCCTTGTAACACAGACATCTACAACATGACTAAGGACAAGAGCCATTTAGTCCATCAGGATGCCTATTCTGTCTGCTGCAACGGAAAGAGTTCAAATATAACCTGGGTTCTGCCAGAGTGTGGAAACTTGTAGAATGTTGATTTGCACAAAGTGTTCATATGATATGGCTACACATGAGCTCTGTTTAATATAAATGCTCATTTCTTTTGGATTTATAAAAATTTTACTTATGTTATTCATCGTATTAATAAGTTTCTCTTATGGCATGGTTGTAGGAAAAAGAAGAGCGATATTTTATGCTGTTTCCAAGTTCAATTTTAATGCTCTCTGCTAGTCCTCGGATGAGTGGCTTTCTATATCAGGTATTATCTAATTCTTTACATGAATAAATATGCATGTTTTGGGGGATTTGTGTTGCTGTTATTGGGTTTATTGGTTCAGGAACAAGTGTTTTGTTTTGGTTTTTTTGTGTAAATTATATTGAAATGTTGCCGTCCTTAGGATTACTTTATTTTCTCTTTTAAGCATCTTGACAAATCGTTTTTCCTTTCTATAAGCGAAAATGTCTTGAAACAAAAACATGTAGTTTAGTTTCCAATAATAAAAGGTAGCTTTGCCTTTTTATGTTACTCCTTTTTAATAATTTATGTTCTGACCATGTGGTTAGTATTTGCATGAAAAATACATTGATTTCTCATCACAACCTTTATTTTCCAACTGCTTTCAGTTTTGTAAAAATGTTGTTATTGTAACATGTATTCTAATGTGTTAGTAACTGATAAGGTAATATATACATTTTTTATTTTAGTTCTTGAGAAATAAAAAGAAAAACAAAAAACACTTTGCATAGCAAAAAGTGAAATTTGTAACCAAATGGTTTGGGTACGTTTCATCAAAAAATGTAGCCATTTTTTGCTGTGTTCATTCAATGATGAATCTCCCTTTTTTATATATATATATATATATATATATTTACTCACAGAGTCAGCCCGGTGCTAGTAACCAGCAGTTTCCATGTAAAACACTTTCAAAAAGATGGTCAGCACTCCAGGTCTTTAAATAGACAATTTCATTTTATTCAAAGTCAAGTCGACGTTTCAGTCATTACTGACTTTCATCAGGACATATATATAATTTTTTTTTTTTTATTATGTGCTTTCCTTAGACATAATTTTTAAACGTTTGACCCATAATCTAGTATGATAAATCGAGTACGGATTGGAGGAAATTTTATATGACAAATATTGCCGTTTTAGCTCTGGAAAATGCCCACAAACGCATACTTATTCCTTCTGATTTTGCTTCTTTGAAAGGGGAAATTACCTTTGACTGGAATGTCAGCAGTTAAAATTGAGGACAATGACATCAATAATCACGCGTTTGAAATTTCAGGTGAGAACGTTCTTTCCGTTCTATGTGGTGCACAATCACAGATTGCTATCTCTAGAAATTTATAAACCTGATTGACTCAAGATGTGAATCACTTTTTTTGTAGTCTTCGTTTGTGGTCTTGAGGGAGTTCTGCTTAGTCTTGTAATATGTATAGATTTTAATACAACTCCATACGTGATAATATGCTTAGAAAACAGCCACTTGCCACACTAGGTATGTAGTAAAGAGATTATTGTGTGTATTCCCCCTCGTCTTGTAAATTAATTGTGTAATTGCACTAGCGAGACTTTCAGTAATTTGTCTGCTTTAGGTCACATGATAGAACGCATCGTGGTGCACTGTAACAGCAGTCAGGACTGTCAAGAATGGCTGGACCATCTTCACCGTCTGACTAAAACATTTGGGTCCCATGCTACCCTGTGTAAAACGCAGTCTTGGACGGGTCATTCGGTAAGATTTTCTGACAGTTGGAGGCACGTATTTAAGGCACTTATTTAATGCTTTGACTGTGTATCCAAAGTTCTACCATACTAAGCTGGGGGAAGATATTGTCTCATGCACACTCTTCTTGAACAGGAAGCCCTCACATGAAGTAAAAATCGCAAGACAATATGGTTCCACATTTGTAGTGTGAAATGTCATCGATTCTTACAATCTTCAGACGTTAATCGGCTACGTGCAAATGTTTTTTAGGTTTTGCGTTAAAACACCATGGGGTTACTGTAAAAATGATAGGGGGTCGTGCAGTAGTATAATGAGATTACAATGCAGCGACATGGCTTCAGCAGCTGGCTGTCTTCCCTCCTTTTAATTTCACTAATGTTGTATTACGATCATATTAGACTCCTGTAATGTGTGAAACTTTCTACTCCAAGTGTTGAATGCGTGTTAACTTTTAAGATTTCAGAGCGAAAACAAGCGGCACCTTCTCACCATTCATTTTCAGTGCTTCCCCGAGGGCCTTTGGAACCAGCCAAAATCTACAAAACCTGGACTTTGAGTTGCTTAAGGCCTGCCCCCCCACTCCGTCCATCAGCAGCATTGTGTTACAAAGAGGTGAGTCTTAGACATAATCTTCACCGCTATGTTTAATATTCCCTTTCTACATGTCTTCAATTAAAAATAAAATAGCGAATTCTGATATCTCTCTCTCCCCCCCCTCCATGTCTCTCCCCTCCATGTCTCTCTCTCTCTCTCACTCTCTCTCTCCGAGCTGCCTCTACTGACAGCAGGAAGCATACATATGTATGCTGATTGCACGTGTTCTGTAGCAGTCCCAAACTACTCAAAGGGAAGCCGGCTATACATCTTTGGCACCAGCAGGAATTAACAACATTGGAGGCCATGACCCAACAATAAGTCATTATGTGCATGTTAAAAATTATCAATGGGAAAGATGCAGAAAAGCAGTGAGCATCTGCTCTGCTCCATCTCAGAAAGTCCTATAATTAGAAATCAATACTGCTTTTGTACTGAGCATTTGTGTAGCCGCATTATGACGAGAAAGGACACCATTTTGCTGCTGCTTTGTAAAATCTCTGCTTTATTACGGGTGTTCTTGTTAAGTACTACAGTTTGTATGTATGGGCCGCAGTTGGGGGACTGCTGGAATATGGCCTAATATTTGCTTCTGTGTATCAGAGATCGGTAGCCTTGACACACCTAATTACATTAAGAAGAAGACAGCGCTAAAGACATACAAGTATTAAATAATAATTCTAAACAAAAATAATGAAACAAATATAGATAAAATACAAAAAATCTACACATAAATAAAAATGTAAAAAAAATACAAACAGAGTATGAATAATAAAATAATGATCTCCAGTACAGCTTGAATTTACAAGCAAAAGAGACTCTCACTGTTGAAAAGCGTTATGCCTGGCCAGGCTATACGCCAACAATGCAGTATCTATATCATATGTTTTATATGTGATGAATAACGGATCTACTTGCAGATTACTTATGTGAGGAGGCTCTTGATCGTATATATTAACGTTACAGAATGTTTTTCTGTTCATGGAAAGCCCGTATAGTAACACCTGTTTATAGTAATCACCAAATGGTCGATTTCCTAGCATGAAAAATAATTTTCAATAGCTTTTTGGTCTGTGGATCTGTTGGTGAACAGCTGTGCTCTCAATGCATATAATAAAAATGAAATAATATAAAATACTTATACGGTCTGACGATTTATATTCATCTGCTGTCTCTCATACTTCTTTTCTTTCTCTACATATTGGTTTTTAGAGGATGTCTTATATCTATAAGGTAAGGGTAGACACATCTTTTATGCCGCATTAAGATTGCTTTCCCCAGCTCCATGTTCTGTCGCTTCTGTCTGTCTTTAGTGCGTAGCAAAAAAATATATATTTTTTGTATGTTATGTTCAGAATTCCACATTCTTTTCTTTAATTAAAAAAGGAAGAAAACAAAATCTGTTAACATGCTAAAACGCAGGCTTCGTGGGATTGCCTTTGCTTTCTGTGTGCCGTTGCATTAACTCTGCTTTGAAGAAGATGGTATGGTTTAACCATTTGAGTGCTGCACAGGTGGGGAGGCATAAAACCTTTTTTTTTTTTTTTTTTTTTTTTTTTTTTTTTTTTTTTTTTTACCCCTCTGGCATTTAAAGAGTTATGTTTTGGGGAACACCATGATTGCATTATGATATTGTAAGGGATGAGTACATCAACAGGTTATTCCATTACTATTCTCTCTGAAAAAGCATTGAATGTTCTAAGAGGAAGAACTAATGAATGGACTCCCAGTACAATGGCAATGGAGAAATCCTTTTGTTAAAAGCACGGCTGCATCAATATTCAACATAAAATACATTTTAAAGGTTTTCAAATCTGGTAGTGGAACATGATCAGAGTAAAGAGCTGGATTTGTTGGTATTTTACCTTTTTCCTAGTAGAAATATTGTTTAATGTAGGATATGTGTCTTGAAACGTAGACACATTATCTTAAAGTGGTGATTGCTGGAGCTGATTAAATCCAGGGGATAATCGGTGTGTAAAACATAGAATAGCCTTTCGTATGTTTAACAGCACCATTTTAATTCAAAGGATTATCTCACATGGACTGAAGGAAGACTGAGCAATCACCTCAAATAGGTCCTAGGTATCCTGATTTTTTTTTTTAAAGGGGCATTGCACAAGTGAAGTAAATGCTCCTTACTCAGGTGGGGAGATATTATAAAACTTCCCATTAAATAATTATATTGAATTATTTATACCACATTTTGAATGTACGCTTTCCATTTTTTAGTGTTTGTTAGAACAGCCACACTTTATTCACTGCTGCCATAAGTACTGGAATCACTGTTGCTTTTACAGCATTTTCTTATATTCATTTTCACTTTTGCGATAGTCGTCCCAAAACACAATTCCACCACTGAAACTTGTTTTTTCGTGACCCACGGCTGCAAACCCCTTTATATAAATAAATGTACTATAATATGATTACAGAGAAATTACTTAAGAATAAATGCATACTTTTTGACAGCCTTTTTGTTGTAACAAAAAGTAAAAAAAAAAAGACAATATATATGTTAACCTGCAATAGTACTACAATTACACCGGATAGATAAAAATTATTTAAAAGTAAACCTAAGAATATTTATGGATGTTAGGAAATAATTGTCTGAAAGATCCAAATAGTGTAGATTCAACCTAGAACTAGGTAGCCTTATCGTCACATATGTATATTTATGTAATGTTTGCCATTTGTAAATAATAGATCAAATGATACTTAATACTTCATGGATTATGAATCTAACCTTATGGGTTTCTAGAAGCTGCTTTTAAGATTTACACAGGCAATCGATTTTCTTTAACAAATTATTGCGTTCAGTTTTTCTAGTTACGTTTTTTGGTGGCAATACTTTTTTTTGTGGACGTTTACCGTTTTTCTAAAGCACATTTTTTTATTTCTTGGTTTTTTTCTGACTTAATATCCACATCATTGTTTTATGCCCCCAAGACAGATGCCAGTTAGTCAAAATGGTCCACGTTCTCTGCTGTGGCTGTAAGACCTTTGTACTCTGGGGTGTTATGAAATAACAAGACATTGAAAAAGGCCTGAGGGATAGAAGCCTCTAGTTAGCAAAATGAGTTTTATCGCTCAATGACGTAAATAAAGACATTCAGGTTTAGTTTTCCTGGATTGATCGAAGGACGTAAGGCACTAATGATTCTTTGGAACACTGAACACACTGTTCTATAGAGATTTGATGACACTAAAAAAAAAACATCTATGGTATAATATGGTTCCCCGTACATTGGCAGTTCCCCTCTCATTATCTCTCCTACTAGGAGTCTGATGGTAATTTATTTATTACCTGTAATAAATGTATTTATTACCTGCCTTTAGCAGTGTCACCCTTGTTAATACTAAGAATTGGTTGTCCTTTCTATGCCCATGTGGTTCTGACTTGTAATTTTTGTTGATATATTTACGGTTTCTGGAAGTCTTATTGTCCGCAAGTCACTAGTCTTGAACCTTTAAACTAATATTCACGTGAGGGTATCTGTATCACTTTCCCTGTTCTTGGCTCCTTGCAGTGTGTAGTGCAGGGTACATCATACAGGTACACTTATATTGGCTCCCTTCTCCTATAATGCCTGATGAGGTTGGAGAATACATGGCAAGGGATCTGAGACCATTTCTCCACACAAAATCACTCCAAATCCTTCAAATTTGAAGGTTGACTCTGATGGACTCTCCTCTTCGGTACACAGGTTCACAGGTTTTCTATGGGGTTCAAGAACAAAGAAAAGGAACCCCAGCACTCCAAACAGCTTCCAATCTTTAGGATACTTTATTTAGAGAAAGCAAAAAAAAAAGCAACGTTTCGGCCAAACAGGGCCTTTGTCAAGCTTGAATATTATTTGTCCCTCCATACGCCACGGCACATTGTTTTACAACATCATTTTAATTTCTACAGTGTACCTGTGTGGCACTTCTACTACTATCTGTTTGTGCTTTGCATTATGACATGCGAGCTCCAGCAGGCACGATCAAGACATTTCTCAAAAACCAACAACTAAAACCAGACAGGAAATAAACAACACATCAGCCAACAAGTGATGGCTTTATGATTATTATGTAGTTTTCTTATAATCACCAATTTACGACAGTAGCTTTCGGCTGAATGATCCTCCAAGACGTCTAATTTTTTTTAACTTCTTAAGTGGCTGTTGGAGGTCAGATAGAAGACAATAGAGGAATGCAGGAGATATATTTTTTTACAGTAGGTGTAGAGGACCAATTTTATGGGACAACTAGTTTATCTGCTAGGCCTTAGGGATCTGTCATGGTTTGGTGGAACCCCTGATTATGCCATCAATGAGACCAAGAAGTGTATATCGTGCTGCCAGAGGGCTATGAACTCATCAGCTGTCATCAGACTTCTCCCATGCCAACAGGAATATACAGTAACCCTGCATGCATAAAGTAGATATGACATTCCAGGACCAATGATTAGAGACCAACTTCTCCTGACTTTAATGGAGCCTTTAATGGACTTTAATGAATTGTTGGGTAATTGCTAAACAATAACACACACAATTAAAATGAGCAATAACCTGTGCTGTTGGAGTGAGCAGATTGTTCTTCTAGCTGGGGACTCTTGTAATGTTTGGCAGCCAGAGTTGTAATGTAAATCTACAGTATACATTTTATAGATATCCTTAGTCTCTCTTCATCCTTCCAATGTACATATTAATGTTAACTCCTTTTTTAATATAGGCTGGGCTACCCCTTCTCTTCAGTGGTCCTTCAGTCTTTTTCAGGATGTGATTCTCGTACTGGGAGTAGTACAGTTGTTGTACCTGTGTTCATGATTCTTTCTGGGCCAGATCAAGAAAACCTTTGCTTCTTTCCACATATGTGATATCATTGCCACATTGTTCACAACGAATGCTGGCAAACATGCAATAATCTGCTGACTTTTAAAGTGTGTATAATAAATGAATAACACAACCTATCTCAGTGCTGTAAAGCCATGTGGTTCGTTGTGTTATGATGCACTTGCTGCTTTCTTTCTACTGTATTGGATGTGATTCGACAAGTCTATGCACTTCTGCACCACACTGAAAGGGTTGAACATTGTCTGTAATTGTAAAATGTAAGGTTATCCTACAAAGATATGTGAGTAAATTCTTGGTTTCTTCAGGAATCCAGCAAAAGCCCCAAACCAGTGAAGAAATTTCTTCAAAAACGGAAAACTGAAAGAAAGCCTTCTGATGAAGACTCTGGTTTCAGGAAAAGTATGACGTTATTATTGGTATTATTATTACATATTGCCTTACATTGAAAGAGCCCAAGCAGACTTAAAAAAAAATGGGACCGTTAAAAATAACATTCAAAGAGCTAGCTTACAGTCTAATAGGAAATTTAGGGGGTAATGAGATAGAAGTAGAGGGTCTGCTTCCAAAAGGATGATTTTACTGTAGAGATGCTGATATTAAGGGATTTTTCTGAGTCTCTGAATAGTTGGGCTTATAGTTTAAATCTACAGTAAGTAGGAGACAGTCTAACCAAACATTGTATGGCCTTCCAGAGACCAACTACAGCATGGGTAAAATCCTTAGTACGCATGTGAGAAGAGATGATAATGGTAGGAGAGACGCAAGTCATGGTTGGAATGAAGGAGATAAGAGCAGCATTCTTGAGGGTGTACTAACCCTCATCACCAAATGTTTTTTATGAGCATTTCTATTTAATTTCAAATAGAGAAATGGCTCTGAGACTTAAGTCACGGGTGTTGATAGGCTCTGCTTAAGAGTCTTGGAGTCCGTAGTCTTTTCTGAACTGAGCCTGGGAGATCATGAATATAGGATTATACATTGGGTTGGGAGGAAAGATAAGAGTGTGCATATAATATGATTTGCGAGTGATCTGTCTGTGGTGTGGATAGAGTCCTTGTGCGTGGCAATTGGTGATCTGTTGGTTTTCTCAGTGTATTATAAAGGGCCAAACCGGATGAGTTTCTTCTATATGGGTGCTGGTCCTGTAGAAGCTATGTATTATGCATGGCCAGCTTGGCTCTTCTGGCAATGGAAGCTCACTGGGGTCAGCCCTTTACAATGCATAGTGATAATCACTACGTTGAAATATCCCACTTTACTTCAAATTTGGTTTTGCCAATATGCTGAGCCGTAGTATAATGAATACGGTTACACAGATGTGAAATGATAGCTTTGTATTTTTGTTTCACAGGCACTATTGCCTTAGAAGAAGATGCACAGATTCTAAAAGTAATCGAAGCATACTGCACAGGTGCCGGCTTCCAGCAAAATCTCACTTCGGGTGAGTAAGTAGAATATTGCACGGTTGAAGGCTACAGCTAGTAAAACCACTCATTCAATTTATAACTTTCCAATGTTCATGTTTTTCTACTATTACTATTCTTTATTATTATTAATGTTACCAAATGATTTGCATGGCAAAAAAAAATGGTGCTTTGATTTGGCACAAGGAAGGCACAATTAGCACAGTAACCCAAGGATTATACACCTGGTTTTGACCCGAATTCTCTCGTACTTTAACCTTACCCAGGTCTTTTTTATTTTCATTGTGCTTGTGTGTATCATGAGGGTTCGCTTGATTACAGTGAGACCCCTTCATATTTGTTAATGTTCCAGAGGGCCACATCCATCCCTTAGAGATTACCCTATAGTGTACTATTTTTAATACTACTGGCTTAAGTATACTTGTGTGCATGTAGTGCTAGGGCAAAAGGAGGTTGGGGCAATTTTGAAAAAAAAACAAACACCATTCTCAATTTCTAGTTTACCTCAAATGAAATCTTAATTTCAGCAGTTCTTTAAAACCATTAAAACCTTTCAGAAGAAATGGCAATATGCTTTCATTAGTCTTTGCTTTTAAAATCTCCCCCCCCCCCCCCCCCATCAGTAGGTCTTTGCATAGTCCTAGAATTAACGATCAGCGTTGACTCCTTTTACGTTCTACTGATTTAATGATTTTGGAAAATCCCGGTTGTGTTTTGTCTATGCTGTGTATCACATTAGAAAGCTATGCTTGCATACAGATGACTTAATTCTGAACATTTGTGCTCCTTGGCAAGTTAATGTTTTTCATAACGTTTGCCTTAGCCTGTCGATTCTAATCTTGTCATTTACCCTGAATATATGTAGCGCTGCACAAATAATTGGCTCTATATAAAATGAATGAGCACCGGAAGGTCATGTGATGCCAGCGCTCAGTCATAGAAGTGCTGGCAGCAGTGGAGGTTGTCGGTGCGCATCGCGCAGACGTCCACCAGCTGCCAGAGAGGAGCATCCGGGTTCCCTGCAGTGCTGCGGGGGCTCTGGATCTTGGTCTTGTAGTCAGACTTCTATAGTGAACTGGTGCTATGGAGAGACAGGATCCATACTGTTCATTATTTGTCTATAATAAAGTGTTGTATGGTCCAGTGGGGAAAACTGGGAACAGTATTTATACTTTCCACAAAAATGGCAGAATTACGATTTGAAAGGGTTAAAGAGGAGAAATGTGAGTATCGATGTGAGAGATCATAATCTGTGTTTGTTGCATGCACAGGAAATCTAAATATCGTTTTTTATCAGTATCTATGCCATATATAGACATTTTTTTTCCACACTCAACATGAATCATTGTGGTTATTGTTTTAAGCTCTGATGATGCATTGTGTCGTTCGCAAGGGCAGTGGGGAATTTAATCAAATGGGACGTTATTGAAAAGGCAGATTTTAAGACTGGTTTAAATTGGAGAAAAAGGTAAAAAAAAAGAAAAAAGGAATTGATTCATACATAGAAATCAGGAGTCATGTCAATGATGTTCCAGTAAAGAAATTACTATCAATATAGTGTTTCATCGTATAGGATTATTCTTATGGTATGTGTAGCAGAACACGTTCATAGCACACTATAATGTGAAAGTAAATTGCGGTTTCTTGTAAAAGTTTTTACCGTCCACAATCTAGTAGGCAGTCAGAGGATTAGCCGCATTTTTTAGCGTGGGGTCCTCTTATTTAACCCCTTAATGACAATTGCCGGTCCTGGCACGGCACGGAAAAGCATGTGCTTTACGACAATTGACGTGCCAGGACCGGCACGTCTTTAAACGGGTGCAGAAAGCGATCTACTATCACTTTCTGCACCCAAAAAGCGTTGCTGAATGCCTCGACCTCGAGGCATTCAGCAACGCCGCGATCGGCACGAAGGGGCCATCTCTGGCCCCTCCACGGGGCGTCAACATCCGCCATACTTTGTATGGCGGCGGACGCCCGTTTTAAAAGCGTTTAGGAGGCGATCGACGATCGCCTCCTAAACTTAAATGGTGTCGCTGGAATGCCTCGATCAGGAGGCATCCAGCGACACCAAACACTAACCTTTTGATGGGCTGTGACCGCTCCGGAGAGCGGTCACAGCCGCAGCTGCCGGCAATCTTCGCCATCAAGGAAGATGGCCGCCGTCCTGTAACAGGAACCACAAATTTTAAAAGTTCGCTAGATGGTCCAGACCATCTAGAGAACTTTGGCTCCACTTGCAGGTTGAATACAGGTACTGCATTCACCATGCAAGTCAATGGAGCCCAGCTTTCTAATCACAGTGTGATTAGTAAAAATAAATTAAAAAATAAAATAAAATTAATAATAATTAGAAAAAAATAGTAAAAAAACAGTAAAATGTAAAAATCATTTCCCACTGATGTCACTATCAGGGGAACCTCCAAGTTGAAAAAAAATGTTAAATTTTTTTTAAAAAAAAATAATAAAAAAAAAATATATATATATATATAAAAAATATATTTTTGTGAGCAAGTCCTAAAATTAGCATATTAGCTTAAAACAATTCTCGCATGGAAAGAGTTAAAATACTGGCATATTAAATGCCCGTGGGGTGTCTACTTTTAAAAAATGTATGATTTGATGGGGTAAATTGAATGGGCCAGGTTCAACAACGTCCCAATTAACACGGGGGGAAGGATGGCCACACATCTAATTTCCAATTAGAAAAATGCACACGTACCAAATGTGGCCTTTTAGTTCCCCCAAAAAATGACACACCCATGCATGTGGGGTATCACTGCACTCAGGAGATGTTGCTGAACACATTATGGGGTGTCGTGTGACAGCGGCATATACCAGGAGCTGTAAATTCATACATAAAGTAGGTGTGTGTGGGAAAAATACACACACAAAAATATTACTGCAAACTTTGAAAAAATGCTGGTGGTAAAATATGTGCATGCAAAGAGTTAAAATACCAGCATTTAAAATACCCTGTGGTGTCTAGTTTTGAAAAATATATGGTTTTGTTGGGCACACTGAAATGGCCTGGCTCAAAGATGTACCAAATAGGGCACGGGCAGTGGATCCACAAATGCCAAAGTTCAACATTGAAAAAAGCGCATGCCCCAAATGTGGCCCTTTTGCCCCAAAACAGCCAGGCAAAATCATTCATGTGAGGTATCGCTGTACTCAGGAGATGTTGCTGAACACATATTGGGGTGTTTTGTGATAGTGACATATACGAGAACATTTTAATTCATACCTGAATTAAAATGTGTGTGGAAAACCAAATGCAAAAAAATGACTACCACAAAGTTTGACAAAGACTGGTGGTAGATATGGTGCATGGAAAGAGTTAAAATACTAGCATTTGAAATACCCTGGGGTGTCTAGTTTTCAAAAATATATGGGTTTATTGGGCACACTGAAATGGCCCGGCTCAAAGATGTACCAAATAGGGCATGGGCAGTGGATCCCCAAATGCCAAAGTTCAACATTGAAAAATGCGCATGCCCCAAATGTGGCCCTTTTGCCCCCAAACAGCCAGGCAAAATCATTCATGTGGGGTATCGCTGCGCTCAGGAGATGTTGCTGAACACATATTGGGGTGTTTTGTGATAGTGACATAAACTAGAACATTTTAATTCATACCTGAAGTAAAATGTGTATGACAAAACAAATGCAAAAAAATGACTACCATAAAGTTTGACAAAGACTGGTGGTAGATATGGTGCATGGAAAGAGTTAAAATACTAGCATTTGGAATACCCTGGGCTGTCTAGTTTTCAAAAATATATGACTTGATGGGGTAAATTGCATTGGCCGGGTTCAAAGATACCCGAAATGGCACATGGGGGGAAGAATTACCAGATTTGGAAAAAATGGCTTTGAAATAGCAAAACGCTACCTGTACTTATTGCCCCATAATGGGTAGAAAAAAGCAAAAAAACATAAAAACATTGGGTATTTCTAAACTCAGGACAAATAGTAGAATCTATTTAGCAGGTTTTTTCATTACCTTTTATAGATGAGTAAAAGATTTTTCAACTAAAAGTTAGAAACAGTCATTTTTTTCTAAATTTTTCACCATATTTTATAATTTTTTTAATAGTAAATAATATGATACAATCAAAACAATGTCATCTAAAGAAAGCCCTTCTTGTCCTGAAAAAAACAATATCTAATGTGTGTGGGTTCAGTAAACGGGAAAGAAGAAAATTACAGCTAAACACAAGCAGCGCAGAAATGTTAAAAAGGCCATTGTCACAAAGGGTACAAAAAGTAAAATCAGCCTTTGTCTCGAAGGGGTTAAACTCATATTGAAAATGCTGATGGGTTCTATGCATATGATGGCAAGCAAGTGTATGCCACATAGGGGACACCAGGGAGGCTTTGTATTTTAAATTATATTCTGTTTATAGTTAAATACAAAGCCAGTGACTGCCCTTGGAGAATATTCTCCCTGATGTGGCATACACTTGCTTGCCATCATAGACATAGAACCCAGCATTATCAATGAGTTTAACTAAGAGGCTAATTCTATGCCCATGTGATTTGCATAGCTTATTATTATTATTACACTACATTATATTTATATAGCGCCAGCAGATTCTGCAGTGCTCTTGCAATAAGGGACAGTGAAAATATTTAACAAAGGTAATTGTCATTTTAAAATGCATTAATAGATACTGGTACAGAAGAAGAAGCGGATTGTGCTCTTGTGAGCCAACGATTTTAACCATATATTATACCCAGAACTATTTTCTTACTTTTTTTCTTTATTTTTTTCCTTTTTTCTTTAAGGGCCTCGCAAAGATTCAGCTCCACAAGTTCTGCTTCTAGAAGAGGAGAATCATATGATTGAGGAGATTAGAAGCAATGGCCAAACTGCTACAGAAGACAAGTAAGATTGGATAACGTGCTAAATCCTGTGCGCTACGTTCATGGGAAATAATAACCCATTTAAATGTTCAAGGAGCTAAATCATACTTGTCGTGAGTTCCTTCAAAGATTACAATAATTGTTTTAGGTCCCTATAATCACTAACGCAGCTTAGATGCTTTCCAACTATTTTCTTCTATTTACAGAAGCCTTGTAGATACCGTCTACGCATTGAGAGATGAGGTCAAAGAATTAAAACAGGTGAGCAGATGCCCTGTCGTTTCAATATCTAATAGATTGTGTGTGTGTGTGTGTGTGTGTGTGTGTGTTTAAAAGTTTGTATTTTTTTTCCTGTGAAAGAAAAACATTCTGTCCAATAAACAAAGTGGATCAAAAATACAGTTTAGATGTTGTTAATGATGTAAGGGACTATTGTAGCTGGAAATGGTTGTTTTTTAATGTAATATATTCATAGGTGTACTCAGACCCTTTTTGACAAGTGATGGGAGTGATTCCCATCGCTCCTGTGTTCTAATGGCACATTGTGTTCGCTAATCCAAGTTTAAGCTTAAAAACTGTTAGTGTGTGTGTGTGTGTGTACTATTTATATAATATAAATTGTCAAAAGGCGAGGCATGCTAACCAATGTTTTGGCCTCTGATTTATATGGATGGAGAACTCACCTAGTGAAACAGTAAAGCTTAACGTATATTTTTTTCCTTACTAGCAGCAATTATCATTAACCCTTTGTAACTATATATAGAATGAATGACAAAAAAAATGCATATATAATATTTAACAATTTTTTTATGTACTTCTGATTGTGATGATTGTAAGGCATTGAGTACTTTGGACACTCGTGCACACTACCTCTGATGTCCTGTTTTCTATCTTGGTTATTAAACGTGTTGCAGGGATGGGGAGGACAACTGCGTGCTGGAAAAGAGAATTTTATATTAACAACTTTCAAACTGCTGTATGTTATATAAAAATCTGAATATTGACTTTGTATTTAAAGTTATGAGCAAGCACCTTCCCATCCCTCCCACTTGTAATACCTTCTATTTCTCCCATTTATTGAAAACTGGAAACATTATTTCACTATTGTAATCCTGTCCTGTGTTCATCTTCTCGTACTCTCCTCAGGAGAATAAAAGAATGAAGCAAAGCTTAGACGAAGAACAGAAGTCAAGAAAGGACCTGGAAAAACTGGTCTGGAAGATACTGAAGCAAACAAGCGAGGGGGCGCGGGACGAGCAACCACATTAACACACCGTCCCTGGATGACTTGTGTATGGTGGATAAGGCGATGCATGCCTAACAGGAGTCTTGTAAGGCAGGGGTTGGTTTACTTGTCCTTCAGCGGTGGTTCTGCAAGCATGTAATCTTATATATAAACGCGATCATGGTCGCGGGAATATTTGCTGTATGTTTACACACTGTATGTGTGGGTTTTTGTTATTTTTTTTTTATATATATATATAGCTTTCTGGTACTGAAAGTTTTAAAATGAGCCATGAATAATGTATAGTATTGAGAAATAAACTGTATATTAAGGTTCAATTCACAGCACAACTAATAGATGTGAGAATTGGATGAGGTAAAGCTTGCAACAAGATGCACTGCCATGGAAAAATACATTTCTCTTGTTCATCTTTTTTCAAGACTTTGCTTCTGCCAAGACTTTGCTTTTACGTTGAACGTAATCACCGATCAGTTAATAATATGTTATTAATCCTCATATGAATGGCTTACATCTATAACTGTGCCATACCATATGCTGCAGGATAAAAGCTCACCCCATTTTCCCCCAGGTCATCAACGTGAAAGAGCGGCTCGACCATCCCCCTGGTCATATCCCTTCCTTAAAAACATTGCATCAACGTTGCATGATTGTAGGAAAGCCTCTGGATGCTGGGCACCTATACAACAGTACCCCCTGACCCGCCACATGGCTCCAATGCATCTTGAGTTGGTTTTTATGACCTCATAAATTGGCGCACCACCAGTAGCCTCCCCCTCACTCTTTTTCAAGAGACACGGTGAAAGGTGTCGTCACTTTTAAGCCAAACTTATGGTATTCTAATCAGGCCTGTACTTTACTTTATAGAAGATGGGCCTTGCTCCAAAGATTAGGTCTATTGAACTTAATGGATTTTGCTACAATTCAATACCTTTGTAGTGAACGTCTGTTGATGTTTTTTATCGACATCTGCCCTGTGAGGAAGGATATCTCCTCTAGACTTTGACTTAATGTTACTGCAACAAATAACAAAGTGGAAATTATTGCAGTGGCCAATGAAATCATAAAAGCTATGTTCCAGCGTGCGTGACAAGTTTTTCTGAGGAAAGTCTATTTTGCGACAAGATTTGCATGTCTGATTGCTTAGCATTAATAGCTAGACCTTGTAACAATACTTCCTATTTGCTGTAGTTTTGTGATATATGACCCTAAAAGACATCCGTAAGTACTGTGATACTATAGTCCGTGTGCCGAAAAAGATCACTGGCACGACAAAGTGCTTTTCCTTAGGCAGGTTTGGGAAAGTATTTTTTGTGTTGTGTT
The DNA here is from genome assembly GCA_029215755.1 of Spea hammondii. NCBI lineage: Eukaryota > Metazoa > Chordata > Amphibia > Anura > Pelobatidae > Spea > Spea hammondii. The sequence continues at coordinate 14,670,280 of JARDYJ010000008.1, forward strand.
TGTGGTGCATGTGCAGCATATTTTTGTATCTGTTTTATCATTTGTACAGACGGTTTTAGAATTTGTGATAATGAGCACAACGATATGCAATACAACACAACAGATCAATAATTCACGTTTCATATGAACTTTGTCATTACATAGAGCAATATTACATGAGACCTCTTTGTACTTATATCATTTTCTTTAATAGCTTCCAAAATATATTAACTGTGAAGTTCCAGGAACGGCCGTAAATGCATTCTTCAAGGTACTCGAAATGCTGAGTAGAACTCTGTTTTGATGATCAGCATGGTAGCTTTGCCTGTGCTAATACACATACGAATATGGCATGTATTTCATTTGCAGACACCCTGGACTGTATGTTTTATGTTCATCTGGAATTGAATGATTAAAAAAAGCCTATAAGAGAACGTAGCAGGAGTGGGACACATCCCCCGTGGAACAGTTCCTGAAATCGAATTCCTCCAAACCAATTTCAAACTTGAGTTTTGCCAGAGGAAGCCTTTAACCTCAGATTAATGTGTATTTATACATAATTATGTACATATCCATTCCACATTCCAAGTCTATATATTAAGTCTAATACATATTCAACCATTAGAAAAACAGAAAATTAATGTTGCATGGATACAACTAGAATTAACCCGAGTCACCAGTTGACTAAAGGTACTGATTTAGTGAAGTTGAACCTCGTATCCATGTCTAAGAGATGGGGAGAGGTGATAGGTGTGAGTGAACTTTTTATACATAAAAACCTTTAAATCATGTCTGTGGCATAAGATATATTTAGTCTTCACAAATAGTACACTCACATAGGTAATATTCCAGAATATGGACAATGCAACCCCCGATATACCACAACCACCCAGTTATGTTTTTAAGCAGAAAAAAAAATACATTAATCATAATTTAAATTCTAAAAGAAATATTTGTCCACAGTTCATATTCTTTTTTACCTTAAGATCTCAACCTTATTTAAATAGTGAAAAGCTCTGTTTTCCTCGTGTCAACATGCATTGTTCATTGGACAGCTATGGGAATCTCGTACATGGGCTCTTGCATAGCCCACGGCTGATCATCTTGGACACGATAAATGCAAATATTACCGTTGTGGCTATATTTATTATCCATTTTTTATTACTTTCTAATCATTAATTTTCACCTAGATGTACTCTGATGATTTCATGATAGCCATTGAGTTGCATCCAAGGCATAGACATGATATTTTGCCACATTACATTAAAAGCTCACGTCAATATTATAAGTGCCTCAAAAATAGTGTTAAGAAGCTGCCCCAGCGAAAGCAATGCTTATCATAGTTACTTTTATTTGCAAATTAAGAAGGCACTATTTGTGAAAAGATTTCTTGTCGGAAGGAATCCGATAGCTTTGTGCACCAAAACATGCAATATTCTTCTAAGTGCAATGCAATGCGTGACAGTGATGCAATTAATAATGTATTTTTTCTTCTTCTTACCGCCAAGGATTAAAATGTAATCTTATTTTAATACAATAATAAGAAGCAACAGTATTGTATTATGCTGTATATATTTTTTGTTATAAAAAGTCTGTTTTGAAAGGGATGGTTTTAAATGTAATAATCAAATCCTGCATGTCTCAAAGAAATAATCACCAGTATGCCTAAAATATCACCTCCACGGCTTATATAGGAGGCAATAACCACACTCTTATTAGAAACACCTTAACATACGTAGGCATTGCGTTCAATGCTGTAAAAAATAGAATCCAAAGAGTCCCTTTTAAGCTAATTGGTAAAAGAGTATTGGTAAAACCTTTTGGGGGGTTCTTTGTATCTGCCTTTATTATAATTTTTTTATGAGTCTGGATATGTTTACTTATTTGCTGAAATTGTAAATACTGTGTATCCCTGTTTGCTAAATGTATTACAAGCAGCTTCTTTATCTCTTACTTTATTGTATGGTTTTTGTTGGTGTTATCTGGTTTGTTTTAATGCCTTTTTTATTGCTATTCAACACTTTCAATAAATATATATATTTTTTGTTTTACAGAAAACAATACTTGTGAGTTTGGTTTTTTTATTAACATATATGAACTGATGCTGGAAAATAAATAAAATAACTATAGTTTGTGTAAATAACGGTTAATGTATTAATAACCGATCAGCCATAACATTATAACCACCTGCCTAATATTGTGTAGGTCCCTCCTTTTTGCCACCAAAACAGCCCTGACCCGTCGAGGCATTGACTTCAGTAGACCTCTGAAGGTGTGCTGTGGTATCTGCACCAAGACGTTAGCAGCAGATCCTTTAAGTCCGGTAAATTGCGAGGTGCGGCCCCCATGGATACATCCTGGTGCCATGTGTTCTCCAGGTGAGCGACGCACCCGGCCATCCACGTGATGTAAAAGAAAACGTGCATCGGTAAGTCTTGTTCAACCATGACCCTGGCGCCGGTTCACCGCTTTTCCTTCCTTGGACCGCTTTAGATAAGTTCTGACCACTGCAGACCATGTTTTTCCTGTATAGGCTGGAAAACATTTCTAATGCAGAAAAGGGCCAAGGTTGGTCTATGAAACGCTTTTTATTTCATTTCAGTATCACATAAATACTAAAGACCTGTACGCTCTACATTAACTGCAGTGTGCAAATCTGATCTTTACTACGTGATATAAAAAAAAAAAAAAACATAGCCGATGACATCCGTACTAAGCCAAGGTGATTTTTTTTTTTTTTTTTTTTTTATGTTCTAGGAAACAGTTCATCAGATTTTTTTAAACCTCAGCACAGGCGATAAAACAAATGAATTTAACTTTTTTTTTTATGCATGTGCACCTTTTACCCTGAAATAAATCTCGGAAATAAAGCAGGCTAGTGCATAAATAGTTTAATTGAAAATACATATATATATACAACAAGATAAATGTGCAATTAAATATTTTCTTCTGTTATATAGGTCCATTTCTCAGGAAGGCGTTTTGGTAAATACACATTATTACATAGACTTGGAATTTTGCACTTGTTGATTAGGATTAGTAAATCCGCCATTGTGGTTTCATATGATGGCATGCTTAACACCAACCTAAAGGCATGTTATAGGTTTAAATGACACGTATGATAGGGTGCATTACAGTAAGTGACTGGCAGGGTACGAAGTACTCGGTATGTCTGATGGAAAGTCCACACTTGGAAGTTCACTGTTTAGATAATACTGCCCAAATGGCCTATGACAATAATTGATTTTAACCACAATATTACTTGAAGTCTTCTATTCGCAGAGACTGCTCATGGCATCATCTTTTCTCTTATTTACCGATATATATATCAGAAGACGTTGCACCCCAAGCGGTCCGTTGATTACAAGATAAAAAAAAGATTTGCCTTGAATATCCAACTTCTGAACAGCCCCTTTTTAAATATACACTGGGCACATATTCTAGCGCTATACACAAACATTACATTACCTATTTATTATAAACATTCATATTAATAAATAAAAATGTACATTGTCTGTTCACTGTATCCTTTTCTTGTACGCTAAATAAATGATTTGCTATTTTAAACATTGATATAATCCTTCAAAGGGACTGGACCTGCAAATATTCATTATTAACCACGACAGTGGATCAGATGTTCAGGACCATCTTATAAAACAAGCATTTCATAGGAGATTCTGGGTGTTGAGTTTTCGAGGGTTTTATGGGGGCCCTAACTTCCATGAGGCAAGTGGGGCAGCTGCCCCAAGTGCTGCAAGGTGATCGGTCAACGAAAATTCCCTTGCGCCCCCTACCACTGCCAGAAGTGGCTGTGAGCAGAGCGGAACAGGACCTCCGACCCTTCCCCAGGTGCCAAGAGCCCTATTAACCGCTCTGTAGGTCGGAGTGTGAACAATTTTAATTATTTAGGTCATAGTAAAAAGAATATGAAGTGTTAAGGCAGAAAAAGTGGAGGAGGCAGATGAACCCTTTAACTGTTATCTGTTTTGGGTATTTGTGCCTCTGAGCAGATTTGCCTCAGCTCTGTATAAGCTATAGGATCATTATGAACGGCAAAAAAAATATCAATGTTTTATATCTTATTTACAATGATGGGGTTTATTTATCCCATTAAACAATACATCTCAAGCAAAAAAATAATACACAATTAAAATATATTTATGGGTTTGGCATTTATATTCTAGTGTTTTCTTCAAATATAGTTGGTGAAAATGGACTCCATAGTTCAGATATATATTAGTACGCTGTAATAGTCATTTCTCTGTTTTACCGTGAAAGAGAATTGGCAACTAGTGCAACTATGTTTATATGTTTGTGTCTCTGGGTCACTCTCCTCTTTAAGCAGGCAGGGGAGTGGCATTTAGCCACACCCATACCCCACCCAATTCCCCTCCCACTGTCAACCAATTGCATGCTCCCAGGGGCTAACCCCGCCTCTGTCCATGGCTAGGCAATCTCATGGCTAACTATTCCTTTTGCATGGCCAGCTGTGGCCACATATATGGCTAGCCCCACCTCCTTGTGAAGCCACTCCCCACAGAGGGAGATCTCTGGGTGATGGCTGTAGGTACTCCCTGGAAGGAGGTTCGCATTGGACCCAGCTGGCCTAATAAACTCCGGGCAGATACATAGTCCTTTAATATTTATGGGGAAAACATTTCCTCCACTTCTACTGATCGGGGTCCTCTTATTATTGGGACAGGAGAGTTTGCTGAGGTTTACCCTGCCTTACAACTCTAGGCTATCTGGGACTAGACTCGCCCACGCTAAGCCGCTGTCTCGGAAGAGATCCAGATGGGGGAGGTTCCCAGGTACGGTTATGAAGAGCCAAACCAGCCCAGGGAGCTTCTACTGCAGGAAGAGCCAGACTGGCCCTGTATAATGTATAACTTAATTGTGTCTCCTCACACACCAAGCATTATACTGGTTCAGCTCAGAAACCAGCCAGTATAGGCCCTTGATAATGAACAGTGGCACGAGAGAGCTTAAACCCCAACTCTCCTTTTAGTAAATGTTTCTCCAGTATTCAAAGGGTTAAAACAACACAATGTGTTTTGTTAATTCATTTATCGCATCCCCAATCCTCAAGTTTTTTTCCATGCATATTGGAGTCCATCTTGCACGGAATCTAATGCAATTCTTGCATGTTATAGTAACTTACTACTTGGATCTGTCTTGCATGAACCATTTCATTTACAGGAAGCCCAATGAAATTAATAAGGACAAGCTGTACATTATATCATTCTGCTGTCAGCTCGGAGCAACGTGTAAACCCAACAAATTCCAATACATGCTTACTTTGGGGGAACCCACAGACTTAAGATTAACATAGAAGAAATGTTATAGTGCTATTAAAACATTAATTGTTTAGTGCCAATCAAGTATGATTGCTGATATAAAAGTACAAGTCAATAATAGGAATTCATTAAATGGAGCAATTATGTGACCAAACCTTAAAAAAAAAAAAAAAAAAGAAAACGAATATACTCTTTCTATATGTTTTTTTATGAATCAACCCTTAAAAATGTATTTTTTTCGAGTAAATGAGAATTACGTACGGGGAGGATGATTTGTTTAAATAATGAAAGAAACTAGAGTTTCTATTCAGTTAGTCTTACTGTTCCTGGCGGTTCTTCAGAGCTTAAACATGCCAAAATATGTGAGGCCGGGGCTGTAATTGATGTAAGATGAATCTGTCACATTGACGAAGAGTTGATCGTTTTGCTTGAGAGTAAACACAGCTCCCTGTTGAAGTGAATGCAGAGAGCAGTCTCCCGTCTGAGAAGTTACTGCCTTTGCTCCTTTGAGCAGTAACTTGTCCATTTCATGTTGTCTGTGTAAATAAATGTATTGCAGGAACGGAGCTCGAGACGACCGTTTTGTATTCACACAAAAACTGACTTGTGAATACACATAATAAACCCCAGGTATTTCCACTTTTAATTTGCCATTGGAATAGGCTATCTGTTGGCGCATCGTTGCATATCCCTTCGACATCCATTGTAGAACTGTGAAAACAAATAAGAAATGACATCATTTTTCCATTAGAATAAGTGTATATATGGAAAAAAATCCCATTACTCTGTGGAATATACTGGTTTATGGCCATAGGGGTGATTAGGCTCCCCATTGTAGGGCTTCTTAAATTACCATTTGTATTTATGTCCATATGGACAACAAGGTGATTTGAGATTAAAGAATAACAATAACAACAACTGAAGCCTAAGCAAACCTCCATACTTTGCTAAAAGCCCTCAAAGCCTGCAATACACTCCTCCATCTTCCCCACAACAACTGAAGCCTAAGCAAACCTCCATACTTTGCTAAAAGCCCTCAAAGCCTGCAATACACTCCTCCATCTTCCCCACAACAACTGAAGCCTAAGCAAACCTCCATACTTTGCTGAAAGCCCTCAAAGCCTGCAATACACTCCTCCATCTTCCCCACAACAACTGAAGCCTAAGCAAACCTCCATACTTTGCTGAAAGCCCTCAAAGCCTGCAATACACTCCTCCATCTTCCCCACAACAACTGAAGCCTAAGCAAACCTCCATACTTTGCTGAAAGCCCTCAAAGCCTGCAATGCACTCCTCCATCTTTCCCACAACAACTGAAGCCTAAGCAAACCTCCATACTTTGCTGAAAGCCCTCAAAGCCTGCAATACACTCCTCCGTCTTCCCCACAACAACTGAAGCCTAAGCAAACCTCCATACTTTGCTGAAAGCCCTCAAAGCCTGCAATACACTCCTCCGTTTTCCCCACAACAACTGAAGCCTAAGCAAACCTCCATACTTTGCTAAAAGCCCTCAAAGCCTGCAATACACTCCTCCGTCTTCCCCACAACAACTGAAGCCTAAGCAAACCTCCATACTTTGCTAAAAGGTATACAGACTGGACCAAGAGATCTCCATAATTATCTGTTATTTGTTTTCTGTATTGTTATTATAATTTTCCTGTTTCTATACCCTTTTCTGTCTATCTGTGCTTGATAGCCTAGGAATGCCCATACTCCTCCATCTTCCCCACAACAACTGAATTTTTGCTCTCCCACCCGCCCCGTGTTGTCCTAATATATAGACAGTTAATTACCAGATCTATTTAAACATGCCAGTAGAGGGCACCAACTCTTTGGATCCCTTTAGTACCCACTTCTCCCCATTAAACCATTCCAAATACCATCCCTCTCCATCCCTCTGCCATCACAGCTATCCCAGTACCTCTGCTCTGCTACTTCTGTCCCCCACATATTCCTCCCTATTCCTATCACTCGCAACCACCAAACTTAACCAACATGGTCAACCTAACCAATTTTATTCCCATCATCTCCAACCATAAACTCCCTCCAGTCCTTAACTGTTTCCTAACAAAGGCTCTCCTCCTCACTTATCACCTCTTCCTTTTCCCGTCTACAAGATTTCACTCAAGCTGCCCCATATCTCTGGAATCTACTTCTACTGAACTTTCAGCTTTCACCCTCCCTCCCAACAGTCAACAAAAATCCCAAAACCCACTTCTTCAGAGAAGCATTCCACCTTAGCTGCTAAAACTTCCTTGTCATTGAGACAACCACCACACTACCTCTCACCCTTTCTCTGTGCCTTATACCCCCACACTACCTCTCACCCGTCACTGATAACCCCGCACTACCTCTCACCCTTTCTCTGTGCCTTATACCCCCCACACTACCTCTCACCCGTCACTGATACCCCCCGCACTACCTCTCACCCTTTCTCTGTGCCTTAGTTTGTCACCCATTTCCCTCTAGATTGTAAGCTTGCGAGCAGGGCTCTCTCCACCTAATGTATCGGTTTGTCTTAGTCTGTCAATTCTCGTCTTGTCATATCCCTTGAACTTATGTATTGTATTAAGCGCTGCGTAAATTGTTGGCGCTATATAAATAAAAGATAATAATAATAATAATAAACTCAAATCTAAGGAGCGGTTTTAAATAGTTAAATAATATCTTTTTTTATAGTATTATTTTAACTTTCTACGTTTTAAGCTGTAATCCGTGTATTCTCTGCCAATACTGATTATATCTCATAGGGACCTGAACTACACATCACATATTAAACTTTCTTGTTAGAAATATTATATTAGAATTTTCACAGTCCTCAAATGTCACTGAAATATTCATAACCGCAGGATTCCCGTACACAAAAAAATGTTTACTCAACAAACCACACAAAATGTCTGATCTGAGGTAGGAAGTCGGTATCATGCCATCATCTCAGGAAACAGAGCAAGCTTCTTAATTACCAGTAACTCAAGTTGTTGATTTCATTTTCACAAACAATGCTAACTGTACAATTCTTGGGGGTTTTTTTGTCCATAGACTCCTGAATGTCTTAAACCCAACAATAAGTTGAGACTGATGAGAAAGATGACTATCCTGCTTACTTAATTTTTCATTAATATACAAGATACCCCATAGTTCTTCATCAATAAAATATCATGTATACCTTCTGTATTGTTGCTTCTTTCTCCCACGAGGTGTATAGCAACCGAGACCTTCTCTGTCTCTGTAAACAACAAAATAATGAATGGTTAGCATTTTATATACACAGCATACATTATAGTGTACTAGCAATGGAATGGATAAAAGATGTTTGGCAGTCACTGGGTTCGGCCACCGATGGCTCATACGCCATGAGGTCTAATGCATGCTTCAGAGCAGAAGTAAACCTCAAGCTGATGTCTTTCAAGCTCAGCCTTCTCCAAGATGTTCCTAAATGGAACCGGGCTATCAATTCGGCTGGAAACTGCTGATAATCAGCCCTGGTATTTGGGGGGTTTCATAAAAAGCTGAAGTGAAATCAAGTCTGATAATGTAATGCACGTTCACACCACAAACAATATAGTGATCATACAACGCTCTACAAACGGAGGTGGTGAAGCACCATGGAGGCTTTCAAAAATACACTGGATTGGGTTTAGTTAAAAAAGGTAGTTGAGTAAACATCGTAATTTAAACTCTGTGAATTTTAAGATTATTCTAACTGCCCACAGAGTTATGAAGTTTTATTTTCTTTTCTGAGTAAAACCTGCACGCTTCTACAAGGGGTTTAAGCCTTTCATTGGATCAGTGCGAGAAGCGATATAGTAATTGCCACCCTCTTCTAGAGCGGGGCTACCTGAACATAGAAGTGGGGTTATCCCCGCTAAGACTTGAGTGGGTGGGAAGTAAGTGGAACCTGAGAAGCAGCATGTACAGGCACATTCATAAGTTCATGCATAACTAACATGTTTTTAATAAGATGTGTCACTTTAAATGACTGTGCGGCAGCGTTGTATGCTGTACTATATTTTAATAGACAGGATGCTATTTAAAATAACTTTTACCCTTCATCAAGTTTAGAAGGTTGCAAATCTGCACCACGGTTTCCTGTAGTTAAGTTTCAGCGGCACTTGCACTATTCGCAAAACACACTTTGCTTTTTATAGCTTAATCCTTACAGTCTGCTAGGCTTTCCACCTACTTTGAACTTGGTGATTTGTGTTTTGCTGCAACAAACAGGATGTTAGAACAAAATGGTAGTTAGAACCTATTACATTGCATTCCATCCAACTTCTGTGCACCTCTTGAAAGGAAACCAGCTTTTTCATGTTTTTATTTAAAGGTTCTGTTTTACATACCAATAATATCTTGGCTAGACTTTTCTCCAACTTGTTGAGCTGTTAATGTCATTTTTCCAGGTATGTTAGTTTCTGTGACCTAAACCAAAAAAAAAAAAAAATATCTGAATTAATGAACAGGAAAATATGTTTCTCCTTGGGCATAAAATGAAATGCCGTATATAATAGATTAAAATTGATTGACTGATGTGGAGCTCAGACCTTAATCAGTCCTTGTTCTTGCCTTAGATTCAGAATAACTTTATGTCTATCTCATGCATGTTTAGATTCTCTCGCTGTATTAACCTCTACCACTTCCGATGGGAGACTGTTCCATTTATCTGCCACCCTCTTGGTAAAGTATAACTTCCTACATTACATCTAAGACCCAGACCCTCCAGTTTTAGACTATGGCATTTTGTTGTCATCTGAAGTAAACCTCCCTCCTGTTAAATCCCTTTAAATATTTAAATGTTTCCATCACATCTCCCCTCTCTCTTTTCTCCAAGCTAAACATATTAAGATCCCTTAGTCTTTCCTGACGATTTGAATCCAACATGCCATTTATCACTATCATAGACTGCTCCTATTATTTTAGTTACCCTGTCAAACAAATTAAAAACACTATGAAAATATTTACCAGTATTTTAATTTACCATGGTTTCCGTTAATTTCCTAACTACTGATGTAAGACTTAATGGTCTGTAGTTGACTAAGTCTTCCCTGTTAGCTTTTTTGTAAGTGGTACTACAAATACCAACTTCCGGTCTTCTGGAAGTACTCCTAATAATAGTACCCGGTTAAAAAACTCTGCCCAAGGTTTTGCCAGGACATTTCTTTTAATAACGTTGGGTATCCCATCAAGTCTCATGGTTTTGTCTGTTTTTACTCTGGAGAGTTCAAGAAGGACATACTTTATAAGTTTCCAAGTTTCTCATTTCTGAGGTTCCCTCCTTTCCCTAGTCAGATTGTCTGACTGTGTGATTAAGGCTCAGCCATTCTACTGTTTCCAACAGGCGATATCATTAGGAATCAAAGTGTGTGTCTAGTAGATTAGGCTTGTAGGCTTGTAGGCCCTACGATTTCTGATGGTGGCCTTGCTCATACTAACATACTTTCCTGTAATAAACATGCCCCCAAAGTGCCACACGCCCATGTTTTCCAAAAAAAAAAAAAATGTAGTCGTATTTGCTATGTTTTCTAGTATTTTTATTATAAAACGATATTTTTTTCTCATTTTAAACTTCTATGATCTATAAAGGATTACAAGCACAATTATGTCATGTTTCATTTATCTAACATCTAAGAATGATAACTTCTGCAGGTTTATTTCTTAAACTATTTTTACATCCGAGGAAAGTGCGACAAAAAAATGTGTTTCAGCTTTTTTTCCACTTTCTTTCTTTCTTGTCTTTTATTTTTGAAGCTTTGTCCTTTTATGACAACGTTACGCTCGAGATGAAAGTTAAAATCTGTTGGAGTCGGAACTTCCACCTGAGAGGCTTTTTCTGTCAAATGCACTGGTTTGATTCTTTCCTAATAAGGTTGATATTTTTTTTTTGTGTTTCATGGAATGTTCCAGATTTTCAAAAGAAAAAGTTTTCCAGTGTTAATCACAAACCTGAAGAGATTCTATCACAGAATCAGCAATCAGGTTTGTAACAACGGTTATCTAAGGCCATTGTCCTAAAGGCATTGAAAAATGTATAAATTATACACTTACATCTGCGAAAAGTAATGTTAAAGTTAAATTGTGACAAAATCGTCTGTTTTTCCCCATGTTGTGCTGGGAACCTGCCCGATTATATTCTTTATCTTATTATGTACTGTTTGCACTCTACGCTAAATTTCGACTAATCCTTGGCTGATTACAAAGGGTTAATCCCCTGAGCAATTGAGTTTTCAGCGACAAAGTAATATCTCTACGACGGGAGCTACCCAGTCGGGTATGAGTCTCTGTCACATAACTTCTGTATATCCCACATCTTTTCTAGTTTGTTCAAACAGCTCAGAAAAAAATCAGTTACAGAGGTTTCTAGAATTTCTTGGGTACAAATGTATTAAAACTAGCCTGTTTCAGGAAAACTAAAACATCCCATACTTGCCATTTCTTTCTTTTAGAACCTTTTTTTCATTTTATAAGTTATTTTTACTTTATGTGTATATACTTTCTAATTTCCCTTAAAATTACCAATTTCAAGAAAAATCTCTAATTATTGGGCATGTTGAATAAATCTAATTTGCATATACAGGTAAAATTCAGTAATAGTTAAAAACAAAATTCAATAGTCTGGTTTAGAACTGTGGTTTCTAAAGTTACATTATATGACATGGATCCCCCCATCCGAATATCGAAGAATCCATCCTACACTCTTTCATTTAGACATCTAATCATTGGTTATTATAACTAAAATATGAATACTTGAGGAAAAATGTAAGCCAGCATTTATCTTTTTCTGTAGGAGAAACAGGAGAACACTGTGAAACGTGTTGGACGTACTTATTACAAACAATAATACAAAAATGGACACCGGGGTCTAGTAAATATATTCTTTGTGCACTTAGGTATTTGTTACACTAGAAGCACCCATTCACCCTTGGCTAAGGTGCTTTAACCACATTTTCATACCTGGAAACTACCAAGAGTTCTCCATCTTCTAGGGGATTGGTTTTAGGAGCCACATGTGAAGGTGTGGGTAGCCACACACCAGGGCAGGGCTAGCCCCAGATAGCCTTAAATCAAACCCACAGATGCCAATTTCTGGTTGCAAAACCCAGAGACACTTAGCATACTGGAGAATTTTCTACATGGGCTCATTCTGAAACTCTTGAATTAAAAAACCTCCATTAGTAGATACAAAAAATCTACTGTAGTGATTCCTCAATAATAAAATAGTTCTAATGGTTCTAGTAACATAGAACATACATTAATGAACATTATTACTTGTCATGATTTAAGGTACTTATATTCCAGCAGGGATTTCAGCTATGGTACACTACTCAGACTACAAAATGACATAGCTGGTCTCAAGAGAGGTTTGTTTTAGTACTTTAATATAACACAAGCTCTTTTTGGGATGAGATTGTCCCCGAGTGTATTTGTATTATACCAAAGAGTTAAGGAAAGGCTAATGAATGTTAGTAACATATGATGTCATTTTAGTAGCATGATTCTGAAGCAAAGTACTGAAACACTTCTTGGCCTTTTCAAAAGACACAAAAAATGTGAAAAGCCTAGAGAGTTAAATGATGGAATGTAATAGAGGAGCAAACTCATACTACTTTGCAGTACTTCATGAGCAAGAAAGAGCCAGCGACACATTCCCAATGGCTACGTTCCCAGAGGATAAACTAGTAAAATATTATGAAAATATCTCACACTTTACTCAGCTTTTCTCTTTCACTTGTCCTAATGCATGTTGTCATATATGTTACGATCTCTAAATGGGTTGCCCGAAAGGTCTTAATCATTAATACCCTGCATTGTAAAATATGTCTCTTGAAAGAGGCACATCTAAACCATCAAAGGCACCTCTATACCAGGGCATTAAGTGGAGGTTGTGTTGAGATGAGGCACCCAAATGCATTAACCTATATGCCTCCAGCAGTTTTAATTAAGAGTTTTCCATATGTGTGTAGTTGGAAAGCACTACTACTAAAGTCACAGGATTATTATACTGTCCACTGAAATCAAAATCTGAGTCACTCAAGAGAACACACAAAGAAGAATCAGTAGGAAGGTAAAGACTCCGTATGCCTCTTTACCTAAGATACTGCTAATGTACCGGGAACAACCGACAATCTCTAATGTTCGATTGATTTGATAACGCTATATTAACTAATACTCTAATTTTGAAGTAGATTCAGCAAATACAACAAACATTTTATGCCTAGTGCGAAGTCCATCTGTGTGACGTGATTCATAATGTGATGAAAACATTCAGAACCAGATCCTTCATAAGGCAAGGTGGTCATGCGTTTTCATAGCTCAGTGAGTGGAATCTGCTCTCAATTAGGCTTTTGCATTTTGACCATACTCTGTGTAGGCTCACATGACATATTTTTAGTGTGTTACACCCACATAGAATCTATACATTGGAAATAAAAGATGGGGGCGTTTTATTGTTGCTGTCAGTTACGCCCACCTTAAGTAATCTCGGTATGTTTTAGTTCATTGAGAGGTTTTGTTGGGCACAGAGAACTTCATAGTTACAGATGAAGGAAATCGCCACTTGCTGCCTACCTCCAACAGTAGTTCTTAGGGCTTGTTATTTGTATCCCCAACCCCCTCTATGGCTTTTACACCCCATCATTTTGAGACATTTTTATTTCTATATTTAATTCTCTCTTTTTTTTTTTTATTAATTCTTTGCCTTATATGGATTTTTGTCTCTTATTGTAACTCTGGCTACACTATACAATTTACACAAACTGTTAAACCCACAAGTGACACTATGAGCTTTGATCCTGCTGATGGGAACAATTCTTAAATAATGGCAACTTTGAGGGATGTTTGTGAATCTCTAGACAGTACATTTGCTTAAAGGGGGTACTAAGGGCCACATATTTTAAAAAAATAGTAAAGCAAACCGTATTTGTTGCAACATCCCTGTCTCTCTACTGCCTACCACCTAACAATACTTCCATGAAGCCTGGACCAGGCAAGGCTTAGCTGCTTAAAGTCTTTGTCATTTGCTTCTTCGTAGCTGCAACTATAAGTTCCAATTTATACAATTTTTGGGCACACAAATCAATAAATTGAAACAAACGCTCAGCAATCAAGACAGTGTACAAAGGAGGTGTTTATTGCAACACAGGTGGCAATGTTCCAACTCACCAGGAGCCTTTGTCAAGTCAAAGAAGAGGTGAAAAAGGCAAATGTTCTTATATGCAGACACATACATGACATCTTATAAGAATAGAGTCATGCCACCAATTAATTATAATTATGGATACAAGCAGCATCTCATAATAATACATTATATAATTAGCAATAATGTGCCAAAAATCATATATCAATTGTACATCTCACACTAAGATATTTTATAGTGAATAAAAATGTAACGCAAAAATATATTATCATATATCAAATACCAATAAAGCAACGTGTGAAAAGCCATGCTGCAGTGATTATTTTAAACTAGTCTCCTGGTGATTTGAAACATCGCCATCTGTGTAGCAATAAACACCTGCTTTCTACACTATCTGGAGCGCTGAGAGTACATTGTACTGGGGAACAGGTGGAGCCCCCGCGACGGCACCTAACTTGCAGGAAATGGGGACCCATATTCCAACGGGCATAATTTCCACCTATAACAGCCCAAGCCTACATATACATATAAGTTATATCACAGTCTCTAAATTAGAGAAACATTATTTTGCGAGAGGCAGCCATATTTTTTTTCCAGAAAATCTCACCAGAGTTCACAAAAGCACGGTATGCAATGTAAGCAGAAGAGAGAAAACAGGGATATGAACTAAAGCAGATAAAATGAAACAAATTAATAAAATAAATACATATAAAACACTTTAACTCATTAATTCATTATAAAACGCCAAACAATATAGCATCTACTTAACGGGACCCACCATGTTGATATGTTAATGCATACCGGTCAGCTCCAGGGTTGGCTCAGTGAGGGTGCAACCAATAGGCACACTTTCCTACAACTAATTGGCTGCGTGAAGCAACCAATCAGTGAGGCAAACACTGGACCATGCTGTGGAGCTGCAACATCCCCTAAAGATCATTGTCATCGTTTTAATGTTTCAAAAGATAATTACGCAATTATGAAGTGCCTTATTCGTCATTGAAACGCATGTGACTCTGGGGTATCCTTTTTGATCACATTGCCCAAAACGTCACATTTTCGTACTCTTTTCAAATCAACAAATTCAACTCGTCTACATTTACGCTAGGCTTAAGGATCTTCTAACTGGCTGCTAACATCTGCCTGGCTTAGGGTAGTGGAGTCTGCCTTACGGCAGGAGAATTACATTCCATGAAATAGCAGCTGCGACTTTAGAAAACAA
The DNA here is from genome assembly GCA_029215755.1 of Spea hammondii. NCBI lineage: Eukaryota > Metazoa > Chordata > Amphibia > Anura > Pelobatidae > Spea > Spea hammondii. Next base: position 14,685,908 of record JARDYJ010000008.1, read on the forward strand.
AAAAACAGAGAGAAGCTGTTGGAACGCACGGTTCTCTCTCTGGAACTAAAAGGTTAAAGGAAGTAGAGTTGAAAATTGTCTCAATAGTGTGGAAATTATTAAACTTACATTTTAAGATACCAAAGGTGCATATGTGTAAATTCTGCAAACGGAAAAAAGATAAACCACGCATAACATGCCCTTTAAACCCAGCACAATATGCAATTTGCTCCTTTTCATACCTCAGATATCAGTTCCTGAAATTTAGCTACCACCTTTTTGCAGTCCAGCAATGTTGGATCTGGGTTTTCTCTTCTCTTGCATTTCTGTATCCTTCTCATGAGAACATAATCTTCATATAAATTTATTCCCTCTTCTATCTTTTAAAACAAAAGGGAAAGGATACAATTAAAAAAAAAGGAGTTTTTGTTTACAGGTGCATAAAAAATATATTTTTTCCTGAAAACCTGAAGCAAATAATACGTAATAGTATAACTGTGTGCACCGTGCCATTTATCATTTTTTGATGTTAGAAAATGTATTAACCACTCGTGAGTTCATAAACAGGCAGTCAGTGCAGAACAGTATCCCTCTCTGTGGCTTTTACAGCTGAGTTATGTTATCACCATAGAAGCAAATGGAATGACATCATCTTCAGGAAAATAGAATCTTCAGGAAAATGCTGGATGTGCCGGGCCAAAGGCTACATGAACACAAAACCGTAACGTGTGATGCGCATATCCAGCCGTCGGCCACACTTACATCATCACACGGCTGCTGGCCTTAAAGTGCCAGGGCTGCCTCATCATTGCCAGTCCAGCCCTGGTTGCTGTAGTAATAAGATCATGCTTTGTTACCTCTCTATCTGCTGAATAGTTTGGCAGGCAGTATCACACTCAAAAATAAAAATGCTAACATTTTTAAATATAATTATTTTCTTAATGTATATAAAGCCACATTTGCGTACAAGATGAGACAGATCATCACATTCTAACTATTCAGAGTTGTTGTGTGCCTTGCATTCAGGCTGGTTTTAGTAGCGCTTATATTGACAACTGTAACAGGCTTTTGGGTTTACATAAAGTGAGTTCCTTGTGCCTCGTATGCATCATTTAGTCTTATACACCACTGAGAGTTGCAGCTAGAAAGCTCAAGTGGACCAAGAGTTTAATCACTAATAGCTGAATTTACACATTGTGGTCCAATACAGTTTATTAATTAATTCGAGCTATAAAATCAACCAAGACAACAGAAATCATAAATCCCATGAGCATCTTTGATGATTTTATAATTTGGATAAATAAAGCTCGGATTTTTTAAAAATGTTATCATATGCCATATATGCCATATGACTTTTAAGAAATAACACAAACTTATATATGGTTTGTACGCAGCAGAAGCGCATTGTGGTTGGCCCTTTGTGATGCAAAGTGAAGTTCGCAAAATCTAACTACATCTCCTGCAAACTTTCCTGACAATTCTTTCTTTAGTGAATAATCTGTCTTTATTACTGTATTTTGTTAATTTTAATTAAGATATATAGAAATAGTTGCAGTGATATTAATTCTAACCAAGGTACAAATTCAGTAATGTGGATTTACCACATATTAAGAAACTGGTTCATGTTAATTTGTTTACTTACGTTAACAGATATTAATCCAGCAGAGAGACAGCTGCAATCTCAGAGTTTTAATTAAACTGCTATTATAGATAAATATGCTTGTGAAATATGCTACTATATCTTGCGTTTTTTCTTTATGGCAAAAATAGCAACACACTTTTAATGAGCTTCATCCTAATTAGCTGGTTTATTGCTAAAGTTGACAAAAGCAAACTATTAGATGGTCTCTAACTGTTTGCATAAAGTATCCGCTTAGATTCTGTAATCATTGTTTATGGTGTAAAGCTTCTGAGAAGGAGTGTAGTGATGGGGTGAAAATTAATGAAAAATTGTGGGTGCTGTTTAGGGAAAATAATCCTCAGTGAATAATGAACACAAATTTCCGGTGAACTTCAGTGGATGGGTTCTCAGAGTTATAGTCCATTTTAAAGATCATTTATTTATATCATTACACCGCTTGCCTTTGGATGAAAGCTGCTTTAGGTGCAACATGAGTCCGGTCTCACCTGTGAAAATGTTGGGGTTTTTTTGGATAATTTGACATTTATGGAAAAAGCTAACTTTAGAGAAAACAAATGAACAAAAAAACAATTCTTCTCTAAATTTCTCACTAATACAATTTTAATGAGATAAAATCTTCATATGCATAGTAGTCTTCTCACTAGTATTAATGTTGTATTTTCCTTACAATCTAATTGTTTTTAAGCGCAGTAAAGATGACTTTTATAAGTTTTATAAACTTCTGTGTTGGCCAAAGGAGATAAGAAAACTAAGTCTCACAATGTTAATCAAAAAAATATTTCACTTTACTACACAAAATTAGTGTATTCACTCCAAATACTTCCAACTTTACAAAAAGCCAATAGATAATGGAAGAATAATAAAAAATAATTCAAAGTATCTCTTGTTTTAAAACATAATTCAATGCAATCAGTCATATTTGGCAATTATCCTTGAGTGGCTTGAAGGAATCTGTCTATTATAAACTTTTATTAAACAAGATCATTTAAAGAAATGAAGCTGCTGTCTTTAAGATCCTAAAGACCTCTAATTTATTTTCAGCGCATATAACAAAACATTGTTTAATGACATGATATCTTACCTTATCTAGCCTCTTGTAGAAGTATACGCCAAAAAAACAGGTCCCAATAATCTGGGCCATGAAAAACAGAGTGAAAATCCACATGAACATTTTCATCATTGAAGTTGAAGATTCTTTTGGAGGCATTGGGGTTTGATTATAAGTGTTGATCATTATATTACTTCGCAGATAGGTCCTCGTGTAGGCTTGTGCTGTGTGTGCAACGTTAACACTAATGAAACTTTCACACACCGCAGATGTTAAGACCTCTCCCTACCTACACTTCCTGGAATATTTCCTTTTTATGTGATGGGTATTAAAGTCACCTATAGTGCATCATAATCAAAGCACTTCAAGAAATTCCATGATGGCACAAGTCTCTAACCATAACATGCCATCAGAGGTCCACTGTCCACTAACGTTAACTGTTGTATTGTATTTACGGTAACAATGGATAAGTTTAGTTAAATGAGAAGTTAAAGAGTCTGCGTTGTTAACGTCACATATTGATGACTAATGCCTCCGCTGGAAGACTGTTCCATGCAGGCATCACTCATTCTACAATGGTCTGATCTCTATTTTTAGCATTTTCTGTTGTTATCACTAAGGTTACCAAGATGTGAGACGATGCACTGACATAGTACAAGCTTAACCAGCTAAACCAAACAAGATACTAGAAGTCCTTGTAGAGCAAATATCATATTAATTCTTATAAAAAGTGTTTATCAGCACTGGAATACATCCATGATGTAAATCCATTGCTAGGTACAGTATCTCCTTGTTTGTTTTGCTGTACTGCTATTGATTATGTGTCTGCACCATCTTGGACCTGGTCTTAGTGGACCTGGTGGTGGAGGCAAATGTGTTGATTGTTATATTTAACTACTTATATGAATGTCAATTAATAGAACATGAGAGACCCACAATCTGTCTCTCTGTATAAACTGTCTTGTGGAACCTGTGGTGCTAGTGGCTTAGGTTAGCAGGCTAGTAACAGTGGAGTTTGCCACTTCATTGAAAATAACTTGTGGCTGCTGAAGCAATGGAAACACCCTACAATGATAACATATACATAGTCAAATTATTTTTGTGAATATACACTAATGAAAGGTGAACCTGGGGGACCCACATTTTTGGTTACCCATTTGGTTGCCTGTATAAATTATTATTATTAATTGTTATATAGCTAAATCATGTTCCACAGCACTGTGCAATGGGATCTTGAAAGGTAAAAGTAGTTGTGGGGGTGGTACTAGCACCCCTTAGCTAAGGCACTATATGATGAAAAACTGCTGAAAACTTAACAAATACATCTTTGTGAATTGCTTGCAGGGATTAGTGGTCACTGTCCCTCTAATATTCATTTAACAAATAATACGGACAGACCCCTCAGGCTTTACTGTGTTTAAACTAGGTGATCAGACTCGCATTTATTTCATAATTCCATCCCATAATACAACAAGAGAATAGAAGACTGTAAATCCTTCATAAATGGCATACATTAAAAAGGTGGTGATATCCCCTTATCTACCTCTTTCCAGTATTATATAATCCTATTACTGCTTACCATTGAATGCAGTTGTTGCCTAGCCAGTTACTGGCTGTTTTCAGTGTGAGCTTATAACATTGTTAAAAAAGGGAATTCAACAAAGATTTTCCCTAAATTAATGCATGGCACAAAACAAAAGGTAGTAATTCTGTGAACCTTTTTCAATATAGGAATCAAATTTTAATTCACATCACATATTTTAATTTGTTCCCTTTCCTTCTGTGTCTCATTGGATTTGTAACATTTCATTATTGTCTTTAAGCTATGGGCTCTACTAATTATTTTAATTTAATACTTCAGTTATTTCATGTTTTGTGAAGTAATGTTAACATTAATTAACTGTACTTTAAGGGCTGGTTTCAGATGGTGGCTAGCACACAGCTTGTGATGTTACAAAAAGACTACAAGAGAAGAAAGAAGAAAGAAAAAGAAATAGAAAGAAAGAAAGATGTGAAAAAAGAAAGTTCATTAAGGTAAAAAGGGTCAGAATTATGGCTTGTAGGAGGTTAGAGGAGGGGGGATCAGGACAAAAGAGTGTAGATTTCAAAAGGTAAATACCAACATTTTGCCAAAAAGAAACAATGCATAATTATACAAAATATGAATTAATAAACTTGCTCATAGATCTGGCAAAGTAGTCCAAATGTGGTTAAATACCTTTTGAATCCAGCAGGGGACTGGTTTCAGAATGTGGCTAGCACACAGCTTGGCATATTATGGAAAGGCTACAAGAGAACAATGACAACAAAAAAAAGACAAGGAAAGAGGGATTGTCCTTCCTAAAGAGGTGGAGGGTATGGTTTAGTGTTTGTAACAACATAGGATTTTGAATCATCTACTCCATACCCTCCAACATTCCAGTTTGGGGCACCTGTGCTGGTGGTGTTGTAAAGGGCAAACACAGTGAGCAGGGCCTGTCACAGAAGCGACCACTTGCTCGCCTTACCTGAACAAAGAGACTGTTTGTATGACTGTTGGTGCACTCTTTAGAATACCTCCCAATTGATCCAAAATACCAGCAGACGCACCTAGCAGCACTTAGGTTCCAGGATTATCACTCCATATTGTGAGGAGTTAGGGTAAGCAGTGTGTCATTGCTATATAATTCATATGCCATTGGAAAAGTCTTTGCTGCTCTCTGGGGACGTAATGCCTTTGAGTGTATTAAAAACTTTTGGATCATTGCACATATCAGCTCTAATAATATAGACCATATAGTCCCCTTAGAGACTGGCTTCCTAAGTGTAGTGTGACCTTTGTTTTTAGTTCCAGATAATTAAACTCGTGAAGGTGGCAATGTGAATATGGCATTTTGTCACACTCAATTTTTTTCAAAAAATTGTTTACTTCAGCTAATATTTCATTTTAGCCAATTCTTTGTAACAAATAACAATAAAAAATGATAAATTATAAACAATTGTAAACACATCTGTTTCATACTGTAATATTAATCAAACATGGTTTACCCTTTCAACCTTCAAAGATAATTATAACACATCTAAAGGCGTATAATTACCAATTTTGCCAATGCTCCACAGCGGCCACAATCTGCTAGGCCCCATTGCCAAGTGTCTTACATTTAAGTCCACAGGCGTGATCACCAGGAGACACCGTACCTAATGAGAGCCATCTCTAGTAGGCCACTGCCAAAATATGTGATACCATGCATGTTATTGGCCCCTCCATATCTTCAGTGCTTTCTCCAAGCCCGACTGAACTGCCAGGGTCAAGATAGGTAAGCCCACATCCATCAAGTGAACCCCGTCTCGGCAAAAAAACAGACAGGTCTACTACTATGCTACCACAAGATGATACAAAAGCAGTTCTTACTTCTTGTTGTACATTTTTTATGCATTTATGCCAGTTTGACCCCCTCTATGATATATACATCATGACATAATCTCTGACCAAATAATAATAATAATAATCTCTGACTTAATGAATGAATAAATTAGATTTCATGTTGTCCAGTAGATTCCAAATGGAAATCTGACAAAGCTCATTGCCTCCCATATGTAATAGCAATATTAGGGGTTACTGAATGGAATACTTACTTGGTGAGCCATCTCCCTGGTAGACCTCTCTCATTTTACATCAGAAGCCAAGCTTTTTCACTCCACAGGGTCCACATCAAGATGCATGCCTATAACTATTGTATGGCTGGACCATTACCCTTCTATAACCATACAATTTGTTCCTAAAAGCATATGGTAAGATCCACACAACTGCTAACCTTAAACCAAAAGCCAAAGCTGCCATCTTACAGTTAACCCCTGAAGAAGAAATACAGGTTGAGGTAAAAGTACCCCACACACCCCAACAAGCCAGATATCCTCTCCACAATGTCCTAAAGGTACAAAACCCTTCCTATTCACCCCATTTCCCAACCACTACTAGGATAGGGAACAGGTCCCAGTGGGTGGGAACCTATACACCAATTGCCCTGAACATGCATGGAACACAGGATTAGATTTGGTAATGTGGGGCCACATTTGGAAAATGTGTGGTTTCTATTTCACATTCATGCGTAAATCAGCATAAATGTGTATGGCATAAGTGGCTTCAAACGTCCAAGTGAAACACAAGGAATATGAACTTGAAGGAATGACATCAGCTTTGAAACATTATTTGGATGCTAATGACTTATTTTTTGTTACATGTGTTTGATATTTGCTACTAATATCACTTTAAATGACATATACGAAGTGAAAAAAACACATTTGCAAAGTAGGCAAGAATTATCAGATAGCTTTCTTTCAGCGTGCTTTAACTCTAAATAATGAAATTAAGCAGTGACTGCTTATGTCAATACGGTGTCTAGTGACCTTTTCAAGAGGCTGCTATTCAATTTCACTAATAAAACGATTTCTTCAGTTTTAAGAACAGGGTACCTTAAAAGGGAGCCTGTCAGCTGAACAACAATGCCCAATGTTTCTGAAAGTTTAAAAAAGAAGTGGTTTTGCATAACACGTAGTTATTTCAATGACTGACAGTATCTCCCCATGTGAACCGTGCTTTAATAATTATACCTGATCTTCCCATCTTCTGGGACTGTGGCTTCAATTAGGGGGCAACGCTAACCCCAGTTATACCTTTGTGGGTGAAACCTAGGCAGTGAGTGGGCATGACCAAATGCTCCTGTGACCGGAGGCCAAAGAAACTGACCCAGAGTCATGGGAAACATACAATTTAACAAAGTGGATAAGAACCATCTGCCCATGTTTCCTGATGTAAGATTCCCTCCTTGGTCTTGTCTTAGATTCAGGCTAGATTTATACCTATCCCATGCAGGTTAAATGACCTTACTGTATTAGGCCGTTCATCTACCAGCCTCTCAGCAAAATAAACTTACTTACATTACATCTAAACTTTTGACCCTCTAGCTTTAGATGATGACCTCTTGTTGCGTGTTGTGTCACAACTGGCGGTATGGTTCTTTAGGAGAGGAGGAGCTTTTCCCTACAAAAACAGTTGAGGTAGGGGCAAATGTTTAGAAATAGAGAGGAGAAGCATATAGAGGTAAAAGGGCAAATTCAGTCTGAGGTGTGCCAAAACCAACATACCAGGTAAGGCATGAGGAGGCAAAATCACAGGGTTCGCAAAAATGTATTAACAATGTCTCAACATAATAAATCCTACTTAGCTTATGGGACAAGCGATACAAATGCCTTACTTGCTCCAGTTGTTGGCTGGGAATATGGAGGGAAAAACAGGACATCTGCCTAACGTTTTAATGATATGTGCTGGATAGTTGATTTTGGAAGCTTGATTCAAAATGAGTGTCCTGAATATGCCAGTGGCTTAAGGCCTATGCTGGTCAGTAATAAATGCATGCATTTTATAAATGTGTTTCAAGAAAACGGTTTGCTTGGAAAGAGCAAAAGATGGCCACTACTGGGAATCTCAAACGCTGGTGTTTGAGGGAGAGGGGCTGGTTAAATAACCATTACATAACTGAAAACCTTCCACCTCATCTATTAATGTTAACAGAAAAGTGAAGATGATGAGGGGGATGAAAAATTTGTGTAACAAATCAGCAATTTACACTATGGGATCCAAAGCTAAACTCTAGAAATTTAATTAACTGCATATTGCTACTAAAAAAATACTGCAATGAATAATTGTGTTTCCTGCAATGATCTAGATAATGGTTGTGTTTCCTGTGTAAATATGACCTAGATATATTACAGAGCTCAGCTAACAACATAGCATGGCCTGCAAGCACATGGGAATATTGACGAGAATTAAAGTTTCCACTGTGCATCATGAGATAAACGCTTAGTAAACATCTAAATACAGAATCAGTAGGTGGACATATCTATTAAATAAATAATTGGAGTACACAGAAAATAAAAAATATTTCTCATTCTAGATTTATTCGTATTCCCTAAAATATGTGAATCGATAATCTCACGGGCCTTGAAAAAAAAACCACAACCCTTTCAGTCCACTTAGGACAAACCTGTTGGTTGGGAGCCCAGTGATGTCACCATGTGTGAGGCGGCAGAGGATGATGTCAGAAAATGCAGGTGGAGTCCCAGAATGCAGGCAACGCAACTGTATCAAAATCAATAACAAACGAATAATCGAGGTCTGGTACACGGAGAGTTAACAAGCCTTAGGAATAGCCGGGGTCTGGTACACGGAGAGTAAACAAGCCTTAGGAATAGCCGGGCTCTGATACACGGAGAGTTAACAAGCCTTAGGAATAGCCGGGGTCTGCTACACGGAGAGTAAACAAGCCTTAGGAATAGCCGGGCTCTGATACACGGAGAGTTAACAAGCCTTAGGAATAGCCGGGGTCTGGTACACGAAGAGTCAGCAAGCCTGAGGAATAGCCGGGGTCTGGTACACAGAGAGTTAACAAGCCTTAGGAATAGCTGGGGTCTGATACACGAAGAGTCAGCAAGGAAAAACAAGGGCAATAACGGCACAATAACTGAGCAATGAACGAACCGCTAGTGGGACGTCACTCGCACGTTCCCCGCCGTCTGTGTCGGGGAACGCATAAAGTTTGATGAGAACCCCCGCGTGCGCATGTGCCCAGAAGAGGCCATGCGGATAGTGGAGGAGGGAGCAGCGGATGCGACGCGGAGAGAGTGGGTATTCGGGTGAGTGGCAGGGCCGGACTGGCCCACCGGGATACCGGGAAATTTCCCGGTGGGCCGGAAGGTCCGTGGGCTGGGCGGCCGGCAGACTTACCATGAAGACAGCCGCTGAGCGGCTGCAAATGGCAATGAACGCCTCCCTCGGTGCCAGGGGCGGGCTGGGCAGGGGGGCAATTGCCCCCCAGGCTTCCCGAAATCTAATCAAAGCGGCCGCTGGGTGCTGATGCGGCCGGCCGGCATCAGCACCCAGCAGCCGTGTGCGATGGCCGTCTAGTGATGGGAGCAGTGTGAGGGGTGAAAGCTCCGCCCCCTCGCACTGACCTTTCACCCCTCACGCTGCTCCCATCGCTATGCGGCCATCAGATTGCTGGGAATGTAATCTAAACGGCCGGTGCGTGCTATGCCGCCGGCCGGCTCTGCTTTAATACTTTTTTTTTACTTTATATGGCAAGCCGATCCAGCTTACCATATAAATAAAAAAAAAGTGTTAAAGTAGCTCCGGCCGGCGGCATCAGCACGCACCGGCCGTTTAGATTACATTCCCAGCAGTCTGATGGCTGCATAGTGATGGGAGCAGCGGAAGCTCCGCCCCCTCGCACTCAGACTGCTGCAGCACCGGATGTCAGGTCAGTGGCATCCTGTCAGCATAGAGGAGAACAGTGTGCAGCTACCAGGAAGTCAAGAGAAGTAGAAGGTGAGTAAAATAATGTATTTTTTGTACTGTATAATGTTTTTTGTATTTGTTAAAAACAAAAAAAATCGGCATGTGTGTGTATGTAAGTGTGTCCCCCTGAATGCCACTCTGCCTCCAGAAATGCCTTATACCCCCCTATATGCCACTCTGTCCCATGATATGCCTTTTAACCCCCTATATGCCAGAGTTGCATATAGGGGTATAAGGCATTTCTGGATGCAGAGTGACATATAGGGGGTCAAAAGGCATATCTGGAGGCAGAGTGGGATAAAGGGGGTTAAAAGGTATATCATGGGGCAGAGGAGCATATAGGAGGGTATAAAGCATATCGGGGAGGCAGAGTGGCATATAGGGGGCATAAGGCTTTTCTGGAGGCAGAGTGCCCCATGATATGCCTTTTAACCCCCTTCATGCCACTCTGCCTCCAGAAATGCCTTATACCCCCTATATGCCACTCTGTCCCATGATATGCCTTTTAACCCCCTATATGGCAGAGTGGCATATAGGGGGTTAGAAGGCATATCATGGGACAGAGTGGCATATATTATTTTTTATTTAATATGGCAAGCTGGATCGGCTTGCCATATAAAGTAAACAAAAATGTCCCATGATATGCCTTTTAACCTCCTATATGGCAGAGTGGCATATAGGGGGTTAGAAGGCATATCATGGGACAGAGTGGCATATAGGAGGGTTGAGGCATATCAGGGAGGCAGAGTGGCATATAGGGGGGTATAAGGCTTTTCTGGAGGCAGAGTGCCCCATGATATGCCTTTTAACCCCCTTTATGCAACTCTGCCTCCAGAAATGCCTTATACCCCCCTATATGCCACTCTGTCCCATGATATGCCTTTTAACCCCCTATATGCCAGAGTGGCATATAGGGGTATAAGGCATTTTTGGATGCAGCGTGACATATAGGGGGTCAACGGCATATCTGGAGGCAGAGTGGCATAAAGGGAGTTAAAAGGGATGTCATGGGGCAGAGGGGCATATAGGAGGGTATAAAGCATATTGGGGAGGCAGAGTGGCATATAGGGGGCATAAGGCTTTTCTGTAGGCAGAGTGCCCCATGATATGCCTTTTAACCCCCTTTATGCCACTCTGCCTCCAGAAATGCCTTATACCCCCCTATATGCCACTCTGTCCCATGATATGCCTTTTAACCCCCTATATGGCAGAGTGGCATATAGGGGGTTAGAAGGCATATCATGGGACAGAGTGGCATATAGGGGTATAAGGCATTTCTGGATGCAGAGTGAGGGTATAAAGAGAGGGTATAAAGCATATCAGGGAGGCAGAGTGGCATATAGTGGGGCATAAGGCTTTTCTGGAGGCAGAGTGCCCCATGATATGCCTTTTAACCCCCTATATGGCAGAGTGGCATATAGGGGGTTAGAAGGCATATCATGGGACAGAGTGGCATATAGGGGGTATAAGGCATTTCTGGAGGCAGAGTGGCATATAGGGGGTTAGAAGGCATATCAGGGGGGCAGAGTGGCAAGCCTGGGGTCAGAGGTGCATAACTCGGGGGTAGGTTGTCAAATGAAAGGAAATAAAAACCAAATATGTCTCAATCATAGCTTTTATTAAATATGGAAAAAAATAGTCTACATGAATTAATAAAGAAATAAAAGTTTCTTACCAGAATATCGTGAAGAATAATGTGATCAGTGTTTTGTTCCACTAAATAAAATGGAACTCTTTCATCTAACAATGTTCGCAGTAGTAAATGTTTTGATCCTATTATGTGTAATGTATTTAATTTATTAGGGCCTTTTAACACTTTTGCTTTCTGGCATTTTAATACAAATAATGAGATAAAAAGAATTGCACATAGTGTGACTCGGGTGTGTATAAGGGGTGCGTGTGGGTATAAGAGCTTCACCGTGAGATAAACTATATGGGGCTGGTCTCCAAATTTTTCCAGGGCTGCTTTTCAGTCCCAGTCCGGCCCTGGTGAGTGGCTGTGCTGGGGATTCCTGCGGGGATTCTGGCACCATGACATAACTGGCATACAAAATGTATGAGGCATCTGGGAACAGCGCAAAACAAAACAAAACAAAAAAAATTGATAATAAAATGAATAAATAAAATATATTTAAAAAGAAGTGAAAAGTGCCCCTTACCCCTTCACTAGTCCTTTTTTCATGTATCATCTTCTATCTTATCCCTTCTCTTCTCTATTCAATCGGCTATCCTTGTCTGCATCTCCACAGACATAGCATGGCAAGAACTTCTGCCAAAATGGTGGAGCTTCCTGTGACATACTCTCCCTGATGCTCCAATCACCCAATAACGACGCTTTTGGTCATGTCCTCTCCTCCATTGGAGTTCCCTGCCGAGGTTATGTTCCCAGAGATGCGGACAAACTAGAAGATTGAAGATAGCAGATTGAAGATAGAAGAGAAGGTAGAAGCTAAAAAACAGAAAATGAAGAAGATGCAGCAGCAGAAGTGGCCGGCAGAAGGGGAAGTGGTCGGCAGAGAAAGTAGGGGAACATTAATAGAGTGAGCAAGAAAGAGTGAATGAGTTATGGGTTAACGGAAGCGCAAATCCGTAGGTTAGCCAGGGGAGACCAAAGACAAAGGGTGGTCACACCAAATATTGATTTGACTCAAATTTAAAGCTTTTTTACCTTACAGCATTTTACAGCAACTTTGCTGCCTTTAACTTTTGCACAGTACTGTAATACAGAATATAAAAATAGTCACTAGTGTGAACCCCCCCCCCAATATCCTTTACATATCTAATAAAGAGGACAGCTTTGGTTCTAATAATGCCACAGATATTTTGCAAATGATTTATTTAAGCTATTCCCCTGTTATCTGTCTTATAAGTGACTTTACAATAGAATACAGCCTTGCATTTACAATAGCGAGTGTCTCAATTAGGGTGCTGAGCGGAAAGCATCAAGCATTCACCATTCTCTGCAATAATTATAGAAACACAGTCCAAGGTGTCATTTAATGATTTTCAAGGGCCTGCTTTATTCACATAATTTCAAACACATCATTTGTGTATCCTTTTCAGATGCTGTTATTTGTATGTTCATGTTATTACAGTAATTAATCAGCTGGGGGTCGGACATTATGGTTTATTTATAATCTTTGTAGTGAACAAAAACTGCCATTGTTGCTTGTTTTTCAACTGTGGCTGCTGTGTCTTTTCTCATCCTCGCTTAATGTGAATGCTGATTGTTCTTCTGAGTTTTGACTTCCTCCACAGGATAGGCAGCCTTGATTTGATGTGAGTTAAAGGCGATATTGCTGTTCCGAGTGCCCACTTCACATTTGAGTAATAAGACCAAACACCTAAAAAACTGGGAAAACAAGTTGCAAACCACACATCATGTTACAGATAGTTGTGAAAAAAAATCTTTATTCTAATAAAACAAAAGAAAAATGCCTATGACAACACTGGTAATGTTGTACATGGGACACCCCAAACTGGTCTACATATATTTATTTCGGCAACCTGGGTAGATATTGTGCTCTAGGTACTCAACATAGAAGGACCAAGATCTCCTGAATCTGGTAGACACAGAAAGTCCTGCAATGGCAAACTTACACAATGGGAAAATGCATGGTGTCCTGCTGACATGCATGGGCGTAGGAACCGGGGGGGACAGATCCCCCCCAGTAACTCATGCGGGGGGGACCGATAATTAAGAAATCCCCCCCAGGGCCGTAGGAACCCCCCACCCAATAGAAACACCGCAAATGCGGCCCGCGAGACCTCGAGGTTCGGCCCGCGTAAGATTGGCAGCCAGGGCAACAGATCTTACGCGGTCCGCAGCTCGAGCCCTGCTACAACAAGAGCCCTGCTACTTACCTGTGGGAGGGTCTTCTGTACTGCACAGAGGAAGCGGAACCCAGCAGAGTTCACGTGACATCACATCACATCCTGCTTCCTCTGTGCAGTACCAGAGAACGCAGAGGGAGGCCGCGCCCTCTGCTGAAGTCTGTGAGCGGCATCGAGGAGCTGCAGTGCAGGTAAGGGGGTGGGGAGGGTGTTTGAATCAGTATGCGTGAGTGAGGGAATTAATCTGTGAATGAATGAGTATATGAATGAATGAGTGTGTGTGTGATAGCATGGATGTGCAAGTGCTGAAACCTAGGCATGATGGGACTGTGATTGCTGTTAGCAATCACACTCCTATCATGCCAAGTCAGCCAGTACATGCTGAAACCTAGCTAGCTGCCCCCCTTGTGTATTGATGCTGCCAGCAGTATGGGGTCTGCACATCACTTACAGCCACCCTGTACCAGCATGTACTGGCTGACTTGGCATGATAGGAGTGTGATTTCTAACAGCAATCACAGTCCCATCATGCCTAGGTTCCACCATTTACTGGTTGGATGTGTAAGTGCTGGAACCTAGGCATGATAGGACTGTGATTGCTGTTAGCAATCACACTCCTATCATGCCAAGTCAGCCAGTACATGCTGAAACCTAGCTAGCTGCCCCCCTTGTGTATTGATGCTGCCAGCAATATGGGGTCTGCACATCACTTACAGACACCCTGTACCAGCATGTACTGGCTGCCTGGGTATGATAGGAGTGTGATTGCTAGTGATTGATAGTGTGATAAGGGAGGGTAGGGAGGGGGGTAGATAGTAAGAAAGTGTGAGAGGGGGAGAGGGGGTAGATAGTGTGAGAAGGGGGAGAGGGGGTAGATAGTGTGAGAGATGGGGAGAAAGTGGGGATCTGATGGGGGAAAATGCTGTCCCCCCAGATTTTTAGGGGTTCCTACGCCCATGCTGACATGTCTACACACTGACCCAATCTGCGTCTCCAGGATCGGGTGTTGCAGTATGTGGCCATTGGCTGGATATGCCCGGCCACACGCTACATGTGTCAGGTTCAAAAACCTAGTGTGCAGATGCTCATCCAGTGCCATTTAGAAGCTGCTGGCCTTAAAGGCCCCAGTCCTGGACACAGGCAGGACAAGTTTCATTCAAGTTAGGGAAATAAAGCTCGAACTCTGTGAATATATGTGCACTTTCTTTAAACATGTGTTTCTCTCCCACCCAACAAAGTGATCTCTTTAAAAATCCTGATCTTACCTGTTTGTTCATAAAAATATAAATTAGTGGATTGATGAAAGTACTGCTTTTGGCCAGAATGGATGGTACAATGCTAACTGTTGGTGTTATCATTCCAGGTTTCCCAAAGGTTGTCATCAAGGAGACTAAACCATAAGGCATCCAGCACAGGAGGTAGCAGCTGACCATACAAACTACCATGAACAGTAATCGGTGATCCCTTTTCTGAGCAGTCGTCAGATTAATGCGAGTCATCTGCCAAAAACAAACACAAATATTTTTGGTGACTTAGCAGTTTAGGACATGACTGACCATCATAGGTCAACATTTTTCATAACTGAAATAAATTATTACATTTTTCATCCCAGCTCAAAACAGATATAGAAAGCCAAAGATTTGACCTTCTTGTCAAATTTTGTACTAAAGAATGTATTACCAAATATAACTTTCAAGAATTACGACTCCAGTGGAAACCCCATTAGCCTCCATTTTATTGGCAAAATAGTATAAAATAGAATATCAATTAATGAAAGAATGATCACTGGTCATTAAGTGTCCATTGAAGCGTCATTACCAGTATGACATTGGTATTTTGCTCAGAAACATCACTTCTGTCTGTTTTCATCACATCAGGCTGATGGCAAACAGGACATTTATTTTCTAAATAACTACTTCTATGTTGCTGGCTATGGATGCATAGAATAAAACTTCAATTGGAGATTTAAAATTGTGGATTATTTACGACTAGGTTTAGAGTACTTTTCACCCTTTATATATTTTTATTATATTAAAATGCTCCAGAAAATACAGTCTTTAAATATGGAAGTCAAAATTAATGGCATGCATATCAGAAGAGAAAAATGTATGGATAAAGATCTGATACTTGACTCCAGGCATATAATTCTATTGCCTAGTGCACAACCTTTGAAAAGCTGCCTTCCCATCTGAATGCTCATCACTGCTCTCCACGCCATCCTACAACCTCCATTCCACTTTAAGCATCCTACTCCTGGGTTCATATTACAAGGCTTCACCTTATTCTACAGAGCTCATCAAATATGTTATTGGACTTCTAGAAAAAAAATCTCCTTCATGTTTCAGATTTCTGAAAATGTCTGCCTCATTTCAGGTGTAATCTTTTAACAGTACTGTTGTGAAAGAAACTTCTATGTTTCCTGGTAAAATAAAAACATTATTGACTGGGACTAAAAGTCAGCTCAATGATTTACACAATTTTCCAGGGGGACGAGAGGTTAACAAGATGGTTCCCCTGGCCAATGAAGCCTATGGGGCATATGTACAGCAAAACAATCCCCAAAGCTTGGCCTGGCCCTGATATAATAAGAAAGAAAGTAACCTAAACTAACCTAAATCATACCACAGAACATAGGCAACAAAGTATTATGTATAAAAGCAGGTAGTAGATGAAGGAATCCCACACTGTACATTATTATTCTAACTTTATAGGCTTACCGGTTCAGATAGGTATTTAATTTATCCTATTAATATCCACAATCTACATCCTACATGCTGAAATCATTTATCTGGTTTCTCCATCTTAAGATCTCCAAGCCCCTGACTTCTCCACATGACCTTTGCAAGAATCAGTCCTTCCATACCCACTTTATGAATCATTCTAAATAGATTGTAAGCGCATCCTTCTGTACCAGTACATCTTAATGCGTATTCATGTTATAGCTAATTATTTATATTTTAAACAAAACAGCACTGAAAAAAGGGGAACTGGCAGCTAACAACAAAAAGGTTGGGAATACCAGGGAACAGAAAATTTTGGGCGGCCCAAGTGGGAAAAAGATAAAAAATTTGAAGACAGAAGGTCGTCATGGGCAAAACAAGAATGGTCATTAGCAGAGTATTTGGATATAGGAATGTACGTATACAGAGAACTGTGTTGTTAAGTACTCTATAGGCTATGGAAAGCAGTGGAAAGAGTGGAGCCAAGGCAGCAGATTTCAGAGTATGGAATTCTCAATAGTGGTGGAGATATCAGAAACTGGTGATTGAGGAGGGAAATCATCAAACGATGAAAGCCACCCAGGATGCAGTTTTAGGGAGGCAGTTTGTGAGAAGAGGTAGAAGAAAAGGCAAGAGGTCAGGAGAGATTAGTTTTTGTAATCTCTTTTTTTTAGAGGCATGCTATAAATGTAAAAAAGGAATTCTAGTGCTTGGGAAAATTGGAGCAATCAGAACTATATATTGGTTGTTACGGTGATTGTTCCACATTTATAGCAATGCTCCAGAAATGACCTTTATACATAACTTATAACATATTTATCGCAATCCGTGGAAAAATGTTAGGGTCGGTAGAAGGAAATACAAATTGAATGTGACCATTGTGGTCTTTCCTTACACTTTAAGGGAATTTATACATGTATGGGGTCTATGCACTAAGACGTTGAGCGGTCAGTTGAATTAATGGTCAGACTGACTGAATTGAATCAACTTAGTGCCCTTGCATGCTAACACAAATATAATCTAATATTCTAATAATATTCACTAATCTAAATATTAACACTAAATGTATACCTGGGTGCGTATGCATATCTGTCTACCCACCTATCTATCCAAATAGTAACAATTATCTTGAACAAGGCTTAAAGGTTAAGATTTATGAAAACTAAGTTTTCTGATGTTTCTATACACATATTGCAAATTTTGGGACTGTCAGAGGGACATCAGATGAGTAAAGAGGGATGGAAGGATTTAGAGCCAAAAGAGTTATTGTCCCTCCTAAAAAGGGATATTTGGGAGGAATGTATGACATCACTTGCTGTAAATGGAAAATAAGATTTTGTTTAATTTACCAGAATATAATCTGCTTCGCATTGTGGTTTATTTTCCACTAGAGAGTAAGCCATTGTATTTCTAGAAAAAAAGTAGCACACCTACTAAGACAACTATGTTTGATGTATAGCATAGGATCCTACCTGTAATGAAAAATATAACGTTTTAATAATCTTATTTTTTTCTTTAATAGAACAAACTTTGGTCAACTCTATAGATCAAGTTAGAATACAACTTACCCCTCGAATTACTCTAATTATGTGTCCATAGCAAAATACCATGATGAGCAGAGGTAACACAAGACAGAAAAGGAAGAGGCAAACTATATAGGATACATTGTTTGCAGACTTGGAGTGCCAGACAACCGAACATGTAGTACCGGAACTTTCGAGACCGTAGCGACTCCATCCGAAGAGAGGGAGTAAAGTCCAAAACACAGAGTAACTCCAGGATCCAACAATACATATCCAGGCATTTTTGTAGTTTGACACATCGGCTTTTGAACATTTAAGCACCGTGATGTAACGCTCATATGAGAGAGTAGACAAAGAAACAA
The DNA here is from genome assembly GCA_029215755.1 of Spea hammondii. Taxonomy (NCBI): domain Eukaryota; kingdom Metazoa; phylum Chordata; class Amphibia; order Anura; family Pelobatidae; genus Spea; species Spea hammondii. Next base: position 14,704,349 of record JARDYJ010000008.1, read on the forward strand.
GAGACACAATACCTAAAGTTAAAAGAAAATATATCACATGAGATTTTGAAATTCAAGACTGTCTGCAGAGAAGTTATTTTAGCCTTAGTCACTTATAGAATATGAGTATTCATGGTCTACATTAAAACTCCTTCTAGATCTGCAGGTAAATCAAGTTCTTTCTACTTTGGAAAAGGGACAACCCAAACATTTAAAGGGAACATGCAGCTAATTAAGCAATAAAGTGCATATCATAGCTGGAGTGTTCATTTAAACCGACAACCTCTGTATCTTTAGAGCTTGGTGGCCAAGGTTGCAATCAGTGGGGCAATGAATCTGTTCTTGCCAAGCCTCTAGATATCCTTGCATTGCAACACAGGTGCAGCTCCAGTTTCTGATGTGCAGCATGTCATTTTAACCAAAACCCGAGCCTTGCAATATATTCGTATTCTTAGTAAAAATAACCAATCTTATAAAATGTTTTTGAAACAGAATACCCATTACAATAACCAATAAAATATTTTTTGTTTAAATAAAAAGTGTACTATTAGTTATCAAGATATATGAAATTAGCTGTAAACTATGGATGAGGCTAAGGGGAGGACTGTCAAGGACAATAATTCACATGCGTAATTAGCCCATATGAGCCCTGTCATTATACAATAGGTATTACATAATGCAAACATGTAATTAGTCTCATATTACAGCTATTCTAATATCTTTTAAAAGAAACCTTTGGTAGTTTGGCCCAGTTACTACTTTCGTTATGCTTGTCTTGTGTGAACGAGTTGGTCGAATGACCCATAAAGCCCCACCAACAAAGAATGCATGTTAAAGTACTTTTATAATGTGCATTCTTTGCCCGTGAAATCAGTGGGAGTTCTTCCTCCTCATGCGCACGGGTGATCATTTTAGAGGACCTGGAGCTCTCCTTGGTACATTGTTGGCTTGTGCTGAGTATACCCATATCTTTTCCAAACGCATTTCCTAAAACGGCTGGAGGAAGGAAAAATGAGCAAATGCATAGAGTGGATTCTGGTGAATCTTCATGCATTTCCATGCAAATAAGTTAATTCAATGGTGGACGCTTGGCTATCATTGACATTAAAGAGAATATGAAGGCTGGAGTGCCCCTTTAAACATCGAAGGCTATACTTAAATATAACATTAGCAATATATTAAATACCACATTAGAAGACATTACATTACAATGCTATGTCAGAGCATTCAGTATATTGCACAGAACATACAGAAGTAATATAACATTTCACTACTTTTCCCTGTTATTTCAAGGGTCAATAAACATTTTGAGTGTAAGCTCTGGTGAGCAGGGCATTGAGCATATCTTCTGTTTCAATTTAAATACTATTAACAGCACAAAATCTGATGGCAATATATATATACATAATATTATTTATTATATTATAATTATTGATTGTAGAATCATTACTGAAAATGACAGTGATTAATAATGATTTATTATTATTATTATTATTATTTACCACTTACCGAACAGAGCGTTGCAGAAGCCATACCACTTGCAGCCCTGCGGACCGATCAGCCACCCTCCCGACACGCTGGCTGCGAAGCTGAACGGGGTACCGAACACACAGAGCAGCAGGTCGCTGACACAGACGTTAAGCAATATCATGTTAATGGGAGTCCGGATCGAGTCAAACTTCACGAAGATCACCAGCACCAGGGAGTTGTACAGAGATCCCAGCACCAGGATGCAGCCCAGGCACACGGCCACCACGCTGTGGCTAGTCCTGGTCAGTCCGGCCACCGGGAGCAGCGTGCCCGGCGAGTGCCCCCGGCTGATGTTAAGCACGGAGCTGTCATTCTGCATGTCCGGGGCAGCTGGTCTCTAGCGGCACCTCGCTCTCTCTATTAAGATGCCGTGGAGGCAAGAAGTATAGCCAGCCATAACTAGAGACCCACAACTTGTACGGTGCACCGAATCAAGCCCAGCAGTACTCCCCTTCTAGGACTAGGATCCTTGTGGGATCTCCATGAAGCTGGGTGGGTAATAAGACACGCACAGGGTGTTGCTGATGTGTAGCTGCAGGGAGGGGGCAGGGTCCTACACAATTCAGGCTTCAATAAACCATTAAGTAGTGGGCCTTATATCAGTGCTGAAATAATTCCCTGCCTGAAAAGGTTATTTATCACATGCCAACCTATGCAGTGTGCTATTATTCATACTTTCACTGGCATGCACTGATGACCATACCCCTGGATGTTGCCAGTATTCACAATTTATAATCAAAGGAAGTTCTTGTGCTTCAAAAAGATTTGATCACCTATAAAAGTCCACTTTAGGTTGTATCTCATGTCGAACCATTTCATGGGAAGCCTTTGTGGTCTCCCAGAGCCCTGTCCATCACCTGTGATAGGTAACCTATTCACCTAGTGAATCTGCAGCTCAACCTAATCATATTTAGATTTGACTTAAATCATACCCTCAAGTCTATTCACAAAAGATGTAGCAAATGTTTTTTTTTCTTTTTATTATTTGTTATTATTATACATTTTAGTTATTCTGGTTCTAAGAAAGCACAGCATTTCAATAATATATGAAAATGCATCTACTATGGTGCCTTTTGAATGTACTAGAAAAAAATAATTATATTTGCTTTCCGACACTCGAATTTAAAGGAATGGAAATTGCCTTTTTTTTTACCAGTGTCAAACAGGCATTATTATGAGAACAAAAGATGTAAAACCAGAAGGAGAAGTGGTTGTCTGAATGATAGCATATAATCAATGTTTTCAGAAAAGTCTCAATATTTGACAATAGCACAATAATAACTATTATTACAAAGCATTTTGATTATCACATCAAATGCAATTTATTGCGCCCATCTAAATCTAAAAATTCTATGTAGCTATTGAAACTCCACATGTGGATGATCAGAAGAAAGAAAACAAAGACTGGCAAGTATTTCAGGATCACCTGACATGGGCCCAGGTAGACATTACATAAGCAGAGACACCGAAAATCAAGCCTCTGATTGCTTCCCCAGTGTATAAAGCTGTTACCGTATTTTTCGCTCCATAAGACGCAGTTTTTTTCCTCCCAAAGTAGGATGAAAAATCAGCCGCGTCTTATGGAGCGAAGATGCAGGCAGGGAGGGGGGGGGGGGGCAACGATATACCGTATTTATCGGCGTATAACACGCACTTTTTTAACTAAAATCCGGAGCTTAAACCCTACCTGCGTGTTATACGCCGATAAATCCGGGGTCGCAACTGAGGCAGGCGGCGGCGGCGGCCGCCAGCAGAGGAGTCCTGGATTTCTGCCAGTCAGGGGGGCCCAAGGGGTGCCGAGCGGTTGCTGAAGACAACCGCTCGGCAACTCTCGGGCCCCCCTGCCTGACAGATATACAGGAATCCTTTGCTGGCGGCGGCCGCCGCCACTGCCGCCTGCCTCAGCGCTTCAACTCCTGTGTTGGAAGCGTTTGTCTCGGGTGCCGGCGCTTTACGCTGGGCGCCGGCATATGACGTCAGACGCCGGCGCTCAGCAGTGAAGCGCCGGCACCCGAGATAAACGCCTCACGCTTCCAACACAGGAGTTTAAGGTAAGTGACCGGGGCGGGGGGGGAGATCCTGAGAAGGGGGGGTTAGGGAGTTAGAGGGGAGATCCTGAGAAGGGGGGGTTAGGGAGTTAGAGGGGAGATCCTGAGAAGGGGGGGTTAGGGAGTTAGAGGGGAGATACTGAGAAAGGGGGTTAGGGAGGGAGGTCTTACTGTGTGTGTCTTACTGTGTTTGTGTGTGTGTCTTACTGTGTGTGTGTGTGTCTTACTGTGTGTGTGTGTGTGTGTGTCTCACTGTGTCTGTGTGTGTCTTACTGTGTCTGTGTGTGTCTTACTGTGTGTGTCTTACTGTGTTCATAGCTTATTCAGTTATTGTAATAAATATTTTAGCCCATTTTTTAGCTCAAAATATTTTTTCCTTTTTTTTCTCCTCTAAAATCTAGGTGCGTCTTATCAGCAGGTGCGTCTTATAGAGCGAAAAATACGGTAAGTATTTTTCATACTGTACAATTCATCATCTATGATTTGGACAAGGCATGCGTTCTATATAATATATATGCTTAAAGCAGGGCTTTTACCTTATATTGTTCTATTCCACTGTTTTCTTATTTAAGTTTTTGCCTGAGGTAATGTTTTAGGCAGCTGCCTATTAGCCATATGTACCGGTATGTGTTCTAGCTGTGTTATCTCAGCTCAATCTACTGGATTAGTCCTATAACCCATAATCAGGTTAATGAGAGGAAATTACTTAATTAGATGCAGGTATAAAAAAATACATGGTATATCCGTGAATGAAACGACAAAGGGGCTTCTTGTCTGGGTCACTATTAGGTTGAGAACCGACCCTGAGCGATATAAAAGGTGTGTAAGGGACCAGTTCTCATATCTCACAATGTGAAATGTGTAATGTAGCCAAGAAAGACTGTTTTAGGCTAGGTTTCCACTTGGGTTTTTGTCCTGCGTTATTTTCTTGATGAAAAACGCCAGGAAAAACGCCAAGAAAACTGCCACTGCATTCTCCTGCGTTTTGGCGTTTTTTTCTGGAGTTTTTTCTGGCGTTTTAGCCTTTCTGTGGAAATTGCTTTTTTGACCTTAGGCAGTTTTTCCAGCCTTTACAAGTTAGAAGTTTCACCCAGCTAAAAGGGATTAGGATAAATGGCAAGTATCTGCCCCCTCCTGATGTCATTTCCTTGGTAGAGTTCTACTTAAACGCCCCGGCGGACCCTTTTGTCTCTTTTCTGTGGTTTGTAAGGCATGCTTTATTCCGAATGTCTGCTCCTCTAGGAAGATTGGCCCCAAATGATGGTGCAAATTGTTTGCTGTTGCTTTTGGCACGCAGGATCCCGTTGGTTTGTTTGTAATGGCATGTTTGTTCCAAATGGTGTAAAATTCAATATGAACTTTGTTTTGTGTGAAACTGTTTGTTTCCAGCCTATTTCTCGTAGGACACACAGATACTGGGTCCATCCTCTGCATTGTAACTGTGGAAAAAAACCCACATGGCTTTTTCATGGCGTTTTTTCTCTCCCATAGACTTCTATTGGAGAAAAACGCCAAGATTTCCTTGCAAAAAACACCAGAGTGTCAACATGCTGCGATTTTGAAAAACTGCCAAAGAGCCCAAAAAAGCAGAAAAACGCCACAGAGGACCGAAAAAAACGCCAAACAGAAAAACGCCAAGTGGATATGGCATTGTGCGATTTCCTATTGAAGAACAGCCAACATCTGGCCGCAGCGTTTTTTCACAAAAAAACCCGCCGTGTGGCTGAATTGGCGTTTTTATGGGCGTTTTTATCAAAAAAACAACCAAGTGGAAACCTAGCCTTAGACAATCGATGAATAATGTGAAGATAAATCAATGAAATCTGTTTAACATTAATAGGCTGGCAAACAGTAGAATCAATTAGTAATTACATTTGGGATATACAAAAAGGTTTGAGAAGAAATTATAATTAATCCACATGGAATTGTCGTTCACACAGTACTGAAATATCTAAAGCACATCCCCTGAAAGGAGGAAAGATATGGTCTGTTGAATAATCAATATTTCTATCACAGTGTGATAACTAATATACCACCGAGGATTTACTAGAGTTATTGAGTTTTATTAGTTTTAATGTATAGGTAAATGTATTGAAGGTTTCATCTCGAAAACAGGTATCCACAGTCTGTTATAGCTTGTGTATGAAATATACTATGATATTTTTTTAAATGCTGTTTTATTTAGATAAATAATTCCAAGCAGAGCTGTCATTTTATTATTTATTACAGTAAAAAAAAACCACACAAAAATATTTCTAGGCATACTGTGTATTCAGGAGTGCTAGGAATTATGTTTCTCCGGTGGACACAACAGTGTGTTCTAAAGTGTAAGGTCCAGGGGGCAACAGTCCCCATGCCACAAAACCAAGGGACACATTGTCAGAGGCTCCGTAATGGTGATGGTGGATGTGGAGGGGATGTTGCCCTTGGTCAAGCCTTAGGCAGCATTCAAGGTGAATATACCGCTCTGTGGATAATGAGCATTATTTTGTTTTGGTTTAAGATAATATATTTATTATGGAACATTTTAGTTCCATATATATAAACCAGTGACGGGAGCACTCTCATATGAGCAGTCCGTTGTCTTTGAATATAGATGTATTTAATGATGCTTTAGAGGGGCACTCAGGGCAAAAAGTTGGCAAAAAAAATTTCCTGATATTACTGGTATTCTAAGAGAAAGAAAATGCTACTAGCCTCGCAATGCCATCTAGCACGTATTGTATGCCATGTATGCCAATAACCATGAGACTGGTTTTTATTCTGTACTAATCTTGTTTGTTTTACTATTATTAATATTTTTATTATGATGTTTTATGGTTTTTTAACCTGCTTTGACGATAGTGACTTAATATATACAGATTTTATACCCCCTCGTTAGTATTTCTCCATAACTTCCCGTTATAAATAATACAAAAAAGTATTGTGTACCTAATTACGCACCGGTGTGTTTTATATTTTATTATACTGATAATGTCTTAAAGTAATAGCTAGGTAACATCGATATGACACAGCTGCTAATGATGATATTTCCCTATGGCTTGCCAGGTTTTAGACTTGTGATAGTAATATTGATTATTTTATATTAAGGAAATACAATGACTTTTTAATCTTTCAATCAAACACATCTCCTACAAGCCAATTAACTGGGAATGGGGAAACAGATGCATATAGGGAGATTCTGCAACCAGAGGGCTTGTACCTCCTAAACTTAAATGGTTTTTAATAAAGTAAAAGCTAACAGGCGATCTGACGTTTCGACTTAATGAATTCATTATGCATTTTGAAGGGTCATACCTGAGAAGTTATTCTTCCCAGATAGACTGAGCTCGCGTCAACTGGTAAGGTAACCTTCAAGAAATGTTGCTGGTTTAAGTTTACATTACACAGGGCCGCTCACATTAGTTTTGCAGGATAAACTGAAAGGGGAAATGATTGTATAGTTAAGCAAGTGTGTTCAAACAGTAGTTATGGTTTTTTTTTAATATTTCACATCAGCTACACCAGTACAGCCATCTGTGCGAGTTTCAGTATCTCCTAAGGTCAGCACGGATGGATCTGTCAGTCTCTCCAACATTTGCACCATAACAATCAGAAGTATCAACTAATAATTGTAAAGCAATTATAATTTTAACATGTTACATATTTAGCATTTTTATTATTACTTTAATAATGTCCTTAAATATACATACTTTGTTGAAAAGCTAACAGATAATCAGTATTGAGAGTACATAAGGTAAAATAAGAACTAATCAAAGTCCGCTTTGTTTTTACTTGTTTTCAATGTATTATGGTAGTTATATGGAACAACCATGACAATCTTTGAAATAGTCAACTACTGATTCAAAATGTACAAACCAACTTCTGAGGCGGTACTGATGAATGATAGTTAAAACTGTTTTGATAAAATCTTGGTAATGCCACACGAATGCCGTGTGCATACATCCAAACTGCTGCTACTAAGCAGCCTCCACCTCTTTAGGAGGCACAGTTGACTGGGTGCTGTCCCAAAAATGAAGAACATTGAAATCATCCTTGAGATTAGTCACTGATCAATCTTAAGAGGAGACTCCTCCATTGACATAGACACTAAGTTACAGACAGGAACAGTGTCTAAGGAGAGCACATGTCCCTGATTGCCCTGGACAGCCCCTAAATTAGCAGAGCTGTCCTGCCTCCTTGACCATGTTCTAGGACCATGCCTTGTCAAAGAATTAAAAAAAATGTAGCACAAGCTCTGAATTTGTCGTCTTTTTGGAATTCGTGTGCTGCCCTCATATCTCTACAAATGCCTGTAGCTCTAGTAACAAGTCTCATTGAAGACTTTCGACTTTCAGTATTTATGGAGGCTTCAAGGATCCTGTTGAACTCTTTAATAATTGAGGTGGCTGACAGTTTCATGCAAGAGCCTCACATTGCAGCCATTACTTACAATGTTAGGCAAGGACAGCATCTGATAAATGACATTTATGCAGCTGACCACTACAGTCGTACATCCAGCAGGTAGCCACATAGTAAAGGATAGGATCAGCGGACAGCAACATTGGAGCTAGCCGGCTAGGAATCTGTCCAGTGTGCCTGATAACCAAGACATTTGAGGTTCCTACTGAGTTTTGCATGGGAAGGGTATTTTCCACATTGGCTGGTTTATTCAGAAATAGCGAGGATAGCATCTGATTTACATGTTTTTTTGGAGAAAAACATGGTTACACTTGGTAGAAACCCTAAGATATTCTTCATTTGTTATCTACTTCAGTTTTTATATTTATAGTATCAATCATTTTGTGCTATAAAACATGTCTTGAATTAGACCCATAATAGGCATCCAACTTTAATTTACACATTTCAAGAAAATAAAAATAATATACATTGTATGTTACAGAAGGTCCAATAAAATCTCATTTAATGCTTGTAATGAAAACTGTACACTTAATAATAAAATATATCTTTCCTTCTTTCTTGGGGGTGGAAAAAATCTTTTCTTCTCTCTTGATGATGTAGACCTACAAACAGATATTAGTAAAGGTTAAATAGTTAAAATAGCTATATCGTTTGAAAAAAAGTAGCTATTTAGAGTTGTCCCACCATAATATCATAGTGATTTAATTTTTTCAAGTATATTTATTTTACAATTTAACCTTAACTACTGTGTTCACCGTAGACACATGTCCAAACTTCCGGCTAAACTGAGCAACCAATTAAAATAGGATACTCATACATGCACGAGGACCAAAGAAAGTTTTGAACAAGCTTGGGTTTGGCTTGCACTAAACTGCTCCACTACTGAAGAACTGGGCTGAGCCAAACCGAGCTCCTTAACCAAAACACATATGCCACACAGAATAATTTAGGATCATTGCACAAAGGCCAAACACCAACCAAAACCTCAAAGAGGGAGCTCTGAAAGAAATCACCTGTAAAGGAGCTGACTCTGAGACTCTTTAAAAATTAACCTATTGATGGCCCGATATGCAGATTCTATGTCGCAACCCCTCATATGTGTTAACCGAATGACTCTGAAACCTTGACTTGTTATTATTAAAAGATACACTTAATTGAGTAACAAACATTCAAACAAGAATATCAACCATGACATTGACAACCATAGCACAAATTACTAGTCTTAGATATCATTAGATCAATGTGGAGTAAGCTCTAGACTGAATGACCCTGAGATGTTGCCCCTTTTACCCTAAACAAAAACACATCCGATGGATTGTATTCTTGATTTTGATTCTTGTTATTGCTTGGCATCTTTTAAATATATATTTATGACCATCTTTTATTACAAATTAATTTTACCTGATTGTGAATTCATCCTTTGGTTCATGCTTTCTTGTTCAGAAGGCCCAGCTGCTGTGGATGTGATGGCATCAGGCTTCATCATTTGTTCTTGGACAGGTACTGGATATCTTTCATGTTGTAGAAGACTAAGAAGGGAACCATATTTTCCATCAGACCCTGTTCCCTGCACTGGGAATTCAGGTATTGTGGAATGATGATGATGATGATGATGATACACTGAATTAATTTGGCTGGGAGAGCTCATATGATGATAATGATATAGATCTGGAGGTGCAGCATGGGTTTGGAAAACAGATGGTGGGTAGTGATCTGAAGGAGGTATTAACGTTGTTAAAACAGGAGGTGTCATTGTAGAAGAAGGGTTTGATGTATAGGGCTTGATCCAGCCCATTTCACCTGAAGGCATGCTACTCACTGTAAAGAAAACAGAGCAAATATTTAAGATGTAAAGAATTATTACCTTGGGGCACTGATTTCACCAGAAACTACATTTCACTGATCCAACTACATATTTTGTTAATGATTATTTATTCTCAAATCATCTGTTATTTTTAATAATTTTCCCACCTTTCCATGCATTTTGGGAAACTTTACCCAGTGTCTAACTGTTGCCTTTGTAGATTTGGGCTAGCAAGCTTTTATTTCTGAACCCAGCTCAAAGTAGTAGACACAATAGCATGTAAGGATGTGAACGCAACAACAGCTTGTAGGCACACGTGCACAAGCATGCACGTATGCCCATCACCCATGATAATTTTGTCAAAATTGGAGCAAACAATTCCATTGTGATAAGTACACTAAGAATAGGCCCACAATGTACTATATTTAATCTATTTAAACTAAACCACATAACCATTAATGATTTGCCAATAATGGCTGTAGACATCATTAAAATGTATCCATGATACAAGATCTCAACAAATAATGCACCATAGATTTCTGCAGTCATTGTTGTTCATGCCATTCTCTATGTATGTCAGTAATATAGCTGCCAAAATGCTGAGGACTGTCAGAGTGGTTGAGCCATCATAGAGCATGCACATCTTTGTGATAATGGCATTCCATCGTATCTAAAAACCTCTCCTTTCCTCCTTGTGCATGATAAATCATTTATTTTGGCCATACAGACATGTGGAAGGAAGCGAGGAGGTCCAGCTTCAGCTAAGTTCCCTTGAACACAACAAGTCAGCTATAGCAAACATTTCAATGGAAGCTATATGCAAACAGTCCCCAGAGGCAGATTTCATGTTTAGCATATGGTCTACCAGCATCTTTATAAATACAGCATCAATTTTTAAACTCAGTTGGAATTTTTGGTTCAAATGTAATAAATATGCATAAGCAATGCGTTTGTACACTACTCTTTTTAGAGGTGTCCATTGCTGTCATAGAATTTGAGATTATTTCTACATTAGTGATGCCTTTTCCTCTACAGAAAATTGTCAAAAAGGGTTATCTAAGTATTAAAAAAACAATTAATTGTTTTCTGAAACGAACAAGTGATTGGCGTGCACCCGTTTTACCTATTACACATTTTAGTACATTTAAAAAAATGACTATCCCAATTTAGAAAACTAATTCCTAAAGGTGAATTGTTGCCTTCACAGCTTTAAGAATTATCTAAGTTAATGTAATGAACGATAGCTTGATGATGATGAATGATCATGCAAATCTTGAGAGTAGAATGGCTCCCATGATATACACATAAAATAAGTTTATAATCTATATTGTCATTAGCAATATGGCCATACATTAACTAAATCAAGTGTTTTGTTCCATAACTATAAATATTTTATGGTAAACTTACTGTTCTTTTGAACATAGTCATCAACTCTGTTTTTTGTCCTCAAGTCCTGGGGGTCTTTTGTATTCCTTAGAGCTCTAGAAAAGTGTTCATCTACGACACTGTTAATATCCCCCTGATAATAGGTAAAAACCACACAGCGTGATCCCAGTTCTGTCCTCACAGGCTGCTCTTTAGCACTGTACTCCACATGGTTCTTCAAATCTTCCATTTTTTATGACCAATCTCTACCTGTTAGTGAAATATAAGACTATTAGTTCTTCAGCTGAACTTTGCAATTAATTGTGTTAAAACTTTGATTTTAAACTGTAAATCATTGTCAATGAAGTATTTTTATCATTTTATTAAGCAGACACATTGTACAGGAACTGAAATGTACCTCTCCATCAGGTGGCAGCAAGGCCGGGCTAGAGAGGAGACCCTGGCACTTTATGGCCAGCGGCTGCCAAATGACATAAGTAATAATCTTGACGCACATTTTCTGCCTAAAAAGGTAGAGTCAATTTCCTAAAATTGGTGCAGCTAATATACTAGCCTACAATACCATATATACAAGGTCTACCAGAGTCATGGCGTGAGAGAACAGCTAAGACACTATATTCTAAACTATTCCTCTTAATTCCTCTCATAAAGGAAATTAACCTGCCTGACCCGTGTTTCCCTGCTTTTTGAAGGTTATGTTCATTTTGCCCTAGTATGGTTGGAATTAAATTCATGTTTGATTGTGTGGCCATAGTAAAGGAGTCAAGCTGTTGTTATTTGATTCAAGACTAAATAAGGAGAATCTCCTGTTATAGGGGTTTAAAGTTTAAAACCAGACTTAATAAGTGACGTTATAACGCAGACTCCGGGGCATCCCAAGGTGCGGGACATGGTGAATTTGGCAAGCAATATCTCACTTGGTGTTCATAATTTTCCTGGGTTGGATGCAGGAAGGAACCCGGGCATATTTGCACTTGAGAAGTACACTGAGCTGACACTTCAGATACTTTAGTGACTATGTCCTAATTAAAAATTACAAACTTGTCTAATCTCAGGCCAGTTCAGTCCCCGGATCAGGCCTAGACTGCACACCGGGCAAATGGCTGATAGGTCTGTGTATTTTCCGATACTGCCGTGACAGATTGGGTCCAGTGGTGAGTGGCCTCTGGCAGGAGAGTAAATAAACACACATCATTTTACAGCAACTATTCTTAAAATCATCCCAGGTATGGCCCTGCCCCGAATAGGCATGAAAATTCTTAGCACGATGCTTGGGAGTAGTTCATGTGCAAGGTTGATGGCATCTCCATGAGAGACTACTGCTGTCACAGTTATTGGCCGAACTAAATCATTTTATTAAAACTACCTTCCGCTTGTGCTGTTTGTTTTGGAGGTATTTAGTTGAGACTCTGGAAGTTGAGACTGGTGGCAGCCTGTGGCAGAAGCAACATTTTCAAATCAATTTTCAGCACAAATGTTCTTCCACTTCTCCTCGTCACACCATGACAGATCCAATCATTAACCATGAGTAACTTAATGATGTGGTGAGAGACAACATAATTGGAAGGAATAATAATGCAGAACCTCAGAAAAGGAAGATGCCTTTCCCTACTGTATACATAAAAGTCAAATTTTTAATACCTAAATGGATATGGATTAAATATTTGAATCCTTCAATACAGTTATGTTGGTTTAATTCATAATCCTGAGTGTAGGACTGATCATCACTAAAGGAACACTGAAATGATAGCTTAGTATTCACCACCACCCTATGCCCAAAACCGTAACTGCAGGTGTTAGCAAGTCTATAATTATTATTGCCATAAAATCATTAGGTCAACACTTTCTATATACTGATAGCAGCGCTTAGCCATAAACACTTATACACATGCAAAACAACCCTTACAAAGGACCTGATTATGGTCTGGCAATACACATAGGGGGCCTGTTCATAAGCAGGTATAACAAACTGCAATTCTCAAATGTCATCTTACATATCAACAGTGATTAATTATACAACATCTTACAAATAAATACAGATACAAATAAATGTCCTCTTGTATTAAGCAGAGTTTTGTAGTATTTCAAAAACAGTGCAGCTAAACGTGTCTGTTACACAAACCATGAGATAGTATGGATGTGTTTGTTTGCCAAGCCACGTTTCATTAACACCCCCCCATATATTTAATAAAATACATATGTGTATATTTTCAAACAAATATTATCAGTGAAAATATTACTTTACTAAACATTTCCTGTTAAGTGCCTGTAAACGCTGTAAAAGATAACAAAACAGAAGAGTTGGATCGTCAGAGTCATTCAGGTTTTGTTTAATGCTACCGGTCCCCCCCCCCCCCCCGGCCCCTAACAGTACAAAACCTTTTTTCGTAACAATGCCGCAAAACCCGTTGTGGGTGAGTCTGTCTATAGCAACTCGTCTGACCTTCCCTACAATAATCACTTGTCTAATGACTGTGTTTCAGCTACAGCGTTCGGCTTTAAACAAGAAAGAGAATATATTCTTACAACACATTTAGTGATTTCTTTTTGTATATTTATTATAAAATTTACAAGGACACCAATGCTTACGACAAAGGGTTTGGGGGCATTTAGCGATCTATGCAGTATGAAGTCACTTGCTGCTTATACCGGGGAAGTGCCTTGCCATGCCATTAATGGACAGACATTATTTCTAATCACATAAAAAGAACTAAAGTCCCTCAATGTTATACAAAATATATACAAAGAACAGCTCTCCTTCAATTAATGCCAATATTGCCTCAGAGTAAGAGAGGGCTGCCAAAGAGGGTAGGGAGAAAATGGCTCCCTGGGCGGCACTGATTTGAAGATTCTGCCTCATTACCTGAAGTATATTTGTGCATTTTACTTATAATTCCACATAAAATTACTATGGCTTCTGGTATATTAAGTATGGAATGTTCGTTCAATCCGTACTGGTTCCTTTTCTATGGAGAACGTATATTGGATAGGCCTCTTGGGCTCTTTTAGTATTGGGCCACTTGCCCAGCAGGCTGAATGTTGCTAGTCTCCTGTGCCTCAGAGGGTGGGAAAAAATCCTCCATAACTCCAATAGGCAGTTAGATTTCTCACTGGAAAATATCCTTAATAATATTAACCAGTGTGCTGACGAATGCCCCAAAATTAAATTAAACTCTTTCTTAAAAGTATCCACATTATCTGCAGTCACCACGTTCCACGGTAATACATTCTAGAGTTTTACTGCCCTCATTGTAGAGTACCTCCATCTATTTGAAAGTTGGGATGATGCCCTAGGCAGGGCCGGCCGAAGACTTAACGCCGCCTGGGGCGAAGTTTAAAATGCCGCCCCCCGCCGAGGGGGGGCGGCATTATCTACCCGCCCCCCACCGGTACTTACCCTTAAACAGTCCTGCGGCGAGTCTCCCTGTGCTGCCACGGTGCCGGCTTGTAATGCTGAGCGCCGGAAATTCACGTCACTTCCGGCGCTCTGCATTACAAGCCGGCACAGAGACCGAACAGGGAAACTCGCCGCAGAGGAGGGAGAGAGAGAGGGGCGCGGAGCGGGTAAGCGAAAACCACTCGGTGCCCCTCTCTCTCTCCTCCGCTTCAAAAAAAACAAAAAAAAAACCGCTTGGGGCGGCAAAGTGCCGCCCCTTCTGAAGTGCCGCCTGGGGCAATTGCCCCAGTCGGCTCCATTGTAGGGCCGACCCTGGCCCTAGGCCAAAATATCCCATGAGCTGTTGGGGCTTTCATAAAATATTTGGTTTCTGTTATTTTTTTTTTCAAATTTGTACTATTATATCATGTGACCTTGAATAATACAAAATAACCCAATATATAATATATATATATATATATATATATATATATATATATATATATATATATATGTATTATATATATATAGTAGGGGTACACTGAAAATGGAAAAATGGAATCATGGTTGAACAGGTGTATGGTGAAAACAGGAAAACAGCTCCAGGTTTGAGGGAATGATATACCCTTAGTAAAGAAGGGATTAATAGCAGTTACGAGCCTGGCTTTGCCCAACAAAACTATGCCTCAGCACCACCCGGTCTCTAAATTCCATACCAAGTATTCACCTCAGTGCTAAAGTGGCATAATCATTTGTAATTAAGTATAACAGTAACTGAATTATAAGTTAGGTATGATTGCCATAATAACTTGTAATTTGGCTTCTGTCACAAGCCTTTGTCGGTATTTCAAAATAAATGTCCTGTGAGGAGCCCTGGTAGTCATAAAACCCTGATAAAATATGCCCAATAATTATCTTTATTATTTATATAGCACCAACTATTCTTACAGCACACACATTCAAAGGGTATGACAAAACTAGAAATTACACACCAACACAATCCGATACATTGGGTAATCAGGGCTCTGCGTGCAAGCTCACAATATAGAAGATATATCTATATCTATATATATATATGTATATACACTACTATTCAAAAGTTTGGGGTCAGAAATGTCCTTGTTTTTAAAAGAAAAGCAAATTTCGTCCATTAAAATAACATGAAATAGATCAGAAATACAGTGTAGACATTGTTATGTGGTCAATAACTATTATAAATAGCTATTGTAGCTATTTGTAATGGAATATCTTCATAGGCCCTTTATCACCCCCATCACTCTTGTGTTCCAATGGCACTTTGTGTTCGCTAATCCAAGTTTAAGTTCAAAAAAGGCTAATTGATCATCATTTAAACTGTTAAAAATATATTTGCATTTCAAGAAATAGTTAAGTGACCCCAAACGTTTGAATAGTAGTGTATATGTGTGCATGTGTGTGTATATGTATGAGTAGGGGGTAGAATAGAAGTTGAAAGAGGATGAAATATATATATATATATACACCTATGTCTTTAGGCAAGTTAGATGGTCAGAAAAAGATTATGCAGAAAGATGTATGGTATGCTGAAGACTCCTGCTAATTAACTCACCTAGTTAATTAACTCAATATATACAATTAAACTGATGGTATGGTGAAGCAAGACACTGACGCCACTCTAAGTTGTGTTACCTATGACAATGGCATCACAAAGCCTGCCTTGGGTAATGTCTACTACAAAAGCAAGATACCTGCATCCTTCTTGGTGTCTTAGCTTCATCTTTTCACTAAATTGTGTTTTTTGGGAAAACACAAATGTTCTGGGTGTTTTTTTATAGATCAGTTTTGGGGGCAAACTATTACACAAGATAGGAACATAGCATATTTTATAGCATATCTTTTGGATATATTTGGACAAATTTACTAAGCTAAGGAGTAAATAAATAAATTAATGAATTATGATGACACAGATTGTATCAAAAACTACCTTTGTGAAGAAAGACTCAAGGAAGGACTGGTAGAAAAAGGGTC
Source organism: Spea hammondii (assembly GCA_029215755.1). Classification (NCBI taxonomy): domain Eukaryota; kingdom Metazoa; phylum Chordata; class Amphibia; order Anura; family Pelobatidae; genus Spea; species Spea hammondii. The sequence continues at coordinate 14,720,880 of JARDYJ010000008.1, forward strand.
AGGAAAGCGGAGAATGGTAAGATATCTTTGCAACAAAAAGAAAAAGAAGTGAACAGCCATGCCATTTGTCAAAGTGACCCCTCTTAGCACGTATAAATAACCTCATGTATTTTAGATACTAAAGTAATATGAAATACATTGTTTAAAAATTGTATAGTCTGTCTTTTTATGCTGCTGCTATGTTATTAAATATAAATAAAATCACAAAAAAGTGAACTGCCATTATTTCTTCCACTAGATCTTAGGTAAGTGCTCTTATTTAATGGTATCATAAACCAAACATGTATTTTCATATATTTTAAATTAAACATTTTAAAAAGATAATATGGATTATACCCTCCAAGAGCAGAGTCCTCTTCCCCTTCAGTAACGTGTGTTAATGTTATATTTAATTTTAAAGTTATTGCTAATTTTCACTCTCCCATTTAATAGTAGCGCTACAGTAACGGGAAATAGTTGCCACGCATTTTGGTACATGTGCCAGCATAATGCAGATTTTGCAATATTTCCAAATTATACTTTTTTTTACATTCACCACAAAATGCTCCTTGTCCCCACCATTCAAAAAATGTTGATGAAAGAAATTTGCCAGTGCTAGGGTTTGCTTAAACTACACAGAATTAGATCAATATGCCATCAGGGTTGAGCTCTTATATTTTTTAACTAGTTCAACAATGAGAAAAGCCAAAATCAGTGATTCCTTTTCCCCATTTTTATTCATCTTTCCCCTTTTATTTTATCCAGTGACTGCTGGCATTTGGCTTGCATGAAGCTTTGAAGATAAATGCTTGCAGGATGCTGTCTTTAGTTGGCAACGTTTACAGTGTTAACTTTTTTTTTTTGCAACTTTAGGGCAAAAAAATTAAATAAAAAAAAAAACCTTTTGGGATCAATATCATTTATTACACAACGTTTTAAATGTTACATAATCTATCTATGTTATTGTGGTATAACTGAAGTTCATGCTTGATTATTTAGTTAGCGATATATGTATCATATTATCTAACAGAAAAACACATTGTAAAATTACTATATATATATATTATTTTTTTTTTTTTATTTAGGTGGTCAAGTGAAATGTCTTGGAAGATGAGCAGTGGAGCAACCCCAGTTATCTTGGATGATCTCTTTATTTCTCTCTCCCGTTCTCTGCCTGTTTCTCTTTCTTTTTTTCTTTCTTTCTTTCTCTCTCTCTCTCTCTCTCTCTATATATATATATATAAGTATATAATTTTTGAGTTTTACCTTTTTTTTAGATTTACAGAGCTGAAGTTTGTTGCCATATGAAACCTCTTGTCATTGTCTTGGCTGAAATATTGCGGTGTGTGTCCAGGCTTGAGAAGTTTAGAATCCCAGGTGTAAAACGGTAATCAATTTGTTCCTCTGCCTTCCTCTTGTAGCAGCAAACAGAAATGCTTGGCCTGACAGCTTTGCCTCTGATCTTCCACCCTCAGAGCTAGTAGTGCTAAAGGCGTTTCCATTCCAGTGTCAAGGAATTTATAAAATGCACCCAAACTTGAAAACCAGGAACAAGAAACCTGGGTTCCATTGGGTTTAAGTTGCTTTTAACAATGAGTGAGCAACGTTTACTTCAAGAAATCTTTTGTTGTAAAGTCAACAAATAATCATAAGGCAACTGTTCGGCCAGAATAAAGCAAGTGTGAGCAGCCTAATCACAGGTCAATCACATAATACTGCAGACTAGCAGCAATAAATCTATGGGTAAAGCCAGGGTCTCTATAACATCGGCTATAGTAAAAGTATGAGTATGGATATATAAGGATGTTTGTAAAAACGGTGTATGATTTAAATAATAAATTGTATTGTGAAAGAGAGAATAAAAGAATCTGTGCTCATTAGAAGGGGTATAGAGAAACTTTAGAATATATTATAATAATAGTATTATCTAGACAGCTGATGTCACAATAGATGGCCCTTTTTAGATTTTGTTTAGCGTTGTTGCTTACCATGGTAGCAAGCAACTATATTGGTTGCCTACCTGATTTTTTTAATTCTAATATATTATCGGAGAAGCTGCCGATCGGTCACAGACCAACGAGTAAGCTTCATTTTCCCCCAGACATAGCCTGGCATTTACTTATCAGTCTTAAGCGGAAGTATTGCATGTATTCTTCAACACACAAGACCTCTGCTAGTGGACATAGGAGAAGACCACTTGTCAGCTCATCCTCCCCTATACTAGTGCAGAGCCTAAGCCCACTTTGCCTGCTACATATCTCCTACGCAGCTAGCACGCAGAGTCATTTGGCCCTCCAACTGCTCATGGACTGGCACATTTGCACATATGTGTAGTAGCTCTATTCTATATAGCCTAATCTACTATACAAACATCCTGACTCTTTATCATACCACCAGTGGTAAACAACAGAATGGCTCAGTCTTAATTACTCAGCCGGATACATGACTAATGGCAGTCTATGGAGGAACGGACTTCATTAGCATTGCCATAAAGAATCAACTCAGTGTGGTGCAAGGAAAATCAATAAAAATATCAGATGACTGACAACAGAAGCAGCCTCCAGGTGTGCAGCTGAAGGAAGCTTATTGGAATAGAATAGATAAACTAGGGTGCTAACCTGCATAACTGCGTATAGCACTGTATGTTATGCTCAAGGAGAAAAATATTTTCCATTGGATTTCCCCTTTAAAGCTTTCCCACAGGACATAATACCATACCAGGGAACTGTCTAAATCAACTGACCCTGAGATTCTGAGAATACCCTTTAATAACCAAATAGCTGCAATACCAGTCCTCTTGGAAAAAATGACTTGCCTTTATTTAAAAAATACATTCAACCGAGTCACCTGCATTCAAGCAGGGATATTAATGATAACATACTGGCAAAAGCAGCAATTGGGAATATTAGATATGATCCTGTCAGTATAGATAGGAAGGAATCGGCTCTAGACTGTGTGACCCTGAGATTGGGGCAAACACCCTGAGACAGAGGGGCAAACCCTGAGAGTCCCCTGCTATGCATAAGACACAAGCTTGACATTAATCTAATATTAATAGCAATATATCCTACAAGTGGACGCTGTTTTCTTAGAACACTAATGGTTAATTTGATCTTCCAAACGTAACTGATGATGCCACGCATCAGTGACCTCACCTGCCCATAAGTGTAACCTATTAATGTTGTGATACATTCATTGATTGTGGATAATTGAAGTGCCAATGGATACTTTTAATTCCTTACTGGAATTCTTCCATCCTTACTATTAGTTTCACGTCATTACATAACAAATTAATTAGTACACAGTGACAGATCTAAATTGCATCCACGCATCAGCTGAGTATTAAAAATAGGCTTTGGTCTTATGCTTAGTCATTGACAAAATATGTTGTCTGGATGCTGGATGGTGTCCATTTGATTTAAGAATACTTAGTGTTGGAATGTGGTAGATTAGTTAATGCCACACGGCGAAATCACAACCCTGGCTCCGGTATGCAATAGAGCTTTCACAATTTAAATATTTTAAATATTCCGAGAAATGACATTGATGTTGGCATTTTATTGGAATAAAATGTGGGTTTCAGTAAATGGAACTCCATTCATATAAAGGTTATATATAGGTTAGTCTATGGTCCAGCAGTTGTGAACTACCCATCATCTCCCGGTATTAAAGAATGGGGGTATAGCGGCTGTTGTCCATCAGTTATTGATGCCCCGGTTTTTATCCAAGTATATCCATGTTGCCTGCCATTTTCTTCATAGACTATTTATTTAAGCATCATAGGCACATGTAAGCATGAAATGTACTAGTGTGTTCAAAAGCCATAGAACAAGTGTGTCAGCGGTGCAGACAATCAGGTGGGACATGACAGTTAGCTAAGTGTTTCCTCTCTAACTGAAATTAAAGGGATACCCAAGCCACTTTAATGCATATGGTAGTTGGACAGCCCCTTTTATTTATTGTAGTGTCCTTCTTGCCTACATATTCTTGCCTTAAATGCCTACTTATTACCGAAAATTAGAAAAAACTATCTCTGCATATTAATGTTAAAGTTGTGGAAACGTTATTTTCTGTTGCACATTAGGGCTGGCGTGGCTATGTGTACATAATAGGGGTAGTAAGCCTTGTGTGATACCATTGATTTGATTTGGGTTCATTAGGCGAGATTGGAGTATCTTTGTCTGGTCTAATAATTAGGGCTTGAGGACACTGAATTATTTTTCAGGAAAGGGAGTTTGGCTATGAATGACCAGAAGTTCATATGATGAAGTTCCCCTATTTTGACCATGCTAGGCAAACCTGAATTCTTTTTCAGTTGTATTTATGCATACTTGAAAAAAAGTTATTTTAGACTTTACCCAAAGGGGAAATATCATACATTTCAACCAAACCTTTCCTGTTGACAAACTGACATTGAACTATCTTATACCTCAAAAAAGATTCTAAACTGAACAAATAAACTGTGTACCCTTAATTTATTTCCAACTGGAAGTATCTGTATTAAATAAGAGTCAGCCACAAATGTTTATACATTTGTCATCTTTAATTTGAGAGTGAGTAGCACTGTTTGATCAAAAATTTGCCATTGAGCTAAACATTTCATACTCGTGTTCTTTACTGTATGTGAGGCTTTCTACCAAGTTAGGAACTTGCAGGGGGATATTGCTAAACTAATCTAATTTATTTCTTTGTAAATAGATCATAGATAGGGGGAGCTGTTGATTTATCCTATCTAGATTTCAGTAAGACATTTGACATGGTCCCTCATAGGAGACATAAATAAATTGCACTGTTTTAATGTGAATGTTAAATAGTTGAATGGATAAAACGATAGGACAGGAGACAGAAGGTTGTAGTCATTGGTGTATCTTCAGAGGAAGATCTTGTTTCTAGTGGGTACCTTAGGGATTTGTATTGTGACCCGTCCCTTTAAATCATTTTGTCGGCAATATTACAATATCCCCAACAGGGTAGACATTACTGGGGAACAAGCCCCATTGCAAGTAATTTAGAAGAATGGTAGAGAGTGGGCAGCTGGAATTGATAATGTTGATAAATGTAAAATAATGCACTTGGGACATGAAAATCACGCATGTTAAAGTACACATGGAAAGGCAGAAAACTAAGAAGAGGTCAATCTAAAACTAGAGGGTCAGATGATTAGATGTAAGTTTGAACTTATTGAGTAGGTAAGTCGGAAGAGCCTCCCGTCATAAGTGGTTAATACAGCGAGGGAATTTAAACATGCATGGCATAGGCGTAAAGCTATCCAGAATCTAAGACAAGATCAAGGACTAAATTAAGACCTGGATCTTACTTCAGGAAAAATGGGCAGTCTAGATGGGCTCAATGATTCTTATCTGACCTGAAATGTGCTAAGTGTGTAGTTAATATGCCCTAAACAAGTCTTACCCTCATTGTGTACTTGACCTTTGACAGTAATGTACGTTGTACTGTACAGGCAGAAAGTGGTGGTGTTGCGTAAGATAAAGTTCTGCAGGGACCGTGTGGGAAAACTAAGTAAAAAGTGTCCGCACCAGTGATTTGGTGGAATACAGCCCAGATCCACTGATTTAAGGGTCTCCACAACTAAAAGTTTGCATCACTTACCTACATTCATCCATGATGTTTATAAAAATGCTATAGTTCCTTCTTTCGAGTCTCCTAGTATGCCCAACACACCATTTTTAGTACAATAATTATGATACATTAATAGTTTTCTTGAAAAGCTTTGTCCATAACTAATGAGAATTGCCCTCACACTGTATTCATTGGAGTGTGAGCTTCTATAGGCAAAACCAGTTTGCTTGAGCATGCATTCAACTTGTTTAAACATTTGCCTTCAGCATTTTGTCATGAGAGAGGTTACAGAGAAATAAATCTGCCTGCTCCAAATACCTGTGCTTGCACGGCAACATGCGAACCAACGCAACCCAATACCAATATAGCATGTGTTGCAAAACTGCGACAACACTGCAGGCACGTACAGAGATTGCAAAAATACCATTGGATCTGAGATGTGGCTTATAGGAGCATACCTTTGTAACCTCTGAAACTGTTAGGGACTTTTTTTTCAGGCTGGAGACATGAATGGTAGGTGGAACGAGACAAAAATTTTTATTGGAACAAAGCAATTTATGGAGCACTTACAGCAGTTAATATATATATATATATTATATATATATATATATATATATATACTACCCCATACATCAGTCTGACTGTTCATCCATAAAGTATGTGAGGTGCACAAAACCAGTTGTGTTATTTCTCGGACGCTGCTCAGTCTCGCATAATCCTGGACATGCGATTACCTAACAATAATACATTTTGTGCTTCTCCTTTTCATCTCCTTCCCTGACAAACTCCCTCTTCTGCGACTACCCTGCTAGCCTTTACATGGGCCACATTGTGATTACCTTGTGCATCTCTCAAACTAGATGTGTTGCATTGTTTCACTACTATCTTTGTAAACAGCATTTTGCATGCATTCTAAACATTAGCACAATAAAAGCAACAGCTGGCTGTAATGCTCCTACCAGAGATACGCAAGTTCATGATCCACAGGATAAGCACTATTTATTTCCCTGTGTGATGTGCCAATAAGCAAATCATACCCATGTTGCTAATTTAATTAAGATTTACATTTTAATGTAAGAAAACTGAAATCAACTACATTTTTATTTATTTATTTTTTAACAAAAACTTCCAATGCTTGAGGCTAAAACACAGAAGTGGCCCCTCATGTTATTTACATACAAGCCCATGTTAGGCACCAAGTATTTTCTTTGGATCTCTAAGAGATAAAACCAGGTTTCTGTAAATGCAGCCCTGCATTACTCTATAATGCTCAAGAGAAAAAAAAATAAAAAATAAAATATATATATATATATATATATATAAATTCTATTGGACTTCCCCTTTAATGCAGTTCCTTCTCAAGCCTATTAAATACAAATGTGTTACAAAGGAAAAGTTGTAAACAAAGCCCATTTTAATGATTTATTAAAGCTCCAACAACCGGTGCTAGATATAAATAATCAGTACCTATTCATTTTGAACAGGTATTTGTAGTTATACTTCATATCCTTACCCACTGTGTATGATGAATCAGCTCCTCTAATAACTTATGATAGATCGCTAAAGTTTGCAAATGTGTAATTTCTGTAAAAAGGAAGTTTACAAATTTTGAGTACCTTTTTAAAATTTCAGAAACCTGGGATGCAAACAAATTGAAATTTTAATACAAATACAATTTCATAAACACCAGTTCACAGCAGAATGTTAGCCTATAAAACATGGAACAGTTATTGAAAAATTATAAATCATGAAAACAATTGGTGGTATTTCACCCTAAAGGACACACGTTAATTGTTAAGCATTTGCCATGTCATTTTAGCATGTTTTGGTGCTATATCCAAACTGTATGATCAAAAAAACATAATTGCAAACTAGATGGACATAATTAGGTGTTATTTACCAGAGCAGAGGTTGGAAGGAATTTCACTGCCTAAAACATTTAAAACTACAAAAGTTTACACTTGAAATTATTCTAAAATGAATGACACTTTGTCATAGCCATGCTTGTATGAAATGAAACAGATCTCATCAACGTAAACATTCATATTGGGCCGACTATGGCTGTTTAGTATCATATAGATGAAATATTGCATGCACAAAACCTTGAAATCCAGCTTTAAAAGCGCCTGTTTTTGTTAGAAATATTTACAGTGTCATTTTATTGTGCTGACAAACGGGTGACGTTGATGAGAAGTCTTATACCAAACCCCTCATCCTCGATAACACCTTCATTTATTACTACACGGAGGGACTTAAATTCTAAATTAATAAAGTTTTAAAAGGAATCTTTAAATTCACTGCAATTTTCATCTACTTGATACCAACATTCAATTTTAAGCATAAAACAAATGCATTGGGATGGATTCACTTGAATTGGTTAAGAAGTGACTGTAGCAGAAACAAGTTTCTCCAGTTTTATGGGCTGCCGGCAAATGTTCAAAACACACAAGACATTCATTCCGACAGCTGTCTTTTCACCCTCAGTACTTCTTAATAAACATTGGTTATGAAGACTTCATGACAGCTCTTATTTAGGTATGCATCACCCTGGAGTCACGGGGGGGGGGGGCAACACACAAAGCAAGGTACTAGAGATGCATTTACAAAACTACAAGTGTCCTTTATCTGCTTCATCGTCACTGCTGCCAATGTTGCTATCTGTAGACTGAGAATCGTCTTCAGCATGATCCACTTTGTCAATATCATCGTCCTGAGAGTCATTGTCCTTGTTTTTTGAAGATGAGCTTTTATTATCCTGCTTCTCAACTGCCTGTCCATTATCACAGGGGACTGAGCTACCATGGCTGGCACCTTCTGTTGCGTTCTGTTCATTAGTTTGCAGGAAATTGTCCCATCCTTTGAGCCGCTCTTCTCTTTCTCGAGAGGTTTCTTCAATCTGTGATCGGAAAGAGTGGTTACATCCGTTAAATACTGCAGATACTGAAAATACCATGTGACAAAAAATGGATCTCAAATCTGTTCACACCCTTTAAGATTTGTTTTCTTTTTATATTACATTATTTCATATATCCTCTGTATGGATAAACTGACCGAGGCAGATTAACAAATACGTACTATGCGCACACAGTTTTCGTGTTAAGAGGGGAAGTACCATCATTAAGGTCTTATATTATGAAAAACAGCTTTTACAAATATGTTGGTTTGTTTGGGAATAAAGATGAAACTATTATAAAGCTTGCCTGGATACTGCCAGTGGTATTAACACATCTGCTCAAATATAAGACAAGGTTTTTTCATAGCAAATGCTCTGAAAAATGCCCCTCGTCTTATATTTGAGGTGATCTTACAATCCGACCCCAAACAGGAGGCCTGACTACAAGATTAAGATCCAGATCCCCTGCAGGGTCATATGTGGCGAACCCCTCTCTGGCAGACGGTAGACATCTACAGGATGTGTGCAGACATCCTCCGCTGCTGCTCGGCTCATGATCTTCCAGTGCTCCATCATAGAAGCCCCGGCGGAAATGCTGGGCAGCAGCATAGGTTGTCTATGCGCATCGTGCAGACATCCACCGGCTGCCACCACTAGACACCAGGGAGTCTGAAGCACGGAGGGCAGGTTTTACTATAGGGTAGTCTTATATTCGAGACTTTTCTTTTTTCCTAAATTAATGTTCAACTTTTGGGGTCTTCTTATAATCGAGCAAAGACGGTATAGCATTTGTTTCATATACTCTATCATTGTCATATATAAAACAGGTATATTTAATAAACAAATACAATTTAAAAATACTTTGGACAGCTACATATTTGCTATGTGTGTGTCTTTTTACCTATTATAGCTCAATCCAAGACCACTTTCGTAACCTTGCACCAGAATCTTTTTTGTACATAACCACTGACGACAAAGATTTGAAAGTTTGCATGGTATGAGTTAATTGTGCGATTGCCATTGAAATCAGTATAGTGATAATATAAGGCATGTTTTTTGGCACAACGGCACATACTGAATAAAAGTTGTCTGCATGCGATGATGCAATACTATACCTGGTAATCCGTCACTCCATCCCACGATTCAACCACAAGCTGGCGACCACCAAACCACCTCCCATTAAGAGCAAGAATACAAGCATCACTTTCTTCTGCCTCTTTAAAAGACACAGAAGCCACACCGTCTGGATGTCGCTAGAATAGTAAATATCATTTTGATGTAAACATGTTATTGCAACCTTATAATCTACACTTTGAGCTCAACTGAGTGCAAAACCAGGATACAACCTATTAAAAGTACCATCATGTCTTGTAGTTTAGTTACGTGCTAGACAGCCTTATGCGAAAAACCATTTCCCTGAAATATGAGAACATGAAGCATTTAACTAGTCATGAATTATACCACTCACGTCGAATATAAGGACCTTCTTCACTTGACCAAACTTTTCACACTCTGTTCGTAGATCTTCTCGAATCTCATTCAGTACCAAAGGATCTTCCTATCAGCACAAAATGCGAGGTGATTTTAATACAATATAAAAACAGGAATATCAAATAAAAAATGTAATTTGATAACACCGAAGATGCCCGCTCTTGTGCGTTTAGTTTGTGAGATGAGGCTCAAGGTGATAGAACCAGGACATAAGAGGGATGGTCTAGCCAAGGTGATTCAATGGTAATAAAGGTCAATGGGACAGATGCAAAGACTTCTGGAATGTAGGTTGTGGGGTATTAAAATCTAGATTGTAAAGCGAGAATTGGAAGAATAAAAAAAAAGTTAGGGTACAGTACAGTATTATGAGATAAGATCCGTGCTACAGTATCTCCAGTTAGAAGCAAAGTTGAATTTTAGTTTTGTAGGTACAGGGAGCACCCATTACGATGTAACAGACGAAGAGCAGTGGGCAAAGCACAAGACTCTAGCACAGGTATCCAGAATTGACTGGAGAGGATATAACATAACAATTAGATATAAAGAAACAACTGGTGAGGAGGGCCCTGCTCAAATGAACATACACGATAGAAATAAATAAATAAATATATATATATATATATATATATATATATATATATAAAAAAAAGGAAAATAGCATATAGTATTTACGTCCAGTGCACACAATTAAGACAGAAGTAACAGCCTCTGGCTCATTAGATGTTCATTTTTATTCAACGAAAGAGCGTAAAGGGAAAAAAACAAAACCATCCGCATGGTACCCATTCATGTCTAAACAGTCCTAAATCCCTTCCCATCTAAGTGAGCTAATCCTATTTTTTTGTGCTTCTTTGCAGCACCTGCGGTACCCACAAAAATTAGGAGTACAAATAACATGGGAAGTGACTATTGAGTGTCTGAGGTTCCTTTACAGGAGGTCAACGTTATACAGTTTCCAGGATCTGAAATTACCAGCCGCTCCAGACATAGCTGTGGAGGTTAAGCAAGCCGCCCTACCCACATTCTTTAAGCCCGTAAAAATAGAGAGAAATCTGGTTTGACTGGTACTTGCACATCCAGAAATTCCATTTAACTGTCGACAAACCATGCTGGGTTTTTTTGTTTTCTTTTAATGGCGCCCCAATTAATATAAATATGAAGAGTAAATTTAGGATAAGTTGTTACGTTACTTATGTAACACTCCAACAGTTACAGTTTATATTTGGTATAAGAGTTAGAGACACTCTAGTCAACATATGCACTTTAATGCATATGATATTTGAAAGGTCCCTTTAAATCAGGACTGGACAAAAACCATTGCGGGCTACCATTTCCTGCGGGTGCAACGCAATGCGACCCCACAGGAAGGATTCACAATGGCAGATGACGCGGCAGGCCTCTACGAGGTGAGAGGGGAAGAAGTGTATGTAAGTGTGTGTGTTTACACTACTGTCAGAGGCAGCGTGTATATGTGTCTGTCTACTGTATTGTAGAGCCAAACTTAATTTGTGTATATATATATATATATATATATATATATATATATATATATACACACACACACACACACGTGTGTGTTGCTGGATAGTGTGTGCATGCGTATAAGCGGTGTTAGCGTGTACGATCTACAGAATTAGCATGAGAGTAAAACTAAAGTGGTGGGTGCTTCCAGTGAAAAGTATACATTTTTAAATAGTGGGGTTTTTTGTGTTTAAATCTTGCAGAAGAATGGCAGCCAAACAGAGGTAAGAATGGACAGACCATCGAAGAGGAAGGCAGCTCTAGACTTTGCCTCACAGTACTTTAAACTGTTCAGTATCCTGTGGATGTACCTGTATATGCTAAAAAGGCATTTGAAAAAGCCCTTTAGGACAAACACGTGCATCTTCCTGCTGCTGCACAGGGGGTCAGGCTGACCGATGTTACATAAGGCATACCCGATTGCATGATCGGGCATTCTCTGGCGGAAAACATTACTGCTAACATCAACCGGAGGGACAGCAGAGAGCATGATGTCCCCTGCGACCCTGCTGGGATATCCGATTGCTCACCCTTCTTGCCAATGATGTGCATTGCAATCCCCAATGCAAGTCTATGGAGATTTGCTAGGTGAGCACAGTGTGATCAGTGCAGCGGGCCGCATCGAAAGAGTGAGAAATATTGTTTCTCCTTCTACCCACAAGTGACGATAAGGTGCCTAGAGGGATCTCTATCCATACTAGGGCTGCAACTAACGATTATTTTAATAATCGATTAGTTGGCCGATTATATTTTTGATTAATCGGATAAAAAAAAAATGCAGTTTTTTTTTTAATTAAAATAATGTTATAAAAAACGTACAATTTACACTTTCATCTCTTTATTGCAATGGCCTTTCTCTATTCACCTTCTTATTTTACTGACATAATAAAAGCTACAAGAACTCAGACACAGTCTCTCTCAAACTAGGTTTTAATACAAAGTTATTAGTAAATATTAATTCATATGTTAACTATTTTTCATATTTAATAAAAACTATGAGAAAAAAGCCTTGTTTATATTTTCTTTTATTTACCAAACTGCCCCCCAGTTATGCACATCTGAGCCCCAGCTTGCCACTTTGCCCCCAGATATGCCTTATACCTCCTATATGCCAGAGATTCCACTGTGCCCCCTGATATGCCACTGTGCCCCCTGATATGCCTTATACTCCTTATATGCCAGTGATATGCAACTGAGCCCCCTGATATACCTTTTACCCCAAGATATGTCTTATGCCCCTCCTGATATGCCTAATATCGATACGCCTTATACCCCCTATATGCCACTGTGCCCCCTGATATGCCTTATAACTTCCAATATGCCACTCGCCCCCATTTCTGCCTTACACCTCCCTATATGCCACTGTGCACCCTGATAAATGCCCTGCACCACCCTGAAATTCATTATACTCCCCGATTCACCACTCTGCCTCCCCAGATATGCCACACTGAAATTCATTATACCCCCCCATACACCACTCTAACCCCCCCAGATATGCCACTCTGCCTCCCTGAAATTCATTATAGCCCCCATACACCACTCTGCCTCCTCCCCCCCTCCCATACACCACTCTGCCTCCTCCCCCAGTCCCATACACCACTCTGCCCCCCCCTCCCATACACCACTCTGCCTCCTCCCCCCCCCCTCCACCACTCTGCCTCCCCCCCCCCTCCCATACACCACTCTGCCTCCTGGCATTTCTGGAGGCAGAGTGGCATTAAGGGGGTTAAAAGGCATTTCACACCTGATCAAGTGGGCTTTGTCCCTGGTAGGGAGGCCCCTGATAATATTCGCAGGACGCTGAACCTGCTCCACTCGTGTCGTAGGACCGGAACCCCATTAATGCTTCTGTCCCTAGACGCTGAGAAGGCCTTCGACCGCGTGGACTGGGGATACCTGTGGTCCACTATGCGAGCCTTCGGTTTCGCTGGTGCCTTTCTGCAGGGTGTACAGGCCCTCTATTCCCACCCCTCCGCTGTTGACATCGGCACCTTCAGGTCTAGGCCCTTTCCGATCCTTGGTGGGACCCGCCAGGGTTGTCCTTTGTCGCCCCTTTTATTTGCTCTGGCCATTGAGCCTCTGGTCCAAGCTGTTCGTATGCATCCTGACATTAGGGGACTCTCGGTGGGAAGTAACATTTATAAACTTAGCTTATTTGCTGATGATGTCCTATTATCCCTGACGTCTCCCCTTACTTCTCTGCCCAATTTATACCAACTGTTAGAGAGATTTGGGAAATTATCTGGTTACAAAATTAATTCCGATAAATGTGAAGCTTTGAATGTTACTCTTCCCGCCCCTACAGTAAAGCTTTTATCCCTTAACTTTGATTTCAAATGGCAGCCGACTTCTATTCGCTCTCTCGGCATATATATAACCCCTTCGCATTCGCAGATGTATGCAGCCAACTACCCACCTCTCCTCTTGCGCCTGAAGCGTGATCTAGCGACATGGTTGTCCTATGCCCTGTCTTTCATGGGACGGATTTATGCAGTGAAGATGACGCTCTTGTCCAGACTTCTATATCTTTTTCGCTCCATATCGTTACCTGTCCGGAGGAACGACATCACTAGCCTCCAAAGGGCAATTGAACTATTCGTCTGGCAGGGCCGTAGAAGTCGACTCGCTAAAGCCAATCTCTATCCGCTCTACGACTATTACGTCGCTGCACAACTGGCGATGCTGCTCTCCCTCTCCGTGGTCCACTCCCCTCCCCGCTGGGTCCAACTGGAGTCGGATCTCTGCTCCGGGATTTGCCCGGGGTGGCTTCTGTGGCATTCGTCCCTCGACAAGACGTTGATCTCCGCCAGCCCCACTCTATTGCATTCTCTTCTCCTGTGGTACTGCATGCGGTATAGATTTCGACTTACGAGCCAGGGCTCCAGGTTGACACCGCTCTTTCAGAATCCAGACTTTCCTGCTGGGTGTTGTATTCGCCCATTCCAGTGGTGGATCACGAAAGGAGTCGTCTCGGTGGGGGACATGCTCGTGCACAATAAACCCTGCTCCTATCTCGCTACGAACTCCCTGCTACAGAGATTTTCTGGTTTCACCAGCTCTCACACTTTGTCCGCACCTTTCTGCTGCGTCACCCGGATCACGTCCCAACGTTTTATGAACAAGCCACGTGGCGCGATTTCTCATCTGTATAACCACATGTTGGGGATCAAATTCCCGTCTTCGCCTCTGGATTCTAGTGTTATAGTCTGATCTCTGTTTGAGGTCGGATTATATAAAGAGAGGAGTTTTTCAGAGCATTATCGATTTTATCGATTAGTTGTTTCGACCCTAATCCATACTGCACCAATTACAGTACAAAAATAAAATAATTTAAAACAAACACCTTTCATCCCAATGCTCTAGCTCTACACATAAAAATTATAACCCGCACCGCTTTTCACCACACCTAAACTTATTAAGCCATAACTATTAAAATGACTACCCTACACAAACTACATCTAAATAACAGAACACGCAAAATAAAGATACCAACCATAGGTCAAACAATTTCAAGGAGGCAGACCACAAACGAGTCATGAGTTTGCTACACCTATAAACTTTATACCAGGGCTCGACAAATCCCAGGCGCCAGGTCGCCATGGCGACTGAGAATTTTGGCGCCTAGGTGTTTGTCAGACTGTTAAATCCCCCAAAAATGCCCCCACGGGCAGATCAGCACAGCCGCCCCCGAGCCTGTGATCACTCCCACGGAGAGATTCTGTAGGTTGAAAACGCGATTGCCGGCAAACCAGCAATTGCGTTTTCAGCTGCCACAGACAGCTTCAGGTAAGAGGGTTGTGTGTTGATTGGGTCCCCACACAAGCGTGGGGCCCTGACACAACATCCCCCTGCTGCCTGATCGCTCCATGACAGAGAAAGTGCAGCGTTAACCCCTTCAATTTTAGGTGTTAATTCCTGTTTTGTAGGGGCTCTGCTGCTGGTGGTCGGCCTGGAAGCTTCCATAACGAGCTTCCATAAGCCCTTTGATGACTCCTGTAGACAGAAGTCTATAGACCAGCAATTGCATCCCAGCTGCCAGAGGCAGCTTCAGGGACAGGGGAGAGGGTTCTTCGGTCTCCACTTGAGTGTGGAGACCAACCCCAACCCTCCCCTGCTGCCTGATCGCTCCATGAGAGCATATGACACATGTAGCATTGCAGGGGTTAACATTTGTCCCCACAAGCTTGTGGAGACTAAATATCAGTCAATGCTGTGCTCCAATGGAACATCAGTATCGAAATTTAAAAAAACAAACAAAAAAAAAACCAGCACTGACCTGAAAGTCCAGGGTGCTTCCAGGTCAAATGCTGTGAGTTTAGTAAGTGGGCTGATGATGATCAGATCACTCCTAACCAACTGTTAGTTTTAACAAAATCCTGGCTCCTAACTTTTTTAGCTGGCTCCTAGATTCACAACAAATTTGTCAAGCCCTGCTTTACACCATTGCTATAATGCACCGATTGCACAATATCCAATGCAGCATTGCACAACAAACAGGATAAAACAAATAGTGCATCACAAAAAATGGACTTAAAAATCAAGGCGGCTTTAATACAAAGTAATGGTCAGTGACACCATAATCTCTGAACTATAGTACACTAAATGGTATAAAAATAGATATTGCCAAACTAGCCTAATAGAAACAGTCTTTATTTGTAGTTTATACGTTTAACTTGGTCCAATACAGCAATATCTTTGTGTATACAACACTTTTTTCCCACAAAACCAATAATAACCATTAAATGTCCATCTCCCACAGGGAGAGAGAAGTTATGGCTCACCTCAAAATCTTTTGGGTGAAACATATTCCTAATGATAATAACACGCTCAAAACGTTTTCTCAGTTCACCAGCCTTCTTTTCTGGTCTCCAGTCCAACAGTCTGGAAAGAAAAAGGAAAAGTAGAGAAGACTGCATTGTTATTAAGTGCATAAACCTATTAGAAAATAATAAAAATATATGCCCACTGCCTTAAATGGGTATGGATTCTAAATAGATCTAATGAAAAACAACCATTACAGAGGTCATAATATTCTTGTAACCCCTTGCAATATCAGAACTTTATGTGCAAAGTGCTTGGAAGGACAGCATAGTCACTATGCACAATTTACCAAGAACTTGGAGCAGAGATTCTTTAGTTACTGGAGTTAGAAAAAGCAACCTGCCAGTACCCTAGAGACAGAATGAACTGTACACCGCTGGAGGACCAGGACTGGTTGGTGACATCATTGTCCTCCTTCTAACCCACCAAAAATGAAAGAAGCTTGAGTACTGTTCATAGGGAGCCCTGCGGTGGAGGTCTACAACAGCACATATAGCTTCAATGCTGAGCACCAGGATATGATGTCATACCCCAACCCTCAGCATCTGATCAAGTGTGAGGTTGCAGCCCACCAAAGGATAAGCAGGGGGTTAATGCAGGCAAGGAGAAAAACAAAAAAAAAAACACAGGAGAAAATGTGTTTTGAAAGTGTCTGTACGAAGGCCAGGAAGTATATGTCCATAAGGGCACGTGTATGCTAGGATATTTGTACGTAAGGGCAGGTGTGAACATGTGTGTATCTATTCTGATTTCTATTTCAGGACCTGATTTTAACAAATTTTGTAACAGTGGAACTATTTAGAAGTATTTTAAATTATACAAAAAATGTTAGTTTCCTGCATTGTAACTTTAGAAGTGTCTGCCATGAGCCATGTCCTTAACAATCCTTGGGGGTTATGCTAGAATTTCTATACTAAACAGCGACATTAATCCAACCAACATTTTTTTTTTTTTAATCTTACCTTTCATAAGATAGACCAATGTTACTTACTTTTGCTGTTGAGATAGCTTTTTCCGGTAGTCTTTGGATTTTTTCTTCTTTTTGGAGGCATCATACTGCCCCTTGAGTTGAAATTTCGCACTTTCAACATGAAGTTTGTATCCCCTTATCTCGTAATCATCAAGAAGTTTCAATGCAAGATCCACAGATTCCTTCTACAAAGACATTAAGCTAAGAATCACGTAGACATCTACACACTGCCCTGGCTACACACCGGGGACTCAGAAGCACCGGTAAGTGGGGCGGGGGGTAGACCGGAGGTTCCAGGTCCCCTGTAGCTCTGCGGGGGATCTGGATCTTAGTCGTCTCATAGTCAGACCTATTTGAGGTCTGATTATAAGACGAGGGGTATTTTTCAGAGCTTCTGCTCTGACATTTAAAAAAATACATGACACGATGACAAAAGATGTATTTTTGTTGTTAATTTTATTAATCTGGATATTACTACGTAAACAGAATATACTAGAAGGGATGGAAAAATAACACGAAAACATGACAGCAGTTTAAATTTTGCAAATACAAGGTCATCCTATACAAACCTTGAGATAACAGCACAAGCCATCCCCCTTCAAGTTTCCTTCCCCATCCTTGTACAGCTTTATTTTATACTCTTCTGACACAGGATCTCGCATAATAATTCCATACTTGGACATGATCTGGACAAATTCATCATTGGTTATATCAAGCGGAAGTCCTGTAAAATACAGAAAAAGAAAACATTTATTTTTTAATGCAGTGCATAAATGTATAGGATTTAAACGTAAACTAATAATGTAACTTACCAGTCACGTAGACATTCGTATTTCTCTCTTGGTCTACGTTAAACCACCCTAATCAAGGAAATGCACAATTAAGACACATTAAGTCCTGGTTTTATACACACTTCTATATAATAAGACAGACTTGGGTAACTAGTTGATTAACGCAGTCATTGCATGAATTAATTGGTCATTTTAGATATGGGACAGACCAGGCGAGCCTCATAATGTGACATGGGGTCTGTCAATGGACCAAATTATAGGGGGCGAAAATCGGCAAGAAGGGTAAGACCCTGAGGTTATCAGATAAGGAAATTTTTTTCTTTTCCCCAAATTCTGGCTTTATATGATCGCATTCCAAAGTAGGGCTAGGAAAGCCATTAAAAAAATATTTAATCTTCTGTCTAAACACCCATCAATAACACGTCATTAAGTATATAAACCAAAGGCACCAACAAGGCGAGTAAGGCATTTTGCAAATTAAAACTGAGACTGTAAACCTGATTGCTGTGTTAAGAAGCAAGAATTTCCAAATGAATAATTACAGCAGATACCCAATGCCCAGCCCTCTGACAACGAAATAATACCTTTCCAACACTGATCTACACAAATACGTCTACAATTTATTTTGTAATAACACCTTCCAAAAAACTTTCAGTATTGAAGTCTTTCTGAATTAGCTTACACTCCATGCAGAATTATCCTGATTCAAGGATAATACCTGTAAGTGTTAACATACACAGACAGATGTATAGTGTTGCTTAATGGTTTCTCCACCAATTAAAGCTGAGATGTCCCTTTAAATTTCCATGGTGTCCCTTTTGCAACTACATTTGGGGGATTCTGCCAAAAACCCCCATATGCATTTGCCCATTCCTCCGCCTCTACCATTTATATTCCATGCAAGAGATATGTACTTACAGCTGGCCAGAATTAACACTGGATTGGCAAACGGTGAAGGCGAGGGTCTCTGTTCAGAACCACGTGTACACGCACAAAAGCCCTCCCATTGATTTCAACAGGAATGCTTCCCCTCCACTGAATAGCATCAAGCAGGCAATCAAAAGGCACGGACATAATACGGAGGAGTAGGGAAGATGCACAGCTGCAACTTCTTCCTCAAGTATTTTTTTTATTGTTTTCTATTTAAGAATGTATCGTCTGAGTAATAAAATATGCATTCCTTCTTGTGAGGGACAGTAAACTCTCCCCTTAAGCAGGCAAGCAGCTCTCATACTAGCAACTCAACCTCTCCTTACGACCAGTGCAGCGCCAATAACTCAAGTATACTCCATGTACTATTCCATGCCCTTAGCACATCCCCAGAAACTGAAATGGGCAACTAGCCACACACATGTGCAAACCTAAATATCTATATATGCAACATACTGTCAACATGTTTGATTCAGCCCGACAACCCAATAAACATTTCTGTCGTGTAATTTTGGAACGTAAACCATAATACGTGTAGAGCGTAGAGTCTCCATAAACTTATGACTGATCCCGGCACACTTTATGCTTAGTTGGAGCGCGAAGGAGTGGCACCACCTGTTGGCCGATTCAGCGATAGGGAAACGGAATCCCTGTACCATCTACTTTGATAAAAGCGGTGATAGAATCATTATATACAGAGCCTTGCTTTAAATCAGCATTTCCTTACCAGGGTCTGCTTTTCTTTTCTCACTCTTTGCCTTTTGTGATGACGAGTCAGAATGGCTTTTAGGATCGTTTGGTATTTCCTTAGGTTTTTCAGGACCTTTTGATTCCTGAGGCTTGGCGGATTCAGTGGAAGTTACGTTATCATTTTCTAGATTTAAGCCATAGTTTGCCTGGTACCTCACTAGAAGATCTTCTGTTATCTAAGAAAGAGGGGGGGGGGTAGAAAAAAAAATACTATGTACAATTTGAGTCAACGGAGGAAAAAAAAACCATTGTGGTCCATGGAAGAAACAAAAATGCAGAGTAGGAATAGTTCTGTTTGGATTAGTTGTCGGATAAAGTACAGGCACAGCATACAAACAGAATTACAAAATAACTGTATATAGATGTGATGTCCCAAAAATGCTATAAATTCCCTAAGATGTGTGCAGGCAGTGCGTAACGCTTGCTCAGGTTTTTTTGGGGATCAGACAAATTGCTGCCGCTTCTTTATCATTTGATCATTTTTGCGTCCATGACTGCGATTCAAATTCAAACATTAAAGGACTAGATAAGAAAGACAGCAATCAAATCCTAGTTTTGCATTTTTTTTATGTCCTGGTTCTTTTCTGCATGTACCCTGCATATGTCTTAGGTAAACAGCACACTGCTGTGATATCTTATTCGAAGCAAATGATTCCTGTTGGTTTATGAGTCTATGCCGGGGAAATAACTGCACTGGAAGTGATTTTATGCTCTTCAGTGGTGCCATTTGTGATACAGCATAGAATAAGCCCGAGGCCACAAGTTGCCACAGGTTATTTGAATGTGACCAGAATTTATGATATATGTATATACTCATATCTTCTCAATGTTATACTTGGATGATGGAACATATGTACCGAACCCCAAAACACCTAATAAAAGATAGATTCAATTAAGCCAGGCCTGATGGATCGAATCCTCTGAAGATAAAACAGAACAAAATAGGCATCTATTAAATGCTAAAATAAAAAAAAGTGGGAGAAGAGACGCTGCACGTCTTACACAATTATATACAATTCCCTGCCCCTTCCACGATAATTTTTAACCCGGGTTTCCACGGCTGTATTTCCACAGAACCCGCATTGTGAGTGATGGGAGTTGGTTGCACATTCATCCGACTTGGACGTGACAGGAAGCGCCAGAAACACATACTGCCTCTCACCTTAGGGAACCATGCCTTCTTTTCCTGGTCCCACTCATACTCAGTGCCATCCGTGGGGTCCTTGTAAGTGATGGGATCGTGCTCCCCCTCCCGACCCCGCGTCCCGTACAACTGATGGAGCCGCAACTGCTCGTAAAATTCATCGTTGCCATCCGCAGCTTTGCTCATGACGGGGGAAGCCCCGGCAGAAACTACGCTAAAACGAGCAGAGAAAAGCAAAGCAACTCAGATGCAAACAAGCACGCAAGCATCGAGCGTGAGGACGTCCAGACCCGGAAGTTGCGCAATTACGTGCCAGGAAAAATCACTCTACGCATACGTTAGTCACGCCAACCCAGTGCGCATACTCACTGCGGTTTGTTCTGAAAACAGTGCTGCCTTAGTTACGCCAACCCAGTGCGCATGCTCGCTGCGTTTTGTCAGTAAAATTTTGGCATGTAGTCTGCTGAAACATACCCAAATAAACCAACCAAGATTAAGCTGCTACAATTGTGGTCATATGTTTTTGCTCCCTGCTCACATCACTGTGCTGGTTTTTAAGGTCATGCTGATTAAGTAAGTTCCATAGACTTTAAAGAATTAGAGTGCCTGGTCTAAGATGAAGACCATACCCGAGAACTCTCCGGAAGCGCCGGGTTGACACCTGAAAATTGGGGGTCGCAAGAGCTTGGTCCTAACACACCCCACTCTTCACCCACGTCACCTTTAAATGGGAGCGTTTACCGCAACATAGACGGGAGCACCCATGTTGGTGGAAGTCATGGCTGCTCCTGCAAGGGTAGACCATGTTCATACCTGAGAACTTCTCGGCTCCGGCTACCCTTGCGGGACGCGGAGAAGCTCTCATCCAGCAATCTCCGGGTCAAACCCGTTTGGTAGGGTTAAAAAACCTGTTTGGTAGGCCTTGTATTATACATTTGTATTATTTGAGCCTGTGACTAGCTCAGCGCGCCGACATTTTTTCTTTTCCCTGTTTGCCCATATTTGAGGTTGTTGGCTCCTCATCAGTCTGGTTGCAGCTTGCTGTCCAGGGGTTCATAGGGAGGAGGTTTAATTGCACCTCCCCCAACACATTAATCTGGTTTTGGTAGCAGTATAAAACTGCTTTGTGTGCCCACTATGTAGGAGGTGAGAGTAGGATCTCACCCTATTGAGAGTGTGCCTTGACGTGGCGGGTGAGCTTAATTATGCTTTGGCCAATTCATATAACCAAAACCTCTCATTTATATTATGTTTATATATTTGTTGCCAACTTTATTAGGGTAAGAGGCGCAGACAGTTTCTGTTTTTTGTATACATTGTACAGCCAATACACTGTTTTTGCAGCATGCTTACACCCGTTTGGTAGGCCTTGTATTATACATTTGTATTATTTGAGCCTGTGACTAGCTCAGCGCACCGACATTTTTTGTTTTCCAAACCCAAAGAGTTCCCAGGTATGACCATGAGTAGCCAGGGCCAACAAGTTCCCAGTCATGATTAAGACAGTATAATAAAAGGAGTCAAGATAATAGGATACCAGTACTGAAACACAAATGATTAATGTAAAACTGCGTAAAAAGAATATCTTTGAAAATATATTTCAATACTACTTATAAAAGAAAAATGAGAAGTATATACAACCCGACGCTGAGCAAGGCTTGGGATAGGAAATAGGGCATACTATTAGCAAAACTAGCGAGCCATGCTCAAACTTTTAATACAACCAAAAGTTGATCGTTGTTTTGAAGGACATGGTTCAAGGTGTCTTGGGATCGCCTTTACGAAAACTTTAAATGTGCTCATTTATAAGGACATGTCTTTTAACGTTTAGCATGTTGTACGCTAAAAAAAATCCAATTTATCCAAATCCAAATATAAAAATATATATTTTGCTGAGCATAAAATCCAGTGTTGTATACGGTAATATAATTTGGCACAGACAAGAACCTTTTTTTGTCCAAATAAAAAAATGTACAAACTTTTTTTTTGTAAAAAAATTGTAGAAATTGGAAGTCACCAAGAATGATCACTAATGAGGAAGTGGTGGAAAAACTGAATAAGACAAACAGGGTAGAAGATATTTCACATGAACTACAATGATTAATCTCTTTCTGTGCTCCTTTATATCCATCTTCAGGTAATCAAATCAGTGGTAAATTCTCCATATAAGGTTATCAATTGTCCATAATTAGGTTCCTCGTTATGATCAAAGTATATGCATAAGGTTAATTAAACAAGATCACAGTATCAAATCATGTTAGAATAATCCTTCAGTATGTTTAAGGCGATCCTTAATTATATTTTAAATTTTAAAATATAGGTATCTATGATTAATAATGTAAAACATAAGTTAATTGATATCAATTGTAGTAAATATTGAATTTATAAAATGACAGCTGTGTAATAAACAGTATACACTGCAATACACTGTTTACAGTACATTTACCTTTTGATGTGGGCTTCAAGAGACTAAATTTGTATTTAAATAAAGGTTTCCTGTGCTTTCTGTGAGTATGTGAAATCAACTAGCTTAACTAGGTTAGTTAAGTCAGATCACTTTAACTCCTTTTACACCTATAATGACAGTAATATACTGTATATTTTAAATATAAATATGTGATCATGCTCCCTAAGGTGTCTAACATAGTCTGCACGCTACCTCCGCACAGGGTATTTCAAATTCTGGTATTTTAACTATTTAACTGGTATTTTAAGCATATTGCTTAACATTAGATCTCATTTTGTTCTTAAAGGTGCTAATTTGTGGCATTTTCACCATATGTGGATTAGAGTACCCTGGCAATCATTCCATCTCCAGCAATTAGTTGAGTTTTGGAATTTATTGATCCTAGTTGGATATTTGTACCATCTATGTATGACCTTTAGATATGTTTCTAAGGTATTAATGCCATGAATTGCTTTATCTGTGATATTGAATGCACTCTGCCAATCTTTCTATGGAAAATATATACTCATCTCATTTTCCCATTTAAGAATCAAATTCAGCCTTGTAATCTTCCTTTTTTGTTTCCAAACCTTAGTGATTCTAGATATTATTTTCTGTCCTGATGTTATTGCTCTTAACTCATTAAATGGAATCGCTTCCCTTATAGATCTTGTTTTCAACAAATGTCTGATCCATACTCTATTGTTAGTATGGAAGTGTCTTAAGAGGCAAACAACTGATACCAACGTTTGGTGAAGTTTGTTTTATTTTGACCTTAATGGTCACTGTTATAAACAACTATAATACAATATTCATTTAGTCACAATGCCTTGGTGTTAGAGGAACTTGCTGCGTGAGGTTGAACATGCTGGATGTAAAGCTGAAACAAAAAAATAAAGAAATATTAAAGGTGAAATAAATGTTTGATTCTTTTGTTCACAACAAGAAAACTTTTTCTAAGTGCTTTCGGTGAGTGTTTATGGAACTGAGTTCAACAGGGGGTCCCCCGCCAGTGCTGGAGTTGGACATCTGAGGTATGGCCAACTATAGAGCATTAGCCAGATGGCTAGATGCAGGACTCACCATGCGCTGGCCCTGGGGAGTACGCATCGGTTATGCTACTGTGGATGGAACACGGCAGTAGCAACTTCTTATCGGTGTTCCATTCTTCTCTTCTTTTTCTTTTCAGCCGCCAGCTCAGCTGTAACCTCCTTCAGGAGTTCTATGAAGAAGAAAGTGTTGAATTAATATTTGAAAATAAACATTGATTGCCAACAAACAATATGTATTTGTTTGAATGTGGTTAGCCACATTGCATGGCTATTATCAGTAGTTAAAAGCCAACAGATCTTACCATCTAGTTCTCCTCTTTCTAGATCCACCTCTAACAGTTCACCCAGTTCGTCTAGGGTGTCTTCGTGTTCTTTTTGCTTCTTTTTAATTTCTGCCACCTCTTTTGGTTGTCTTCTCAAGCAAGGAAGACACTGGCTGCAACATTAATAAACCATTAGTCTCACTCAACTCTACCCATGTTTATGCTATGTCTATATTATGTTAATTTTACCTTACAACTTATGACTTTGACATTGGCTCGCGTCTTCTATTATTGTTTAAGCTGTACATTTTTGTGGTGCCCACAACCATACCAAAATGAGAGGTTTTCTCAGATAACTATATACATACACACCCATATATAAAACAAAGTGAAACTTTGCCTTACCAGCATCTAATGCAGCAACAAGCAAAAAGTGGTACACAGCAGAGCAAGAAAAGGGCTGCCATCACTATAGCTGTTACACGAAGTGATAATTGGACATCTGTAAAAAAACAAATGGTGGATTTTGAAAGAATGTTATTCTATGTAAAGGCTCGTGTGCTACAATGATATAACACGGAAAGTATCCTTCTATGAGCAGGTTTTGGTAACCGAGGTAAATTACACTCAAAAGTTTGTACACATTTAATACATCTGAATGAATGGATGATATTGATTGATCACCCATTTCTCTCCAGCATCACTGTCCATATCTATAAAGCCATTTGTAGAGACAGTTAAGTTTGTTTCTACTCTCAATAAAATTCATTATGAAACTTTACTTATATTAGGAGTAAGTTATACAGGCTATAGCCAAAGACAATTACTACAAATATATATATAATGACTTACAGTGCTATCTTTCTACTGTGTGTTTTCATTCTGTCTCGATCATCACAGATCAGATGGCAGCAGTGTCAATATGCACTGCGGAATCCTCACTATTGGAACGGGATGTTATGATCCGATCCCTGTACTAACCATTCGTTTCTACAACTAAACTATAATCTAGGGGCAAGCCCTAAGGTTCTTTGGTACTTACAATGCAACCAATATAATTTAGATATAATACAATATATGGAGAGGCATATATTGCCAGAAACAATCTTTACTATCATCAACTGTAGTGGTCTCTATTACATATGAACACTGAAAACGATTGCATGTATGCATGTTCTAAAATACTTACCATCTGTAACAGTTTTGTAACATGCCCCAGGTGATGGACAACAGCCAACGCTCAAACACGTCTCTTTATCTAGCAGGTGTCCGTTGGGGCAAAGGATGACATTCTGCCCTTTCAATCTGCAGGCTTATGAAAGGAGAATAAACATTGTATAGTTACATTGATATTGTTCAATAAATGTTATTATCTACAGATGTAAAGCAAACATAGCATCACATTGACTTAACTGTATAGAAAGATAAAGAACCTGTTGTAATATTTCCTGTAGAAAGTGTCCTGCATAACGCATAGTTGGATGTGACAAAATATGAATTACATAGGGTAATCCTAGCGCCTTCTCTATATGGAGCTCTGAGAAAGTAGGACCATTAATGATGGTCAAAAATAACGACCAAAATGCAAGAACAAAACATTTTCTTTCGTTACAGAGGTGACCTATCTAGTGAGATCTACCTCACAAGTTGTTCCTGGACATGAATCTGTTACAAGGTAATCTATTAAAATAAATGAAATAATATCCAATGCAATTTTAAAGAATAAATAACCCAATAGTTTATCTTTGCTATACTATAACTCAATTGAAATAAAGCATACTTTGAGGATTGAAGAATTGTTTCATATTTTCTAGAATCCCTTTATTGTCTGATGTGCTGTTTGTGTCCGGTGAAGTAGGGACAAGTTTGGTTGTGAAACCTAAAATGAGAAAGAGAACATCAGAACAGTAATTCAACACTGAAATCAAACATTGTTTCAGCTAACACAGACAAAAAATACTCCGTGAAATAATCATGCATGTATACTCCTAAGTAACAAATTCACCATAATGAAGACTATACTGTAGGTAGTTCTAGGAAAAAAGAACCTTCTCTTGGCATGGAATAATTGGGTGCTGAATGTTCAGCTGTTACGTGTGAATCACAGTGTTCTACAGTTCCTACGAACAGTTACATGAAAATAAACAACACATCTGTGGTTAGAAATGTCAATAAATTGTTACTCTGTATGCTTATTTTCTTCATTCTTTTTACAGATGGCTTACCTTGACTGATGAGCACGACAAATATAAGAATTATTCCAGTTTTCATTTTTCGAAATATAAAATATTTCAAATATTCAACGAAAGAAGACTTTCTGTTAAAAAAATTAAAAATGAATTTAAGGTTTAGTAATTTACAGGACCTAATCGTCTTAATGAGTATGAAGTGTTGTTCCTGAGCTCTTTTATTTGAGCAAGTGATAAAGTGATCTGCACAACTGATATTGTTAATGAAGCAACTTTATAAGTTTGCCTCTCCTTGACTTAGATGTCAAGATAAAGTGTTGCCATCTTGGTACTTGAAAGGCATCAAGCGTGCATAAATTGTACCCGCTGAGTCTCCCCAGAGGTGTGTACACAGACTGCTAATAGATGCGTGACCACTTTTCCCCCATTATCTGCTCCTTGGTGCATTACTATTCTATTCTTGCTCTCATCCCCGATTACTACTTGCTCCTCTATTTGCACTCATCCCTTTTAATAAAATTCCATAGATCTTCGTTTCCCCTTTGACAGCTTAAATTGCCTATTGTTACAAATTAGAAACCCTGTGACCTTGATGTTTGCTGCCTTTGGCCTTCAAATTCTGATTAACATAAGTTGTATGTGTTCAAAAGGAGAAGTAACCATACAAACCTCTGCCCTCGAGTATCAGCAGTGAATGTTCCAATATCTCCTGTCTCAGTGTAAGTAACTGGCTGCCCATTGTGACATCATAGAATGACAGTGAGCAGCATTGTTACCTTGTTGTCGTGGAAACAAATGTTTATATTCTAAACAGTGATTTCTTATTTTCAAGTTGCAGTAATATTACAGAGATTTGCTGTATGGAGGAATGAACAATATAGTTGTGGATTTTTACTGATAAATTCCCAAATGGAAGTGCATTTAAATTCACAACAAGATCCCAGTTTTATATTGCTTGGCCTAATGGCCTTGTTAATATTTTTGTTGAACAATGACAGCCAACTATTCAATTTCTTGCTAACACAAAATTAGGAAAATATATGTGACTACAATCCATACAGTTAATAAATAAAGAACATTAAAATAAACATTAAACAATAGGTTAAATATCATATTTGAAGTGGGTTAAAAAAAATACAGCATTCAAACCCATTTTGGTCAGGTGTCTGTGCATTGCTCCTCTGATGTTTCCCATTAGAGACGCTTAACTTTTAATCCATTGGAATTTAATATTACATTTAATACATGTTTTTTGTATAAAACATTTCTGCCACCTTGTTGACATCCGTCCACGCCGCTGATGTACTTTTAAACGGGCATTCTAATTCCCCAGCACCCTCAACAGAGGAACTTTATTATATCAAGAGATATTCAGATTTAAATGCCAAATCACAGTTTTTAGTTAAACGCGCAGAATACAGGAAATACAAGATCATCATCAATAACACAATGATGACATCATCAATGTAACTTGTGGGTTTGATGGGCATCCAAAGACATTTCTGTAAACAATGGCTGCTCCTATTTGGGTTTTATTGTAGTCAATAAACTGTGTTTGCAGTCTTCATATGTTCAGTGTTTATATGTGCCTGTTTAAATCCTAGGGTAATCGGAGAGATAATGCCAAGCAGGCTCAGGCTGGCCATCTGGCACACAGGCCACTGGTCCACAACGCCCCATACTCACCCATACTCTGACTCAGTATGGACGGGGATATATATCTCTATGTCATTTTGCTATTTTCTTAGCTGGGTAACTACTCTGTATTTTGTTTACACAATGGTCGGTCCACTGCATATACTTTTCATGTATCTATAAATGCATGTACCGTGTTCTGAGTTGGTATTTTGCATATCACTTATATACCAGTTGATTTATGGCATATTCTTTATAAAACTTTTATTGCATTAACCATGTATAAACAACATATATATATATATATATATATATATATATATATATATATATTATGCCAGTGTTTGGCACTACTACCGCGTAGAACTCTATATCCACCAGGCTCAGCTAGGCTGCAACACATTATGCAAGCTTTAAAATACCAAGGTGGCAACCGTATCTCGTCACGTGTAGGGGTGAAAAAAATGCCTTCAATATTAACCCCTTAATGACAAGACTGTGTTTTACTTGTCGTACACTTTGGGACAAAGGCTGTTTATCATTCATCATATTTACTAATGTAAAACTAGTTCTCTTTACATACAAAATTTTATACTCGGACGACACACTCATTCATACTTCATTCCTACTTTGGAGGGAATGATTGATTAATAATTGTATATATGATAATTTACTTGTATTTTAATTTCATTCCAACTGGGACATAGATCTTTTTCCCAGTATCTGGCTCGGCACAATTTGAATGCCATTACAATATGGACTATTCAATATCTCCGGCATATTTTACCTTTAGGAAGATCTATATGAAATTAAAATGTTTGGGTGGCAGTAATTGTGGTTGTATTCTGCATGTTGCTTAACATTAGATCTCATTTTGTTCTTAAAGGTGCTAATTTGTGGCAAGTTCACCATATGTGGATTAGAGTACCCAGGCAATCATTACATCTCCAGCAATTAGTGGAGTTTTGGAATTTATTGATCCTAGTTGGATATTTGTACCATCTATGTATGACCTTTAGATATGTTTCTAAGGTATTAATGCCATGAATTGCTTTATCTGTTTATATATTCCCATCTCGTTTTCCCATTTAAGAATCAAATTCAGCCTTGTAATCTTCCTTTTTTGTTTCCAAACCTTAGTGATTCTAGATATTATTTTCTGTCCTGATGTTATTGCTCTTAACTCATTAAATGGAATCGCTTCCCTTATAGATCTTGTTTTCAACAAATGTCTGATCCATACTCTATTGTTAGTATGGAAGTGTCTTAAGAGGCAAACAACTGATACCAACGTTTGGTGAAGTTTGTTTTATTTTGACCTTAATGGTCACTCTTATAAACAACTATAATACAATATTCATTTAGTCACAATGCCTTGGTGTTAGAGGAACTTGCTGCGTGAGGTTGAACATGCTGGATGTAAAGCTGAAACAAAAAAATAAAGAAATATTAAAGGTGAAATAAATGTTTGATTCTTTTGTTCACAACAAGAAAACTTTTTCTAAGTGCTTTCGGTGAGTGTTTATGGAACTGAGTTCAACAGGGGGTCCCCCGCCAGTGCTGGAGTTGGACATCTGAGGTATGGCCAACTATGGAGCATTAGCCAGATGGCTAGATGCAGGACTCACCATGCGCTGGCTCTGGGGAGTACGCATCGGTTATGCTACTGTGGATGGAACACGGCAGTAGCAACTTCTTATCGGTGTTCCATTCTTCTCTTCTTTTTCTTTTCAGCCGCCAGCTCAGCTGTAACCTCCTTCAGGAGTTCTATGAAGAAGAAAGTGTTGAATTAATATTTGAAAATAAACATTGATTGCCAACAAACAATATGTATTTGTTTGAATGTGGTTAGCCACATTGCATGGCTATTATCAGTAGTTAAAAGCCAACAGATCTTACCATCTAGTTCTCCTCTTTCTAGATCCACCTCTAACAGTTCACCCAGTTCGTCTAGGGTGTCTTCGTGTTCTTTTTGCTTCTTTTTAATTTCTGCCACCTCTTTTGGTTGTCTTCTCAAGCAAGGAAGACACTGGCTGCAACATTAATAAACCATTAGTCTCACTCAACTCTACCCATGTGTATGCTATGTCTATATTATGTTAATTTTACCTTACAACTTATGACTTTGACATTGGCTCGCGTCTTCTATTATTGTTTAAGCTGTACATTTTTGTGGTGCCCACAACCATACCAAAATGAGAGGTTTTCTCAGATAACTATATACATACACACCCATATATAAAACAAAGTGAAACTTTGCCTTACCAGCATCTAATGCAGCAACAAGCAAAAAGTGGTACACAGCAGAGCAAGAAAAGGGCTGCCATCACTATAGCTGTTACACGAAGTGATAATTGGACATCTGTAAAAAAACAAATGGTGGATTTTGAAAGAATGTTATTCTATGTAAAGGCTCGTGTGCTACAATGATATAACACGGAAAGTATCCTTCTATGAGCAGGTTTTGGTAACCGAGGTAAATTACACTCAAAAGTTTGTACACATTTAATACATCTGAATGAGTGTACGATATTGATTGATCACCCATTTCTCTCCAGCATCACTGTCCATATCTATAAAGCCATTTGTACAGACAGTTAAGTTTGTTTCTACTCTCAATAAAATTCATTATGAAACTTTACTTATATTAGGAGTAAGTTATACAGGCTATAGCCAAAGACAATTACTACAAATATATATATAATGACTTACAGTGCTATCTTTCTACTGTGTGTTTTCATTCTGTCTCGATCATCACAGATCAGATGGCAGCAGTGTCAATATGCACTGCGGAATCCTCACTATTGGAACGGGATGTTATGATCCGATCCCTGTACTAACCATTCGTTTCTACAACTAAACTATAATCTAGGGGCAAGCCCTAAGGTTCTTTGGTACTTACAATGCAACCAATATAATTTAGATATAATACAATATATGGAGAGGCATAAATTGCCAGAAACAATCTTTACTATCATCAACTGTAGTGGTCTCTATTACATATGAACACTGAAAACGATTGCATGTATGCATGTTCTAAAATACTTACCATCTGTAACAGTTTTGTAACATGCCCCAGGTGATGGACAACAGCCAACGCTCAAACACGTCTCTTTATCTAGCAGGTGTCCGTTGGGGCAAAGGATGACATTCTGCCCTTTCAATCTGCAGGCTTATGAAAGGAGAATAAACATTGTATAGTTACATTGATATTGTTCAATAAATGTTATTATCTACAGATGTAAAGCAAACATAGCATCACATTGACTTAACTGTATAGAAAGATAAAGAACCTGTTGTAATATTTCCTGTAGAAAGTGTCCTGCATAATGCATAGTTGGATGTGACAAAATATGAATTACATAGGGTAATCCTAGCGCCTTCTCTATATGGAGCTCTGAGAAAGTAGGACCATTAATGATGGTCAAAAATAACGACCAAAACGCAAGAACAAAACATTTTCTTTCGTTACAGAGGTGACCTATCTAGTGAGATCTACCTCACAAGTTGTTCCTGGACATGAATCTGTTACAAGGTAATCTATTAAAATAAATGAAATAATATCCAATGCAATTTTAAAGAATAAATAACCCAATAGTTTATCTTTGCTATACTATAACTCAATTGAAATAAAGCATACTTTGAGGATTGAAGAATTGTTTCATATTTTCTAGAATCCCTTTATTGTCTGATGTGCTGTTTGTGTCCGGTGAAGTAGGGACAAGTTTGGTTGTGAAACCTAAAATGAGAAAGAGAACATCAGAACAGTAATTCAACACTGAAATCAAACATTGTTTCAGCTAACACAGACAAAAAATACTCCGTGAAATAATCATGCATGTATACTCCTAAGTAACAAATTCACCATAATGAAGACTATACTGTAGGTAGTTCTAGGAAAAAAGAACCTTCTCTTGGCATGGAATAATTGGGTGCTGAATGTTCAGCTGTTACGTATGAATCACAGTGTTCTACAGTTCCTACGAACAGTTACATGAAAATAAACAACACATCTGTGATTAGAAATGATGTCAATAAATTGTTACTCTGTATGCTTATTTTCTTCATTCTTTTTACAGATGGCTTACCTTGACTGATGAGCACGACAAATATAAGAATTATTCCAGTTTTCATTTTTCGAAATATTAAATATTTCAAATATTCAACGAAAGAAGACTTTCTGTTAAAAAAAAAAATGAATTTAAGGTTTAGTTATTTACAGGACCTAATCGTCTTAATGAATATGAAGTGTTGTTCCTGAGCTCTTCTATTTGAGCAAGTGATAAAGTGATCTGCACAACTGATATTGTTAATGAAGCAACTTTATAAGTTTGCCTCTCCTTGACTTAGATGTCAAGATAAAGTGTTGCCATCTTGGTACTTGAAAGGCATCAAGCGTGCATAAATTGTACCCGCTGAGTCTCCCCAGAGGTGTGTACACAGACTGCTAATAGATGCGTGACCACTTTTCCCCCATTATCTGTTCCTTGGTGCATTACTATTCTATTCTTGTTCTCATCCCCGATTACTACTTGCGCCTCTATTTGCACTCATCCCTTTTAATAAAATTCCATAGATCTTCTTTTCCCTTTTGACAGCTTAAATTGCTTATTGTTACAAATTAGAAACCCTGTGACCTTGATGTTTGCTGCCTTTGGCCATCAAATTCTGATTAACATAAGTTGTATGTGTTAAAAAGGAGAAGTAACCATACAAACCTCTGCCCTCGAGTATCAGCAGTGAATGTTCCAATATCCCCTGTCTCGGTGTAAGTAACTGGCTGCCCATTGTGACATCATAGAATGACAGTGAGCAGCATTGTTACCTTGTTGTCGTGGAAACAAATGTTTATATTCTAAACAGTGATTTCTTATTTTCAAGTTGCAGTAATATTACAGAGATTTGCTGTATGGAGGAATGAACAATATAGTTGTGGATTTTTACTGATAAATTCCCAAATGGAAGTGCATTTAAATTCACAACAAGATCCCAGTTTTATATTGCTTGGCCTAATAGCCTTGTTAATATTTTTGTTGAACAATGACAGCCAACTATTCAATTTCTTGCTAACACAAAATTAGGAAAATATATGTGACTACAATCCATACAGTTAAGAAATAAAGAACATTAAAAAAAACATTAAGCAATAAGTTAAAAATCATATTTGAAGTGGGTTAAAAAAAATACAGCATTGAAACCCATTTTGGTCAGGTGTCTGTGCATTGCTCCTCTGATGTTTGCCATTGGAGACGCTTAACTTTTAATCCATTGGAATTTAATATTACATTTAATACATGTTTTTTGTATAAAACATTTCTCCCACCTTGTTGACATCCGTCCACGATGCTGATGTACTTTTAAACGGGCATTCTAATTCCCCAGCACCCTCAACAGAGGAACTTTATTATATCAAGAGATATTCAGATTTAAATGCCAAATCACAGTTTTTAGTTAAACGCGCAGAATACAGGAAATACAAGATCATCATCAATAACACAATGATGACATCATCAATGTAACTTGTGGGTTTGATGGGCATCCAAAGACATTTCTGTAAACAATGGCTGCTCGTATTTGGATTTTATTGTAGCATTAGCAGATCCAATACTGTTTACATGGTAGATTAAAAACAAAGTCAGAACGGACTTCAAAAGATCCAAAGTCAATAAACTGTGTTTGCAGTCTTCATATGTTCAGTGTTTAAATCCTAGGGTAATCGGAGAGATAATACCAAGCAGGCTCAGGCTGGCCATCTGGCATACAGGCCACTGGTCCACAACGCCCCATACTCACCCATACTCTGACTCAGTATGGACGGGGATATATATCTCTATGTCATTTTGCTACTTTCTTAGCTGGGTAACTACTCTGTATTTTTTTTTACACAATGGTCGGTCAACTGCATATACCTTTTCATGTATCTATAAATGTATGTACCGTGTTCTGAGTTGGTATTTTGCATATCACTGATCTACCAGTTGATTTATGGCATTGATTTATTGCATTAACAATGTATAAACAACATATATATATATTATGCCAGTGTTTGGCACTACTTACGCGTAGAACTCTATATCCACCAGACTCAGCTAAGCTGGAACACATTATGCAAGCTTTAAAATACCAAGGTGGCAACCGTATCTCGTCACGTGTAGGGGTGAAAAAAATGCCTTCAATATTAACCCCTTAATTACAAGAAAGTGTTTTCTCTCTCTTTATTATATTGTATAACTAACATCTGTCTGTTTCCTAAAACTGAATCCCTCCAAAACCAAACTTCTTATTTTCCCTCCCTCCAATGTCAACATTCCCTTAATGTTAATGGTGCAATTATCTCCTCATGCTCACTGTCTTGGTGTCCATGCCCTTGTTATCTCCCGCCTCAGTTATTGTAACCCTGTCTTAGCTGTTCTCCCTCTTACCCGTCTCGCCCATCTACAATCCACCGTGAATGTTACTGCCAGACTTATCTTCCCCTGCCATTGATTTACTAGCACCTCTCCCCTCTGTCAGCCTCTTCATTGGCCTGTGGGGTTTAGGATTAATGTCAAAATATTGA
Organism: Spea hammondii; assembly: GCA_029215755.1. Taxonomy (NCBI): domain Eukaryota; kingdom Metazoa; phylum Chordata; class Amphibia; order Anura; family Pelobatidae; genus Spea; species Spea hammondii. The sequence continues at coordinate 14,755,894 of JARDYJ010000008.1, forward strand.
TTATTACTTTGAAAGCACTTCATAGCAGTTCCCCTAATTACATCTCCTCACTCATCTCTAAATACACTCCTAATCTGTCTCACCACTCATCTGATGATCTCCTTTTGTCCTCTCTTCTGGTTTCTAGCTCTCATACACACAAGATTTCTCAAGGGCTGCCCCCATTACGTATTTCCCCCTGCCTTCAGTCCTTCAAATCCCTCAAATCCCACTTCTTTAAAGAGGGTTATCACATTTAGGGCTGCAACAGCTAATCGATAAAATTGATAATGACAATCGTTGAATCGATTTTCATCGATTATAAGATGAGGGTTTTTTCACAGCAGGTTGGGAAATAAACACAAGAAATGCATTTTATTAAAGCTTTTTTTTATTCTACCATTTGTTTTTATCAACCTGGTTATTAAATTATTTTAAATAAATGAAAAATGTAAAATTTTTCCCCAAAAATAATCGTTAGTGGCATCCCTAATCACATTACACATTAATACCCACTTATATTCCTTTAGCTCACCTTCCTAGTCCCTCTACTGCAGTACTTATACTAGGGTGGCTGGCCCATCCCTTACAGTGACACTTTTACCTATGTGTGTAATACGCTAACCTCCTATAGATCCTATAGATTGTATGCTTGTTACATCAGTGCTCCCCTTGCCTGTTTCTGTAAGTCAAATTATGTTATACTGTATACTACTTATAATGTAGTGTCTACCCATTCTACAGCACCACCGAATATGATGGTGCTATATATATATAAAACAATATTGTTTAAGCTGTACATTTTTTGGTGCCCACAGCCATACCAAAATAAGAAGTTTTCCTGCAGAGTTATATACATACACACCTATATATATATATATATATATATATATATATATATATATATATATATATATATATAATTAAGTGAATCTTTGCCTTACCAGAATCTAATGCAGCAGCAAGCAAAAATTGGCACACAGCAGAGCAGGGAAAGGACTGCCATCCCTATAGCTGTTCCCACCGATGTAACCGGTAGTCCCGCTAACGTCAGTGGGCGTTCCTGCCGACAACTGTGGTTGCTCCTGCTGATGTTGCAGGACACACAGTGATATTGTCTGCCTAATGTATTCTAGAACCTCTAGTACTGGGCTTGTGTATGGTGGAGTTACTAGTCATTCCTTGACTCCTTAATCTGTGCCAGAAGTGCTAATAGATTTATAATGTTTACAGATGTTAATGTCACATTAGTAGAAACCATTGTGGCGAAGCCCTTAGAGAGTAAATGTTCAATTAGTAAAGCTTCATTCTTTGCTAGCAACAAAATTTAATGCTTCATAATAATATTTTTCCTAGTGTTTATCATGCTGTACGTACACCTTGTACTTTATTACAGCTTCTTGTTATTACTTTATTTTGTTCAAAATTGTCCACAGATTGAAATTGTTACGCAAACAAAGACATTTTCAGATAGCTCCATATGGGTCCTGGAGAGTTTAAGATGCTTTGTTTCAACATAATGCAAATGCTATACTTCTAAGTTATTGATCTCTTGGGATTATTGTATAATTACACTAACAATATATGCCATCTTGGTGGGAAGACAGAATGGTACAAAAACATAGGCACAGCATTTTTTTGCGTTCATATCTTAAAAAAAAAAGATAAAAAAAGGAAGAAAAACAAGATGAGAAGTAACCAACTTACTGTGCACAGCCCAGATGGTTGCATAAAATAAATAGCTATCTCCTTGGTGGGAGCTCTAGCAATTTGGCTGAGTGAAGCTGTATTTCCAGCCGAGATCTGTGAACAGCTGTTTTGATAGAGCTTTTGCATCAAAACTTCATCGAACAACACAACAATGCAGAGCGTTCCTTCCTTTAACATTTATGTGTTGGTTAAAGTCATTGCACCAAGTCCACGGTTTTAGCTTACATTAACCCTCATTTTTCATTGATCCCTCCGACATCTGTCATTGCCGTGCAAATGTTCATTATTTAAAGAATGTAGAACTTGTTAGGTTATTATTTTAAAAATCAAATTATAGCCATCTTTTCTTTGAACAATGTATTTAGTTAAAAAGTAGCTGTCATGCCTGACAAATTTGATGAAACTAAAATTGAGACCAGCGGAGTACTTTAATATGCGTTGGTCTATGGCGGAGTTGTCAGGGATGTAAGACTGACCCTTTAAGAGTTTTACTAGTTTTGCAAAGCACAGATATACCCTTTGTAGCCTTCTCTAGGTGTATTATTGGCAGGGAATATGATTGATCCCTCTGTCATGATTCAGACTGAAATCTAGGACAAAACAGGTAAAATTCTACCCGTTCCATGCATTACTGCAGAGATGATAAAGGACTGAACTGTCTCTGATAACATTTTTATATTATAGATTACATGAACTTTAATAGAAAAGGAAGTCTATGAGCTTGGTGATATAAATAGGTGTCATCACATTTGTAGAGTTGGAATCCACGCGTATTAGAAATTTACCCATTTCGGCCAACGGTATCAGGCTTTGCTACAGTATATTTTAGTATATAATAATATATATTTTATTATTCTATAGTATGTCATACCTTTGAGCTGATAGGGCATTATGTTTATTCACCAGCAGAGGGCACCAAGACTCCATATTTAAAAACTGCAGCAAAACTTTTGAAAAGAGAGGGATTATACAAAACAAATACATTAGACACTGCTTATTTTAAATTATATGGTTGAAGCAAACACAGTTTGCACCTGTAGCTCAAGTAATGAGCATAATCTTGAAATAGCAGTGTTCGAAGTTGATATGAATATTAAGACACCAAAGTAACGTTTGCATGTTTGAGTGAACATTCAGGATCTACATGTTTGGTACGAATCCCTGCGTACCTCTCACAATAACACAAACAGATCAAATCTGCCACAGGTAACATTCCCTGTATGCGGTTTCTTGCCTCTCAGCTAATAAGCTTTCCATCTGGCCAAAGCAGTACACTGCTTGTTTCACAGCATTTGAAATATAACGTGTTTTTCTTTTTTTTTTGTACATTTGTTCAGCTGTTATTACTGAATGTTGGTTTAATCTATGAGCAAGGCATTAGCAGGATGCCACAAATTACAACCGTCATCGGCTAAATGCAAATTATGCACCTTGAGCAAAGCTCAAGGTGTGTGTCTTAAATTACAGATGGCAAGTTATGGAAGAAAATATGTTATGAATTGGAGCAATAAAGAATGCGAGCATAAGGATTATGGCATTGCAAATAATAAAACTCCACACAGCCTACATAATGTATGAGATATAAAAATAAGTACAATGCAAATGGAGGCTGTCTCTGCTTAGCTGTAGAATAATGGTCCACTTCCAACAGAAATGTAACGTTTAAAAATAAAAACATATCTTTAGATAATGGTTTTCTCTATATACATGATAAAGAACGCCCCATTTATGTGGGGGAGGAGAATACCGTTGCTCATCCCATAAAACACAGAGTTGATAACAGTACAGTTTTTTCCTGGGATAGTCCTGAGGGAACTAAATGCACCTGTCCATAAACCTAAACCAAGCTAGGGGTAGGGTGACATTTTATTTCTGCCATTCTGCCATGCACTTTAAAGCAGATGAGATTACACACACGGGCATCAGAGTATTGCAGAGTATGCGGTGATACCTTTTTTATTGGACTAACATAATATTTTAAAGACAAGCTTTCGAGAGTTATCCTCCCTTCATCAGGTCCGAAGCAATACTGATCAACATGATAGATCTACCTCTCTGCATTTCTCACCTCCAGACCTATTATTTACGACACCCCACTAAACCCCCCCCCCTTCTCTTATACCATCACTTGTTTTAAGTTGTAACCTCTATCATGTTGATTAGTATTGCTTCGGACCTGATGAAGGGAGGATAACTCTCGAAAGCTTGTCTTTTTAATATTATGTTAGTCCAATAAAAAAGGTATCACCGCATACTCTGCAATGCTCTGATTTTTTTTTACATTATATATATATATATGTATACCATCACACAGATTCACATATGCTATTATATAGGGCTGCAACTAACAATTATTTTCATAAAAGATTAGTTGGCAGAATATTTTTTGGATTAATCGGATTAAAAAATGAATGTAAATTTTTCATTTATTTAAAATAATTTAATAAACAAACAGGATGTTATAAACAAACAGCAGAAAAAAAAAAGCTTTGATAAAATGCATTTCTTGTTTTTATTTCCCAACCTGCCCCTTCCCCCAGTTATGCACATTTGAGCCCAGGCTTGCCACACTGCCTCTCAAATATGCCACATACCCCCAGATATACCACTCCGCCCTCCCCACATATGCCTTATATACCCTGATTTGCCACTCCGTCTTCCCCAGATATGCCACTGTGCCCCTGATATGCCTTATACCTCCTGATATGCCACACTGCCTCCCAGACATGCCACACTGCCCTCCCCACATATGCCTTATATACCCTATATGCCTTATACTCCCAGATATGCCACCCCCCCAGATATGCCACTCTCCCCCCTCCCCACATATGCCTTATATCCCCTATATGCCTTATACACCCTGATATGCCACTGTGCCCCCTGATATGCCTTATACCCCAGTATGCATTATACCCCCAGATATGTCACTCCGTCCTCCCCAGATATGCCTTATACCCCCCCATATGCCATAGTGCCCTCTGATATGCCTTATACCCCCCATATGCCATAGTGCCCTCTGATATGCCTTATACCCCAGATATGACACTCGGTACTCCAAATATGCCACTCTGCCCCTCCGAATAATCCTTATACCCCTTATATGCCACTGTGCCCCCCTGCTATGCCTTATAACCCCCAGATATGCCCCTCAGCCCCCCAAATATGCCACTCTGCCACCTGATATGCCACTGTGCCCCCAAATATGCCATATAACCCCCTATATACCACTGTGCCCATGATATATCCCCCCAGATATGCCTTATACTCTCAGATATGCCACTCTGCCCCCTGAAATGCATTATACCCCCTATATACCACTTGATATATATACACCACCTTGATATGCCCCCAACCAGACTTACCCCGTGCTCCAGACTCCTTGGTGTCTAGTAGGGGCAGCCGGTGAGCATCTGCACAATGTGGGTAGACAACCTCTGCTTCTGGCCGACACTTTCGCTGGAGCTTCTGTGACTGAGCACCGGAAGGTCATGTGACACCGGTGCTCCATCATAGAAGTCCCAGTGGAAGTGCTTGCAGTGGTGTAGGAAGTCTGCGCGCATCGCACAGACTCCCACTGGCTGCGAGAGAGAATGATCCGGGTCCCCTGCAGCGTTGCGGCGGATGCTCCTCTCTGGCAGTCGGCGAATGTTGCGCAGACCACCTCCACTGTGCTGGCCGATACTTCCGCCGGGCTTCTATCGTGATGCACCGGAAAGGTCACGTCACGTTGGTGCTCCATCATAGAAGCCCCGGCGGAAGTGGAGGACAGTGTCATTCTGGATATATTTGATGTTATTCTGCCTCTTACTGTTCAAATAAACCTACCATTAAAATTATAGACTGATCATGTCTTTGTCATTGGGCAAACATACAAAATCAGCAGGGAATCAAATCATTTTTTCCTTCACTGTAATTTTTTTAATGATTTATCTTTCTCCCTTCTTGTTCCATACTCATTGCCTTGGTCATTGTCACTGCATCTCATCCCTATGATTTTTTGGATGTCTTGATCTTCCTTTGACAACTTTGGGTCAGGCTCGGTTTCTCCTTAATGTTGCTGCGTAGTTTGACAGGTTATCCCCGTCACGTGCTTTTTTATGTTCATGTTGTATGCATGAATCATGTCACTTTTGATGTTCATTTAAACTTAGCTCTGCTGTATGACTAAATGAACCAGATTGTCCAACAACTGGGGGAATTGTATCTAGAGTACATTATAAACCATCACTGGTCAAGAATCACTTGGTTGCTCTGATCTTTAGTGTTTCTTTGTTTCAAAGATATATTTGAATTATTTTGGTTCTGAATCCAGTCCAGAAGCAAGTCTTTCATTTTGTTTTTTTTTGTAACTCATCTCGTCATAGATCTGTGTTTGGCGGCCACATGCATGATTCTGATCCTATATTTCTCTTTGCTATTGGGATTGTAGCCGCATGCCATTCGTCTATATAGAACATTATATTTTGCTAATAGAAACATCTCTTAACCATAAGTGGAGGTAAACAGGCTAGAAGACATTTAGGGCAGGTAAAAGAAAAGCACGTTTTGGCTTAGATCGCTTTCCCATTGTAAAAGACAAATGTTGCTGGCCAAGGTGCTGATCTTGAAAGCAATCTGCATTGAATTTTCTTACAATGGGATTCACTCAATAAACAGTGAGAAGTAGGTGAGATGAAGTGAGACAAACCAATTTATAGCACAGAGTTAACTAAGCATACAAACTCCAATACGGCATAGCTATGGTTATAGTCTCTAAGCAATGTATAATACATTAGTATTCTTCTTTGACCCACCAGTATTTAATGCATTTGAGGGAAATATGAACTTAGCTACGCAACACAAGTTTTAACAAATCAGTGTGACATACATTTATAGTTTTTACATATTCACATAATATTCAGTGCAAAGATAGACAATATTCTTTTATCTGATTTTTTTATGTTTCGGTGGTTAAAACAGAAAAAAGACCTAATGTTTGATTTATTAGAAATCCATGTAAACATGTGCAGAGCCGGCGCATTAAATGAATAGTAAGTTAGAGGACACCTTCCGATAATGAAACCTAAGAGTGACCTTCCAAATTAGATTCAGAGCTCATTACATGATCTAGCTCATTCGTTGGCCTTTGTGTAAGAAATAAAATATGGCAAAATTAACAATTTAAAATAATAATAATAATAATAATAATTGTGTGACATTAAGAACAACCACTAATTTTAAATGTAACCATTTAAATTACATTTAAATTATCCCTCCCCTTTGGTGAAATCTGTTTTGGCCCGGGTAGCCTTAGAAGGAAGAGCAAAAAGAAGACAGGACAGGTCTGTCTTGAGTTATCCAGAATTTCCCTGCATGTTATCAACGTCTACTGAAATCATTATTTATTATTATTATTATTATTATTATTATCATCTTTTATTTATATAGTGCCAACAATTTACGCAGCGCTTAATACAATACATAAATTCAAGGGGTATGACAAGACGGGAATTGACAAACTAAGACAAACCGATACATTAGGTGGAGAGAGCCCGGCTCGCAAGCTTACAATCTTGTGGGAATGGGGTGACAAACATAAGGCACAGAGAAAGGGTGAGCGGTAGTGTGGTGGTTCTAGCAGCGGTTTGAGATGTTTCTTGAATGTTGGGAAGGAGGGTGAATGCTGAAGGTTCGGTGGAAGTAGATTCAGGGCCGCCCAAGTGAAATCTTGTAGACGGGAAAAGGAAGAGGTGATAAGTGAGCCTTACAGGAGGGTTAGTGGCTGCGCTCTCACGGATGTGAATATGTGAAAGAAAGAGAAACACAATAGTGCAATATGTCTCAAAGCTTATTTTTTGTAAAATGAAGGCCGCAAGTGGCTACTCATATTTGTTGGGGATAAGTGAGCCTTAGCCCACGTGAAGAGCGTAAGAATCTAGTAGAAGAGTATTTGCTTATGAGGGCAGAAATGAAATAAGGTTTAACTTGAAAATCACCAATATCCTTATGTTTAAAAAAAAAAACAGCAAAAGCTATGTGATTTACATAAATATATTTAATACTACAAATTGAACGGGTGAATGGTCCACATTTTAGTTTTATATAATAATGCCTAAAATAATCATTTATAGGCTTCTTCAATTTATATTTTAATTTCAATATTTAAGAGTACGAGAGTTAGCAAGACAAAGACAGGCTGTAGTGGCAACATGGAGCTGCAGCTCACTTGTCTGTTATCCGGCACAAATGGCCAGTTTACCTAATACAGTATCTTAAAATGAAGAAGGTCCTATATCTCATTTGCAACAATGCCTGTTACCATGGAGATCAACCAGACTACCTCCTGACAGCTAAGCATAACAATGTGTTCTGACAGGTGGAAAACTCATTTAAAAAAAAAATCAGACTCTCGCTAAAATGGGAGCATTATGATAAAAATTTACGCCGCACGGCAGCTTTATTATTATCGCATTACGGAACTGTTTACAAACGTATTCGTCAAGATCTAATAACCGTATATATCTTGTAAAGTTAAAAATTGGCCGTTAGTTTTTCATATACCTGTGCTTTTTAGAAGAAAAAGAACAGGCCTTTGAAAGAATGACTGAATGTCTATATTCGGGTAATCAGGCAAAAGGGCTACGATGAGGGGCAATATACAGGCTTCTGATGCACACATACAGTAGATGTAATATAAACACATTTGTGAAGATCGATGTGCCAAGAGTCCGTAACGCTACGCTGACTAAGCAGTGTTTTCTCTATCAACAAACTGGTTCCAAGTGTCATGGAGTAGAATTTCCTAAAGCTACGGACTGAATATGAAAAAGCACAATCAGACGCTATGATTGTATAATCAAGTACTGGAAAATTATTATAAGCAAGTGCGTTATTAGATGTTACAATTACCTATGATCAGTGACACAAAAATACAAATATTTACAAATAAAATCTATAATTCTCAACGTTAAAGTTTACCAATAAACTGAGGGTGACCACACGTGAAAGCGAAATATTTCAATGTTAACATAAAAAAATATTTTCCATCATTTGACATAAACTATAAATTTTGCCCAACCTTTATACAGCTTTGTGATTTTATATATATATATATATATATACACACACACACACACACAAAATAGTATTAGTTTGAAAAATCACTCAAAGACAGATGTCATTTTTTCTTAGAATAAAAATAAATAAGTGATTTTCTATTGGCTTAATGAAAAACTGAGTTAGGGACAATGTAAAGACAGAAGCATCTGTCAGTTTCTGCGTGCCATATTTCAGATGCGGACAGACTAATGTTTCTGCTAAAAAAAAAAAAGTTAAGATTAATACTGATATGTGTCAAAAAGATTGTGTGCTATAGCAACGCCAGAGCAGATGTCCCATAGTTCCTGTTTGAATTTCGCAACTGGTGTGTGAGTTTTTTGGATGAGGGACCTATTTTGCACAGCTTGCTTGAAGTATGTTCATTACGGAATTGTTACTTTCCTGGAAACAATGAGATGGAAAATGTGAAGCTAATTTGATTTTCTGCCTCCCAGGCTGTCATTCTTATTTAGTTATTTTGGAGAAAGATTGCAATCCAGTTTGATACCATTTTATAGTCTGTGATGTTTAAAGTGTCATCAAATAACAAAGCTCAAATTAATTATCTTTGAGTAATCCAAGGTATTTGACCATTATACAATTAAATATTTTATGCAAATTTCTGCCGATGGTGGGGAATCCTACGCCGGTTGATAAGTCATCAATGCTCTAGAACAGGGGTGGGCAATTAATTTTCCCATGGGGCCACATGAGAAATTGGAATGGTTTTAGAGGGCCAGACCTCTACAAACTACAAACTCCGAAGCCTTGTCCATTTTGTTAACTTATGTGCTGTTTAATAAAGTTATTCAAGCCTACGTCATTGGTAGAGGTGCTTGAATAAGTAAGGCCTGAATAACTATTAGCACAGCACAGAAGTGAACAAAATGAACAAGGCTTCGGAGTGCATACCGTATTTTTCGCTCTATAAGACGCACCTGCTGATAAGACGCACCTAGATTTTAGAGGAGAAAAAAAAGGAAAAAATATTTTGAGCTAAAAAATGGGCTAAAATATTTATTACAATAACTGAATAAGCTATGAACACAGTAAGACACAAGCAGTAAGACACACACAGACACAGTAAGACACACACAGACACAGTAAGACACACACAGACACAGTGAGACACACACAGACACAGTAAGACACACACAGACACAGTAAGACACACACAGACACAGTGAGACACACACAGACACAGTGAGACACACACAGACACAGTAAGATACACACAGACACAGTGAGACACACACAGACACAGTAAGACACACACAGACACAGTAAGACACACACAGACACAGTGAGACACACACAGACACAGTAAGACACACACAGACACAGTGAGACACACACAGACACAGTAAGACACACACAGACACAGTAAGACACACACAGACACAGTGAGACACACACAGACACAGTAAGACACACACAGACACAGTAAGACACACACAGACACAGTGAGACACACACAGACACAGTAAGACACACACAGACACAGTAAGACACACACAGACACAGTGAGACACACACAGACACAGTAAGATACACACACACACAGTAAGACACACACACACAAACACAGTAAGACACACACACACAGTAAGACCTCCCTCCCTAACCCCCCTTCTCAGTATCTCCCCTCTAACTCCCTAACCCCCCCTTCTCAGTATCTCCCCTCTAACTCCCTAACCCCCCCTTCTCAGGATCTCCCCCCCCGCCCCGGTCACTTACCTTAAACTCCTGTGTTGGAAGCGTGAGGCGTTTGTCTCGGGTGCCGGCGCTTCACTGCTGATCGCCGGCGTCTGACGTCATATGCCGGCGCCCAGCGTAAAGCGCCGGCACCCGAGACAAACGCTTCCAACACAGGAGTTTAAGGTAAGTGACCGGGGCGGGGGGGGACACCGGACTCATTGGTGAGTCACCAGGACACTCTTTGCGGGCCGGTCCGAGCTATTCAGCGGGCCGGATGTGGCCCGCGGGCCGTGCTTTGCCCAGGTCTGCTCTAGAAGGACCTGGCTATTTTAGAACATTCCAGTTATATCAAATCAGTCATCTTAGTTATATTTCACTACCTTCAGAAAGTATTATGAAGCATAAATATGGACACTTTTAACTGTATATTACATGAAGAATATCCAGTATGACATTGCATGGGGAATTTTGTAACTTTCTGGTTATTGTTTTATACATAATCAAACTTTTATTCTGAAAAGAAAAAGCTTTAGAAAAGGTATTTAAACAGAAATTGCACTCCATGCTAATCACAACGGGTACATGCTGGTAATTCCATCAATGAGTATCAAACTATATACTGATATTCTGGATTGCGTTCTTCTTTCCGTTTGGTCCACTTGTGATGGTCATAAGGCCTGGTGCTCTTAAAACGGTAGGACAGGAATTATGGTGTTTAACCCACTTGCCTCTAAAATCAATGCACCTCCAATTGTGGCTATCCATGGATTATTATTTATAATTATACATTACTTAAAGAATGAATTCACATGGATCTGTAACCTGCATTGTAATACAACACCATTATTTTAAGTACACTAGAATTTATATAATAGTATTCTTAGTATTTTGTATTCAGCCTGAGTGGAATTACAGCATAAATGATTAACTTCCACGTTTAATAAAAATCAGTTCAAATTGCATGATTTAATACATATATTCCCAGTTTAAGATCAACAAAATATGAATCATTCATCAAATATCATTAAGTATGATTAGACATCTTAAGCATTGGGTGATGCTTAAAAGAGGGCCAGTCCTACTGGACCACTCATGGAGGTGGGAGTGCAGCAGGGTCATGTAAAGTGGCACAGAAACAGAACCACAGAGGATCCAGTGCACTCCAGTTCTGGAGCTGCAGCTTCTCCTAAAATGAAGTGACTTCTTGCCGTTAGGCTAAGATTATTTAGGAGGCTGTAAATTCTTCTATTACTTTCAACAACAAAAAACTTTCTTTACCAACTGTAAAGTAAGGTTATGCTTCAGAAGAGAACACTCAAGGGAAGAGAATTTTGTTTGATAGTGCTGTAATTTATTTCACCGAATTAGAAAATATAGAACAAGTAGCCCACTGCCAGTTTGGCTACAAACAAATTGCAGCTTCAGCACAATAAAGAACAGCAGATAATAAGGGAACTTATCTTTATCACCAGACAACAACAACTGTAGCTGATTATCAAATGGGATTAATCTGTTCTTTAAAGGAACAGTTCTGTTGTTTATAAGATCCATTCATTCTTATTGCAATTAAACACAATTATCCCCCAATGATGAGCAGCTAGCGGCAGCTCATACAGCCAAGAATTAAGCATTACTGTGGGGATTATTTTACACTGTTGAAAACGGCAGATTTGTACTTGAAATCACCTTTTTTGTTCCTTACTTTTATTTGCCTGTTTGCCGAGCATGATAAATACCACCAAATCACATAAAACTCACACGTTTAATTAAATACATCATAATTATACATAGCCCAGAATGATCCTATATTTTCACGTTTGCCATTTTTATGATTATTCTGTTAATTAAATGTCACTGTTTTTAAACTATTAATAACTTTGTTTTTATTGATATTAAATGTGGTGTTTGCAGAATCACATGGAAACACCAGAAGGAAATTGCCACATTTCTTCTTTGTTCATTTTGGTTTTTTAAGGGGAGGGCAGCTAGAGGGAAAATAAGGTTGCAGTAAATAACCGACAATATCTCAGAAGTTGCGGAGCATAGGTAACATTTTCATTGTTGTTATACAGAGGAAACCTTTATGAGAATCATAGAGTAGTCTTTGATCTCTTGGGTCTAAGATCTTTTTCACTAAGAAGTCAAGTGAGTTAACTCGACTGAAAATATTCGACTCCAGTCACATGCCATCGCATGCTAACATCCACAAAACAACTCCGAGCTATGTGCGAGGGCTTACGAGTGTATACGACTTTAAATGAGGACAGGCAAATTAATAACCACCCTCGCCTCTGCAAATTGCCTGATCTTTTTCAAACTTGAATGCGCTCATTTACACTAACCTCTCCTGCATAGGAGTTTATTCAAGGTTTGCGAGTTTGCTTTAGTGAATTTGTGAGTTGAACGTTTGCGAGTTGGACATGTCACCAACTTGTAAGCACTTTACAGAATGGAACTGCCCAGGTAGATTAAGTCGGCTGTGCCCAAATCTAGCCCTGGCTCTGCCCAGTGCCCATGTCCTAGTATTAATTTCCCATCCGTAACTCACACAAGAGGAGGATTAAGGGCTGTATGAATATTCTAAGTGCAATTTAAAAATAAGTTTACCTTCTTCAAAACAAAGTTATTTTGCAAGTTTGATCAGAAAATAATTTAATTAAACAATGATATCAGCAAACACATCTATAACTAGAGATGGACATTGCCCTTCACTGTGCTGACAAATCTTTTTGGATGACATCCTGTGCGCAGGGTAGATGTGGGGCTCACAAGAAAAACCAATAAAAGTTGTTGGAATTCTCAGGAGGACCACATTTATTGAGCCCTATTCTGAGAAGTAGCCATTAGTAGGCTTTTTGGTATAGGGGAACTACCTTATGTCCACAGCATGGCAGGGGTTGACGGAAGCGGAAATCCGTAGGTTTGGCTTCAGGGGTTAAGGGGCTATGCGAATGACTCTATTGCAGGGTCCTCCCCTGGCACCAACCAGAGGAAGATCATGCAGGCCACCAATAGGCTCACTCGCACGGCCTTTTTACCTCCTGACGGGGAACCTACGGATTTCTGCTCCCGTTAACCCCTGCGATGCTGCGGAGATAACGGGAGCGGAAATCCATAGGTTTCCCGTCAGTAGTTAACTTAGCCGGCAGAGACCACTGGTCTCCCTGCTATAACTTTAGGGGTCGTTCGTATAGACTTTTAACTGTTGTAGCAGAGAGACCAATGGTCTCTTTGGGCCAAGTTACTGGGAAAGGATTTTAAAAGTCTGTACGAGCGACCCTATTGGTCGCCAGCAGGGGCTCGTCTGCCATCAACCAATGAAGTACAGGTGTTACACTTAATTGAGTCACCTGCATTCAAGCAGGGATATCAGCCATAACATACTGGGAGCAAAAGCACCAATTGAGAGTATTATATATGACCTCAGGAATGTAGAATATGATGGATTTAGCTCCAGACTGTGTGACCCTGAGAATCTGCCCCTTCACCCTGAGACCCTCATGTATGTTAATGCCGCATAAAAGACTTTTGTGTTTTCCATTGTGCAAACCAAACCAATGCAAACCACAAACATTAATGTTTATTAGTAACAGTATTATATTGTCTTATTTCCTAATAGGCTATTAATTATTATGTATATGTATCATCACCTGCCATTTCCTGAGAATGATGATAATAATAAAAATTATAGTCAGCCAGTCTGATGACAGTTGCTTAAAGTCGTTTATGGTAACAGGTGCACACACACACACACACACATATATATATATAGTTTTAAATTGAAAATTGGTTCTGTTTTCATCATTGCTTCTTTGTTGTTAATCACTTCCCCTACTTCATTAATTCATTAAACTCAGATTAAGCCCTTAGGCTGGATAGCCCCACGCATAGCCTTGCTTTTTATCTGTTTCAAGATAGATTAAGTCTAGGTCTTGTTTAATGAGGTGCCACTTGCTGGCTTTTCATGCAGAAAGAATTTCTCACACTCAGCGGTATGTATATACCATATAAATTATAAAATATTTTGGATTTTTCAGAATTTCTGACTAATGTTTCCTGCAGGAAGCTCCATCATTCTGTGCTCTCTGGGATAAGGACAGCAGGGATTTCTTTGATTTGGTTTGCTCAAAGATTCATCTTGTTATTCATTATTTTTTTTCTAGCATAGTCTCTCAGATCGGTTTTCACAAAGAATTATGTTTTTTTAACTTACCTTCAGAATCTGTCGCTCAACATTTCACATTTAACTCTTCTTGCACATATACTTTTCTTTCTAATGTCTAGACAGCTTCACAATTAAACACATTTATTCCTTAAGTGTTTATTTTACATTTTTGATAAGGTATTTGCTGAAGAATTATTTATCTTATGAGATATATACGGGGGCATAACTAGAAACCACAGGGCCCTGCCAAAATTGCCCTGTGGCCCCCAGCTTCACCAAGCAACATATCCTGCAGTGCCACCTTTGCCCTAAACAGCTTGTGAGTGCCTTTCCCCCTAGTAGCTTATCATCCTAACCCCCAACCAGAATGTCTGTGCCATCTTTGCTCCCAGCTTGTCAGTGCTCAATAGCTGGTATGTGCCATCTTTGCCCCAAACAGCTGGTCTATGCCTTCTTTCCTCTTCTTTCCAGCATTCACTCTGGCACACATATGTAAACACACTCACACAAATTACACACAATTACTCTTACTCACTAACACACACATTCACTCTCACAACACTCATGCTAACACACATTCCATCCTACCACATTTACAAATCAGTACTCAGACACACTTACACATCCATGCTCACGTTGATGTGCTTCCACACAGGAAATTATTTTCTAAATAACTTGCATAGTGGGATGGGGTTAAAGCAAAGTAAACACATTTGAAAAGGGGTATTGACCATCATACCATGAGCCAATGCCCTGCATATGGTACTGAGGGAGATAAAATACAATTAAACCTTTAGATAGGCATGGAGCCCACCTAGGCCTTTTGTCATCCCACCATCCACTATACTGTTGTGTGTCTACAAAACGTAAGAAACCCTAAACAATTCTGAACTTGTTGCCACACAAATACCACTAATTACATTGTTTTTGCCTGGAACTCTAAAAATAACGTCACCATAATATAAATCTACATTTAAAATAACATTCATTTTTTTTAAAATTAAAGGCGGTCATCATACCAACCAAAAATTGGGGAGCAAGGGTTTTGGTGTAAGGTGTATGATAGATTTTACAATACATTGTACAGGCCCAACTAAGCTGATGATGCACGAATGTGTGGTATTATAAGGAAGTTGAATTGATCAGCTCTGGAATTGTTCTTTAGTAACTAATAGCAAATGAAGACTCATTCTTAAAACTCTTTCTCGGGCTACAACAAAGAATATCAACAAGGCTCTCTGTAATACAGTAATGACCTCTCAAGTGCTTTGTGCAATTCCACATCATAGTTCTTTTAACAAATGAACACTTTATTCTCATCAATATAAAATTAATAATAATTAAACCTGAACTTACAGCAAGCTTCAATTAAATAAGCAAAACAAGGTTTTCTTGCCAATTAGCTTTGAAATGCTCACAAAAGGCTAAAGCAGCTTTATATTGTTTCCAATTCATGTTTACAAAAATACAAGTAAAACATAAAAATCTGTCTAGATTTCTTAACATATTTTATTGTTACTGAAATTTTTTATCAGTGTGGTATTTATTGTTATCCATTTTTTGGAAGTTGGGATAGAAAAGGA
Source organism: Spea hammondii (assembly GCA_029215755.1). NCBI lineage: Eukaryota > Metazoa > Chordata > Amphibia > Anura > Pelobatidae > Spea > Spea hammondii. The sequence goes on from JARDYJ010000008.1 coordinate 14,772,106, forward strand.
TTAATATCCCAGACGCCCAAAATATACCCTTTTATGATATATTTTTTACTCCCTTAAAAAGATATAAATGAATGCTTCCTGAATTAGGCTTAAAAGGGTTACGTGGCCATTACTAGAAGTTGTCTGCCTATCTGACTTAGGAGTAGTGCACAGTGCCAGCTAGCGGCTGCAAAGGGAAATATGATATTGGCATGTATTAAAAGGAGTATTGACTCACAGGAGGAAGATATTATTCTGCCTCTTTACAGGTACGTGGTGAGACCCCACCTTGAATATGCAGTTCAATTCTTTTCTTAAAAAAGTATTTTCTTAAAAAAGACCTTATGGAACTAGAGAAAGTTCAGAGGAGGGCCACAAAACTAATAAGGGGAATGGAAAGTTTTAGTTATGAAGAAAATTCAATTTATAGACATTAGAGAAATGGCGTCTTGGGGGGGATATAATATTATATAAATATGTACAGGGCCCATGCAAAGGACTCGCTAAAGACCTGTTCATTAATAGAACATTACAAAGGACAAGATGTCACCCGCTAAGACTTGAAGAAAGGAGATTTAGTCTACGGCAGCGGAGGGGATTTTTTTTTTTTTACAATTAAAGTATGGAATTCACTGCCTAAAAGAGGTGGTGCTAGCAAATAAATTAAATGCCTTTAAAAGGGGCCTGGATACTTTTTAATGAAGCAGAGCATAGAGGTCTGTGTATGGTAGTATAGGAATTATTATTTATGTAGTGCTTGTTGATCCAAGGAGAAATCTGATTGCCATTTGGAGTCAAGAAGGAATTTTCCCCCATTGAAAGCACAATATTCACCTATATTGATCCTCAAAGGTTCACAAAATTCTCAAAAACAAGAGTTATCTGCTCCAGGTGAAACCTGCATGATGACTGTGTTACTTTCAGCAAAACACACTGCATGGTTTTCTATGTACAGCTTCCCACAGAAATCTTTAGAAAAGCTAAACAGGCAGGCTCTACATATCATGGAGAGAGACAGTATAAAATATTTTCAATTGTAATTGTGCTGTTTCTATTAATGTTTCAGTAGAACAGTGTTTAATGAAAGAACTCATGCAGGGAATACAAACTAACAAAGCTGTGAATCAGCCAACCTCCCACGTTCCTGGGAATATCCCAACAGTTAGAACGAGGAAGGTTTCCACCACAATTTGGAATGCTTTATGTCGAAATGAACTTGTGATAATTAGAATAAAACCCCTGTAACAGCTGTATTTCTGTATGAGGTGCTGGTTTAGATTAATGGCTTTCTGTTTAAACCATTGATAGTGCAGATTAGATGTGCCGGGGAGGTATGCTTGCCATTTAGCTGGCCTTGCCCTCTGGGCTGAAAATTGCTAGCTCTCATTAAGAGTGTGGGACTTTTCTCAGGGTACATTAACATTGGAAGCATCCCCATTTAATCCACAAACAACCTTGTTAGATATCATTGAGCTCGCATTCTTATATACGGAATTTCTCAAGTGGCTAGCCCAGAACAAGGTTTGGAGCCCTACATCAGTTTCATAACACATGCTTGTTATGGACATTTAAAACCATTTATATGGTTATATAGCACAAATTTATTAAAAAAATAATTTCCACATTTCCTGTTTTATATTTAATTACTACTGGTTAAGAAGTCCAATTATACCAATACTAGTATCCTCAGCTCCTCCATTCCCTCAGCCACCTTTTGTCCCACTGGCCAATTTTCTTGTGGGAACAGTGAGCGCGCATCATAATCACCTCATGACTTAAGATACCGTCTTCCACGTGTTAATGTGTAAAAGTATAATTCTGCAAGTCCCTATTGATATGACACCTATGCAAGGACCTACCTGCCTAATGACGGATTGGTTTAATTCTGCTGTGGCAGTGGGGTGTCATGTTTTAGGATATGTACAAATGTGTTTCTTCTTGTGACTGTGTTTTTAACATTTCTACAGCAGTCTCACTTTTGGCTTTTCTCTTTTTATTCAGCAGGGTGGCGATTTGTATTCACTACTGAGCAGTGGCGACTCTAGAAACAATATATAGGGGGGGCACACAAGATACCACAGTCAAACTGGGGGGGCATTAATAATTTCCACCATTAAATCATACCACTGAAAAAACACACACACACACACACACACACATATATATATATATATATATTGCCAAAAGTAATGTGCTATGGAATGATACTTTTGTTATTGGACAATACAATACTTGATCATTCAACATGGGAAGCCTGAAGCCACAATTTAGTACGACTAATCCTTGAAATCCTTTAAACAACACAATACCTTAACTTTTCCACCAAATGATTTCAGGGCCTAATATTAGTCCCTGCTAGCGACGGCACCATGCCGTCGTTAGCAGTCAAGGACTGTCCTGGGTGGTTACAAATTCGGTGGGGGGGGGGCAAGGAATAACCTGGGGGGGCAATTGCCCCCCCTTGCCCCCCTGTAGCGACGCCACTGCTACTGAGCCTCTTTCAAGTTATCCCTTGTGAGTTTTTGGCAAAGACGTTCCTTGTGGAGAAGTCAGTACTATATTATATGGCAGAGCACACATGCAGACGAAGATGCAACCCACAATTCAAGCGTATGAAGGAAAGACTGTGGCAACACGATCAGAGCAATAACGTTTTATTGAGGGTTACGAATCAATACAGAAGCCACATAGCTCCATAATGTACACGTTAGCCCTTACTCATAGGTAATTATTACTGTATCACACTGTATATGTTTTCACCTTCTTCTCTTGTATGAAAATAATTTGTCGCTGCATACTTAATCATGTGAGGGCTAGATTACGACCCATATAAGCCTTTAGGCACATCGATTTTGGGGGCCCTTTCAAAACCTGTTACATGTAAAACACACAACTATCGGCTTACCTGCCAAGCTTCTGACTCTACTACCTCTTGTATGTGATGCTGGGCTGCCACGCTAGTAATGTGGGATGATATGATGATGGATAACGTGAACCCACTGAGCACCCTCCTCCCATATGCAGTAGCCCGCACATTTACCAAGCAGCCAGTGGCAAAGCAAGGGTCATATTATAACCTAAAAATCTGTGTCATCCCAGAGCTGTGCATTTGTGTGTTATGGCGGCATTCCCAAACGAAAACTTGTTGCTCTCATATCATGTTTCATTGTGTTGTATTGATATTTTTACTTAGATTTGTTAAATGGATATCACAGAACACATATGGCGGCGCATTTTCTTTCTTCCATTACATGTTACATTATTATTGCATCATGACATATCTTCTTGGGTTAATGTGTACTTAGGATCTAGGCATTCCAACTCAGAAGTATCCATGAGACAGATTTTATTATAAGATCTTGTAATGTGTCATTTCCCCTTTTTTGTAAATACATTCCTGCCACTGAAAATATATGTCTTCAGCTGCCATTATATATAACATGTAGGCAGCTTTTACCCATAGTTTTCGAGACATTCCTGCTATAAGCTGTTATTAAATCTAAAACAACTCTTTAAAAGGTGCCTTTACAGAGTATGATAACCATCTAGATAATAAAAGGCCATTATTCTTGCTTCCCTGCCCTTGCCTTTGCTAGTTAATAAAATCACAGCAAGATATCATAATATTTAAGAGGGAATACAGTGACGCTTTGAATGAGACCATGGAGGATTGGGCTGTTATGGTTCTTAAAATGCTGTAAAAAATAAAGAATGGAATAGAAGCCTAGTTTAATTAGCTTATGATAGCTTTTAAGATTGTTAAAATAATCTACAAACAGTTTACATTAAACCAGATGAAATATGAATTGGAATGATCTTATTGGTGTTCTGTTTATTGCACTGACAACGCATCTATTAAAACAGTTTATCTTCCAAAGCATACTTTGTATCACTGCAATGAAAATCAACATATGTTGGGTTTTTTTGCTTAAAATATGCTTTGAACAATACATCATAATAGAATCAAACAGTTATATAAAAATACACATGGCACATATATATTTTAAAAACACCATAGCACACATACGTAGTAGGAGACATAAGACTATAGCTAATACATCCCATCAGTTCCCAGCAAGTACCCATAGGTGGTGCTACCTTATAAACAATTTACTTAGGGCCATCATAGTTCCATGGAACCCCCAACAAAGGATGAAGAGGATATGTGTTGTATCAATTTTTTTGTGTATAATTACCTTTGACAGAGATATCCAATCCATTCAATGAGAGCTGTAATCCTATAAGAGATTTAGCTTCTCCTTAATCACTTTACCTAGAGTATTGTAAATAGTTCTGGAGACCACATCTCCAGAAGAATATTGACATATTGAAGAGAGAGCAGAGGAGGGTTACTAAAATGGCGTACAGAAGCCCTTGCATTGTGGGGGGGGGCTTGTCCAGTGGGGGCCAAAAACACCAGCTCCTCCAAACCAGGGACTGTCAGGTCCTGGGGGACAATTACTCCCCGGGTCGGTCAACAATTGTTCACAAAGGGCTGATAAAACATTCGGTATAGACTTGCACAAGGGAGTACGGACAACTAGAGGCAACAGCAATACGTCAGGCTAGAAAGAGTAAGGAAAGTGTAAAGAGTCTAGAGGACAGAGAAAGAGGGAGATGATTCTACGGACACTTTTCCCATTACGAAAAGAAAAAGAAGACCTTGCACACAAGTATCCGATGCAAGTATGTAGGTATGTTTTATTAATTAGACATTGCTATTATAGAGGGAGACTTATAGGCTTTACACGTTTTATGCCCCACTGAGGTTTTCTAATGCGTTAAACAGCCTAAAGGTTCATTAGACTCTCACTATACTAGAACTGGTTAATCAATACAAAATACCTACCCGCATTAGATCCTTCACCTTTTTGTTGTGTCATTCAGTCCCGTTTGGAGGGTACTTTGGAGATCTTCGACACAGCTTCTGTTTGTTGTTGTGAATGTGGGTGGAGGTACAGCTGTGGAATTAATACTTGCCGTGCAGTACGCTGGATCTGATTGTTGATTCCTTAACCATTAACCTCAGGAGATAAGTTGCCCAGTATCTATATGTAGACAGATGTTCAATCTGGGCTGCCCCATATCTCTGGAACCTACTTCCACAGAACCTTCAGCATTCACCCTGCCGCCAAACATTCAAGAAACATCTAAAAACTCACTTCTTCAGAGAAGCCCCAACCATCTTAGCTGCTAGAACTCCCATGGCCCTTTCTCTGTGCCTTATGTTTGTCACCCCATTCCCTCAAGATTGTAAGCTTGCGAGCCGGGCTCTCTCTACCTAATGTATCGGTTTATCTTAGTCTGTCAATTCTCGTCTTGTCATACCCCTTGAATATATGTATTGTATTAAGCGCTGTGTAAACTGTTTTCTGTGTAAACAGAAAAAGGTTTTTAAGGTAGGTACAGACTTCTGTTTAGTCCTTGGTGTATCTGGTTGTCGTATTTGGAAGTTTTTCATCATCCTGGGTTTTGTATAGTTTCGGATTCAGATGGATTGAAGGAGACTAGCCAGAGCTCGCTAGACTTGCATCTGCTGGTTTCGATGATCAGCCACGCTGCCCCCATGATCATCTTACATTATAACTAACTTAGAAACACAGATTTTGACACTATATAACAATAAAAAAAACATACACAGACACTTGATACTAATAAACGTAGTTTGTTTGTGAGTGCAAACTATATCACACACAGCACTGATTATTGTTTGTACCTATTGCACTATTATATTATTTTTTTCCCTGTATGTGTTTGCACCCCAATCATCTGTATATTGGTATATCTACATGTGGAGGAAGATTGTCTCTTTGGGTTGCTGCAGTCGTCTGGGAAGTATTACCAGATTGTATTATTTTTTCACATACACTTGTGAGCACGAGAATTTGGTTGTTAATTATTTTTAATAAAACCAAAACTACCAGCTCTAACATAGTGATGCGCTAAATAACTATGAGTTTGTATTTCTGTGTTTTGCCAAATCACCTAATGGGATCATTACCATGTCTATTTGATAATATTATAGTATACTCTTTCATTTAATAATGGATGTATGCCTTTTAATTCCCTTTAAAGTATTCTAAACAATTACTGACCACTGAATTTTCACTTGGTGATATATCAGAAATAAATTAAGGGATCATTGACCAAACAAAGTTAAAATATAAATGTGTTCTTTATTTAAAGTTGTAAAATGTATAGCACTTGTCAAAGCACATCAGACATTTTTATTTGGGTGATTTGTGTTCGATATAAACCCACAGTTCTTATTTGCCTGTTTCCAAGCATATAGTTTCTCTGTTTTTTTAGACTCTGATTTGTTTAGCATCCTTTATATTGACATTGCATTTTTTATTCTAACTATACCTTCCTGTCCTGACCTCTGACTAGTTGATCATACCAAATAATGTGCTACCTGACCTTGGTCCTGTCTTCTCTTTTGCCTGCTGTATGCATTTTGTTTACTGGTTTGATCATCTAATGCAGGAGCGCACATATCTAGTCAAGGACTGGATAGACTCAAGGGCTGCAGACAAGCCATGCATTCTGTGTATCATTGCCTGAAAATAAGTAGTTTAATGATTTTGAATTGAGATGTCTATGCCTTGTGGCCTGTCTGAATCCATTAAAGACAGTAATTGTGTACCACTGATCTAATGTCCGGTAGCAACATAGGCATTAAATCCCTAGCTGGAAAGTTTTCGAGTGATGGATTTTAACAGGATGTTTGTAGAGCTTTACAATAATCACCCACATTGTGTTTGTGCTTAAGACCTAAAACCATAAGAAATAGATTTAAATTCTCTCTTGTATATGATTTTCATGTAGTGTATGTCCTTGCAGTGAATTGTGATATGGCCCCTTGATGCTGTCAAAAAGCTCTGCTGATAATGCTTAATGCTAAATCCAAGTCTAAAAACTAAAGTGCTTTGTTGTCATGTGTTTAAAGATGGTAGATTATGGACATAACGTGTGAGTATGTACTATAGCTCAGCGAGCTGGTGCAAGCTCAAGTCCAATGGCTGGCATGGCCTTGCAACAGTGGGTCCTCACAGCCAGTGGTGTGCTCTGCTAAAGTAAAGCCTAGGGTGGCAAGAGTGAGGATATCAGGCTCCATGGTGAACCACTTACTTAATTGTCCTGTTACAGACATCAGAGATATCCCTTGTAGTCAATCTAAGGAGGTCTGTGCCTATCCACTACTCATGGATTTCAATGGCATTGGTTTTCTGCCAGGGATTGGCTAACTCAAATATAGGTGAAAAAAAGGGATGGAAGTTTTTTGGGGAACGAGTAAAGAATATTAAAGTTCTTAATAAATAAAAACTTCAATACACATTCCTTCTTGGTAAGCCTTTTGTGAACTGTAGATTCTCCTTTAACATTTTGTAAGAGTGTAACTTGCTCTTCTTTGTTAATTAAACAGGAAGTGAAATACAGCGCTAGCAAAACAGCAAGAAAAGCTCCAAACCAAATACTCAAGGCGGTCTCCCTTGCACACACCCAAAAACAATAAAGTGAAAAAAGAAACTTAGAGTAGGTGAGCTGTGGATAATAAATCACTAAATCAATATGTAAAATGTGTTGTTCACACCCTGTGATATCAAAAATGTATATAAAAAATAGATATATATAGTTATATCCAAATGTGGAAGCATCTTCAGTCCGAATATTTAGAACTCGTAACATGAAACATAAAAAAACAAATAATACATAGTGCAACCTCTAATTACAAGATGAATAAGATCGAAAAATTGTGTAGTATCAAACTCACACTTTACAACAGCACTAATAAAGTGCTATATGCGTGGATCATAAAGAGTAGATAAGATCAGTCAGGGTCCCGCAGAATAAACCTCCATATGTAGGCTTAATTCCGGCATCAAATAAATACAATAAATATGCTTACAGGACCATCCGGACTGAAGATCCTTCCACATTCGGATATAAGTATATGTATCTATTTTTATATTAATGTTTGATATCACAGGGTGTGAACAACACGTTTTACATATTGATTTATATTGATTTAGTGATTTATTATCCACAGCTCACCTACTCTAAGTTTCTTTTTTCACTTCTTTGTTAATTACCTGTAAGTGACCTAATGAACTTGAACATTTTGGTATGATTGTGTATTAACAGTTTGCAACATAATAAAATGCTGGCACAGCAGTCTTATTTCTTAGTAGCTTTGTTTGCAAATAGCAAACCATGTCAAAAGCACCTTATGCTTTAACCGCAGTACCATCAGCCATTATTTAATTTTCTTTAAATGCAAGGCAATAAGGTTGACACAATTATTAGTTTCTCTGCAAATGAGTTTCTAATCCTAAATCTAGTCACAGCATGTACAGTTATATACATAGAAAAAGCAGAGGAAAGAACAGATATCCAATTTCTCATTTCAGTGTGATATTTACTATGAATACACCAGCATCCTGATTTAGTTCTATTAATAAACTCATTGCATACGCATTATATAAGCAGAGCATGAAGTTAGATTTCTGAAATTCTGACTCACTGAGCTTTGCATAGAACGAATCAATCGTCAGAAGCCTGAGTGCAGGACAAAGAGATTGCTATATACTGTACATCATTATTATAATAAGTAGATATTTGCAACTTGCTGTTGAAGTAAGCTCTAGAAACAACTTCATTCATTTTCATGACACATGAGCAGTTTTAAACAGAGATTATTAAAAAATCACACAATTATTTAAAAGATGTTGAAATGAGATATGAATGCTCAGTCTGATCAATAAGGAGTTTAAACACACCACTGGAGATTAATAAAATATAATTGCACCATCTATTTTACTAAGAAAATGAAAAATTGAAAAAAAAGTGGAGAAGAAATACTGCAGCTGCTTTTCCAAATAGTCTGAAACCTCCAATGTCCATTATAATGTTCCTCTCCACATTCTGTAACTTAAAGCGTGTGCAGTGGGATCCAAGAGTAAAACCAAAGAGAGTGGAAAAGTGGAATATGTTTCTCCCTTGAAAATGGTCCTGGTTATCTAAGTCACTAATACACCACAAATGAATCATACCATACACCTGTTTCCAGGCCTGGATTCCTGGCCTCTCGGTCCTTAAAAGGCTTACCACCTGTTCACACACCTATCAACATTTTAAATGGCCAAAGAAGCACTCTCTTTTGGTAGAAGGTGTGGTTGGAGGACAGAGCTTTACCAAGACTGTTGAGTCTATTCACCATGAATTTGAGTGGTCAGTCAAAGTATAGGTTAATTCAACTTACCAGACACGACTGAGGTCCCACGCTCCAACAAAAAGTAGGAATGTTGTGATACATATTTTTTTATAACAATTAATCAAACAAATGAATCAGAGGTCTTCTGGATCTCCTATTGACCAACTACTCTGTCTATTTTTCCTGATGCAGAACCTTAGACCTTAATGAGCCCTTTGTTTGTCAGAATAACTTTATATCTGTACCAAACAATTGCCCCCTTAAAATGTGTTTAGCATGAGGATATGGGGGTTACAAGTTTAGTAGTATAACCCATAGGAAGTACAGAACCCATTATATGCCTCACCTTCATCCCTTATCCCATGCCACTCCATAGTCAATCAAAGGCATAGGGATGGTATTTCATGAAAATTTGCTTACGTTTATCATTATCCCACAGTAAAAATGTATGTACAATCTCAGTAGCTAATGGTTAGGTAAAAAAGGGCCAGCATCATAATAGAGAATAACAAATGTAATATTTGTATTGTTATTGAAGTGGCAAGAACCAAACCAAATGGTTGTATGTATAGTGCTGTGAAAAGTATTTGCCCTTTGGTGAAATCTAAGAATAATGTACACCTTATAGTATGCTCCCTGGTGCTGGGAAAGTCTAAAAATTCTATATAAATTAGGTATTTCTGAAATCAGGACACCTGAATTGATAAACTTAGAGGGGATTTTCAATCAGTTTACCTAATTTTGTGAGGATTCAGAGGGAAAATATATTAAATTTTTTTACTAAATTTCTCATCCTAAATTTTCAGCTAATCAACTAACTATGGTATCAAAAGAAAGCTCTATCTCTCCTTGAACAAACAATATATCGTTTACATGGGTACACTATTCGCAGGAAAGGAGAATAATTGCTGAACTGCAAAAATGGCAAAATTGCTCCGGGCTTTGAGGTACCAAATACCCTGGGACTGAAGGGGTTAAAGTATATGTTGCATCATATTTCCCATAATGCATCTTAAATTTGTTTTGTCCTTCATTTTCCACTTACGTGCCCCCTCTTACAGAGAAAGTTAAGGTATTATCCTATCTAATTTTGTGTCATTAAGAAACACTGAGACAAGGCTCTCAATGCGATATTTATTTAAATGTGTGCACATGCCACAAATTCAGTATATGGTTGAACTAATAAGACAATACTTTTAAGAACTCGGAAACATATTTATTTGCAAATTTTCATTCTCCTTGTTATGTCGCTCAAAATGTGCTCATTAATTTGTTAATCTTCTTAAAGTGCAGAGTAGTATTTTGAATATGAAATTATCTGCAATAATGTCAAAAATAAAAAGTATCACTTATGTTATGGCAAATATTAATTTTAAAAGATTGCATCTACAAAATGTAAAGTTCAGTGCCTCTGAGAGATAATTAAGGTACTTTAATTGGAAAAGATCTTTTTCAGAGATTGGGGAAATCACATGACATTCTTGTTTATTCCAGTGCATAGTAATTAAAGTTAGCGCATAATATTTTCACATTTCAAGTGTTCTATTCATCTTACTTAATTAATGAACTTGTCTTGAGTATAGATCTTTTGTTCTATTTTAGTTCCAGGGGTGTGTTAGACAATGTTTGGGGTATTTGAAGTAAGGACAGAAGAGTTTCAAAGATGCTACTATGGTATTTTCCGGATGGGTTCTAGGTCTCTCTAATAAAGACTCAATGCCTACTCAAATGTTTGAGAAAGCAATAATGAATTGCATTGGGTAATTCTCTTTTGCCCTCTGGACTTGTGATTTACAGTTTTAATCAATTGCCAGATTAATACTTCTTTGGGTATAGACTATAGCATATCAGATCCAACAAGTAACAAATCACCTATCAAATGTCTTCAATCTTCTTATACAGTCAGATTTCTAGATGTTCAGGTTTACATCAATGGTCTTAATTTTAAATAGCTCCAAAATATTGAGCATAAAGTCTCTTCAACTACTCATTGCTTATGCATCTTCCTCCACAACCAAGCCGCCACAGTTTTTAATGTTTTCTTAGTCTAGTTAGCTAAGTGCAACAATGAAACAGTACATTGTAATTAGCTGTAGACCTCCCCTGTCCTAACACAAACCATCTTCATCATTAAAGTGCATAATTAAACTTTAGATCTAGCATACATCTATATGCTTCTTTGTAATTTAGATTTTAAGGACCCTGTTACATAAATCAGTGTATATCTGAAAAAGCTATATACTCTTATAGATCACCAGTTCTATAGCTCCTGATGGAAAGCTTAGTCACTTCTCTGGTAACTTCTCAATCATTTTAATGTTCTTCATTAATTATTATTACTAATCCCAGACAGCACAATTAATGAATTATCTTAGTATAAGTAACACTGTCAAATATTTGAATAAAATCCATATCTACAACTTAATGCTCATCAATCATTTTAATTATAGTGAAGAAAATGAACCAAATGTATAATATCATCTTGTAGAAAATTCAGTCTACTCCATACTTGTGCAGCATTATACTTTAAATAATATTTGCTTCTTACTTTTCATGTTACTTATGTCAAACAAGGCTGTAGTTACAGAATGGAAAGGGACCCATATCCCTTGTGGAATTTGACCCCTGAAGAAAACTAAGAGGACCTGGTGTCCACCGCGGCTTTACGTCATTTTTTTGTTTTTCCTTCACAGCGGAGCCACTGACCTCTGGGCTTAAAAAAAGTACTATTGCAATGCCATGCCATGAGAAAGGAGTTAAAATCAAAGTACGTAAGCAAACCATGTAGGTGTAGTAGATGGAAATGTATACTACATAGGAATAATTCATGCATTGCTTCTTTTAATGTCTTAGAGCAGAACACTTCTTTATCTTAATATGCGGTTTCTTTCACCTCACACTACAAGCAATCTTTTATTATTTCTCTATAAATGAAGAAGTGGTTCATTGACAAAATTTGTACCCATCAGAGCAAGGCTTCTAATGTTCAAATCCTCTTTTGGAAGACATTTCTTGCAAAAATGACTGGAAACAGATAGTGAATATTAGCCCTACGGCTTTACAGAGCTAAAAAACCAATAAAGCAAAATGAAGGCAAGCAGTCAACCAGTGGGGCTACTATCTTTTAGCTGCAGTCACTGTTAATGTCTTTCTTGAGTGGACACATTGCCACTAAAGATAAGAAAGAGAAAGCTTGGTTTACTGGTATGAACGTTTATAATGAACAATATTAAAACAAATTCAACCCCCCAAAACAGTAACTTATTTTAAAAGATATAGTTAACAAAATGATATTTAGATTATTTTGGTTGAACAAGTCTTTCATTTTTGTTGCACACTGTCATGCAAAAGTAATTACAAAAAAAATGAAATATAAATCCTTGATAAATAATGCGCGATGAACTAGCATTGGAGCGTATGGATGAAGATGCAGTGACTCTCTTATACTGATGGGGTTCAGGGATTCTTTAAAAGAGTAAATGCAGGACAGTTTTAGGTGATAAGTGGATTAAGTGTGGATTAAGTGTATAGTGTCCTGTAAAAGTGTTACACATACTTAAATGCATCTTGTGCCAGAAAGGTTGCTGTGTTTATCATGTGTTTTTTAGATATATCTTTTGATGGAAGTACATATTGCTGAAAGGACCTATTCAGAATTATTTTCCATTGAGCATGTTTCAGGAAATTATTTTACTCCCATTGGAGAATCTATCAGGAAAAAATTGAATCTTTGTTACTGTAATAGTTTTAGTTTCTTTGAAATGTTGTGTTGGGAAACAACTGTAAACAATTACTTACACAATACTTGACAAGGCAAGGTTATCCTTGGTTTTATCAATAATATGAAACCTGTATCTAAAAAGAAATGTTCCAAGTTTGCTGACTGAAAGAATCCTGTTTTAGTTTTATAAAGCAATATGAAATTTTATTCCAACTAAGACACACTAAATGGACAAAAGTATCGGAACACCTGACCATTCCACCAACTATAAGTATTGAGGCATAACTCTTAATGATTGAAATCAGGGTTTGGGCTATGCCCCTTACTTCCAATGAATGAAAATCTTCATGGTTCTGCATACCCAAACATTTTGGACAATGTTATGCTTCCAACTTTGATGTAACAGTTTGGGGAAGGCCCTTGTCTATTCCAGCATGACTGTGCCCCAGTGCACAAAGCAAGGTCCATAAAGACATGGTTGGGTGAGTTTGGTGTGAAAGAACTTGACTGGCCTGTACAGATTCCTGACCTCAGCTTCAACGATTGGTATAATGGTCAGGTGTCCCAATACTTTTGTCCATATAGTGTAGTTGCAACTAGTTTAACCAAGAACAGAAAATAAATGGCCTTCACAGTCAAGAGTATCTAGTTTTTGCTAACCGGTGTTTTAGGAAAAATCTCTTTCCGTATATTAGCCTAGTCCAAACTTTAAGGATAGCCAAAAACTAAATAACAAGGCAACAATTCAAAACATGAATCTTTGCTGGCAATGCATTGCTGATATTGCTGTAGAACCACTGAGCAAGGAGAACCTCTTCTGGACACTAAGGGAGAGCCCCAAGATAATTTCAATGGAAAATACACCTATACAAGGTAATAAGATTAGCTCCTCTGATAGATGATTCTCAAGACCACTTACGTGATCCAGTATTGGATGATCTAGTATCATCCTTTTGTGAAGATATATTTTCCAGTGGTGACCTCTTGGGGTTCTCCCCAAGTATCAAGGTGAGTCCAAGATCTTCTGGTCTTTTTGCTGTAGACTCGCTTTATGGCTCTATTCTCATACTATATATTATAATAATGATTTCGCCTTTGCTGTGAAATGTCAGGTAAATTTTGAGATTCACTTGAGTTTTACCAGAGGGCAGGCTAAACAAGTGCTGTTTTTATGTGAGTTACTCACGTAATGCTTTTTATGCTGGTAGATTTTGCCAACCTAATTTATTTTTTGGATTGGGCAACTGAAAAAATAGGCCAGTAAGAAGCAGTAGATATAGCATGTTTAGGTTTCAGCAAGATGTTTGATACACATTCTATTCTCAATTTATTGTAGCTCATTTATTATATTTTGCATTATACTAATTGATAATGCTTCAAATATTTTACATGTAATATATATAATATAAATGTGTATATATATATATATATATATATATATATATATATATATATATATATATATATATACATATGTTCAAGATGAATATTACCAGAGTACTCAAATGTCACATTAAGTAAAAGAGTTTACATTTTTAGTACTGCATATTGATCTTTTGAAAATTGGAAATGTTGCATGTACACTTGTAATGCCTAACGCATTTATCTTCATTTAATCTAACAAATGATTTGCCTTTGTTTTTTGCCTATACTGCAAATGTTCAGCATCACTCAGGATATCGACATTCTTATGTATAGATATTGATGTTACACCTTTGCATTAACATTGTTCATTTTCCTTATAAATCCTGTTTATATAAATACAGCATATATTTGGCTTTCTATGATTCTTTGCCAACATAAATTCCTCAAAATGCTTTCTGTGGATCATTGTACTTTACCTTTGACAACAGCTAGAGTGCTGAAGATCTATCTGTTGCATGCAATCGTGTCCATCTTTGGAATAGATGGTCACTCTGTTTCGCCTTACTTCACAGATGTCCCTCTTTTCTTGGAGGTCAGAATGTATTTTGGGGCATGAGTGTATCACAGTGCTCTACAGCCCTAATGGCCACAATAGTGTGTATATACAACACTAAAAATGTGTTTATATAAACTAAATTAATGTGTGTAAATAAAATATAATAAATTTTCTAAATCCCTTGGTCAAAAAGTTACCTAAAAAGTCTTGGAAAAGCCCTGCTACCTACCTTTCTTCTTACCACCACCACTAAACAGCGTTGCATATCTTTCAAGGGTAAAAAAATTTGAGCAATATATGCTTGTTCTGCACCAAATCAATGCCATACCTAGAAACTCTTGGGTTCTGCCCCTGAGCTTATGGACCCTTGGTCTCAGGGTAAATGACCACATTAATGTACTATGAATGTCACAGTAGTAGTAACCTAAAAAGCTACTAAGTAAAAGAAGGGATACATGTCTTGGAAAAGTCTTCTTACGGTATGTTTTGGCTATTTCTCATACAAATAATTCATATATTTTTTTCTTTGAAACTAAAGTTGAGGTTTTACACTCCTGCCTTTTTGGTGTAATTTCATGACATCATTAAATACAGGAATACCCTTGATCTCTCTGAATAACCGTAGAGTATAATAAACAATGTCCAAAGGAGAGAGCTTGTGTGCCAATGATAATGACTCGGAGCAATCCTCTGCACCAGAGAAGCAGGCCATGAATGTCTAGTATCACCAAAAGGAGGGAAAGCTGAAAGCCCCAACTAGAGCCACATAGAGCCTGGGACCCATCCCACTTATGAGCGGTGGTCACCACCCGTAGGTAGTGTGGAGTACCAATCGGACCACCAAACAGGCCCCTGACATAAGCCCATAAACATGAGAAGAGCCAACACAAACTTAATAACTCAGAAGAAAATGTGCTTGGCTACTCATCTGAGAACTGAGTCCGCAGCGCAGAGTGGCGTTTGCGGTGTGGTAAATTTGGCGATTCTCTCTTTGCTATGTGTTCGTAGGTCTGGAAAACCTTCTGGGAGCCCTCGTAAGTTACTATCAGCTTGAAGGGGAAACCCCCAAGTATAACAAAGGCCCAAACAGAGAAGTTAGCTAGTAAGGGGCTTCCTTTGCATCCTCATGTATAAGGCAGATGTGTCCAGGTCCTGATAGAATTGTAGGGTAATACCCATATAACATGGAGAAGCATGACGGGTGGTTTGCATTACTGCCTCCTTTGTGAAAAAATAATAAAAAACAATTAAACCCAACTAGGCTGTGAACTTACAAAGCTCTGTGGGGTCTCAGACAGCATGGCACCAAAGATTTCTGAAAGGGCCGATTGCAGAGCCTCTATAGAGACATCTTCAGGGTGCCCCCCGACATGCATGTGCTAAAGATAGCTAAAGGGTGCCATGATGAGGCAAAGCTACCAGATAATGCTGCCATCTTGTTTGAGGAAGCCATGACTCTCCAAATTAAGTTTTTTTAAATGTGGAGTCAGGTTGTCATTTTGTCTAACTAACCCATACTTACCCCTATCTACTTGGCTCAACTGCACTATGGGTTTCAATGACTTACCTTTAGGAAAAGCAGCAGCTCAATTTTTTTCCACCTTCAGGACTCATTTCAACAATATTTACTTCAAGCAGCACTATCTTAGTGCTTAGAAAGGAACCCAGACTAGACTTTGCAAGACCAACAGCAACAGCATCACTACACCAATGAATGGATAAATTCAGCAGTGTGCTATAGTACTGGATTTTAACAGAAATTGCACCAATGACTGAAATTGATCTGCCATCTGCTCCACCAGGTGTGGGTACAGCTGTGTTCTCTGAGATTTGAGGATGTTGCCCGTTACAGAGAAAACCATCTCGTTTTGGATGCTGGTAGGTAGGCATGAAAGCAGCTGCTGGGCCACTAAGGAAAAAAATGTACATTGCTGTACAGGGGAACGTTCCTTGGGGAGCCCCCTGATTGCCGAACAAGAGAGCTCTACCGATGATATCATTGGCGACATAAAAAGGGGTTTTGCTGCGTGAACTGAGATTCCATGGGGTTATACAAGGTCCACAAAGAGAGTGTGCACTGCTCCCTGGTAAAAAAAAGAGAAAGTACTGCTGCATTTTGTTTACAAGGGTAGTATGAATGGCTCAGTGAAACAGAGAATTAAATACAGGAGATGTTGTAGATGTCAAATCTAGCAAACACATGGATAACAAAATGTTAAAGGTTTCTCATTTATTTTGGTTGTTTCATTAGGGAGTCCATCCTTGGTTTTGGTGACTCATATAAATGCACAAATTAGGCAAACATTTTTAAAAATGAAGTTCATATGAATCCGAATGCATGGAATCTGAAAGCTCTTCAGCTGAAATCAGTGGGAGAGCTTTCAGAGAATGAGGAGGTCTCATTAGACCTCACTCCAGAATGCTTGCTGGTAAGAAAAAAGCTGGACAATGGAGAGGGGTCAACTGCATTTGGGAGGACTACTTAGTATTCATATGCATTAAAGTACAAAAGATGGTTAGAGTGCCTCGTTAATGTATAGATCCTTGTATAATATGAGGAACTCTTAAGTCTCATTTTATTTGATTTTCTAGGTCCTTCGTTTTTTAAAGAGAACACGTGTTCCGTGTGCTGTAGAAATGAAATGTTTTGCATGTATTTAGGCATGTGACAGACTGAGCACTGAGTCACGCTTTCAGTCTTGCACCCATTCATTATCTCTGTTACAATGCCAACAGTAAAAGCTAACAAGACGAAAGAAAATATTGAAGATAGATGCAATTCCAGTTAAACAAAAGTATTTTAACACCCACACGGCTAAACATGTTCCTATTCCCAAGATGTTAGATAAAACCAGTCTAATGATATTGCTACACTTTAACGCCAATGCAGAGAATGCCTGCTGAAATTACCTATTACAGGGAGGATAACGTTTTGCAGACAGGTACACAGATATGTCATTCTTTTAACAGAATGGATTTACCTTTGCATTAGTTTGGGTTACTTTGAAGAGAAGATATGGATTACAGTACAGCCTATTCCTATATTGTAACATTCACACTTTTTCTGGTAGGATGCCTCAATTTTTTGAAGAGATTATTTTACCTCAAGGAAGCTGAGTTCTGTGGCAAAATCTGGTAACATTTAGTTCACTATTTAAATCATATCCTTATTCTTACCTTACCTTTATATAAGCTGCATAAACCAAAAAGGGGGCAGTAAATATGAAAAAGGTGATTTTATAAATCCTGAGAACAGGAATTACGATGTCTGCTTCCCACCTAAACCAGGCCTCAAATACATATACATATATATATATATATATATACACCTATCAGCCATAACATTATGGTTCAAGGATGGAAAAGTGGTCATGGGCGGCCAATGCTCATTGGTGCACATTGGGGGACAAAGACTGGCTCATCTGGTCAAATCCAACAGACAAGCTACTGTAGCTCCAATTGCTGAAAAAGTGAATGCTGGTTCTGATAGAAAGGTGTCAGAACACGCAGTGCATCACAGTTTGTTCCATATGGGGCTGCATATCCGCAGGCAAGTCAGGGCACCCATGCTGACCCCTGTCCACTGCCGAAAGCGCCTACAATGGGCACGTGAGCATAACAACTGGACCACGGAGCAATAGAAGGTGGCCTGGTCTGAAGGATCACGTTTTTTTTACGTGGATGGGTAACCTGGAGAACACATGGCACCAGAATGCATCCATGGAGGACGCACCTCGCAACTTACAGGAGTTAAAGGATCTGCTGCTAACATCTTGGTGCAGATACCACAGCACACTTTAGAAGTCTACTGGAGTCCATGCCTAATACACAATATTAGGCAGGAGGTCATAATGTTATTGCCGATTGGTATATGTGTGTGTGTGTGTGTATATATATATATAGATATATATGGCATTAAGATAAAGTGTGTTCTAGCTTTCTCCTCCTATCTTTTCTTTCTCCCTCTATCCTCTCTCTCTCTTTGCCAACTTTCTCTCTTCCCTATCTCCTTGTTTTTTTCTCTAATTTCTATTTCTGTGAGACAGAGAGTCTGCATTAGGTAGGTGCTGGGGACCTGCCTTTGGTCAAGCATAGCGCAACTCCCCACCTAAATGCACCACTCTCCCTCCCACAGCCCTTACTCAAGCCATTGCTCTTATCCATGCATATTAGCTATTTAGAGTGATGCCAATTATGCCTCAGGCAACCTGGGATATAAATATACTAAAATATTAGAAATTAGATTTGTATACTATACTCACACAAGTTGTAATCATAACATTGTATTAATAAATTGTTATGAAAGTATCTTGTACGTTGATGTCAGGAAGCCAGAAGCTTATATTGCAATTTCACATTTCTAGTGCCAATAGTAGATTATTAACAACTGCTGTTTGCTTTCTTGCAATAAAATTTGCTGCCAACTTCAGTCATATGAGTTCATCAAGTTACATAGAAGTCAATGGCATTGATGGCACATACGCATCTCTATGTGTGTAAGGGTTTTAAAAAATCAATTCCTCGGGTCTTTAAGTGAATTAGATTTATCTTTTACAATTAAATATACAAGCAAATTCGTCCAGCTTTAACAGTAAGTCACTGACTAGGCCCTGAACTAAGGCACGTTGCAGAAACAAATTGATTACAATGACAATGCCCTCTAACACCAAGTGAGCGCGTAATATATGTTATTACAAACAAAACCATTAACTTGTTCAAGGTCAACTTTACTTCCCTGGAACAGGTGAGAGTGTCAACATGCACAGATACATTCTTACTTGCTGATCTTTTACTTTCCAGACGACCTAGACTTATTTCAGGAACATCTTTAATATTGTTTAAATAATCTTTATATATATTTTGTATAGAAAAGGCCATGGGCGTAGGAACCCCTAAAAATCTGGGGGGGACAGCATTTTCCCCCATCAGATCCCCACTTTCTCACACTATCTACCCCCTCTCCCCCTTTCTTACTATCTACCCCCCTCCCTACCCTCCATTCTCACTAGCTACCCTCTCCCTACCCTCCCTTCTCACTAGCTACCCTCTCCCTATCGCCCCCTTCTCACTAGCTACCCTCTCCCTACCACCCCCTTCACACTAGCTACCCTCTCCCTACCCCCCCTTCTCACTAGCTACCCTCTCCCTACCCCCCCTTCTCACTGTCTACCCCAGGGGTGTCCAAGTTTTTTCTGCAGTGGGCCACTTCATCAGAATTGTATACGTGCGCGGGCCGCATTCATTTTTCACTGTGAGAAAATATGGCCTTTAATAAAATATGCAGATTAAAATAAAGTAAATGACACAAAATGTTTACTTTTCCTCTCACTGATTTCTGGGCCTAGAAAGTTTTGTGACTGCAAATTCAGGACTCAGGATAATTAAAAATGAAATAGTTCTATTTATTCTAGGGATGCACCAAAATGAAAATTCTGGACCAAAACATTCACGGTTCACTTAGCCAAAACGAAAAATGACCCCCACCTTTTTAATAAAAGTAGGTAACACACCACAATTGGAGAAAAAAAATTTGCAATATGACATGGCATGATAGGAGTGTGATTGCTAACAGCAATCACACTCCTATCATACCCAGGCAGCCAGTACATGCTGGTACAGGGTGGCTGTAAGTGATGTGCAGACCCCATACTGCTGGCAGCATCAATACACAAGGGGGGCAGCTAGCTAGGTTTCAGCATGTACTGGCTGACTTGGCATGATAGGAGTGTGATTGCTAACAGCAATCACAGTCCCATCATGCCTAGGTTCCAGCACTTACACATCCAACCAGTAAATGCTGTAACCTAGGCATGATGGGACTGTGATTGCTGTTTGCAATCACACTCCTATCATGCCAAGTCAGCCAGTACATGCTGGTACACGGTGGCTGTAAGTGATGTGCAGACCCCATACTGCTGGCAGCATCAATACACAAGGGGGGCAGCTAGCTATGTTTCAGCATGTACTGGCTGACTTGGCATGATAGGAGTGTGATTGCTAACATCAATCACAGTCCAATCATGCCTAGGTTCCAGCACTTACACATTCATTCTATCACACACACACTCATTCATTCATATACTCATTCATTCACAGATTCGTTGACTCATTCATTCAAACACCCTCCCCACCCCCTTACCTGCACTGCAGCTCCTCGATGCCACTCACAGTCTTCAGCAGAGGGCGCGGCCTCCCTCTGCGTTCTCTGGTACTGCACAGAGGATGTGATGTAATGTCACGTGAACTCTGCTGGGTTCCGGTTCCTCTGTGCAGTACAGAAGACTCTCCCACAGGTAAGTAGCAGGGCTCGAGGTGCGGACCGCGTAAGATCGGTTGCCCTGTCTGCCGATCTTACGCGGGCCGCACCTCGAGGTCTCGCGGGCCGCATTTGCGGCGTTTCTATTGGGGGGGTTCCTACGGCCCTGGGGGGATTTCTTAATTATCGGTCCCCCCCGCATGAGTTACTGGGGGGGATCTGTCCCCCCCGGTTCCTACGCCCATGGAAAAGGCAATAGAAAACAATCACCAGATCTTTTTGATTCTTATGTAAAGGAAAAGTCACATGCCTTTTTCTTGAATGGAAGCTTTGAAGCTCCTCCTTCACTGTGTGATCCGCATAGAGTTTCTATGTGAAATACTCTGCAGGACTATTTGTTTCTTCTCCCCAGACATGGAGTGGCAAGATCCTGGTGGGTGGGTTGTAGCGTCCAGACACCAAGAAAATATATATACACACTAAACCGGCCGCAGGCCTTAAAGCATCAGGGCTGCTTAGTCATCCCCAGCCTCGCACATAGGCCTTTTCAGAAATATGCTTAAATGCAATAAGGAACAAGAAGCAAGTGCTGCCAAAATAAAATAGCTAAAAGCTCCATGTTTAAGTGAAAGAGTGGCATGAGCAATATTTAGACTATTTTAATGCCACTTTAAATATGACATAAACACTATACACTATATGGACAGAAGTATTGGGAGACCAGATCATTACATCAACAGGTATGTAGTTTGTCCCCCCTTTGCAGCTGTGACAGGGAATTTTGCCAGTAGAGCATTTGTGAGGTCAGGCACTGATGTTGGACGAGAAGGCCTATACACCTGTGCCAATGGATCTGATTGAAACACCTGAGTTCCATAATTAAGAGATGTGTGCCCCAATACTTTTGTAATTAAAGTATATATATAGTAACTGAAGTTAGTTCCAGTTACACCAGCAGTCTTAACAAGGAACTGTTGGGTTCAATGTTGAACTCAGTCATTGAGATAAAAGACACTATCAGTTTGTAGTTCCCTTCAATCTTCCCAGAACAAATAATCACATTAGTATCAGAATGTATAATATAGTTAAAGCTAGAACTCCTGCAACAAACATCATGCATATGCAGCACTGCCATCAGAAGCCTTGAGGCCCAATACAAACTTAAAGATAGAGTCCACCTGCCCATTCCCACCCCATGCTCCTACCACTGCTCCATCCTATACAAGGGTACTTGATTGCGTCCCTATGTTCACACTTTTTGAAAAGAGATGCTCACTGAGTATCCTCACCCACAGGCCCCTCAATGCCTAATGTGTATATACTGTACATATTGTCACCATATAAATCAAAGATTTACATCAAAGTAGCTTTTTAAAAAAGTGATGAAATGTCCCTTCAAAATTTCTGGAAGTCTTCTGTAGTCATGTCTGCATGGACATTTCCCACCGTGCATCTTTTTTTTCTTCTTCTACTACAATACCTCGATTTATAACAACGTGTTTGGATAAAGATCTGCATAATGTCTTAATATGCACAGAGATCTATAACATGCCTCTCTTCAAATTACTTAGTTTTTCATCTCCGAGCCTGTATGAAGCACCAAATTAAGAAATACGGTAGATATGAGATGTTCTTTCTGCACAGATAGTCTGACAGAGCATAATAATCATTTGAATAACACGCTTATGAAATATACAAATCGGGATTTTATTGCGAATCTGATATATCTGCATTGAGAAATTTTGAATCTGATTGTAAATTAGAACAGACCGACCCATTTCAGATCTATGAAGTGCATTATTAACCCAATATAGTGTACTGTATATTATAGTATTATATCATTGTATAGTATAGTTTCAAAGCCAAATTCTCACACAGTTTCCTTGGATAAAACCCTTTTGTTTGACAACTTTTTTTGTTCTAAATGTTGTGCTCTATACTGAAATCTACATTCTCTGTTCTTTCTTCCATAAATTATCCAGTTCTTCTTGGGGTTCCTAGTGCACCTACACAAAACCATTTACTGCGCTGGGGAATACCTATTTTGGATGCATTGGACAAAATTAGGATAACATTTGAGGAAACTACAGAAATTGCGCACTTTAATGATCGCGGTCAAGGATTTTTTCCAGTAACAACTAAAAGTAGAAGAAACGTAGAAAGAATAAACAAAAATTGTTTAAATCAAGAAGGAAACATATTAAAAGTATTAAGTAGAAAAGCAGGTTTATGTTCATATGTAAGGATGCTGTCTATCAGTAGAATAAAGATTTTAAACCTGAGCAGATATGAACGGATCTGTGATTTGTGGTTGATTTTTTAAGATATAAGTAAGATCTACGGGAAAACTTAACCCAATGTTTTTACACAAACATCCAGGAGCTAACAGTATATACACACTTCCATTTATACAATACATTACATACCGATACACTCATTCACATGCACATTGCCATGTGTTCAACACATACAAGCCAAAGCACTCATTCACACACTTATACGTACTGGTTCTAGAACAATATTGATGCTGAATTGTTCATTCACATACACATATAGACAATTATTGAAAACATCTGGACCGGAACTCAATCGCATACATCCTGACCTAATCATACTCACTTGTATGCTACAGCTGTTTACTGGACGAGTACTGTCAATGTAAAGCAGGATAAATATTTAAGTAAGTGCTAAACAATATATATGTTTTATACTCATTTAATTTCAATTTTATATTTTTTCATTGCCTTACTAGTCCACTCTTTTCAGTTACTTTCACTCATAGGCAAAAAAAAAATATTTAGACGCATGCATTAAAATATATAATATGTCCAACTGCCATAGAAAAATACAGAAAAAAACACTTAGTGATCTGCTGCACGTTAATTAAAAGCTGGACATTCAAACTTTTTAAGAGAACTTTAACAGAAGAGGTAACTTGCTGTAATTAACATGTTCCGCAGGGTGGAGCGCACATTCGGCTTATGTTTGGTACTCCCTGATAAGGATTCCTCAGTTTAGGATTCCTCCCTGGTGCCAGCAGGGGAGGGCAGGCAACCCTAAACCAAGTGACCCAGTACTAAAGCAGCCTTAAAGACATTTGTCAGAGAATATGATCTGTATACATTATCCATCCTTGTCCAAAACATTTACTGAGATCAAAGGTATAGAGAATCCGTAAGCCATACATAAATAGAAATGCTGTCCAGACTGACCATTTCACGTTTGCCTGGCGGACCACTGGCTAACAGCTCCCAATACTTCTGATGCACCATCTGATGCACCATCTTCAGTGTCAATTAGCAGCCACTGCCCTTAAACAGCTATGACTGCCTAGTTGTCCCCAGCAGGCTCATACGTGCCATTTGGCACACCGGGCAAATGCTCAGTGGACTGATGGCCGACATGACCCAACAGAAAAAAGTAGTGTACTTCTGTGCATATCCAGCTGTCGGCTGCACCGACGCCATCATGCGGCTATGGAATACCTTGGAACTCTCTGGGTTAGCCCGGAGAAGAGGCGCTCAACACCCAAATCCTCTGGATCTCCGGATCGCGGTCCTGACACGCCCCACTCCCCACCCATTTCCCCTTTAAATAGTGGTGTTTCACACTGACATCAGTGGGCAATTCAGGCTGCATCCTGCAAGGGAAGGCTCCGGGTATCTTGAGTCCACAAGTCCTCAGGTATGGGCTAGGGCCATCGCCTGTTTGACTCTGATCCGCAATCTGGCCCTACTAGTCATCATGGAAATCCCAGCTAAAGCCCCTTTTACTCTGATGGCCATGGTACAATTGCTATAAAACAATCAGAATAGGCTTTAGGTAGTGGCCCAACATCTTAAAGCCAGACCAGACCAGGGGAACCCCCTTCCTTTGCCAGCCTCCTGATCGTGGCAGGAGTGGAGGTGGCAGTGGCAGCAGCTCATTCTGCCAGATCCCCAGCCCTGATAACTGGCTGGCTCCATGTCGTGGCTTGTGGCTTTCCTGGCTCCTCCTTCCCATGTCTCTCGCTTGCTCTGTCTCTCTCTCGCAGTGTGATGCTGCTGCTGCTGAGCCAGGCGGCCGGAGCTCGCAGCGCTGCTGAGCCCAGCTACACCGGGGCGGTCACTGGCACGCACTGCCCCCGGGAGGGAGCTCCGATCACTGGCACTTTCCCCAGCTCTGCCTATGCTGCCTGCTCCCCTCCTGCTGGGCACAGCATTCCACTGACTCTCCGCACTAATAATGGATCTATTCGACTTTTTCCGAGACTGGGACCTGGATCAGCCGTGGTATGTATTCCATGAATAGCTGGCTTTTCCTCCTCTACTCATTTTGCCTTTGTTAGCAGACCAGCCTCCCCATGCCTTCCCCATACCCCCAAGTCTATCAGCTGTTAGGCTGTGACAGCGCAACTTGCCGGAGTTTCATTCCCATTGCCTTTGGGCTTTTGCCCTGTGTCCCCATCGTATCTCAGTGATCATTTATCCACAATGCCCTTAGCAGCCCGGAGCCCGGTGCCTTATTCTATAGATCGGCTAAGTTTCCGGATGCCTTTACAAAGGACAAGGGGGACGTCAGTGTAGGGCTACTGCTAAGCTCCGATCATCAGCTCCAATGCATTAGTATGTACATCCACTGAAGCTTACACCCCTACAATGCATATGGGAACATATAGAATTTTATTCTTGTTTCAATATATCTGTATATATGGCGATGTTCCTCATGCAAACACTAATAACCAAACATACTTATATCAGTATAAACCTGGCTAATTATATATATACACACACACATATATATATATATATATATATATATACACACACACATATATATATATATATATGATAAATATAGATTTATATACAATATGGAATGTAGATATGTCATGCATGCCTATGTTGTATTGTAATCATGCACACTGCCTTCCTTTCATCGTAAAGAGATGAAGAAATGTATGTTTTTTTTATATATATATATATATATATATATATATATATTATTGTGGCCATTAATTGTCCTTGTATTTTCTGTTGCTCTACTGTGTTTGGGTTCTGGTTGTATTGTTGGTTTACTATCTGAAGTTGTTGTAAAAGTAAATATTTTGGATTTGAGGACTGCTTGACAGGTTGTTAAGATCTTTGACATGTCAATACCATATATTTAACAGGTATATTGGTTTGAAATGCTGTGAGTGTCTTAAGGGAAGATCTTGTTTTTTTTGTGTTTTTTACCCCTATAAATGCAAAAAGGTGTTTGCAGTGCACAGATACACAATTCCAACCTTAGATATGTACAGTTTATCATGGTTTAAGTTTTTGGAACTGAAAAGTAAGTTGAGAATGAAAAAAAAAATAAAAAATTGTATAAAAAGGCAATGGCAGAATATGCTTTTATTAGTAGTAGTATAAGCGTTATTGGTGGGAAGTGTAGAATAATGGAACAATTTCCAATGTTGGGTTTGCAAGTCTATTTGATTAGCATATATGTACATACATACTTTATATGGCTTTGGATATCAAATTTAATGGATTACACGTTCCTGTTATTAGATACACGGGTCAGCTGTTTGTAATGATCACTAACACAGACAGATTAAAATAATAAAATAATACAATTTGGAAAAACCATCATGTTTCTTTAAAATTTTGCAGTGTGATTATACTGTATAGTTTTGTTATTATCATTCTTCCTGTCTTAGTTTCAATGTTTTTATTCTAACCCTTAGCCAGTAGGATGTGATATATTTATTTGAGGTGCTTTATATTAAGTTTACAGCATCCTCCTGTAGACGTGTTTCTGATAAAAGCACTGCATATCATTTCCACAAATACTCTATGACAAGGATTATTAACCCATCGCATTTTTAAAATAGAATGTAAGCATTGCAAAACTTCCTTATGTCAACAGCAAGTGGCTTCATGATTCTGGACCAATTTGCCATCATGGTAGATTGGATGTTATCACGTTACACAATTGGTCCTGATCTGGCAGAATGCTTCTGTTTGTCTTATCTTATCTCCCTAAGTAGAAGTTTGGGGATTACAGAACAGGCATATCACACTTGTTTAACAGTGTTGACTTTGAGAACAGCTAGAATGATTGCGCACAGATTGTTTGTTAGAATAACCAATGCAGATATTATTGTATTGCCAATGACTACTGTTTCTTATAAATGATATATCAAACAGAATTGCGATAGCAGAAATAACATTGATGGATGTGCCATTAACTCATTTGTTGCCAGGATTTTCAGAGGCACACTGCTGAGCACTTGGCTGCAGGCCTCGGTCGAGACAAAAGATTCAAAATGTGTAATCTCTTTATGGATTTTTATTTGATCGCCAATTTGTTTTAAACAAATCTGACACTAATTGGCTATATAAATGTTTAGTGTTTTTAAGTTGTTTACATTAGTCTGTTCTTTTTGTAAATGGCAATTACATGGAAAACAAAAAATGTATGTTATATATAACATTGTTGGCATCGACTCTGGAAGAAGTGGATTACAAGAGAAAAATCTGAATTCCATTTATAATTTTATGGTTTTTAATATGGCTTTTAAACAAGGCAGTTGTATGCCAATAAATGCTATAGACCTTTTCTTTTTTTGCCTTTTCTTAACCCATTCAATGCCAGAATATGGCATGATTGTGACAGTTAACTCTCTGTGTGCCATGGTGTTTAATATAGGCCTCTCTAACATTAAAATAACTGAACATTTGTTTGCAGATTACATTTACAAACAATTTATCCTTGGTTGGGTATCTTTTAAGTTAAACGTAAAAAATGAAACATGGATAAATAAAATTAATTTACAACCAGAAACAATAAATGTAGATTTATTTATTTTTTGAAATCAGAAAAGGCTTTGGAGCGTCACGAATTATAAATAAGTTATGGTAATAATTTGTAAACTGTCAAAAATATAACCAAAATCAGTTGGTTTTGCTTGTATATAAGATCTTGCAAATTGGTCTAACTACAGCAAACTGGCAGTTACTCAGGAAGAGACTTAAACTCTCTAAACCGTTATATAAATAGCAAGTTCAAAGGTCTCTGTGTGGCTGTCAGGGCCCCGAGAAGCCATCTGCAGGCCAGGTTTCTCTCCTGTATGTGTGTAAAAACATACTGCATACCACAGCAGTCTGTACTTTTTAACATATTTCCTCAACCTGGAGGGGGTGATAACCACACTCCAGACAAAGCTAAGCCTGTTTCAGTTCTAACCGGCTCTATACCGTGGCCGTCTTACTAGCCCCCACCATTAAGTGTTCCTTATGTAATAGATAGAAATGCTTTGTATGTCGGCTTTCAGACTCACTTTTGGTGCAGTATTGATATAAGACACAAGCGAGAGAACTTAATGTTATTCATGTCTTCTGTAGCAAAGCATACCGGCTGATTTGTGTTAACTATTCAAGGTGCTTTTTATATATATATATATATATATATATATATTTATATATATATATATATATATAAACAACTAAAATGCAGCATTGGAAACATAATTTCAAATACTGTTGGCCCATAGCTTTCCCAGAAATTAACCCCTTAAGGACAGTGGGCGGTCCCTAAACCCATTGAAAACTATGCATTTTGAGCCCGCACATGTACGGGCTTTGTCATTAAGGGGTTAATCATGTTGATGTTTGCCCCATTTAAAATTTTGGCCGCAAATATTTAATCTGACACAAAAGTAGGCAGTGATAGGTAGTTGCCAATAAAAAAAATAGGGAAACTCTTTTAAACTGTAATTAAACCTTCATAAGAAATAATAACATTTTGTAAGAGAATGCAATACAAAGGGCACTCCAGCCCACATATGCACAAATCCCTTAAATATTAGAATATAAAAACTATTTAAGATGCTTTTTTTTAATTGAAAATAAAATAGCTTGTATAATGCACTGGTGTGCTGGAGCTGTGTCAACACTTGTTTTTGAAAATAATAGATTTATTTTATAATAACCACAGAATAAAACAGGATCCTCATCCATTAATCATCTTATATCAATATAAAACCAATATCCAAACAATGAGCCCCGGCGGAGGTGACCGCGCTCATTTCTACTGGTCAGTCCTTCAATTCAGTTACTCTGCCCGGAGAGAATGATCAATGGAGTGAGGTAGCAGCCCTTGAGATTTGACATTTTGGGGCTCTAGTTGGGTTGTTGATGAGGCTGCATTGCGAACTGGAGAGCCCCTTTCATGTTTTGTCTAAGTTGTACATTACCTTTAAGAGACAGAAAAATTGGATACAAACAAATCAATACAGCTTTTGCTGTGTGATTTTTCCAGTAGCAAAAACATGATTCTTATGTTGTTTGAGTGAGCATGTCATGAGGAGAAGGACACGTTACCATAACATAATATGATGAATTTCTACATTATGGTCATGACAGCGTATTTATAACCATACCTAAATGGCAAATGTCACAGTCACAGCTTTTAGCACAACTAAATTAATTAATTCTAACTGTAGTGTATCCTCTCCTCATCCACCCTCATGAGAATAGAGGCATCTGATCTGATACCTACCTTAAAAACATTTAACACAAAAACAATAGGTCTAAATGACTTATTTTGCCCTGTAAATACTTTTTCAGATTTTTTTAGTGAATAGAGCTGTAAAAGTCATGTTTTGTGAAACATAACATCTTTATGCTCCAACCAGTAATTCACCCAAGGCTTGAATGCAGGTGTGTCAATAATGATGACATAATCTACTGCTACTTGACTTGTGCTTGAGTAGAGATATGAAGCCCTGCTTGTAAACTGTTTCCTGAGAATTTCTTCGAAAGCCACTCAATGCTGAAGTACACAGGACAATGCTGGTTTGCCAGAGCTTAAACTAACAAAAATTTTGTTCACTTACTGTCTGAAGTCCATCCAGTATCTCAAGCTTTTGTAATCATTTGGTGAACATGGCAGGAGCAGAGAAGATTTTCATACCCATATAACCAATATCGGTATCCTGGCAAAGCACTTAAAGCATCACCTACTTGACAAGCCCATATTAATACATTATATTTATGTTATTTATGTTAATGTGTTATTAATTATGTTATATATTTTATTGGGCAAGCTTCAGATAAAATGAATAACTTTCATGAACACCAAGGCTGTTTGCCTCTTTTCTAGATTACAAGAACCTTTGGGAATAGGTAAAGATAAGACAATAATTCAGGCCTATGAGGGTTGAGGAGCCTTCTCGTTTTTTTCCCGTCATTTTAAGCTGTGGAAATGATATCCCTAGGTGGGAGGAGTACGGGAGTGATGGATTCTGACCAGACAGTTTAATAGCTGTGATCATATTGGTCTTCTAGTCAGAGCTCTTTACTGTGGAGACTGCTAGATATTTTAAAATTTCACTGAAATGATGAACCTTCATAGATCCACCAGGGATTTGTTTTTTTTTACCTTTATAGTGTAGCACTGTGAGTGCTTTTTAATGGTTCTTCAGCATTCTATAACAATATGCAGCCATTGGGAGCTTCTATCCTACTAATAATGTTGGATGTCTTCTCTTTTTAACTCCCACCTACTTAATAATTGGTTACTTTCACCTAAATAATATATATATCCACTGTTTATTTGGAATAATATTCCCTCATAATAGTTATTTTCATTTTCCTTGATATCTTAGTGTTTACTTTGTCCATTTACTAAATATCTACATATTCAAGTAGGTTTCTCTTGTGACTCCATTTTCCATCCTTTCCTTTCTTTAACGTACAAAACTATTAAGTACAACGATTAATATTTATCTCATACCATTTCTGATTTTTCATATTTTTTACCATCCCACAAATCTGCCAGAGTACCAGAAATATTAAAACTGAGAAACAACAACATTTTGGCAGACTGAAAATGTAGGGAGACGGCTGTTAGTCCGCTAAAACATCCCAATCAACTGACAAACATAATGGTTAAGCATGCAAACATACTCCTGCTTTATTGTGTTTTAGTAGACAAATCATCTTGAACTGCCTCCCCTTCTTTGGTTCCATGTTTAGGACCCGTCCTAATCTGGTTCTGCAGATCTTTCTGACCTCTACCTACATGTCTCACTTTAATTGATTTCACGCATGGTTTTCTGAGTATGCTTCTTATTGCAATTATGTTATAAAAATGTTTTAATCTTTATTGCCTGATTGTTTATA
This sequence comes from Spea hammondii, assembly GCA_029215755.1. NCBI lineage: Eukaryota > Metazoa > Chordata > Amphibia > Anura > Pelobatidae > Spea > Spea hammondii. The sequence continues at coordinate 14,803,348 of JARDYJ010000008.1, forward strand.
TATTTAGGCATATTTGCACACGTTTAATAACATTCTATATAACTAGAGGAAAGCTCATTAATGCAATTGAATATCAGTAACAAAAAGAAATCATTAATAATGTTAGACTTGAAAAATTCCAAAATTAATTTGAAAATTACCCTGGCATCGAACACGTTCAACAAAATCCAAGAGAAACTGAAAGACAACTCATAGGAATTAAAAATGCAATTAAGGTTTTCTTCTGCAAAGATGCATTTTGTGAGCAGAATTGGAGAGTGACAGATGTTGATAGGGGAGTGTCTATTCCTAATTAAGTTTAATAACTTGAGGATGGGATGCTACGACTATTAAAAAAAATAAAAAATAATAAAACCCACCTGCCATCTATTTGCATTCAGTTCAGAGCTTAACGACTTAAATTAGGAAGGCCCCTTAATTATATGATGTTTTTGTTGGCCAGGTGCAAATTTTCCTTTACTATAATGATATATTAATTCAGTTTTGAACGACTACCATCACTTTGCCAGCTGCCTGGTTCAAAGAAATAAAAATATGTATTTTTTTATATAATTATTATAGCATACATAATAGTAGCTTTTGATAGACTTATGGAGTTCCAGCAGCTGAAACAGAAGTCCATCTATAAATGAAAGGACTGATGATGAAAGAAATAATTGGATCATGCAACCATTATAGATGAAAAATTGGCTAAAATCCATCTTTGTATGATCATATATGCACTTGATATATTTTAAAACATACATGTTCTTCCTTGAGATTATGTTTCTGTACGTCAAAAATGATGTCATAGGTTTAACCTACTCGTGTTTTAAAGCTACATGGCAATGACAGATTCATTATCATTTATAAAAACCTCACGTATCCTGTATCACCATACAGAACGGTGGCAGAGCATACAAAAGCCATGTTTTATACACAGAAACAGATGGCAGAGAGCTTTATGAACAAAAACATCCAATGTAGAATTATATGCTGGTACCAAATAAATGTCATTTGGTCGTCATATTCTCCCTAAAACCATTCATGAAATGTACAAATGAATTTATTACAGCAGTGAAACATTTCCATGGGAGTCTGTCTGCGTTTCACGCGCACCTCTAAATCAGGCCTTAAGTGTTTTAATTGATTGGTGAGGGGATTTACAATTTGTCAAAACAATGTGTCAGGACAAGCAGGGAAGCTTTGTGCGGAGTCTTTGTAGGTTTTCTCTAATACTTGAAGAGATTTTCTCCCTAAGTAAGAAATCACCAATTGTTAAAACAAGAATGACGTTAAGTATTAATCCTTTTACTCACATCGTGGACTAGGAACAAATAGCTAAACAAAGTGGAACAAGGACGAAGCAATGTTTTGATGTACTATACTTAAAATATGTACAGGGGAAATCCCCGCCAAAATACATTTTTTTTCCAAAAATTTTTGCATATTCCTTACAATGACAGTATATTTACATGAACTGAAATGTAAATTGGGCTATAAATAAATATAGAGCAAACAAAATTATTTTTAGAATTAAAACACACCTTCCTGAGTAGTAAGTAACTATAATGTGTATATTATTACTGCATACTGCATTCATTTTTTACACATTAATTCTGAGTATATACCTTATCCCCCTCATCCAATTCATATTTTTTTTTTTTCTTTAAAAACTGTGGTAAATGCTTTTACCATTCCTGTGCTGTCAAGCTAGGCTAACAGGTGCGGGCTGAAGCATTCCTATAGTGGTCAATGAGGTGTCCTTATGGACATGATGTAGAAACTATGTAGTAAATGCTCCTATTATTTGTCTAAAGTATTAAAAATGTATCAATTTCAATAAAAATTATAACCCCCCCCTCCCGAAATAAAAAAAACTATTGCTTGGTTAGCAAGTATAGCTGCTGAAGACCCAGTGCCCCTATAGGTACCTTGGCCACTGGCTACATACCATAGGTCAATGAAGGGCTAAGGCTGCCTACAACAAGTATAAGACAAGCTCTTTAGGGTGACCTTGAAAAACAAAGAAGGGAATTACTGTAAGAAAAAGCATACAGCTCTTTAGTAAGCATTCTGTACTGACTACCACTATCTAAAATAATTATTATTACTATATGTTTTCAATGCATTATAGTACCTATGCAACTTCTAATGTCATGATGGAGAGCAAAGAGACATGAGCAATAATAAAATACCAGGGTGGTAGTTAGGTGGAATAGCCTTTCAGAAGAAGTGAAAAGAAAAAATTTCAGAAGAAGTGGACGAAGGTAATACAGTGTGGAAAATCATGGATACAAGAGATAAAGCCTGGACTGGCCATCTGGCACACTGGGCAACTGCCTGCTGAGGTGCTGGCCGACAGCACCGCACGCTCTGCTGCAGCTACATGTGAGTAAAAGGTAGGGTGCAGCTATGCAAATCCAGCCATCAGCTGCACTCACATCATCAGGCGGCCACTGGCCCTAAAGTGCCAGGGCGCACCTCATCATCCCTGGTCCAGCCCTGCATGTGATAGACATAAAGCAGGGCATGTGACCATAGATGACAGCTGGTACTATTTAAAGGTGAAGGACATCTATCGTATTTTGTAACTTAAGTAAATCGTAAGAACCTTACGGACCGTATAAAAAATACACAACCAACTACAAGACACAACAATTAACAAAGACGGCGAGAGTTTCTCTACACATATTTTATACTGAATATATTCAGTGTTACTAAGTTTCCTGACGGTTTACTCAGTAAAGCAGCGCAATTTTAAAAACATTTGTATTGCAACAATAAATCTGTCTTCAGTTACAGACTGCACAGTTTCAACTAAGTCGGGTAAATAATGAGTACTCAAGATACCTATTACTTTTCTGACATTGTGGCAGAGTGCCATTAACAGAACTCAAAACTCTGAAAACCCTCTAAATGTATTTTCGGTACCTGATTTATTTACCCTGCAAGAAAAAAAAAAGATCCTTTTGTGTACGTGTGTAATCTTTCTAAACTTTACTTTATTTCACCGTATTTTCTTAAGATATTTTATCCATCTGATGAATGAAAGGCCATGGATCTACTCCAAGCACTTCCTTATAACAATAACACACAGGCCTTTTTATATTTTTCTTTAATTCACGGTGCGCAGTGTGCCCTGGTAATCAGATGGTGAAACTGAGTCTTTTTCCTATCTCTTTCCCATGAACCCCATGACCTTGTATTAACTGTTGGTAATTTGGTAGGCAGAAGGGGGTAGGAATTATGACAAAAGCTAATGAAGCTTAGTTCATGCTGTTATTAGTTTAAACCTGACTTGAGGTCTTCTCCTTGTCGTTGAATATGATCCATTCATGAAATTGTTCTTGGATAGATATGTAAAGTAATATCTAGGAACATGTAGTAAAATGGTCTAAAAATAGTATTTTTTTGTTGAGAATTAAAAAATGTATTACATAAAAGGGGTGATAGATAATTCCGATATGAAGTCTAGTGTCTCGGCCTCTTTTACTTATATAATCTAAATAGTTATAATGATGATATGCAAAAATTATGCACAAATAAACATTTTTAGTTAACTAATACACTTAGGTTTTTAATTAGTAAATACCAAATTAAGGCAACCAAACCTTTTTTTCCACTGTAATGTTTTTTTTTATATAATGAGTCTATGATTTCCTAATTTATAACATTGAGACTGTACAGTATTCCATTAAGATGGTTTCATGGATGTGGCCATTTTACATTGTAAATTAATTATTTGAGTATTGTTTCATGCATCATAACTGTCTAAATGAGTCAATGAAGGATTTGGTGGCAGAATAATGTTGACTTCTAGCAACCTCCGCACTGTACCTAATTAAAAGTAGTTTGAACTATAAAAGAAGAATAGTCTGTCTTAGGCTAAGGCCTATTTATTTATCCTGAAAGACCTCTAAAAAAACAGCAACTAATTGGATATTCCCAACATAAAGCTTTCCCCCCCCCCTGTGGCTTAACACTAATCAGACAAACTAGGGTTGGTCACTCTTTTTCTGGATTCATCAACATGGATATTCACAGCAACCTGATGGCCGGTCATCATTTAGTTAACGCAAGTAGATTATAAAGTTTCTCCAGATAGCATAACTAAACCCCAATATTTTGCACGCTAACTTAAATTATCAGTATGATTTTTTAAACATAGCGATGAGTAGATAACTAAATACCACCTTGGGTAAAGTATTCTAGAACACTTCTGAAATTGCCATTCTGCCCGTAATATTGATAGATACTATAAGTTATTATAATTGATGTTTTTAATTGTTTGACCCACAAATTGAAGTAGATATTTTACTTGTTCCTAAATCCCAAATGTTACAGTTCAAGGGGATACTTGCCATCAGGCAACTTGAGTACATGTCTAATGCTGCCCGTTATGTAGCAGATCTGGCCCTTCACGGTGTGGCTGCCAACTGGATACCAGCAGCTGCAGACTGCAGAGTGTTAGAGCGTAGCATGGGCCACCTGGGACGATTTCAGTCCCCAGTTTGGCCCTGGAGCTCAATAAAACCTTGTAAGGATGTTTATAGATTAAAATAGGAATGTGTCTATCATGTTAGCCGCCATCTTAACTTCCCATTATCGGGATCTGCATGATTACCTATTACGTTATCTCTCCTTTATTTCAAGATGTTGAGTGTTTTTAATTGTTCAGGCCGCCTTTGTAACAGCGAGGTGACGGGAGAGAAAATCAGGACAGGATATAGATATGCTAATTTTAAACCATAATTTTAAAGATAAATTAGTCCCTCAACTTTAAAATAAATACACCCAAAATATTAGTATTCTGGTTGGCAAACAGAAAATGCAAAAACGGTTTGGATACAAGTATTTAAATATACTTAAAACTGGGAAGGCAAATGTACCAGGACCTGGGGAAAAAAGACACTGAATATGTGGGGGAACAGTTCTTGTTCTAAAATCTGACCCTCTGTGATGTTTTTGTAATTTGTAAATGACTTTTTTCTGGATTAATTGGAGCTGTTTTACAGTTGGGGTTTTTATCCAAAGTTTGACGAGCTTTACAGCAGGAAATGACTAAAAACGCAGTTTCCAGCTGCAGCTAGGCCACAAGGGAGGAGTGAAAACCATACGCTTGAACTTTGCTATTTAGTTCCTGCTTTTTGCAAACTGTCTATGCCTCATTGATATGATTACCTAGAACTGATTTTATTCAAGGGATCCTCAGGGGCCTTGCAATATTCCTCTAAGTACACATGCTGTATTTTTAATTTGGTGTTATGATATATTTATTACTTTCTGGACTATAGGCACGCAAAATGCATTATCGTAGAATATTGAAATCATACGGGTTCACCGTTAGGCATGAGCACCCCAATAGCATCCCTGAAACATCTGGAGAACACATCTGTTTTTGGAACAGAATGTCTAGTAAGGACAGAGGTTTGAAAATTATGAGCATATTTTTCTCATTTATGGCAAGGATGGTTAATTATTCGTCCTGCAGCATTTGTTTGACTGCAACTCCCAGCATCCTTCGGGAACACATGATTTTTTGATACAACTATATTAGATTCTTGTTGTGCTATTATTTTTTCATCTTACTCTAATATTTATTAATTAATTGTGGGGTTGTGCACAATGTAATGCTACATACCAACTTTAGCTTGAAATGCATATTGATGGCAGGTGTAGCACACTGAAAAAACATGCTTCTAACAATTTAATGAGATTTGTTTTGTTAATGTGTTAGTATTTTTCCCATTTAGGTGATTTATTATATTTACTCAAGAGGGTCTGTTGAGTTCTGTGCTTTTAAAACATTTGACAATTAATTTACAATTTATCATAATTATGGCTGTGCATAAGGAACCCCAAATTTATTAAAACTGACATTATCCTATGAGGATAATAGAAGCTAAAGGGATACATATTGACACTGGGTACCTGTTAGATATATATCTATCTAATATAATAAATGATATACCAGAAAAAAATAGTATTATATCAATAATAATAATAATAATAAAATGGCAAGCATACAAAGTAAACATTGTAAAAACAGATGAACCATCAGTGGCAAACAATGCCTATGCCTAATGCGACAAGTCCAGGGGCAGCAGCAGCACCTTGCTGGACCGCTGCTCAGAGGGCCAGTTTCTGATCTCCCTAACTGGCCCATTTACTCAAAAAGGACTGTTGAGCCTGTTAGCAACTTAACAAACAGGTAGAGATAATTTAATGGGGATGTTTAATTATGCAAACCATCTGACCAGGAAGTTAAGATGGCTGTTCTCCAAGTTTACACATAAGGTTAGATTCTTTTAGCAATATATTGCTCATTTTAATTTGCAGACGCCATTGCATTGGGTTATTTAGCGTATTTAACTGTAAAATGTAAGATTCGGGGAAAGTGGCAGAACCGCTTTTTTTCCCATTGCCTGTAAACGGTGGTCTGTTTTGCAGACAACATCGTTTTACATCGATATGCGTAAGTGACCCTAGTACCATTTTTAGTGGTATATGTTAAAAAAGGTGAGTTCATCATGCACTTTTGATTTATGTGGAGCACCGAGCACACATCACTGATCCAGCATAATCCCGGATACATCTGGGAAGTTGGCAGGTTTGAAACTATAGTCATTCTGCTTATTTTTTATTAGTGCTGTAAATAAAATGTGGGATATAAAGCAGAGAAAGTTATAGTGAAGGGATTGTGCTAAATCTCTAAAGAGTAGACTCCACTTGCAAACATTACATAGTTGGACATGCATTCTATTAAGAGTTACAGGTCCATATTAAAACAAGAGTATCTAATAAAATCACTCGTATAACTATATTTCCTATCTCATAAATCCATTGCTCCATTCAAAACACATCATTAAACACTTGCGGATTTGAACAGTGTTCTACAATTTGTTGTCTCAACAACCTGATATAGAAGAAGATTCTCTTTCAAACTTTTTAAACATTAGGCTTTGGTTTTACTTAGTTGTAAGCGATGTGGCAGATCTCATGCTAAAACATATTAATACTTTTGGGATTCTATAGAAATATTTGTTCAAGTGCAAATTAGTGTAAATGGTGCTGTCACCAAGAAAATTTGATTTAACAAAAGCTGAATGCTCTTCTTTTAACCCTTTATATCAGAACGGCATTGTATATATAACATCTATATATTTATCCATCTTTTAATGGTAGATATGTTTATAAGTTTTACCCTACAGGAATTTTAAATTGTTTATTAATACACATAGGAACGCTCTGAGTTTCTTTAGGATGCTCGGGGAATTGTTGATTGCTGGTCCTGCGGAGCGGTTAATGCCGGGATAGAGGCAGTTGTGTTTGATTCCAACCAATTCCTGCCTCCTGACTCCTTTCATGCCCCTTCCAGCTCACCTCCCCTATTCCATTTCCTCTTCCATTTCCCATAATCAGCAGCTTTAGATGACCAACCCTGGGAAGATCCCAGGTATGGTTATTATTTGGCAACAAGTGTTTTGTCTTTTATGATACATAATTATTAGATTGTAATTGTTATAATAAAAAGTGTGAAGGATCTGCCATATTTAGTTAGCTAGAGTCTACATCTGACTCAGTAGGACAAAAGAAGGAAGAAGCCATCTACCCATTATCATTTTTATATAGTACCTATATTGCGCTATATTTAATTAGCATTGTATTTTTTTATGGAAAATCTGAAAATATTGTAAAAAAAGGCAATTTCACACTTTGATATGGGATATACGGTAATATCTTCCAAGTTCTCTAGGTTTTCCATTAATCTAGGACTCTATTCCAGTTTACCTGCCCTTCCGGCATCCTACTTCTTTGGTCCTACTTTCTTTTATTGTTATTGTTCTTGCATATCATGGCTAATCTACGCAGTGCTTGTCAGCTAAGCCTCACATGCACAGATGGCTAACACAAACCCCTGCCTCCCACATGGACATGGTGAAAACATATATATATATATACATATTTATATATACATCAATTACATACATATCAATATATAATAATAGCTATATACTAAAGCCTTGGTTTCTAAATTATTAACCCGAGCAAATTAAATAATAAAAAAAATCTAATAATAGTAAACACAGTAAGTATTGCATTCAATCTCATATTGATAAATACAGCACTATGAGCAGCAACCAAGACAAATAATAGAGTTTATTTTATCTTGTAGTGTTATTTTAGTAACAAAGGGAAACTTATTTTTGTACAACCTCTGTTTTCTACATAGCTTCCTTTTAGGCATGAGAGAATTGATGAACCTGTTCCAAAGGGTTTGAAAAGTGTAAGTGAATTCCAAATGTAGATTAGTAGAAAAAAATGATGACAGCTTGGCCAGCATTACCTCAGCTGATTAATTTCTAAGCATTCTGGTCAATGATTGTAACTAACAAGTATGCATAGTGAAATCCTAATGGGATCCATCGTTCAAGATTATATAAAGTACATTGTTTGATTTATTTCATAGTTTTCCAAAACTGCATTTAAACGTAACACAAATGCTGCATTAGTCATGCCGGCTGAAATAGCACACACTAAAACCGGGATTTTGTCTGGTCCTGTTAATTTGATTTTATAAAGAACCAAATCTGCTTTCCTGCCGTCTTTGTATTATAAAGCAATTGTACGAGGAATGAAACTCTAATATTTCATATTCTTTGCCATTGAGCTTATTTTAAATTTCATGTTATAAGAAAATAAGAGAATCAGCTTTCTCAAGGGCAATAGTTTGACTATTTTCATTATATTGTTTTATAATTGTATATTAAATTTATGAAAATTACCTTTACCTCCATCAATGTTTTTAATCTGATTCGTTTCATAATCAGTGTTAAACATGACTTATTTGTTTTGATAATGTCTGATTGTTTTTGATAAAAAAATATTGGGTCTTTATGACAAGTATTTGCTATAAAGCAAAGTATTTTAATATGCATTCTTTAACATGTTGAAGAAAAAGAAATAGATTGACCTACCTGAAAGAGAAGCTGCAGCTGCTGAGGTCAGACATGCAGGTTTGAGATTGTTTTTGTGTAAAGGTGACTATAACTGCAGTCACTATTAATAATGTTTAAGGTTTATTACTTTTATTATATATATTTTTTTTTTCCTTAGTCGGCCATAGAATTTGACAGCCAATAAGAAACATTCGTCCCATCTAGTCTGCCTATTTCCTGATGTAAAGACTCAGTCCTTAATCAGTCCTTGGTCTTGTCTTAGATTTAGGATAACATATGCTTATCCCATGCATGTTTAAATATAATAATATAATATTTAAATGCAGGCCCCAGTTTGAACCATAGATCAGATCAAAAGTTCAATCGATGCACATGCCAATATTTGAAACTTAGAAACCAGTCTAATAAATACTAGTATTAGCTAGAGATATCGGTGTATGTTTGCCTTTGTATGTGCATTCCTCTGTTTTATTACATTTTTTTTTCATTTCGCTAAACTCAAAGTCAAATTGTGTTATGTAATTGTGTTATGCTTGATGTGTTACGGTCTTGGTGAGCTGATCTAACCAAACATGCCATTTAACTGTATTTTATATTACTCTGCATATTTCAAATGTCATTGGTATTATTTGGCTTGGCCGACTCGAAATGCTCTGCTTATGAATAGGGTGTGGTTGAGGGTTTTCGATTAAATTATCTGTGTAACATATACTTCTACTACTTAGCCTTTATTGGAATTTGCCCTTAAATACGTAAATGTTACTCTTGCAAATATATTAAATGAGAGTGAATATTGAAATAGGAATATGTTCTGTTATAAAAAAAAAAAAAAACTTCCTAAGAAATTTCAGAATGCTCCTTCCTACTCGACAACATGTATAAGTATATATATATATATATAAGTACAGTATATTAGTGTAACTTGTTCTGGTGTTTCTGGAGCAGGGCTGTCTGGGAAGGAGCACCTCTCCTGCGACCCGGAAGCAGGTGGTGTATGGATGCATTGTAGCACTAACACTTGGAAAGAAATTATAGTCAGATAGCCATCGAGTCCCCAGTCGACTTACTGACCTTTGCGTAAATGCTGTGCAGAAGCAAAGCCACAAAATAAGCTCAGGCTATAGTAAAAAAAAGTATAATAAAAAATGCACCACTTAACATCTACTTCTGTTAAAGAAAACACTTTTTTGTGATAATGATCCTGCATGGAACATACATGCAACCAATATAATTTATAGCTTTGCACTCGTGGGATCAACATATTTTACAACTGTATAGCTAATCATAAACCCAATTTATATATGATTACTAAAACATAATTAACTGGTGCTAAGACATTTGATGTTAGGAGACTCCAGTCATCATATACCACTTTAGTTGTGTCCCACTTCTAAAACTTTTTCATACTGTTATTTTTAGTTTATCTCCTCAAAATTATACTTGATGTCTAAGAAAAAAAATGATAAAAAAAATAAACTAATTTACTTTTGCCCCCCTCCCCCATTGTTTTCTGTGCAGATGTGTTTGGAAGAATACATCTCCTGATACATTGCTTGACATATACTTGCTTCCAGTCTCTTCAGGCCCCCATGTGCATGTGTGGGAAATACTTTCTATGGGAGTCGTTTCCCCTTACTGATTGGCTGTTTTAAGCAGCCAATTATTAGCAAAAATCAGCACACCGCAGAGGAAGCTGGCAGTTGCAGGGCTGCAGTTTCTACCCTAGATGGATTTTTATTTATTTATTTTAATTTCGAAGAATCCATACTAAAGTACTCACATAGTAAACTGTCCCTTTACATGTTATTTTTATGACAGGCAACCAACCAGAAAAGTATAGTTTCTGATCAAATAATGATGCGGATTCCATGGTATGTGTTAAAGTGTAAGGAGGAAGCTTGGGAAGTATTGACTGGATCCATTTGCCATCCAGTTCTTCCTTATTCAGCTGGTTTTATTGTCTTGCTTATTGCTACCAATGACATATGGATAGATGTAGATATCATCAATTAGTAATATAGACTGATGGGCAGAGAGTTATTTTAACAATGTGTGAAGTTTGGTATCTAAAGATCTTCCCTATGAATGTGATTTTTGCTATCCTTTCATAAAATGTATATTTTTCCATGTGTTGCATGTATGTGGTGAATATATATATATATATATATATATACACACATCTCATAGAAATGTTCATTTCACATGTTTAACTCCTCAAAATTACATTTGATATCTAAGGAATAAAAAGGGATAAAAATAAACCCATATAATGGTTATCTGTTGAAAAACACAGGCTACAAGTGTGTGCCCTTAGACAGATCTAGCTGAGCTGAGAAATTGGTTAAGCGTTCAGTTTATCAACACATGACCCATGAAGCACTCAAAGTGATCTGTGAATAGAAGCTACCCTAAATCTGATTCTCAGCGTGGTAATTCGTCTGGCTTAGGAGAGAAGTGTCTAGAGTGGGCTCTCCTGAGCGTGCAGAATAACCAGATCAGCAGGTAACATCAGTCAGGGGTCTCTCGAGGAAGGATTAGCTCTTATGTGCTCAGGGTTCACACACACTCTTCCATTCCAAGTGTGCAGTATTATGGATATTTAAGAACCATCATTAATAATCTGATACCCTCAAAATAAGCTTTTGTAGTTTGATTTTAAGACAATTTATATTTTTGGCCATTTGTCAAACAGACAAATCAAGACATATATATATATATATGTCATGATATGTTTAATAATAAATGTTAAATAATCATTTGTAATACATACAGTTTTAGAATACAATACGTGCATACAGTACTTGTAGGGAAAGGATTGCCCAGGGGCAGGCAGGCAGTGTTGGCACTTTGAGGGCTGCAACTTGGTTTCATGCAGAAAATTGAGCGCTTAGGGCTGAAAACACTTGCCATCACTGGACTCGAGTAACAAGAGCTTTAAATAATATTTGCAGAATGACTGGATCCTTCCTTATAGACTTCTTATACATTCAATTTATGTTAATATGCCTTGCACAAGGTTGAACAGTGCGTATGAGGTGACAGCCAAATGTGTTGTGATCTGCTTTATTACCAGGCTACTTGCTAGAATTTGCCCTCTGGGCTAAATGTTGCCAGCCCTCCCCTTTATACTTATGTATACTGTTATTTTGAAACATAAAGGTTATGATGTATAGAAAAAGTGATTCTGCTAGAAAATATGAAAAAGTGGTCTTATCATCAAATCAACCACTGGTGCAACAGAACTACTTTTTTATGTCACCCCTGTAGTCCATTTTATGTCTATATCTAAAACCTAAAACATTATATGGCCTCTAGGCACAAGAGTGCAAGGTGGTCCATGTGTGGACTCACTTTTTCACTTGGAATGAGCCCCAAAAGGCATATTACCATACACAACAGGTTAAGGGTTAACTCGCCAAGGACCGACAGCTGCTTCATAGCCTGTTCTTATGTGCATCCCTAGTAGGAAAGTTAAAATTTGAGATGCTCCTCAGTGGGGATGTGGATGTGTTGAGTTAATCTTTTTTTTTGTATGTTACATTATGGATAGCCTTCTGCTTATCTCAGGCATTCTGAAATTCCTCCAATATGTTAACCTCTGCAGGAAAGTTATCCCATATGTCCACCAAAGTCTCTGCAAAGTAATAATCACATCTAAGCCTAAACCTCACATAGATTATTATGCCCTTTAAAAGACAGTCTCCATTACATTACATATATATATATTCATAGGTCTCCAGCATGTTGTCCTTTTACAATAGGGAACAATGAAAATATTGAAATGTATAAGGACAACATTAACACAAGTTAAAACATACTATTACAGAATGAGAAAAGGCCCATGATGTTGACCTTATAATAATTTGGATAGTACGCTGACCCAAATAGCCTTACCAACAATACATTAACATTTAAATACCTAGTAAGTACTTTAATATGCATTTTTAGCTTGGTCTAAAGTACTTACCTTGTTAAAACTTGGCACCCCCAGAACCACCCCCTCCACTATCCATAATTCAATCCAGTTTCTTAAAGCATACAGTCATCTGCAAAAAAGTGCTCCCTTCGAAATAAAGAGGAATTCCAGGTGTGCATGTCCAGTCTAGCGGTCTCGTTGGACTTCTCGGAAGTCTCATGTGAGTCAGAGCTGAAGCTGGCTGAACAGAAGCATTCACAAGTGCACGTTACTGAGCAGGAGATGCGTTCCATTGAATGTGTCTTCTTCAAGGAAAACAGCTGAGAAAGGAGCAGAACAAACGCATAGAGGGGATTGTGGTGAGCTTTTGAATGGATAAAAAGGAAAAATATCAGATATCATGGTGGCTGAAGTGTGGATTTAAACTCGATGTATAGTACACAAGTGTATTATCATCAAGAATGTATTGTGTTCATTCTGAAGAATCAGTAATAGTATATAAAGCATCCTTAGTCATGTATCTGGTTAAGAGTTGCAGGCATTTATAACCCAACCCCTAGAGAATCATTTTATTCTAACCCTTAATTTATGACAGCTACCTTCGTATTCATCTTCTGCGTTGTGTTACAATGTATACTTTTAATTTTTAATGAACTTCGCTGTCATAAAAAGAATGTCAGCTATTTGTTTGTAGGAATCCCCACTGTATTTTATTCAGTATTTCTATAAATAATACATTTATTAGAAGCTTGTTGTGTGGTTAAATATTACTAGGTTATATTTTTTGAGCAAAGAAATGTAGTAAAATAGTAGAAATAGTAGTATTACCATCAAAATTTGGTTTCATATATATGTCCAAAATTCAAGGAGGTATCTCAAACTTGCAAGCCCACCCGTATTTTATTTATATATATATTTTTTTATTATTTTTTAAATTTGCAATTTTAAAACCAAACCATGTTCCTTTTTTTTAAATGGTACATTTTGGATTTTGAATATTAAGAGTATTTTTAAATTGTTTATCTGCACTAATTTCTTCTTGGGAACACGATCAAGCAAAACACAAAGATATACGTCTAATAAAGTACAAATTTTGCGTATTATTATTATTATTGTTAATTGTATGGGTAACATTTCAGGAACCAGGGAGAGGAATTGTATCCTACCGTGTGTTCGAATTTGGAGTAATGTTTAGAAGATATAGAGGATGTAGCGGATCTGTGCAGCCAAGCATTCTTTGCAGACTATAATTTAATTTGAGAGATACGGGTTATTTTGTGTTAGTCTGGTGGAAAAAATGGAGCTCCTAAAGTGTGCTGCCTCTATAGCTTCAGATTATAGATGAAAAATTGGTGAAATTCCGTTACCTCCTCAGGTTCACTTCTTTTGATTGAAGTAACATTTATGTCAATGTGAATAAACGCTTTGTTATATCTCCAGTATAACTCAGCGCACTTGGATTTGCTAGTCTTAAACATTTCCACCGCTGAGCCCGTAAATAAATATTTATTCTTCTTCTCAATAAAAGCAGAGGATATAATTTTACGGCACCCCCAGAGTTTCATTCTGCCCATGCAATCTAACACTAGAACTGTAGATACTTGAAGGGCTGTTCCTTGTGAACCTGTGGAGGTGGTAAATCCAGAAACACACCGCACTGGAATACAGAACTTGCAGCAGGTTAGCAGAGGCTTCTTGGGAAACACCTATATTATGTGTATTCACTACCACAGCTCATTGACAGCAAATGTGGGGCTAATAAATTTGATTTGTTTAGGTATCTTGCATGTTTTTCTTTTAGTAAATAACTTGCCACAGTCAAGATAAAGAAGGTCTTGCCTTCTGGTTGGATTCAAGTCTAAATTCTTATTTATGTTAAACCAACTGTCCGCCCAATTGTTTTCTTCCTACTTCTTGGACGTTGGCTTCAAAATGACTGTTCTTAAGAATAACCAATAATTTACAGATAGCTTGCAATTGCCAGTACAAGTTGATCCTGCATGAAATATTACTTGGTAACATTTAACAATATATTCACTTAAGTTTCCACATTTGTTCAAAGTATAGAAACATTCGGATATATTCAGAACTGTATTAAAACTTTTACCTACATGACAAGTTATCCTTGCCGCAGAAGACTTACGCAGCCATCCTCCTCCAAGCACATCAGATGTTAGGCACGTGCCAAAGCTGCCGGGTTGCATGATCCTTATTTAGGATATGTTCGCAATATAAATTGGACTAGCATTGTGTATGTGAAGCATCAAAACATTCACTCTGCTAAAGAAATGTTCATGTTTTGCATGTGTGGTAACTCACTTCTGGGAAGCATCGAGTTGAAGAAAGACATATGTAATCGTAGACATTTCTAGAAAATGAGAATATCTGATGTGCACCGCTTCTTCCAAGTGATTATTGTCAGAGACAGTGGTTGATTAGAAGGTTTTATTTAATCACTATGGTTTGCGATCATTTTCTCAGATTATTATCACATTTCCTATATATATATATATATATATTACCCAGGCACACTGATTGCATGGCTCCTCTGTCTCTCGGAACAGTCATACTCTTAATGTGCTCTTGCTATTGATGTTTGGATTTGAAAAAAATATGAGACTCTTCAGTAGTACATAATGAACACTTTTGGACTTTACAGAAACTTTGATCCAAAGTGAAACAAAACTTTCTACCACTTTATGAAAAAAAATGTTTCACTTTGTTGTCTCCCTTTTTAATGTATAAAATGGCAGGAGAAATATAATTTATTCAAACACATTTGTTTACTGCTAAACCACCAGATGTCAAAAATAGTATCTACATATATACCGTATTGGCTCGACTATAGGCCGCACTTTTTTCCCCAACTTTAAGTCTTTAAAGTGGGGGTGCGGCCTATATTCGGGGTCTAGCGCCGGGCAGGCAGCGGGGTTAGGATACAGATCCCCCGCAGCGGTGCAGGGGACCTGCATCCTACTCCCCGATACGCTCCACGGGGGGGGTGCCGGCACGGGAGGTTGTCTAAGTGCGGATGGTCACCGGCTGCGGAGGTTGTTTACCCGCATCGCCGCAGCCGGTGACCGTCCGCACGATGTGTTTTACCTCTGCCCCCAAGACTTACCCGAGCAGACTCCCGGGTATCTTGCGGGGCCGGCGGGGGACATCTACGCAATACGCGTATACAACTTCCGGTGCCGGCACATCAGCTGAGTGCCGGCACCGGAAGTTGTATATGCGTATTGCGTAGATGTCCCCCGCCGGCCCCGCAAGACACCCGGGAGTCTCCTCTGGTAAGTCGGGGGGGGACAGAGTGGCAGCATATCTCGGGGGGGGAGGAGAAGGACAGTGGCAGCATATCTCGAGGGGGGAGGAGGACAGTGGCAGCATATCTCGGGGGGGGGCAGTGGCAGCATATCTCGGGGGGGGAGAGACAGAGTGGCAGCATATCTCGGGGGGGAGACAGAGTGGCAGCATGTTTTTTTGGTGCTTTTTTAAAGAAAAAAACTTTCTTTAAAAAGCACCAAACTTTTAGGGTGCGGCCTATATACGGGGGCGGCCTATATCCGAGCCAATACGGCATATATATGTTTGCCTAATTCACCGTGTATTAAACGTACAAACCCTCAGGGAGTAGTCCTACTAATCTGATTAATGTCATGTAAAATGCTATTTATCTCCGTGAGCATGAAAAACGGTACTAAAAATAGTGATGTAGGTTAGCATTGACAAAAATTGGTTGTATCTCATTGTATTCCAATTATCTGAGGACCTGGAGCCTTTTTTTTGTAAATCGTAATATTTTGGATGTGTTTCCCCGTTCAAACACCACACCAGGTTGATCATTTATGAATATGATAATAACGTCTGTTCCTCCATAGATTTTCATTAGTCAGAGAGTCCAGCTGGGTTGTAAAGGCATTCTATTGTTTATCACAGGCAGTATGGTAAGGAGTCAGGGTGTTTGGTTAGTAGATTGGGCGAAGATAAGAGAGCTTGAACATTCGGATACACAAATTCTAAAATGCAGCCCACTGAAAACATATTGTGTTTATTATTAAAACCGTTTTAAAAGGGAAAAATGGAAATGGCACAGTATTTTGAAAACATATCTTTAACCCACTCACACACCTACAGATGTACGGGGATGTCCATAAAAATGGCGGCAGGATGCCCCTTAGGAAACACCTGTACCTCCAGACTTTTTTGCAGTGGCAAGGACATCTCCCTGCTGCTGCTACAAGGGAGGTCACACTGTCTAATGACATCCTGGACTCTCTACAAAACAAGTTTAAGATCTACTCATCAAGGATGGATAGCAGCTTGTCTTGGTGCATCCCTGCTCTGAAGCATTTCAAGTTTTATGTCTCTTCTGCCATTAAAGAGGAAAAAAATCTCAATTGACATATCAATGTGACCCTGAGCGTTCTAGAACCAAAATGCAAGGCAAATTTCCTCTGTACGAGGGAACCAACACACCCAGACATACATTTGACCTTCATGGGCCTCATCTTAAACATTTTTTGTATGGTATGTCACCCTTCAGGAATGTCTTGGGGCCTACTCCAAGTGGAAGGATAAGTCCAGGCGTGGACCTCCTTGCTGTCTTGTGCATGGAGGCATTCCAACCTGACCCCCACTGATAAGGCCCATGAAGGCTGCAATGTACTTCTGGGGTTATTGGTTCCCTCATGCAAAGGACATTTGCCTTGTGTGTGTTTTGAGCTACTGGACGGGCCTGTAGTGTAGAATAGGCAATTAAGCAGCTATCTGTCCTCAGTGAGGTCATCTCCACTTTGTTTTATATGGATTTGCCCCGGTCAGCATAAGTCAGGATTGCATCCTGTTGACTGATCAGATGTAACAGTACCCAGCAGAAGTATTGATACCCCATGATACACACAGTCAGCACTGGAGAGATCAGAGGGTGAAGAGGAAGAAACAACGTTTCTCCACTTCCAATTGTTTTAAAATAAATAAATGAAAATAGAAAAAAAACTTTGTAGGGAGCCCAATGGTGTCACTGTGAAATCACTCTTATCCGTAAGACATTCGAGAGATCCCCCAAAGAATCTCTATCTATATTGCACTGGGAACAGTCCAAAACAAGAATAAAGGAAAGAATATATAAAAAAAATGTATGCAGTATATTAATGTAATAGAGAGATGTTGCCAAACATAAATTGTGTCATTGTTCAGCAGTGGTACCTACTGTGCTGGAAAAAAACATATTTTTTAGTATAAGTTTTTTTTTTTTTTTTACATAATCACTAATAATTATTATGCTTTATGTATTTCTAGGACTTTAATAAAAGGCCCTACTTATCCTAAACAAATCTATTTGTATAATTTGTGTGGGTGCGTCAAAAAATGCTGGTCATTAGGGTATAAAAAAACCCTCAGTCCTGAAAGAGTAATAGGATACTAGTTATACAAAAAAGTTCCCACCCAAAAGAACATATTCTGTATACAGTCTTCCAAATTTAAGATTATTTGGGTGCCTGGTGTACAGAGTGATTGATTCTTCTTATCCTAATGACCTAATTGTGAAACAAAGTCTTAGCTAATATCCCACTCATTGTATGGTTTATTCTCTTTACAGGCGCTGCTGAAACTTTATCTGTTTGTTTTATTCATTGGCAGCAGATACAGTTTTCTGGTGTTTTTTGTTTTGGTTTTTGTTTTTTATTTTAAAAAGAATGTCTGTCAAAACAAATAGTAAATCCCTTTACCCCACAGGAGTCTGATAAGATAAGAATAAACCGCAGCGCTCCTGTTGACAAATCACTCCTGTTCACCCACAATCCTACCTTAATCTTAACACTTTGGATTCCGCGGTATTGAATCGGTCAACCTTATGGCCCTCAACTATTGCTGAAGATATTAATGTCGTTTTAAAGAAGTCATTTATCTCTTTAAAAAAAACACAATGTAAAAAATATATTTTGAGTTTATAAATGTTTCTTTTTTCTCGTGCTCGCAGCCACCTGTGATGCAGCTGCATTCATTACTCTTGGCAAGTGAAACTTCATTTTAAAAATGCACTATTTCTTCCTGTTTGCCGTCCTGTAGAAGGGCGGTTTTAGTCGTGGTTTTGCTTTGAGAACTGTATGTAGTTTCATCTCTCACTTATAAACTCACACCATATGGAACATATTTAGATTATTCTTTTTTAACACGTACTAATACAGTATTGGATTTATTCAATATTCTCAGCTAGGTTCACAGCCTGACCTGTGCAGTTAAAGCGCTACCCAGCAGGGAGTGGGGTGGATAAAGTAATGGAAGGAGCAAAGTTATTTAATTTTAGTAATTGTAATTAGATTGTTGTTGTTATTAGCTAATTAATCTGTTGATTGATGGACTGACATATTAATACCTGGGAACATTCCAGGGTAGATGACATGGGGCACTGCCTTTTCAGGAGGAGTTAGGGATATGGCTAGCCCCATACATCATCTAGTGGTGGAAAGTAGCCAGGGCAGTGGAAGGTGGGCAGAGAGATTTGGCATGTTCACACATTGTCCCCCTACCCGGAGACCCTGTGGAGCCGTGCTTCACCCAGAGACTCAGAGTCAAACCAGGAATGATGACACACCATGGCCATGTCTTAGAGCACCTGTGGCAAGGTCACATAGCATACTACTTGTATGTCCATATTACCTGTGTGGAGGTTACGAATAATAAGACGGTGTTACCAATGTGCTTAACCTGTTTAGTTTCTAATATTCATTTGATCTCCATGCATCTGCCAATGTTCTGACAGTAGCTCTACATCTAGCAGATCATGGCATCTTGGGTCATCAGGCTGCTCTGTAGCTACACCTAAAAAGATACAAAGCAAGCAATTATCATTAATTTCTGTTATTTATACATATTTAAATAAGTAGCCTTTTGGCTGCTTTCTGCGCAATCCATCTATCGTCCAGGAAATATATTAATGTTGATTAAACTTATGGATGAAAGTAGCATCCTACACATCAAGGAACGCTAAGGACATTTCTTATCAGATATAAATCAATATCTTAACAATACTGCATGAAGCTGGCATATCACAAGCTTACTCTACCTGAGTGATAGGCTTACTTAGATCATAGCGGAGCAGTGCTGCACCAAAGTAGTTATAAGCATGTAAAATATAATTACAAAAATAACAGCGTGGTTCAATGATCACCAGCTTAATACATTTTGTGTGTGTGTGTTGAAATATAATATTGTGATTACAAAACATTCATTCTAGTAATAAATTTATATCCCAAAGCAGCATGTCAGTGCTTCTCGGGGATCATTCATCTTCAGATCTCCTGCTGGGATCATGCTTATGCACACACTCTACATAGAAACCTTTTTATTAACATCAAGAATAAAAAAATGATGAGGGGTATGATAGACACCAACATTTTCCTAAAAATTTATTTCACTTTAATTATTATTTGGTTCTTTTTTAAAATCCCTAAAAATTGAGAATATTTGTCTTCATTTTTTATACATCTTAACAGTAGAGTTGTGGTTTTGTTTGTTTTTTTTGTTCTTTTTCTTGTATTACTTTATCTTTAAGGTGATTACAGTATGTACATAAACGATACAAGAAAATGATTTACGCACTATTTTCCATTAGAGACATGCACTAAAATAATGTATTCCTAAATAAAGTTTTTAATATGCATAAAGGTAATGAATTGGATTAGTGTTTCAACATCCAGGACACACGGAAAATATATTGTTATGATCACCCACATGCAAAACAAAGAGAAAAATGTACTATGCATAATTCAAAGATGCGCTGTTTGGATTTTATTACAGTACCATGCGCATCAACAATAGAATTTAATGTTTTTCTTTGTTTAAAAAACACATCCCACTCTGTCTTTATTGCCTCATTTCACATACCTCTAATTGTACAAATGATTAGAAAAATAAAAGGAGAGATAAATGGAAACGGTATATTTTAGCTTGTAAATCCAAGAGTGAGCCAAATTAAAATGATGAAATTGACCATTTTACATTTAATTAGTTTGGCTTATGATTCCCACGTCTGCATGTCTTGTCTGTTTAGACTCACCATTCTTGTCCTCCCCCTGCCCCCATTAACCCTTTCAGATATGTAAGGCAACAGTCTTGACCTTTTGCAGGGAACATATATTAAATTGTGTGTGGCGGTGCGTTCAATTTATCTTGAATGTGCGCTAGTGATTGTAAAGGCTTCATAAATTATACAAGTCTGGGCATCCCATGGGCAGGTGATAAATGAAGGCTCCAACTATTTCATTTATTCTGTGTCCTAGAGAGGTATAATTTTTGTCTTTTTTTATGAAAGCCAGGAAGAGCGGAGAGTTGTAAAATAATCTTGCATCACCCACAGTAAAAATCCTGAGAACATCTCGAATATTGTGAACTATATACAAATGTACCCTGAGTCTACATAATGAAGAAGCTCTTGTGCAATATTTAAACTGGTGTAATTCCCTTAAGATTTTAGACAATGAAAAACGGGGATAACCAAAAGGTCACTTTTCTCATGATTCTTTTCTCAATAGCCGGATATGTATCTTTTTTGCACATCTCTGCTTTAATATATTATGTTTACCATAACCAGGGGCACATATGGAATTTACATTGGAGGGATGGATTCAGGACAGTGCTACCCTTAATTTATATGTGTCCCTGCTTTTGGTCTCCATGTTCAAGTGATCTATAATATCTACATATACATTTACAAGGCTGGTGACATTTGTAGAAGTTAGACTGGATATTTGTAGGAGCCAGAAAGAGAGACACCCATAGAGATCAATGTAAGATGGCAGAAAATGTTAGGAGGCAAAGCAAAGAATGGAGTTTATTCACTAAACACTGAGTTGTGTTGACGGTTATCTCACACCATTAACCATGTATAGAGCCAAACCAAATTAGTTTCCTTGGCAAGAAGAACAGAATTTGCCCTGCGTAATGCATAATCAATACATCTGGATACTGAATAGCTATAGGATGAGTCACTTGTCAAATGCTAAGTCACGATGGACCCAACATTGGAATTAGAGTTAGTTCTTTGACCGAGATTGACAAATATATATGTGACACAGATCACATGATGATGTATTAACTAAACCAAGGGTTTGTAGAACATTACTTTACAGTTCATATAGAGTCAATATACAGATAGTTCCTGAAAACATTATTAGAGTAAAGATAATAATTTTTTTTTTATAAATATTAGGTTAGATTGGGATTTTTTTCTATAAAAACACAATGGATTTTCTTCTGGAATCTTTTGAGTGGTTCGGTCCATTCCTCCTAAAAAAATTCCCTTCAAGATGTGACATCATCTTCTGGAGTGTCAGTTAATTCTAGAATGAAGCCAATTTTTACCAAGCATTTAGCATTCTTATGATGCCATTTCTTAAAGCTGTTAAATGCTTCTAGAGGACTGACTTAATTCTAGCACACCGCTGCTCCGAAGCATTTGCAGCTTTGCTTATCTCCAGTTACATTATCCTGGGAAAATTGCCAAGTGCCAGAAAGATGGATAACAACAACATGACTTCCAATTTTCTCTGGACTTGCTTGTTTTGTGTAGTTTTCAGACACCAACAGATCAACATAAAACACATTGAGAAGTTACTCCTGTTTGTAATCACTAACAGCAATTGTAATTGGGTTTTTTGGCTTTTTATGCCATAATGTTGTGTAATGGGGTGACATTTCTAGACCTAATTTGCAACCTGCTGGTTTGAACTGTAAATTTGCAACAATACCCATTGTCGTTATGTTCTTAATTAAACATGTAACTAACATCAAATTAGCATGTTGTATGTAATGTCATATAGTCACTCTGCTTTTAACCTTGGCCTGCTAAACAGACCAATAATGTTACAGTTCAAACATATTTCTCCTGCATATTCCCAGCAATTCATACCACTAATTTAGATGATTATTGTTTGTAATAAGAGCCTGTATAAAGTAAATGAACTGAGTCGGTTTGGGAAAACAGGCCATATGCCCTGGCAGAATTTGTGTTCCTCCTTTGCCCCTGGAAGCTTTCAATTGTTAGTGTATTGTTATTAGTGATATTTGTTGTTAATACAATTAATTTCATTAATACAGTGAATAATGGACAATAATTCATTTCTAACCTAATTTGAGACCTCAAGCATATTTATGTTTATAGTTTATATATAAATGAAAGGAAAAAAGTAAACCAAGGATGACAATTTATTCACACACAGTGAGTATCGTACATACGGACTCAACATTTCAGCTCCCCTCCAGGGCGTTTATTAAGATGCACTCAGGTAGGGATTGAAAAACCTTTTGAAATTGCGTGTAGGATTACTTTAGTCTCTATATATATATATATATATATATATACATATATATATATATATATATATACACATACACACTCACTGGCTAATTTATTAGGTACACCTGTTCAATTGCTTGTTAATCAACCAATCACATGGCAGCAAATCAATGCATTTAGGCATGTAGATGTGGTCAAGACAGCTTGCTAAAGTTCGAACCAAGCATCAGAATAGGAAGAAAGGGGATTTAAGTGACTTTGAACGTGGCATGGTTGTTGGTGCCAAACAGGCTGGTCTGAGTATTTCAGAAACCGCTCATCTATTGGGATTTTCCATCTCTAGAATTTAGAGAGAATTGTCCGAAAATGAGAAAATATCCAGTGAGCGGCAGTTGTGTGGACGAAAATGCCTTGTTGATGTCAGAGGTCGGAGGAGAATGGTCAGACTGGTTTGAGATGACAGAAAGGCAACAACAACAACTCAAATAACCACTCGTATATAGTGCATATAGATAAAGTTAAACTTATGCCTAACTAGAATCCCTTGCAATGGCGGTAGCGATGCATGCTTGGGATTTTTGGCTGGTGTGTAGATCAGTGTTTAATTATGCCTATGCTAGCTAACCCCTTATGGACAATGGGCGGTCCCTAAACCCATTGAAAACAATGCATTTTGTCATTAAGGGGTTAATTTTCTGTGCAGGGGTTTTACAGCACCTTTACCTCTGCCATAACGTGCACATTTGCATATAACCTCATAGACTCTATTCAATGCTACTTCTGGACTAAATGACAAAAAGTAAGTACTCCAAAAAACCTGAAGATCTACAAGTTGACTTATGAACATATGGGTCTCATGAAAGTTAAACACATGGTCTCAGCTCAGTTCGTCAGGAAGAGCTGAACCGTCTAAACACCTCTTTCTATGTTTGCGTCTTCTTGCTCATCTGCTTGCAACACTTCTGATATCCGTTGGGCAAGTCTGGCATGACTCCAGAACCGGGCTTGGATTGTGTAGGGAAATTAGCTGGAGAAGGTCAAAGTACAGGGAAATATTGAATTAGCATTTTCATTATTTTCATAGTAAGACATTTTTTTTATCTGACACTAAAGTAGAAGGATGGGTATCTGAATTGTGTTTAACTACCTTTATTGTGATGTGACAATGACTGATTTCTCATTGTCTTTGCTTTTCACCGAAAGTATGGAGTTTAATGAAGCCATTAGCTCAGCTGAGGAAAGTGAAAAAAATAGTAAAATTATCATTATTCTGAAGTCATTAAGGTATAATTTTCTGGGTTTAATCTTTATTCAAAAAGACACCTTAGTTTTTAAAAGCATTTGTGGATAGCTTTTGAAGATTTATTAGTTAATTATCGTGATAGGGGAGATGAAGGAAACACAACTGAAATTTTAATCAGAAAGATGCATTATCATTTTAGTTTTTCAGTTCTTGCTGCCAAAAGTCACATGTTCTTATTAAGATCCTTCTTGAGAAAATCAGTGCTTTCTTTATAATAGCTTGCTGATTTCATACAGCAAAGGTAGATTTCATCTTTTTTCCAACCTAGAATTTAGCCCTTCTTAAAGATTCTCTCAAACACCATGTTTTACAGTTAACTATACATAAGAAACCTATATAATGATGCCAATAGATAAAATAAACAGATATAAGTATGTGTATTCACATATTATACTGTATGAAATGTAATTCTTAAAGAATCAGTGCCACTTGCACACCCTTTTACCACCATTAAATTAATGTACTCCTATATATACCAGTGAATGAGTATTAAATGTTATCATTATGTTTGAATAAGTAACTATTACATTATATCTAATGGTAAATTCAACTGAATAATGACTTGTTGGCATTGTGTGTAGAATATTTGTAAATCCAATAGATGATGAAACTATGATTCTTGCATTTCAAGGAATTGATTATATTTGATTTTCTTATCTGAGCTGAGCAGTATTTTGGAAGTTGTTACCAATTTCCCATCAAACAGTCTCTGTTTGTAACAGAAACCGTTTTGCGTTAAGGAGAGAGGTATCTGAATTGGGGAAATTTAGAAATCCATTACTGGTGCCTTGATGGACCCCGGTTTGGTCACAAAGCTTCCACTTCTTGTCAATTACAAAAATTTTATTTAATGTGTCCAAAAACATGCAGTCTTTGGCTCCACTAAGCCTTGTGTTGGAATGTGTCTATAATATAGATTCATTGTTGGTGTTCCGGTTGTTGTGGATATAGGCAATAGTAGGTACCAGGGGCTAACTAAGTGAGAGGGTTTACGAATAATCTCAATATGGTCACAAAGGGGAAGTGCAATCGAGAAAAATCGTTTTTTGAGTTTTGGAGAATGAATTCAAAGAATAAGTGGGTCAGTTGCTTTTTAGCTGCCATCAAGGTAGATTTGCTGCATTAGAAAATGTTCTTGGTAATTTACCTTTTGTACTGATTTTTTACGTATTGAGGAAAGTAAAGTACACCCAGGTACGGTTTTTAAACATTAAGTCCTGCTTAGGTTTGCATTATTGAATTTATGGGAAGCCCTAGAACAACAGAAGCTCTGAACGGTAAATCACACTTACAGAGTGTGATTCATTAAAGTGCAGTAAAACACTAATTCATACTGCATGCTTTATGGCATGAAAAAGCATGCACTAAATCATGAGATAAATGTAATTCATGCATTAAAATGTACATTACGCGGGCAATATCGCTAGCCATAAAAATAAAGCATGTTTTATTTCCTGTTACACATTTAGTGCACTTTGCCGTACCTCGCCCTTGAAGCTCCCGCGGTCTCAGCATGTGCTTTAACCCTTTCACATTTTCATATTGCCTGTGATATAGGATCCTCTACAGTACAAGTTAATGAAACTCGGTAGGTCGTGCGATTTAGAATATCTTTCGGAAATTGGTTTATTTTGTCAACATCATTACCGCCGGGCACTTATCTTTTTTGAGCTGCACACAGTACGATGTTACCTGCTAATCCAGAGAAACTCTATATTGGTCTTTGTTGAAATGAGTTTTAACCTAAAGGGATTAAAAGCTGTCTTTTGCTCTAAAATGAATAACCACATGAGGTGAATTTTCATATAACCCAGTTCCAACCTGGAGCTTTCAGGGTATAATTTAACCATCACACGAGGTTTATGACCAAATAAAGTGTAGGTGTGTAGGTGGGAGGTTAGACAGATTTGCTTGTAAATAGCTGGAAGCGATATGGCTAAGTATGGTATCCAACAGGGCATATTTCATCTCACAGCTCCACGTCTCTCAAAGGACATTAGACACTGCTAATTCTCAAAATTCGTTTTATTTATCTTAGCACTCAAGGTTAACTTAAACGTCTGTTTTCAAATTTTAAATGCAATGCTTGCTAATTAACCTGTATCGCGGTTTTCGGGGAGGAACTTAGAGATACTAGGATAAAACACAATGAAATAATAGGTTTTGCCCAAAAGTACCCACAGCATAAGTGGAGCATGGATCAATACAATCCACATTTAATGTTATCTCTCTGTGGTTCTGTGTGTTCCATTTAGTTTTACTGCAGGAAGTAACTGTGTAATAGATTTTTTTGTCACTGGTTACATTTATTAAGACAACAGCGCTCTCAAATAACAATGGCCCTACCTTCCAATGTGACCCCCGTTATCGGGATGGCTTATGTAGGGTTTCCTTGACGTTGAGTGTGTCAGTTGATTGAATGGATAGATATCAAGTACTAGTAAATGGAGTATGTCAGGTTCCAAAGTAAATATTGGCTGCCACACACATTGTTATACTTGACTTCTAAAGCTTCTCACTTGACACATGGTTTCTGGAATTGTCACAGTTGTACATCTGTCAATACCTCTTAATTTATTGCCATTCACACTCAGGAAAATAGTGTCCATGGCATGCCCCTCATGTCAATTTAAATAGTAGGTTATAAGTGTTTTATGCAAATAAGTACATTCAGTCCTAGGCAAACTCTAAGCGAATGGCATCTTTTGCATTAAATAAAATAAATTATAGCACAGTGGGACAGTACCTTGTTTACTCTAAGATGTGTGACAAATGTCACAGTGTATTAATGCCGTTTTACTACCTTTTTTAACACCATTATTAAGCAAGGTGTGCTAAATCTTACAACTCTTAGCTAAAATTACAGATGATAGATACATAGATACTATAGATAGATACATTTATAACAAGATATATATTATAATATAATAATATATATATAATGTATAAAACCAAGAAACTAATAGGTACAAAACACAGTATGAAATAAAATGCCACTGTCTTGCTAAAAGTAGAAACAAAATGACAAAATCTTTGGTCCTTTTGCCCATGTAAACTTGTAATTATCTGCCCCATTTTAGTCAAACTTTCTAGGGTGTGTACGACATGGAATAGAGAAGGTTTGTCATTATACAAACATTAAAACATACTGCATATTCAAACTTGTAGACTTTTAGTAAAATTACATAGAAAAATGATAAAAAAATAAAGCCTTTATAATGGTTTACCAGGGGTTATAGGGTAGATTAACCTAAACGGGGTATTTTAAGCACATTTAAATGGAAGTTCAGCTACCTTACTATTTTATCCTAGACAAAGCATGTTAAAGCATTAGATAAAACACGCTAAAGCTGTAATTTCTTTTATTTTAACAAAGGTTCTCAATATCAAAAACAACCCAAAAAATATGTTTCTTGAATACTTTATTGCCTGAGTGTTTTAATTATCTTAAGACACCAAAACTTTTTATAATTTATGTTTTTAATCTGTAAACAATTTGATTTAAGTATTTTAATATTGCTCGTTCCCTTAAACCGAGCTAAACAACCTATTCCTAATGTCTGAAGAATAAGTCATTTTCACTGCATGTTATAATAACCCAATGTTTCTCCTCTACCGGCTGATGAATAAAAAACATACTGTATTCCCACTGGAGTTTTGTGGTGACTGTGTGTTTCTTTTAAGAGTTATGGATGGTGAGTAACTACAGAAACTGTAGGAACCTTTGTGAACATCTCTGCGTCATGTAATTTGTTCCTGTACTCGTTGATTTTTGATCATTGATGCAAATACTAAGAACTGCATCCTGTCTTTTGCAAAGTCTACTTTTGCTATAATTTACACTGTTTTTCCTATTTCCGTCTCTTCTCAATATGCCCTTGTGTTTCTCTAACATCGGTAGAATCTCTCTACTTAATCCAACAATTAACACCCCGTGGATAGAGCAGCTAACAAGAGGCCATTTATTATGATTGGAAGAGCCACATTTTCATATTAAACAAAGTAAGACATTCTTCACAGTAAGGGCTGTAAAGCTCTGGAAGGCACTTCCTATGTAAATGGGGTAACCACAAGTACTGTGGAGGCTTTTAAGAACAAACTATGCTGCTTTTTAAAATTTGTCGATCCAAGACTTATTCTGGCTACCCAGAGTTATGAAGCATTTTTGTCTTCGTAGTAAGCAAAATTGTCATGTGCTTAAAAAGTTAATACAATGTTTTTTTCATGTAGATCCGCGCAATTGGAAAGATAGTAGTTGATGACCAACTTCTCTTTTACAACCTTACTAACTGTGTAACTATATGTAGCTACATGCTGGTGCTTTTCAACACGTTTTCCATTTTGTATTTTACTATTCAATATATTGAATCAATAGGAATATAGAATTTGATAGTATCAAACAGCATTGTTCTACCCGGTGGTAGAAGAAGACAACTGGGACCAGAGGCCAATATCTAACTACTCTTCCTGCTGCTGTTAAAGTGAAACACAAAACCGGTTGTGATCTGACTGGGAGGGTTACGTTGTCATATAAAATCCTGGAACCCTTAGTAAATGTGTCCACACAGCCTTGTGGGGGAGAGTAGGAGATGTATAACAAGTTTCATGGGGCTTAGGATTGTGTATTCTTTGCTTCAAGAGCAGGGAAGTAGGAGGAAAATTGTTAAGCTTTGGAACCCTCATTCAGTTGATTGTGATATTTATCTGGATCGTATAGTGCCCATTTTCTTAAAGCTTAATTATTGAGTTTTTGTCTTATTTCTTTACTTTATTCGTTCTGGTCTATGAAATCATCGAACAGACTATTTAATGCATCTAGCAGCCCTCAAGTAAGGTTTTACGCCTTTAACTCACTATTTTACTTTTTACCCTATTCTTTTACCTCTGGCATTGTGTCAATGTGGCACAGGCCTGTCTGTCAAACCAATGCCTACAGAACATTTTAAAGCCTTTGATTTATAAGAAATGTAAGTCATTTTTCTAAATACTGATAGCGCAATGTATTTTCAGCCTGCATGTTTATGTTACATATAAAATGTGTATTTCAAAGCCATTCTTTGCTGTTACTGTTTAAATATACCTTTGGACATTAGTAATGCCACTTACAGGCTTACATCCCATCTGCTTTCAATTGAGAGAATAAACAAAGGATAGCCATAGGCAGCAGTAGCTTGTCAGCGTTATATACCTCCCTCCAGCAGGGTATCACAGCCTCCAGAATCTCTCGTTCAAGGACAGCCATGAACGGCTGCAGCTTACTTTTTTTCATTTGATCCTCTTTTACCTTACAAATTTTAAAAAAGGACACATTATTGTAATTTTAGTGACATCAGCTACCTTTTATTTTCGACAAAACAATAACTGAGTTCTTAGGTATGTTCTTTAAACATTTAATTTACCGAAACACTGAAATGTTTAAAAAAAAAATTTTTTTGTTTCTATGGCATTAACCTATTCGTGACTGCTTTTGTGTCACTTGACAATTAATCAATTATGTATATGGCAAAACATAAATTATTATTACTATCCTGTGGCGGAATTTTTGTTTCTGCATTTAGATATGAAAGTATTCAATAATGTAGGTGGAGCTGGTTATCTAAATGGACATTGTATTTTTTTTTTTGTTATATAAGATAGAACTTGATATTATTGTTATTTATTGTTTAATATGGCACTATCACATTCCACGGTGCTGTGCAAATTTCACAAATAGTTATATTGTATAGGCAAAAACAATGATGTTCTGATTGTATAAAATGTATTATATAATTTGAAATATATGCTAAGATTTCAGCAGACAGGATTCACATTATTGATCTCAGCCTAAATGATTTTCACACATTTCGTTAATAATGATTTAGTGAGTCAAAACTTATAATTGATTAAAATTGATTAAAACGTTAGATTTAAATCTTAAATTTTGGATTCAATAAAATAACTATAGTGCACAAATTAAAGTATGCTATATAATACACAGCCAACTGAATATATATATATATATATATATATATAATACAATTCAGCTATATACACATAACAAACGTTAATGCCATAAAGTAAATAAGACTACACTTACCCCAGGACAGTACCCAGCCCCTTGCAAGAAATTCAGTAATACCAAAGGACAATGATTGATAATCACACACTTAGCACGCTTAAGTATCACACGAGTGGGCAAAGGACTTAATTTAGCAACAATATAATTAAAATGTTCTCTGTGTGATAGTGATCAGGAGACCGTGAGTCCTAATTATCAATAATTTTCATTATGCAAAAGTTTGAAGAATAAAGACCCGCCATACACAAAGCATGTGCTCCATGACAGCCATTACCTGTCGGTCATCCAATGATGAAAAAAAGCTTTGTGGAAAATAGGTATCTGTCCAAAAACACATCACAATCACTACGTAAATTATTTTTGTTAGATTACATTTCTTATATAAATATATGTTATGTTACGTTATGTTACATGTATGTGGTTAAAGCCCTTTTTGTCATTAGTTTGTCTTTTTTCTGTTTTCTTGGTTACATATTGGCTTGCTGGACTTGCGTAAATAGTCGATGCAGTGTTTGCTTTGTCATTTTAAGTAGACAGATACAATATTTACAATGCTCGGCAAGTGCTGTGCAAATCCAGTCTCTGGAGAAAGGCAGAATGACAAAGCGGGCTGTATCTACCGGCTGCGCAGGGAAAGGACAGGGTGACTCACACTGGCTCGCCGTCCCGGAGTTTAAAAGACTAATTTATAATGACACTGATAACACGGTTCCCTGTTTAAATACTATAACTCTGGGAAAAGTAGTTTAGTTTGTAGTTGATGTATTCCTGACCCTGCACTATTAAATGGATAAATACAATATTAATTATAGTTTTCGATATGATCTGTAATGGGTCAGTGGACCACGCTTTGCACGCTATAAACGGTCAGGGCCTGCGATACTTTACACGACATGCATATCATTTGTCAAGCTGATTGTTTTCTAAATTGCATAAAATGATGGCATAACTGCAGATGCATGATAGCTGAAAATGTTTTGTAGCGCAGGAAAAAAAAAAAAAGGCTTGAGGGGGAAATGGACTGAGATCCTTTCTTGTTTCTATAGAAACCAGGAGCGATCAGTAGGAAAAGGAAATTTCTTCCGAGCATTTATCTGAGAGTCTGGTTTGGTTCATATCGGGGCTAATGTAGAAACCATTAGTAGCTGGATATCGTGTCCTCTCCGTTGTATGGCACCTGTTTAGTCGAGAGGATAACCTATAACTGCCCAGTGTGGACACCTGGCGAGATTCCCGTGTAAGAAGGACTGCCTGGATGTAGATGGGCATGGTGTGCATTGTAGTTTTACAGCTGGACATCATGTGCACTGACCCTTCTTCTTGTCCCCAAATGTTCTTACATAGAAACATGTTTGAACTACTATATCCAAGGAAACGGATAATGGGATGAATAAAATGTAACAAGAAAAAAAGATAAGCAGAGAACGTACATCGCAGTCAGCTGTCAAAATAACTTGAATTGCGATAATTACCATTAGGCAATAATGCTTTTCCGTTACATCATGACTTAACTGTGGCCGTAAAAGTCCTATGTTCATTGCATCAATTATACTCAATAGGTGATTTCATGGTCCTTGGCCACTGAATATTGATTTCCCGGTGAAGCTTGTATAATACTTATTATTGCATTTTTCAAATAATCCTCACGTCCTTTGACAACGAGCAAGCTGTAATACAGGTCACTGTGTATTGCAGAGGAACGTGGAAGCCGGCTGCAAGAACATTATTATTTTGAGGAAATGGAATGAATTGGATGTTATGCGTGTTTTCTTTTCAAAGTTCAGAGCACCATAAAAATGCTATCATTCTTGTGAGAACTTGATTTATTTATTTGTTTTACAATGATTTGCTCAAGTGTGAATATGTTACTAAACACATTGTACTTGATCATTAACCTAGACGACAGCTCTTCAGAGCAAGAGCACCAAAAGCGTGACATCTTAATTAATTTAGATTTTCTAGAAAGATTTGGCAACAGACAGATTTAATAAATCAAACTCAAGGGCTCTGTAATTAAATCTGAATATATATATATATATATACAGTATATGTGTATATAGTAAACTACTACAGAATAATGCATTTTTAGGGGGCACACAATTCCTTAATAACATCAATGAATCAACCATTTAAAATTTGGCCTTTACAGCCTTTGGCATGGCAAGTGAATGTATTTGGTGGTGCACCATGTGGCAACCATGTGGTACGCAAATCCTTATTTATATTATATGTACGTTCACATGTCACATTTCAGATTATCTCTAATCCCAAATCGTACAACTATATACAAAATATGAAAAATGTATAACAACTGGACAATTTTTTTTAATTTTTTTTTATCAGTATTGGTGTTTTACACTCAAGCACTTAAATCAGTCTTATCAGACAGCTTTCATCTTTTCCATCATTCTGAGATGTATATTTCATTTAAGAAAACAAAGTGAACTGTCAAGTAATTCACCATTCATCTTATTAAAATCAAAATGTGTTCGTATTGAGTGGGTTTAGCTAGATCTCATTTCCTAGTTATTTCTTTTATAAGAAAGAATTCAGTATCCCTTCACCGCGCTTGTAATTTTTCGACTGTCTCAACAGACTCTCTGTTGATTTGTTTTATGATTGATACTGCATTTTATTTGTCAAAGCAGAAAACATTTTGTGATTGAAGTGCAGACTGATGATATATTTACTAGCTCCTAAAAGAATTATAAGGAAAAGACAAATTAGTAAAACTCTGCTGGTGCCATGCTGGCAGGCAGATCTCATGTTGCCATTCTGCAGATAAAAAGGCCAAGGATAATGCTTTTCTCGCCTTCTTTTTTACAATGCCTGATGTTCGAATTACCCAAGAAGAGTTAAATACTTGCTGTTGCGCCTATGCTGATGAGACTGGCAAGGAGCACAACTGTCACCTACACATACTTCAATATACCATATATATATATATATAATTTTAGGGGCTCCTGCACCACAGCCCTATTATTAATTCTAGGGGTCCCCTGGGCCCCAGTTCCAGTTTTACTAATAGGGGGTCTTCTGTGTTTTAGAATCATTTCCCCCTATAAAAACAAAGATTGTGACAGCATTTGGGAACCAATTGTCCCAAATAACCTATGCTTATTGGAACACTTTTGCTTACTTGTTTTTAAGAATAATTAGGGCCATCAAAATGTTGAGCTCTTTGCCCACAAATCTCTTAATCCAGCAATGATCCCATGGTCAACACTTAGTGGATACATAAAACCAGCAATCAAAACATCAAGGTATGGCCACCACCATCAAGAATATGCTGACAAGTCCTCCTACTATCTAAGCGCTGGATAGTGTGTCGAGCAGATGAAATCCTAGGTGCCAGGAAACAATTACTGGTCCCCGTTACACTCAACAAACCACAGGCTCTTATACTTTATATAAATATCAATATTCATAGTGAATATATTTGCTTTTCTATTCTGTACATAATTTGTAATGGTAACTTGTGTTGAAGAAACCACATGAATGGAAAAATTCTTTGTGTCCAAGCCAATCTATATTTTTCATTGAATTTCTGCTTCTCAGCTTAAAAGTCACGCTACATTTCCCAGCATTCCTTATGTGGAGACTGACACGGCTCTTCTGAATAATTAATGGGGTTATTGAACGCTAGTCATTTAAACTATAGCAGTGTCACATAACGGGAAGCAAAGTGTCGGGATGGCTGGCTCATATCATTAAGGTGTTATGGGGTTGTTTAACATGTGTGGTCAGTAAAATATCTTCAATTTAATTAGAGTGATAATAGTTCAGAATGGATCACAGAGTTTTTTTGATCAGCATCATAGGTTTGAAATAGTTGGCTTAAATAATAAAAAGTATATCAAGTTGGAGGGGAAAATGGGCCTCCATGGTCTTGTTGATTGAATCATGTTACGTATAACAAAATGGCCTTCATAGTTCATAAAACTGGGAACTTCAGCAATTAGGTATTTAATGGGCCATGTGGAGAAGTGGCATTTACCATACCTATTCCACCATCTCAGCTACACCTCCCTACCCAATATAAGGAGGGGGAGAGAGGTCTACGGATGCCAGTCCTGAGTGCTTCCCAGGTAGTTGTTACTTTGAGTCTCAAACTGAAACCCATCTAGTGGGTTTTAAGACCTGCAACATGGGTGGTTGTAAGGAAAAACGGGCGGACTCGAAGAAACAAAAGGTTCCTATTTGCTGTCAAATTCCATTTTTCCATGGGTGTCTAAATAACAGCAGATAATAAAAACAGGATGTCAAGATAACTGTTCACGTATACAATGTCCGTTTCTGATCTATAATTGTACTTATTTTAATCTGAACACACCATTAAATAGGTTTGTTTTGTGTACTGAACTGTGGACTAGGATTAGAGAAAAACTACAAATTTCCTGTCACGATACCACGTATTTTTTAACCCTTGGGCAAATATTGCGGTGGTTATAAAAAGATGGGGACACTGTCCAAAAACTAGGGTTATGGGGAATCTGGAGCTGTGGCTAATCTTTTAACACAGCAAATGTCTCACATTCTATGTTATTAATCTACTTTTTTAAGGACTCTGCTACCTCTAGCTGTTAACTGCAACTTCTTGGCTTTTTTCTCATCCTGAAAAAGTCAAGATCAATATTGTCATTACTGTGGGTTTGTGCATGTGAGGACTAAACCAAGAAGCTGGGAGAAAATACCATGCAGACATCAGCAGGACGTGGAAGGAATGAAGATCAAGTGGCTCTTCTATATGTGTGCAGTTTAACACTTTGTTAACACCAAGGACAAAATGTATACATCCATGGAAAATGGAACCCAATATCTTCTTTAAAAAATGGGAGGTTAAGATAGTTCCTATTTAAAGTTGTATATGCTTACCCAGATTACATAGTTAATACACATTTGGATTGGTTGAATGTATAAATAAATGTTTATTTCCTTCATTGCTCTGTAATTGTCACAGTCCACAGCGCAGCCATTCACCGGAGTGCCCGCGGTTAGCGGGTACTCGAAACTTACCTCCTCTGCTGCCTCCTTTCCCGTTCCCCTGGGAGTGTCGCGGTCCTCGTCTGACCATTGTTTGGACTTTGTTACTTGTTTTTCTGAGATTATTATCACTATCTCTGCATACTGGGTTCCTCATCTGATCCAAACGTAATAGTCATTGTTCTCTGGTTGTTTTATCCAAGTGGATAGACACATTACCATTACCAAGGCCCATTTTCCACGGAACATTCATAATTCTTTGGCACTGTACTGCTAAGCCGACTGTCTTATTTGTGCACCAGTTGGGTTGATCCTCTGATCTCTTTTTACCTCAATCACATGGCCTTCTCGCCATGTAGTAAAGTGTTGCAATGGAGTAGGATGTCTTATGCTTGTAGCTACTCCTTAAACCTCCAAAAATTAAAAATATATGTTCACAAATAACCATAGTTTGACCAACCAGCACTGGCACTCCCAAGTGTTCCAGAGGGACAGTCCTTCTTTTGGACCCAAATCCCCCTTGTAGTTCGTGCCTCCGCTAATGCCCATCTTTTCCAGGCTCTCAGTATATTTGGTGGGTATGAGGATATTAAATTGTGTAAATAAAATACATTTTCTTCTTCTACTTCTAAATGACTTAATTGGTTACATAAATAGTTTTAATTATGTCTATGTAAAGTAGACTTCTTAATGTCCTGAAATCATACGATCCAGTCTGAGTGACATCATATATTACACTCGCATCCGGAAGCTTGGAAGCAGCTCTGTTTGCTATTTCAGTTTATGGTGTTGAATGAATTGTGTTTGCCAAAATGTCAGTAGTAGAATATATAGTCGAAGAAAATGTATTTGATTAAATCACTGCAAGTTAATTTTTAATGACAGGTTCAACTAAAGGACAGAACCACTGCAACAGAAAAGTAGTGGAAAATGTACAAAACAGTAATGTTAAATCACAAGTCACTCAGATAAAAAGGCATTAGGTAAGTTTCACAGTTTTTGGGTTTTTAATCAGATGTCGCACACCTACAAATCATCAGGATCTCCGTAGAAGGAGCCAGAGGGTATGGGTTTCCAAGTGACCATGTCAGCAACCTATGCATGTATAGATCAGCTTTCTTTCCAACTCATGATAAAAAATGACCACACGTGAATAGACATTATACTTTTGGTAACTAACATGAAGAAGTACACCTTGTTTTTTTTTATTATAAAAAAGTGTAATAAATATAGTCTAAGGATGCTTGATGGGCCAAAGTGTTCTTTTGTGCTGTAACGTTCTGTCAATTTGACTGAAATGGCAGGTGGTTGAAACTCTGCAGATTTATGAGATTAAGAACCCAAAGGCGATAATGCATGTTATCAAACAATATAAAATAACAGCTTTGTATCAGTTCTACTGAATGGCCATAATTTTGGCAACCTTAAACACATCTTATTCTAATTTTCTCCTGGCACCAGTGAGTTTTGGATGCAGTGACACATTGTAGCCATCTTGCACCTCATCCATCAAGTACCAGTGCAGTTGTGATTTAAAAGGCAACTGTTTTCACAGCTTTCAGCAATATTAAATTCATTTAATAAAACTAGATTTTACTTTTTGTTTTGTCGTCAGTAGTTGTTTTGGAGATATTTAGTTTAAACTTGACATATATGGCAAAACATGGTAAAACCAAGCATATCTCATCATTTTCCTGCCCTGAAGTTATCTTCCTTATTTACGCTCTTACAAAAGCTGCTTGATCCAATCAACAGCGATCAGCAATGTAAGGAAAGGAGAGATAACTTAATGGGACGTAATAATAATGCAGGTTCAGATACAGTTGGCGGCTCCCGTGCTTTAGACATAAGGTGATTTCTAATACATATGCATTGCTTACATTAATCCAGTGCTATCCAACTTGGTGGGAAGGGCTGGATTTTGTCAACCAACTACTATGAATACTATCACACATACACACTTACACACCACAGTGGCACACCTGCACAGTTACACAAACACACTTACACTAAAACACACTCTTACACATACACACCCTAGCATGTATACGCTTACGCTAATACACACTTTTTTCACATTGACTCTGAAAGCAACCATAACATCAGCAAAAGTCACATAACATCACCGTGCTCCCCCACTGCAAGTTTGAAAACATTTGGGCTAGCTGCCTGCCTGCCTGCCCCCGTTGCTTAACCAGTAAATGTAGGGTTTGGGAAAAGTGACAGAATTTAAAATTTCAGTTATTCAAAATAAGTCTTTTGTCAAAGTTGATACTGCTTACAAGGCCAACATAGAACAAAATATCAGATAACATAGGCTTTTGGGGCATCTCTTCATCAGATGGAGACCTTTGAGGTATTCAAAGATTATGTAAATTCACATCTCTTTCAATGTTTGCCCAGAAAAGGGTCCCAACGTCAACTAAACACTGAATTTTATTATTATGGGCGAATTCGAATATATCTTTTTTCTTATTGATAGTAGCATAGAGACAAACAGTACAAACAAGATAATTTGAATTTCTTTATTGCATTGTGACACCAATGAAATAGTATAGCCAAGTCTATACTTTGTATTACCATGTCTGTCTGTAATACTGATCTGGCTTGGGGTTTGAGGTTTGTGCCGCGTATTAGTAATACGATGTATCAAAGTACGGCTGTCTGTGAGCTGGTGGGAATTCTGGGAAAATCTGTTATTTTTAATAATAAACAACTGTCAAGAAGGTTCAGCGGGGATATATGTAGACACCACTGATCTGTCTTAATACCTGGTAGATTTCATTCCTACTGCAATTGTTGGTATTAGAACCCGTAGGTGTTCTTGTAACGTATCTTCGCGTCTTGGCTCTATCAGCGCTCTGCGGAGAGTAGGCAAATTGTTGCACTTCTCATGGAGAAAGGAAGTGAAACCATGGATCTTTGCCACCTATCTCGGTGGCATTTGGCCAATTGAGAACTGAAATAGGTTAGTATTAGCAGCAGGAAAGTCTGAAAATGCTCTCAGCATACCGAGCTCAGCAGGATTCACAGTGCACTGATAAGACAATCATCTTGACAGACTCCGAGGTCTTTCTTTCGATAACAAGAGAACACAGGGGGACCTTAAATGGCTTTGTGGCAAGACCCTAAAATATTATTGCTCAAACCATCAATCTCACATCAGAACAGTGGAAAACCTGAAACCTAGTTTTCAATGCATACAACAGAACAATAACAGATCCACAAGATACAGAGGGTGTCATTGACAATCTGACCTATTGCATGTACGCCATTTTAAAAAAAAAAAATATCTCAAAGGTTCTGAAAAATTATCAGGAGCAAAAATATACCATTGTTGTCTTTTCTTAAATTAAACAAAGGATGAATTTTAGCCCGTTTTTTGACACAGCATCTTAATTCCCAATTGCATTTTTTAGCAAGGGGATATAACACCCCATCCTTCTGCTCTGAGAGGTATCATTTTGATCACTAGGGACATCTGCCCCGGAGCAGCCCATTCCAGGTAAATGTGTGAAGTGAGAGTAATGAGTTAGATGGGAACATCTTTTGCATATATAAACCAGCTAATAGTGTAATTAAAACTATTTGTCTAAAATATCTGTGCAGAACTAATGACTAGGGCCTCCCTTTCTAGACCACCATTCTTTTCACTTTCTCCTCTAAGAACACCATCAAAGCCAGCTTTCACCAATAGGGAGAGGTAATGTTACTGGGATGGGAAGGGGTAATCTATGAGCAATTTAAGATTTAATTTAAATTGCTAAAATTACTGCCTTCACAGGAGTGTAAAAAGACGATGGGGAATCGTATGCATACTATACCATAAATTAGGAGAAATGGTCATGTAAACCCATGAGTAGTACACAGATTATTAATAAAATAAGAATATCTAATCTGTTTCTAAAAATGTACACAGTGGAGTTCAGCAAATAATGTGTATGTTAGTAGATATACCAATTTTTTATTGAAAATTGTAAGTCATAAGGGGAGAATCCATAGAGAGAAAATCCTCGCACCCATGCCATGCCTGTGCATGCGTGCATATAAGCAGTTTCTCAATGAAATATTTCTTGAATATCACTGAAATTGGAATCAATGAAGCATGATTACCCTGTTAAACAAAGGAAAATGTGCTACAGTGTAGCAGACAATAATGTGCATCCTGACGGTGTTAATTATGAGAAATTAAAACAGTGCATGGAACAGATTGTACCTTTCACACTTTAGCACAGAGACAGCTTAGACATGGGGGGATTTCATCATTAATAAACATCCCAAAAGGGCTGTTGCATTCAGCTCTTTGAATATAATTTATAAACTCATAGGATCCCTGCAGGAATCAGGGGAGATAGAATTCAGACGAGATTGACTTTGTTGCTTTCTCCGCTTGGGTAAAATGATATTGGCTTGTAGGAAATCACTGGAATTGTGACTTTGGAAATCGGAATTTAGCAATTTATATGTAGTCGGGTTGCATGCTTTGAAATATGGGTTTAAATATATTATGCGCAGATATTGCTCTTGTCGGTGCCCTGTGTGTCATTTTATAATGCATGAAGCTGTAAACATGTAAAATAGATTATGTATAGTAATTTTATTTCATTTTGTATTTCCAAGAAACCGCTTTAGGGCATACAGAACATTTTCTGTTGCAGCTTGTATGCCAATCCCCTTACGTTGGGGTTTTTAAGCCTTTAGGATGGATAAAGCAAAGCTCATGGCAGAGAACGTAATAGGTTAAAGTGATTAACGTAAGTAATTTGTTTAAATAAGCAGTATTTCATTTTGTCCATAGTATTACCAGGCATATTCTGAATATCAGAATATGCAATAACCCAGCGGAGTCTAATGAACCTTGGAAACTATAAAATGAGTTTCTTCAAGCGTTAGTCTGCACATTGTACATTGGATTTGCAATAAAGTGAATGCACTCACGCGTGTAACACCTTTTTGTCAGTGTTAACATCTGTTTTACCCTGACAGCCTTTTAAACATCTAGTAGGCCACTACTCGAATTGACTGTCGAAAATAGCAGCAGATGTGTAATTTCAGGAGAAATTTCATTGTAACCATCCACTTTATTTTGGTGAATTGGGTACCTTTGAAGGTGTTCCTCACTTGTTCAGTAACTGGACAGCAGGTCTATTCACTAAACAGTGAGAGAAGCAGCAAACTTGCAGGAGTTTCTCTGCCTGCAACTGCAGGAGAGTTAAACTGATGCAAGCAGCTTGTGGAGTCATTATCCAATGTTAAGTGTTTTCTAGTTTGAACAGATGTAAAATATCAAAATCTTCTCCATGCCCAATGATAGCTGATTCTAAAATGGAACCTAGTGAAGTGGGAGTGCGTATATATAACGGTTTATATATATATATATATATATATTCCTGTGCACCAGCTGCCTCAAGTGGTTAGATGATACATTGCAGTCTTCTTTGACTTAAATGGCACCCGAAAGCATGAATGTTTACTTTTAACTTCCCCAATGCCACCAGGTATGGCATAGGAGTGGAAGAGAGTCAGGTGATGTCTCCCATAGGCTATATTGAGATATACACCATATGGACAAAAGTATTGGGACATCTGACTATTACACCAAAAGGGACTTATATGACATCACATTCTAAATATATAGACTTGAACATCCAGTTGCCCCCACTTTGCAGCCATAACATCTTCCACTGTTCTGGGAAAGCTTTCCAAAAAATATTGGAGTGTTTCTGTGGGTTTTTTTGCCCATTCATCCAGTAGAATATTTGTAAGGTCAGGCATTGCTGTTGGATGAGAAGTCCTGTCTCTCAATCTCCATTCCAGTTCATCCCAAAGATGTTTGGGGTTGATGACGTGGGGTTGAGGTCAGGGCTCTGTTCGGGCCAGTCAAGTTCCCACACTAAACACATGACTGCCCTTTTAATAAAGGCAATAAAATTAGCTCTAATTATTATGGTAACACAGAACTGATTATTAGATGTATGTTTTTAATACTTCAGTGATGAATGTTAATGACACCCTCAGTCATTTAAAAAAAAAAAGTTTTTATTAAGAGAGTGAACATTAACCCTTTCCGTGTTAAACAAAACAATAATACAGTTATGCTCTAGACAAGCTTTTAATAATGAAACTTGCAAAAAAAACAAAAACGATACAAATCTTTCCCATGATGATGCTTTTATAACATAATCTCCCCAAGTGTGTGACTGTGCATAATGAAGTGCAATCATTATTTCATGACACGAAAAGGGAATGGGCTGATGGGTAATAGCGCATATTTCATTTAACGTGCATAGATTCATTTAACAGTAGCATATCTCAGCTTGTTAGTTCAATACAATTCCCGTGTAATACTCCATAGCACAGAGTTTTCCATCTACAATGCAGATCACTTCAACTTGTTACTGTCTGAAGAGAATGCTAAAACTGCCAGTTCCTCATTAGCTCGTCGTAAGACAGAGTCCTGTGTCACAGCTGATAGAGCCCTTATGAGCTTTTTAACCAAGTGACTGATGCATCCCTCGTTATGTCAGATCTGAGGGCACTACTGGCATCTTTCTTGATTCACTGTCTAACACTATCAATTGAGCAGCTGCCATGCACCCATGATCAGGCTGATTATTAAAATGTGTTCAGGAGCAATTTTCTCTCGTCTAAAGAGACCAATATCAACTGGCTCAAGTCAGGACGACAGCTATGTCTAAGGGTTATTTACTACAGGGCACAGTAGGTGAGGCAAAAAGAGTGTAATATCACTCTGACTTAAAGGAAAATTATAGCTAGCTATGCAATTTACTCTCATTTCAAGGTGCATTCTGTAACGTATAGAAATATTCATGTAATATTTTAGTGTCATGAGCTTAACTTTAAATAGCTGTTCTTTTTTCAGTGGACTGGGGGAAGCCATTTTAATTTAGATTCCTTCACTTCCTGCTCTGCCTCAAGGCATTCTCTTGCTCAGGAAGTGATGATTGCAGGGGTTAATCGCTTCCCCCAGGCTGCTGAAAAAAAGTGGCTGTGTAATTTCAAATATCTTAAATTATTTCAAGCCCCCAAAGCTCTGTATATAGTAGCATTCATGCATGTATGTTTCTATAAAAGAAACTGGTGTTTTAGTTATGGTTTTTCTTGGCGCTGGCCACAGACAAGTCTTTATTTTGTACAATTCAGAAGCAGCATGTTAGCCACTTCCTGTGACATTCAAACAGATAGGGTTTGAATCACTGTATAAAAGTCAGTGACACTTTTACAGTCACTTTGTCACTTGAATCAAAATATTATAGATGGCTTTATTGAAGGACTGCTTATGTAGCAGTATGCCTCCTAAGACATTTGAGACCATTTGCAAGGTTTAGTCGTGATAAGTGCCACTTTCTTGACAATGTTTTTCTTAACCATGTAACCCAAATTGGAAACATAGAAGTATTTCCTTTTCAATCGTTTATACTTAAGCTAACACGATTATTGGCAATGACATACTGATCACCACCAAAGATGTTATGTAAGAAAAAAAATGTTAAATTAGCATTGAAAAGCAGATCAGAAACACCATTACCATTCAGCTGGCTTAAATCATCCAAAGTGATACTGGTGAGATATTATCGTTACCTTCTACATATTATATATTATTTAGAAAGTGCCAGTTGATTCCATAGTGCTATTACAGTGAGGGAGAATACAAATAAACAACCTCAGTCTAGATATTAAGCTAAATAGAGATTGTTGGGATGATGTTAAGGGAGAGATGGGCATGGGACTAGACAAATATTATGATATATAGGGAGCGGCAAGAGAGGAAGAGGGGAGAGGGAGTGACAGAGTGAGACAAAGAGAGAAAAGGAGGTGAAAGAGAGTAAAATACGGGGAAGTGAAGGGAGGGGACAAGAGGAAGAGGGCAGAAAAGAAGGAGAGGTGGAGAAGAAGATGAGAGATACATATTGAGAAGAGAGAGAGATAGAAAAGAGAGAATAGTTGGGGGAGATAGAGAAGAGATAAAATGGATGGCAGAGAGACAAGTAATAGAGAAATGGGAGAAACAGAAAAAGGAGAGAAGAGGGGATGAAGAAGGGGGAGAAAAAGGGGAGAAACAGCGATTTTTGGCCCTATCATTTCAATGGCCGTCACATACGCTAGAAACAACATAATAAACAATACTTAAAAGACTTGCTATAAAATTGTACTAAAATTACACAAGGCACTGCGTCTAAAACCCTTATGACAATCAATTGATATGACTCTGTCAGGATGTATATGTTCCGCTAACTTAAATTAAGAAGCAATTAATCCAAGTATAGCAAGAAAATATTGATATAAAGGGTAAAAAAACGGAAGCATTTACATACAACCCTTTGTTTCTATGCATCTTGCCTCTCTCTTTATAGGCAATAAAAATAAGATAGGAGTCTAGCAATGGCCACAATATCAGCACCATGGTGTATTATGTGTTAATTTCTCTGTTGGCTTTTTATATATCTAAGTATTTTTTATGTTCTAGAACTTTAATGTGCAGGTTTGTTTTAGTGATTGTAAAATCAGCCATGTGAGTATGCAAATGTTGATTTGTTAAAAATGGATGCATAAATGCTATGTCTCTATATTTGTTTCTTGACAATTCCATCAATACATAATGGTCCTAAAGATGATGCATAACCAACCTTTAATTGCTTTCGTGTTTGAGCAAAGCTGACATTTTTAGCAATGTAACATCACTCATTTAA
Organism: Spea hammondii; assembly: GCA_029215755.1. Taxonomy (NCBI): domain Eukaryota; kingdom Metazoa; phylum Chordata; class Amphibia; order Anura; family Pelobatidae; genus Spea; species Spea hammondii. Next base: position 14,847,558 of record JARDYJ010000008.1, read on the forward strand.
ATAGCTTGAGGGAAGTAAAATTTGCCTCTAAAATAGCTACTTTTTAATATGCAAGTTAGCTGAAAAAACACATTTTTTCCCATCTCCTAAATATCATATATGCAAAATCATTCCAAGCCAAAACTTAATCTGAAATTACTTTACAGCTCTTTTTATACATGAGCTTTCATCAAAACCGCCTTAAAAATCATCATTCTGTGAAATATGACTTTTTTCTGTTTAAGTAAAGGACTGGTGAAGAGCCTGTGAAGAGGAGCTCATAGCTGGAATACTAAGTGAGATTTAGCACGTAATATGAACTCTCAATGACCCCCTCTTGAAATAAGTACTTTGAATCAGCTCTCACTTGTCAGCAATCAAAATTATTTTAAAATTAAACCTGAAAGCCGTCGAAATCATAACTTACCTAAAGAGCTTGATGTGAAGGTGGCCAGCGATCACTGGTTAACTAAATACTTTGTTGATAGCTTGGATTTCCATGGGCCGTTCCTTTTCAATAGAAACATTAATATATTGGCATATTTGAGTTTTTCTAACTTTCGATTGTGTGAAAGTCTGTTGGATGTTTGCATTTCTATAGCCTTATCTTTTGAGAGACCTTCATATGAATGAGAGTGACAGCCCCATATAAATGGCATGCCTACATCATCAAATTGGAACCCACCAGTAGTAGACAATGCACAAATCTACTGTGTGGACTCCTGGAAAATTGTGTATTGCATCTTGGTTGACTTGTATGTATCTTTAAAAATGTATCTTTAAAAATTATTTTGTATTTATTCCCTGTATTCAAAAAGAAAGGAATCATTAATTATATTTTTCCTGACTCACTGGAGAAGTCATTTCAAAGTCAGCCCCCCTACGAATGGAGATAATTCATGATAAATAAATGTGATTTATTTTATGTTCATATTGTTCGATTCCCGATTAATTCATACATATGAATTCCAAATATGGTTTGTATTTCAGACAAACAATTATTTATGTTTACTATCCATAATTTGACTTTTTCTGTCAGTCATATTCAGATTGAAAGCTCTATATAAAAATCTCTTGAGCAAACTGCAATAGTTTGAATTATATAGCATAAATCTTCCTCGGCTCTGACACCGGTGTAAATAAATATGGCTGGCTTTGTGTTGGGCTCTGTCTAAATATGTTGATTTATTGTGGCAATAGCACGCAGCATATGAACTTTATATATTTCTGTTTGTTTGAAGAATTCTTCACCATCATGAGCTACATAACTAAAATCCTTAAATGCTGTTTCTCTTCAGAAGAGTATACAGTATGGTTTTTAGGTTACTTTCAAGAATATAAGAGAAGATGTTGACTGGTAAGTAGTGTCACCCAAGGTTTCATCCCTATGAAAGGTCCAGTGTTCACCTAGACTACTGCAGTCCCCGGTGGTTAAGCCTCAAGGTACAAGACGGCCGCTTGGACTTAGCTGCGAACCATCTATCCCTATATACTGAGTGAAATCACTTGATGGCAAATCAATAATGCACAAGATCTCAGACAGGAGGTAGCAACCAGAGCAGGACTCCAGGCAGAACAGTAAAGCTCAGGAGAGTTCTATAGACGGGCTAAGAACTGGAACATGGATCTGGTAGAGTGCAAAAGGGCAAGGCAAAATCTTAGTGAAGGCAGGCTGAGGTCGGGCCTACTTTGCATGCGTGCTACTTGGAGTCACCCGCAACCACCATAAGAGAAGAGGACAAGGTAAGAACGGTGCATGGCAGGGAGATCAAGACCATACACCCGGGTTACCTGCTGCTAGTACTTGAGCAGGCAAGCAGGACTGGAGCTGTGGGGACTTGGGGGCCGGTGCGACAAATAGTTAATTACTATTGACTCTACCATTGCTCTAAAAAATAACATGCAGCCATTTTTAGGCCATGCAAATTGTGAGCCAGCCTTATATTCCAGAAAATATAAAAAATGAATAAAGCAAAGGGGTTTTTTTGCGGGAGAAGATTTGTGATTTTTTTTCTTGCAAGCAATTAGGTGGTGGAGTCTAAGATCAACTTACAGGTGGACAACAGACATTAATTAGAGTCCAAATAAGAAGCTTGACCATAAGAGATCACACTGTCATTTTGTTCTATAATATAACAAATTTGGACCTTTTTTTATTGTTTACATACTTAACTTTGAATTTTGTAAAGTATAGTGTTTACATTTGCAAGATTCAATACTTTTTTTATACTAAATAGATAGAGAATTCTAGATAAGCGTATTAAAAGACAAAATATGAATGACATTGCGACTAAAATGTGACGCAGATACTCTTAGCAGTTTGGAAAAATGTTAACCCAAACACATTATGATGCCTTGAAAATTAACATAAAGAAAATTGCTTGCAGTGATGCTCCTTGACACTCAGTTTCTGTGTCAACAGCTGCATTTCCTCGAAAAGCTTAAATCGGCTCTGGCAGATCCATTGTGAAATTGGATATTTAGCGCCTGTTGTGTCGATAAAAGGTCAGGTTTACTTCTCTGCTCTGTGAGCTCAATTTGACACTTAATGTCTTTTGAGTGCCAGTCAGCATAGACGTGTATATATGTGTGTATTTACAAGTGCTGATTTTTATACAGTACATGAATGTCTTGATTTAAAATTTGTTCTTTACTCGGTTTAAACATATTTGATGATCCATTTATACATTTTCATGAATCTATTTCTTTTTAAGTGTTGGATGTACTTTGAAACTCTCAAGGTTTATCCCTGAATCTCCAATCTTAGAACCTCGGGTTAAAAACCAAACAAACTAGGGAGCGGGTCCTGACATTAGTGGTACCACCCACCAACATTAGTGGGAATGTCCCGCGACATCAGTGGGACCACCCACTGACGTCAGCAAGCAGTCCTGGGCGCATCTTGCTAGGGGGGCTATGGGTAGCGGATAAGGCATCTGTAAGGCATCTAGCTGGGGGTGTGGAAAGGGGCAAATGCATATAGGGGATTCTGCATAATCCTCTCATGCCTTTGCTAAATGGACAGCAAGAAAATTTAAAGGGACCACACAGCTATCACATAGCATATCATGGCTAGAGTAATCCCTTTAAGTGGCTTTTCCCCTTACACTTTTATAACTAAATGCAGCATTCCAACATCCATTCCTAGTACTACTAGATGTCCCAAATCTTCCCAAAAATTATTCTTTCATCATGTTCAATTTTTGTCTATATTTTTACAAGAAACACATATTTGTCATATGACACAAAAGCAGGCACTGGTGGGTTTTAGTCATAAAAAAAATTGACTTTATAAATGTCCCTTGTTGTTTTTATGTGCTTAAAGCTTCAACCAAAACAATAAAATGACCAATTTCACAAATGTATACTGAACAGCACCTTAAAACACTAGAGGGTTATATTAGGATAAGCTAGCAACACATCCAGTCACACGATCTAGGAAGACATGAGACTCTAATAAGCTGATGTTGGAATGTTCTGAAACATCTTTGCCAACAATCTCCAGCGATCAAGCTTTTATGGATATCTGCCCAACCTTTACCATTACACTGTAAATTTATGATTGGCTGGCCCGAACTCCCGTTTTCAAGTCACCAGTAAATAAATGTGATTCAGAGTACCAATGTTTTTCCAGCCAGTCCATAGAGTTCCATGTCTAAGTTTATTCACCCCTGGCAGAACTCACTATATTGTAATTAAGTGGGGAGGATGCTTTGTCAAGGATTGATTCAGAGTACTGGAATTACTTTGTGTGATTATTTGAGTAACCGTCAGACATTACAGCTGATGAAATAAACTGGCAATGTATCTGTGCTTTCTTTTTGAGATGTGAAATTTACCCTGTACTATTGATTGTTTGCACAGTTACATCAATTGTAAATCAATGGCACAGGAGGCCAGTTGTCCTTTGAGTTTGTCAGCACAGTGATTACTGTTTTAGTGTAAGAGTCATTGTTTCACTTTAGTTTTTGATAAATCTGTTTTCTATTTGGCTAGAAATTTTTTTTTATATACAATTTGAATTTTCTTGAAATGTATTTAAAGCTAAATAAATTGCGAAAGTAAAGATATGTCTGTATTAAATTGAACATAAATGGAAATTAAATTAAATCAGAAGATTGGTTGATTAAAAATTGAAAGGTTGAATTTTCTTTAACTACTTTTATGCATTCCACTTTTCTGTTATGTGATTTAAGATTTGGATTTGAAATGAGAACCAGCCTTCTACAGAACTAGTTGAGAGAACAAAGCAAGATCTATGACTAATTAGTGACTTGAGTCTATCTCTATAATATCAAATGCCTTCTCCTCCTTCTTCACATAGATGAGAAACAGAGACAGAAGGGCCACAATAAGCCCCATGTAGTGGTGGGAAGGACCATGGGTGGATTCCGGTGGGGAGTTGGTGAAGAAAAGCCTACTGTCCAGAAATTGAAAAACTGCCCTACTTTAAAACTGCTATAAAATCATTAACTGCCCTGCCCTAGGCCTACACCATAATGATGTCATATCCCAGTGCTCTTAAAATGCTCGGCACCATTGATCAGAGGTGTTACTGGAAGCCTGATCGTCCAAGAAGGCGATTGGCTCCCTGTTATGCAGAACAGGTGCTGTCGCACCCCTCGACCTGACACCTTAGGCCAGGATATACCACTGCATCAACTATGACATTTTGGCAGAGCCTCCAGAGAGCATTGGTGAATGCCATGATGTTAGCTGACAACATTTTGGCAGCCTGGTGAAGAACCACTCCTGGTAAACCAATGGCAAACCAAAATACAGTCACAATCATATTGTACAAATTTTTTTTTTTTTTTAAATATTCCCTAGAATATATTCTAGAGTTGTCCTATACCCAAAAAATCATGTTGCCTATTAGTGCATGGCCACTTATGCAATAAAAAAAATACAAACTGTATTCAATGCAGCGGCACTTTCATTCCAGGACCTGCTGTGGTTAATTTTCTGATATGCCATATTTAATTAATGTTATTTGTAATAACATGATAATTTCTATGTTAGCACAGCTCTTTTTTTTTCTATCAGTCTCACTACACGCTCCTGGTCTTCATGTTGGGTTTTAGTTAATAAGCAGAACAAGCGATATTAGCATCTGAAATGAATGCTTAGCACTGTGTTCGGACTGGCTTCTTATATGCATGGGAGTGTAAGCTATGAACTGATTACCTGAAAATGAAATAATAGCGATTCACGTACTTGGCCCTGATGGCAGTTCGCCACTGCATGCATGTGTCTGATTACAGTATGTGAGTGTAGCGTGGTTCCTTAAAGAAAATCAGTAATCAAACCAGCAGTGGCACTGAAACTATTATGAAAAGCGGAGTCCAACAACAGATAAGAACCATGCAACCCTTATTCCTGCTATGAAAGTTTGGTCTTGTATTACATCATACCCCCTAACACTTCAGGTGTCCATATTGGTACAGCTATGTTGAGGGTGGAAAGGCAGGGTCACCCCCAGGAATGGATAGAAGGCATCCACTCGCCTTACCCAAACAGTACAAATATTCGGACTGTCCCTGGGAAACTTGGACTGCTGGCCAGTATCTTATATGCCTACAGCATGCATATTTAAATTTCCTGACTGTATTATCCTCTGCCCTTTCTACTGACTCTCTAGTTTTAGACCTTGGCATCTTGTCCCAACAGTAATTAATTTCAAAGCGCTACATTCTGAACATTCTTCAGAGGGAGTGGCTTTGTGAAGGGGTGGGTCTAACCACAGGAGGGGCGTGATTGGATGTAGAGGGAGGGTAGCCATGATAAGGTACTAGCTCCTAAAGAGCATTACATGGGTTGGGAGTAGGAGGGGAATTGGAAGTATTGTTTCACTCGGAGTCTCTGGGTCAAACCTGAAGAGTTCCAGGTATGAAAATATTTAACCCTCGTATAACCCTGTCTCTTTTTGCCGCAAGCTTGTTGTACTGTACATTCCAAGAGAAAAGAGTATATTTGCTGTTGATATGTTTTAGGACAATAGACGTAAGCTTTATAAATTAGTGGTGATAATGACAATAATTTATTTGTTACTTGTGCCTTCTGGAGTAATTGACTTCACTGTTTTTATGCCTTGTCTAAGGCCATTATAAAGAAGAAAAATGGTGTATGCTCATGTTTTATTTGATATGCATTTATAGCGCAATTGCTTCCTTGTTTATTTCTGTCATGGCGCATTTTTCAGTCATTATCTTTCTTCTTTCGTATACAGCAAATGCAACCTGACAAGGGGATTATAACATTGATTTAAATGTACCTTGAAAACACATTGTTAACCAAATTACAATCATTGATGCCATTTACATGTGTCTGCTTTCAAAAGATAAATGCGGCCTTTTCATTTACTTCCATAACATCTTTTATAATGTCCCTAAGCGTTTTAATAAAACAAAAAAGGCAATCATAATAGAACAAAATAATTGAATATTGTGATCTAAAAACATCCTTATAAATATTTCTGACAGCAGCCTGCTATTGATGAGTGTATGGCATAAATTGGGTAAATTTGCAGTTATTATCATTTTTAATAAATAAGTCTTATCTGTGCTTATTGTTTACTACTCCCCACTGATAGCTCCTCTTTCGCTAATAGTGTTTCCCTAGTCTATTTTCTATGGGACCATTTCTATTACAGAGTGATTCAGTTCTGATTTGCACATCAATTACCTATCCTCGCGGAGATTGCCACGCTCCCCTGGCTGACATCAATGGAGCATAACTGCGTAAACGCTTTACTTCACACTGTTTTTTTTGATAACGAAGACAGATAACTAATCACATGGAGCAACAATATGTAATGATATAGGAAATAAAAAAAATATCACTTTTTCTTGGATACCTTACATTCTCACTGCTTATCATCTTCGTCCATTCTGTCCCGGAAGGTTTCAAAATTATTTCCTTGATGTGGAATTTATTATGGTTTATGGCTGTATGAAAACAAATGGTCAAATTACTTCGTTAAAGGGGGCTACTCATCCAACTTCTCTGCACTTGTTTTGCACCTTGACATTGTTAACTTCTCTGTAACCTGATAAACTCAATTTATTACATACAAGACATTGTTGATATTTTTTAACACCTTCTCTTAATGGCACACTCCTCTTCAAGGGACATATCTTTATACATAATTAATTTGATGAGTTTGGTAAAATCAAAAGAACACCATTTTGGGGAGATAAATAAACATATCAAGAGTACGATTAACATGATAGATAGATGATAGATAGATAGATAGACAGGTGGATAGACATAGAGAAACATTTGTGAATCTCAGATAATGTGTTGATAATAAAACATTCCTAGATAATAACAGAAGCTTTTGTAGACACTATTTATGAAGAGTATTTATACTGTAGGGCAAACAAGGACATGCGTCACTGTATTTCTCAGTAAAGGGTTTATGTTGTAACATTCCTATGAGCCTAAAATTTGATAATCTTAGGCTAGGTTTCCACTTGGGTTTTTGTCCTGCGTTTTTTTCTTGATAAAAAACGCCAGGAAAAACACCAAGAAAACTGCCACTGCATTTACCTGCGTTTTGGCGTTTTTTCTGGAGTTTTTTCTGGCGTTTTAGCCTTTCTGTGGAAATTGCTTTTTTTGACCTTAGGCAGTTTTTCCAGCCTTTACAAGTTAGAAGTTTCACCCAGCTAAAAGGGATTAGGATAAATGGCAAGTATCTGCCCCCTCTTCATGTCATTTCTTTGGTAGAGTTCTACTTAAAAACGCCCCGGCGGACCCTTTTGTCTCTTTTCTGTGGTTTGTAAGGCATGCTTTATTCTGAATGTCTGCTCCTCTAGGAAGATTGGCCCCAAATGATGGTGCAAATTGTTTGCTGTTGCTTTTGGCACGCAGGATCCAGTTGGGTATGTTTGTTTGTAATGGCATGTTTGTTCTAAATGGTGGAAAATTCAATATGAACTTTGTTTTGTGTGAAACTGTTTGTTTCCAGCCTATTTCTCGTAGGACACACAGATACTGGGTCCATCCTCTACATTGTAACTGTGGAAAAAAACGCCATAAACAACGCCAAGGCAAAACCCACATGGCTTTTTCATGGCGTTTTTTCTCTCCCATAGACTTCTATTGGAGAAAAACGCCAAGATTTCCTTGCAAAAAACGCCAGTGTCAACATGCTGCGATTTTGAAAAACTGCCACAGAGCCCAAAAAAGCAGAAAAACGCCAAAGAGGACTGAAAAAACGCCAAACAGAAAAACGCCAAGTGGATATGGCATTGTGCGATTTCCTATTGAAGAACAGCTAACATCTGGCTGCAGCGTTTTTTCACAAAAAAAACGCCGTGTGGCTGAATTGGCGTTTTTATGGGCGTTTTTAGCAAAAAAAAACCAAGTGGAAACCTAGCCTTAGGCAGATTATCAACATTGTTTCTCACTAATATGAAATTGAGCCCTAATTGGAAGCTATGGGGTTTTATTTTGAGCGATGTCACTTAAGCTGGTGTTGAGTTTCTCCAACTGTTTTAGGCGTATCAGTCAATGTACAGCTCTTAGATTTTTACCATACAAATATTTATGTATAAACCTATGAGTAGCGTTTGAAAATGAGTCTTTTAAGTATCAATAAATAAATAGTCATTTTCAACAGTGAAACGTCAGGTGCACTTCTTCGTATTAGTTCATTCTCTTACTCGCATGAATGGACTGGGAATAAGAATTGGCCCTGAGAATGGTCGATTAGTGAAATGCATATGGCCAACTGCTGGATACCCACGGCTGAACTCATGTATCCAGCTGACAGCCGCATTATGAAGAACTGGATTGGCCCCACGAGCGGCCACAAAATTACGCGGAAACCCAGTCCAGGCCTGTAGACCTTTTATAGAAAATTAAATCTAAGTGTATTATGGTGATTAAAAAAGAAAGTGTTTTATTGGCCCTGGTATGTAACATTCAACCGTTTTAGTCAAGTATAACCTTTTTATATATATATAATGTTGGAGTGATTTGCTTTTTTAATACTGGTGGAATTACCGTTTTGATAAAATTGCCTTTAATATAATTAGATGTTAGTAATTTGTTTTGGTGACTCTATTAAGATACTGTAAAGGAGACTGACTGGCACTCTTCAAAGCTGTATCATTAAGAGGAAGATAAAATGTATGCTAATGAAAGTATTAGTAATTAACTGGGTGATATGTGGGAGGTATAAAGCACAAAATTACAGTAACGTATTATTAATTTTTATAATCATATAACAGCATAATAAAAATCTCAGTATTTTCTAAAATATACAACTGTTAAACTGCCCAATTACACAGTGCATACCATTTAGTATTTTTTATGTGTGTTAAATCTTTTGTTGTGTAGAATGCTCAATGTAAACGTGGCTACAGTAGTGTATAGATTGTGTATAGTGTATAAAGATGTGCTCTTAGCTGTTAAGCACATATTTTTGCAACTCCTAATGCTGGGTTCAAGAAGACCAATGCCACATATCCCAGGGGTTGTATATCAGAACCAAAAGCAGGGGTGGGCTGGCCCAGGGGGGCAGTTGCTCACGGGCCAGTCCTAATTCTACAGACTGGCCCACTTACATAGGCGGGCTTACCAGGGTACATAGCATGATGTGGCATGGCCCGTGGTAGTAGCACAGCAGTATGTGCAAGCTGACTTAAAGACCAACCCACAAGTTGAGTGATTGTGTGTCACAGTCAGTATGTGTCGATGTGTTAAAGTGTATATGTGTGTTAGTAGTCTGTGTGTAAGTGTGTTAATGTGTATGTTAGTTACGGTGGGAAGGCTGGATGCCAAGGGAGTAATTGTGGTTGATGTCAAGTGGAAGAGTTAGGAATTGTTTGCAAATACTCCTCTGGGAACCTTGGCACATAAGGATGCCAAAGAAATGTGATTATTATTATTATCTTTTATTTATATAGCACCGACAATTTAGACAGTGCTTCTTACAACACATATATTCAAGGGATATGACAAGACGAGAATTGACAGATTAAGACAAACTGATAGATAAGGTGGAGAGAGCCCTGCTTGCAAGCTTACAACTAAGGTAACGACACATTGGACAAAGTGCCTGAACATGAACATCGGCATCCCTAACAAGGCTTATGGAAGTCATAGGTCCCTATGGGGCATTCAGCCAAACCTTTACTTGCAGATCTCTGGCACTGTGTGTTGGACGAGCCCAGAGTGGGTAAAGACTTACCAGTATGAAGCAACTATCTACAGGGGAAATATTCTTGTTTAATAAAACACACGCATAACAGAGTTACCGTCCAGGTTTTAAGCAAACATTAAACCTCATTAAAAACAGCTTATAAGAAAAAATAATTTCCTTTGGCAAAACTCTTTCCTGATGCCACAACACGGGCAATGAAGTCATGGAGGAGCCTAGCTGCAGGGGATACTATGGATTCTTATTTAGAAGGATACCTAGTAAAAGTTATTATTCACTCGTTTTAGTAAGACAAACCTTTCGTACATCGTTCACTTATTTGTAATTTTGTGATCTTCATAAGTGTTACTGAATAGACATAACATGCTTTAAACTAGTGTGTTTTCTTCAATACAGTGTAGCAGAATGAGTCGTCGGTGTATAAACTGCAATAATGTCTCGTGTTGCATATGAGATTTCAGTCAAGATCACCGCACAAAGCTACATAACACTAAAACGTTTCCGGACACACAGATGCCAAGTCATTAAATGTCACATTGTGTTAATTCTCTCTGCTCGGTACAGCTTACAGGTTCAAATACAGGTTTTCTGAATCATAAGAACTTTAATTGAGTAGATAAAGAGGTCCTCGTAATTATAAACTGCAGTAGGTATAACAAGAGGCTAAATACATTGCTGTGGTTTTAATTAGCTAGCGCTTCAAATTAGCAATTGTAGTTTCAGTCAGAAATCAGTGACTTTATACAATGTTAAAGACTCAGCGTTAAGCAGTTCATTCCTCATTATGTCTTGCCATGTAAAGATTTCACTAAACCTTCCTGCCGAGCAAGCCGAGAAACAGTCTTGGATCGTCTGCTGGTTATCTTCAGGAGCTGTGGAGTTCTATGGAGATTAAATTTATTATGATCAGAGATAAGAGTATTAACTGTTTCATCAGAAAGCATTTGTATACAAACCAAGTCAGCTAAACAAATTGGCGTCTTCTTGCTATCAAATAAACTGAAATTAAATGCAGCCCAAAACCTATTCAACAAATCAGATATATTGAAGGACAAAAGTGCCCCACGAGGCTTGTCACGTCAATGCAAATATATGTCTTTTTGTACCTTCGGGGATTTAATTATGTCTTCTTTACCTTATAGAAGGAAGACGAGGTAGTTTAAATAGCAAAATGTAGACTCGTATTTCAGTGCATGTCAAAAGAAAAGCGAATGCCATCCATCTGCTTGGCGTGGCCTTCCGTCAGGTTTTCGAAAGTGACATAGGACATGAGTACTGATGAGCTGTCAGTACTTTAAGGCGAAGGACTTTATATTCATGGGTGAAATTGTCTTGGAAAGTCTGGTTTGTTAAATGTGTAACAATGCTCGTTTTATTTTGATTATCTCTTATAATTCCCTGTATCTGAAAATACTAATTTAGTATGACCTTAACATGGTTAATATACTTAATGTAAATCAAGAGTCAGCCTCAGAAGAAAAATCATTGAGTGGGGTTCAATGCTTCCAAATCATAACATAATGCAATAGGAGCATACCAGGAACTCTCATGGCTTTTTATTGTTTCTGAGCGATCCCCGAAAGCGCAGAGATTTTGCTAAGGTCCTCTCCCTAGATCCTCCAATCGGGGAGAGGAAATAGGTAAAAATGCAACTATTTGGGCAGAAGTTCACCTTAGGGCAAAATGTTGGTGCTTTCGGGGACGTCTTCTCCCCTGATTGGATGACTGGTTGAGAGGACTTCACAGAATGCGCCAACATTTTGGTGGAAGTTTGCACCAGGTTATGTCCGCTGAGAAATGGACGACTATAGAAGAAGGAAGATAAACGATAAAGAAGAGAAAGTGAAAGACAAAAGGTAGAAGAGAGAAGATGAAGAACAAGAATGTGCGGAAGCGGAACTGGTCGGCAGAGTAGCTAGGGGAATGTTTAGTGAGTGTGACTGAGAGTATGAATGAGAGTGTGAGTGAAAGAGCCCGTGAATTTCGGATGAACATTAAGAGCTTTTTGCTTTGTTTTCATCCGCTTCGGGGGGGGGGGGGGGGTCTGGCCTCGTTTTCAAGTTTGCCAAAATGCAGTTCATTTGCAATTCCGAGGAATCCAAATGCACAACTCTAATGCATAATTAAGTTGGTAAAGCGACATTCAAGAAATTATACTGTTCTACGATGGGCATTGTTGGGGCTTCATAATGCATAAAATCAGTAAGTTATTTTTGCAACTCTCCTGCCAACTCTCTCTTTAGTGAATAAACTTCTTTGTAATACATTTTTGGAATACCACATGGTGAGTTAATTTACAGGTACAATTAGGAATGAATTACGTTACAACATAATTAGACAAAAATATTTACCAATATAGAATATGCATCATGGTGGATTAAAAAAAAATATTCTTGCACATGTTACTTTTAGAATACTGACCTACATTACCCCATTATGCAATTAAAAACATAAACATTTTATGGCAAATTATCTAGAATCTTTTAGGAGGTCCTTCCATGAAGTAAGCCAAGGACACTTGACACAAAGAACTTGAAATCCCCTTGATTCATATGCATGCTCCTCCAGTCCACTTGAAATATGTTGATCCATTGGCGCTTCCTATGTAGAAATGTGTTTCTTTAAATTCTGTGTTGCAGGAGATAAAAGCAATTCTGTTTATCAATCATTTTGAACAATTGAACTGAAATTACTTTTTCGTTTGAACATCAATAGACTGGTTGAGTGATTTAGGAAGCGTCTGGTTTTATGCATGGAAATCAGATCCTCCGTGGAGGAAAAAAACAACACAAAATAAACACAATATCTAAAATGTAATTAGCTATTTGAGCATATAGCTGCAGATGTGGTGTGTTTTAGTGACCATAGTGACCAGCATTTACTGCAAGTATTGATCTTTTGGGCTACTATCGTATACATTAAGCACTTTTAAAATGGAAATAAGGCAAAACCAGTTTTAAGGTAATAGTATCATTTTTTTAAAAATAAGGTTTTATTCATTTATAATAGTTTAACAAGGCACCCTCTATCTTGTATCTTTTAATGCTCCTTCTCCTGTAGCAGCAAAAACAAAAAAAAATAGTGGAGCTAGACTGAGAATTATTAAATAAGGCAGACTTTATCCAGGGAGTACAGGTTTTATAACAATAACAAAAAATATTTTTGATATGCAAAATATTTGATACATCATTGCCTTTATTAAATATTTCTGGAATAAATACTTGAAAAATGGTATGTTTAATAATTTCGTTTTCATTTTTAGTTTATTGTTGCTGTGAACAGCAATTCATGTCACAGGAGAAAGGGCACATAATTACATACATTAACTTCTTAACAAAGAGTATATAACGACAAACATTCTGTGTCTGAGTTTACAATACACGTCTGTCCATTTCTATAAGCTGGTTAGTTTTTGTCATTAATTAGTTTTAGTGCTTCTGATATTATTATAATACCCAGTGAGTATTTAATTATAAATTACAATTTTTCTGTTTCTTTTTAGCCATTTTGAGCAAGATCGAAGTGCACTCAAAAGAAAGGAGTGGGAAAGGAGAACCCAAGAAGTTCAACAAGATGAAGACCTGTTTGCCACCGGTTTCAATCTTTTTGGAGAGCCCTATAAGGTAAAGGATCATTTTGCACTTTTTAAGTAATTTTAATACTAAAAAGCAGTTAATTTTGAATACATTGTCTTCTAAGCAGCTTCTAGAACCATCTAGGACTTTTAACCATTTAGGCTTCAGTGATTGACTTTTGAATAGGGAATTCTTCAAATGGCCACCTTGTCAGTTCTGGGATTTTGTAGGTCTCACAACTAGCTAATGGTGAATGGTGAGTCCCAGTTTTTGTTGCTGGTACTATAACGCTAGTATGCTCAATATTTTGCATTATTTATTATTTTTTATTATTTCTGCCAACAACCCACTTTATTGACAACCTGGGTTTTTCCTCTATTATTGTAAGGTAAATTCTACGTGACAGTTGTAGATGGGTAGCTTTGACATTTTTCTAAATGCCATTTAAACAAGTATAATAGAATCTGAACAGAAGTAGCATTTTATTCCATAAAACTAACACATGCCCACATATATTTTTTAAGGATGTTGTTTTTAGATGCCTTTTTTAGAAAAATACTGCAACTCTAATACAAGCCAATGAGATGGTTTCAAAATTATTATTATTTATAGATTTATTAAGTGCTGTCATATTCTGTATAGCTGTACAATGGTAAACTGTCCTTTCCTACATACTAGAGGTCTAGCCGGATGTTCATAGGCACATGTTTTGCAATGAGATGGGTTGTATACTTACACACACAATGTTCGTGAGACTTGTGCATCAGCTGCGCACAACTCAACCCATCTTCCACACCAATGTCATAGTTTTCAGGGTGTCAGGGTGATCACAGGCTTGCCTTCTGCCATTTAATGCTATTACGATCTTAGTATTTTTTTAAATAAAAGCTACGCTTTAATAGAAGATGTGAGTGCTCTTTTCTACAATTTACTTATGAATTGGCTTCATTCAGTTTGCTTTCCAATTGCTGTTTCCGCATAGCGGACAGGTTGAGAGACCTGTGTCCTGTGGGATAGCTATCTGATATGGTGTTTTCTTTCCTTTGATGTTTGGACCATAGTTAGTTTTTACAGTATGGGAGAGCATTTTGGTGGCTATGATTTTTTGGTCGATATACAGTCATTGATTCCTGAGTTTAAAGACTTTTAACATTGGATTTTCACAATTGATGATATATATTTTTTTTACACTGGACTTATGAAATCATGAAAAAAAAATCTGGGAAAAAACCTTTACTGGTTACTTTTTTATTTGCTTTTCCATTTGTCAGATTCTTGCTTGCATAATAAAATGATTCAGTGAATAGTATTTGATAAAACATATTGTTAGAATGTTGATGCTCTAATACTATCCATATGCTAAAATATATATATATGTTTTTTTATCATTTTGATCATTACTGTTAAAGGTATGAAACTATTTTCAAGCATCAATTTATAGGTGGTGGTAAGTCCTACCTTTTCAAGCGTATATTGGGTATAGCAGCATTAAGTAAACTGTGGACTTCTTCTTGTTAGGTCTACCATTAGAAAGACATCACATCTCCAGAGGTTCAATGCACATAGGGTTGACCAAGGTCTACCAAGAATTGACAGTATAATGATGTTAGTTCATTGGTAACAATAGCTCATGAAATATAATAGAATATGCATCGATACTGCTGCCTTTTGGATCTTATTTTGTTAAATATGTAGTTATCTAGATAGGTAGGATCATCGATATAGTGGGGTAAACAAAATCATGCTGAAACATTTGAAACCTTTTTTTTACATGCACAATTTGGAGCCTTATCAGTCTTTAATGTTTCTTGAATACTTTCAGCCAATATGTAATGGCCTACTATGTTTATTATTGCCCTGCCTGTATTGGCACCTGTTATTATTGGGTTGCTACCAGTATCATCCTTACACCACTACCATACTGCAATGCCAGCAACCTATGTGTTATGGCAACCTATAACGTACATTTGGTATACAATTTAAGCAGTGTGTAAGGAGATTAACGAAACCATTTTGAAAAATCACAGCAGAATGATACTAGAAATCTAAACCATTGTTTTAAAATTAATAACTTTGCTGTTTTACTCATCGTTTGGCTCCGTCTGCTTTGTGATAATGAGTTAAACTGTGTGTGTGTAAGGAAGTGGAACAAATATGCAAGTGTTTAAAACGCGCATCATAATTCCGCTTGCTGTGCCCTGAGCACAATAGAATCTCCTTGTTTCCACTGTGGAGGCTGGGAGTAAAAAAGCCTAAGTTTGGCTGTTTCCCAAATGGTACATTGTGCAACGCTGTTGAAGGAGACAGCTTATAAACAAAGAGCTTATTCTTGGCTTAGCTAAATGTAATTTCTGACACTAAAAATCACAGAGTTAGGGATTGTTAGTAAGTAAAAGTGATTTTGATTTCTGTTATCTAGAATGTAAGCTACAAATATGTGTGGCTTTTTCCATGCTTTTTAGATCCACCAGGATTATATAATTACATCAAAAAGCATTTCTAATTATAACCTAAACATTACTTCTTTGAAAACATAGTCGTTTGTGTTTATATTTTATTGATTAAAGTATAATAAAGAAGCTTAAAAAATTGAGTATGACACAATCAATTCCATAGTGATATTTTTTCATTTATTTTTATCGGCATTGTTGAGTAGATTTCCATAGCAGCAGTACTGGAGGAACAAACTATAGGTGTAAATTATTCTAAACCTATGTGAAAGGCACGGTAGCTTGGCTCCAACACCACTTATGCTTTAGAAATGAAAAACAAAGGATTATCCCCTTACTTGTCTGTATTCTTTAGGGAAACCTACCTTTGAGATTTAAAACCTACCTTGAAGTGAAGTTTGCAGGACCAGTCAAATCCAAGAGGTAAATATTTCCCAAAACATAAACAATAAGGCTTAGTCTACTAGTCTATGGTGCATCCAAATACAATAAAAACCCAAATTTTGGTAAAACCCAAATTTAAAATTGATTATTAGAGGGAAGAAAATCAACCATGATTTATTGATCGTTCTTGCTATGTAGATGTTGATTCATTTGTATCAATTAATCTACTTTTATTTTGTTGTAACACAGAATGGTATATGATCTATTTTTTTTTTTTGGTTACGCAGACAAACAGAGGAGATGCACTTGCAAACCGTGTTCAGAACACATTGGGAAACTATGATGAAATGAAGGACCTGCTAACCAACCACTCCAATCAAAGTCATCTTGTAGGAATTCCAAAGAATTCAGTTCTACAAACGCCAGTTGAGAAAAATGAACAGAATTTTTTTCCAGAGCAAAGAAACCGTGTGGCTCAGTGCCACCAAAGTAGTAGCCATCCAGCATCCAACATGCCACCACCATCAACAATAGCATCAAATTCTAGTTTGATGCACAATCACGAAGCTACAAGAAAAACAAGAATGGACTGGCCACAAGGAGGTCATACCTCCACCTGTACACAAGCAAACCCATCAAGCAGTCTACCAACCAGATCAAAACATAATTCTTCACATGACTTATCTCAAATTAGATATGAAGATCTATACAACTGCCAAAATGACCAACATAAATTAGGTATTATTGATGAACCAGTGCCCACTACATCATCTTCAAACACAAGAAGACACAATCACTCCAAGTCAGTAAGTGTAGAACAATCCTATAAGGAAAGTTTGCATTCAAAGTCACCCATCGAATTAGAATTTTCAATTCATGGTTCAGTGTCTCCCCTCCCTTCTACGTCATTGTTACTGGCAAATAGTGGACTTGCATCTCAAAATTTTCCTCCTGGAATTCACAGTAAAACCAGCACAATACAACAAAAACCCACTGCTTATGTAAGGCCAATGGATGGCCAGGACCAAATATCAAATGACTCACCTGAACTAAAGCCACCAACAGAAACCGAGGATGGCTTTAACAACCAGCAATTTGGAATAATGCTTGAGGCAAAAGTTAATGTACCAGTTGCTAAAAACAAACTTCCAAAACTTACACTTCCCCAAGCAAATGAAGTAAGTTTATTTTATTGATTGACCTGATTTCAAAATTTCTGTGTATTAAAATGATTACATTTGTTAGCGCAGTATTTCTACACTACTTTAAGTATTCTATAGTAAAAATGAATGTAATCTCAAATGCAATATATATATTTTTAAATATTATACAATATTTTGGCTTATAAATACACCTGATTTGGGTACTTCACTTGATTTACAATTGCTGTAACTACTAGAAATAAATCAGTGTAAGGAAATGTTTTTATGAAACGTAATCCAAAACTATAGTACTCCTTGTTAATATCTCCTGTTATAGGAGAGGTGCGGGGATGTTCATACTTCGGGCCCAAAGAGCTTAATTTATTGTATTTATGAGCTTGAACAATTTGAAGGAAATGCTAGATGAAAAGTGTAGCTTGGTATACTGGGTTCAAGAGGAACGCTAAAAAAAAAAAAGTCTACAAAACATGAGGGCAACACATATAGATATCTAACTTAACCGTAAGACCTTGGTGTCCTTCAACTGCAACCAGAAGACTCTCATGTCCTTTAACTGCAACTTCAGCCGAAAGGGTGATTTCTCTATGTAACCTATGATAGGTCTCAGTTTTCATGATAACCTGTTAATGTTTCTTATTTTTCCATAATTATCTTTACTGAATTCAGGAAATTTGTTCTGTGAGTTTTTTTCTTTTATAGTGACAGTGTGTTAATAATGTAGTAATCTGTTTTAAAAAGTCATGAACTTTATAAGTATTTCACTCAGCAGTAAAGACTGAAGTGTCTTGAAGATAAAAACCGATTGTGCTGTTATTTCTGTCAAATATAGAGTAGAAACTATTGCTGCATGGTTTTTGAAGGAGCAGTTGGAATTTTTTGTACTGGATGTACTCTGGTGTAGGACCTTTATGTTTACTGTTTTCCTGCTCCTGCTTATTTTTTAAGCTACAGTAAGTGTAAAGATAAAAAAAATGAAGCCAAACCACTATGCAATTTATCTGGATTTCTCACAAAGCCCACTCCCCTGAAGAGCTGATTTTGTTAGGAGAACAGCGGGACTCTATTTTTGTCACACTTTCTTCTCATGTGTAACAAAGTGCGCTACTAGCCCAGCCAAGAATGGACGGATTGCCCTACAATCCCTTTTAACTCGCATATGCCATTACAGATAGAAAATCTCTATATATTGTGGCGTGGACTGGCCATCTGGCACACCAGGCAAATGGCTGCTCCGGCTGGCTGAGTGTAAAAGAGTGGCATGCAGCTGCATGTGCTTCATTTAGAAACCACCAGCCTTAGAGTGCCAGGGCTGCTAAGTCATTCCCTGTGCACCCCTGGATATATCAGTCTAATAGTGCCTACAAGGGGAGTCTAGAACCAGAATACGAGGGAGTTACCAAAAAAAACCTGGGGATTTTCAGCCTTTTATGGGACTCGTCAGGGGAGCTGCTCTTGGTCTGTGAGCTTAAGGCCTGGGTTAAGGTGGAAAGAGACCAGGCAACCGTCTGGTAGGCTTGTGCAGTATGGCACCATGTACGTGACTTGACTGCCTCTCATATGGCGGGTCTTGTAGTTTATTGTGTGTCTGCTAGCCGGATACAGGCTCCAATAGCATGAGAGTGTACCATGCAGCCATGTGTATTTATTAGGTGTCAGCAAGCATATAATTTATTGGCTGTTGGCCTTAAACTGCCAGGGCAATTCTAATCTCCAGTCCAGACATGGGTATTTGTGTCCAAAAG
The DNA here is from genome assembly GCA_029215755.1 of Spea hammondii. Lineage (NCBI taxonomy): Eukaryota > Metazoa > Chordata > Amphibia > Anura > Pelobatidae > Spea > Spea hammondii. Next base: position 14,867,019 of record JARDYJ010000008.1, read on the forward strand.
AGTAGCAGTTCCTTCAAAATAGGGGCAACTTGGGAGGATGTGCTGGCTTGCTTTGTCTTATTATTAAAGGCAGATTGTAGGGAAGCATATGTAATTATCTGACTGATGGGAGTTTAGGTTTGAGGACCACATTATATGTAAACTGGAAGCAGTAATGTTTGTATCACAGATTCCCCCCAAAAAGCCTTTGAAAATGTGTTGCAATGTCATATTAACTTCTCCAGTGCATCTAAATTTTAAATAAGTATTATTTTCTCCTGCCATCGTGCACTAAACAGCAGTTTTAATGCAGACTTTATTCACAGAGATCGTTCTGATCTTAGGAAACAAATCAATTTTTTCTTTTGTCATCACTACTTAAGACTTCAAATAGACATGAAATGCGGAGAACTTCCAATTCGCATCATTCTTTATATTTGATAGCTCTAATATCCAGCTAAATGATGAGCTTTGTTATATGTGTTTCAAATCACCCAGCTATTACCACAATATTGATCTGCTTAGTAGTTTTTAAGGATAAAGGGACAGACAGTCCTAATTCTCTATTAACCATCTTTAAAATTGACAGGAAGATGGCTATATTGATTTAGCCCAGTCAGTAAATGAGAATGGCTCATCCGCTGACATATTTATTTTAATAGGTGAAGAAATAACTCTTTAACACCCAAAAAGAAATTAATTTATCTGTACCTCCAATGACATTTTACAGTCAAATTCTGAGCTATCCCAAAGCCAGGGGAGGGCTGGCACCTTCTGCCAAGTGGCTCCATCACCCCGCCCCCCACCATATGCACTAGCACACATATGTACACACACCTACATACTCACAGTAAAACACGTACAGGTGCTTACACAAAGTTACACTAAAATAAACGTATTCATACTTGCTGACACACACGCCCATGCTAACACACACTCCCTCACACTGCTTACACATACACATTCATGCTCACACATACGCATTCATGTTAACACACATACACTTCCATTCTAACACACAACACTTACACACATCCATGCTAACACACAAACATACATACACATCCATGCTAACACACAAACATATATACACATGCTAGCACACAGTAACTCACACCACTGTTACATAAACATTCATGCTCACACATACCGATTCGACCTAACACACAAACACTTACACATACCCATCCATGTTAAAACAAACCCTTACACATAAACATCTATACCAACACACAAACACTTACAGATACACATCCATGCTAACACACAACCACTTATACATACACATCCAGGTCGGACCAGCCCTCTGTGAACAATTTCCCCCTGCACCTTGGGTCCCTCCCCTTACCGAAGCCAGTACAATTACAATAAATTTTTTGTGTTTGTGAAAGTAGTGCTATGGAACATCTTTAGGTTTTGGCCAGGTTCAAGCAGCTTGCCACAGTTTATTGGTAGGGTGCAAGCCAGAGGTGGAACCATTATAGCTTGTGACATCCCCTTGGTCCTTGGTGTACATAAAAAGAATTATCTCCAGGATGGAGGTCAGGATACAATTTCTTCTTTGTCATTTGTCTCTAAGTTTTGCTTTTTTTATTGAATGGGCAGAAACCTACGGTATGAACACTGTGTGTTATGTTCTTGATGAACTGCTACCAAATATACAGATAAAGAGGAAGCATTTTAATTTTATCACTATCAATAAATAGAAAAAAAATCAGAATGAAGAGTAGGTTTGTGCATTTAGTTTACATTATAATATTTTGCTTTTTACATTGCAACCTAACTGGACCTATGTCAGTTTCCCCCTTGCTAGAAAACTATAGCATAATATAATTTCACGGCTTTGTATAACATTTTTACATAGAAATCAATGAGTTGAATGGGGACTCATAAATATTTCTCTGTAAATTTTGCAAGCAAGATGCAGGTTTGCTACTGTTTACAGCCAAGATTGATAAAAAAAATATCTAAGCTACATCAATTTGGGGAAAAAACATAGCTTTAATGATACTGGTACTGATAATAATTGATGTTTTTTGTTGACCTAAAGCTATTTTTTAAATATGTTGGGCTGTTCTAAAAGTTGAAAAGAATACCTTTATGATTGCATTCCCTATCATTTGTCAATTCTCTTTGTGCAATTGCAGTGAGGTCTATTCACTAAAGAGAATAATTTGCAGGAGAGTTGTAGTTTTTACCATTATATCTTCATTTATGAAGGGCCAACACTGGCAATTTTTGCTAGTATGAAGGGCTGAGCTGGCCCTATATAATGCATTATTCAATGGGTGAGGAGACCTTATAGAAACCAGGGCCAGCCAAGCTCTCCCTGCAACAGAAGAAGCCCTCCATAATGTATAGTGAAGCCAAGGTGCTCTTCTGAAGACTCTCGTGAACATATACTCTTGTGAACAAATGTGTTTTACGAAACTTACAATTTAAATGTATCAAATTCTTAGGTGCGCAAATAAATGAAGATATTAAAAGGATTTTTGACATTTAGGCAAAGTTTAAGGAATGCGTGGTAAAACAATGGATTGTATCTGTCCTGACTGTCCCACAATTAAAACATATGTTTTAGCAAATGTAACATATATCTCTTTTTGTAATATAATCTGTGTGGTATGGTTTAAGCAGAGCCGTGTCAGGCTGGCTGCAAAGCCCCATGGAAATCCTTGCTTTACATGGCCAGACTGGAAATCCCTTATGCAAAGTAAAAGATTTGGTTCTCATGTCATTGCACGAAAGTGTTTTCTCTGCGAGCACAAGGTTAAAAGCGTATTACCTGCCAAAAGTTTAGTCTAGAGGGATGTTTCAAGATTGAATATTTAGGTCATCTCTCATTGTTGACTTGTGCGTAAGTGCGTAATATAAGCTATACAGTGCCAGTATAGTTGTATAGGCTGTCTATAACATAATGACACCAACCTCAGAACCAAGGTAAGTGACTATACCATTGTCCTTATAGAACAATACAATGGAACTGATTATTCTGCCCTGAGGAAACCCAGTTTGTTTAAGTTAATGAGGTAGTGTTCCAAAACGTATTAGTTATTAATAATTTTAATATTTTAATAGAATGTAAATGAAACATGCATAGGTATTATGTATAAATGGGCAATAATGTAATTTTACTATTAATTGCTCAATTTTTTATCACAATTGTTCTTTCTCCAAAACCGAGGGGCTCTTTTTTTGGTACGGTTGGAACTGATTAAGATTTGAGGTATTGTAGATGACTTTAATAAACTGATAAGAAATGTAGACTAAATAAGTCATTTCTAACCACTCAAATATTTTGTTTGAACAAATTTATGGCCATATTTCATCTTATCATATACGCACCACACATTTTTCTAATGACAGTTAGGAAGAGGATGGTTTAGAGGGCCAAAGAATTTTTCCTTAGGAAAAATCTTTGTGAATAATTTTTTATTTAAAGTAAGATATATGTGTAGCTATACCACTCTTTTGCTTTTCAAATAACACAAAGTATCCTAGCATCCATTTATTCATCATTCATTGCAGGAAGAGAACTAGTGTGTGATGAAAGTGTAGTTTTAGAACATCCTCTTAAAGCAATTTTCGCCCTTTACATATGCTGCAGCACTGAATAGGGCTTTCCAATTCTATTAATCAAATAATTTAGGTTAAAACATTTCTCCGTTTGTTAATTAAAATGTTTTAGAACATTAATACACGTATTGACTTGGGAATAAATTAACAGACAAGCATTGCATCAGTTTTATGGGATGTAATGCCGATGTAATTTTTCATGTCTTAGGCAAGTAGAGGAAATTTGTGTGAAATTAAGAAAAGCTTTTCGTTACGGGAAATCTAGTAGGAATAATATGTAATTTTCTTTAATGTTTTAAGGGCCAAAATCATGGTTATGACATCACGTGATTGTCTTAATTAAAATCCTCTATCGTTTAGTGCCTTGAAATGGGCTAGTTCTATTTTAATAGTTTGTACTAGTGTTTGAATCAGTTGAAATCATTTGGTTTATTCCTAATATTTCTAATATTTCTTCTGGGTTTTTTTAAATTATTAGTATCTGAGTGAGCAGTATTCTAGAATGCGGTCCTCTGCTTTTACTGTTTAGTACTTTATTAGGAATAGGTTTAAACCACAACAGGGTTAGACATAGCTGAAATTAGATGTATGGCTTAGCCAGGAGAGAGCGGATTGATCTATACAGATATGGCCTTCCCCTCATGCTTTAATCTATCTGTATGGAGACCTATCTGTATCTCACAACATTTCCATGAGCTGTAATGGGATCTGGTTTGGCCCTGCTTAGGCCCAGACTGGCCATCAGGTAAACCATGCAAATGCCCAATGTCATCTCTCTGCATGCGGCTCTACTTATCCGGAAGTACTAGGACCTTAGTCTGGCCCTGGATGGCTTTGTTTTGCTTTTTTCCTAGTTTGCCCACTATTTCTGGCTTTTCATGTTGTTATATGTACTATATAACAGTAGATCGAAGAGAATCCTAAGGATAGTGAGAAGATAATATGGCTGGTGCTCTGTCACAAATGAACAGGCAATCTCACTCATAATAATGTTGTGGCAACTATTTATGTCCACAACTGCTCACCATGGATGAACAGCCACCAAAAGTGAATTAGCAGTAAGGAGAGCGGTTGGGTACTATGAGGTCTCTTAATATCGATGACTTTATTTTATGATCCAGCATAGAGGACTGATAATTGTTTGTGCTAAGTGAGGACGCTGCTTCCTAAGGTGTGCTCAAAATAAATTAATGACTGTAATTTATATACGTAAACCAGTGACAACATGTTGTTGTCACATAGCTAGGGGGCCATTGGTTACTAATAAGCCACTTGTGACCACAAGTGGGTACACATACCCACAAAGGCTTGATAGGGCAGTCTACATGGACCACCCAATACATTGTATTGGTAACAACCTACACCAGTCAACAGAAACTGTATTATTATCTGTGTGAATCAGAACATGTTATTAGCATTGTCATAGTTGACGCAGGCAGCAAGGGTTTATAAATGATATGTAATTTGTCTGTCCAGGCAATAAACCAAGTCTTAGTGTTAGTGGCGCTTTCTGACCTAGGCCCACTCTTCCGCATACCAAGGGGCCAGTCAACCTATCTAATCTAAGATTTTTAAATCTGGGGAAATTGTTACCATCTTTAAGAGGGCAACCCTCTTTTATTACATGAGACTGAAAATGCCCTTAGGTAAAAGACAAATACAGCCATAATTTACTAATGCAGTGCTAGTTTGTATAAAATTTAGTTTTTGACTGTTATGTTCTTGGAATCAAGTGTTCACTGTTGCGGAGTTTGCAGTTCTCATCTCCCCAGACCATACTAATATTATGTTTTCTGCAAGCTGACCTTCCTACTCAGCAAAACAATGTGTGGCTAATGATATCCCTAATTAGCGACATGTGTTGGCTGTACTTTTGTCTGAGGCTCGGTAAATGTGTAAAAAAAACGGCCTGACAATATCCCTCATAGGAAAAAATGTGTTAAATGATAGAACATTAACAAATAATGTATCTAAATCATTACATTAAATAAAGCTATCACCAGCTACCTATGTTATACGATGTAATGCATTACCACCCATTCATATTTAGGTAAGAAATTCTAAATTTTTGACATACGTTTAATATTTTAGTCCTTCAGGAAGATAAGTTTTGAATGGGGTGAAGCGTCGATGATTTATAGCATCCAGTGATTCCAAAGACTGCTTTATAACCACAAATTACTTTGAGTGTCCTAATATAGTGATGACTGTTGGCCATACTTGGCAACTTTTTTAATGAGTGGACCTTGGGACTGTAAACCTTTAATACCCCAATGTAAATATTCTATGTAGTGACTCCCCAAATATGTTAACCAAATGACAATAATACCTGTCATTTGGTCAACTATACACCTAATTGAGTCACCTGCATTCCAGCAGGGATATTGACCATTAAATGCTGGTATCAAAAGCACCAACTGGGTGTCATAGATATGATTCCAGCAGTATAGAATAGGAAGGAGTCTGTTGCAGACTGTGTGACCCTGAGTCCGTTCCAGACTGTGTGACCCTGAGTCCGTTCCGGACTGTGTGACCCTGAGTCCGTTCCAGACTGTGTGACCCTGAGTCTGTTCCAGACTGTGTGACCCTGAGTCCGTTCCAGACTGTGAGTCTGGTTGGGGTAAAAATCCTGAGATTCAGGGTCCAACACAGAGAGTTCCTTGGTATGCATATGGCCTACAGCTATATTTACATCTGTTTACTCTGTTATAAACAGCCCTATCAAGTGACATTTTTGCATATTTAGAACACCTATGTGCAATGGCATTGATATTGTCAATAAATTAAATGTCAAATATGAAAAGCAACGTTTTAGTTACACAGAACCTAAAGTATGGCTTGTAGCTTGTAGCTCACTTTTACCCCTCTTGCATGCATTTGCAAGAGATGCCCCCAGTTGCTACGTGCCGTAGGCAGCTGCCTATGTTGGCTATATGGCAGGGCTTATACTGCTGCATTATTTGCACAGCAGCATCCATCATTAAACATTAAAAATATGATTTTACATATTTCTTAGTATAGTTTACCTTTAAACATTTGACATTTTTTATACATGAAGCGTCTATGAGACGGACACATTCAATGAGGGGAAAAAATCATGCTAAGGACAGATGGGCCTAATGTACCTTTTAGTACCACCTTGTCAGCCCCCTATTGTTTGCATTGTTACGAATAAAAATTCTTGGTGGCAGGGTCCACGGGCCGGCAGTTCCATTTTAAACCCAGACACAGAGGCGAGATTCTATGAAGCTGCTAAACCTCAAAGGGATTTGAGAAAAACCATTAGCATGTTTAAAAGCTCGTTTTTCACTGACCATAACAAGCCATTCAATGCACTTCCCAAAATGAATATATATCTAATTACTTTCCCTTGTAAGAGAATATTGGAGCTAGAAGATAGCAGCGTATGACATTCTATTTTTTTTTTTCTGTTAAGTATTGTATGTGATAAGAATATAGAATTTGACACGAAGGTGGAACCACTTGATTGAGACAGTCAGTTGGACAAAAGGTTACCTATATATTACCTCACGGATTTCTAAGTGTCTTTTCAATGCTGATATCTGCCACCTATGCTGGAAAGCCATTGTATATGTTCACTGCTAATCAAGCAATGCACATTCAAACTTAGTATTGTATTATTTTGGATACCTTGGTAGGGTAGTACTTATATTGTAATTTATACAATAGCGATTTATAGTTAAAAACAAGTATGATTATAAGAATTTAACAACAGGTCAACAGCAAAATACATGATTCTGCACAATCCCCCCGTATGGATATGCCCCTTTCCTCAACCCCCCATCTAAAGGCCCATGTACGAGGTGTGTTAAACATGTTGGGGATTCACCTCCAGTCAGCTCCAGCACTGGCTCGGGGAATACTGACACAGATACTTGCATTGACTTCGCTTTCTTGCCACTGATTGGCAGTGGCCAGAATAGTCGAACCATGAAGGAGGAAGGCAGCTGCAGCAGCAGTGCTGCCTCTTCTGTGTCATAAAGTTATAGAGTTGTACAGTGTTAGCCGTAGAGAGAGAGAGACCAATTTGGTAAAGATCTTCAGGCATATAAATCTTCTATACCTTGATTTAGTTCATTTTTATTCTGCTCATATTACATATAGATTATTTTTGTGACTCTCACACCAGGTGGCTAAGCATAGACAAAGATGTTATTAGACAAAACTATTTAAAATATATTGTTACAGAATAAATATAAAACATTGGGGATTATGTTCTTTTATAGTCGGTAATAGTAAAACGTAATATACTTGCATTCGTGTTGACTAGGGGAAAAAAAGGGAAGCCATAGATATATAAAATCAAATGAGTGCCTTGAAATTGAATAAAATCTTGGATTCTTTAAGGACTGTTATTGTGTACCTGCTGGATTTAACTTCTTTAACTTTGGTTCCAGAATAATTTTATTGTATTTCAGATCAAAGTATCTGTGAACATAGTGGTTTACTTTGTGTCGGATCATTGTATAATCCCCATTATTTTGTTCTATTTTTTGTGCCTTGTGCATTCCCCTCTTACCTCCAGTACCCCCGACCCCATTAAATCACATCACATCAGATAAATCTGTCACATCTGCTCTATCTATCCTGTTGAGGGCCTTAAAGTCTGTTATCGTGTCAGTCTGCTTAGAAGAATACAGCCTCGTGCTGAGGATTTTTTTTTCTTTTTTACTTCAGACAGTAAACTATTGCTACAGGAAGATTTTTTTTTTAATAGTGCTATGAGTGTGAACTGTTATAGAGTTAGGTATAGTGATATATATATATATATTAGTTGTCGGTCCTGATCATTATTACAAAGCACATTCTATTCTGAGTCATAATCCTTATTTCATTAAATAATTGGATTCATAGAAATAACTGTTTTATGTACTTATGTACACATTAATTAGTCCAGAGATACAGAGTACATTAGACTTTTTTTAGGTATCTTAATTATTTCAACCTCCTCAAAAAATGTTGAGTGTCAGAATTCTTTTTTTTTTTTCAAGAAAGATTCAAGGAAAGCCCATTTAGGAATCGACTTACTAGGGGAAGATGCTTTCTACTTAAGCAAATACGTGAGTAAAATGAGTACTAGTATATAACCATTCATGGGTTATCAGAAATTATTTCAAATTGGAAAAACACAGATAAAATATATGATAAATATGTGTTGTAATTGTCTTGGCTAAACTGGTTGAGTAGATGTGCCTTGAGTCGTTGCCAATACCTCCATTGCGTTAAGGGTTAGAGGAAGATTTAAATGAATCTTTTCGGATGCATTGTATATTGATTTAGAAAGTTTCCTAGTTACATTTAATGGAATCTATTTTTATACATGTATAACAAACCCCACAGGAAGATAATAGGATCTCTCTGTGTCTACCTTGTGAAGATGGTATTGATCCATATGTGCTTCGCCAGACATCATGTTGGGGATTGAAAGATCATTCCACGTTCTCTGAGCAAAGAACAGAAAGATCCGAGATCTATAAATAAGCTGTATGGAGTTTATCAATAATGCTTTGGTTGTCTCTTCAGTTCCTCTCACAGATACTATAGTCTTCTGCTACATTGTTTGGTCATGTCTTGGTATATGACCGAGACATGTAGCATCTTCAGATTTTAGTTCTAGTATTACAATACTTGGCATTAAATGCAACTTAACTTTGTTAAAGAGCTTGATTTTGCGCATCTTAATTATAGTTTTCCTGTAATTTATGATAATAGCATTCAGACTGCTCTACAGGCTTTTATGTAAGGATTCCAACTGTACGCAGCTAAATGTTTTAAAAACAATTTTCATTTTGGCTATAATTTACCTTTAACATACAGAAGTGGATTTGATACATCTAGCCTCTGAGAGGTGTGCGATGTATTATTTTGTCACCTGGAACTCATGGGGTTAACAGACCTAAATTGATTCTGACAGGTTCAAAACATCTCCTGGGGAACTAGGTCAGTGGAGTATTCAAGTCTTTACATTGTGACGTTTCATTGGTTACCATGATCATTCTTTGTTTAAAATCATTTCTGAAATAATTGGCGTTCATTAGTGCAAAACATCACACAATAGCGGAAACAGTCAAGCTAATATTAAATTAAAATAATATTAATATTAAATAAAGAAGCTCATAGTTAATTTAAAGGTGATTTAATATGCAACAGATTAGTTTGCATCCGGCAGTTAACCCTGAGTAATGCATGCTCAGATTTCAAGTCCGGGGTTTATAATTGTGTATCGAAAATCTGTCACCAGCATGACCATTTGTTAAACAGGGCCTACCTGGGAACTCTCCAAGACAAGCACTGCTTCCTATGGTCTCCAAATCACTTTTCTTTTCCTCCGGGCAGGGGAGCAGTGTTTAGCCACGCCCATTCCCCACCCAATTCTCCTCCCACTCCCAACCCTTTTAATGTTATCTAGGGATAACCGTACCCTTTTCACAGATCACACAGCTATCAATGTCCCCCAAGTGACTAGCAACAGCCTCATGCGTGGCTAGCTCTGTCCACTCCTAATGTCACTCTCTCACACAACAGGGTAACCAGCCGCGGAAAGTTCCCAGATATGGTTATGGGGTGGGCTCGGAGATGTGGATTTGTGGCACGTTTATAAGACTTTTTGTGTAGCTATGACCTGTTTAAGCTGAGTAAGGCATATAGAAGTTTAAAATATTTTATTTACACAACATTGTGAAATTCAAGGCTTTAAAACATTATGCTACTCTCAAAATATGGATGTCGAGGAAGGAACAGGGACAATGAAATTTGGGTCTCAAGGACACTTAAACAGAGACACTTGATGACTGGTGACTAGGGCCTTCAATGTTTTATTCACTAAACCTTGAGTAGTAAGTAAAATAAAATATTTTATCTCAGTCTTATGCGTCATGAAGGGTCAGCCCAGTGTGCATCTCTTACATTATGGTCTAGGTTTGCCCTCTATCATGCAGGGTATAAGGGACATCTATGCCTTCCCAGCTCCATAACATGACCTCCACGTTCAGAGGTCACAGAGCCTGTATAACTGCTTGCTTGCAGTCACAACCCTGATGGACCACCATAGATCTGAAGTTCTGCTGCTGGCGACTTGCCATCCGATACAGGGTTAAACATTTCTGCCTGCTCTCTGCATATACTGACTGTTTATTCAGCGCAAACACTGTTCTGTACGGCTCCGTAATATGTACCAACAGAATATTTCCTGCAGAAGAAATTGAGAGTGCTAGCTGTTTACTTTATGTAAGCGATGTTGTAATGGCGCGAGCTGTACTTCTATACAGTCAGCTGTCATCTTTTTCACTACAGCTCTTTATAGCAGACACATATGATTCCAAACATTGACAAAACCTTTAGCTTATAATAGAAAAACTTTTGACTTATGTATCAGTTCCAGCTTTGGCTTGGCGAACGCTGTGGGCTTGAGTCTAATCAGACCCCAGAACGCATGCGCATTCTTTACACTGATTTAACACCAAAAATAAGTGGTGAGAGTTAAGAAATATAGGGGTCAGTGAGCTGCAGCTCTGTGGCTGCAGTTTCTCTTTAGAGTAATTGTTAGTTTTTTCTTTCTTTTGTTCTTATTTTTTTCATACAAAATTAATGTTTTTTGCTTTTGTCTGATCTACTCTTTACCATTCTATCTTTTACTATGTACTCCATAGTATAACATACATAAAAGGCACATTCAACAGCAAAGTTATCATTATAAAATTATTTTCCCCCCCACGGTTACAGCTTTCATTACACTACTTTTATTTTTGCTCCTACTATCACCTTTTTCTAAACAGATCATAATTTAAATTAAAAACAGGATTAATCATTTGCATGCTGGGTCTCATTCTTTGCTCTAGACTTTTATCCTCCGGTTGACTGAATAAGACAACTGCCTTTTGTTAAGAGTAACTTTTGTTTATCGACTTAAAATGCAAAATATCCCAGGGCAAAATACACCAATGAAATGTGGCTTGAAATTGGCATTTTTATCCATTTTAATTTAGTTTTGATGCTGACTTCTGCAAGTTGCTCTGAAATAGCCCCAGTGAAAATTTGCCTGCATGTCAAACAGACCGTAACCTACTCTAATTTGATACCAAGGTGCGCAAACAGAATTTCTAATATCTTGCATTTTCTGGAAATATTTCAGCCAGTTCTCAAATCGATAAATGCAAAATATAAAGCCGATCATCCCAAGTAAATACTTTTAGTAATTTATGTTTATACTTGGAGTATTTAACACGTGTGGAAAAGGGACTGCTATTATATTAGCACTTTGTACACAAGTAGAAGGATAACTGGATTTAACTACAGAAGAATGATTTTCTTGGCTTGCAGATGTAATATATCTAGTGTGTCTGTGTTACAGCTAGGATTTTACTTAATGGTTTGATTTGGGATTACATCTTTTTATTTAATTATATTTACCTTAAAGCATGTTAGTGTCGGTTGAGACATATTACATTGAAAATGTACTTTATAAATTAATCAGCCTTTTTTTGCTGGACAACAGTAACATTGATCAATTGATTTATGTAATTTTTTTACATGGCTAAATTTGTTTAGATCAGTTCTAACAGTCATCGCCAATCCTAAGTGCTGCCTGAAAGGTTATGAGTGTCGGAAATGGGGAGTACCTGCCAGCCAACCTATTAAGTGTCCCTCCTTATGAGGGACAATCCCTCTTTTGCCCCAACTCCTCCAGCCCTTATTCTTCTCCCTGACGTCCATCTTTTCTACAATCTTAAAATGTTCTACAGTCCTAAAAGTCAAAATGCTGTGCATAGAAACAGCAGAAAATGCCTTTAAAAATTAAATAGTGTAAATAAAATACATTATTTCTCCTCTAAATGCCTTACTTGATTACATAACTAACCAGCTGGAGGTTGCAAAGTCGCACAAAAAGTTTTAGTAAAGCTCTGCCCCTGGACATACCCCTAACCACACCCCTAACCACACCCACCAAACGAGAATCCTTGTTTACCCCTCTTAAAAAATATTTCAATCAAAAGATATAAATGTTAAAAATAACTAAAAACTGAAATAAAAAATAGATATATTATTTAAAATATAATTTAAAATGAAACACTGCAGTGTTGTCCCATCAAGTTCCTCAAAGGGATATCCAGTCACAAAAGTGTGAAAAGTAAAACGATAATACAAAATGAAAAAAAAGCAATTTTCTTTAAAAACAATTAAAAACATGTAAACAGAGGTTCACAACATGTGCCTCCCACTATAAATATATATATAAAAAAACCCTTTCTTGTACAAAAAAAATAACATGTCACAATTTTAGCTTTAAAAAAATTTGCATATTCTATTCAGGGGATCTTGACATATTATTTTTAAGAAATGGGAGACCATACAAAAAAGTGGTAGAAAGATAAAACCATATCTGTCCTTGAAAAAAAAAATATATAATTTGTGTGAGTGGAAAAGGTTGAACAAAGATATGCTAAAAGTTGAACAAAGCTCTGGTCACTTAGAGGGGTAAAACTCCCAGTCACAAAGGGGTTAAACAGATCTTGTTAGACATCATCAGTTAGAGGTAGAAACAATGCGCATGTGCAGCATGCAAATTAAAATAGTCATGTCAATATGGGCATGTCTGAGAAAAACAGTCTCCTGCAAAACATGCATATTTCCTATGCACTCTAGAAAATATTCTAGAGAGCGAAATGCAGATGGGGACACAATGTATGTCACATTCCTTGCAGTCATTCTACAGACCTTTTGCTGTACGACCAAAAGACCTTTCTTGATAACACCATAACATGCTTACTTTGCCCTCATCTTCAGCTGTGGAATGTTACAAATAAAGCTATAAAACCACAAAGTTCATATTGGTTTTAGAGGTTTTACAAGAAATGTCTAGAAAAGTTAAGGAATTTAAAAAAGGTTCAACAGACCCATCTGAGACATTGCCGCGTAGAGCATTAATCATCAAAAACAGGAAATTCAAGCTTTAAAAATATTACCTCTGCTACGTGTTTGATGTGAATTTTGTTATTTTGGAGCCAAGGAATGATATTTTTGGCTCATTCAGCTAACAACAGGTCACATCATGGTTATTTGTTATACAAAGTAGAAATGTAAGTCGGAATTCTTGATCTCACACAATCTGATCCTTGATATATGTTATTACATGGGCTTGCACTGTAGTATTGCAAAGGGACAGCAGACTTTTACATATATATTATATGGAATTTGAAATGTCATATGATGAAGTTGATGCTTTTTGGCTAATTAATCAAAAATATAATAATTATCCTAACCTCAAATAATTTGTTAAAATCACATAGACAGTTTTGTGTAATTTTCATAATTTTTTTTAAGAAATGAACCTTGCCTCTACCCATCTGTATTAAGCCATCGTGTCCAGTGAAGGAAAGACAGTAGAAGTCCTAGACTGATATCCTCACCTAGGATGATGGATAGTGGATATATTTCATCACTGTCTGTGCTTATGGTTCTTCCTAATATGTACTAATATAAATGTGCTATTCTGCTGCATTGTAACTGTTTCATCTTTTTCTCATTTACATTACCCTCAAATTTGTGAAAAACCAAGGAGATTATTCTTAACATTTAGCAAGGATATGAGCTAAGGCCAGATGTTCCACAGAGGTGAACTTGACTGCCAAGGAGGCCACAGCCAGGTTCTCTTGCATGTAAGCAAGTGTTAGGCTGTACGTTTCTTTAAAATAAATCTTCTAAGTTTCAGTTGCTACTGTCAATATAATGCCAGTCTCTGCTCTGGTGAAGCCATAAATTGGGAGGATAACTGTATGATTCAATGATTGACTTTGAACTTAAGAGGAGCCTCTCCTGCTCCGTAAAGGTTATCACGTGCCTCTTTGTGACCCTTCGCTGTCCCTGTAAATTGGGACTTTGTGCCTCCAGCTTTTCTCACTTGGTCAGTTGAGTAAATATGGGCTTGTCCTAGTGCTGTATCATTCAAGCAAAGCAATCATTATATTATCACAGGGCAAATGTGTCCAATCCACTAATGGTCTTATGCAGCATTTAAATTGAACACAATAGAAAACAGAAAATTGCTCATGAATGGAATTTAACGTTTTCTACCCGTTGGTTTATCTTAATTTGATTGTTCTGTTAATGAACGACTCTGCGGTTATTTGTTAATGCTGAATTATTTAGCTTTTGTTGTATTTCTTTTTTCAGAGTGTTGCTTTCTCAAGAAAGATAGTGTTGGTTTATTATATTATATCCTGCTCTAGAATCTCTGCATTTGAGGTCAGTGGCAGAAAAACAGCTACTTCGAGGGTTATGAAAGATTCTTTCAAAGGAAAGTAATCACCTTTTCTATGAATTAACTTAGCCGAGCTGTTCTTGGCAGGAAACTCACCATGTGATGCTTCTTATTTAGGAAAATGATGCCTTGTCCGGTGTCCAGCTGTAAATGATTAGTTTTACACTAGAATGTAGATATATATATATTATCATTATTAGTTATTATTTTGTAATTATATAAAACAAAGCAAGAATTCAGCACAAACCCAGCTAACACCATTCAAAAAACAAATAAGACATGAATATTGGGGATGCTATACGGCTATAAATTACTTAGCCTACCATTACGACAAAGTACCCCAAGTTTGGTGAGAAATAGTTTTTTTATATTTTTTTCTGGTGAATCTAATTTAATGCAGGTGTTTTATGAGTAAGATGAGAGATAATTGGTCTTTTAAAATTAAGCTTGGTGTCACAGACCTGGATACTACTAGTTACTTATATAGACTATAGACAAACAGCTGTGAGTACATTCTTGATCTAGTCTTCGCGTGGCATCAGTCTTAATGTTAAGTAAGTGAACAAAGTCATTGACTTTCTGGATCATTGTACCTAGAGGGATTCAGATAACACATCAGTGACCAGCCCCACCAGCCTGAAACACACATCTGGGGTTCTTGGCTCGCTTGATCAAAGTTGATTTGAGGTCTAAGCTTCCCTTGTGGATTGGATTAATCTGGAAACTAGACTTGGGCACCAGGGGGCTCTTCGTGTTCGTCTTCATGCTCGTCTTTGGGGGGGGGGGAATCTTCGTATTCCGCGAATATTTGCCTGTTCCTGTCTTCTCTTGGGGCGAATATTCGTGGACATTCTTCGTGTTCGGTTTTTCTTCGTTTTCTCGGTTAATGGGTTAATACGGGGTTAACGCAGCTCTGGCGCCAGGAGTTTAAATGTACGTATGAGCAACTCTATTGGTCGTCAGCAGGGGGCTCATCTGCCATTGGTTGATGGTAGACGAGCCCCCTGCTGGCAACCAATAGGGTCGCTCGTACAGACTGTTAAACTCCTGGTGCCGTAACTTACCCGGAACATCCCACTGGTCTCCCTCCCTGTTCAATTAGTTAAATGTCCGTACGAGCGACCAATAAAGTCTGCTCGTACGGACATTTAACTAATTGAACGGGGAGGGAGACCAGTGGGATGTGCCGGGTAAGTTGCAGCATTGGGGTTTTAAAACCCCAATGCTGCAACTTACCCTGCAGATGCCACTGTTCTTTAACTAATTGAACATGGAGGGAGACCAGTGGCATCTGCAGGGTAAGTTGCAGCATTGGGGTTTTAAAACCTCAGTGCTGCAACTTACCCGGCACATCCCACTGGTCTACCTCCCTGTTCAATTAGTTAGTCTGTGCCGGGTTAAATGTCCGTACGAGCGACCAATAAAGTCGCTCGTACGGACATTTAACTAATTGAACAGGGAGGGAGACCAGTGGCATCTGCAGGGTAAGTTGCAGCATTGGGGTTTTAAAACCTCAATGATGCAACTTGCCCGGCACATCCCACTGGTCTCCCTCCCTGTTCAATTAGTTAAAGACCAGTGGCATCTGCAGGGTAAGTTGCAGCATTGGGGTTTTAAAACCTCAATGCTGCAACTTACCCGGCACATCCCACTGGTCTCCATAGGTTCGCTGTCAGGGGTTAACTTACAAAGACCGTGCGAGTGAGCCTATTGGTTGATGCCAGAGGAGGTCCCTGTAGGCGACCAATAGGCTCATTCGCACTGCCCTGTAAGCCGTGACGGCGAACCTGCGGATTTCCACTTCCGGGAACTGCCGCGATGCCACGAAGACAAGGTAAGTTAGAAGGGGGGGGGAGAATGGTAGACGATGTGGTGTGTGTCTTCGTCTTCGCCTACGTTTTACCGCCACCGTCTTCTCTTCGGCGTGTCTTCGGAACGAACACGAAAACACACTCTTCGTGTTCGTTTTCATGTTCGCCCAAAGACGAATGCACAAGTCTACTGGAAACCTGATGGAGACTTTACATAGACATTCGATATACACTTGAGAAAGGACTTACTGTAGAATATGATATGGCTCCTCTATCATCTGCTATCAATTTACTTTTAGAATTGTGCTTACTTACACAGCTTTGGGTAGCATGGTAAGATTGTATGTAACTGTAATTATACATACAAATCTCTTTTTTCAAGATGAACACAGGGTGGATCCCATTGGCTGAGTAATATGTGTTTCCACTGCAGTCTATGGGATCATTTGGATTCAATCAATGGGTATATACGGTATTTCTTAGAGAACTAAATCTAAGCTTATTATTCAGTCAATGCTCTGATTCACTTTCTGTCTTTAATGTTTATTTTATGGATCGTGATGTCATATGTTAGCATAAAGTGCTGGGAATGTTCGCACCTAGTAACGTCAGAATTTTTCATTTCGGGAATTTTTAAAGCAGAAAAAACGTTCCAAAACTTTGGTTTTATGTCATTTTGCTCCAATAAACTTCCTTTATCTGCAGCTATTGTTGTCAGTCATGTGATATTTTGGCTTTTGCTCAAAAACCACCTTGAGCTGATTCTTCATGGTAATGCTAAGGATGTCAGTTCCTCAGTAGACTTTCATTACATCAGAGTGTCAGGCTGGGCGATTAAGACTTAGCCATTCTGTTGTTTACCACAAGGCAGAGTCAGGATGTTTGTCTAGTAGATTGGGCTCAGATAACAAGGATAGTACACGTACCAATGGCTAATATCCAACTGTAAAAGTAAACAGCACAATATCTTTGTAAACATGTTTTTATCTGTAATATTTATCTGTAACATTTGTAATATCTGGATTGACAATCTTGATTGTCTAAACTGCACGCTTTATTCTTTACACTTTAAATGTGCGGCCGTTGGCAGCCACACACAGGAGGACCAAAAATGATGGTTAGGGTAAGTCTGCAGCGTCATTGGCCATTTTAGGCCTACACTAAGGTATGACATCATAAATAAGCCCCTTTTGACTGGTTCATAAAACTGGAAGAGACATCTAGGCAGCTGGACGTTTGTGAAGTAAAATGTTTTTCAGATGAGTAATTACTTCGAAGCTATTAAAAAACATAACTAACATCTATTGAAACACATGGTACTACCACACATTCTGAAATTCAAAGCACAAATGCTCCCTTTAAATACTATGGTGGTACAGTGCTAGTTAAACCAAAGAGATATTTTGACATACACTGATATTATCCCATACACTTGACCTTTGGACTTGAAATTCCCAGTTTGCCTTTGTTAATTTACACCATGCTTGGTGAATTTATTAAAACGATAAAATAAACATTTATCCTTTTAAAACCTTTCTCCTGCATATTCTACATGACAAACACTTGTGTATATAGTATTAACTTTATGTCACTATCAACGATATTGTTCTCAGGAGACCCTGTAAAGTTCATTAGGAAACTGGTATTAAGAGGGCACTAAAGCTTTGTTCATATAATCACAAAGTCTCATTTCTGACCTTTTCAATAAAACCTCAAGCCTATAAGACAATGATGTCCTTGGTGTATTAAATTAACTTCCCCAGCTTGTCTAACCCATTTCTGTTACTGGTAGCTTCCAATGACAATTTAACTAAACAAGAAAACCGTGGAGTAAACATTTCTTGTATGAAATACATTTTTTTACATTCACTACATGGTTATTCCTGCCCCTTATGGTGTAGCTCTCCTGTTATTATGTTGCTGATTGTTGTGGATTGGTTCGCACAGCCTTAGTATGGTTGAGTGAGAAAAGTGAAGACAACTTTGGGACAGGAAATCGATTAGATGATGTTGGTTTTGCCACTCTGAGACACAAAGCTCAACTTCCATGATAACGTTTAAATTAAATATCTCCAAAATAATTATACAGGGAATTTAAATTTATAACTTTAGTGCTAACAACTGAGGCAGTTTCATTTTTACATTTTTTGTTTGTTTTTTACAACTGTTTGGCAGGTTCAAAGAGAGATCTATGTTTCTATCAATGAGGAGATTTAAGCATACATAGGCTTAACTGGCATTGGGGGAATTCCCGCCAACCTTAGTGGGCGTTCCCACTGACATCGCAGGAAACACCACCATTTAAAGGGGAAATGTGTAGGGAGTGGGGCGTGTCAGGACCCCGCTCCCACGCCCCGGAGGATTCAGGTGAACCTGGAGAACCAGAGTAGCTGTGCTTCTCCCGAAGTTTTTCCCTTTCCCAGTTATGTGCGTAGGATAAAGACCTCATTGTGAGGTTGAAACTTTGTTGCTGTCTTCCTTTAATAAATCTGCCTGAGCTGGAACCCTTGAGTGCCTGGAGCCTTTATTTATTATGTGCATAGGATAGGCATAAAGCTATGCTAAATCTAATACAAGACCAGAGACTGATCAAAGTCTTACATCACTAAAAACAGGAAGACTAGATGGGCTGAAAGGTTCTTATCTGATGTCAAAATCTATGTTTCAATGTTTCTAGCATTCAGACTGTGAAAACATCTGTAAAGATTACATGACCTATCTACAGCTTAGACACCTGTGTGTTGTCCTGTATACTTTCACTAGAACAACATAAACTCCTACCTACTACTATTTTACCCAAAGAGCACAGAATACATTGCCATGACAACCACATGTAACCCTAGTCAATTCAGCCAGGATCTCCACAGGGGGTTTTGGTAAAGTGCTTGCCATACAGGATAAAGTGAATCCATTAAAAGCGTAAGTCATCTACCATTATCTAGCTGTGGATAACAGCAGATGGTTTTTATCTACACTGAAATCAACATAAAAATTGTGAGGATATAATTTACATCAGAGATTTTAGGTTAGAACAGTAGATTTTGTACGCATTGAATTATGGAAAACACTAAATGGATGCATTACCATTCCTGGTTAGAAAGGAGGTCCAAGCATCATCCAGTGTGAAGATGGTAGATACAGGGGGCATTCAAATCAAAATAAAGGTCACCTGCCCCAAATTGGGGGACTGAATGTTGAGTGAAAATTAGGAATTTTTTTTACATATTGTAAAATAATACACGCAATATGCTGTTGTGTAATTTTCATTAAAATTTTCTACAAAATTCATGTTATTTCAGACAGTTAAAACCTGAAAAGTGTGAGTATATTATGTGGCATTTTACAAAATGTGTTGGCCTTTTTGTACATTTCAGTTTCAAAATGTATAACTTTTGAAATTCAGGCTGAAACAAGATAAAGTGTGTTATGTTCTATGCATTACTATTTTTTAAAGTCTAAATAGTTTTCAGAATCACTGATGCCCCTTCTCAAATCATACTTTTTCCTCTATATACAAACACCCAAAGTGTACTAACGATGCCTAGAACAAGTAATGATTTTTCCAGGCACAATTGTAAAAGAATGGTATTTTCTTTTGGAATCTGTGATTTATTTAATAGTAAGTTAACTCTTCTCTTCTTTCATTGCCTTGGGCCATTCTAAGCAATTGTGCCCAAACACTATGTGCCGTTATCCGGTGTAACAATTATCACCAATAGCGGTGCGTTGAGTATGATAGATACAACATGTCCAAGGAATTTATTTTTCAATGTTTTTTTTAATAATGGAATGAAGATACCTTGGTGCATTTTAGTCAAAAAATTAACAATGTCAGGTATGTGTGATTAAAAAAAAACACCAAATAAGATCATGCTTTACATGCTACTTGGCAGTGCTCTGTACCAAGGGATTTAATCCTTTGGTAAAAAGATCAGGTTGCCTGGATTTAAGGATCTAATATTGTATTACAAGCCTAAGTATAAAACATGGAGGAAATTAAAACAAAATTATATTCCATACCAGCATACATTAGATCATAATAAAATATTTGCAGTTTATAAACATTATCCTGATAGCTATGTATCAGAACATAGCTCGTCTAAAATGTAATATTATTTATTTATCTTTTTATATGTATATTTCTAGTTGTCTAACTGTAGCTCTAAAACTACTTGACTATTACATTTTGGCATGTTAAATAGGACCTTTCACATTTCAGTTAACAAAACTTATATAATTTAAATAGCCGATTTTTCTTCGTCTTCTTCTTTCTTCTTCGTCTTCTTCTTTCTTCTTCTTTTTTCTTCTTCTATAAAGCAGGGTTGAGACATGTTGAAAGCCCTACCTAGAGCATACTATGAAATAAAACAGTTTTTATAAAGTCACACTTCTCTAGGGTCACATTAAAAATGATAAAAATGAAAAGTCCCACTAGCATAAACAGCTGATTTAGCCAGTGCATATTTTTTTAAAACAAATATGGATATGTAGATTAAATGCTTGTTTTTTACTGTAAAAACAATTAACAGCAAATTGGAAAAAAGATAGCTACATAGACAAACAATCTGGAAACGTGTTGCCCCGGTACAGGAACCCTCGGTTCTATCTGCAGTGTAGGCAAACTCACCCAAGCAAATCAATGCAAGTTAATCTTTCAGTGTCAGCTAGCTGAGTTTTGGGCTGCTGATCAATGACTTCACTGTTAAGATGAAATGCAGGAATGCCAGGCAGAGGTCTTACAGCTACAGATGGTGCCAATTACTGCCAGTAAAGACTTTCCTGCTGTGAACCAAAGATGTTTGATTTGTGGTTAAAATAAATGGAGGAAAAAAAGTCACAAGTAGTTTTTCAGCTGTTTGTCTCAGTTTCCCCAATCCCTAAATAAATGATGTCGGGTTGGACGTTTTGCATTCTAAGATGCATACTGATCTGTTCGGGCGGTAAAACACAATGACTTGATAACCCAGACGTGTACACAAGACTGACCCTTTAAAAATACAACATAAATCATAAGTCAAAGGAATGTAAACTTGTAATTTGGTGCTTACAGAAACACTTTATAAAATGGTTATTAATCTGGTTTGGTTTATTTTATAAAAAATAAAGGGAGTTTATTTGTCATTTGTTTAATTTGCGAGTGTTAAAACAAATGAAAAGCTTCATTCACTAATAGGAATCTAATGTTTCCTTATGCCTCTGTGATGGGAGTTGCCTACTTGGAGTCGGTTCTGCATGGAATGTGGCTGATTAAAGCTTCAGTTTTAGGTATCTCCATTGAAAAAAACCCAAACTATATAATATATATATATATAATATTGACCTTCTGTGTGATGCTAGAATGGCATTACTTTCCATACTGAATACTATGATGATGTTCGTAAGAAATTCTGCTTTCCATGGAATCAGATACTGGTTCCATAAAGCATACAAGTTAACCTTCATATGAGATACAGTTTGAAAACATTTGATATTTTATATCGCAATTTGTGCCGAATATGTGGTGAATTTCTTTATTTTCACTCTCCGTTGCTTATACGAATCTTGTGTTTTTTTATCGTGTAACTGATTACATTATCTAACATGACCTTGATCAGTCTTACTGATAAGGTACTAGCCCTAAACCCATTGCAGTACATTTTAAACTATAAAAGCAACTGTTAATGGAGGTTTTAAACTGACAGCTAAATGAACTGGTTTATAAATAAAATGTCAGCACTAGAGCCATTGAAAAGAAGAATAAAAGGATATACATTGTGAGATCTTTGTTTCCTGCAGATTGAATGCAGTATTTTAATTCACATAATTTCTGCGAAAACATTTACACGTCAAGAGAATTATAAGAGATAAATGGGTAATCGTACCAGGCATGTAATATTTGTACAAAGTGTATTTAATACAGAAGGTAAAAATATATATGAGACCAACTTGACTTTCAATAGACAACAATTATAAATTGCCTATACCAAGCCCACCCTGTAGTTTTCTCATTCAGCCCCAAAATAGCATTGTACATAGTAATTTAGGTAAGCATGTAGTGAGGGAATAGGACAAAAGCATGTGGTTTATATCATTGGATACCAATAAACTGCCTTTATCTGCAGACCTGGAGGCTGCCATTGTTGTCAGTCTTGTGATATTTTGGGGGACTTTGCATAATCAAACACTACACTGAGATGATACTTTATGGCGATGTTTAAAAGTTTAAAATTTTCTATTGAAAAAAAGACAAGCAATACATATAGACTAGATAGGACAGGAAAAAGAACCAACCAGTCTCAGGAAAAAAAAACCTGAGCAACCACTAGGTGAATATGATATGATACGCGCATACTCCCCGATGGCTACAATTCTGAAGCTTGGGGAACAAATACTTACCAGGATAGGTGACTTCATAGACAGTGTGGATTGGCCATGGTCAATAAACCCACTCCCAAAAGTAATTTTTTCTATTCAAAATATATCATCCTTCTAAAAAGATAATCCAACTTTTTATACAGTACTCTATTTTGTAATAAAATATTCACTGTAGCAGGGTCATTATCATTTCTGAAGCATGAAATGCAAATCTGCTCATCTTCTAGTGGCTTTTCATTTGTTGTCCATTGCTTCCTAACTGCTAATTATTGACCAGATTTTGGCTTTATGCTGGATTTTTATTAAACCCAAGGCACGGTGATGAAGCTGTTTTGACTGCAAGTTGAAACCAAAACACTTAGCAAATTTCACATATATTTTTTTTTAACAATAACGGTAAATCAGAAGACAAATGGCATTATAAAAGAAACCTTTGAGCAGCTGTGTGTAGACTGGGCCAAAGTACCTTTAGGGAACAGACTGAAATCTCAGAGCTAGAAGCCAAATGAGTTTAGTTGATAAGCACTTTGTTGCCAGTAGCCCACATCATAAAACTGCAATATAACTTGGAAGAATTAGCTGTCAATGATCCAAATGACCCTGAATGCTAATTCACTTTCAGGCATCTTAAAACAGCAGTCTAAATCACTCACATTCATTTTAGGCTAATAAAAAGCCATGGTTTTAAATATGAAATTGCTATTACAAAATTATAGGAATATAATACTGTATCCCGAAACATTACATTAAACCCAGCTGTGATTAAGTGAAAAAAAGAGGGGAAAAAAACATATCAAACCGATAAAATTTCTAATAAAATGTAATAAAACTGTATCCATTTTTCTTTATGTTATATATCGTTAAATATTTTCCTCTACTTTGACACAATGTCGATTAGGTATGTTCATAGTTGCGTTTGATGATACATAATGAATTAAGGTTTTATAATCCAAGTGTTATTGGCCACAATGGAATCACGGATCTGGCACTTTTAGTTCAGGTTTTAATCAAAATATACTCTTTTTTTTTACTATAATTTGCCAGCTATGCTCTTTCTAATGAGAATATTTGATAAAAGGCATAGCCAGCAGCAACATGTAATGTATTTATTTTAAACACAATATAGAAAGGTAATGTGATGACCAGGATATTTTCAATATCCAGGGAGAGGCAATAATTTTTTCCAGGAATGTTGCGATCAATTGAGTGGATTCCATTGCTTAAAGCGGAGCTGTCTCTTTTTACAAATATTGCATTTTGGAGTTGTATGGTAATGGTATTTATACACTAAAAAAGGCAATACGTATGTATTACTTCTAATACCATAAGGTAAAATAGTTATTTACTTTTAAGCTATAAACGTACTTGGGGTAGAGTTAATAAATGAATCTAGCTATGCTTAAAGCTTTGATAATGCCTCTTTAAATAGTTTGTGGGTGAAGAGGAGAGTCATTCTATGTTTTGTACCAATCCACATGTGTCGACTCCACTGTGAAGTACCCCGATATTCATTATGAAACATTGCATTTGTCCTATTCCCTCACATACTGTCCATTTCCTGACTGTTCGGAGAAAAGGGATTAAACTGGAGAAAAATAATAGCACATGGGGCCTTAATTGTAAAGCTTTATGAGGTGTCGATACTGTGTTTTATGTTGCATTAAACCTGGGGAGATACTTAACCACCGTGTCTTGGTGTAGCATGCCTAAACTTGGCAGAAATCTGACTGTTACTGTTCTTTTCAGCCTGGATTGCAGCCAATATGAATTCTAGATTTTCTTTTAGTAAATTATCTTGGCAGTATCTGGAAAACTTTGGTTCAGTAACTAATATATATATATATATATATAGTATATATATATATAGTATATATATTAAAATACTATTTGAACAGTTTTGGAATTAACAAAGGAACAAAAGCTCTATTTTGAGTTATGTATCACCCTTATTGTGTCAATTTTTAAAAAAAAGTCACTTATTGTAATGAGAAGGGTGCCCACTATAGTCTATTTGTAATGATGCAAGGAAATCTATAAGGCTGGCTAAGTTTAAACTTTAGTACCTTAGAATGTAGGTCAAGATTAGTCTTGCTTAGGTTTCTGTGTCCTTAAAAGTTCATGTGAAAGCCCAAATTGCAAATGGCTATTCAGTTAAATGTGTCACAATACCTGTTGTTATATCTTCATGAGTGCAACACATGCCTTCTCTTCTTGACATGTTTTGTGTGCGTTGTGAATGTTTTTCACTGGCTGGTTGCCTGTCTATCCTCATTACTGGGTGTCTTTAAAGAAAGCTGCTTGCTACCCTTCTAGTAAAAGAGTTTGAGGCCTCATTAAGTTATCAGAATGTTTTCAGCTATGTAAATAGCAAACGGTGGTTCCCCACAAACAATGTGATGTCATCAAATGCATGTACTGCAATGTCTGCCCTAAAGGAATACGTGAGCCTCACTTGTCTGCCAGATAAGATGCATTGTACTTATTTTTTGAACGTTAATTTTATGCAGCATACTGTGATTCTAATCTGATGTATGGTTCCCATCATACTTTGGGACTCTCTGGGTGGGAAGAAACCAAACAGTTTTATAAATCTGACATCAGATCTCACTATTTAACAAATTATTTAATGTGAGCTTTATTGGCATTCCTGGGAACTCCCCAGAATAAGAGCAGATTAACCTCTGATTGACCATTATGGTGGGAGGAGTTATGTTTGACATTGCCAACTTGCTGCCAGATTCTACACACTCCTTCTCCTTTTCATAGTTAATGTGAGAAGCTCAGTGCCCACACACGACTAGCTATTTAATTGTATTGTATTTAAGTTGTCAACATTGAAAAATATTTCCAGGGACACTTTGCAGCACAGCTATCAATTACCTAGTTGAAAATGTACCACACCCACTGCCACAAAGTCCCACCCACTATGCCCAACCCACATAATTGCATAACCCATCCCCGCCTTTTTTATTATGGTGCAGATTGTATCACACAAACACTCAAACTAACACAACCAGACACACACACACACTAACATACCCAAATACACTAACATACCGAAAGACACATGTTCACATACTGACATAACCCCACACACATACTAACCTACTCATACACACATATACTAACATATCCAGACATATGCACTAATATACTCAAAGACACACATACACAGACACTCATACTAGCATACCCAAAGACACATGTTCACATACTAACACACTCAAACACACACACTAACATACCATACTAAAAGTGTTGGCACAAACTTCCAAGTTCCAGGACTGCCCCAGGAAATACAGGCCAGTTGGCAATTATGATATACATATACATACACATGTATATATAATTGGGAGTATTGGTAAAATGCAATATAGAAAAGGGAGATGAATTTCTAACCCGCAATCTGTTATTATAATTTTGCCAAAGGTCAACCTATGGGTGGTTTTAATAAAATCTTTGATTGTGTCAAAGTACCTAAAAGTAGATCACTTGGATCTTATTTGTCTTAAATGGAACGTGAGTACATCTAGCTTCACAAAAAGTTGCTGTATTGAGTGTTTATAATGAATATGGAATTACAAGTATTGAAATAAACTGCTTATATGCAAAAGTGAATTTATTTATAAAATGTAATTATTCCTTGTGTTCTGGAGGGTTTTTAGCTTCTTGGCTGCTGTTCTTTTGGAGAGTTGCCATCTTTTTAATGTATCAGTATGTGTGCACAACCCAGCAACGGTTATAATTAATGCAAGCTAAACGCGGTTCCCATTCTATCAAGCACACACACACAAAATGTTTTAATTTGACAGCATGGGTGACAAAATGCTAATTTGTTTAGAGAAAAGAAAGGACCCGGTTACTCTGGTGTGCATTTTTTAACATCAGCTTTATAAATAAAAAGTCTCAATGTAACTTTTCTGTATTAAGTTTAGATAAATATATGATCTGTAAAGTAAAGTTGCTGCTAAAATAATTATTTCTGTTTACAAAATTAATGTTACATGTAATGGTTACCTGATATGTGGGTATGAGTTAAGCTAAGAGGTAAAAATAATAAATAGCTTGTTAAAAATAGTAACTGGTGTCCACATTTGAACATCTGTGTTGGGGTGGTGTGGTAAACAGTAGGGTATTTAGCTCCCCCGGGGGCATTCTGAACGGCACTGTGTGTCAGGATATGATGTTATATTTTGGCACTCTGTCTTAAATGTCCACATTGCCTTCATAGCATAAGTAGGCAGGTTGGGGAGAGCAAAGATCTGCCATTTTACTGGCCCATTGTGCAGCAGGACATCAGGGAGTTAATTGCTCAAGAAGGTGATCTGCCTCCAGGTTTTGTAGAAGGAGACATCCGCCGCCCAAGACCTAGCCGGCCTAAGCCTGGAGACATCACTGGTGATAAGGTGCAGGGGAGCAAGGGAGATGTGCCAGAGGCATGGCTCTCCCCAACTAGCCCACGACCCCCATTGCTCGCAAAAGCGGGACAGTGAGTCACCACCTATGACAGCAGAACTGTCCCTAAAAATCAAGCCTGTTCCATGAAAACCAGCAATGTTAGGAGGTTTGCTTTACTCATGAATGAAGACAAACACATTGGCCCAACCATTTTTCCATTATGATGGATTTAATGATATAAACTACCATGTTGAGAACCATAATTCTAATCACTTAATGAATTGCATGCCACTAGGCACTTTTATACTCCAAATTTGAATTTGGAAAGATTTTGACAGTATTTCTGAAAAGGTAGAATTAATCACAGAGTAATCAAAACTGAAAAGGGATTTAAAGGACTTTCTCAGCCCATTCTTACATGATCCGCTGTAGGTGGAAAGTGTTTGATTTAGTGTTTGAGTTATGTCAAATTGTGTTGATAACTTGTTAACTAGGGTGAAAAATCAATTTGCGATGTGAACTTAATAGCAAACAGACCCATATAGAAATGGTAGTATTGTCAGTTCTCTATAAATCTGCTAGGCTTGGCCCAATATATAAGATGTTTCTTGTTTTGTACAAAGTGCAATTTCACAGTAGACCACCAATTTGGAAGGTCAATAACCTATCATAGTCAACAACTGAGGAAAAACATGTTTTGGTTTAAGTTTTTAGTGGTCTAGAATACGGGTAAACATTACTTTTGTTCCCCTTTTCTGGGTCAAGGTACATGGTAAGATTCCAGGAGTCCCACAAAGGTGGACATTTGCTGAGACAGCCATCACCTTGAACAAATGCAGGGTCGTTGATAGCAAGCGCTCTAAAGTTAAAGCAGTACATGATATACACATTTCATTCCACTGTACATTGCATTTCACATGCAGACCCAAGGGGTTAATTATCATTCAGTATGTTACTTTAGCCTCCAGAGCCCCCATATTGTGAGCCAGCACTTGGTAATAAGTCAGATTTTTTCACAAATTATTTCATAATACAATCAGACAGCATCTCCCTGCCTATTCATCATTTCATAAATAACTTGAGTTGGCCTGGTAACTTTTCCCTTGCAGCTTTATGTTGCTTGGTCTCTGTTTAGTCCAATAATCAGCCGGCTGTAAACACAATATGATCTTCGTAGCATATTTACGGACTGACAGAGCACAAAGTTTGCCTTTAAATAGCATATGTAAAAGGAATTGATGCTTTAGGGTGCCGAGCATTTTAAACAATGTTCACATACAAATGGAGCTATGAATGCATTCTATTGTGAGATATTAGTTTTGTCACCATTAAAGGAAACTCCCACCATCTTTTCCCGTAGGCTCCATATTTATAGGGTACCTAGCAGTGTGTGCTCACTTAAAACAAAAGAGGATGATAAATTAGATAATGTCTTTAGTGGGTGTTCATGAGTTCCCGTTTTCCCACTATGGGCAATAAATCCTATAGTTGTGTGTTTCCTAGCTGGAATGATGTTTTATATCATTAGTAACATACGCAAGTATGTTGCTTTCAGCGTCAAGTATATCACAATCCAGTCTCCAAGAGTCCTGAGAACTAGCTTTGTAAATAGCAAAAATTCATGGGTGGGTAAGTACTTGCATGAAAAATGGAAATAAATGGCAAAATTACTATTTACGAGACTAAAATACGACACATCAGACTAATGTCACATTGGCTTTCTGTAGAGAAGGGAAAAATAAGTTAATATGGGGGCATTTCTAGGTGGCTCTACCGCGCCCCTCACCCTACGGAGCCTGGGGCAGGTGCCTCTCTTACAGGTTTGAAGTTACGGCTCTGTTGGATAGCGTTGCCACCATGACACAGTTCTGCCTCTTCTCACCATCTCTAAAGGATCAGGAAAGGGAGAGCTCAGGGGACCAACCCAAGGAAAATCCCAGATGCGTACCTGATTGCTACATAAGCAATGTTAGAGTATAGGTTGTTTGAATTTAGGTCACAGCCGTAGAGAGCTCAGGTGAGATACCGTTTCAGGAATTGCTAGTGACTTACAATAAAGTTAATGCATTATGATCCTTGACTACTGGCTAAACACTGTTGCATTAGCCTGTGATTTGTGTTTCATTTTATTATTCCGTTATTTAAACTACCCACAGTTGGCTTTATGAGAGGTACTGTATCATTTATAGCTCTGCAGTGAAAAGGTGTTTAGGTTTTGATGTTTACTGCATGTATAAACAGGCTTCATGTTTAAAAAAACAACAGAATCAGTGTAGGAAGGATTATGTAGGTCTTCCCAGAATGTGAGTGGAATAAAATATCTTGCTAGACAAGCCTGGGTTATCTAGAAGAATTTATAATCAAAGCCTAGTATTTAATTATACCAGCCTTTCAAAATATTTTTCTGAGTGATTTTTTAAAACTTTATATTATGATGTAATTGTTTGGAAATGTTGAGCTAAATACTTAAATTATATATCAGTAGTAGTGCCCACTGTCTAAAAGACCTTGTGAAGTAAACCTGCAATGTCCCACAGTATAACCATCCCACACCTACAGTATGTATGATGTCATGTACAATAAAACATCTAAACCTTAAAGGATACTAGTTTCTATCACACCTTCTAGCAAAACTAACTTACTACCACTAACTATACCTTAATTATTTTGACAACAAGTGTAATTGTTTTAGGAATATTTATTTTTTAAAAGTTCACTTTGGAAAGCTGAAATTCCTAAATATGTCATGACTAGCTTTCTATTTATTTCGCTGCCCTGGATATCTATAGTGTATCCTCACCCCAACCTTTACAAGGCCTGCCAATCAGCAATAATCATCAACTTAACAGTAGGAAAGTCACAACTTAATGAACCAATCAGCTTCCACCAAAGTAGAAGAGAGAACTTAATAAGGAGGAAATTGCAAAATATAGATTTTGGGAAAAGTGTCAGATCAACTTTAACATATTAATTATTTTTTAGTTAGTACCCCTACGAGTATTTTGATTGTGGCAGTTCGAAGCAAATAAATGTATATGTCTACTGTCACACGATTGGTATCTGCGATGCAGGTTGCTTGTTCTCTATTTAAATGTTGATTTTATAACACGACATTCTATGGGATAATACAATAAATCAGTAAATGCTATACACGCTGTACCCTGCTATTTTACATATCTGGATAAAAGGAAAATACCACTAGAAGCAAAAGATGATAAACTGCCACATGAATGATATGTTTTCCTTCTCTGTAGCACTATTTGTCAAGCAGATGTTATTCAATTTTGAGTGATCGAGACGATTCTGTACCTTTCAAAACCGTCCATGGTAGATGAAAAGAGGAAAATGATTTAATGGCAGTATAAAAGCTAAAGATATGTTTTGATCAGGATCTGTGCTTCCTGCAGATGTTAGTGATGACTGAAAGCTATATTCAGTTGTAAATTTTCTGAGGATTTCGAGATGTTAATGCAGTGTCAAAGACATGGCTATGAAAATCTCTGTAACAAGCCGGCTCCCACAATTACAGCAAAAGAAAAACAGAAAAAATATACTTATTGAATGGAGAAAATGGAATCATTATACACATTAGTATTTCTCTGAAGACTAATTTCTTTCTTATTAAAGGCTTTTGTTTGAATATAGGTAAAATCCTGATGAACCTTTGTCTCGCAAAAGTATTACATAGGATTTAACTAAAACTCGAGATGAGTAAGTCAGACCTAAGTCCTGCATGTCGAGCTACACGTGAGACAATCAAGACCCCCGCAAAAGGGAAATTGTGTACGTCAGTATGGATGCTAATTGAGTTGAGGAGTTTGAGCTGGCTGAGCTCTGGTTAGCTCTCATCAATCCTTGACGAGCCAGACGGAGCTAGGTGTTAGACTTGAAATGAAGCCAGCTCACACAGCTATAAGCCAAAACTAAGCCAAACTAAACAAAAATAAACTTAGTCTCTCAGCTATAAGCAAAATTAAACCAATGTGTTCTAAACTCAGCCACTCAGTTATGAATAAAATTAAGTCAATTTGTTATGAATCTTGAAAAAATTGTGTGTATTGAGTTAACATTTTAATATAGTGATTTTAACTCTACTAGGTAAGGTACAAGCTGTGTCTACTTGAGCATACCTGAAAACTTGGTTGTTGACATTAGATTCAGAGAAAATTTCATCTCTGTGGAGTTCACTATCTGGAAGTCTGATGAACAAATCTGAGTTTCCTGTTCTAGCATGACTGTGCTCCTGTG
This sequence comes from Spea hammondii, assembly GCA_029215755.1. Taxonomy (NCBI): domain Eukaryota; kingdom Metazoa; phylum Chordata; class Amphibia; order Anura; family Pelobatidae; genus Spea; species Spea hammondii. The sequence goes on from JARDYJ010000008.1 coordinate 14,898,663, forward strand.
CACGAAGCTAGGTCCATAAAGACATGGTTGGACAAGTTTGGTTTGGAGGAACTCATGTAGCCTGCACATAGCCTTGACCTCAACCCCAATGAACATCTTTAAGACGAAAAAGGGAATGCTAGTTGTGAGCCAGGACTTCTCATCCAAAATCAATGCCTGGCCTCAGAAATGCTCTTTTGACTGAATGGGCACAAATTCCCACAGACGCACTCCAAAATCTTGTGGAAAACCTGCACAGAAGAGCGTAGGCTGTTACAGCCTCAAACATGGGGCCAACTGGTTTTGAAATGGAATGTCCAAGAAGCTTATATAGGTGTGATGGTCAGGTGTCCACATACTTTTGGTAAGATAGTTTATTATTAAAATAAAAGTGGAATGGTATATTTATATCTGGTTTAGGACAAACTCCCCAGTTATCCCCGTAGACCGTACCTGAGATTGAGGGACTACTGTCCCTGGACCTGCCACCCTAAGCCTCATTGGCCTAGCCAGAATATACCACCGCTTATGTTCATTTAAAGATTTTTTGCTTATCTCTCTTAGGGATCTGATTGGTATTCTTTTAGGCGCTCAATGAGCCAATGTTTCATATTCAAAACAGGACCTAATGTTTCATAGATTCATATTCTGCCATAATTATATGGTTCAATGCAAGTGATTATATCTCTTCTTCAGAATCGGCTTGGAAAGTTTTGGTTTGCTGGCTTCTCATAATTTACTGCCTTGGCATAATAGGCCAGTCTTGCAGAAAAAAAATGATAAATGACACTGGCTAGGAATCATAGATTTATTAAATTTCTATCAAACAGCGCAACAAAAAATCTGCTTAAGTTAGAAATGGCCTAAAAATTTTTAATCAAAATTCATGAGTCCTGAAGCTTGGTTCACTAGGTCCACGGAAGGCATGAATTGGAGACTGATTAAAGAAAATAAAAGGCTTATTTGAAGTAATTTTTCAATGACGGCTTTTAATTGGATGTTAAATCAAATCCTTATCTTCCTTTTTGCAGATAGCATATTATATAAAATATAGTTAGTGGTACTACCAGTGTAACGGATACACTGAATAACAATTGACTTTTTACTTTCCTCCGAGGATCAAACAACTGCAATTGTCATTCTTAAAGAAATTAAGTATGGAAATTAATTCTTAAGTGTTTGCGTGCTGATGTTTCAGGTGACTGCTGGGTATCTTTCCCTTCAAGGTTAACAAATGCTTACTTACCTTTACAAATCAGCTTTTTTATCTTAATTCCCATCATCCGATACGCATAAGTCATATTAATGTTACAAAACACTGCTTTTTTATCATAATCATAATTGTGTATTTCCAGAAGGCTTTGTTAGGAATGTGCATTGAGTGACACGTCTTTTATACTACAGAAGGCAATTGCCTTAGCTGTAGCCATTTCTTATTCGCATTATAAATATGGCTACTTTTCTAACCCATCTTCTACTTATTCCCTACTAAGAGTTGGATTAATGATCCATGAGATCCTAGGCAAGGTTCCAATTTCGCCTCCAGCAACCCAATCGCTTGACATAGGGGCAAATAAAAGCAAATAACTAATAATAATAATAATATATCTATATATATATATATATATATATATATATATATATATATATATATATATAAAACACTTTCAAAAAGATGGTCAGCACTCCAGGTCTTTAAATTGACAATTTCATTTTTTTCAAAGTCAAGTCGACGTTTCAGTCATTACTGACTTTCATCAGGACATCATCATACATATATAATGGCTGTACATACACAAATGTTAACTACAGTGATAGTATGTCAGAGCACCTTGGAGGATTAATCTAGCCATGTTCACAGTAGGAAAAACTGATCCTAATTATTTTGAAAGTAAACATATCATTCTAAATGTGTACATCTTGGATATATCACTTGAAGGTCAGTTATTATGTTTTTCATTGTATCTGTTATTCTGTATATAGAAAAAATGACATCCACTTGTATTTTCTGTGGCTGAATTAAAGAAAAAAAAAATATAACATTTCATAGCCAGACGTTTCTAATTATACTTTTTAAATTATACAGCTTTAATTCTCTGCTCAAATGTGGAATTTGAGATACAGCCAAGAAGCTTTCAATGATTTCCACATTGAGGAAAGACATTGCAGTCATAGGCTGCGTTTCTTTAAACTATCATTTCCACAAGAATCAAAGGATATGCACATAGCTCTTCAATTAAAATTGTTCGGTTTTATTATGAATAGTATATCTTTACTTTGTGCTAACGGACACAGTCATAAAATATTGTGGGAAACCAACATAAGAAAGTAGGGATCCAGCTACTAATATCGAGGCTAAGTTGTAAACAGAGGATGAAATAATTTATCGTTTAGTGTTATCTGACCCAATGGAAGGTGATGTATGCATTATTTACTAGTAAGCTCGGTGATAAAACATTTCAACTAACTGGCCTTACTATGCACTGTGAATGCCAGCCTTACTGGATTGGTCCTGAAACCAGCACCATTTCATATCTAAAGCAGGCCTAAATGTGTCGGATCATGTGGGACCATCTTAACCCTTTTTTATATGATAAACTCCCAAGGGTGATATTCTTATAACTGAGTATAACCATCAGACGGATTAATGTTGCATTTTACCGAACCACCCACAATTCACAGTTTAGTAAATAAGCCCTAATGTGTAGCTTAACCAGAAATGTTGAGTAACACTGTTGCTGTTTTTTTTAAATAACTATATATTTTTTTCAGCTCTATATTATCCACTTCACATATTACATGTGGTAGACAATATATTCACTGAACTGACTAATGAGAAGTCTATGGAGAAGACTTCATTCGCATTGCCATAAATACTCAACCCAGTTTGGTGTTTGAGCCGGTCATCTAAAATATCGACCTTGATGGCTGCCTCTGAATTTGCAGATAAAGGAAGTTTATTGCAACAAAATTACATAAACCCAGTTTTCCCCCCAGTGCTAAACTGCTTTACTGTATACATACCTCCAGTGGTTAAGGAGAAAAATATTGTCTTCTGTGGGACACCCAGGGCCGGCCCAAGGCAAAATGCCGCCTGGGGCGAATTTTAAAATGCCCCCCCCCCATTATCTACCCTTCCTCTCCCTCCATCCCTGCCGCCCCCCCCCCCCCCCTGTACTTACCTTTCAGCAGTCCTGCGGCGAGTCTCCCTGTTCAGTCTCGGTGCCGGCTTGTAATGCTGAGCGCCGGAAATCTTCCGGCAATCAGCATTACAAGCCGGCACCGAGACCGAACAGGAAGACTCGGCGCAGAGGAGAGAGAGAGGGGCGCCGAGCGGGTACTGACAGCTTGGTAAGCGAAAACCACTCGGCGCCCCTTTCTCTCTATTTCGCTTTAAAAAAAAAAAAAAGGGGCTTGGAGCGGCAAAGTGCCGCCTGGAGCGGTTGCCCCACTCGGCTCCATTGTCGGGCCGGCCCTGGGGACATCCCCTTTAAGCTATTTATATTTTTCCTTCTGCATGTCTGGCAGTCACAGTGTAAAAAAAATCCTCTCACATGTTTAAATAGAGTTTGTTCCAGCATCAAAGGGTGTCCTGAGCATCAAGGAGAAAGAAAATAATTTCTTCTCTAATATTGTGATCCAAAACCAGAAAGTGAGACTATATTGTAATATAACGTCACAATATCCAGAATGCATAATTCTTATATAAGAATCCCAGTTATATTAGTGGTATTAAATGCAATTCACAGAAAAAGAAGAATATGGGATAGCAATGGATTTTATCAGATTTGTATGATCCATATTCACAGACCTTAGTATTTTAGACTCTGCAAGTTGTTCCATCAAGCAATATGGCATTAGTTTTAGTTATTGTATCTATTTTTCTATCTATATGTTATATCTTCTATAATCACCTTTGTAGATTCTTGCTACAGATGATATATGAAAACTAAACTGTTTTTGTTGTTTTTTTCCAATATCTATTTGGAGACAGTTGTTAATGTGGTGAAACTTATGTGCCTCATTTTTGTTTTTGGTTGTTTGTTTTTTAATGTTTTGCTGATTTTTTCCCCACTTTTTTGTCATTGAGACAAAAAGTAGCACAATGACTTTTCCAACTTTGGTTGATAAAATATGTTTTAATGTCTTTCATAGTCCTTTTGTACGAATCACAAAAGAATGTTTCCTTGTGAAAGCACATTAATGTGAACATTTTGGCCTGACATGTCCAATCATCTCAGGGTTGTTTCATGGAGAGCTTAGCAAAGTATCATGTCTTGGGTATTACTTTAGAAATTACAAAGCTGGTGGTATATAATCAAAAGCAAGTGATGGATTACTGTACCTACAATAATTTACAATGACATGTTTGATTTAAGGCAAAAGTATAGCCGACCTGAGAAGTCACAAGGGTCAATTTGTGTGACCAAAACAGCTCTGGTTTAAACCCAGTGTTTAGCCACTTTTTGAGTTTTCTTATTTATATTACAACATTACCACTTAATAAAGAGCTGTAAATATTTTTTTTTTATAACTAAATATTTTAATATATTGACAAAACAATTATATAAAAGGTGCTAATTTTTAAATAGTACTGTTTAAAAAAGAATAACAACAGTGACATTTTAGAACAAGTCGTTCATCAGCGGTAGTGAAGTGCAAACCAGATAGTTCAGTTGAGTTAGAACTTAAGACGGCACTTGGCACTGATCTTGTTAGGAGTTTAAATGCCAGTGAGTGGTAAGTGTCTAAGTCTTCATTTCTCAGGTCATTGGGTGGTTTATATGAGCTCCCTCTAGGAGTGGAAAATGTCACATGGAAATTGTTTGAAGAGCCTTGGCATCGAATCAATAGATAATGTTCTGCTTGGTAGAATTGTGCTGCATTTTACAGTTCTTACAAACTCACATAAGAAATTTCAGTAATGTAATTAAGGGCATCTCATTGTTGTAACTAGGATGACCACGTGTCCCGGATCACATTTTCAGGTACTGTCCCGGGCACCTTTATTCTGGAACAATTTAGTGGCATCCTACCTTCTCTGCCTATCGCTTACCCATTCTGTTCTATATTTCTTTTCGATGGGGGGTTAATAATTGTGTACCTAAAAGCTTGCACATAGTATATTTTTTCGCTTGAGACTTGAAGAGTCGCTATATATTACACGTACAAATAGTATGAGATGTATATAAATGTTTTGTGTCTATATTACACATACATATACAGTACATTACATGTTACATATACCGTATTGGCTCGAATATAGGCCGCACTTTTCCCCCCCACTTTAAGTCTTTAAAGTGGGGGTGCAGCCTATATTCGGGGTCTAGCGCCGGGCAGGCAGCGGGGTTAGGATACAGATCCCCGCAGCGGTGCAGGGGACCCGTATCCTACTCTCTGATACGCTCAGACAGCCTCCCCTGCCAGCACTTTCCACGGGGGGTGCCGGCACGGGAGGTTGTCTAAGCGCATCGTGCGGATGGTCACCGGCTGCGGAGGTTGTTTACCCGCATCGCCGCAGCCGTTGACCGTCCGCACGATGCGTTTTACCTCTGCCCCCAAGACTTACCAGAGGAGACTCCCGGGTGTCTTGCGGGGCCGGCGGGGGACATCTACGCAATACGCGTATACAACTTCCAGTTCCGGCACATCCACTGAGTGCCGGCACCGCAAGTTGTATACGCGTATTGCGTAGATGTCCCCCGCAAGCCCCGCAAGACACCCGGGAGTCTGCTCTGGTAAGTGGGGGGGGCAGAGTGGCAGCATATCTCGGGGGGGGACGACAGTGGCAGCATATCTCGGGGGGGGACAGTGGCAGCATATTTCGGGGGGGGAGGAGGACAGTGGCAGCATATCTCGGGGAAGGGAGGAGGATAGTGGCAGCATATCTCGGGGGGGGGGAGACAGAGTGGCAGCATGTTTTTTGGGTGCTTTTTTAAAGAAAAAAACGTTTTCTTTAAAAAAGCACCAAACTTTTAGGGTGCGGCCTATATACGGGGGCGGCCTATATCCGAGCCAATACGGTATATATTATTCTTAAGTGTATGTAATGGTTTAAATTAAAAAAAATAGATTAAATATGTAAAATGTATGTACTAGCTATAGCAACAAAAGAAGATTTAGGTCATCATATAATCTCAAACTGAATTTTTTTGTCCATCATATATGTGTCGATTACTAATTGTTGTTTCATTGTTGAGGTTAAGGCTTCCTTATTATAATATCCTTTTTTCGTGCGCATGTGCCTTCTTTGTTGCGCGCCAAAACACAAGGTCATACCCTGGTCATCTGCCTCAGATGGAAATGCAGAAAAGAGATACTTAGGAGCCTATACCTGTTACGCCTTGGCCAGAATAAGCTGCTGCCTATGGGTCCAGAAATGGTACAAGCCCTGGCTGCTAGTTGTTGTAGCTGATGGGTGGTTTTCGAGTGTGAATGGCCATGGGGATGGAACCTAGGTGTTGAAATGTATCCCACCACTACTACCTGTGTATATGCACAACAGCAAAGGCCAGTGAGCAAGCTTCCAAAGCTTAAGAAATCTTAAGGATTTTCAGGTAAGATCATATACTACACATATCTCACATCATATTACATGGTTTTAGTATTATAGGTCAGCCTATGAACTAGGCCACATCTGTGTTCCCATTAGTTGTCATAACACACAGCTTTTATAACCAACTTCTCTCCCAGTCTTGCACTTCAAAGTGACTTTCTGACCAAGCTTGTGTTTATCTAGGCCGTTATGTTAGAATGTAACATAATATAAAATTCCGCTTCTTTAGAGAATTAACATCATGTCAGAACAGCTGCTAGGTATAATGTAATCATCTGAAGTGTTGTGTTTTTTGTGTATTTTTTTTTTTTAAACTTCAGTTCAGCCAAACCTAGGACACATAGGTTGAATTACTAATGTTGGAAACCAAAAGAATAGTTTGGACAGTGATATAATACAGATAGGTTTTAAAATGAAACTTGCATATTTAGCAGTATTCATGTACATAATTAGAACAATGAAGACTTAAATCAAATTAATCTGTGTGACAGGAACATTTACATTTACATCAGTGAGTGCAGAGTCATAGCCAAAATTGAAATTAGAAGCAGATAATTATGATAAGAGAGGACACTTATCCTGACTTTCTGCATGCGTAATTGGAAAGTATGCAGTATGCACTGCTGCTTCTTATTATAAATAGCATTAAAAACATGTTTGTCGTACTAAAAAGTTACATTTAATAAGATTATTAAATGTAAGTGGACGTTTTGATGTTCATACAGTAGGAAGATAATAGGTTACTGATGTTTACTCACTATTAATATTTAAAAATATCAATTGATCTAACCTTTTTTCCAACATACCCACATGCATCTCTGGTTATGCTCATTGGATAAGGGATTGTTTCTTCTTCAAATAATTATTCAGTCACGATAAAAGAACTAATCACATTATGGTTTCTTGGAAACCCTTCCTCATAAAATACTTTCCACGAGGTTTGTATAATATACTGTGCGTTTGTGAATAGACGTTTTCTGCATCTTCCAAGGACAATTACCGTATTTGCTCGATTATAAGACGAGGTTTTTTTCAGAGTCAATTTCTACCAAGTTTGGAGATTTTAGTACTAAGCCAGTCCGTATCTTTCATAATTCCATGAAAAAGAAATTCGCTATTTCCTTTGTTTTCATTTTTTACATTAAGTGTTTTATTGTAAACCTAGTAGCACCCTCAACAAATGTGTTAAGATGATACATGGCTTGTTTGTTTTGTTGTATGGTTTGATTAATTTTAAAATGTTAGCCAAATATTTTCACCTCTGTCATTATTATGAAGGTTACCCGCTCGCCCAGGGGTAATGGCTGACATTGCAAGTGATGTGTCATACAAATTAAGGTGGAGAAGTGGGTAATTTATCTCCGCAGAGTAAATTTGACTATATGCTACTGATCGGCAGTGAAACTTATGCTTGCATTGGATAGAGAACGTTGGAATGCTTTTTCAGATTATCGCTGTGGTCAATTGTGTCTGCTGGATAGAACAAATTTTTACTTTCCAGGAGATGAGCTATGCCCGATATTAACTGCATGAAAGGTCTGCTATTAACCCTTCGAACATAAATCATTTGCCAGCCAGATTCTGAGAGCAGTTAGAATAATGGGGCTTCTCGTCTGATTCTGAACTACACTTTCTTTTTTTTTCTGAAGATTTGGTAGGACAAAGAAAAAACAAAAAAAGAAGACAGTTATAGTGTATAACGCACATTCAGAAGTAACACGTGGAATATATTGTAAGCACCCAATTGGCACCAGGCAGCTGTGTTTCTTTTTTCATTTGTCTAAGATTATGTTTTTACCTATATTAATATGTGTAGAAAATGAGTCACATTTCTTTTTTGTGCGTACAGAAGGTGGGTGTGTGCCCAGCTGCAGAGCGGTACATGGTAAGGCTTTCCAGATTTGACTGTTTCAAGTTATTTTAGTACTCTGCTTTTACCCAACCTATATAAGACAAGAGGTATTAAAACCTATGTAGATTCTGTTGAACCTAAGTGATGTTCCCTTTACCAAAAGTGCATAGCTTTAGATGTTTTTTCATTACATTGTATTATATTTATTTATATAGCACCAGTAGATTCTATAGCACTTTACAATCAGAATCCGTACGATAAATGTAAAAATCAAAAACAATAACAAACTGGTAAAAAAAGGAGAAGGAGGCCCTGCTCTTGCGAGTTGGTTGAGGAGGAAGTGAAACAGTAGGAGAAGACTTCTAGGTTGAGTTGGTCGAGTCAGGATGAGCTGTCGAGGTTGTTCAGATGGCAGAGTGCTGGCTAAGAGTGTTATGAAGAAAGATTGTATGGTTCTAGAAAGAGGGGGGTTTTCAATGTAATGTCTGACAAAGGATATGAGTTGTTTGTGTTAAGTACCATTGTTTTGATTATTCCTTAACAGACACTTGCTATGTCTACTTGTGTCGCCACCGTATAAGAAGATTAAGGGGCTGCTTAGAATCCCCACTTGGTCAGTGGGCCCCCTAGCAGCCGCTGACACTAACCTATGCATAGCGCTGCTGTTCATCGTATTCAGGGTTCAAAGTAAATCAGTGTCACACTCACTTGCCATAACTTCACTGCAGAGCCCAGAAACTACTAGCCAATACGGAAACAAGGGTAGAGGGTATTAGCCAATAGCAGGTGGATGATGTTGATATTTAAAAAATGGTAATGAAATAGGAAACTAAAATTAATTAAAATGGAGTTTTAGGTAGATGAACAGTAATGTTACTTTAATCGGGGTTTGTTAAGTTACTATATTAAAAATACATTATTTAATTTAGTTCTTCCATAGGGGAACGCCCATCTTAATGTTGCCCCTGGCAATGTCTATAGAGATTCTTTCTTCTACATTGATGAAATATACTAGGAGAAAGTAAATATGGCAGAAGTCCGCCCTGTGTGATTTTATTAAGTTCTATTAAAAAATAAATTAATTAAAAAAGCAGTGAAAATTGATCTTGTTGGGAAAGCGTAATTCTCAGGAGATCGTAAAAGTATTAGAGAGCTCACTGTCAGTAATGTATTTAGCATACAGTGTATTTGTGGCATGCCATTTAATTTAACCTGTCTAATTGGCATTAATTTAGTTAGATTGCATTAAATTACACCCTTTAATGTAGCTCCGTGTAGGTCAGAAAACCCATTCTATCAAGACAGGCAATTTTTCTCATTGTTACCCTTTCAAAGTTTCTTTGATATACGCAAAAATCAATCCAGCTTTGCTCTAATGTTTTAACAATCAGAAATCTCAACTGGGATATTTATGAACAGTCCTGTTTTCCAGCAGTCTGATACTTTCAGAATCTTGGTCCCAAGAACCATAACTGGCATATCACCGAAGCTAGCTTTTTTTAACCAATTTTAAGATCTTTGGGTAAAAGACCAATTCTCAGGGTTATGCGGTCTGGAGCTGAATCTTTCGTAGTTCATTCAATCTGAGCCCCCCAACCGATACTTTGTCATATTACTGCTAGAGTATCTGGGTAGTAATAGAACACTTTGATTAGCTTATTACTAATTATTGTAACTCTATGGTACTATTAGAGGGTTAATATTTAAATGTCTTAAACTGGGTTCATTTAGAAAGTTCCCAGGCAAGCCAAGGGCACTTGATAGGTAGAATCATTTCATCTCACCATATTAACTATACATTACAAAGGTCAAATTGCCCTTTTTGCAGGGAAAATAAACTTGATCTTTTTACTTTACAATGCATAGTCCTAAACCAGGTCTCTTGGTTCACAATCCTTCATACAGAGTGTAGAGAAGGTGCTTCACAATACCATATACTTGATGATTAGGTTATTGGTGCATGTGTGTATATATTTTCACTGTATTCTTTTGAGATGTCCACCTTGTTTGATATCATATGGAAGCTAAGTGACTGTGGTGGGATGAGGATGCAATGAACATAGTGGATGTATGGGGAACTTGAATGACTAACGTATCCCCTGGCGCTCAAAGTGACCAGAGTGGAGAAAGTCGCATACAACTTTGTTTGAAACCAAGACTAGTTAACCAAATAATGGTATGTTATAAAGGTTGCCCTCAAAATCTAAGAATACATATTATGGATGTTGTGGTTCACCAAACAAGTAGGACCATACCCTTTAGCTACCTATTGCTTCAAGTAAATATTTTAGTTATCTGTGAAATCTGTGGAAATCTGTAAATTGGACTTTTGTCCCACTCATGGGAGTTTGGAGATTATCTAAGGCAGGGGCCAACCCTGAGTACCACTAGTAAAGGGTTTTACTTGTCAAATACTCTTAATAACATTCAGTGTTTAGCATTAAATAAACTAATAGCAGCTATCTTTACAAACAGTTATCAGGAATTGTAGAAATTAACGTGGACCAGCCATGCCAGAAGTATCATCTGAGGTCCACATACCATAGATAAAGACACTTGTCCCGACTATTTGCATGTAAGGTGGTAAAGATGGCTTGATGATGTCGCTGATTATTTTAATAATATCGTCTGCCAGTCATTGGTTTATGAAAACCTTGGATTCTAGGAACGGTATAAGCTATTTACAGAATCTTCTGCATTATTATCAGGAAAAACTGAGAGAAAAACTCATCAGAATGGGGTCTTTATTTTATAGCAGCAATTTTAATACTGTTCAGGTTTCACTGAGGAATGTTATTTTACTCATTCATATCTATGAATGTCATCCTCAGATCTGTTTGTGAATGTAAATTAACTCTGTAAATTAACATTTTGATGCACATCTGCAAAGGATGTGTAAACTATGATTGAAATCTGCGTGGGGATATCCATAATATTCCCAAGCAACGCGGAGAACATTTACATTGCAGTTACATGTTGCCTGTGTCTTGCAAAGAAGGAATGATGACAGAGAGGTCATCGCTACAATACCACACTCTAACATCAAAGAATTCCTCAAACAGTAATGTATCATAGCAGCCATCAATGATGCTTGTATTACATGTAAAAGGATCTAGATAATAGATTATATTGAGCCTTTTATTAACATAAAAACAAGAAAAAAAGGAAACATCAGTAAATATTGTTATATTTGCATTATATATATATATATATATATATATATATATATATATATATATATATATATATATTCTGTATATATTAAGCTATACAGAAATACACAGACACAAAGTTAATATGATTAGGGAATATAATTAGCAATTAAAAAACATAATTGTTTTGGAAAAAAACATGGTAATTGAAATGCATTAAAATTAATATTACAGCATGCCACATTTTTTATAACACTGGGTCTACAGGGTCTAAACAGATCTTTTGCTGCTTTGTCACATAGCTAATGTTTGGCAAAGAACCCCCTATTCCTATTTAGGATAATTTAAATAATCAAGCTAAGTTTAAGCCAGATCCATGGCTTTTTTTAAGCATTTTCATGATTTTTTGTTAAAATAAAAAACCCCATATTTGTTAATTTTTTTTGCCTTTAGCAAAAGGTCAGGTGTGATTTTAAAGGGTGTTTGTTTTACAACAGATATTCGCAATACATCCCTACAACCAGATTATGCTTCTTTTTATGCTTGGGTGGTCATATTTAGAAATGTCTCCAGGACCAGCTTTTCATATGGCCACGTTTCTCATCACATCTGAAGGATGCTGTGCTTTGCATGGCAATTAGGTCTTCTTTGTTTCATTCGGTGTTCAGCTTCACTTCCTTCTGTATATTTAACTCTCATGGTTGAAATTATATTAAATACATGCTACAAATCAATAGATTCTTATCCCGCTTATATTTCATATATATGTGTATATATATATATATATATATATATATATCAATCTATGCATATTTACAGAGATAGAGACAGAAAGGCACAGGTTGTTGATAGATGTGTATTTATCACATTAAAATGTCCAGCTGCCTTCTGCATAACATCTTCACAGGGGTCCACAGCAACTGTCCCTTATATACTTGGCAACATAATTAACCAATGGAACATTAATGACATCCGGGCTCATGTCCCGCTTGCTGGATTTCCTGTCCGATATTCTGATTATTTAGGGAGCTCGTTATTTGTAAAGCCATAGGGTAGTACTGTGGCTACATAAAGACGGTTTATAGACTGAGTTTGTAGACTAAGCCTTCTATGGTCTTCCATACCCTCCTGGGGACACTCAAATATTATTAAGCCTGCTTGTGATCAAGGAGTAATTGGATTAGTGGAGGGGAAGGAAACGTAGAAGTGGTGATTGGTGATCTTTTTTGGGGCCCATATACAGGTCAATATTGTTTAGGGCATTGATGTAAATGCAGCAATCTGTGATTGATTTCCACCTTATCATAGATACAGAAGCATAGAATTTGACGGCAGAGAAGAAAAATTTTTCCCCATCCAGAGACACTCCTTAATATCAGAGCTGTAGCAAAGCACTACGTCTATGTTCCCAATACAATTAAAATCTCTTGGTGACCCTCTTTATCTCCTCTTATAACTTCAAACCCAAGATAGCCCCAAGCCAAGGACTAGGAGGCTGTTGCCTCCTCCCTCTATAATAGTACGCTCTAGGAACCCCCTTCCGCACCAAGAAGTATCACTGGACGTTTCACTGCCTCTTTGGCTACATGGAACCGGAAGTATCTCGACCAGCGGTCATAAACCCAATACTTATTTGATGTCTGTTAGTCCTTCAGAAATGAAGGGTTATGTAGAGCCCTAATTTCCAGTTGAAAAGAACTGATCTTCGTCTCTCTTTCTCTGTCTGCTAATGAATCGATCCATTCTACCTGGATAAAATGTAATACCATATTCGTCCTGGAGAAAGGGAGATTTTGGATTTATCCAGTGTAACAGAATACATTTCACTGCTACTACTATGGCATGGATGAAAGATCCCATGCATGTTTATCCCTCGCCGCATTAGCCTCTACCACTTCTGCTGGGATGCTGTTTCCTTTATCTACCAGCCTTTATATCACAGGGACTACAAGCACCCCAGATGTTTGGGGTATTTAGTGAGCCACAAGAGCTTCTGGAAAAATGTACAAACATGTTATTTTAATAGATATGAAACTTTTGCTTATAAATTAGATGGCTCTGGTATTATTTACAGCAATAATGTTTTTGTATACACATTCTCTCTGTTATTTTCTTTCTTTCACAATGCAAAGACAAAAAAAACGCAAACACTGGTGTATTTAATTGACTACCTTCTCAAAACCATTTGTGCATTTCTGGCAACTTTATTCATAAAGTATTAAATTAGAAAGAGTTATCTCCCAATTATACACTCCATTCATCATAGGAAGGAGTTTAAAGCTGAGTGTCAGGAATAAACCATGGCCTCTTTCCTGCCAGATGAGAAAATGTTCTTCAAGATTAATAAGTGCGTAATAAATGCTAATTGCTGTCATATTCTTCTGATTTGCTTTGATTTACTTGCTCTCAAAACCAACGCTGAGATTATGACTCCGTAATAAACAAGCGAATAAAGAAATGCCATATAAACTGGAAAGAGCAAATAATTACCAATCCATATTTACCTTAGACGTTGCACCTTAATGATAATTTAAACGGTGTGTTTATGGAGTTTGCATAGTATTCATAAGCAGGTTCATTAGAGGGGCACAGGGCATCGAGATAAAAAAGAGCCAGATGGGTTCTTGAACATGTGTTTGTCGAATTGATATGGAAATTAAAACAGCTTGTAACGTTACATCTCTTATCACGTCCGCTCTCTACTTTTTTTTTTTTTTTTCCTGATGAAATGAAGAACAGATATGTTTAATAGATACCAATAAAAAAATTTATGTGAATATAATAAAATATATATATTAATATATTATACTAAATAACATAATAATATAAAATGTGTATAAAAAAGAAAGCGACCAATGAATGGGCTGACATGTCTCCTCTACTATATGGCTTTTTTTGGGGAACGCAAGCAACTTTAAGGTAGAAACGTGGAATTTGACAGCTTTGGCCCATTTAGTTTGCCTGTATTTCTTGCTGTATAGACTCAGACCTTAATCAGTCCTTTACTTAGATTCAGCCATATGCCAATCCCACTGGATTATTATTATCTCTATCACTTCTGCTGGGAGGCCGTTTCACTTATCTACCACCCTCTCAGTAAAGTAAACCTTCCTTACTTTACATCTGAGCCTCTGACCCACTAGTTTTAGATTGACTTTGTGTTCTATTGTTTCTCCTCTAAAATAAACCCCCCTCAAGTACTTTGTTTTACCCCTTTACGTATTTTAATGTTTAAAGGCGCAGTATTTATTTAGATAAGAAACATTAATTGTCTTGGCTATAAAACCCTAGGTTTCATTAAAAATCGCTGCTTAACCCCTTAATGACAATTGCCGGTCCTGGCACGGCACGGAAAAGCATGTGCTTTACGACAATTGACGTGCCAGGACCGGCACGTCTTTTAAACGGGTGCAGAAAGCGATCTACTATCGCTTTCTGCACCCAAAAAGCGTTGCTGAATGCCTCGACCTCGAGGCATTCAGCAACGCCGCGATCGGCACGAAGGGGCCATCTCTGGCCCCTCCACGGGGCGTCAACATCCGCCATACTTTGTATGGCGGCGGACGCCCGTTTTAAAAGCGTTTAGGAGGCGATCGACGATCGCCTCCTAAACTTAAATGGTGTCGCTGGAATGCCTCGATCAGGAGGCATCCAGCGACACCAAACACTAACCTTTTGATGGGCTGTGACCGCTCCGGAGAGCGGTCACAGCCGCAGCTGCCGGCAATCTTCGCCATCAAGGAAGATGGCCGCCGTCCTGTAACAGGAACCACAAATTTTAAAAGTTCGCTAGATAGTCCAGACCATCTAGAGAACTTTGGCTCCACTTGCAGGTTGAATACAGGTACTGCATTCACCATGCAAGTCAATGGAGCCCAGCTTTCTAATCACAGTGTGATTAGTAAAAATAAATTAAAAAATAAAATAAAATTAATAATAATTAGAAAAAAATAGTAAAAAAACAGTAAAATGTAAAAATCATTTCCCACTGATGTCACTATCAGGGGAACCTCCAAGTTGAAAAAAAGTTAAATTTTTTTAAAAAAAAAATAAAAAAAAAATATATATATATATAAAAAATATATTTTTGTGAGCAAGTCCTAAAATTAGCATATTAGCTTAAAACAATTCTCGCATGGAAAGAGTTAAAATACTGGCATATTAAATGCCCGTGGGGTGTCTACTTTTAAAAAATGTATGATTTGATGGGGTAAATTGAATGGGCCAGGTTCAACAACGTCCCAATTAACACGGGGGGAAGGATGGCCACACATCTAATTTCCAATTAGAAAAATGCACACGTACCAAATGTGGCCTTTTAGTTCCCCCAAAAAATGACACACCCATGCATGTGGGGTATCACTGTACTCAGGAGATGTTGCTGAACACATTATGGGGTGTCGTGTGACAGCGGCATATACCAGGAGCTGTAAATTCATACATAAAGTAGGTGTGTGTGGGAAAAATACACACACAAAAATATTACTGCAAACTTTGAAAAAATGCTGGTGGTAAAATATGTGCATGCAAAGAGTTAAAATACCAGCATTTAAAATACCCTGTGGTGTCTAGTTTTGAAAAATATATGGTTTTGTTGGGCACACTGAAATGGCCTGGCTCAAAGATGTACCAAATAGGGCATGGGCAGTGGATCCCAAATGCCAAAGTTCAACATTGAAAAAAGCGCATGCCCCAAATGTGGCCCTTGTGCCCCAAAACAGCCAGGCAAAATCATTCATGTGAGGTATCGCTGTACTCAGGAGATGTTGCTGAACACATATTGGGGTGTTTTGTGATAGTGACATATACGAGAACATTTTAATTCATACCTGAATTAAAATGTGTGTGGAAAACCAAATGCAAAAAAATGACTACCACAAAGTTTGACAAAGACTGGTGGTAGATATGGTGCATGGAAAGAGTTAAAATACTAGCATTTGAAATACCCTGGGGTGTCTAGTTTTCAAAAATATATGGGTTTATTGGGCACACTGAAATGGCCCGGCTCAAAGATGTACCAAATAGGGCATGGGCAGTGGATCCCCAAATGCCAAAGTTCAACATTGAAAAATGCGCATGCCCCAAATGTGGCCCTTTTGCCCCCAAACAGCCAGGCAAAATCATTCATGTGGGGTATCGCTGCGCTCAGGAGATGTTGCTGAACACATATTGGGGTGTTTTGTGATAGTGACATAAACTAGAACATTTTAATTCATACCTGAAGTAAAATGTGTATGACAAAACAAATGCAAAAAAATGACTACCATAAAGTTTGACAAAGACTGGTGGTAGATATGGTGCATGGAAAGAGTTAAAATACTAGCATTTGGAATACCCTGGGCTGTCTAGTTTTCAAAAATATATGACTTGATGGGGTAAATTGCATTGGCCGGGTTCAAAGATACCCGAAATGGCACATGGGGGGAAGAATTACCAGATTTGGAAAAAATGGCTTTGAAATAGCAAAACGCTACCTGTACTTATTGCCCCATAATGGGTAGAAAAAAGCAAAAAAACATAAAAACATTGGGTATTTCTAAACTCAGGACAAATAGTAGAATCTATTTAGCAGGTTTTTTTATTACCTTTTATAGATGAGTAAAAGATTTTTCAACTAAAAGTTAGAAACAGTCATTTTTTTCTAAATTTTTCACCATATTTTATAATTTTTTTAATAGTAAATAATATGATACAATCAAAACAATGTCATCTAAAGAAAGCCCTTCTTGTCCTGAAAAAAACAATATCTAATGTGTGTGGGTTCAGTAAACGGGAAAGAAGAAAATTACAGCTAAACACAAGCAGCGCAGAAATGTTAAAAAGGCCATTGTCACAAAGGGTACAAAAAGTAAAATCAGCCTTTGTCTCGAAGGGGTTAAAGGAGTCATATGGTGACACATTATTGTATTCGTTTTAAGAACGTTTTACAATATGGCAATATGTGTCTATCAAAAAACAGAGGTGACTGCAAAAAGATATTGAAATGGTATCTAAGTGACAATAACACTAAAAATAAATTGATGATATGGACAAAATTATACCCCTATAATCATTTTAACACTAACGGAACGATCAATGCAGGATTATTCCCCCTATATTTCAGAAATAACCACGCGGAAAGGAATTTTGAATGTTTACAGACTCTTAATATGTAAGTTTCTCTTCCTCACTAGAATGAGCTCAGTGGTTCATCAACCTCTTTAGGTAACGAGATGTCAAAATCTCAACCTGAAGAGAGCAGGACTCACAGAAAGTGAATGAATAAAACCTTCTGAATAGCTATTTAACCCTAAAAATGATTTCAGTTGGAGACGGGAATATGACTTTGTGCCCCGTGGCTGCCAAGAGAACTTTGGCAGAAAATGCTAAAGTAAGTTGATCTTTGAATTATAATTTCAAGGACTGTGTAGTGATATGGATTAATGCTTTAGCACCGAATTTCAGAGACTTTGTGATGCATCGAGAGAGAGAAAATATGTCTCGTGTGACAGATTTCAAAGGTCATTGGTGAAAGAAAATCAGGTGTCCGTGCTATGATAAAGCTGGTGCAGTGTGGAAAAATAAACTACTTTATGTTCTGTGTGTGGGCTACATTGGCAGGCCAGCTTCTGGTATAGATACAGTGACTGGGCTGCAGCTCTCATGACCCCAAGCCAGCACAGAGATCTGTTCACTAATATGTGTACATGAGAAAATATGAGTTTGCAGCAGCAAACTTACACAACTTGTCCAACGCGTATACGTTCTCTAATGCCAAGTGACGTGTACTTGCACACTGAACTCACACTTGACTGCTGGAGAATCAAGTATATGTAAGTGGAAATATGACTCTTCATTCATGTCTCTTTGTTTAGTTGGTGAAGTTAACTTATATAATTGCA
Organism: Spea hammondii; assembly: GCA_029215755.1. NCBI lineage: Eukaryota > Metazoa > Chordata > Amphibia > Anura > Pelobatidae > Spea > Spea hammondii. Next base: position 14,917,083 of record JARDYJ010000008.1, read on the forward strand.
GGGCAGTAGTTGTTTTACTATGTCTGTTGCACAGGGGTGTCCAACAAGCTGCCCACGGGGCAAATATGGCCCGCAAGACATCAGGCTGTGATCCTCATATGAGATCTGCAGCGGTAACTGCACCTCCAACCAGGCATCCTAAGTAGCAGAGGTCCATCAGGCAGGTGGGCGAGCGCGAGGGGTGAAGTCTGTGTCAGCTGAGTCTCCCTACATCCCAGAGCACTTCTGCAAAAGGGATGTGTGAGAGAGAGTGTGAGTAAGAGCGAGAGAATAAAAAATAAAATGATGGGAGTTATGCTGCACCACCGTCTGTGTCTGGTTCACTATTTAATGGTAGGAGTCAAGCTTTACCACCATCTATGTCTGGATCACTATATAATGATAAGAGTCATGCTGTACCCTCTGACTGTGTCTGGCTCACCATATAATGTTTATAATGTTGTATATTTACTCTCAATGAAAATAGAGTGCAGCCCTTGCACACAAGTGTCCCACTGCAGAAAAAACTTGGTTACCCTTGCTGACTCCATCTAAAAGTAAGACATGGTTCTCCAAGCACTTGGACAACCATGTGAGATATAGGTTATCTGAGTATTTTAGCTGATACATAGTCTAATTATTTGCGTATTCATTTTATGTGTTTGGATTGGCGTACTAAAGGTTCGGCAAATTGTGTCCCGGTTGAATACATTAATATATCATGTTATGGCATTGGATACCGTATTAACTTTCTATTTGTGCAAAATACGAAAAAAATACTGTTGGGGTTATACGTAATGTCATCCAAAAACCTTTTTTCTGTATAATGTATCATACCAAACATTTAAAAAGACACAGTTGTCGGGTTCTTATTATTTGCATACAAATATCTATAGTTTACATGGTGTCTGTCTGTACTACTCATTTTCATTTTCTTGAAATATTAATTGTGATTCTGTTTTAGGCAGTTCATGATGCTGCACACTGAGTGCTGTGAAGATTAATTGACATTCTGTTAGACGCCATAAGCTGCAATTCTCTGTGTGTGTTCTTCAATTTTCCATTTACTATGCAATACAAATGCAGTTTCATTCGAGACAAAATTCTGAAAGCTATGTGAGTTTTTATTTAGTGGTGCATATTGAGTACAATTTCACCAGAGGTGAGAAAGCATTAGATCTACTTTTTGTCCATTTTGTACTAATGCTCTACACATCTCCAACCACTTATTGTCTATTTGTCATTCTCCAGCACCAATCCCTTTACTAGCTCCACCCCCCAGCTGGATGGAAAGAGGCTTCTGGGTACACAATAGATGTACCTGACACACACACATATATATATATATATATATATATATATATATACTGTATATTTTTTTAGAAAAATCATTATTATTGTTATTAACTTTATATAACAATCCAACAATTCCAGAGATGGATTTGTGTACAGTTTTTGTCTTGATATAATTATCCAATTTCATTTCTCATTAAATCTTGGATTAAGCAATAAAAAATAGCACCACGAATACCAAAAAGGTCACTTTACATGTTATTATATGTTTATTTCTCTTAAAAGAGAGAATGTGATATTCATATACAAGCACTGCAATTTAACCATGGTCTACAGGTTGGGTGAACTTGTAGTATTGCCAAGCATTTGAAAGGCTAATCCAGCCCTGACTTGGTTCTACCAGGAAAGGAAAGAAGGTTCTACATGTCACGTTTAGGGACCATAGCCCCTGAAGAAAGAGACTAGGGTTCCGGTGCCCTCTGTTAAGAACAGCACACCGTCACCTTATGTTTACCCCTTTTAATAGAGACGTGGCAAATGTCCTCATTTTATCCTGGGGGAGAACTCAACAATACGTTGAATGATAGTTTTTCTTTCTTCTAGTTCTACTTGCCACAGTTTACACTTTTTATTTGGTTGTTACTAATATAATATAAACCTAGCTGATCTGTAAAAAAGTATTTTTTTAAAAAAAACATTCAATCTACAGCACTCTACATATTTTATTTTATGTATCAATGGGATAATGTTTTATATTTACAAGTAGTTAGACATAAAATCACTTGATTAACATTTGTCAGTAAGCACCAATTTAAGTCAAAGTGGAGAGTATGTGATGCAAAGGGATTGAGAGATTAGAATAAAATTTGATGAGAGCAGTCTTCCATGTAACCATACTGAATTTATTTTCTTTTGATTGAAATTAAATTACCACAGGACTTCTCAGATGTTCATGTAATATTAACTTTTCTTCAATCATGCTTGTATGAATACAGTAGAAAATAGACCAAAAAGGCAACATAAGGAAAAGCTCGGGTTTGTTCTTACTATTTCAAAGACCCCTTAAAATGTGGCCTCTAATCCTCCACAAAGACTATGCTGCGATTGAACTGATCTTTCTTTTTTTTTCATTAATTTGTAAATTTTTATTCAGGGGAAGCAGATGTATCTTTTGATTTTTTGTGTTCCATAATTTTCCTCCAGAAAAAACCCCCCAACATATTTTGTGACTAATAGATGGAAATGATTGACAATAGCAAGTAGACAGGTCCTGTCTCCTGTCTTAGAAATCCTTCAAAGTAGCTGAAGTTTATTAATTTGTGCTTGAAACCATTTATTCCTCTTTACCAAGAACATTTCTCTGTCCCATTTTCCTTCTTTGATCTTCGTCTTTTCTAAGGATTATTGTTAGATTTGAGCATATTGCAGTGTTTATTATAATGTATATACATAAAATATTAATTCGATCTGGTGATACCTAAGTTGATATTTTTCTTATCAGTTTCCTTCTTATCATTACCTATTGTGACACCTAAAAAGGGGGGGGATGTATCATGTTGATTTTGTGCAAATTATATGTGGAGCATTTGGAGTGCAGGGTGGGCCAATGTTTTAAATCCAGTTTTTGTAAGAGACTGGATGTCAGTAGGATTCAGTGAAGCCTCATCTGGTATGGGTGCTGGACGCTTGAGCCCCTGAAGCCTCACAATCAAAGAGACCGTGGAAGGGAGAGGTTGAGGTCAGGTTTCCCTGTACTCCAAGGACAAGGAAAGGCATTACCTGCCTGGACCTGGGTGTTTTGTTTGGAGAAGGTTTTCAAGACCCTGGCTTAACTGGTCCTAGCAGGGTAGTTAAAGGTAGTGGATGTTAAGGCTGGTTAACCTGGGCCAGCAATGTATAGACAGAGAGGGCTCCAATTGAAGCTAGGCTTTCTTTTTTTTTTACGATTTTGTTTTGTGATATTTTTTTGTACACCTGTAAAGAAAAAGCATGGTCTGCTGAAATTCAGTGTTTCTGAGCCTTATTGCCCTAGAAGACTGTGCTTATGATCCTTGGAAGTGACATTTATGGCCCTCAGCTACAGAGTTTTGTCACACTATATAGCAATCTTAAAAATATCAAAAACATCTGACAATAAGAGTTTCTACAAGAATCTACATTAGACTTCTTTGTCTTTCACAGCTGGTTAAATGATACCTAGATTTTCCATTGAAGTGCATATCTTTAAAAGTACGTATTTTTGATGCATAGGCTTTTATCTAATTTGTGAATATGTTACCGGACTCTTAGGCACGTGAACTGCTGTTTCTATTGTATTATTTTTAAATCTTCTAACATGTACTTTTATATATAATTCAGAAATAAGGATGTTAGGAAAGGGTTAGAATTGCACTTCAAGAATCCCGTCACAAAATGTAGCTTACAGGTATTACTAAATATATATGAAGAAGTACTGAACCATGGTTAAAAACATATATGCAATTATGTAATGTTTTCATTTTGAGGCAGGTTCATGAAATTGGCAAGTTATTTGAAGCATCTTGAGGTCAGTCCATAGTTTCTGTAGAGGAATGTTTCTGACGTGCAACTTGGGCTGTTCTTAATTCCACATACGAGGAAATAATCATGGCCAAACTTGGCAAAAACTTGGCACCTAATGGTCTGGTTGTTAAAATAGGCAAACCTTTAGCCGAGATTTTATCAAGTCGTTCTGGAGTCTAATGTCTTCGTACAAGTTCGTACATCAAGTTAAAACAGTCAATAAAGGCTTATACACGGACATTCGTGCACAAGATACAAGGCGATGATAAAATACAATAAGTTAGTGGCCATTAAGTGACCTTTCTAATAGCATACAGCTAAGTGTTCAGTTAACATGTAGGTGGTCACTACGCTTAGCTGACAATCAGTCAACAAAAAAATTAGATAAAAGTCTGAAGCCAAACAAAGCTAAATACTGTACAAACAAGTGGGGGAAAAGTATGATTAGTTGGTCATTTTAACAAAATGCTCAAACCTACGAAGCGGAAAGAGAACTGATTGCAGAGCCTCAAAACATGAAAACCTGGATACAGTTCTACTTAATTGCCAATGACAACATTTGCAATGACTAAAACGTTAAATTCACTAAACATAAAGGGCAACTGTCATCAGACAATCCCAAAATAATTTTTCCGTTTGCCATTAACGGCCGCCCAATATGTGACTTGATCGTAAACGGTTCTTAAGTCTAATTGGGGATGAGTCGTTGTAGCTTGGGGTTTACGAGTCGATGTCACATTTATATAAAGCAGACTTGCTTCGAGAATCATACTGATATCAACATATTTACATCACCAATGTAGCTTTTACTTTCTTCCTTATTTCTAGCACTTTTGTGTCCATTGATTAACAGTATTTTCTCTTATCTAGGTCAGTCTTCCAAATGATGCCAGCTGTGTTGAAGAAATCTTACGGGTGAGTATAAAAGTCAGTGATTGATTATTGTCTGAAGTTCTTGTAAAATTGGTTGTTATATGGATTCCATGTCAGTCTTGATTCAAAGAAACGGTTCTGCTGATTTACAGTGGGTAGCGAGGCTCTTTTTGACAGCACTTGTACGTATGGCCAAAAAAATATCAATATAATACAAAGAGTAATATGTCTCAAAATTCAATATATCAAAAACAACTGACTTTAGTTGAAGAATTATTTCCATCACCGTACTCCAGCTTCCTGCTTCAAGGTTCCCCATCACACATTTCATTGTTAAGTAAGAGTGTTCTCTTCTGAGCTATCTAGAAAAAATGAAAGATATTGTATTTGCAGATAAAATCGTGTTGTGTGCAGACTTTCCCCAATAAAACAGAAGCATACAGAGCAACCTGTACATTCATGTATTTTACATCCTATTTGTATTAGCCAACATATAAACTCTTATATATATATATATCCCTGTCCAATGTGAGATTCTAAATGTTACTCTTGTAACTGTAATATAAAAAGATAAACTGCGTGTAGAGGTTACTAATTCACTTAGCTGACAACCATTTTACATATTTTCATATGGATTCAAGATGTCATGGGGGAGGGGGGAGGTCGGTTAGGAAAGAAGTAGTGTACTCGATGTGAATTTAAAATCATAATACAGACGTCACTGGAAAAATGAGTAACGAGTCAAAGAGGCTAGTGAATCATGTGGACCTGTCAAAAAGGAAAGAACACATTGGGGAGGAGATGATGTCAAATAGCTGTAACTTAGCAACCCAGCAACATTATGCTGTCATTAGACAAAGTAAAAGAAGAGAGTTTTAAATAGATAAGTAAATAAATAAATTATTGTATATATTAAATGGTACATGCTTTTTCTATTTATTTGTGAAGTTGCTTTATGCATATATATAAATATATATATATATGTGTGTGTGTGTGTGTGTCAGTGTGTGTATATATATATATATATATATATATATATATATATATATATATATGTGTTTGTTGTCTAGAGAGGGAGAGATCTTCGTAAACTATAACTATTTCTGTCATGAGTCGTTAGCCACAGTGATGGAAAACTACGGTTTATCTCAAATCTGGTAGCATTTAGATTTTTTTTCCTTTGCAAACACATTTTTGGTAGTACAATGGCGTGCATTGTTGGAACAGACGGTTACTAAGCCGTTTGTCAATAAGCCTAATGACATGAAGCTGGAGGCTGGAAAATGGATGCTTTTCACATGTCAGAGTCAGGACAGTGAAAGCTATTAAGGATTTGAAGACAATTTAATAGACAAGGTGATGTTCTCTTTATTTCAACATCAAACATTAGAGAGGCACTTTCATGTATTTTACACAGTGCTGTCTGTTAAATCCATAAAGAATGTGTCTGTTGTTGAAATCCTAATCATGCAGTGTACATTTTAAACATATTTTGAGCTGTAACAGAATTGGTACTTTTAAGTGCATAGAAGAAAAAAAGAGTTAAAGTGATTAAGTTAATCACTTTTCTGCACTATAAACAATGGATGAGATTCAATTCAATTCATTGCAAGATGTTGCTGTATGCCGTTACGTATTAAATAAACACTCACGAGAAACTTTTACATTACCCAATACTTGTATTTATATAAGTACCAATATTAGCAAGGTTATTTAAATAACAAAAGTCCATAAACTTGAAAAGCATGACCGGAAAATTGAGTTTTATGTTAATATGAAGTTCTAGCCACCAAACATTCTGAGCTTTTGGAAAAGTTAGCCATCAAGGAAGGAAAGGGGGTAGGAAGGGTTTGGTATGAAGAGAAGGACACGTAAAATGTATGTTTAAGATAAATAGTATGGTGCGTGTACAGCAATGTATCCATTTAAAGCAGTATGTCCTAACAATAGCAATATTCGAAAACATTAATTCAGAAATAACCATTGATCAGACCCTGATCAGAAAATACCCAGAATGGCCACTTCAAGCCACATTACCTTTATGAATAAGCATGGCAGATCTAAGATGCTCTCCCGGTGGTTAGTTTTTAAATACATCACTGCATATACACTATATGACCTAATGTATGTAGACACCATGCAGAGTATGTGTGGTCTACCACTTTGTGGCTAAGCTGTTGTTGCACTTGGATGCTTCTACTTCACAATAACAGCACAGAGCGGGGCTGCCGACTGCTGAAGCATGTAGCTAGTAACATTTGCCTGTCCACTGTAGCATCACTTAATACAGAGTTCCAGCCTACCTCTAGAAGCAACATCAGCATCAGAATCTGGGTTTGTTAAATGCCAGGAAAACACCGCCTACCGGAACGCATAGTGTCTACTGTAGAGTTTGGTGGAGGAGGGATAAGGTTATGGGGTGATTTTTGAGGGTTTGGGCTAGGCTCAGTGACATTTTAAAGAAAATGTATGCTTCCAACTTTGTGGAACTAGTTTGGGGAAGGGCTTCTCCCTCGTGTGGCTGCACAGTACAATAACCTTAATTCCGTTATATATCTTTGGGATTAAGCAGTCAGTCAAGTTACCTCTATAGTTGACTAACAACCTTACTGAATTTACCTGCCAAGAAAAACATTTCATTGTAGTTGGGTTGGAATGGGATGAAATCTTTAAATATTTTATCTCCTTATTAATTATTTTATCCAGATTCACATTTAATCTCTATGCATTGTCTAGGGTCAAGCCTTTGCAAGATTCTCTTTCTGCAAGGTTTCTTCATTCTGCTTTGTTAATGGTGCAATTTTTGTTTTTTTACTAGAACATTTGCCATTCTCTCTCATTTAAAGACATTTCTATTATCTCAGTATTAATCCACCGGGTCATTTTGACAACAATCTGCCTGCAAATTCTGTTTATATAAACTCTTATTTCTCAAGTGTCTCTTTATAAACAAACACAGGAGCAACATGTGCCAATTCTCCGCAAGCCTAAGGAATGGCAGAGGAAAATAATGTTAAGTAATTAAACCCCTACATAAATCTTTAATAAATTATTTCCAGAATGCAGTGCATCAACAGTGCCCTCAATATATGGCTAAAGACTCTTTGCTCTGTGTCATAGTTTTCTTCAAAACATGTTGCACTATTTAAATTATATATAATTATACACAATCATACTAATTTCTTAGCTTGAAATAACAGTGATTAATAAATTGAACTGCAGAGAATATGATTTAATTCACAAGCTAAAACCACAGTTATGCTAACTAATAGGTCGGTGGAATTCAAAAAGGGAAAAACATTCCCTATTGCAGAACATAATGTGCCTTCCGACTTCATGCAATCATCATCTAACAGTTGAGAGAAAAAAACATTAACTCAGTTTTAAGAGTTCGTGGATACAGACGATAGATAAGCTATTTTTAAACTTATTTGAGAATCTTTCCCACTCTTGCTCAGCGAACATATGCGGCTAATTGCCACCCTAAGTTATTACAATGTTACAACCCCATAAAAGAATTACATATACATTATATACATATATTTTTTATATACACCCAGATCAGCCGTAACATTATGGCCACTGACAGGTGAAGTGAATAACACGCAAGTGAACATTTCGTCCTCAAAGTTAATGTGTTAGGAACAGGAAAAATGCGCAAGTGTAAGGATCTGAACGACTCTGTGATAGCTAAATACTGGGTCAGAGCATCTCCAAAACTGCAGCTCTTGTGGAGTGTTCCCGGTCTGCAGTGGTCAGTACCTATCAAAAGTGGTCCAAGGAAGGGAAAGTGGTGAACCGGTGACAAGGTCAGGGGCGGCCAAGGCTGATTGATGGGGAGTGAAGGCCGGCCCATGTGGCCAAATCCAACAGACAAGCTACTGTAGCTAAAAAAGTTAATGCTGGTTCTGATGGAAAGGTGTCAGAACACACAGTGCATCACAGCTTGTTGCGTATGGGACTGCGCAGACCAGTCAGGTTGCCCATGCTGACCCCTGTCCACAGCCGAAAGTGCCTACAATGGGCACGTGAGCATAAGAACTGGACCACGGAGCAATGATGAAGATGGCCTGGTCTGATGGATCACGTAGATGGCTGGGTACATGTGCGTTACCTGGAGAACACATGGTACCAGGATGCATACATGGAGGTCCCACCTCGCAACTTACAGGACTTAAAGGATCTTCTGCTAACATATTGGTGCCAGATACCACAGCACACCTTCAGAGGTCTAGTGGAGTCCATTGCTCGACGGTGCTATGATACTTCGAGTCATTAATACATTTGTGGATGATAGTTCCACCTAAACTATTCAACAGTTACCCAAAACCTAATTGCTTATCTTGCTGTATCTTCAATGCAAATTACATTTTGGGACTTGCTTCATATTCTGTTTTCAATCATCATTTCATTTCAGTATATCCCCTAGTATTATAAACTGAGACAAAGAGCTCACTGGTACAGAAATTGTCAGATAAGATAATTATGATTGGCAGAGAAGCATTTTATTCATTTTTAAATTCATGTAGCATGGGTGCTTGCAAGCCATGACTATACCAGGACAAGAAAGTACCAGTATTTACCAGATCATAACTGACCATCAAAACTACTCTACGGACATCTCTGATGATTTATTTGAATTATTTTTGATGTTTGGATTCTGACTTTATTGACTTACTTTATGATCCATAAGGTTGGATGTTTTACTTAGAAATGTACTAAGTTGAATAGTTGAAAGGTGGGCTAATAAACATGGTCCTGGGTACATCACAGCAGGCTACCCACAGATCTGATTTGTAAGGCTTGTATGTCACAGATGTAATTTGTGGTTGGTTCAGTGGATCGTGGATCCTGGCCAAGACCACCAGTAGAATAAACATCTAGTGGGTGTCATTTACTGTTGAGGGTTTAGAAGACTAAAGTATTAAAGTAATATTAAAATACCTGAATAAATACATTTGCCTCTGTGGCTAAAATGATCTTCAAATATGTATTTCATGTACTTTTTCTTTCGATATATATAAAAATATATTATTGTGAGTTAGTAAATTAAACGTTCTGAAAAAACATAACAGGTGTCGTATGTCTGGATACATATTGGTTAATGTTACCCTCATTTGATGGCTTATTTTCTCTATGTAGCTGTTTATATATTTTTTTTTACATAGAAGGTGGTAGATAAGTGGAACAACTTCACAGCAGAAGCGGTGAAGAGTAAGGGAAATTAAACATGCAGTTGACTTATGGGCATATGGTTATATGGTTATCTAAGACGAGGCCAAGGACTGGATAAAGTCTTGATTCTTCACATCAGGAAAAATAGGCAGACTAGATGGACCAAATGGTTCTTACCCGCCGTCAAATTCTATGTTTCTAGATATATTTGTGTTTTCAACCTTCCTGAATCTTTATTTTGGCTAAATATTACTATTGCAGAAACAAATACATTACAGATCCATTGTGTATCTGATCTGTAAAGACAAATACTAATTAGTATAAAACTAACTACACATACAAGAAGCAACACAAATGATCTCTTGCATATAACACTTGGAATATGTATTTTCTAGAATATGTAGTTGCCTGTCCATGCTGCAGACCTATTTTTGCAGATAAAGCCAGGAACATAAACTTCTTCCTTGTACCAGAAAAAAAAAATCTTGTGGTTTTAAAGAAATGCTTAAATTATAGACTTCCAAAGACAGAATTCTTTGTACCATGGAGGCTTGGCAACTGCTTTAATACCTTTTCTAGTTATACTGTGTACATAATAAAATAGCAGTTGAAGAACATCAGTCCTCAATTGGGCCCTTAACATGTTATCCTGAGCTTAGCCAGCAATCCTAGTACCTTAAATCTACACATTTAAAAAGCAAATCGCTTTAAAATATAACTGCAAATGGGTGTTGTTTAATGCTTGCAGTATTCCTAAATAATAGTTCGATGGGGATAACAGTTGCTGCTATAACAAATGGTGACAAATAACTGCTGTAACATTTTGTTTAAGAACGATAAATGGCGCTATTAAAAATGCTTCCACATTTAAGCTTGTTCTACTGTGTTTAGGACTCAAATGGGGCCCCGAGGCACCTTAATGATGACAATGGACAAAAATCATTGGAATAAACTAGACTAAGCTCTTAAGAACTGAGGAGCTTGATATCTGAGCTGAGTGTTGGTGGTATAATACAAACTATGAAATAGACACTTAAACCCCATGTCTCCACTCGGAGAACCCTTAATGTAACTGTCATAGCCTAATTGAAATTTAAGTGCCAGAGCACTTCTCAAACAGATTACGGAGGATGCTACTGCTAGTCCAAACGAACAAAATATTTGAATTCGATTCACCCATGTGCTTCTGTCTTTTTGTTGGAGTAAAGCCAAGGGAGGCAGAAGGTTAGGGTAATTAACTCTCATGCTTCAGGCTAGTCCTCCGGTTATTGCCAACCTCTTGGGAGGGCATTGGCTAAAACAAATTGTTGGCAAAGTATCTGATGACGGATAAGACAGTTAATGGAACTGGACCATTGGAAACCTCTATTGCATGTATATATCTTGCCATTCTTTTAAAGAACAGCTACGTCAACATTAGTTTTAATCTAGAACTATAAATATCATGTATTGAACTCTACAGATCTTCAAAGGTGCTTGTATACCCTGTTAGCCATAATGTCACGAATGCCCTCAGAGGAAAAGCTTTACTTGTTGTTTTTTTTTCAATTAGAACATTTTACTATTTGAAATTTTATAGCCTAATTATTTTATGCAGCCCAAAACACTAAAACTCTTTAATATGTTTGTAAAGTTGCCTATTCTGTTACTAGAACGTCATGAACTGTTCCCTTCACAGAAATAATATGTGCCGCTCCTTGAAACATTTGCATGGTCTGTAAAGTACCTGGGAGCTTATAATAATAAAATCCTTTTAACTTGAACACAAGACCAAACCCAAAATATTGAAACACATGCTGTTAATTACCAGACTTTGAACATTTTTCTAAAAGAGAGGTGCCTATATTACTTCATCATAAAACTTTGAGCCAATAAATTGGTTGGGTTTGAATATTTAATCTTTTTTCTTTAGAAAATAGCATTTTACCACAGAAATCCAAATATCACATGCATCGATGAACCCGTTTGTAGAATTACGTGATTCTCAAATAGTTTGGGAACATGTTTAACCCTGATTTAGAAGGATTGCCTCACAATTGAAGTTCCAATTCCTGCCAAAGGTGTCCAGTGGGGTTGAGTTTGGGGCTCTGTGCTCCTCCACAGCAAACTAACAGGGTAGAAATTTCATAAACTCACTTGATGCAACGGTGCCATACTATGTGCCACACTTTAAAGTCAGCTCTTCTGTATGATCTATTCTACTGCCAATGTTTGTCCAAGGAGATGGCTACCTATGTGCTTAATTTTATATGCCTGTATGCAATAGATGTGGATGAAACACCTAAATTCAATAATTAGGCGGGTGTCCATATGCTTTGGGTCATACGGTGTATATATCCTTTACTGATGTCATAAATGAAACCAAGACTTTGTAGGACTCTTGAACATTTGCAAGAAGCTAATATAATAAAATGAAAGGAGATTTCTTGAAAGTCATCTTACTGATTTATGTATGCATTATAGCAGACCACTTCAACCCTTCTAATAGGAGAAATTACATTGTGGGTGACCCTTTATAATGCACAGTTAGCGATTTAAGGCACAACTTCCCTGCAAACTTTACTGCAAACTCCAATTTCGTTGAACTATCCCTTAATAATCTATAGCACAATGAATCCGATGAATAAGTCAATGGCAAATCATTTAGCCTAAATGGACAAAATTCTGAATTGTGGTAGCTGTGGCTTAATGGTGATAACATTTCAAATGTACAATACAATGTTAATGGTATCATACTGGCAGTAGCAACTTGGGAGTCATTTTTATGACAGTGTAACAAAACAGCTAGAATGGAAGCAGAAAGAGAGGGAGATGATCATCTCATGAAGGTAGTATATTTGAATTAAATAAATATTAGGACAAATGTCTTAGGGGTACATTCAAATTAGTTGCCAACTCCACCACATTTCAAGTTGACACGTAACTTATGTGTTGAAATATAGTGAGTTGCAATATTAACACAATCCTAAGGTTGATTCAGAACTGGTTCAATAAATTTGACCAAGCGACTTCAGTTTCTTTTTGATTTCTGTAGCGGGAAGCTCAACACAAATTGACGAGGGACTTGGAATGTTAACAGAGACAGCTGAATGTAGGATCTTCTCAAGTTCTAGCTAACAGACAAGTTGCACTTCATGTTTGGTTTGTCACGTTGTCTTGCATTACATTGATAAGATAGCTCTGTTGGTAAATACAAAGCTTGTTCAAAACCTCAGGGTCATAGGTTCAAAGCTTGGCAGGGTCAACATAGCCCTTCAGCCTTCTGAAGTCAATAAATGTGTACTGTTGTTTGGGTAATAATGACATCTATTATGCTACTGCAGATTTATTAATTCCAAGAATGGGCACTTAAAGTGTTTTCAGTCCCACTGGAAGAAAGGCGCTATATAAATACTAGTTATCAACTTTTCAATTAAATTACCCTGCAACTCAGTTGATCTATAGAGGCAGAGGTGGTGACACGTAAGTGGTAGATTAATGAAGTAAATAAAAGGCTGTCTAACTTGTAAACTCCAGGTTTAGTGCTCCAAACTGTATAATGCAGGATTTTGGTACTGATAGATCTGTTTTAAAAACATGCTAAAAACCCACAATCTGTATACCAGAAGAATACCAATTGCTGTTTTCAGTATCTGAATGATTATTCCCCACGATTAAATTATTTATTCCTTTCAATGGAAGCTGGTTCAAGCAGGGAAAAAAGGGATTAGGAGAAAATAGGTTCTGCCACCAGCTGCCAATTAATTCAACTCCTAAAAATAGAATTGTCGAATTTAATATAAACATTGAAAATAATCAACACTAGAGGTGTGAAATAATGAACCTATAACATCATATTTATGATCATTTGTTTTATAGGAAATGACCCATTCTTGGCCTCCTCCGCTAACGGCAATCCACACCCCATGTAAATCAGAGCAGACCAAGTTCTCCATACCCACTAAGGTAAGATCACGTTTCCTCATTGTTTCTGCACAGTTAATACATTTGGCTTTTCAACTACATATACGTAAACAATCATTAGGAATGACACTGTAATATAAAGATAATGGTGAAAAGGGATTATTGATATGTAACCTTTAATAAGTGATTGTAGATATAATGGCAACATTATCTTTATTGTACTACACTAGATAAGAAAGGAGTTAAATGCCCCCTACAAACTGTACCCTTCACTTTAACAAGAGGCAAGCATAAAGTCAGATGGTGAAACAGGTACTCCAACATACCATGGTTTTGTGATAATGCATAGTTAGTCTCTGAAGCATGGAAACAAAGTTTAGCTTAAAGAAAACAAATTCTGTCTACACTTCAAAATCATATCTTTATACATTTCAGTCAATGACTGTACAGGAGCCATCAACTGTCAGCTCTCACTGGGTGCTTGTAGAACATGAACGGGTTAATGGGAAAAGCCAGCCCACAGGCCCACTCGCTGCAGGGCACGGAACGTCTACATGACCCCAAAATGTTATTTACGGCCCTTCATCAATTTCTATTTTAGGTTTAAGAAACATCTTAGGAGGCTTTGGGAAACCCCTGAGCTACTCCGAGTACAAAAACCCAATTTAGTTAAAAATGCAAAAACTTTCCAATTAGAAAAAGAGTAGCACTTTATTAACACCGGCTATTCACGGAAACTGTGAATTCAAAATTAGAGCACAAAGGCAGAACTGATTCATTTTTATATTTAATCTGAGTAAAATTGTCACAATGGTTTTATACAAAAATACTGGTAAGAAGAAGGAGTCAAAAATACATACAGAACACAATAAAAATAAACAAGAATAAAACACAATGGGAATTTCCAGATGTTTAAGTCCATTGTCCAAAATTATAGGAAATTCAAAATCTACTCTAAGATTCCCATTCTTATAGGGTTTCTTCCTCTGTCTTTGACTGTGTGAGATGCTCTGTCCCCTGTGTGACCGCAGTGCGTGGCACCCAGGACAGGACATCTGTATCCTTTTAAGATGCCCTTCTTTTGTGCTCTCCATGTTTCACTGATTTTATGATGGAGCCTGGCCAGGTTTTCAGATAACATTTACGGCAGGATCTGGCCTAATAAAAAGTTACTTTTTTCTCTTAAAATGCCTTTGTTGTTCCTTGAACATAGACATTTTGCATGACAGTGATTATTTGCATATAATGTGCTAGTATATTCTTATCTTCCCTTTTCTCTCATAACAAATATATTCCCTATACAGAACTACTTAGTTAATGCTCTCCTTACATCATCTTGTATTCCTTTCAAAGAATTTGATAAAATGCGACAAGGTTCAGTAGAACGTGTATGATTACAAGCAGCATATAATAATAGCTTTATAATGTCACAGCACTCTGCGATTAGCAATATATTTTTACAGCACTTTAAATTGTAATGCCCTTACATAACCTGCTTTATTTATCCTTATCATGTAATCCCTTCTCCATTCTTATGAATTTTAGATATGTTAAACATGATTGATAGAGAAACACGGTGCATAAGCCTTTGGTTGTGTAACGTAAATCTTCATATCTACATTATATGTAGATTACTATTTTCATTTACTGATGTTTATTTTTTATAGGATTCTCAACATTTCACCTCAGGATATGGCATGCAAAGTAAGTCCTTTGTTCATCGTTCACTGACATAATTATATTGTGTTACCAATACAGGGTGTTTTTATGAGATTGTAATTTTAGCATCAGTATTATATTAATTTTTATATATTTCAAGGTTGTCGTCAGGCGTGCTGTTTGCTGGGCTTTTTATAGTATGATGGTTTAAGCACAATTTTCAAATTAAGAAATAAAGTTAGCTGGGCTATCCAGCTGAGCCTCAAGTCTAATGTCAGGCTCAAACTCCTTGTGCCCTTATGTGCATCCATATGAGTACAAGCATAGATTTATATGTCGGGCAAATCCAGTATAGCTCACGTGCAACTCTACTTGGTGAGCATTTGCCCCGACTTGAACCCAGATTCAGATCATGCCACATTATAAGCATACCTGGGAACTTCTGAGCTCTGGCTACCCGGAGCCTTCCCTTGCGGGACACGGCCAGGACTGCCCACTGACGTCGGAGGCATCGCAGGAAACACCCCATTTAGGTTAGGAAATGGGAAGGGAGCGGGGCGTGTCATGACCGCTTCCGCGAGCCGGAGGATTCGAGTGTTGACCCGGAGAACCGGTGCTTCACCCGGAGATCTCTAGGTCAAACCCGGAGAGTTCCCAGATATGATTAAAAGCCAAAGCTAGCCTTTTTTGCAAGATTCAGTAACTTACTATTATTTTTATTTTCTTTTTCCTAGAACGATGTGATGTTACAAGTAAAACAGCAGCAAAATCTATTCCACAAAAGTCGTAAGTCATTTTTTTTTTGTGTTTTGGCCTTTGGTAATGTTAGTTTGGGTATTCTAACCTACATATGTAAATATGGTGAACGATCTTGTGGAACTAACAAAAATACCTCTTTGTTAGTGTCCTCAGCCAGCCCTGTAACCATCAATACATTTCCGCCTATAATTCAGAAAGCCAGCTTTTTACCACCTTGCCATCACCAGCTAAAATGTTTGCAAAATATCTACAAACTTACTACAATAATGTAATGTAAAAAAGAATACTAGATTTGAAAAAAAAAAACATTTTTATATTATACAGGATGCTCTAAATTGACATCAACAAACAATTGCTATTGCATCCCCTCAATAAATGGATTTTCCTCTAAAGACCGTTACTAATTAATTACCTTGAAAGTTGTGTATTTGTAGCTGGAGTACAAAGAAGGACAGAAGATCATAGCTGTTAAGACATTAAGCCAATGGCAATGATAAGATGAGGTGTATTACACATCTTGTTCATTATTATACATATTGTTTCTGTTCATTCAACTTGCTTATAATTAGTGTAGCTGATTTTGACAGGAAGGTATGGAGTTTCCTTTTAATTATTAGTCCACAAAGAGCATGCTTAAGCTTAGGTAATTTATCACAGGTATTTTAATGCTATTACCGCTTTCTGCATCGACAGACTCTGCAACAACTGACTAATGCTTGAGTTAATTCTAATCATTATATTGATTTTAGAATCAACGTAATACATTGTCTCCAACCTCCTGTGGTATTGTTGGCTTCTTAAAAGCAAAACATGTTAAAATATAATCCATCAACTGTGCTTGCAATATTTTCAAGTGAACAAATCTCCATCATTGCAATATTGAAATGATGTTCCTTTTTAACTTCATATTGTTTCTTGAATTTATGGTAATGTTGTATAATCAAGAACTCTAAATTGTGGAATGTTATTTTTGGTTTGCAAAGAAGTTACATGGCCGAAATTCTAGTTTGTAAATAAGTAATATACCTAAATATTTTTTTATTATAAATCATAATATTAATGATAATAATCATTTATTATTTATAATTATATAATTAGATATAATTAATATTATAATAATTCGTTATATATTATATACTGCTTAGTGCTATTTATTTGGAGTTATATACATTAATTAGACTACACGGTGAAATGATGGAGCCATTAATCTTACATGGATTGATATTAACACAAACGGTCACTGGGGTCCTGAAGTCTATCTTGGAATTTACTATAAATTAAACAGGAGATCTATTCCCTGCCTGTCACAGATCACTTTTTCCTCCTATCACTAACCCCAGATATGTCACCAACTCAACTTCAATTTGTTCTTAGAAAAAGGGTCTGGTTTAAATCAGGCCTCAAAGTTTTATTGATTTTAAAGGAACGTTTATTGTGGTACACTGGGTTTATTGGGGTAAAATTGGGTTTCTTATATCTTTACAGTGGCCTAATCTTTAGGGTGTGAAACTCTTCAAGGAACATATTTCTAACCTATGATGTATCCTTGCTTGTCTAACAGTATTTCCAAAAGAGAGAGAAATACAGATATATATAGATAAATAGATCATCTACCTGTTGTGACATATCATGTATTGCCTAGTCAGACAGGGCCTTTAACATCTTTCAAATATCCTGAAAGCCAAACTAATGCAACTTGTTCAAATGCAATTACAAGTGGCAGAATGAACAAGATTCTTTCATCTGCTAACAAGCCCTCCATGTCTGAGTTTTCTCTGATATTTTATCCTTCCGCTCAAATCACAATGTTGGTTTTCATTCAAGGTTTCCCCGAAGGAATAAAGTGTTTTATGACAGACTGTGGAGAAGATTGTTAACCCCAAAACATATCTTGTTATTTGCTAATATCAGTTTTCTGGACTATAACAAAGTGTACAATGAACATTATGCAAACTGGTGACTTATTCTAAACGTAAGATGTTCCCAATACACTTCTCTGGTAGTTTGGTGGAATCCATTCATATAAACATTAGGGTAAATGTACGGTAATATTTTACTAGAGCATTTGAGAGCTGAATTTCAGTACAAGCTCAGATCCGACTAAACTCTTAAGAGGATTTAACTGATGGTGTTTTGGCATATTAGCACTTTCTACCATTAACTGAAATATATCATTCCCTTTTGCTCAGAAAAAGATAAAAGCTTTTTGTATCAGCTTCATGGTTTGAATTTTTCAAACAATAGTTCTTGCACTTACATTGAGTACCAATAATCTTGATTTATTTTCCCCCCGATGTTCTGGTCTACCATGACCCAACAAGAATGTCCCAATACAATATAGCCAAGGTATCAAACTGGTCTTCTTCTACGCATTTTTATTATACAGCTTTACCTATTAATTGTGAATGTTTGTTTGCCTTTCTCTGTTTCTTAGCAAACACACACAACATGAAATGAAACCACATCTAGCTCTCCTTTTTCATTTTTAGACTCCATCGGCAGCACCCGGCATTTTCAATGCCCTGTAATTCATTGTTTAGATCATTAGGTGTCTGCTGGCCTTAAAGTGCAAGGGATTTGTTGTTTTCCCCATTCTGGACCTACATGCATAATGAGAATATAACCAGAATATCTGGTTACCAGATAGAATCTGCAGAAATAACAACTAGGAAGTGGAGCCAAATAGAGGTCTCTTGATCATCTGAATTTTACAGAGAACTATACTGCAAAAAGCACCTTATTATTTGCCCCTGCGCGTGGTGAGTGGAGACAGCAGCAGTATATACCATTTATTACCTTGAAGCCCTGTGTATTACCTTTTCTTTTTACTACACGCATAATGGCCCCTGCACAGAATATCTGGTTTCCAGATAGAATCTGTACAAATACCATGCATAAATTATGGGTCTAGGAAAACACCCAAATGTTGAGTTTTATCATTCAATCATTTCATTGAAAAAATCATAATGCGACCCCTGGAAACCCTAACAGAGTACATATCTGACTTTTTAATATGCTGGCCACATTTAATGAACATTTGGACTGATATTATTTTAGAATTAGAGAGAAGTTCATTTTGAAGAAATGTAGGCTTGGCAAGGTTCTATTATAGGCCGTAATACATCACATGAATGTGAGAAAGCAGTGCATTGCAGGGCACTAAATTATTATTGTTTGATTTTCCCATGGCAGTTAGCCATTGCAACACAGAAAAAAATGTTTTAAAATGTATTTTTAGACTTCTTTTTAGATTTGTATCTTTAACAAGGACAAACTGATCTATAATGCTAAATCATATCCACATTTGCAAGATAATATCTGGAAACATATACTATACAAATGAAGGGTTTTCCCAAAAATGCCAGTATGAAGAGTTCAAAAAAAGTGTGGGGTTTTTTTTTAACCAAAGCCAAATAATTAAGCAGATTTGGAAGCATGCTAAGGGTGGCCAGTTAAATGTCTTTCTGTCAGAAATTGTAGGTCTCATAATGCAGTTTATCAATACTAACTCATTACAATGCATTTTAACATGACAATTCAGTTCCAAAATATCTGTTTGTTACTACATTTAAGCACATTTCACAGTTTATAGGTTTCACAGAACCTCCTGATCTAAAATTACAATGTAATTGAAACAGACTTGGCCTATTCTGCATTTTATTTTTATTACCATAGCAACATCAGTCGGACGACGACTTATAATAACAGTAAGGAGCGTAACAGTGGCCCACTGTAGTGAGCTCTGAGTTAAGGTTGTTCAGTGAAGAGGTCGTAATTGAAATAATATGTGTTAAGCAAAACATCTTTGTTTCTCTAAATGTCAGTGGATATTGTTTCTTTTTGGAAATGAAGGTAAATATTATCCATAAACTCTTGAGTTCTGCAAATGAGGTACAGTGAACTATGTACTCAATTACATGATACAAAAAAAAGAGACAATTTGGTTGCGTACGATAGCAGACAAGTTTTCTTGAACAGTGGCCAAAGATTGTTGTATATTGGAATATATATATTGGCATAAAGTTCAGGGGATCAAATAGCTGCACATTATTCTATATAACCCTACGCCCTTGGTGATAACTGGTAACTCTAGCCTCTTTAATGATTACTGAGCAGAACCCAAATTTGGAGACCAAAATATAGAAAAAATGTTCCAAGAATTTGTCTTTGAAATTGTGTTCCCCTTTCATGTAATACACCACAAAACGCGTTGTCAAGACAAAAGAGCCAACATTAGCATGGTTGTAAAAGGGTCTATGGTTTTGTTTAAAATGTATATTACTGCTCTGTTTAGGATTTTTATGGTGAAAGACACGTAATAAATGGTTTGTTTCTAGTCCCTTGTACTTTGCATAGCTAAGAGCCAGAAATTATTCTGTGGCTTGGGATTCACTAATAACATCCTATCCACATTTAAAATGAAGAAACTAATATAAACCAAAATGGGATGATCATTTTAATGCATAAAGTTATTATTTTATAACCAAGGTCTCGGCAGTCAAGTGAAATAATATTAAGGTCCAGCATGCAAAAGGAGCAGAAACCTTTTTTCAGTGCACGTTCTGACATATTGCATTGATTATCCCTCCTGTAATGAAGCGAACAGGAGAAATGATGTGGGGGATGGGGGATATTCAGTTGTTAAACAGAGTATATTTTTTACTCAAGTTTTACCACTTCAGACCAGAAATGAAAGGCAGACAGAAATTCTCATGTGGCCCTATCTTCTGTGCACATAATAGCAGCACCAAGCACCATGTGTGTAGAGTCCTGATGGCACTGGGGTATTTGTGTATGCACTTAATGTTTGCTTTTGTTAATATTAAGATCCCTGAGCAGCATGCTTGATTCCACCAAAACCCACCATTCCTCCTCGGAGTGCTTTTAACCAATGAAGCAGATGTCATGGATTATTTTATTATTTGGTCATGGTTATAGTTATACATTATTGCTCCCTCATTTTTAGAATAGCAGGTACCTTAGGCAGCCCCTCTGCCGCATGACAGGGAGTATGATAATTCTATAAAGCCACTAGTCAATTGGCTAGTTAAAAGGAAGATCACTGATCAACAATATAGAGGTAGGCCTCTTGTGATGCCATGCTTGCTTTAAAAGTGGAGCGCCAGGATATTACATCATATCCAGCACCCACTAGAAAGGACAGAGGCAAGGAGAAGACGGCGGGTGGAACTGACCTGGGTTAGACCTATGGCTGCACCAAAGTAAATACGCCACTGGCAGGAACATATCACCAGTATATCAGATGGGGAAGCTACGCAAGCCTGACCTTTTCCTCAACACAGTTATCTTAATACCAAAAAATTGCATGTCAATGGCTCTTTTTATCAGGAGTGTCATGTTAAATGAAAACGTCTATGTTCCACTAGGAGATTAACTTTCTCTTCTTTTCTATAAAAAGATATAAGCTGCCAGATTTGTTTGTAGTGTCAAGCAGGTAAGCAGTTTAAATCAGTGAAACAAATTATATAATTATTCCTCATTGATGATGGTGGATATATTTGTGTTTATAAACAAAAATAATTGAATGTATTATGCTGGATCTTCAGATCAGTTTATGTTTATCCAGTTTAGCTTAATGCAATGAGTATGTCTTCATTAGTTGTTTCATCCTAAAGCTATGTGCATTTCCCTTTGTTCTCTAAACGCTAATTTGGCATCAGAACAATTCTATTATTTTATGGATTTATTAAGTTTTTATATGAAGATCATTTTGACTTATTAAGCTCAGTTAATTGGAGCTAAGACTATTTTGTGAAAAAAGGTACTGTAGCATTATTTTTTAACAATTGCTTTTTCTGGTACACCGTATTAGAAGCACACATGCCATTGAGAAATATTCAGCATGTGTGACTGCAGGACCCAATTATGTTTGTAATAAACAGGGATTATTTGTTGTGGTTAATTAAAGGAAAAAATATTGTAACAACATGAATGTTTCACTTCCTTTGTGTCTTCACTGCTTTAGGGCAATGACACAGAACTGACTTGTTTGCCAGATTTATAATTTTTGTTCAATGCCCTTATTTACCCTTGGTTTCCTGTCTAGTCCTGATCTATTCCCATCAGTGCCGATATCTGTCCAAAAAACAATCTATTGATGCGGATATGTTTCCAGAAATAATCTGTTTATTTTATTTTTTCTTTAAAGTTCATGCTTTCTCATCAGTGACTCACTTGTAAATTTCAGGAACTGTTTATCACTGTTTAAATCACTGTACTTTTTAAGTTCTTCATACGGAATGCCGTTATCATATGTCAGTAGTTTATCCATAAGAGAGTGTACCTTATATATGCACATGTACATAGTATTTTAAAAGAAGGGGTAATAGGACTGAAATATTTTTAGGAAAAGCCAAGTAGAACCTATTACAACCTAAATTTGAGCCAAGACTGATAAGAGAGGACCCTATGCATGTGTTTTCATGTGATGTTTAAAGTATGTATGGTATTGGTGTGTGAATAGCCCGTGCTTAGTTGTTACATAATGATAAGTTATCTTATAGCTCACAGCATTGGTGGTTCCAAAATGTGTTCTTTTTGCTGTTGTGTGGGGCTCCTTGGTTCCCCAATTACTATGGTAAGCAGTTCAGAGTATGTGATGTCACTAATGTCTCAATAAAAGACTGTGCCTAAGGAATGACAGCAACATCCTTCAAACATATAAAGACATAGGATTTTTCTAAAACATTTAATAAAATGTTTTCAGTTTTGAACATATGTGGGCATTTTATAGGCATCTGTGTGCATGTACCATTTATAGACATATTAAGATGAATGATGAGGTGTAGTATGGACTCCAGTAACAGATGAGGTTAGTCTCTGTCTCCTGCTGTGTGAAGATATATACTACACATTCTTGTTAGTTATGGAAGGTAGAGGAATTATGATGCCCTATTGTATAGCATATAATAAAAATGGAGTGCACGTATGAATCCAAACAACTGGTGTATGACATCAGGGACAGATTCTGTGAAGTACAATTCCAAGAACTGCACAGATACCTAAGTTAATTGGAGGTCCAATTTATTGAAAGCTAGGACGGGAAACCGCAGATACTGTTTTTGTTTTCTTTAGAATGTAAGCCCCATCACCCTTTACTATCTAGAAACTGGTGTGGATGGGAGCTGTATTGAAAATATGGTTGTGTACACAATATATATATATATACAATATGTAGAATCTGGAGCTTAAGCAGACTGTATGTATAGTCTAGTAGACTAGAGCTGCCAAGCCCTAAAACGTTTTGTCAAATTCAAAACCGAAAAACACAGTATAATAGTAACATTGTCCTGCATAGCAGCCATAGTGCCACATACCCACCCATTAATTGGCACATTGTTTACATTATGCCATCATTCTCACAAAAGTTTGCACTCCAGCATTTAAGGTTAAATATACACACATGCAAAGTTTGCACTTCAGCACCGAATAGGTTAACTATAAACACATATGGAAGTCGTGTACTTCAGCATTGAAGAGGTCAGCTACAAACCCCTGCAGTTCCTTTGGACACACAATGTCTATAAATACATACATACTAGGGAGCTTGCTGGGTTTGACCTTGAGTCTACGAGTGAAGCATCTCCAGGCAGTGGGACTGCATTTGGTCATACCCGCTGTGCCTGGTTCTTCCTACTTTCCACCCTCTCCCGGTCTCTATGGTTGCCAATTGTGCCTGTGCCCCCAGTCACTTTTCTCTTTCCAGGCAGGAGAGTCCACTCCATCTTCCAGCCCACCCCATGTATGCCTAAATGTAGCTAGCTCCTTTGTAAAGCCACTCCTGAGAAGGAGCGCTCCATGTAGCCCTCAGTGTGTATGTACCGTATTTGCTCGAATATAAGACGACCCCCCAAATCATCGCGCAGACCTTCCCCGACTGTCAGAGAGAATTCCCTGCACCGGTGCCGTTGCCGCACCGGTGCGGGGAACTCTGATCTCTGACAGCTGGGGAAGGTCTGCGTGATGGACGCAGACAACCCTCGCTACTAGCCACACCTCCTTCTGGCTGCAGCATAAGTTGTCTACGCGAATCGCGTAGAGCTCTACACGCTGCCCCGGCTACACACCGGGGACTCAGAAGCACCGATAAGTGGGGCGGGGGGGGGGGGAGAGACAGGAGGATCCAGGTCCCCTGCAGCTGCGGGGGATCTGGATCTTAGTCGTCTCATAGTCAGACCTATTTGAGGTCTGATTATAAGACGACCCCGATTATAAGACGAGGGGTATTTTTCAGAGCATTTGCTCTGAAAAAAACCTTGTCTTATAATCGACGTTATAATAACGGTATATACAGTATGTATATATGTTTATAATTACAGTATATAATAAATATGCGTGTGTATGTATACACACACACTGTACTTATCTATATAAAACTGAGTACTCCCTGTGCGTGCACACATTTGTTACTTGCATCATTAATTACAGTAATTTTCCAAGCCGTGACCTTTACTTTGAAGAACTAAATAACTGAGTCACTGATTTAAAAATCTTGCTTACTTCTAATTAGAAAACTATATTTCAAGAAGCAATCATTGAAATATACGTCTAATCTTCTGTTCTCAAGGGATTTTCATTTTGTCTCTGAATTTGTATAAAAACAGATTGTGTAAAATGGAATATTAATTGATTGCATTTCCCATATGAAATTATGAATGTTGTTAAGCTTTATTCAGTTGGATTTACAATATCAACATAGTGAGCAAATTACACTAATCATTTATTTACATTGTTAATATTCTGTATAAGATCTACATTCCAAAGTATAGTATGCTAGGTATACTGAGGACCATTGAGCTAAATTATCATTAACATGCATGAGAAATATCTGGACGAGTTCCAAAACGTGCCATAAGGCCACGGTGGATGCCAGGTCCCCTTCTTCGTTTCTTAGGTGTTCACAGAGTGCTCCCCAAGGAAGCCCCAGCCTTTTAGGCTGGTGTGATAAAAACTTTCTCTGCATACACTGCACACCTAGCCTAAAGGCCAGAGGACCAAGCTTCCCCTCTCTCATGGGTACCCACTTGATTTTAGCCTAAAGGAGCACAGAGGCTCTGTATATCATATATTATTAGGTCTATGTGGCATCCTTTGATTTTTGGGTGGTTGGAAGCATTGGGATATATATATATTAGATGTGGCTAGTCGTATGTCCAATTCAGCCCACCTGCCATTATGAGCAGGAAAAAAGTGCTGGAGAACCACCACTTATGTGAACGATACCATCAAATTATTATTTTTGGAATGTTTATTAGGGGGAAATATATTGAATCAGTCATATTTTACTTTCTGCAAACTTTCTTGTAAAATGTAAACAATTGTCTTTAAATATACTGTACCATAGCTGGAGGGATGTTTTATTTTTTTTTATTTACTATCAAGTTTAAGTATGTCACAATTGTATAACAAATGTAGCAATTGATGATTGCTATATTTGTTGATGCTATATCCTTGAAATATAATAATATGAAGATTAAGAATAGGAGTGATAAGGATTATCTACTCACATATTTTATCCAATTTATTTTAAAGGATAATGCCATAAAATATTTTAATGCAGTCTATTTATTTGCCTAAATATGTTAATTCATGGTGCCATTTTGATACATATTTTAATTTATAGTAAATTTAGTGAGACGTTATTGATGGTAATATCTCTTAAATGTTTGAGTAACTGAAATACATCATCGAATGGTCTTACAGTGAATTCTGAGCACATCATAGTAATTTTTTATGTATTTATATATATATATATATATATATATATATATAAGAGCTACAGAATTGTTGTTAAAGAAACAACGTTTAGGCTATAAATACACGTTTTTTACAGTAAATGCTTAGCACGTCGTGGTAAGTTTAAATATATTTATACAGGTATACATTTTAGGGCTGCAACAACTAATCGATAAAATCGATAATAATCGATAATGAAAATCGTTGCCAACGAATTTCATTATCGATTAGTTGAATCGATTTTTATGGATTATTAAATGAGGGTTTTTTCAGAGCAAACGCTCTGAAAAATACCCCTCATTATATAATCCGTTTAGTCTGACTCACAGCAGCAGCTCCTGCTTACCAGCCCCTCCCTGTAATCACTGTGACAACTGGCCCCGCCCCCTTCCTTCTCCCAGAAGGCCAGAACCACATGGCTGTGACACTCATCTAACTGTAAGTATAACATTAATATTTGGGCTACTGAAAGTTAGGGGAGGTGGGAGTTAATTTAGGGGCTGTTATGGTTAATGGGGTGTTTAGGGTTCATTTAGGGGCAGTTATGGTTAATGGGGTGTTTAGGGTTCATTTAGGGGCAGTTATGGTTAATGGGGTGTTTAGGGTTAATTTAGGGACAGTTATGGTTAATAGGGTGTTTAGGGTTAATTTAGGAGCAGCTATGGTTAATGGGGTGTTTAGGGTTAATTTAATGATGAGGACTGAGGGTTAATTTTATTAATTTATTAAAGTTAACTTAAGGTGCAGTTAGAGATAAAGGGGGGCAAACTAAGGGGAATCTAAATCCTGGGGGCAGTGAAGATTAACCCAGTACTTATTTATAAAAGTATGGTCTGTGACTCTATGAGGGGACTATGAGATATCTGGGGGGTATACGGCATATCTGGGGAGGACGGAGTGACATATCTGGGGGTATAAGGCATATAGGGTATATAAGGCATATGTGGGGAGGGCAGTGTGGCATGTCTGGGGAGGACAGAGTGGTGTATCAGGGTGTATAAGGCAGATCTGGGGCCACAGTGGCATATCTGGGGGTAGAGTGGAGTGGCTTATCTGGGGGTAGAGTGGAGTGGCATATGTGGGGAGGGCAGTGTGGCATGTCTGGGGAGGATGGAGTGGTGTATCGGGGTATAAGGTGTATCAGGCACAGTGGCATATGTGGGGGTAGAGTGGAGTGACATATGTGGGAGGCAGCGTGGAGTGGCATATGTGGGAGGCAGCGTGGAGTGACATATGTGGGAGGCAGAGTGGAGTGGCATATGTGGGAGGCAGCGTGGAGTGGCATATGTGGGAGGCAGCGTGGAGTGGCATATGTGGCAGGCAGCGTGGAGTGGCATATGTGGGAGGCAGCGTGGAGTGGCATATGTGGGAGGCAGCGTGGAGTGGCATATGTGGGGGGCAGCGTGGAGTGGCATATGTGGGAGGCAGCGTGGAGTGGCATATGTGGGAGGCAGCGTGGAGTGGCATATGTGGGGGGCAGCGTGGAGTGGCATATGTGGGAGGCAGCGTGGAGTGGCATATGTGGGAGGCATCGTGGAGTGGCATGTCTGGGAGGCAGCGTGGCAAGCCTGGGCTCAAACGTGCATAAATTGGGGGGGGCTGGTAGCGAAATAAAGGCAAGAAATGCATTTTATCAAAGTTTTTTTATTATGCTGTTTGTATTTAATATAATTCGTTTATTACATTAGTTTAAATAAATGAAAAATTTACATTCATTTTTTTTATCCGATTAATCGATTAATCGAAAAAATAATCGGCCAACTAATCGATTATGAAAATAATCGTTAGTTGCAGCCCTAATACATTTCACTACAATGGCCAATTCCAGCTGCCCTCAGGCAAATATGCTTAAGACTTTGAGATTATTGATTCACTTTGGATGTTCTGACTTGATTTAGTTCCTAACAAATTTGTTAAACCTTTATTTTATAAGTGCAGATTAA
Organism: Spea hammondii; assembly: GCA_029215755.1. Taxonomy (NCBI): domain Eukaryota; kingdom Metazoa; phylum Chordata; class Amphibia; order Anura; family Pelobatidae; genus Spea; species Spea hammondii. Next base: position 14,944,964 of record JARDYJ010000008.1, read on the forward strand.
TCGTTTGTGTTTCTGAATACGATAGGCCAGGGATAGACCAGGAAATGAAAAGTCTTTTCTTTTTTTTTGGAGGGAAAAAAGTGCTAGGCCGGTTTGGTTTCTAGAAAGGTCCTCTTAACAACCTTAATACATTAGTGAATAAAACAATACCAAGCAAGGGTACTAACATTATCTGTGTTCATTTTTAAAATATGAGACCTGTATTGCATGTAATGATTTTCTTCAACTGCTGTAGCAGTGGCCTGGTCAGATTTTCTTATTCAGTGACATCTAATGGAACAATAGCTCATCAGCTATACAATATAAAAATGTGTACAATGTGTATTGGCGCCAAGCGTGCTTATGACAGACCAAACTTATTCTGTAAAGTTTTATAGATTTCCACATCTTTTTTTTCCCCCTCCTTTGCCCACGACTCATGATACAGATCATAAATATAATCCTCTGGGTTTAACTTGAGTCATCATTCCCAACTGCTGGTTTTGTATACAACGGAGAGGCCAAAACTCCTGAAGGAAATATTGCATGACTAAGCTCACCATGGAGTTCTAGGACAATAACAAGCTGTCCGTGCTGTGTATTATACAACTAGGTATGAGTTTAAGTGGTTTTATTATTGGAGACTGCTGATATTGTTAGTAGAAGCAGCATTCCTGTGACTTCAGAGAACTTTCCAGAACATAATGTCATTGAAAACCTGACAACCTGCCCTAATGGATTAAAAAAAACTTTTTACCTTGTGTAAGAAAAGGCATCCTTTCCTACGTACTAGGACCCCCTGTTACCACCCAAATCAGGTAGCAGTGAGTATCTTCCCACATCATAATGTACAAGATATTTCTCAAATATTAAGATTTTTTTTACACTTTTTAAATGAGAAGGCACATAGATACGTGTATATTCCTTCATTAATTTTCTTCTGAAAAGAATTTAATTGTGTCCATTGTGAATGTATATAAGCTACCGGAGTGAACAGACTGATTGAACATCACGGCCCTTGTATTTTTTGGTTAATAGAAACCCAGCTGAGAAGAGACACAACTTTTGTGTTGTTGGGGGGTCGATTCTAAGGAACAAATGTTTCCAAAAACACAAAGGGGATAATTCCTTCCTTCTCTTGTCATATGTCAGTGTGTTTGGATAGTGTTAACCTTGCCAGTGGATTTGTAAAAACCCACTTTTTTTTTCTTTTTGAAAGCCTGGGAACCTGGATCACTTAAAACCGCAACAAGAAATCACAATAGTTTAGATGTGCTCTTGTAATAAAAGAACATGTAAGCCATGAGTTATGTTCTGACTGTTCTGTAGATTGTAGATAACCATAGATCACAAATATGATGATGTTATGTCACACCTTTGCCTTATATTCATTTAAATAGTGACTTAATAATCAACTGTGTAAAATGAAAACTGAGTGGCCAGAACATGTTTATACATATTCACATATTATTATTATTATCTTTTATTTATATATTGCCAACAATTTACGCAGCATCTAATTTTCATCTGTACAAGTATACAATACAAAATGAAATGCCCTAATGTTGAGAAAAATATAAGTAAAAAAAATATTCCGGCACATTTATAGAAATCTAATGTAGAAATTTAAATTGTACATGAGAATGCAGCTCATAAAAATGAAAACCTATATTTAGATATCATGAAGAGTTTCTTGGTTTTGTTTTAATGTATGCTAATGGTCTGAAAATATTATGTAAGCATTAATAATGAGTCTTCTGAATATATAATTTAAATTAAATGTGAGCTTGAGAGCGCTTGTAAGCAGCCCATTAGTGTGAGAAGCAAACAAGGTTTTTTTCTCTGTCTAAAAGGAATATGTATCCAAACCTTCAGTCTAACATCTCACAATTATGGGAACACTAATGATAAAACTCCAATCAACCCTGTGCTTTAGAGCAAAAGGTTGGGTTATTTCATACAATACCTAACTCTTGATAAAGTTAGTCAGTTACTACCAAAACTTTAGGGATCTCATGTAGTGCCCATCTGTTGTTCATTAGTTGTTTCTACTTCAGCTTAACAAATTGATTCAATCAAATAGTCTATTTACAAATCAATTCCAAAATGTAGGGAATCTGCCACCTATATTCTGTATCGCCATACCCTTTCATTTCGCTGTTCTTCAAGTTGTAACAACCCGGTCATTACTTCAATGGTGACACCAAGGAATAAGCAGACGCTGCTTAACACAAATCCAGTCATAAATCTTGCTCATTAATTCCTGGTGTCTTAAAAATGCAGCAAATCCAAAATAAAATGTTTTCTCCTTTTGCAGAGTTTTAATTAATCCACAATTTTAAGGTTTTGCTGTGAATGTGAAGAAAAACTTTTGCAAAGCCTAATTAGCCTCTCACACAGAGCTCTAAGAAATGAAAAGGAAAGAGTTTTCTTATCATCTATCTTTTTAGAGATTGTATTATACATTAAGTGTGTTCCTCTTTTATTACTCATCTGTACTTTATGTACGTTTAAAGCTATGTTCAAATTATGCACGTAATTATGTTAGTAGCTTGTTAAGTATTAACAGCAGCATAGCCAGATTAATCCTTTAACAGACAGTAACGTTCCAGCCCCGGGTGGTAATGCCATATAAACTGATATAGCAGCTGCTTAGGAAACCTGTAGATCCAAAGGACCCTTGGAGGCATAAGAGGAGTCTTTTTATCACATTGATGTATTTGCTTTAAATTAGATTTGTGGTCCTATATTTTGTGTTTACGTATCATTTTTGCTTATATTAAAGGTGAGACCCCAATACAACTTAGGGCTCCTAAAATCCTAAAGCTGCTCCTTGAATTTGCGTTACATTTTTGCAAATTTGCACACTACATGAAGCAGATTAGTCGATCTGATATCTACTTCAGAGATCCAAAAAGCATATATCAATAGGTAGGCAACACCTGTTTCATTTAGGAGCTACAAGACATTTCATTGGATTCTTTGATGGCACTTATTCTCTCTCTTGTGTTCCCCAGAATAATGACTTATTCACCACTTTAGAAATAAGTGCTCTCCACACAAACGAATGCAATTCTGCTATTATGCCAGATAATTTAAAAATAACCTTCTCAAAAATTGGTTTAGAACCAAAGTTGAATATGTATCTAATTAACAATCCTTGAAAGACAGGAAAAGACATTTATTTCACAAAGGTCATCTGAAATGACATTAAAATAAGTCTATTCACGTAATTGCTGAGTTTCTGTTTGACCATATAGACATGGGAACTTATTTGACACGTAAAAACATTAAATAAACCATGTTTCTTAAAAAAGAGCACTTTATAGAATATATAGTCTCACTTATTGAGCCACATGTGAGCCAACCTAATATCTGACGCAGCAACCTCGAACCACTGGTTCACCAACCAGAAGCATCTTTTTATAATCTTCTCAGGAATTATACCACAATGTCCTCTTTTCTGCTTACTTTTATCTCAAACAATAAAACTAGTAAAAAGCATAAGGGACACTCTTTGACATTAAAAATGCCACGGTGGAGCTAGATCTAGAAAGACTGCTTTTTGGAGGTAGAGTCAGTGATGCCAATGCACACAGTAACTAAGGCACACCAGCTGATCTAAGGTTACCTGTCTAGATCAATGATGTAGAAGCCTTATTTTTGTACTCTGGGACCAAAAGGAGGTTTTTAGAGGAAATTCTTCAGTTATATCTCTGCTTGAATGTAGACTAAATGCTAGTTAGAGAGGGTTAAAAAATTATTTTTATATATATTTATATATATATATATTCATTTGTTTATGAGAAATTGAAAAGTATTAATAAAGAGCAATTAAAATGAAAAAAAAACACACATTTGTTTTATGTATTACATGTTCTCTGGAAGACTTGTGAGCAGGGTGTTGGTTTGTCTTAGTCTGTCCAAGTTTGTCATACCCTTTGAATATATGTGTGTTAAGAAGAACTGCATATATTGTTGGCGTTAGATAAGTAAATAATATTAATAACAATAATAGTAAAGATAATCCTTGGTTCAAAGCAATTGTGCATTAGTATTTTTTAAAAATGCAAGCCCCCCAAAAAACTTGATTTTGTAGTGGTCAGAGTGGTCAGTATTAAAACAAACAACTAGTTCAAAGCTCATTATTTCTAATGTCTTTATCAGTTTTGTTTTTTTTATTTAACCAAAAGATAAGTTAGTCTCCAAAATAAGTGTGTGAATTTGTCCATTTAATTTTATGACATTATAGTACAAAATGCTTTCATGGATTGAAAAAAAATCATTCTTTTTTCAGTAATATACTATTGTTGTGTGCAGCTAAATTACTTTTTGTTGTTTGATCCAAAATGACCAAGGCCGCAGGGTGCTGAAATAATACACACAAATCATGATCACAATGAGAAAAATGGTAACACATCTAAAGATACAAACTGGCAATTCTCTTTATTTACTGTCCTAAAAGGTTTTCTCATCTTTAAAAGTCAATAGTTTCATTCCCTTTGTTCTGTGCCTTACTGTGCCTTCCAATCCTCTGCCGTTTGTTCCTTCTTCCTTTGTCCCATTCTCTCCCAATTTTTAATACATCTTTTTAAGGAGACATACAATATGTGAAAGTGCTTCAGAAAGAGAATATCTAATATAATGCACAGCTGATCGCTCCATTATGTATGACATGATGTCAATGTGCGTACTACAAAGCTTTAGGGGAGTAATCATAGAAATGGTCTTAACATTGGATTTTTTATTATATTTCATTATATTTTATATAGCGCCAGCAGATTCCGTAGCATAGAGCCAGTGAAATAATTTAGAATCACATACAATAACAAAATAATATAAAAGGAGAAGAGAGCCCTGCTTTTGCGAGTTTACAATCTAGTTCCATTTTTAATTTTCAAAATATAGATTAATGTAAACAACAATGACAATTGACTACAGTCCTTATATTAGCTTTCAGGACAAATTCTGTTGTATCAATTTACTTGATTTTAAGGCTATTTTTCTGAAGCATTTTTTTCTGTACATTTAATGCTTCTAAACTCAATTTAAAATAGATAATATTTATTTAATTTTCATCTTTTTCATAATAAATATTTCCCAAAATGTAGGTTTAACTTTGTTAATTGTTTTTTGATGCCGTCTACAAAAAGTACATCAGTTAAAACTTCACATTTTTATCCTTTTGTGAAGGTGCTATTCTTTAAAATATTTTATCATTGGTTTTCTTCAACATTATATTTTCTGTTATTATGTAGAAATATATTTTTCAGTAATATGTCACATCCCAGTGAATGAATCATCCTGACCAAATTAGGTAGGAGTGTGTGACCTTCTACTACAATACCTGGATTACTAAAGTAAACTTTAGTTGATGAATGTTAATTATAAATGAGTTTATTCACAGACAACATGTACATTCTGAAAACAAATATTGAGAAAAAAAACATTATACTGCTTTCTACGTGTAGGATTAATATGAGTCACAAAGGTTAATTGCTCTGCTGTTGTGTAATAAAGTATCACAAAGATGTTACTTGCAATTGTCTCTTATAGGGCTGGCAACATTTGTTAACAATTGACATACAGATGTATCTGTACAGATGTGTTATGTAAAGAGTAACTTCAAAGCGTGACATGAATATAATAAGATTTAATACATGTTTATGCACCAGTGACTTATAACAATACAAACTGCTGTTAACACATTTTTATGGATTTAAATTAAATGGTTAATTGATGTGTACACAGCTAGTGTATTGATTTGCAGAAATACATTTCTTGCCCAGGTAATTATGCTGTCAGTTCGGATGAAGGTGCTAGTAAATGACTTGTGCACATTTTGCACTCACAAATATCCTTTATTATATGAATGCACAGTAATATATTTTCTTGCTGAAAGAATTGCAGTCCCAACTGGGACTTGGGCATCTGGGGGGGCTTCAAAGGGGCCCAATGGATCAGCAGCAGGGGGATGAGAAATAGTATGCCATTTAAAGTAGGTTAACTAGACATAGAGAGCAAAAACACCTGGTAGTCAGTGGAGTGCAGCAAAAAAACTTTTATTTCATTCTGTACCCCCTTCCCAGTAGAGTGGTTTGGTCCACTCTCTTCCTGTCCCTCTTGCTTGTCTCCTCTCTTTCACGCTGGTAGCTGCTCCTTCACAGGCACAGAGTCCCCCCCTGAGCAGAGATGCAGTTTGCATGCTGCAGACACAAGGTAGTTTATTTCAAACATGTATTGCAGCTGGGGTTAGTTAACACTCCAGCTGTTGAGACTAGTCTGGCATGCTAAGCATCATGGGAAAGTGTGCACTCAACAACTGGAGTCCCAAAGGTTCGCTTTTATTTCATTATGAATTGGTACGTAGCTATTGTGGAATGCATTTCTCATCATTCTCAGCCATCCATTTGGTTGAGAAATAACTACATTTTGAGTGCCAAATGCTAGCCAAAACTGTCCAAGTGTGCTATTTTGGTTCCAAACTTGTATGTGCCTTTTTTGTATGTTTGCTGTGCATCACAGAGACACACGACACTACAAAACATTAACCTCTCTTGACTACCACTCCCATGATGTTGACCAAGCAATAATATGCAGCAGCCATATTGCTAGCTGAACATCATGGGAATTTTGTTCCTAAACTGCTAGTGTATGGTTCATGGTACTTAAGTAATAATATTAGATGTATAATTTTCTCTTACAGAATGCTTGAAGATGATCTGAAGTTGAGCAGTGATGAAGACGACAATGAACAGGTATATTTACAATTAGATACAAGAAATAACTCTGAATCAGAGTGGATTCTTTATCAAACCTCTTGCTCTACTGCTGATGTTGGAATATAACTTCCACCATCCCGATTTAGCTGCCTTAATGACCCACAACAACTAGTAAATGGTGGGCCATTCTGTTCTGGACTGCCTATAATTTACTGGTTGCCATCAAGCCAGTGGTACAACCTAGATGACCTATCCTAAATACATATGTCCCTCAATGCCATATAAATACTTTCAGTTTCATATGGATTTATTATGTGGTTATAGTGATCTCTAATGTTTCCTGTGTTTTATTAGGGGAGAGTTTTTAGAAGAGTCACTCTCATTTCTCATTTCTCATTCATAATGATAGAAATTCAACATATAGTAAAAATCAGGAGATAATGAATTAGTTGAACATAGATGAATCTGAGATTCTATGTGTTACGCAAAGATGAAACTGGAAGAGATATGTTCTCATTTCACCTTGACATCCTACATCAAATGCTTTACTGGGTAAGAAAAATATGTGTATTAAACACCCTTGCTTTTTCTGCCACTGTGCTTATTCAAATTAGAGAAAGTTTGGCATGGCAAGAAAACAATGGAGCAGACCCTGGTGTAGTAAATGAAATAAACCAGCTGAGGTTACCCTTCCCGATAATAGTGTAAGCCAGCAATGGCTTGGTTCTCACAGTCTCCCAAACTGGAAGAACATAGACTAAAAGCTGAAAAGAACTCAGATGAAAAGAACCAAGTCCACCACAGTTCACATCAATTCTAGGAGACATCCTTCCTTAGTATCATTTATTGTACAGTCAATACAGTCTTGGGAAAACGCATAGCCTAACGCGTTTGGCTAATGTATTGGCTGTAGAATATGTTGTATAACTTGAGAAGGTCTCCTACAATTCACTTGAACCCTGGTGGACTTGGTTCTCTTCATCTGAAGGTTTTTTTTCAGTAAGTGTGGCATGGCCCCTAGATGCAATCCAATACAAAAATAATCTGAACCTAAATTTATATTACATGGGCAGGTCCACAATATCAAATACATAGATAGACCCAGGGGTCATCTACTTCATTACAAAAATTAATCCAGAATTTAAAAAGCATTGGAGATAAGGGATAACTTTGGTTTTTATTGTTGAGGATGTAATAAACTAATATTACACCTTTCTATGACAAATACTATGTAGAGCTGTTTTTTCATGAAGGGGAAACACCCCGAGAATATATGTTGGTACTCTCCCAAATTATTGACTAAGCAAATAATAAATGACCGTAAAAACCTTCCAATATAAAAAGGTTCCGGAACCATTGCTTATATTTGTGTAACACAGAACTATTTCTGATTGAGCTACGCTATCTAATAAATACGTACTTCTTTGCTATTTGATAGGGTTACTTCGGATTAGTGAGACATTGTAAATGAAGGGTCAGATCTGGAATCAATTTCCATTTATGTTTGAGGAGAAGCTATTGATGCTGGACTCACAGCTCAATAAAAGATCTGTAGATAAAGACATCATCTTTCAGCATAAAAAGCATAATCAGTTTCAAATGTTTTTTGCAAAGACCAGGGTATTGACGTTTTTTTTATTTAATAGCCTTCCTTTAAGATCTGATTTATCATCAGCTTGATATATTTTAATTCCCCTTTTCCAGATATTGTGCTGACCATTGCATGTTTTAGTATCAAGTAAACATTTGCTTAGCTTTCCTTAAGGGAATTTCTTTCTTGTTCATTGTGCTGATTTAAAATTATTATGACAATCTCACTCAGCGGAACAGTCGTGTATACAGCAGTTAAACATTGTTATAATATATTTAAAGATATAGGTTTGCTTTTTAGAAGATATGCATTAGGCGATAATTTAATATATATATATATATATATATATATATATATATATATATATAAAAGGCTCATGGTTTCAACTCCTTCAATATATTGAATTATGCATCTAACAGGGCCAGCTCAGACTTTATTGCTGGAGAAACGTGCTAGTGATGGCCCTTGGTAAAGTATAGTGAAGTAAGAGTGCAACTCAACTGCAAACTCTCCTGCCAATTCTCAATTATTTAACTATTCAGTTATTGCAAGTGAACCTCATACATGCTAATCCACATACATTTGATCACAAATAATACGGTATACTTAAAGCTCACTTTGTATATGTTTTTCTTGTGCTTGTGGCGTGCTTGGGTTACTTGTTATCTTATAAAAGCTATATTAAGACTCTGTTCTGAGTATGCATAGTAAAAATACAAATTTTTGTATTTTTACAGGGACATTATAGTTTGATGTACAAATCGGGACAACTCATTACTTGATACAAGTGAATACCCGACAATATAACCAGTGTGTATAAAATGTGCCTCTGGTGCAAAGAGCAGAATTCACTAAAGGGGAGAAACCTGCTCGTGTTGGCCCTTTATAATCAATAGTGAAGTGAGAGATGAAACCAAAACTTTCCCGCAAACTCTACAGAGAACACTTTGTGTAGTGATCGCCATAGCAACCAATAAAAGGTTCATACTGACTGGAGCATTCCATTGGTTGGTAATGGAACCAACTCAATAATATGACCATTTAGTAATGGTCCTTAATTATTCATTATCTATACCCTCAAGGAGAGGCCTAACTTTCATTCATTCCATACCCATATCCATATGTGTGTAGAGCCCTTTTAAATATGACTGGGTTGCGAAAGCCATAACACTATTAGCAATACAATATTTTTGGCAGATAAAGAAATGTAAATTTCAATGTCTTTTTGTATTCTTTTCATATTCAACATTTTCCATGATGCCAAAATTTACCCCAACATTTTAAATAAAATACCGGGTTTGCACTAAAAAGTCGTTATGGGGAATTTCATCATCAAAAATTTACATGTGAAAAGGGGCTTTTTGGCCCTTTTCTTATTGAACATATGTTGTTGTTTTTTTTTGGAGGAGTGTATTCATGTATGGCTTGTATTCCATAATTATGTGTTATTTAAAAAAATAATAATGAAAAGCAAAAAAAACAAAAAATGCCACAAAAAATCTCCAGCTGCTTAAACAGTTTGACAGACTGAAGCCATTGGAGCCCCCAGCTGTGTTGCTTAGCAACATTTTAATTCAAGAAGAATCGAAGGAGATGAAATCCCTGTGGAGCGGGAAGCAGAAATAAGAGGGCAGTTGACAGATGATCTGAGTTGTTCCTTCTAATATACTGTGAAGATCACTGGCTCTTTTCATGAATGATAAATGGGCTGTACACAGATCAATGAGTTCAGCAATAAACGGGATCCTGGCTCTCTGTTTACAGCTAACCACCGATATGCCCACAGATGTGCTCATTGAGTTGATCCAGTGTGCGTATTTCCAACACAAGAGGAAATTGATCTGTTTGGCCATAAGTTGGCCTTTTCTCCGCCTAGGTTGTATGATAGTTTTATCCTTTCCTTTTTAACTAGGGGAATAGGTCAGATCAGAGCAGGACAGGGTACGATGCTTTAGCTGTTATGTGACTACTTTTCCTACTAGGATCTGACAGTTTGCAGGATGCCCAGTCGTACGGCAGAAAAAGTTTGAGTTCAAAAGTGTTGTTCATAATTTTTTAGCAGAATATTTATGTATACCGGTATATATATTCCACATCGGTATATACGTATAATGTAGCGAATTTTTAATAAATGTTAAAGGCTTTGCTTGGCTCGCTGACATTAATGGTTAGAATGTCGTGAGAACGCAATGTTTTCCATTGCTCGTTACCGCACAGAAATCTACACTGCTGCTTTGTAGTACTATCTTCCATTGTTCAGTGTTGTCTCTTGTGGAGAAAACCTTTAGCCCAGAATGCATTAGATTTCTGCTGTTCACTTGCAGGAGCGTGTACGATTGTCATAAAGAGAAATCAGTATGCTAATTAAAATGGTAATTTTATGACACTTTTAGAAGGGAGTTGTACAGACCAACCTTCAGCTCCCGAAAGCAGTTTATATAGCGCAGTCATGTTTTAACACTGTCAGTCTCAACTTTTAAGCACTTGAACAGAAAATTACTTTGTGTTCAAGTGCCGATAAACTGCAAAAGCAAGATAATTGTACATTGAGGATATTTAAAAAACAACATTTTGAAATACCAAAAAAGAATTTAAATAAAGATTCTTTTGTTCCAGTGAATAAAATAACTGTAAAAATTATTGTAATTCTCCATTCTAATACTGGGCATCATTGGCCATGGCCATATTTTTGCCATGTTTTGCCAATGTTATATGAAACTGCCCAAAGTGACTAAAAAACTTTTTAGAATAATAAAGATTACATGTTATACAACTATGTGAATGTAGTTTCTTTTAAGCGTTTGCTAAAAACTTCTGCTCAGGTATAACTTTGTAGGTTTTCACATTAAAAAGAGTTTGCAGAAAAACTGCAGTTTCATTTATGGTTTCAACTCCCTACTTTCGTGATTCATTACAAATGACCAACATTGGCAGGACCCTGCTGAGGGCTGAGTTGGCCCTGTATAGTGCATCATTTAATGAATGAGGAATCTCAGCAATTTAACTGCATATTATGCTGGACCTGCTGCAAGAATAGCTTGACTGGCCCTGTATAAAGCATATTTAAATCAGTGAGCTTTTTTTTTTTTACTATGCATATAAAAACTATGCATTATGTAAAAATACATATAAACTATGCATTATGCAGGGCTAGCATAGACCTTCCTGTGAAGAGATCTGCTAGGGAATTCAAAGAGTTTAAACCACAACCCTCTTGCAAACTTTTGTGCCAATGATGAAGTGATTTATGAATTTTGTGCTGTAGAGCTTTTAGATAATAATACGTGAGTAGAAGTGGGTTCAATCAGTCTGTGGCACAAGGTCAATACATAAAGTCCAGTCTCCAGTGTTGGAGATGCTGCAGAAAATCTTGGTATAATACATGATAAGTGAATTAAAAAAAAAAAAACATGTTTAGTCAAATCAGAACTCCACTACAGATGTCAGATCAAATATTTATATTAAAGTTTCTGAATATTACATATGACCTTATTTGGTTTTACTTTCCACAGGCAAACGAAAAAACTAAGCCAAGAAACATTCCAGTGAAGTAAGTTTGCATGTATTCATTATATGGTGTTAATTCAATACATACACGTAAAACCATGACACACATGAGCAAGGAATTTTGATTATTTTTCCATGTACCAATCAGAGGTTCTACTGGTGATATCTGACTGACATAAAAGAACGCATTTGAACATGTATTATTCTTAAGCCCGTTTTAGTTTGTTTTCACGTTCTAAAATAAAGTGGATTTTATGACCTTTTTACTTGTCAAATGGATCAATGGGTCACTGTTTTGCAATGTAGGTGTTATTATTATTTCACTGTGTTATGTTGGCGTTCCATTTGTTTGTTTTGTTGGAAATACTAAGCAACTCAATCAGAACAAAATGGAGTTGCCTTACTCAGTTGACGTGTGAAAATGAAAACCTGAGTGAGCTGTGACCTCTTAGAACTTGTATTCCTTTTTCTGAAGACCTGTTAGAGCGCTCTCTCATTCTCTCTTTCCATTCAGAACTCTTTCTTCAACGTTATTTTTGACATGATCTATATGTCCTTGCCAAAATCCCTGTTAGGATGCTGGTGATTCAGCTGCTTCTTTCTGCTTAATTTTTGATATCCCCTGCTATGGACTAGGGAAGCATTGAAAGTCCATCATAGTCACCTCCTAACAATGTATAATGTATTTGGATACCTAATGTAATAAGCCCGCACATTAAAACAGCAATGTACGCTAACTTGTAAATGCTTAATTTCTGATACTTAACTATAACCTTTCTTATAGCAGGCGGATAATATTTCTATGGCCCCCGTACCATTCATACTCACTCATTCATACATCTGTCTACGCAACGAAAAGTACTGTTCAAGCTAATAAAACTTTGCTGATCTGTCATTTTATTCTTGGCTGACAGAACCGATTTCAGTTTCTAGAGCAATAACCATTCAGTACCTGCTTTTGTGTCACATGACAATGAAATGTTCCTGCCAAAATATATGAATGAGAGAAAAATGTATACAATTTTTGGGAAGGGTTTGGCCCTTTAGCATAACTAGAACTGGTGTCTATTACAAAAGAGTTTAGTCGACCAGAGTAGGTGGAACACCTGCTAAGAATTGTTACTTTCCATGCAGTAGAAATAAAATGTAAAACACGCTGCAGCCTAGTAGTTCAGATTTTTTTTTAGCAAGTGTGAAAAAAGTATAATTCTCCAAATGCAAATGGGTTTGGCTAAGAGCCACACGCTAATTTGATGAGTTGAATGTGTCGTTGACAGCTGTTCCAAAATGGAAAAAAAGTCATAGATGTCATTGATGTAAAGTGTCCTACTTTCCTGGGTTTGTTGCCATAGATGTGTTTTGCTTTTTATTCCCCTTAACACAATTTGTGTACTGTGATAATCATGATTAGTTAAGTTCTAGAGATCTTAATAGACTTAAGGCGTAATAATAAGGTTTACATACCAATGTGACAGGAGAGTTGAACTTATTTTTGTACCTAAATGAAATACCAAAAACAAATATAGCGCACACTAAATCTATTAAAAAAACATAACGATCAGTTGTCTATAGGGCTTCTAAGATAACAAAAAATATAATTTCCTGCAATTAGTTTTTCGTCAATTTGTTTATGCATGATCAGGAAAGGCATTTCTTATCCTCACCAGATTAGACTGAGATAAAAGATATGTTGTTTTAAATAAATATTGAAATTGTTTCCAAATTCTGATATAATTGTTATAGCTCCCAGCCTACCTGCACATTCTATTTATTGACACTATGACCTTTTCATCTGTTGTGAATTGCTGTGGGAATGAACATTTGTTTTGTACACCCTACCACTGGTATAACCATATTATGACATTACAGAGAAAAATGTAGAAAAATATGTGGGAAATAGCATTTTCTTTCCTGTAGGTTGTAGGATGTTGAGGCAGGAATACCCGCTGGAGACCGGGGAGCAACTTTCCCCCACCTGTCTACAAAAACCCACCCAACCTAGTTTTGGCAACGGTCATCATTGTCATCCTTTTACTGCAGAAGGCTTCCTCAGGGACGATCTTACAAATATTCTAATACCGTATAGGGGAAGACTTTTTATGTTGTTTCCCATACTCTTCAAGGAAAGATTCTTATTATGTTAAGTTAAGACTCCCCATTCCTTAATCTGCCATCCCACCTGAGGACCCCTGAGGTCCTGTTGTAAGTGCAACAAGTAACATTTTGCAATGCATTTTCTTATAGCTCATACTCATCATTGGCATGACCTGTCAGGTTTTGACCTCAAGTTTTAGTTTCTAAATCAATCTCGAGGGGTCACACTGATCCATTAATATTAACATATGGCTACTGGGGTACTGAAACTGAAATCCCTGCTTGAATGCAGATGGCTTACTTTAAAAAATCTTTACATCCTTACGAGTGATGGGTTTCACAATACTGTTTTCAGAACTTTTGGTTGCTGATTTTTTTGATACTAGCCCAGGCTTTTAAAGCATCTATGCATTGAAAAAAACTGACTCAGGGGAGCTTGCCAATCGTTTTTCTTCCTTTTACCACTTGACTAATGGTATGAGAATGATGGTGCCATCTTCCTGAAAGTTAACTCAATACGCACAGGCTCCATCACACCCAATAAGTGGTAATGTCTTGAGTCTTATCAATCCTGGGGGCAAAATCCACCTGATACCCAGGCCTACCCAAGCATAAGAACAATATACTAAGACAGAACATACCTTTTATTTTCTAAGATACTTATTAACAGCTGGAAATATATTTCTAATAATATTGTATACCAAGTAGATAATCATTCATAATCAATAAATTGAGCAGATAAAAATTCAAGAAATAAATGTTTCAGAAAATAACATTTCTGCAAGGTTAATTTTGCCTAGCACAACATTTCCAGGTTTTGAATTACCCCTTTTATTCCTAGAGGAATCTTTTCTGCGCTTGCAATAATTGAGGCTGATTTTATTGCAAAATTACCTCTGGATGAGGAACGTACTCCAGAGAAAACATGTATGGGTAAAAATATGCAGTGTTTGCCAGTGCAACGATACCCAGCCATATACAGCTATAGTTCCCAATCTGTCTGTGCATTGAAGCAGAAAATTCATTAACAGCCCTTCTGGCAGGAGAGAAAAATAGACATATTAAGGAAATTTACTTGGACTTTTTTCAGAACTAGTTGGATAACAGGTCAGTAATCAAATTGCACCTTGTAGCGTGTGCACTAAATATATTAAGAATGGCAGAAAAATATTACTTTTCAAACTTGGTACAGAACAGGCAGACCAGCTAGTAAATAGAGGCAATTATTTGATATGCATGTTCAAGGTATGGACTCATTTGCGTACTGATATTTTCTTGTTTACCTTCCTTGGGAGGTATGTTTAAATCTTGCTGCAGTCACCATTTATTTTCTAGAACAGATTTTTGCTTGAGTACAGCTGCTGTCTATAAATAAACGCACATGATTAATCTTATGTATTATGCCAGCGCTTTAGCCTTATTCCTGGATTTTTTTCAGATTGGTAAGCATTGTAGGCAGCAAATGAGATTTTATTAAAAAAAAACATAGTCTGGGTAAGTGACACAAACACAATGTAATGCATTTTACCATTCTATTAAAAAAAAGCCATTGGTTTGTTCTTGTTTAAAAAGTGCTTTTTTGCTGTAAGGAAAAATGTTTTCCTATGTCTAATTAAGCTTATGGGGGTTCATCTAGCAGCAATGTGTTGATCACAGCGGCCATTTTTAACTATGTCACATATACATTTCACGTATTGCTTACTGGCTAATGTAACGTGCCGCCCCATAGTATATATATAAGGCATATAAACTCACAGAAAGGAATTTGTTACTCAGTTATACATCACGTGTTCTGGGACATATAGGACAACTATCAGGATCAGTATACGAGAGTCCACACAAAATATGTTCTTTGCTTCTCCATGATTTAAAATTGTGTCTTGACTTTCACTGGAAATCTTGGGAAATAAGAGCTCTGTTGTACTAGTAAATCTTGGGTAAAATAAAAATAATACATATTAAAGTCGTTTATATATAAATATACTCTATACACATATCTTTTAGGCCAAGAAAGCTGGTTAGGTTGCGTAATACTTGAATGCTTTATCGATAAGTAGCATGGTAGGCTGTCTATGACATGTCCTGTGAGTGATTTTAGCATCGAGATAATCTTTCTCCTTTAGCCACAGAGCACTCCTTTCTTTTGTTGGGTAAGCATCATTGTTTGTGCATGTATATGTCATATTATCTACTACCGCCATGTTTGGCAGCGTTCCTCGCCATTTTGTTGTAAGATGTATGACATGAGCCGTGTGTTAAAGCCTGTGCCAAGCATCAGAACAAATCCACGGCTGGCTCTTGTTTGGCATAATGATTGTAATTTGGGAAACTCAAGTGTATGCTGCTATGTTACAAATGTCAATATGTTGGGTTCCAATGTTAACCACTTCTGTTAATGTGTCCTTATAGTGTAAATTTACTTTAGCACAAGGGATACTGAATTAGTTACAGTCTTTCCCTTGCTAAAAACTTAAAGCTTTTGATGTACATAATATATTTGCCATCTTAACCCTTGTCTGTGTTTTAGTTTTTTTTTAATTTAGCTTTATTTATTCAGTGTTGAGAATACGTGAAGACTTCTACATCGAGAAGCAGGTTGTATAAGATAAAAAAAAAATATTCCTGTGGCCATAAACAGATTTTCGTGTTTAATCGCATGGCTAATAGTACAGATAATGCAATACTACAGAATATTTACATGTTTTGTTTTTTTTTAAATGGGCTCCACGTAGGTGTTAATGTACTCATTATGGATTATTAAATTGGAACAATATTTATCACTGTAGATACAACATTAATTTGATATGTAATTGGCAAGCAATATCACAGTAGAAACACAAACGCCACAATGATATGAAATGAATTTCCCGAGGGTCAAAAGGGATATTAATGGGGAAAGTTAATATTTTCATGCTACAAGACATTGCTTTCATTTGTTTTTGGTGACACTCAAAAAAAGATAGCTATTCATAAGCCAAGTGATCTGTTCTTAAGAATTTTTTACAAAAAATATTGATTACATTTTTTTCCGAAAAGTCCCAAAATATGTATATTGCTGTACGGGGCCCAGAGAAGATATTGTAAAGAAGTACCTTTAAAGCATCACAAATGTTAACGTTACTCTATGAAAACTGGCGTTACAGCAGCAATATGTTTGAAATTGACTGCAAAGGGTAAAGGTTTTTTGCAGTAGGTAACATGGTTATTGGTGCGCATGCCCCCCAACATTTCAGGTGTTGGGGGAGGTAGGAGGCAGGAAGGAAGGTGGTTGGCGGTGGAATTAGGTGTGGACAGCCCAGTAAGTGAGCGGGGTAGAAGGTGTGACCACCACAGCCATCTAACCTCGCAAGTAGGCAAAGTGGGAACTGCAATGGAGACCTGTGCTGGTTTGTTGACTGTGGGGAGGTATGATCATGTAATATTCTTAATGAATTAAATTCACAGTATTCTAGCTGTGTCATTATCTAAAAAGTTGACTTCTTTTACTAATTTAAGAAAAGGTCAAGGCAGCTTTTAAATATTTTCAAACATGTACTGAAATATACATCATCTTTATAATTATAACGCTGCAAATCATTCTATTATGGCCATACATGTTACGATCTAAACTATAAAATTAGAGACATTTTTTCCACAAACATGCCCCACAACCATCCAACATGACATCCAGCGCACATTTTGTTGGTGTGATGAACAACTGCGTCAGACTGGACTGATCTGATTGGGTAATGAGTCACTCAAACTTATCTTCATTATAATGAGTAACTATTCAGGTGGGTCTAAGGGAAAGAACGAGACAACTAATTGGTCATATCTGTCAAATATTCTGCTTAAAACCAATACCTCCAATGCTGTGATTAAATGTATTTGTGTTAAAAAACCAAAATATGTTGAAGAATAAATAAAACTAGATTCATTCCATTTTGCAACGTTTAGTCGGAAAAAAAGAGGAAAGCATAAAAAGCCTTTTGTATCAGCCATGGCGAACATCTTTAAAGTCAATTTACCTGGCATATTGCTAAATACATTGGTGTTTAACAAGCAACGCATTGAGCTCATCAGAACAAGTAGAGATCTGGTTCCCAATAGGTGTCCGTGAAATGATTGGATATATTGAGTTTTCTTGTCATTCAAAGAAATGTTCTCCTGTGTTCAAAATCTAATCTCTCCATCTCAATTTTCAATAAGACGTGCCATAACATCTAACAGCATCTTCATAATGAAAATGCATTTACTATCAGGTCTCTTTTTCTGTCCCATTTCTTATGCATTATCCATTAAAACACTGTTCATTTAACAGATACTAAAGATAGCATAAACTCCAACGCAATTGATTTGTCCACATACTGGAAAAGAAATAGATCTAAATCAAAGTAAAGGATTTGCTAATATTGTATTACCATTTTTTTCTTTCTTTTTTAAATCCCTAAACTGCCTTTTACAACTATAGATTTGAGATACACACAAAAAAAATCTATAGTTATTACAAATAAAATGACTCCTAGCATGCCCTTGGCTGCTTTTTATTTCTTTTAAAACTATATTCACCTACAGCTTCTGTTAAGTAATATTCAGAATGTACGATGCCATTTGCTATTAATTGAGGGCCATTTGCTATTAATTGAAATTCAATCTAGCATGCTTGCACCTTTGCTTGGGACTTTGGTTTCCCCATCCCCTAAAAAAATTTGAGCTCTCGTAAATAAGCCTATAGGCTGTGCCTAATATAAAACTATCATATATCACTATATATATATATATATATATATATATATATATATATATATATGTATATATATGTGTGTGTGTGTGTAACTTGGACAGCACACTTTATAGATCATAATGCTCTCTTGTGTTGGACGATGTGAACTCTAAAAGTTATGTAAAAGCTTCTATTTGTTCCATCTCATTACTGGTGGTTGGAAGTACATTTGATGTGAATTTTGACTGAAATAACATTCACTAATCCTCTTGATACATTTTCGCATCTTCATGCCAGTACAGCATTTTGATTTTTCAAAATCAATAAAATCATATTGAATTATGGTGCCTGATTATATTAGGTTACAGTTAAATTACACCGTGATTCATTTTATGTTTTCAAAGATTAAACCAGGATTTGCTTGCTTATAGATATATTCATTGGATAATGGACAGCATCGTTACATTTTAGATGATGTTAACAATCGTGAGTGGTGATCTCAATTTTGAAACCTAGAATTTTATTTTCTAGTTTTTCATCTAGGTTTTTTTTCAATATTTATGTCACAAAAGATATTTTCAATTATTTTTGATTATAAGTTAGCAAATTCTATGCATTCATTTGTGCTCATCCGAGCGAAAAATTAGAATTTTTATTGCTGCATCTGTAAACATTGGCTCTTTTTTAATGACTACAGTCTTCAATAATTTAACTTGTCGTAATTTGAGCAATTTGGGCTTTTTCTAATAGTATGCATTTGTAAAGTAGATGTTACAAAAATAAAATCTTTATGTTAATCACTAAAGCATAACAAAATAATGCATGTTAGCATTCCGTTGAACAGGTTTAGATACTTAAAATATGCATACAAAAAAGTTATGAGACCAACTCAGCTAAAAATAGCTAGAACTTAAAAAAACTGTTCTACAGTGAATGACACTCAGGAGAGTGTCAGATTTTATCACAGTGTTAACATTATAGAGGTAAAATCTACATCAGCATGTCAGACTAGTCCCTCAAAAAGTCTACATCCGAAATCCAAAGCAAACACTTTTGAGAAACATCACCAGACATAATATTATTTATTCTTTGTGCTCCAATCTTGAGAAACTGAAGTCATGTCCTGTGCCAAACTTGTGGTACACTCGTGGTATAGTCACAAAAAAAAGCACTCAAAAAGTCAATACACACAAAATGCACATCAATGAAGAGACATTGCATTTTATATTTTATTTTATATTTTCTTGTGAACAACCCAAAGTAGAGAAATGAATAAAAAGCCCTGCATAGTTCTCAAGTCCATGACTGATACAACCCCATAACAGGTAGGTGCTGTCCTGTGGTGGTAGGGAGTGAGGCTAAGGGATCAAAAGTATCATCTCCTCTCTAAAAGGAATTTAGCTATTGAGCTAATTTCTCTATCAAACAGAAGCCACAACATATAGCCCATATAAGTGTTTACAAGATTTAGTAATAAGGTGCCGTTGAGCAAGAAAGTCCATTACTGGACTTACCTTTACAGTGAAGAAGACCCCCCAAGAGGTCCCCAAATTGTGAAAATACATACAAAATGTGCATGAGGCTAGCTTATTGACAGTTTTTAAATAACCTTTCAGCCCTCTAATGAAGTAGCCCTGGAAGGCCAAAACACACGCCTGATTTCGTTAGTTCCCTTGTGCTGAAGAAGTTTTCCTCCTATTTTGGATCTAGACTGTGGGTAGGACAAGTCTGATAAGCTGGTGGAGACTTTACACTGGAAAAGTAAAACATGAGACTCTCCTGACTTGGAATTCACCAAAAAACACTTTGTTTTATAAAAAAATTGAGGTGTTCTAATACTGTAGTTGATGAATCATGACATGTCTGAAAACGAACATGCAGTTGTGGGGATAGATAAGAACATAAGCTGTGTCCCATAATGGTGTCTTACCTGGGCTCCCACATTTGCATACACCTGTTACTTTATACAGAGCTGTAAACATAGTACAGGGATAGGTGTGTGGCCCTGAGCCTTCAATAGACTTCTGTGCGTAGACGTGTAGATAGGGTTTGTTTTCAACGCACTCCAGTTGTTTAGCATTTTACTTTTTTTTACGCCATTGAATTGATAGATTGATGTGATTGTGGTATGGTGGATTTTAGTTTCTTCTCATAAGGTAACTGTTGCTTGTACTATGTTTGTCAATCAGCATAGTTGTTCTCCTTACAACAGCCGCCTAAACTAACCAACAGCAATTATTAAACTAAGAATAGGGAGTAATAAAGGAAAAGGAATAATCCTGTAATTTAGGATGGCTACTCCAATGCTTTATGCATAAGGTGGGTTTCTAATGGGCACACATACACACTCGCACCCTGTAACGATGTACATTATTATCATTATTGGTTTACACATTTACAATAATGCTTACTTGTGCCAGTGTAAGCACCTGTTTAAATACCTCTATATGTAATTTTCCCATATCGCCTTCATAAAACCATTATGTTTAGGAGTGTTTACCTGTTTACAGTCCTATAGAAATTAATTTTGTAATAAAAAAACAGTCATTAGTTTTAGAAAAATCAACAACCGAGCAGAGAAATTTAATGGGAAAAGTAATGTCGTTTTTTTTGTTGTTGAAAGAAATCTGAATAAGGGCTGCTTCCAAAAAAATGGCCATTTGAATCCAAAGAGGATCATTACAGTCTGGAGTATTTTATTTAAATAGGAGTTCATAATATAACTGATCTAAGAAAGCATGCTGTGAGGAAAGAAAAAAATTGTACTGCAATTTGCACTCATATCTTTTGCTGCCAATTTTACAAGAATATAAATTCTTTTACTCCATTTTAAAAGAAAATGCTTCTTCACATACACTGGGTATTTGCCCACCACTGCTGTAGCTGAATAGTGAAATATTATGTTAAAGTACTTTGGTCATCAAAGTGTTATATACTGTATTCTACTTTGTCTTACATTTAGTCACATCCTTGTCATATTTTCCATTTTGTTTCAATGCTACATTTTTAGTGAAGTGTATTTTAAAGAGGAAGTTTAAGGACTTCATGTACCTTAAAGGGATACTCAGGGGTTCCAGGCATAATCCCCAACAAATAATGCATACTTAGCAATTAATCACACTCCCCACTTAATCCGTCATTGCAGTACCATTATCATTATTCTTATTGACCTCACACAATGCATCATTACGGTTACCATATTTGTTGCACAGAAAAATTGAAACATAGAATTTGAGGCCAGATAAGAACCATTCAAACCATCTAGTCTTCTCATTTTTTTCCTGATGTAAAGACTTAAACCTCGATTGGTACTTGGTCTCATCTTAGATGCCTATCCCATGCCTATCCCACAACCAGCCCAATAAAAAGGTATTATTTATATATACTTTGAGAGATGGAATGATGTTCACTCAGGGTTTCAATATTGTATAGATGTATGCTGATAAGTACTGAAGTGACAGTCTGAATAGAGAAGCAACATTCTTCTTGAAATCTTGATTCCTGAGCAGAGACAGGTCATATAGCCTCCGATTGTTGTAATAAGCAGTCTTGGCAGTTGCTTCCCATTGGCATCACAGTAAAAGGCATGTCAGTATTGCTACCTCTTCCAGAATATATATTTAGTCCTGACTTTATATATCATTTATGTATATGATCCCCTGGGAATAGAGTTCCTATCTATATTTTTAATATGTTATTTAACTTGACAGTACTCCATAAAAACAGATAATATGTAGTGAAATCTAAAAAAGGACCGAACAATACAGCGAACAGTAGGAAGCGATACACTGTTCGTAAACATAGTATTAAAACCATTTGCATATAGTATTAACATCTGTGATTAAAGTCTAAATCATGGAGTGTTTTCTATAAACAAACTTTTCAATTCGCAATCTATTTTAAAACAAAAATAAATGACACATTGTGTATGAAGAAGTTGGTAGAATACAGTGCTTATAGAAACAAGGGGATATTTCCAGAAAGCTCACAGTATCTAAATGGGTTAGTGGTTATTTGCGCTAATTAAAAGGATTCCAGTTGTGGTTCCAGAAGTAGAGATGAAAGGTCAAATGTGTTAAAGATATGAGCAAGGTCTTCTTCCCCAGGGTCAGACTGGCAATGGCTAGATTGCTCCTGCACTGGTGATGGTAATATATGCTTTGGCCGGATATGCACAGCTGAACACTATGTTTTTGTGCTCACTACAGCTATTATTAGTATTATTATTAATCACATAGAACTTTTCATATGTTTTAAGTCCGTGTTGTTGTATGACCCTCTTTTCTTGCTGTAACAGCATGCTAAGCTAGAAGTAGCCAGTTTCCACCAAAGAGTAGAAGGTAGGACTGACTTAATGGTATGGAATAATCATGTACACAAGAAATTAAACTAGCTACTCCCATAGTCTTTATAGAAAGTGGATTTCCAAAACATTTATTGCATATTTTTATTCATAAAGCCAACACCACAAATGTTACATATTCCAAAATGTATAATAATACATTTTAATAAATGTAATAAAAACATAAAAAAGAACTGTAATGACAGACTCTTATGCTTGTACTAGGAAGAAAAATTTACTTGTCATTTTTTTGTGCTAAACCTCCATTTTTAGTAAATGACATGCCAAAAGATATTTATCAAAGCCGAGAGACACTAAAGCATGAGCTCTAATATTTTTCCTTTTTGTTAGATATTCTCTAACCACTAGATGTAATCACATTAAATATGTACTTTTTTAGCTGAATGTCTGCTTCATGTATCTTTCTGAAGGATCTTAAAAGTACATAAGGTCTGTAGGGCAGCCTTTCTTAAGTGCAAATGAGGCTCACACTAGACTGTCTTCAAGACTTCAAATTATTTATATTCTTTTTCCATTTTCAATGATAATAAAAGGATGGAACTCCCTGTCTTTTCACATAGAATAATGTCAGGTATCATTAATCAAATTTGATGACTAACGTTAATCTGACATGTTGGGTCGTTGTTGTCTGATCGTTGTTTTTATTGAATTTATTTTTCCAAATAAATAAAGAGTTATTAGCTGTTAAATGCTCGCTGAGTGTATACAAGAGAATTCCAGTAATTGTTTTTATGTAGCGTAAATCTAACACTTGTAGAATGCAGGCTTTGAAGGTTTCTAAAACAAGTAAATCATTGTTTCTAGCAAAAATTCCTCAAGCCGGCAGTTATAAAACATCTCAAATAGTAATGGGAAATAATTAATTCTGCACATATATACTTAATCACCTTTATTCAAGTGCTTGTATGTAGGGCTGAAACAACGAATCGATAAAATCGATAATAATCGATAACGGAAATCGTTGTCGACGATTTCCGTTATCGATTAATCGAGTGATCGATTCGTTGTTGGAGCACTCGGCTCCTTTTACTTACCTCCGCGAGCGTTCCCCGCTTCCGCTACACGCTCTGCACTCTCCGCCTTCTTTTAGTTGCGTGTGGCTCCGTTCGCACAGAGCGGTTCGCTCTGTGCGAGTGGCTCCATTCGCACAGAGCGATTCGCGGGGGTGGGGGTGGGGGTGGGGTTTCAGGGGATGCAGGGCAGAGTGGGGGTGGGGGGGCAGGCCAGGGTAGGAGACTGAGTGCAGGGCAGAGTGGGGGTGGGGATGCAGGGCAGGGTGTGAGTGTGGGGGCAGGGCAGGAGACTGGGTGCAGGGCAGAGTGGGGGTGGGGGTGCAGGGCAGAGTTGGAGACTGGGTGCAGGGCAGAGTGTGAGTGTGGGTGCAGGGCAGAGTGGGTGCAGGGTGTGAGTGTGGGTGCAGGGCAGAGTGGGTGCAGGGTGTGAGTGTGGGGGCAGGGCAGAATGTGGGGGCAGGGCTGGGTGCAGGGCAGAGTTGGAGACTGGGTGCAGGGGCACAGTGCAAAGTGCGGGGTGCAAAGTGCCAGTGCTGGGTGCAAAGTGCCAGGGCTGGGTGCAAAGTGCCAGGGCTGGGTGCAAAGTTCTGGGTGCAAAGTGCCAGGGCTGGGTGCAAAGTGCTGGGTGCAAAGTGCCAGGGCTGGGGCAAAGTGCTGAGTGCTGGGTGCAAAGTGCCAGGGCTGGGTGCAAAGTGCCGGGTGCAAAGTGCTGGGTGAAAAGTGCCAGGGCTGGGTGCAAAGTGCCAGGGCTGGGTGCAAAGTGCCAGGGCTGGGTGCAAAGTTCTGGGTGCAAAGTGCTGGGTGCAAAGTGCCAGGGCTGGGGCAAAGTGCTGAGTGCTGGGTGCAAAGTGCCAGGGCTGGGTGCAAAGTGCCGGGTGCAAAGTGCCAGGGGTGGGGCAAAGTTCTGGGTGCAAAGTGCCAGGGCTGGGTGCAAAGTGCCAGGGCTGGGTGCAAATTGCTGGGTGCAAAGTGCTGGGTGCAAAGTGCTGGGTGCAAAGTGCCAGGGCTGGGGCAAAGTTTCTTGAACAGTAATAGTCCACCTCTTTTCAGAATGTTTGGGGTTATTTTGTTTCATAAATATTGTGTTTGGGTTTTTGTACTTTGAAAATATTGTTTTTTTATTACATCATAACAAAATAAGAATGTTAATGTAAATTTTAAGTTGTTTTTTAACATCCAGTTCATTAAATTATTTTAAATAAACAAAAAATTTGCATATTGTTTTTTTTTATCCGATTAATCGATTAATCGAAAAAATAATCGGCCAACTAATCGATTATTAAAATAATCGTTAGTTGCAGCCCTACTTGTATGCCACTTGGCTGTACTGTACACAAAATATCTGCTTTCTCAAAAGCAGCCCCAAGAAAGCTTTTGGGAAAGTACTGAATATGCAAAATGTGTGCGGCGTTCGCCTGCACAGATACATTGACTTACCTCCATGCTTCTTTGTATTATATTGTTTTATAATTTTTTTTACGGGCTACTGCAATAAATCTACCATGTTCGTTTTTACACAGATCTGCGATGTTCTTGGAACGGTTCATTCTATGTTTATTTTATGTTGAAATTAATATAATTATAATTAATATAATGTAAAGCAATTTATTGCGGTGCATTCCATTAATATTTTGACATCATTTTTTTATAATTCTTTGTGTCTAACGTGTCAGATCAATCTAATTAGCGATAACACCAAATAGCTGGGCACATGGCAATATCAGTAGCTATTTGTGATCACTCATTACTAATGGGAACCTATAAACACATTGCCATATGTTAGTGTGGACTTCTGAATTATCGCACTAATAACTAACGGTCAATGTTGTGGTCATTATTGGTGTCATCAGACATCAGCTGTGCTACATTAAATCTTAAACACAAAGATAAGCTTTGACAGTCACTGTGTTATAGAGGTTTGTGGACCAAACCACATATCGGAGTATAATGGATTCTAGTTTTTAAATTCTGTATATCAAGGGGTCCGTTGGCAATTCCCCATTCCCAATAAAAATAGCACTCTAAAGAGAGTATAGATTTAAAATGAACAGAGATGGATCAAGTTGGGGAAGCTACACTAATAATCAGAAATAATCCTGAATGGGGTGGCTACTTGAATGATTAATACATTAATTCTGAATTGGAACTTTAGGAATATCTTATGCTTTTCTGCTATAAAAAATATTCTTTCTTTAGATGTTAATGTAAAAATACAACATGATTCAGCAAAAATACTAATTAGTAGCTCTGTAGATTTGCAACAATGTAAAGTCATTTTATTTGTGAGGCAAATGTATGGAAATGATTAGGTTAACACAAACATTTGACTTTCTAAATAAATATAGGATTGATCTATCATGCATCATTTTATATAGTTAACTTTGAAATTCTGTATCTGTCCAAGGCGCGGTTTCTTTGGTCAGAAATGAAGATGGTAGGGCTTGTGACGCTGACTGTTAGAATATTTTGTTTGTTCTTGTTTTTGTTGGAAGGGTTTGTGTGTCTGCGTGTTTCACTTGCCGTACGACATAAAGTCACAGAGTATGCAAGCTTTATGTGGCCTTTCGGCAGCATTCCCACCCTGACTCCATTTTTGTGTATGAGTGTTGGCCAAGACTGGATAGTCTTGACTGAACAAGTTTTAAGAAAACATTTTCACTCTATTTTACAAGTTCTACCTATATTTCAAGATTTATACATTTCTTCCTATACTTGGAGTAATCAGAAAATATTTCAAATAATTCAGCACTTTGCTCTTGGTTTACTACTATAACAACTTGATAAATATGGCTGTCTGCACCATTATTCCTGAACTGGAAGATGTTAACACATTCAAGCATGTTCACAGTTCTTTGCTATACATTTGGCTATTATGTACTGGGAATAAGAAGCCATTTTAGCTGTCACTCCAGGTCAGTGTTTTTATCAGTGTGTGGTGGGCTCCTAGTCCCCCCTGTCCCCTACCCATTTCAAGTCTGTTTGGGTCTAACCTCTATGCATGACCAGCCCTGTCTTATTTCCGCCATGGCTTCATGAGAAGCAGGAGAGGCGCTCCAGAGACCAATCCTGGGAAGTGCTCAGGTTTGTGGATTAGCAGCAGGGACCAGGTACTTTGGGAATCTCAGATGAGTTATATGCAAACTTGTGCAAACAGCCTCAGATTAATGGCTCTTGAGTGGCTCCGACATGCAACTATGTGAGCTCCAACTATCTATTCCACAGTTCCCTAAAATTCAGATTCAGTTTTGCTGTTCACAACAGAAAGACGCGTGTCAGAATTATCCCAATAAATGATTTTATTAAGCCTCTTGTAATTGCATCCAAATCCAATTTTTTTTTGCTAATTACCCATAAATTTGTACAGAGCCTGGCTTTTTTTCAAAAGGAACAGCGTTATTAGAAATTGCACAAACCAGCTAACTGCCAGCATCCAAAAAAGCCAAATGGTAGTCAAAACTTTTGGCAAGCCAATATTCTTTATTATTCCAGTAATTGAATTTCTGTTTCGTGAGTAATTTCTACAACAAAAGTTCATTTATACAATAGAAAAAACATTATTTTGTCACTTTTCATAGACTCCTCCATTCAACTAGTACTGTCAGACACTAAGAAGACTTTTTAACCTTTACATTTCAAATAAAAGCAACAAATTGCATACCAGTGCCGTGGAAATCCTTCTGTATTGATTTTTGCATTAGTAAAATTGCAGTGTTGTCATTTTTAGCATGAGTATTCATTATTTTTTTACCCCCCCAGCCTCCCTGTGTCCTGTTCAGTGTTTCCATGTAGAATGATACCCAGGGTCGTAAAGCCTTTTGCGCCAGATCTCTCAACATCCCTGATATCCAAAGAAGGACAGTTTCGTTTTAGGGACAGTTTTGTGAAGCGCCTTTACCCATGGCTGTTCCCTATGGGAAAAATAATGTGTTATGGTTAGATTTCACCAAAACAGTTACTTCCCAGGACCCTCTTCAAAAGCACAGATGAGTGTGACTGCCCCCTTTAAAGAGATATTATACTTCAGAATGTTGGTGAGGCATAGTTCTATTGAATGTTTATACACACTTAATGGTATAATGCCATGGAAAGCACCCATTCTGTTCTTGCTTATTTCACAAGAAACAGCTATTTGTGTGAATGGATGCATAAACAAGAGTAAATACCATACAGCTTGATATACAGGCTTTGGGTTAAATCTTTTAGGCTTCAAGCTACACCGCATCTATCCAGCAAAAAATATTGCCATTCCAAATGTCATTTTCTTCTCCAGGAAAGACAGTAGATGAAAAAGATCACGGTAAAAGATCAAATGAAGTGTGAGGAGTTTTCTGGCAGGCCATGTGTTCCAAGATACTTTGATATACAACACTTTTATAATGATAATCCACATTTTTTTAACCTTATTTCAGCGAAGTAGAAGCAAACATATCACAATCTAAGCTGTTAGAGTATTTTGATCTGGGTTTGTGTAATAATGAGAACATTATTTTTTTTATAAACCCATGAACGTACACCAGATCCTTTGGTCATTCTAGCTTTGTGTAGGTCTTAGGATAGATAAAATACTTTAGTTATATGAAATTATTTGTTAAAAAAAAAATATGTAACTACTATGTAATAGGTAATGATACCTTGAACATATTTCAAATTATTTTGCTCTTTCTCAGCTTTTATTTTTGTTTATCTCTTTCAGTGGTAAATTGGCATTGAACGTCTGTAAAATCTTGCAGGTGCTCAATGAGATGTATATTTATTTCATTCTGAACCCAGCTCAAATAAAAATTTTACACTAATTGGACTGTTCATATATTTATGTTTTCACTCGAATTCGGTTTCTAGGATACAGTCTTCTTTCTGGGATATAGTATTTTCACAGTTTTTGTTCCTTTGCAATGTTTATTACAGCATGCGATCTTCACATTTTATGAAGTACTTCCAAAATAAAATTCTAGATTAAAATTATATTGTTCATCTGCAATTCAGATCATATCTTGAGGCTTTTAAGGTGTAAATGGTCCATTGTTTCACACCATTTCTAAAGGACAAAGACACTTTCTTAAATATGGTACGTTTTCTTATAATTGAATAATAAAGTCAATTGTTTTATTGATTCTTCATGCTGAAATGTTTTATGGTTAGACATTTTTTTAGTTCCCTATATAATGCAAAGGCGCTTTCAGCTCAATTCCTTCCTCTAGGCAAGAGCATTAGAATTTACACTATAAAAACAATAAAAGTCCCACCTGGTGTTTATAGAAACATACCTAACAAGACCCTCAAGCTAATTTACTTTTACAATGGCTTTTTTTGCAACAAAAAATGTCGGCTTTTCAATTTTGAGACATTGTAATGCAAGGTAACTAGTTCAGGGCAGATTAAAAGACAAATACATTAATCCTACTATATCTTTAGGGTAGAATTAGACACACACAAAATCAATGGGATTGTTTTAGCTCTGATAAGCAGTTAGTACCAATTAAGTCAGATGGCAGATTTTATTAGCAAATACACGTTTACCACTAAGCGTAACTGCTCCAAATCTCTGAGGTTCACATAACAGCCAATTAAAGGCGCCCTTCTCTCTGGATGGCACATAAAAGTGCTTTACACTTGGAAGAAATAACATCCGAGTTCATTAAAGACATATTTGACAACAGTTATGATCTATGTTATTATTTCAGCCATTTTTTTGTCCTGCTCTTAAATCCAGCCGGGTTTACGATGTCACGCTGGGTTTATCTAATTAACCAGCTAATCAAGAGCAAAGCTGGGGTGAAAATGGAAAAAAATCTTGTTAAAAAAAAACTTGTTCTCACATCTTGGTTCTCTCAGACATTACATGACTGCTTGTGACGTCACAATATATGTAACATTTCTAAAGGCATGTAAATTAGATTATTTAACTTAAAAAAATGACTGAATCCAAAATAACCCACAGTTTTATCTCTAAATAAAATCTTCAAATAGAATGTTACATTTGGTTTTTGTCACTCTGAATCCTAGTAAACCGTACCAAATTAGGCTTGTGCTTTTTTATTTATTAAGAATAAATACATTATCTGTAGTCAAGACAATTCATTTGTTAAATTCTTCATCAATAAGCCGTAAACATCAAATGCATTTGTAAATGAATATGGTTAAAACGGAAGCTTTGATTTCAGATTCCTCTAAAATGTATAATTTTATCATGGACTGCTGGGATAGTATTTAACGTGGAAGCTAAGATTGTTCCTCTAAAGTGTAAGAACTGATTGGGTTATTCATTAAGCAATAGTGAGATGAAAAATGTGATACTTTTGATGGACCAATATACGTTGGTACATCATAAAGCATGAGAGGATAAGTCATCTTGGTTTTTCATCTTATTGTGACATACCCAACACTGACCGTGAAAACAAAAGAAGCAGAAGACGACTGTAAAGCTGTGTATATGGCAGACCTTTACTTCTGGTAGATTTGCCAAAATACTAATGGAAATACCATACTGTGTAACCTAATACCACCCCTGGACCTTTTACAAGGAGCTATCTTGATAAATAAAGCCCTTGCTTCAATAAATCATATATATATATATATATATGTTTCACTAGTTTTGCTCTGGTGTATTTATCATAAATCACTGTCTTTTCCGATATGTATTTTTAATGCAACAAAAGTGCCATTTTTGACAGTGATCCAGACAATTTATACTAAGTGATAGTTGTAGTGATTAAAATTTAAGAATCCGTTAGCAGCTGTTCTGTTCATTCAAATACTGTAACAGGGATGTTTTACATGTAACCAGTTTTGCCATAAATAATTCAAAGTATAAAATTGCTGAGAAGTTTTCTTAAATTGCGTAAAGGGTATTTTTTTTAATCTTAAACCAGCCATGACACTTTGTTCAAAAAAATTCTAAGTACATGTCACAGTTTAATCATGTGGTGTTGTGTTACTTTGTAATATTTTGCTGCAACCTGGCTTTATTTAATGCTTTAAAAAGTAATCAATTATTTTTTTATAAATAAAACTTGGTACGGAATTAGGCATAACTGGAGAAATCTTATACACACCTCTTTACATTTGTCTTTGTTTTTGTTAAAAGCATATACTCCTTTACACGCTGTTTTGTATTAGTAAGAAAATCAGTGTGTGTGTTTTGTGTTCTAGCGGCCTTCCTATGCCACCCACAAATGGTGCCAACACAATGAACTCCAGCGGAATATCTGGAAGTTCCAGTGAGTCTGAAAGCAGCTCTGAATCCGATTCAGACAGCGAGAGCAGCTCCAGTGACAGTGAATGTAATGAACAGGCACGCCACCCGACTCCCGAGGTAGGGAATGACTAATAAGTGTTTGCTCTATTGTCATGGAATTAGTACATTTGTGCTGGAGCCACTGGTGGTGAGTTTACACCAATGTCTGGGACACTATACTGTTTCTTTAAACAACAGACCTACAACTTTCATATCCAGGATTTACAAGATATGATGTAATCGCTAACTACACACCTAAGGCACATTCACATTCAGGTAAAAAAGTAAGTTTTACAGGATTCAAGTGCCGAAATCTGAATTTTGCTCATACAGGACCCAAATAATATAATATGTTTTATTGCTTTTTTATGCAACCGTTGGCATTGGGCACAAGTCAGAAGCACATTAGATGTAAATCAGATGCTAGTTATAAGAAGCACATACAAAGCCATAAATGGCTAATGTAAAGACTGGTTACCTGATATTTTATAACACCACAAACAGAAGATACAAGCAGTGAGTATTTATATTTTTTGGTTTGCCTAAAAGAACTAAGAACATATGATCTAAAATAAACACAATAAAAAATAATACAATGTTAAGGTTATTCCAAATGTTTGCTTTGTTTTTTTGGGCACACAGTTGTAAATTGAAAGCATCTTCCTTTTTGCGCTAATTAGTCTAGTCTATAAGTAGTGTGACTTCATGTAGAACATAAAAGCATAGTGTAAATTAAGAAATTTTTAAGCAAATTCCACTATACATTTATGTTTTCTTTTTGCAGCCTGACCCACCTTCGACGAATAAATGGCAACTAGACAAGTGGTTAAATAAAGTAAATTCGCACAATAAAACAATAATAATCAACCAAAATGATGTTCATTCAGACAATATTTCTGAATCTCAGAATAACCAACAGGCAGAACATGAAAATAAAAGTGAAGTCACCAGCGCTGTTCCTCAGCCAGACCCCAAAGAGAGGGAGTTACGTAGCCCTGTAAAGGAAAAAGCCAAACCCAAGGTTCCCCCAAAAAACACAGAAACAAAAACCATAAAGCAAAAGTCACCAGCTCACAATGAACCAGTCTCACAAAGATCTATTGCTAAGAAGCAACCAAAAAAGGTTGAGAGAACTTCTAGTGCAGAAGACTACAACTGGAACAAACCAAATCCCACCACCAGCACTCCCAAAGACAAAGAGGTGCGAGAAACACCAGAGCAACCAAAATCACGTGCAAAAAATACTGTTGCTAAAACGGCACCGAGGAAAGAGCAAAGGACTAGTACAGGAGGTGCTTCGGACAAAAAGAAAGCCAGGGGAGCCAATAAGATTGTTCCAAAATCTAGGGAATTTATTGAAACAGATTCTGCATCTGATTCCAACACAGATCAAGAAGATGTTTTGCAGGTTAAAATTTCATCAGCGTGTAGTGGACCTTCTAATCCCACCAAAACTAAGGACTGCAGTAGCAGCAGTAGTAATGTCCTTAGTGTGAGTAGCTCGACAAGCCATAACAGCAGTATCTCACTGGATCAGACAAATAACGATTTGGAGGAACAGTTCTCTCCTCTTCCTGTGGTTCAAAATGAACTTCTATCTCCCTTAAGGGATTATGAAGAACTAAAATCCCTGTGGGTGAAAATAGATCTCACCCTTTTATCTAGGATTCCAGGACAAGAGGCCTTTGACAATGTAACAGTACAAAATGAAGTGAGAGAAAGTGTTTTTAAACACAAACATCAAACACCAGCCACACCAGTGGAAAAAAATCCCACAAAATCCAGACGGAAGCACAAGGTGAGTTGTTAAAAAATGTAATTTAGCCTGGTGTTTATTGACCATTTTACAAGAATGCAAGATATTTGGAACAAGTGTTCCTTCTTATTCAGTTGTGTTTATTGACCATCATTTTACATTAATTAGAAACGCACATTTTATCTATCTATGTTAAAATATACCAACATTTCAGTTGTCAAAATTAGGACCTCTATGTTTGGGGGTTGGTGAGGGACGGACGTCAGTAGCTGGTGTGGCCACCTACCCACCTTACGGCGCACACCTCTAACAATTTTGAAGCTTCCTGGGCCAGTCAGTGGAGATCAGAGGATCTTGCTAACTTGCCTATGATCCCAATTGCCCACAAAAGCAGGATAATGCTAAAACTGGCACTGCCCTGTGAAAACCGAGACATCTTTACGACATGTTAAATATTAAAAAGAAACAAACATTTATGGGATAAGTTACAGGAAAAACATTATCAGATCATAGTTTTTTTTATTTTTTTTAGTAATCAAATGAAATCAAAATTTTGGATCCTTTATATGTTTCTTAAATAATAGCATTTATCTGATGGGGTTCAATTCTTTTTTTTACCCTTCCTCCCCCTGAAGGCTATCATTTTTACCCTGTGTTAACCTGATTTCAAGCTATATTACAAAAAAAAACACAATAACAAGCAACTCTATTAATCCCAGATAAAATGGAACGGTCTGCCTGTTAGCTGTCCGTTTTTCTACTCTAACTCAATTTTTATGTATTACTATATATATGTTCCAACACTTATTCATTAATATAAAGGTATTTGTCTTGGATATAACAATTCATCTAAACTGATGATTAATATAATATAATGACATATTATAATATCACATTATTAAACAAAAATAACGCTAAAACTAAATAAATTAATTCTTCACATCTTAAATGGTAGATATGCAGCAAATATCTCTTTATTTTTCTTAGAAGTTGAGAGTGCCAATAAACTGCTAATTATTACGAACAAAGTCAAAGTCATTAATTCAATGAGGTCCTTGGTGGGTCACCCCTCTGGGTTCATTCAGCAAGTTACCAAAACATTTGAGTTGTGACAGTATTACACAGTCCCTAGCGGATTATGCGGATCGTATGTGTTTCATTACATGGCTCATAAGGAGAACAGCTGACCTATATACACAGAAAGAAGGTCAAAACATTTGCAGGAGCTCATTAAATCCTATTAGTTGAATGGAATATAGCCTCCTGTTTCAGTGTTTGCAGACTTCTTAAAGTAGACCACTAACCTGGAGAGTAAATTGCCTGTGTTAAAATATAGGGCCAAATATAAGTGTAGATAGGTTAACAATACTGTATTTAAACTAGACTCATGAGTATTTTTGTCACATGTATCAGATTGTTCTTTGGCAATAGGTTGGTAATCCAGAATTCCTTACTCTGACTTCACATACTTGTTCTTTACTTCATTCTAAGGGGAGAAGTTAATGTTATAGAATGGAGTAATTAGGCAAATTCCATTTATCAGTTAAGATCTATTTTGTATTTTTATATATATATATATATATATAATTTGAAAACACACCATACCATTTTTTTCAGGTTTTTTTTTTTACATTTTCTTTAGAACACAAGTACTCATCTCAATCTCTTTTTGTTTCCGTTAGCACATTTTAGTTACATGCTGTGGAAGAAGATAGCTCAGAACTTGTTAAGTTTTACAAAAGCTTAAAGGGTGTTATAGCGTCCCAACATGCTCTGTGGTCCTAGTGCCGCTCTTTTGCACATGCTGTGCCCTGATTGGGGATTGTGTGCGCAGCGTTACCAGCGGTTTCCATTAATGTGGTCATTGACCTTGACTGCTAGCCAGCCAAGACATTTGCTTTGATCTGTTTATACAAGCAGTGATTTTAAATTTAGCATTCGCAATTATGTGACAGTTATATTCACTCAATAAAGTATACCCAAGATCGGCCAATTAGTACTCATTACTTTACTATGTGCCATGAGCAATCAACCACTTACTGCTGAGTATGGGTTTAATATGCATTGTTAAAGTCGAGACATGTAACAAGATCTTACGATTAGAATGTCCTATACTTTGCTTATATTTTCTTTTCTAGTTCAAATAAAGCAGCACTCTTTTAGATAAGCTGGAAACGTTATAGTCAAGTATCAGGCAAACAGTATGCTCATTTTAATGTTTGAACTTTAGTATAAAAATATGTCTGGAATTTGGCAACATTCCATGGATTGTTATACATAGCATATTTTGTGGAACCAAAAATCACTGAAGCACAAGAAGCT
Organism: Spea hammondii; assembly: GCA_029215755.1. Classification (NCBI taxonomy): domain Eukaryota; kingdom Metazoa; phylum Chordata; class Amphibia; order Anura; family Pelobatidae; genus Spea; species Spea hammondii. The sequence goes on from JARDYJ010000008.1 coordinate 14,980,247, forward strand.
GAAATACATTGTTCCTATTTTTTTTATTTTACAAGAGCTTATGTGATACACTTAAATATATGAGAAAACATTTCGTACTCAAACTGAATGTACAATGTTTTATAGTGCTTCTTTTTCTAAAACTGAGTTTATTTGTACCTGATGACACTTTTTGATCAGGGTATTGCAGTTTATATGCTCTTCTGTCTGTCTTTACACTGCCAAGTCTAGCCAAGAGGGTTTTCTAATTTAATGTGGTGGAAATTGATGAACTCGGTACATATTCATCAGACCTAGAACATCACTGACATCAGTATCGGGGCAGTGATGGGGAACCAGCAGAGATGGTTTGCTCTTTTCACACTGTGCCTTCCACCAGTATGTTGCACCTCTGTTTCTGTCCTGTACATAGGGGTGCTTGAAAGTCTACATATTCGTAAAGGTTCTTTGAAGAGCAAAGAAGACGTAGACAGATATGCTTTCAGTAGCTGAAAAATAGTGAAAATGCCAACTAGTTCAGGTATTCTAAAATAATACTTGTATACATACTTATACTTTTAAAAAAAAACATTACTGTGTAACAAACCTACTGTTTTTTTATTATTATATTATTATTATTATTATTATTGCAGATTACAAGAATTGACATGAAATTGATTATTGAATATCAGAAAGTATAGAAAGTATAGAAAGTGTTGGCATATGGTGATGAGGCCACTCTTTAAAATTCAGACTAGAATTACTTGTCACACCCCGTAATGTAATAATCACTCTGTATGTAGAGAGACTTTCATCTAGGTGAGTTTATAGAATTGGGGAAAGTTAGGATACCCGGTCATTTACCTCGTTATTGTGCGCATAATATGAGAAAAAACAGAAAATGTCTTTTGTTGTCTGATTCAATAGAACCAAATCGTAACAGTTGTTTTCTTCATCCATTTCAAGCAGTCTGAAAGCTTTGCCACACAGAGCAACAACAAAAAACAGCGCCTAGAGGAAGACACCACCCCATGTGCACCCCCTCCCTGCATTTCTCCAATTCCAAACAGCAGGATAACCAGCTCAAAAGAGTGAGTATGTTGTTTTTATTGCTATTGGCAGTCTGCCAAAAGGTAGTTCCGAGATACTAAAAAATCCGGTGATCCTTACTTGTTTGTTTTTTTATCCTAGTGTATTGTATTATATTGTATCTACTTTTCTTATATAGAACATCTCAAATCCAATACAATATAAAATGATCAGACAATAAAAACAAACGGCTATCAGCATTTTTGGGCTGATTCTCCAAGGTCCAGTGGTTTATAAAACAGCTGTTCCGGGCACATCAAGTAAGCAAGAATTATGGATTGAACAGCTGGATTGAAGATGAGTTTTACCCAAAGAAAGTCGCTGCCAAATAATATTCTAATTTTTCCACCAGTATGATCAGCCTGCAACTAGATAACGATTCCATGGAAATTACTCCAAATAATGTTGGAATAATTCAAAATTCACATTATCAATTTTTTTAATACATGTTTTAATAAAATATGTGATTAGAAAAAGTAGTTCATGTGTCTTGGACTTGCTCAGTGCGCCCAATGTGGTCAAATGTGAGCTAGAACCAACTGGGTGAGAGAACAAATATAGGAGAGCTGGGATTTATTTAACCAATTTTTCATTGGAATATTGCAAATATATCACTGCAGTGTGCAATTACATACACTATATGGGCAAAAGTATTGGGACCCCAGACCATTACACCAACAGGGACTTTGATGACATTGCATTCATCTTTCAGTATCTGGTTCCCCTTTGCAGCTATAACAGCTTCCACTCTTCTGGGAAGTCTTTCCATAAGAGTTTGAAGTGTTTTTTTGTGGGAATGTTTGCCCATTCATTCAGTAGAGCATTTGTATGGCTTTCCACAAAAAGATAGCATTGATTGATAACCAGTTTCACGTCTTAGAGACAATTTTACTGGAACTATACCGCAATTAGGCCTTTAGGCTAAATACTTTGGTTGTAAATACGTACCGTGCATTGTTGCAAATATCAGGTAATCTAACTGATACCGGAGCTGTGACCAGGGGCACTGTTGTGTCCAGTAGCATGGATACAATGTTACCAGGGGTTGCTTGTTATCCTCAAGTAAAACAGTTTTACCCCAAAAATTGTTTACAAAGACATTTTTTTTATATGAAAGAATTATAATCCCATCCACTCTGTCTACAGGACACAGGCTTTATTATCTAGTAATTAATAAATGGGTTGATCTCACAAACTTCAGGATTCTGTTGCTGGTAATTGTTATACATTAGAGTTTTGGATACCTGCTATCAATTTCCAGGAAAGCAGCTCCTCTCGTATATTGTGGCTATATGTAACTCACACTGATACGTAAATCCATTTGCCTGAAGTCTGCTAACGCTCCTGCTTTTATTAACTGTTTGCCGTGCATTTCAATTAGCAAGAAAACATGTTGGCAAATTAAGCTATAAAGCATGTTTAATTATTTCAATAAATTCATTCACAATTGGTTATTATTGCAATTAAAGACACATTTTTAGAGCAGTAACAGCCCAAAGCTAACTAACAATCCGCTCCACAATATGTAACAATTAATGGCTCCTAATGAAGCCTTTTCTTTAATAAAAGGAGAGATAAAAGAGGTTTGTCATTTCTATAACTCTCCCAGAGTACTTTGAGCTCATTTCTGTATGAAAATGTTCTCTGCAAAATGCTTTCTTCGTTGTATTCTTCTTTGTATTTGTTTCAGAGTTTTATTTTATTTGTTTTAACACAATGTATTTTTAAAGATCTTTGTTTAAAATACATGTTCTTAGTTAATTTAACTCTTGATATCTGCCTTCAGATGTCCTATATAGTATATATGCAATGGTATTGAAATTATAGGATGTGTTACAAAAAGAAAGTAAACACACACTTTGGCTGTAGGTTACTTATGAAGAGATTTATAAAACTGAAGAGCCAACTTTTCTATTGAGTATGACTAGTGAATTGTCTATGATAATTAACTATTCCTAATGAATTGTTATATAGATACATGTACCATGGCTATAATTTGCAGATATATCTCTCAGTTGTGATTTGGCAAATACTGAAAATTGCTCATAAATCTTCTCCCTGACATTTCCAAATTCTAGAATGTTTTGACCCGTTCATTTCGTCTTTATAGATATGATTCATTGAATTTTCTCAACCAGTATGCTATTAGAATGACACATGCTACAGCTGGTCTCCTGTAGCTCACAATTTGTTTGCATAAGATGTAAAAGTTACGTTACACAACCGCCTAGAGCAATTGTGAGACTTCCACAAATAATTTCCTAAGATCAAAAGGGCAGTCTAAGACGAGATAATCACATGAGCTTTAATCTGATTAACATATTTACATATCGCATTTACTTCCTCATCAGGGTAAAGAAGACCACTAAAAAAAGAGAAGAGAAAGTGTTTCCTCCTTTGTTGTCCCCATTGGCTGATGAGCCTCCCTGTCGGAGACATTCCAGTGACAACATCTCCTTTGGCCTTGACAGTAGTGCCACACCATTTGGGTTTAAAACCACCAACACCTCCACAAGACACAAAAAGAATGGGAATGCTAAAGGAATAATTGTGAGTGTTAATAAATTTGATCGTTTGTAAATTCTTGGTAGCGTGTGATTTGCCACCTAACTGTAATAATCCAAATCACTTTGTAGGATATCATCCTTCACCACAGCAAAGCCAAATTGCAAATTATATTTTCATATCCTATCATATTAAGCAGTTTTTTTAACATGTGGTTTAATGAGAAAGCATTATGATTTTTTTACCTTTAGAGTGGATGATATAATTTTGTGAACAATGGTATTTAAGTATTCGTCCTTCCTATATAATATAAAGAATACAGAGATGTGCGTCTCCCCTAATGCACTAAAGTAAAATCTAAAGAGAACTGCTCCTGGAACCTCAATGATTGGCTTAAATTTGAGCATATTAGCAGTAATCTCAACAGGATGTCCGTATTTCACTGGGTTTGAACAGAAATGTCAGATAACAGCACAATTTTTCTTTTTTTTTGTACATTCTGTTTTTGGAAAACTATGAACCATTGTAATAATTGTAGAACATCACGAATTATTTTTTTACAGGAAGATGATCACAGCAGGCCACCAAGCACTAGCCTTGAGAACATTCACCTAGAACCTGAAGAGTGGTGCTCTGTGTCTATTCTAGCCAACGGAAACACAGAATACAGAAGATCAAAAATTACATTTGACGAGACGTAAGTGAAAACATACATATATGTATATGCACAGATAAAGGTGGAAAAAACCAAAGATTTGACCTTTCCGGTCTGTCCTTTTTGAATCTTTTTGTTTAGTAACTTATTCTTTATCACATCCAAAATTATCTTTGGAGCACAGAAAGTAATTTTGTTCCAGGAAAGTTCTCTGTGGAAGAACAAATCCATCATGGAGTGTCTGGGGAGGCTTAATCTGCTACCAATTACAGGACTCAGTGTATAATGTGCATCAATACCAACTCTGCAATTTCCACACCTGTAAAACATAGTTGGGGGTCTTACTTTAACAAGTTAAATGTACATAATTGTGGCTATAAAAAAACAGTAAACTATTACCACCCTGTGTGATATACAAACCTCTATGACATTTTGCATGATTCTGGCTGATGCTTCAAAAAGCAAGCCATTAAACAAAAGCTATATCGCATATAACTTTGACATTAAGGTGTCTTTTCATAAAGTACTTCAAGGTATTGGCAAACATTACACTTTATACTGTATATTATTTAATACAAATCATTTATTTACAGTGTTTTTATTTTTTTTAATTTAAACAAAATGTTGATGGCCAAAGAAAAATGAAGGGTAATTGTAGTGATCCCAGGATAAATAACTAGACAAGATTCAATCCTTTCATGAAATAGCATAGTTTATTAAACATCATTTGTTATCTTCTCCCTATTCCATTATTGGTTTATGTGCCTTTTGTGCTTCTGCCAAAATGAAGTAATTGCTCTGAGTTAAAAGTATAATAAAGGTGTCCATATAAATCTTTCAAAATAATATTCTAGGCTGAACGACGGAAGCAAACTGCCCTCTTGTAGTAGAACTGTTTCAAATACTCATTAATAACGGAAACTTGTATTGGCTGGTGCAGTTCTCAGTGTCATGTGGGGCAAGATACCAACCGTACCCCACTGACGAGGCCAATGAAGGCCGAAATGTACGCCTCGCGCAGAGGAAATTTACCTCTCATTTTGGTTCTGGACCGCTCTTTTGGGGGGATCAGACTGATATGTAGATAGAGATGTCTTTCTCTGTAATGTCACAAGAGAGCTAAAATCTGAGATGCTCCCAAGCAGGGACGCACCTTAAGGCAGGCTATACGGCGTCTGTCAGTTCTTGGTGAGCATCTCGTGTTATTTTTGTATGGCATTTTTCATAGGTGGCCTCAAACAAGAGGCTCCGTAGCTTGTAGCCATAGAGGAATAACACAATTTAAAGTTTCACACAATCTAATACTCACAATATATTTATCTATGTAGTTATTTGTATGAATGTAGCTATTACATTCCAACAAATATTCCATGCCAACACATTCCTCATGCCAGAAGCTTCTTGTATTCTTGTATATTTCACTTAATTTCCATACTATAATAAAATGAATATTTTTATATATCTATACCGGATGCTCGTCCAAATCTCTTTTGTTTCAGTTTAAAATGCAAATACATACGCTATATATCTTGTGTTTTATAGGTTACACAATGCTGATTATTACATGCAAGAAGCCAAAAGATTAAAGCACAAAGCAGATGCCCTGGTGAGTATAAATCATCATTTAAAGTACATCAACCAACAAACATGTATAAACACACGTGTCTGTGCATGCAAGCCTGTAAATGTTGTGTCCTAATATTGTGTCCTCGTGTTTCAGATTGAGAAGTTTGGGAAAGCAGTGAATTATGCGGATGCTGCCCTCTCTTTCATTGAGTGTGGGAACGCTATGGAGCGAGATCCATTAGAAGCTAAATCTCCATACACCATGTACTCGGAGACTGTGGAACTCATCAGGTTAATGTCTATTTTGTGATCGTTTGCCTTATCTCATTTCATTTGTAATTAGAACTTGCTAAGTTGAAAAAAATAATAATTTCAGCATAATGATTTGTTCAAGACATCTTCATCTCTGAAGTCATCATAATTACTTCTTGCCTTTTTATTAATGTGATGGAAAAATTGTAATTGATGGACAGTGCTTTTATAAATTAGACCCTTTAGAGGTTATAATGTGACTGTTATAATTTGCAATATTCATAAAATTCAAATTGAGATGTAGTGGGTGGCTATAAAGAGTTATCATTATAACATTTGGCACAGAGTCTTGCCATTAAAGGGTGCAATATTATTAAAATTATATTCAAGAGGTTTTTGTTCTTTTTTTTTTTTCTTTTTGGTTGGTTTATAAACTAAATGTGTTAGCGTTTACTCAATCATTTAATCACCAATGTTATAGTGAATTAGTTATTTACTTTCATATGAAACCCATACAAGTGATTTCATTTCAAGCGTAACCTCCCTTCCTATGAAAATAAAATAATATAACATGGTTCAGGTACCCCCAGCGGCAGGTCTGCATTAAAGGTGCAGTTCCACTGTTGAACACATAGATACTAGCAGGTATATAATTGTATTCTTTCCTCTAATGGTGTAATGGTATCAAAATCGCAGAAATGATTAAGAAGTATTTTTCAGTTTCAAAATCCTATCAGTACATGCTTTTATGCGAGCTACATATGCCCTGAAAAATGATGAACAAGACAAAGTTCTACATAATTAAATAGAAACATAGAAATGTGTAATTTGACAGTAGATAAGAACAGTTCAGTGCATCTACTCTGCCTGTTTTTCCTGATGCAAAGACTCAGACCTTAATCAGTCCTTGGTCTTGTCTTAGATTCCGGATAGCTTAAATCTAAGGGCTCCCTACCTTTCCCATGCGTGTCTGAACGCTCTCACTGGTTTAGCCTCTACTGATTCTTTTGGGAGGCCATTCCACTAATCTAAAAAAAAATAATCATATCTGGGAGAGGTTTCGAGATCCACTAATATTAGAGAATGTGCTTCCAATGCTTCACTACAATTTCAGCAGAGTAGGTGGAACAGCAGCTGTTTTCTTTCCTTTTGAAGTAACACAACAGGTTAAATCTGGTTGTCTCCTCAAAAACACCAAGCATTAGCAACTTTTTATAAAAATAGAATCTTAAGAATTCTAGAATAAAGTAGAATGTTGATGGATTGATTTTCTACTGGTCATTCTGTAACGCTTATTTATACATTGTATCTTTTTAAGGAATATGTCATGTACCCATTGACCCAGGAATATGGCTACATAAGTTCACTGATTTTATATTGGACATCTGGGAATTACATTTGTAGATGAACTTTAAAAAGCTCTCTTTAGATGTCAAATTCATAGGTCAAAGGAGTGGATTCATGTGAAAAATATGCTTAGTGTATTTGCTCAACTAATTCTTTCCTGCCCAAGTTATGACTCATTACAGACCACAGGAATCTGCGATTAGATTGGGAAATAAAACACAGGATTCCCTAAACTGATTATAAATAGTTTTTTTCTGTAATAAATGAAATATAAATACAGTTAAGATTAAAAATATCTTGAAATCATTTGCATAGATAATGAAAGTTCATGGTTCTTCTTGAGTCTCCTGTGTTCTCTGAGTTCAAATTTTACTATTCCTATTAACATGGAATACACTGTAATTAAATGCAATGCAGATGATTGTCATTGTAGGGAACTAGTGGAGATTATGTATAAAAGGGATACAAAGTGTGCTACAAAGTTTAAAAAACAATGAAATAGTCCAGTCTGCCGCACCAGAGGGACAGAATATGGTGCTGAAGGTAAATAATGTGTGGACATCACCTCTTTATCATTGCAATAAACTGACAGAAACTTACAGTCTCTGTAGAATCTTCAAGTCCTGGAGCTATCTCAGTCCAAACTAAACTCCCCCACTGAACGATATTGCATCAACTGTACACCTAAAAAACCATACAGTTCATTTGCTTGGAATTTTGCCATAAAGTGCCAAATGTAGTCTTTGGAGGGCCTTGCATTCCATTGCAATCTAGAGATTACATTAGACACCAAAATGTAATACCCCAAATCCGACACATCGGAATTCATAAGCTTGTAATCAGAGGAAGAAAAAGCATCGAAATGGGCTTATGATTCCACTGGTGGAAGCCATAGTAACTTCTTACATCTTTGTTTCATGTGAGATGTTTTGTTTGGGGGCATATTAGGAGCATGTGCTGCAAAAAACACTTAGAATTAACTGATCTTGAGTTGAGAGGTGACAAGATCACCTTCCATGTTCACCCTTTCCGATTACCCAGAAAACCCTTATACTTCACACCTAAATACATACAGGCAATAGTACTGTGGTTAACCCAATGAGAAAATATTCATTAAATATATAAATATATAAATATGAGCATAACCCAACTGTGCAAATGAATTAACAGTTTTCAACTCACATTATTAATCAGAACCACTGAACCTCTGTTAACCCTACAATCAGTCCCCAAAGTAACCGGCACAAGCTCTCAGGCACGGCGTTACTCTTCATTGCCTCCAGTTGCTGCAGATAAACATTTGCGTTAGATGCTTTCACGTTTTAAAAATGGTTTATTAATAAATGATGCATGTTACTTTTGAGAAAAATCCATGAGCAGTATTTGCCTGAATCTTTGCTCGTTTTATTCAAGGTATGCCATGAGACTGAAGAATTTCACAGGCTCGGCTGCCAGTGAAGGGGAAAAGAAACTCGCGGTTTTATGGTGAGTCCACAGAGACAATGTCGACGCTACAAAAATCCACTAGAAGACTTTGAAACAACAGAAAAGCTTAAGCTGCTTACACAAGATCATTACTCTTGTTTTCCATGAACCTATTAAAGGATAACTAATAGGTTTCTTTATCAGCTGGCTAAACAATTCATATTGTTATCAATCGGTATTTAGCATTTTTATTTTATTTACTTATGTATTGCAGTTTTACTTTAAAATATAAAATAATATTATACATTAAAATGTTTTATTAAACATGAAATGAACATAATCCTTTCCTAATTACCTTAGCTATCGCTGCTTGTCGTTACTCTACTTGAGAATGTTTAAACTAAAGAAGGACCATGCTATGAAGTACTCCAGATCACTCATGGAATATTTTAAGGTAATGTGTAACATATATATAACACCCAAGTATTACATAGAACAGTGTCCCTCTTTATTTGGGACAGTCCCTTTTTTGAATCACCTAATCACTCTTTTGTTTGGTTGGTATGAGTTTACCACAGTGTTCTGGAACCCTAAAGGTCACAATAATGTGTTTATAAACAACAAAAAATGTGTTGCTTTTTTAAATAGTGTAAGGAAAATACGTCATTCTTCATATTGGCCACTTGAAATGTTGGGAGGTATGACTAAAATTCTTATTGCAGTGAGGTTCTCTCTGCTCCTCTGCATGCTTTACGTTAACTTCATGTGCAATGATGTTTTTACGATGGCAAAGCACAGCAGGACGTTTGTTCTGGGCACTTATTAATGGGGCAGGAAGAACAACTTAAAATAATAATAATCTTGATTTTTTTATGTTTAAATGTTTTTTACCTACAAGTGTTATTGTTATGTTACAAGTATTATAAGTATTATAAGTTACTGTTCACGTCATGCACATATGCTTCTTAAATATACTTTTATGCTGTTCATGCAACTGCCAATAACCAATAAAAAGTTTTTATTATTTTTCTAAATACAGAACTCTTCAAAATCTTCCCAGGCGCCCTCTCCATGGGGAGGCAATGGAAAGTAAGTAGTCTTTTTTTCCTGTTTCTTGTCAAAGTGATCCTTCATAAAAATGAATGATTAGAGAGTAAAATATTACATAGACAGCTGAGGAATGAAGGTCAGTTCTCGGGTTATAAACTCATATATCAGAAGTCGAAGTCAGGAATTCAACCATATAAACTGCTGAAAAGTTAATGCAGGTTGCTTCAGAATTCTTTAACAATTTGGTCCTTAAACCAAATGATAGTCATAAAAGGACTGTTAATTAGATAGCAAGTACTGTGTCATTTCAGAAAGTCAAAGTAAAGTTAACCTCCATCACAGTGATTTTTCAGTGATTGGCTCTGTAATGAAAGACCAATGAATAATTCATTGATATATGGTCAGCAGTGTTAAATAAAACTGAAGTTATATCAGTGGTGGAAATGTGCGGATACTTAATCAGCCAATTATTTCGGGAATCAATCTTTATTTTAATGTTCATATATCTGTACCTGCAAATACTGTAAAAAATTATGGGGATGTAATTATACTCCAGTGGCAGATGAGTATATGCAAATTAAGCTCGCCCTCTTCCACAAGGAAATGTATCCAAAACCAATTAGAGTTCATTAAGTAAGCACATCAAATGTTCATTCCTGTTATGGAGGCAGTTACCTTGTTTCTTGGTGTTAGAAACAAATTTAACGTGTGTTCATTTAGCACGCAAGCATATTCTAGTAAGATGTACTTCTTTCAATGACTCTCATAGTTTTATCAGGATCACAGGGTGGTGCAGGTTTCTAATGACATTGGGTGAACCCATTGATAATCGGATATGATTACCTTGGGCAACGATTCCCTTTTTTTCTTTTACAAGCAGTTCCACACATGACTTTAGATGGGTTCCTAGTAAGCCAGGTCTTTCAGCGGCATATCTAACATGTCTGAATACATTCTATCCTCTGTTTCTTCTGTGATGCTTTAAATAGTTTTTAACTGCATTAACCCCTTCGCGACCTTTGCCGGTTCAGGACCGTCATAACAAGAAGGTCACTAAATGACCTTTGACGGTCCTGAACCGTCAAAAAATTAAATAAGCTTAGAAAGTGATCAAGGATCACTTTCTTCGCTTAAACGGCCTTGCTGCAATGCCTCGATGTCGAGGCATTCAGCAAGGCCGAGATCGGCATCGGGGGCCATGTCTGGCCCCTCCCCGGGGCGTCAACAGCCGCCATACATTGTATGGCGGCGGACGCCCGTTTTAAAAGCGTTTAGGAGGCGATCAACGATCGCCTCCTAAACTTAAATGGTGTCGCTGGAATGCCTCGATCAGGAGGCATCCAGCGACACCAAACACTTACCTCTGGGTGGGCTGTGACCGCTCCGGAGAGCGGTCACAGCCGCCGCTGCCGGTGATCTTCGCCATCAAGCAAGATGGCGGCGGCCCGGGAAATAAAACAATAAAGACGAAAAAGTTCGCTAGAGGGTCTCCAGACCCTCTAGAGAACTGGCTCCACTTGCTGGTTGAATACAGGTACTGCATTCAACCATGCAAGTCAATGGAGCCCAGCTTTCTAATCACTATGTGATTAGTAAAATATAAAAAAAAAAAAAAAAATAAATAAAAAATGGAAAAAAAAAAAAAAAAAAAATGTGCTAACATTTAAAAATAATTATGCAGTGATGTCACTAGATGAACCATCCAGTACCAGCAAAATGTGTAAAAAAAAATATAAAAAAAGTATTAAAAAAATAAAATAAAATTAAAAAATAAAGTTTATTATTTTGAGCAAGTGCTAAAAATTCTCAAAAATCTCAACAAAGAGTTAAAATAAAAGCACTTCAAATACCCAAGGGGTGTCTAATATATAAAAAAAATGGCTGATGGGGTAAATTGGAGTGGCCTAGCTCAAATATAGGGCATAGGTACAGACTGACCAAAATGGAGAAAATAAGCGCACTTCCCAAATGTGGCATTTTAAATCTGAAACAACCCGACAAACCCATGCATGTCGGGTATCACTGCACTCAGGAGATGTTCCTGAACACACATTGGCGTGTTGTTTGACAGTGGCATATACCAGGACCTGTATATCTATAACTAAAGTACAATTTGTGTGAAAAAAAAAAAAAAAAATACTATTACAAAGTTTGACAAAGTGTAGTTCTATAATTGGTGCATGGAAAGGGTTAAAATAACAGCATTTGGAATACCCTGGGGTGTCTAGTTTTCAAAAATATATGGTTTGAATGGGTTAAATTGAGTTAACCGGCTTCAAAGATATTCCAAAGAGGAGAGGGAGGCACAATGACCAAATGACCACCTGAATTACGCATGCCCCAAAAGTAGCCTTTTACCAGCCAAACAATCTGACAAACCCATGCATGTGGGGTATCGCTGTACTCAGGAGATGTTGCTGAACACATATTGGGGTGTTGTTTGACAGTGACATATACCAGCACCTGTATATCTATAACTAAATTACAATTTGTGTGGAAAAAAAAATAAAAAAAATTACTATTACAAAGTTTGACAAAGTGTAGTTGTATAATTGGTGCATGGAAAGGGTTAAAATAACAGCATTTGGAATACCCTGGGGTGTCTAGTTTTCAAAAATATATGGTTTGAATGGGTTAAATTGAGTTAACCGGCTTCAAAGATGTTCCAAAGAGGAGATGGAGGCAGACTGACCAGATTTGTTAAAAAAGATTTGGAAATCATAAAACGCTGCTTGTACTTATTGCCCTATAACTTACAAAAAACAGCAAAAAAACATAAAAACATTGGGTATTTCTAAACTCAGGACAAGTAGTAGAATCTATTTAGCTAGTTTTTTTACTTGCTTTTTTAGGTGAGTAAAAGATTTTTCAAATAAAAGTCATAAAATGTGTTTTTTTTTCAATTTTTCACCATGTTTTTTTTATTTTTTTTATAGTAAATAAGATGATACGATCAAAATAATGGTATCTGAAGAAAGCCCATCTTGTCCTGAAAAAAACAATATATAACTTATGTGGGTACACTAAATGGGTGAGGAGAAAATTACAGCTGAACACAAGCACCACAAAAGTGTCAAAACAGCCTCGGTCCCACAGGGTACAAAACGAAAAATGAGCCCGGTCCTTAAGGGGTTAAACATGGGCCTGTGTACATTACAATTATTTATATAGCGCCAGGAGATTTCCTAGCCTTGGTGGGTCAGCACCGCACAGCACTCCCTATAGTTTCCTCTCTCTCGCGGCCAGAAAAGTATAAGAGTATTCAGCAGGCCTGAGCCAATTTCCATCCCCGTCCATTATTGACTATATGTGTTATATGATGCTTGTATATAAGGAATAGGCTAGGCATGCTCTTCATGCTGTCAGTTCCCAGAATGCCCCTGCTAGCTGTAATCAGAAAGGTCAGACTAGCCTAAAAAAAAGGTCCCATTACGTTTTTATGAATTGTCCCCATTTACTGCAGTCCTCTAGTAAGTAAAATCACTTCAGAACAGCGGTATCCAACTCCGGGTCTCAGAGGCCAAATGTTGGCGAGGATTTTTGGCTGTTTTACCAATAAAAATTGTTGACATTCATTAAATCACTTGTGTTCAAGGGATGCTATTGAACATTCTTGGTTTGTTTATGACCCAGAAGGCTTGGAGCTCAACCCTCCAGATTTATAAGTCACCTGCAACAAAGTCATTTTTTAGTAATATGCTTAACCCCTTAATGACAAAGCCCGTACATGTACGGGCTCAAAATCAATGAGTTTTCAATGAGTTTAGGGACCACCCATTGTCCTTAAGGGGTTAAAAATCAAATGCACCCTGTCTAAATATTTATTTGTATTTCCATTGACACAGTGCAGCTACATTTAGCAGGTGATAATGTGTGAAAGGAGTGATATTTGTCCTGGGCATAGCTAATATTCTTTTGCGATGCGGACACATCTTTACTATATTTAGAGGATATACTTTAGCTCATCAACTAATTGCACAAAAACACGATAATTATCTCTAATTATCAACTTTGTGACGTAATCCCTCATTGTTTAAACACTTACCACATCAGTTTTTATATTATTATTATTTCTTTTCTGAAGAAGTTTTTTATGCACAAGAACCAGATTTTATTATAAACATTGTGCATACACCATTTAATGGATAATATCATTATATTAATGTATTTGCCGCTTATACCTATGATTATATAAAGAAAAGCATTTGAAGAAACAACATTTTTATCTTATTAAATTCATTTTTCGTTTTGGTTTTTATTGTGCCATTGTCATATTGGGAATTCGGTGGTTTCTTTTTCCATGGTAGGCATGCATGTACATTTAGATTAAACCTCACTCCAGCCATTCTCCTTCAACCAAATGATGTACAGCACACGCTGCTTTCCTTTAGGGACCTGAATTATCAAGTATAATTCTTGAGGCAGTTTCTAAAGCTTTGACATCTTGCGGTACGTGCGCATGAGAGCGCACCACTTAATAGGCAGAGAACTGCTGGCTCCAGGTGACTGTTAATTACCACGTTTAGAATTAAATGTACCTCCGTAATCAACTTTAGTATTGCACCAAAATTTTTTAGACAAAAAAAATCTAAATGCTATGTAAAGATTAGCATGCAATTACAAACAATATCCCATACAATTTCTGAAAGAATTGTATAGAAATGTTTGCAATTCTTCCAATCTTTCCCAGATAATAACACACTCCAGGAGACTTTTATGAATTGTGCTTCGCCTATCGTGTGGACTGTATTTGCTAGAAATTGCCATTGTGGTTTCTCCAAAATGCTTAAATAATAGGCTTTGTATTATCTGTTGAGAATTTTCAGTCTACCAATAGAACTGAAAGAATTTGGCAGCAGGTAGAAATCCATTTTAATATAAGATACAGAGGCTGTTTCATTTTCTCGCTCCCTTGTTCTCTTTTTTTAAACATTGAACAAGCAGAATAGGAAAAATACATAACTTCAGAGGGGCATTTCTTTTTTTATTTCAACTTCACAATGAAAGATTTAAAATAAAATGTGTTTTTGGCAGGATTCTACCCTAAATGTCCACGACAAGCAAAACAACAAACATTTTACTTTAGTGAAATAGGTGCAGAAATGAAAAGATCATGTATTTTTTTTTTATTTAGACAATATTATGTTTGCCAACAGCATGAATAGTGTCAATATTTCCTATTTAAGCCAGCTAATATACCAAAGAAGTTAAAGGAATATATTATTTTCCTAGAATCGATATGCCAGAACATGCAACTGGGTTTGGAATCTCATCTACAAGACTAAGAAGAGCTTGCAATCCTCATTACCAAATTTGTTCTTTTTTTTTCTACAACTCTGTAGAACTCTATAACTTAACCTCATCTATATATGTATTGGCATTCTGGTGGTTCCTTTTATAGCAGTCAATATAAAAACTTTTCCGGAATGTGTTGTTGGGCAGCTTTACTTCCTCCGACATGTTAAATTGTACGAACAAGACTTTGGTTGAAGACAGATGCCCAGTGTTTATACTTAAAGGCTAGGAGGGTAATGTAATGTAAATTCTGCTGTGATTTTCTAATAAGAAAAGCATCAGATCAGATATCATTAAATCAAAGTGCAATATAAACAGCTTAGCTGTAGACTATGTAACCCTGAAAATCTGCTGATTTGCTTTCTCTTCCTGAGATTCAGATTAAACCTCAAGGTTCCCGGGAAGGCACACAGTTAAGTACGGTCAATACCTTATTTCACCTTGAAATGGTTTTGGCAGAACTTTTTTTTCAGACTTTTGCTGGATACCAAGATGAGTAAGGAATGGGTAGTTGATCAGTAAAACAGTTTGTTTAACTCTCCATCCATTAATGATCATAAAGAGGGATGGCACAAGCTTTGAACCCACTGATGGAATCCCCGTATTTATACCTCAGATGGTTTTGACTGTTTTTTTTCACTGGGAAATTTTGCTCTGGTTTTTTACTTATTGGTCATTATTATTTTAGCGGCAGCCGGAAATCTGAATGTGTGTGCTTTATAGGGTGTGTTCCTTTTTCTGCAGGGCCGGCCCAAGGAATAATGCCGCCTTGGGCGAAGTTTAAAGTGCCGCCCCCCCCATTATCTACCCTTCCTCTGCCGCACCCCCCCATTATCTACCCTTCCTCTGCCGCACCCCCATTATCTACCCTTCCTCTGCCGCCCCCCACCTTTGTACTTACCTTTCAGCAGTCCTGCGGCGAGTCTCCCTGCTCGGTCTCGGTGCCGGCTTGTAATGCTGAGCGCCGGAAATGACGTAATCTTCCGGTGCTCAGCATTACAAGCCGGCACCGAGACCGAGCTAGAGGGTTCACAGAGGAGAGAGAGGGGCGCTGAGCGGGTAAGCGAAAATCACTCGGCGCCCCTTTCTCTCTCCTCCGCTTTAAATTAAAAAAAAAAAGGGCCGCCTGGAGCAATTGAACCACTCTGCTTCATGGTAGGGCCAGCCCTGCCTTTCTGTATATAATCTATTGATGAGACCTGAGCTGTTTACCTATTAGTACAAATGACATTCAGTCTCCTTATTCTAGCTATGATGGTATAGGGCTATACACATAGGAATCTCTAGTATTTCTCTTAAGCATCACTTTTTTAGGATATTAATGATTTATTTGTACTCTTTGTCATATCTGTCACCATATGACATAAATGGAAATAATAAAAACGCCGACGTACATACTTGATACTTGTGGGAAAATGAAACACTTCTACAGGTCTTGCATATGGCCTTTTGAATGTGCTTTTATTGCAGGAAAATATAACATCTAACAGGGAATATTACCATGCCTTTAGCGGCTTTTGTATTTCACGTTCAAATAGAAAATACACTTTGATTTGGTGCTTGTGAAACATAAGCTTTGAATGTTATGGAATAAGAAGGCAATGTTTATTTTTTCTTCCCTGCAGCATATTTCCTTTTAAACGTCAAGAGTACAGCTGGCTATCCCATTGGAGATGGCACTGGGGTTTTATAATGCTACCAGCGTTGCCTGCTGGGAGTGTTTCAACACTTGGCCAAAATAGTTGAAGAGAATCTTTTGATATAATTCTACAACAAAAACTCCTGTAATTCCTATTGTGTTGGATAAAAAAAAATTATTATTTCATTAGTGGAGGAATGGTAGAATTTCAATTTTGGGGCAAGCCTAGTTATATGACAGTTAGACAGATGCCAATCACATTGGCCAGTCCTGTCAAAAACACATTGACGAGAACCAAAATTGGCAATGACTGAAGAAGGGTCGCAAATCATGTATGACTATAGAATGCTCTAAATTTCCCTTGTGATCATATATGGAACTACAAAGAAGAAACTGCTTTTTCTGGCTCAAATTCCTCAGTCCAGGCATTATTTGCCGCTCAGTGCTTTCTGGATAAAATAAGTATGAATGTAGTCAAATATACATATCTTTACAGAAAAATGTTAATTTCAGTTTATCCCCTTTGTAGCTGTTTTTCCTTCCCTTCTATTTGTTTATTTTAATCTAATGGTTACCAGAACTTAAAGAAATGAATTATAAATCTGCTAGGTAAAATGCCATGTGTGTGTATATGAGCACAAGAATGTTTTTTTCTGACTTGTAAATGAATATTTTATGCCATTTTTTTCCCTAAGGAACACAGAGACACCATCTCCAATGTCATTAAGTCCATCCTCAATAAATTCTGCTGGAAACAGCAGTGGGACAACTGGATCTTCTTCTACGGGCACTATATCGATTCCACAACGCATACACCAAATGGCTGCCAGTCACGTCAATATCACTAACAATGTCTTGCGTAGTTATGAGCACTGGGATATGGCTGACAAGCTGACAAGAGAATCTAAAGGTAAGCTTAAAATATCACAATGCAAGAATTATGTGTGATATCATTTTGTATATGTATTAAGCAGTGGGCCCAGACTGGCCATCTGGCAAACTGGGGGAATATCCGGTGGCTGATGGTGCCATGAAATAATGACTAATTTTCATCAGGTTCATGACAACCCAGTTCATTTTATCGGCAACCTGTTCCTTTTAGGGACAGCCTGGCGTAAGGCTTAATAAATGCTTCTTACAACCCAGAGAAGAAGATAATGTGTGCACCTTGGCGTGCATGAGGCCTTACTGTGCATTGAACATCAGTAAACATGCATGGAAGATCAGTAAACATGCATGGAACATCAGTAAAGATGCAGGAAATGCTTTTCTTGGCCACTGATGTCAGTGAATTCTGTGCGACTCTAAGTAATGGTCCAAAATAGATGACCTGGTACATTTTGTTGAAAGCTATAGTCTTGCTTCGAACCGTGTTTTCAAAGTTGTTTGAAGGACATAGTGCAAATTAAATGCCCTTAGTGTTGTTCTTATTGTTAGCTAATTAAGAAAAACGCCATAATTATCTATCGATCTGTGTATTGTCATATCAGTTAAATGTGCAGTTAATCACATTTTCTAACAAATTGTAAAAAAAAGTAATACAGTGCATGGTAGATTAATCTAAAACGGCGTCTTATTAATGACATAATTATAGACATTATGCACAATTGTTAAAATTCCCACTTAAAGTTGGAAGCATTTCCACAGTAGGGTGTTTTGATGTTAAAATGAAATATTATGAATCTAGTAATTAGCACAGTGTGTTATAATGCTAAATCTCTAGCTTGATATTAATTAAAATATATTACTGTAAAAAAAATTGAAACCTTGAATTCCTATGTTTTAAGGTTAAATGTTATTTACCATTTTTGTTAAATGGATTAGAAAGTATTATGATATAAAGTAATTGATCAGTTAATATGAATAATAAAAAGAGAATTAATTAGTCAAATTTGTAATTAGCTGAGTAATAGTCAAGTGCTTTCTCATGGTTTATGTGGCGGGTTATTTTGTATATTAAACCATTCATTTTAAGTATATAAAGTGTGTTTGGTAATTAAAGTGAAACTACCACCATCACACATTGTAGTATAATTCAATGAATTCATTAAAACTAACTTTTGCTTTTGTTCGCTAACAAAACAAACACTATGGATACACATATTTCTGTTGAAAATCCCAGATTTTTTAAAACAAAATATGGGAACAATTTTTTCAAGCTCTTTATATTTCTCCAGCACGTAGCATAGAATTCAGAGGGAATTGCACATGATGTTTGTCTCTCAAAGTATAAATATCTCTTCCCACATTAAACATTATTAAGGATGATTTTAAAGTACAATGCTTGTTGGTGATTTTTTATGACGCTGACTATTGTAGTATTTAAATGTAACGTTAGTTTTTTTTTTTAGTTTGTCTCAGGACATTTCTAGGTACAAGTAATATTAGAAGTCTTAAACCATGCTTTCAAGCATTGGAGGTGGCCAAAAGAGGGACACTTCTGTTAGAGGCATTGCTAAAGGGTACTGCTTTACTAAGACTTATTCTAAGACTTACTATGGGGTGTGTAACCTAATCTTGCAGTTAGATAAAGTATATAGAAGATATTTTCACACAATTTGATTTATTTAATGTACACATTATAGAACACCGCGATAAACACTTTTACTTCACAGACAGGGTGGCGGATGAGTGGAACAGACGTCTAGCAGATGTGGGAATTTAAACATGCATGGAATAGGCATATCCCAAATATTAGGCTAAATATGGGATGGGGGTAACTTAATGGGCAAGAAAAAAATGAAGAGCACTGGCTGTAATAGTAAACACACAGTCCATAAAGTTATGTCATGTTGGGGAAGGTGACCGATTCTGAAATTGCTCCTTCCAACATTCTACCGTTCTCACATTTCAGATAATGTCATTATGCGAAAGAACCTTTTGACTGCTGGTCTTTATTCAGTGCCCGAAGATTTAACTCACTCAGGAATATAATCACGATCTATGATTTTTCTCCCTTACTCAAGCAAAGTTAATTTAACAGTGTAAATGCTCCCGAGAATTTTAACCATTGGGTTGCATTATCTTGTGCCAGAAATCAAATTCAAAGACGGAATGCAGTATAACACAATGACTGCATTAAAGTTTACCCTTTTTTTTAATATGAGTCAGAATAAAAATGTTATTTAAAAAAAAATAAAAAATCATATATTTACAGGAAGCCGGAAAAAATTAATAAATAAATAAATAAAAATAAAAGGAACCTAAAATGCGGCAGTTCAGAGCTTTTCACTCTGATAAACAAAGTTTTTAAGTGACCTTGCTAAGTAATTCCGTGCCGCCCACCCTGGTGGAGAGCAGAAAGGCACATTTTAAACAATTTAAGCTGGGCAGACCCATACTAAATTTCACAAAATGGCCTAACCTTCAAATATATAGCGAATTCAGCAGGGTCCTGCGCAATTATCATCTGTGACACATCTTGGAACAATGCATTATATCATATTGCTACAGTCAGGTGAAATGAGGCAAAAGTGTAATTTAAGGCCTGACTGACTAAAACGTTAACAGATTGAGGCATTGTCAGGAAAAATCACAGGCACTACATTAGATAAAATGTGTCATCACAAAATGTTCATTACGGTCATTTATTTTGATATCCATTGATGTAAAAAAATTACCATTTAGCCCGATCTGCATGAATTATTGCTTCAAAAGAAAGGTTTCATGGCTCAGAATTATAGAATATGTTTCATGTTTCCTTGTTTAGACACTTTTTTTGAGGCCCAGTTTTCTCTGTCTCTCTTTTCTCCCCTCTCAGCTACTAGATCATTACATTGGTTTGAGTGTTTCACAGTGTTCTACAGCCCTAAAAGTGTTTAGATTTAGTGTGATTAAAATACATAATTATTTTATGTTCACAACAGTCACAATGATGTGTATAGAAGCTGAGAAGTGAGTTTATGAATTAAATTGTGTTAAAAAATTACTTAAGTATTGTTAATGAAATTTCCCCATGGTCAAGCTTCTAAATACACCCTCCTTGGCTCCCTGGAGCATTTGGAGTGGGGTAGATAAAGTAATTATATTTTCATCAAAAACTTTTATCTTCACTAATTAAAAATAAAATCAAACATTTACTCAGGACCTTCAACAAATTTAAGAATTACAAAAGTTATATATTTGTTAGGTGCTACTAGATTTCGTTGGATAAATAAGGGCACAATGAGCATTAAAAAAAAATTTGGAATAAAAGATTTGTTCCTTCAGATGTTCTAATTATGAATGTCAGCAACAAAATCCACTCCCCTCCCGTCTGATGTGTAGAACAATGTGCAAACAAAAAATATAATAAAGTGTAATAAATTATAAAAACATAATATGTATCTAATCATAATCCTTCTGGAAAGTGGGAGCATGTGCATTCTGAGAAATACCAAATATTCTTAATAGAAGTCTCTCCTTCCTTTGAAGACATATTGGTCATAAAACTAATGTAATGTGTATATAATCAGAACCTTACCAGATTTGCTGTAGCTAAGATAATTATTTCCAAATGCATACATATTTAAGGTGACAACCTATATTTGCTTGGGTACAGTGTACTCTGTTTCCCATATAATAACTTGATTGTGGTTTACTTAATAAAAGTAAATTTTATTACAAAATATTAACATACTATTTTAATGTGCAGCGTAAGTGATTCTGGAAATGTGATCCTAATATCAAAACTTTTGTGATTACAGAGTTCTTTCAAGACCTTGACACAATGATGGAGCCTTTAACACAACACAGCACTATGACCAACCTGGTCCGCTACGTTCGACAAGGACTTCATTGGTTACGCATCGAGTCACAATTGTTGTAGTGTCTGCTTTATTCCTCCCACATTTTCTTGTATTCTACCTCTACCAGAGCATAGACGATCACTGGTGGATATCCACTCATTATCTTGACTTCATTTTTTAAAATATTTTATTTGTTGGAAGTGGCTTTTACTGTCGATGGAAATGCAGCTCGGGAAGTAGCATTAACTGCAACGACCAACCCGCCAACCAACCATTTCCAACTCTTTAATATGCCTTGCATCTCTTGGATCCATTCCTATGTGCTTTACGAAATGGTACAATTTTAAATATATTGTTTTATTCTTCACTGCCTTTAATTAAGAACAAGATGCACTTTGTGAAGATTTGGAACAAAACTTCTTCAGTATCAGAGTGTTTTATGAAAACACTTTAATTGGGATAATTATTTAAAATGTTGTATTATTAGCAATGTTCAAACTTTTCTGTGATTGGTATTACTTAAAAATGTGTGTTGCTTGTCTATGGCATCACTGCCAAGGCAGCTAATATCTATAATGTAATAACGAAATGGGTAGCTCACTGCTTGGTCACAGAGGTTAAAGGTGAAACCAGTGACACCAGGTGCCAAACTGTACAATAAGACATTACCGAAACAGTCTAATTGTTGTCCTGGTATATTTAAATGTTTTTAACAGATTTCTGAAATTCCATAAATGGAATAGAATGTCTGCTTGCTAATATCTGTAGAATAAGGTCTTAAATTTCATTTCATGTTGGTCCAGATCTTTTTCAGACTGTTCATAGAGGACTGTATTTTTCAAGAAAGTGTTTCCTTCAAATGTAAGCAAGCATTCTGTGATTTACCTGCTTTTTTAAAATATGTTTTCACAATTTTACAAGGGTTTCTGTACTAGTGAAATTCAAAAGTATTAATACTGCAGGCTGCACCTTGGACAGGTTTGTTAATACCAGCAATTCTGGAAGGTAACATTATTTGCTGGTGCTGATTAAAACAAAGATGATGGAGCAGGTTTAATAAGACGTGAGATGTTGGATAATCCAAACTTTTAATTTTAGTTTACGAGGACTTTCCACCTCTTATTAAATCTACCAAAATATGTTTCATTGCCTTGAAGTCTAGAGTAGAATAAAGTGAGTAAACACTGTTTTGTTTTTTAATCGTAATAATGAACTGATGTCTTTTTTATGGTTATTTCCCGAAATAGCAATGAAAAATAATCACAGAGTTTGTTAAATTGATTCATGCAACCATTGTATTTATGCATTACCTCAAAAACAGTTTTAAAAACCAAACATCCCACTCTCCATGATCCAACCACACATTCAGCAGTATAATGGTGTTACCTGCATTTCTCCTAAGGATACATGAATAATAGTGACGCTTATAAAATAGTCTTAAGGAATGGAATTTTCAGGTTTTTATTTATTTTTTACAGTCAAGACTATTCTATCAAAGTGTACACAATGCCATTTCATGATTTGCGTAACTGTTGCTCAGTTGTAATAAATATATTATTCTCATGGTTTGATTTGTGCAGTGTTATAGTTTTTGTGTAATGTTTTATTGTTCTAGTGTAAATGTTAATTAATTTCATATCAGCAATAAGGTATGAATTATGTGAACCCCACCAAGCCAAGTGTGATACACTATCCAGACCCATTATTCCATTTCCACCATACTGAACTCAAGACCTTTTGCTAACAGGGGTACTATTTGCCTGTGGCTGTTTAAACTGTTTTAACAACCAGCCTGAATTACAATTCTGTTTCGGAAACACATAAGGAAGACCTTGGTATTATTGAGATATCAGCTGCCTCTTGTAAGCTATTTTGGCTAACTAGTTTCCACATTTATAGAGGTCACATCGGGAGTCTTGTAATCATTAAGGCACAATAGCTCACCTTAGCTGCCATGATAACTGAGCAAATCTACCTGAGGTCATAGAACTTTCTATGGAAAGGTTTAAGAAACATATAGGGCTGGACTAGACATGAAAAGTGGGTCTGACACTTTAAGGCCAGGGGCTGCTAAATCACACGTGGTTGCCATATGGATACGCATGGTCACACCGTGTACTCAACTGCCGCACATTGCAGGACCCGAACTGCTGCTGGAATGGTAGGAAGACTATCGTATTGGCCCAGATGATCACTCAAGGCCTGGAAACCTCAACTTGATGCACCTGACTTGGATTGTAGCAATTGGACCAATTGTTTTTTTTTACGTGAATGTTGTACATATTTTAGCCGTGTTACAAAAATATTTTAATTACAATTCTTCATGGCCCATGCATAAACTCCTGCAATAGTCAGTGCAATTGTGGCATTACGTTGATAATGTTAACTGTATCTATTATTCTATCAAAGAATTTAACCCAGATGTCTCTTGTGATGCCCAGAACAGCAGTAGTAACGTTAAAATGTCTCTTAAACCCTGTCCACACAAATTCCTGCAACTTGCCTTTGGTGAGAGTTAAAATGACGCGTGTCTTTTTACAAAAGAAAATTATTTCCAGAAAATGTCAAATTTAATACCGACTTCTGTGTGTTTAATTCACTTAAAAGACAAATTAAAGTATAACTTGTGTATAATCCTGATCCACGTACATTTCTCATAGATTCTAGTTTGTGGTTAGAAATATAATATGAATCAAAGTCACGCTCCATACATTATATACATTTTAAGACATAAAATAGCTGTGTCACCTTATTTTTGCATCTAAATGCCTAAAAGGAATCATCACATATCAATATTAATTATTTAGACTCCATGCACATTACATCCAACTTGTAAGAGTTGCGAGACACCTGAGACCATCTTTAGATCACTGAAACTGGCTTACCTCCTTCCATATAGTATATTCTGGAAATTTAGCAAGTCTAATAAAAGTGTTGGTTCCGCCATATGCATGAGTAAGCTCTTACCTTTGTGAAATAAAGAGCTTTGGATGGAGAGTTGCCTCTGATAGACAGTCCTGATTGATCCATATGAGGGGGTCTTCAGAACATGCATTGTCTGGTGTCGCTTGAATACGTGATTTCTGATGAACTCTAGTCTAATAAATTCAAATAAAACTTTCCATTTAACAACCTAGTCAGCATTTTGAGTGATACATCTATGACAAATCCATTTATAGATAATATTCTGGAATAATGTCACTGCTAGCTTACGAATAACCTCACTTAGGAGGTCACAGGAAATTCTTAACAAATATTTCAGACAGCTTGTAAATGCTTTTGGCGAAACAAATGCTACATTTTTATAAAAATGTTCCTTTATTTTCACCGGTTGTAAGCACTTTTTAGTTAAGTCTCAACATCGCAGGAAGTACAACTTTCTTTTAGTAGCTTAGACATACAATCAAGCTTCTTATTGGTACATAATGACAAATATCATATTATTAATTCATTAATATCCTAGTGGCTAGCTATATGGAAGCAGGCATTTTAGTTTCTTCTCTCCTCCCTCCTAAGTCCTTCTCCTTAAGGAAATAATGCATTAAAAGGAGTTCAATTTTAATCACAATAAATGTAATATCATAAGTATTATATACACATTAAAACAAGTTATGCAATGTTAGAAAATATTCATAACCTTTCTGCAAGGTCTGCATAAGTTGCCCACGTGTGTAGCTCATGAAACCAATTTCTTAAATAAATGCTTGATTCCAAGGATCCACTTTGCTTTCCACGTAGAACACATGTGACTGGCACCGTAAAGATTAAACAGTGTCACAAAATCCCTAAAATTCAGTACACAATGGGCAATCACGACCAAAGAACTGATGACTGTGATTTGTAGATTGGTTGCAGGAGGCAAGGGGATTTGGTTAATTGTTGCACCCTTTCCCTTTTTCGACTTGTTGTTAGTCTATGGACATATTTACATGCCAACACATGTTGGCTTAGATGTAAAAAGAAAAAATAATTATAGGGTAAGATTAAATGAAATTTAGTATATTCAGAAAATGTAAGGTGTGATAATGAGTCAACAGAATAAAAACAATCAATACTCATTAAAGAAATGTAACGTAGCAGCAAAATAATACAATATGTGCTTCTGCATGTTTATTCAGAATTATCCATCTTTCAGACAGATCGGTATATAAAATAATAAAATATATTTTTTAAACAAATCTGTTTAAATGTTTTATACAATGTGCTGTGTCCTTGCCTGGAAGCATTCAGATCTGAACGTAACAAGTGATATACAAGAACGGAACATTTACTTAATTGTCAGTGAAGCTTAGATAAGCGCTGTCACATCACAGCCTTATGTAATAGGCTTGTCTAAAAGCCTTCACTTTACAAGTTTATTTTGTAATCAATGTTTCTCGGGAAGAATATAATTGGATGATTGCAGATCAAAAGTGAAAGGCTCCAAAATGTTAAATAATTCTTAAAATGAGTTGTCAGAAACCTTTTATTTACTGATATTTTTGCATTTCATTTACACCTGGCATCACGCCAGTATTCCTTACAGTTAAGATTTATTGATTTAATTGCCTCGGGTAACCATGCAATAAAATCATCTCCAAGATAAATTTTCATGGCACTGTACGCAACTGAAGTCATTATTCAAGTGCCACAGCTATATTACTACAGGTACCAGGTGCAAAATTTGCTTAATGAAAAAAATGTCTAATTATGTGCTGTTACTTTCATTTAGCTTCACTGTGGCATTTCATTTGGAAAATCGCAGAATTAAATTCTTGTGAACGTACAGTTACTTGGCTAATTGCTTGAAGGAATGATGGCAGAAGAGTAGATAGATCCTAGAGACCAGTAATTCTTCAATATGTATCTATTTGGGGGTGTCACAAGGGCTCTTGTTGTACTAAGCAAGAAATAAATGTGTTGACTCCCCAACTCTCTTGATTAAAATGACTTGCGTTTTGTGTAATGGGTTTTTAAACATTCCCCTGCAGTTTTATTCCATAAAATGGTTTGTATGGTTTGTATTTGAGGATGTTTCTTATTGAGGCCCAGCATGCAAGGAAAAACATCCTTTGTGGCATCCATGAGAGATGTAAGAAATTATATGTCTGATGCCTTCTCACCTCTAAGAATACAAACCTGGTTAGTTTTAGAAAAAGAAGGGACTTTTTATCAGATTTAGTTATGGTCATTTTAAACATTTAAGACAAACTTAATGAAATAATTAAGAATGTATAGAAAATCTTTTTTTTTTTTTATACATCTTATAATGCTCTTCAATGTTTGTATAGAATAGCGCAGAGGGTAACAATCTAACAGTGAATCTGTTTAAACAAATGGAAAGAGTATCACATTGACCAGTAGAGCGGAGTAAAAGGTGGGATCAATTATGTCGATTGGAACAAAGAATCGCAGGAGGAAACATCAGCAGATTGACCAGTAAATGTATATTGGATTGGAGTCTTTAAAAACTGCTACAGGAAGCCGAGCTCAGCTGAAACACTAGCGAAGATGGTGTGCGAACCGGTTGTAAAGTACTAAATCATGACACAAACAAATCAATGAAGGAAATCACAGAACAGGCTCGCTGAAGACTTGAATCCTTCTGTACTGTGAATTTCACCCATTAACGAGTATATATAATTAGCACTATAGGAAGCGATAACATACTATCCTTATCGTAACTGCTTATTGACTCCTTCCCATAATGATTCCATTGGAATAAAGCTGTTTTAGTGGGTTAAGCACTTAGCTTAACGAAAAAATGTCAGCGCCTCAAACACTCTAAAAAAAATAATTAGATATTGTTTAAAAGGTATTAATGACTGTTATAGTATAACCTTCAACATTAAAACTTAAAAAAACAGGGAATGACAAGACAAAATCTTTAATTCTTTAATAACAAAATTATCTAATACAAATACAAAGTTGCTTGTTTTGTTGGGTTTTCGTATTTCCTAACTGAATGTTTGCCTTATATATTACTCTCTGTTATTTATGCTGCCATCACGTAAGAACTGGAGTGGAAATGAAGCTCACACAACCAGATCAACCCCTAAGGCATGGAATGACTGCCCTTATCCATCCAGGTAAGTCTACTTTTACTAAGCTTTTACTACATAAGAGTTTTATTTCCTAATGTAACATTATAGGTACTTTTCGACCTAAAATAATTGGAGTCTATTTTCACATAGACACAAATTCATTTTATAATGCAAATTTGTAACAGGTGGAATGGGTCGAATTGAATAGCTCATTGGCGTTAACCCTTGACTCAACTTCTTAGTGAATAAACCAATTTTTATAGGGTAATATTTTATATGACTCCCAGAGTCCACTATAGGATAATGCTGGGTTTTTTTTTGTGTTTTTTTTTTACAGCACTTCTGCTCATTAAGTACACATTTATTGACATTTGTATGGCAATTGAACTAAAAAGATTACTTAGAGCTGCCAAAATACAAAACCCTTGTGTTTTCTTTCTGGCTACATGTTCTTTTTTTAAATATGTATATTTCTGCTGCGTCCTATAGCTGATGCAGAACCAATTCCCTTAATTAATCCAGCGTTTATTGCCTTTGTACAATAGCATTCAGATAGAACAGGTACTTATTAAGTAGACGGCATGTATTTTTATCTAATAGCATACTTAGGTTCATTTAATACATACACTCGCTTTGTTTTCCAAAAAGTACTATTCTTATGTTTTTTTCATCAGATGGTTTAAATGTTTCATTGATTCTTTCACCTCGATGAAAAGAGAGCAATTATACAGCTCTTATGTGTTTCTTTGAAAGGCAGGCAGTTTTCTAGAATAAAATGTTAATTTAAAAAAAAAAAAAAAAAACTTCAATGCATTTAGAGAGGCCTTCACACTTATTGCTGAAATTATATGCAGTGAAAATACATTTGCATAACAAATGTGACAAGTCCCTTACTTAAGAAATTGAAACACAGAGAAAAAATACATAAATACCTAAGTTCGCTCATTATTATTCTGAATGAGTGCTAATTCCAACAGAAGCTGTGAAACTGGAGTGGCACAAAGTATATGATTACATATTTAATGAATCTATCCACATATATTGTTAATGAACAAATTGTAACATTACTATACTTAGATGTAGCCTGGAATATACCTGTTTATTCACTAATTAACTGAATTACAAGTGAAAATGTTTGAAATACAGCGTAGTGATTAGTTGATTTTGAAGGAAAAGAAATACAAATGATGCATTGGAATCAACGGCAACAGAATAATGTTTATTGTTTTTTGTTTTTTTTTAAATTACTTGTTTTAATTATTGCACTGCTTTCCATGAAACAAAAAACACATATGCCTCCAGGCACTCTCTCCCCATTCCTCCCATTGAATGAAGAAAGAAGACAGAAGAACAAGAAGATGCAAGAGAAGAATTAGAGCTGCTCAGCAAGTAGACAGGGACACAGGAGCGGGCGGTGGAGAAAGTAAGGAGACCTTTAGAGAGAGCTTGAGAATGTAAGAGAATGAGAATGAGGGTGTGAGAGAGAGTTGGTAAAAGTGTGAGCGTAAGTGAGAGTGTAAGTGAAAGTCAAGTGTGTTTCTTTTTGAGCATAATATGGGAACCAAAGTTTAACTTTGCTGTAGTTTCAAGATTAAAATATATAAAAATGGTATTCAGTTAATAACAGGTGGCATACATTGAATTATTGTTTGAATTATATTTTTCTTTTCTCCGCTGACTTTCTTTAGTTTTACCTTAAACTTTTATTTTAAAATGATAGTCTTATTCTGGCACAGACATTTCAGGTACATACCATTTCTTCCATCAGAGTGCCAGATTCTTCCCAGTGGCACCTTTGCATTGTAAATTGTTCTCTCAAAGGATCAAGTGAAACTTAAGTTAAAAGAAACTCAGAGGACATATTCCGCTGTACTATACTGTCAATAAATCTTTAATAAAAACAAATTAAATATGTATGTCCCTTTGGCAGTTGTATTCTCAATAACAATATTTGATCATGAAACTCCAATAGTGGAGTGATATCCTGTCAGAACTGAAACTAAAAATATTTATCTGGGAGAAAACATAATAGCACAATGATTATTTATTTTAATGTCTTGCTATATACTCAATGAGTACACCACATCAACCAAAAAACTATGGAAACAGAAAGCTTAATGTGACATTTGAAGCATCAAGTTTCCAAATAATAAATCTGTAAATGGGTGTAAGATTTTGTGAAAGTGCCCATAATCAGTATACCAAAGCCTTTTGAAACAGTAGTCATATTTGGTGTATATTATGTCACTGTACGCATTATGCTTTTACTATTGTGTCCTGCAAAGGTATTGCAGGCATATTGAGCATTTTGTTTTATGCATTTTTTTCTATTCCAAAAACTGAAAGTTTTTCTACGCCATAGGTAAATCATTATAAAAGTGTATATAAAGCTTTAGAGCTTCACCTATGTAATAGCAGATCCTGAGTTTGCACTGGTGACTATGATAGCCAAGAGCGTGCAGTGGAACAGATCTGTGTAGTGTGTCTGTTTTGTGAGTGAGGGCAGGGTAGCTTGTTTTCGGAAGCTTAGGGGCTCTTTCTGGCAGTGCATTAATGTCTGCCTGGATAATCATAGTGTACTAACATTACTGGTTGTGACAAGTTGATATTCCAATTGGATTATTGCAACTTCTACTTAACTGGTTTCCTCTTCTCCTGTCATTCCCTAGTTGTCGCGGTCCTCGGGCCCGCTATTCCCATGTCCGGGAAAACATAGCTATTCAGGGAAATATATATTCTATCCTCCTAATAACCAATGACTGCATTCTGAAAAGAACCCATCTGTGCTCATCACCTTTCAAGATCTCCACGCCACTGACTTTTCAAGATGACCATCACTGCAATCAAATCATCCTCATCCAATCATAATCTTCTGCCTTAAACCCCCCACCATCCTCATAAATTGAATAGATTGTATTCTTCTTCTGTAGCAGTATGTCTTAACATGTGTTAATGTTTTCGTAAACTTTGCATTTGTAAACATTTTCATTCTCTCCAGTAGTAACTGCACTAGGGAACCTGTTGGCATTGTAAAAATAAAAATGTGATGTCTTATAAAATAATGTTGAATCATTCTAAATATCCTTGGCCCTATAATAATTTAGGTTAAGAGTTACCCCTTGATGTAGCAGAATAAACATTAAATGGTGAATTGTTGCAAGGACAAAAGGGGTTTCGATCATCATTTTTTTAATGTTTAATGTTGAAGGAAAGCAGTTTTTCATTGTTGCCATTATGTTTTTGACTGCCACCACATCAGTGGCTTAACTACAGGGGTCACAGCTGCAACAGGGCCCATGCAAGCACTTTCTTGTCTCCTCCTATCGGTTCAAAATAGGTCCAGGTCGGAAGGACCCTTTCTAAGGAACGTATTGGGGACATGTTACGTCACATGACCCCACGGTGAAACAGCACCAGGAGTGGTGAGAGTTAAGCAGGAGCTATGTATGTATATGTGTTTGTGTATGTATGTTAACATGGATGTGTAATTGTATGTGTGTGTGAGCATGGATGTGTAATTGTGTGTGAGCATGGATGTGTAATTGTGTGTGAGCATGGATGTGTAATTGTGTGTGAGCATGAATGTGCGATTGTGTGTGTGAGCACAGATGTGTATTGTGTGTGAGCACGGATGTGTAATTGTGTTCATGTATGTGTGAGCACAGATGTGTAATTGTCTGCGTGTGTGTGAGAATGGATTTGTAATTAGGTGCATGGATGTGAGCATGGATGTGTAATTTGTGTGTGTGTGGGTGTAAGCACTGATGTGTAAGTGGAGTGAGATGGAGTGTGTGTTAAAATGAATGTGTACATGTGTGTTAGTGGGTATAAGTAAGTGTGTGTAATTTGTGTAAGTGTGTTTAGATATGTATGCAAAAGTGTATGTTGGAAGGGGGAACAAGAGGCAATTTTGGGTGCAATGATGGCATGAATTAGCTGTTGACATTGGGGGGCCCCTGGGAAATTTTCGCACCAGGGCCCGATGGTTTCTAGTCATGCCCTTGCACCACATACTGTGTTGTTTAAGTGGTTTGTTTTCAATATCTAATCTTATGTTGTAAGTTATTTGTTAAGTACTATGTCGGAATTGTATGGTTTTTCTTACACTCCGGGGGCACAAGCTTTTGTGTATCCAGATCTACAAGTAACCACCACATAAAAGACATGTGTGTAAGAGCAGTTTATCTCTGCATATTAAGATTAAATATTTCATATATGATATCTGAATTAGAGAACATAGTATGCAATTTTAGTTTTTTAAATTTTGATAAGGTATGCAAAGTATTCAGAGTTATATAAGTGTAAGGCTCATGACATGACTACATACTCAGGGCCATAGGCCTCTTTTATATATATATATATATATATATATATATATATATATATATATATATATATATATATATATAAGATGGCAAATGTGCCAAAAAAATATTTTTGGCCCGTTTGTTTTCAGGCAACAAATTTTTAATTCAGGAACTAAATTTGTTGCTAGGTGCCCATATTCAATCTCCCCCACTCTCATTCTCGTTCAATCTCTCTCTGTCACGCTCTCTAAATGTTTCCCTAGATTCTCTGCCGACTACTTCGACTTTTGTCGACCACTTTAGCTTCCGAATCTCCTTCTTCATCATCTTCTATCTTCTACCTTCTCTTCTCTCTTCATCTTCTATCTTCAATCTGCTATCTTCTTCTGCATATTTGCGGACATAACCTGGCAGGAAAACCAAAACGGTGGAGCTTGTGGTGACATCCTCTCCCCTATCCTCCAATTGGGGCGGAGAGTACGCCACCTAAAGAGCTGTCATTTTGTCCTCCCTTGAACCTGGGGCAATATGGCAATGCTTGCTGTGACGCCATCTCATGTTTCCAGAGGCCATAGATATTTTGTAATCCTAATTATGCACATATTTTGACATTGAATATACGGTCTATATAGGATTCTTATGCTTAGCTTGCATTGTCTTATGTAATGTATTACCTATACTTCAGTTGCGGCCCCAATTAATAAAATGTAAACCTAATAGTTTGGGAACTGTGACAAATTTACCTCCATGCAGCTTGGTTCGTGAATTCAGAATAAGCAAATTATGTTATATTATATACTTGTTTTATATCTAGCCGTTTGATACAAATACTTAAATATAAATATATTGTTTTAACCACAATTGCTTATTAGAAACCTTAGTTATAAATGATAGTAATATAGATGTAATTAAATCTAAATTAGCTAATGAGTTCCCAATCAACCAGATCAAAGTAATCATTAGTTTAATAAGCTATAATTATAACACGAGTAGATATATAAGTCACATAATTTGATTAATTCAAGCATATTATTATTATTACAGTAGTATAGTTATGCTTTTTATGAAAGAGGACACAATTTTATTTGCAATATTATCACTAATACATTTAGTTTATGTATCTATACATTGTCTACAGACATTTAGCAAGGGCTTTCAAATTAAATTACCTTACTTTACCACAGCCAGGGAGCAGTTTTATCTGCCAACAGTCCCAAATTCAAACAGTCCCAACTTTGGATCTTTCTCCTCTCCCACCTCAGTACCTCCTCCCCATTGCATATGCTTGTTGGCTCAGGAGATGGGTTTCCTAGTCGGAGACAGATGTTAGCTACACAATAATAGGAAAAATAATATGACTATGGTAGTAGTAGCTAACAGACCAGCAACATGATAACTTTAGTTTACAATAGCTTGGGTGGTAAAGATTAGGGTTTCAGCCAGTACTCACTGACTGAATGTCATGGGAGCTGCAGTCAACGACCAAAAAGTTAGTGTGTAGGCCACTACAACCCCAGTCTGATGTTTCTAGTTTCCTCAGGTGCATTCTCTGCTATGTATGTAACGTGTCCTGCATACTGGACTCCTTACCTGATAAGACCCTTACATTGTACTGTATCCTGCATACTGGACTCCTTACCTGATAAGACCCTTACACTCTCAAAGACTGTTCCACCCTCATAAAAACCTATTTTGCCACCCATCACTCTCCTCAGCACGCAACACTATTTAGCAGCGTTCCCTCCCTGTACCCACTGATATTCTATCTGTACACATGTACAATCTGGTAGCCCTTTCCCCTTTCCCACAACTCGATCAGGAATTCCCTAACCTTCCCTCTGCACAACACTTTACAACACTATCTGTAGCCTCTCTCCTTCTTTTACCCCACACTATTCAATAGTACCTCCAACATTAAGTAGCACAGCCTCCTATCAAAAATAATGCATATCACTGCAGCAACTACTGGTTGGTGCAACAGTCCAGTCAGACTCCAAAACCTGCACACCGACTGGGCCTTCTTCTAGAGTACAACCCTATATTCAATCGAATCACAAATCTCAGCCCTGTCTCACACAGACAGCTAATTATTTACTACTTTTGCTAGGTGTAAATTCATTTCCTCACACAAGCTGTTTAGTATGCAGCGCAGCAGAGAGGCACGGAAAGCTCAAAAAAGTGTTTATGTCAATGTTGTCTCAGCACCCTTATACCAGCTTGCTTTGTTATCAGTGAGATTGTTACTGTACTACTACACCACAACAACAGATGCGTGTATCATTAGCACCTTTCAGCACGTCATTATATTCATTGTTAAATTTCAACAGACATAAAATTTTAGCAAACCTTTCTAACTTTAAATTTCACTGGTGGGAGTTGGGAGAACGACTTGTTTGGAGAATGTGGTGTTTTTGTAATGTTCGCCTCAAAGACTGGTCATTGTTTAGTGAATGGAAGCTTGACAGTTTGCCCCAAGACACGTCTTTGGATTTAATAATATCAATGTTTATGCTTCTCATAAGCATGTATCCAGTGGCATAGAGTAATTATATATATTATAAATAATTTATTTTCTTGCTTTGGTGGACAATATTTTTTTTTTACCTTTCTGGGTTTCAAGTCTGGTTTCCTTCCTTTCTCTTCCTCTTCCCATCCCCTCCGTCTTCTCACTTCCTAGACGAGATCAGAGGTATGAGGTATAAGAAGCTCATCTTCACATTCAATCTTGTGTCCAAAGTGGTATAGATTCTTGATGACTAACATGTACAGGGCTGTAATGTGATTTTAATGTTTATTGGGTTTTTAAAAAATCCAGGAGTTTATTGACGGAGGCTGTGCGTATAGATTCCTCCAGTCCTTAACAATACAATTTCATGAATTTACATTTAAAATATTGTTTCATTTTGTGCATTTTTTTCAGAACTGCAGAATATATACAGAGTAAAAAAGTTGTAGTGCTTTGTTACCACCAGGATAGACTTCATTTGACATTTCTTTTAATGCAAGGGGGAAAAAAGTGGAAAGCTAACCCTGAAAAATCATGAAGTAATTTTTTAATATTCAAATTCTAATAAGTGTGGATATTTCTGATATTAATAAATTCATTGGGGTACAAAGAGGAAATCCATCACAAAGTGGAGCAATTGGCAATAATGTTTCATTGATTGCCAAGTAAGCCAAATGCTTTTTATCCATTTAGACTACAATTGCTCTTTATGCATCCTATTTTCTCTTTATTCTGCCTCCATCTACTCACAACATTCTTTTGTTCCCGTGATAATCCAAGAACCTATCACGGAAGGCTGTTTATTTTTCGATATCTTATTAACCTGACACTTAATAAGGCAATAATTTCTCCCTAAAAAAATCTTCTAAAGTTGAACGCAGGTCTTACTATTTCAACGAGAACATTTTCAACAGTTCCAGGATTGCTTGTCAGAAATGTTGATTTAAGCAGCACATATTCAGAGTTTGTCATTAAAATGTCATGATTCTTGATGGAAATATTTAGCTACTGAAAATCTGTAGTTCTGGTGGGAAATTATGCATCAATCAACACTGCTTGTAATACAAATAATATTCTAACCTTTATGTCAGGTATCCTACTTTTGACATGAATCGTGGGCTGACAGATTTGAAACTGGCAGCTTTACAGGTGCACAAAGTGTTTGAGAAAAATTTGGACATTTTCCACTGTACCAGAAGTTGAATTAATGTCAAAGAGAAATGGTATAATAATGGTCCATTTCATATGCTGTGAATTGGCAGTATTTTATAAATGGCCTTAAAACATAGAAATTGTAGTTACCACGGTGGAGTCTTAAACATGGTTATATAAGTTCATCTTTGTGCCCTCATGTCTACTTACTCCCACTTTTCTCCTGACCAGCTAGACCTTTACCCTCTTCCACATACCTCCCTTCTTTTGTTCTTAATCTAACTACGCCTTGTTTTATTTTTCTCATGCTCTCTAAATGTTTCCCTACCTTCTCTGCCGACCACTTCCGCTTCTGTCAACCACTTCCACATCTTCTTGTTCTTCTATCTTTGTCCGCATGTCTGCAGACATAACGTGGCGCGAATGTTTGCTTAAATGGCAACACCTTCCGGTGACATCCTCTCCCACTATCCTCCGAATAATTTTTGGTCCACAGCCCCCACAAATTAAAAACATTAAAATGGAGCAAATCAAAGGAATTCTGTCCAGTTTTAACTAGTATTTTGTGCACATGACAGGTCTATGGAGAAGCCTATAGTGTCTAACATCTTCTCAGATGCATGTGGGGGGTCCACACGGGGATCAAAAATACGGTAAATTATTTATAATAAATATATTTAAATGATTTCACGGGCCTGTTAAGGTGCTTATCCTGGCGTTCCACAATGTCCGATGTCCTGGGACATCTCTCGGGACACTGAATGTACCAGGACAAGCTCTGAAATCCCAGAACTGTCCTAGGAAAAATGTAAACATTCATAAAAATCAGAATTCAGGTGCCGCCGTATACTCTTAAGATCTGTTGCTAGCAGCGTGCTGTTATTGTTTTAGCTATTCTCCATTTATTTTAATCTATAGACTACATTTTTGAAGCAGTTACAGAGAAGGCAGATAAATCATTTGCACAAAAGTTTAATTAAACTAAACATATGCTTCAAGTAAACTGATTAGGTAAGTCTGATTTTGCAAGAACAGTTACAATAAACATCTGGTAATGATGATTTACATTTCGCTACTCAGTCTACTCGGAGAATGCATTGTGGGAAGCAAACAGCTACACACAGGAAACAGGTGTTCAGAGAAATTGAAGCGCACCGAGATTTCAAACTAGTGGGTAGAACTGTTCAACGTTCGGCTTTTTAGTCAAGACACGCTAGTCAGCCTTCCAAAACATGTACAACAAGGCTTTTCAAAACTGCATTGTTGCAACAAAAAACTTTCTTGTTTTTACTAAATGTGTACAAATTACCGTTAATAAAACGTTGCACATTGGGAGGAAAACAATTTACACATGTCTTATTTGTTCTTGGAGGAGTGGATCTTATCACTCATATACATACATCTTTAGACAAAAGTTCAAATTCAGTAAACCATTAGCCAAATACTTCTGCGCCAGAGACCTGGGAAAGCAGGGTCAAACATGGATGGTTCCCAGGTGTGATAAGGATTATTAATTAATATTGTGTATAGTGTCTTTTCAGTAAAGGTCATAGAGTACCAGGAGGTTGAAACTTCTTCAGATATTTGTATACAACAATTGTTTTAAACAATCTGTCTTAATGAGAATTGTATAGGCATATGGCTATCCTGCCTCCAAACTTTTTTTTTTACGGCAGGAAAAAAGGCAGACTAGATGGGCATTCTTATCTCCCCTCAAATTCTATGTTTCTACGTACACTTTAAGGTTGCACTTAAAAGAACAGGTAAGCCTAAAGTATCACGTTCAGATATATGGCATGTACAAGGGATTTTACATTTTAATTTGTCATAAAGGAACAGTCTAATGTCTCTGATCCCCACTCTAAAAAAGAATGTGTATGAAAGTGCTCTGTGAGTTCTTTAATATATATTCTTCCAAAAAAAAACACTTGACCTAGAAGTTCTAGTTCTGCCACAGCAGCTGCGCTCCTATTCCGTGGTCCGACATTTGTTGCCATGGATCGGCTGTTTGAAGCAGCTCTGGACAGACACCGCCAAGCCAGCACTGGAGGTGACTTCATCACATGCACGTGATATGTTTGGCTGAATAAATCTCCAGCGCTGCAAATAGCTGGGACAGGGAAGGGCCGAATGCATATGGGGGATTCTGCAGATTGGACGTTAAAGTGCATATAATGGCTGCGGTGTCCCTTTTAGTATAACTAGTGGAGCTGAGCTGAAAACCTGCTTTGATGAGGATGTTTGTGGGATGTCAGTAGGTCTGTTTCCCGGCATCTTATTGTGTTTCCATATTGATGAATGAATCCAATAAAAACTGAAGCCCTTAATATGACCCATTCGGTGCCAGAGGTCTGTGATTACACACTGATGGTATATGCCATAATCTTACCAGTTCGGATATAAAAATCTAAGAGAGCAACAGAAAGACAGTGAGCTCTGTCAAGAATCACGACAGGCTACATCAAAAACTAGACCTTGTGAAAAGAAAAACTCACCTTTCTGACTTCTTCACTTTTTAACCAAAGTGACACACCAAAGAAAAAGCAACGAAACAGCAGACAGGCAGAAGAGGTCAGGACCCAAGAGCGCTGTAAGATCCTCTGCAGTTGTTTGATATCATGCTTTATCAGTGGTCTGGAAGCTCATGCCATTGGATAGAAAACTATTATCTAAAGCAATTTCAATTTCTTATATAATAATTTGAATACACTGTACATCCTAGCTGTATATATATATATATATATATATATATATATATGTATATTTACTGAATATAGATATACTGTAGGCTTGGTATTGTGCATAGTTATCTTCAGCTTGTGTCAGCTGCTGGGCATGGAAACCCATTTCATGGAGCTCGCGACGCACAGTGCTTGCGCTGATGTTGCTTCCAGAGGCAGTTTGGAACTCTATAGTGAGTGATGCCACCGAGGACAGGTGATTTTGAATGCTCTAAGAGTGTGCGTGGTATATAAATTTCATGGCTTTTGTTGACCACCACACACAATTTGTAGGCATATAGGGTAAATGTAGCCCTATGGGGAGTCCATCAAAATAAATAAATGGTACTAAAGAAATATTGTACCATCGTCACATCAGAATGAGAATCAACAGTGCATGGTGTAAGGGTGAATGAAATTTGAATATGATTAAAAGATGATGCTAAACAGATTATAAATCTAAATAATGTAACACGAGATCTAGGCTATGACACTTAATTTCCACTAAACAAGTTTGAGGCTGAGGGGAAGATTTTTAGAAAGAAGTTATTGTAATACTTGCTGATGTTGAACACCATTATAATTAGATTCTTATGCAATTAAAATGTTTACTGTGGTCAAATCACAACTGAGAAAAACTTTCTCAAGGGCTTGTTCTAGGTTCATTTTTTAAGCTATTGATAAGCAACCAGTTAGACTACCGGCATTTGAAATCCATTAAATCAGCATACCTCCAATGAGAACAACACGATTTATTATTGTTATTATTATTACAAGATCTGGAATGAGGAGGCATAGTCTTCTGTATCACAGGTGTATCCATTAATTACACCAAAAGAAGTAAAAGCTTAAGAGACGTTGAAATGCAAGTGTTAAATGAACATCATTGGGGCCTTCTGAATTCTTTCAGGTTTGGTTCATTAAAGATGTGTCTTTGTCCCAATTAGATGAAATTGCAGAGTCCTGAAATGTCAACTCCAATTTAACTACATGGTCTAATATTGTCATCACAAAATTAGAATCTGTAAAAGGTCAGGACTCGAGATGATGATGATGATAACTCCTTTTACCCTCTGCGTTTATATTGAGTAATCAGACTGCTGAGTAGATGTGAAGAAACTTACCTTTCCTTTTTTATAACACAGAACTGGCCACAAATATATTTTTCAAACAGTCATTTCTGTTAGGGGATTATGGTACTAGGGTTGAAGAAAAGTGTTAGCCACCAAAAAATGCACATTATGATGGTGCACTAAACAATCAAGAAAAGATTGTGGCATCTCCTGACTGTGGACGGCTCCCAAATGCGAGTCAGCCCTGGCCAAAATCAAATGAGGCCCCCCAAAAATGCACATCACCACCTTTGCAAGTTAATAGGGTCACCTAGTCTTGCGCACCCAGTGTGACTTTAAACCACACTCCTGCAATAATCTTGAATTTGTCTAGTTCCTCTTAAAGGAAAAAAGTCATCATTTCCGCTTTAATGCATTTAACAGCTGTATGTTCCCTTTAAACTATCATTTTTTTCTTTATGTGCAAATCCTGCAAAATCCTTATCCCCCTATGCATTTGTTTTTTTCCTTTCCACAAGCATCTTCTTGGCTTTTTGTTGGAAAATTTAGAAACAGGAATAGGAAGCTTCTTGTTTCGTGTTGAGTAAGTATGTTTTTTTTAAAAAAAAAACCTCCAGTTTTATGGATAAATTCCTCGAAAAATCACTGTTATACGCTGATGTATATCTAAATATTAAAATATAAAAAAAATTAAGATTGACATTTGAACTTGAAATAAAAATGTTTGGTTGATCTGATTTTACTTGGGACAGTCCCTTTAATATATTTT